>OY977940.1:17156834-18403084 GCA_963854355.1 Epinotia brunnichana | reverse complement strand
CCAGAGGGGTAATCACGTAACGTTCCGAACGCGCGTCGGTACTATTTGACTGTCAATTTTCCATATAAAAAGTGACATTTAGACCTACCCAACGCAACGTTCGTACAATGCGTTACGTGATCGACCTACTTGGCCACGGCGGTCAATAGTAAACTTGTCTTTAGCTGTCAAATTTACTGTTGACCGTCATCGCAGGCCGCGCCAGTGTGTTGCAGGCTTTATAGGTTTGTCTTCAAGTATGTAATACTTTATTCTGTGCTTCGAGTAACGCGGCTGGGTAGGGGCATTTCTTGCAAACCTGTATAGTCAAATCAGCAACATTTTATGAAATGTCTAAAACTCCCTGTTTGTAATAGGGAACATTACTGCAATGTTCTGCCGCCAGAGTGCAGCACTAGCACAAACCGTAAACCAGTAGAGGATGATAGGGACTCGTGTGACACATGCATAATTGATTGTCAAATGAGTGACAAGGGTGCATGCATAGAGTCTGGCTAATGAAAGTTGAGCCTGAGTTTTAAATTAAACTTTTTACATGGCAACAGTTATATCGTTGTCATGAGTGTCAAACGCCTTAAATTTATATGTTGTCCTAATTTTGATACTTGAAATGGTAACTAAGAAAGTAACTGTTCGATAATAAATTGGAATTGGAACGTTTTTGCTTTTTAAGAAAATTAAGGGTGCTAATATTATGCAATTTGAAGAATATCATAAAAAGTTCAATCCCATAAAAAACATTCCATGAAAAAAATAGGCCAAGTCTCGAAACTCTTTCACAGTAACAAGTGGTAAGATATTTCGTAGAGCCAAGTCAGGCATTCTTATTAATCTTTATTTGCTTGCCAAATAAAATTCTGCAACTTGGGAATCACACAACTTTACTGCATTTACTAATTTTTGCATAGGTACCTAAAACTATGTAAGTGTGATCGCCAAGTCACAAAATTTTATTTAGCAAGTAAATAAAGATTAATAAGAATGACTTGACTCTACGAAATATCTTACCACTTTTTACTGTGAAAGAGTTTCGAGACTTGGCCTATTTTTTGCATGGAATGTTTTTTATGGGATCTCATTTATTTTTGTAGACTTTGTATGGGAATGTTATTTTACCAACCGCAAATAACGTTTGTATAGTTTTGCAGGAAGGAACTGCAAAAGTAACTTTGTAATCGCATGTATTTGTATAGGATTACAAACTAAATATAAAGTAGAATGAAGTGTTTACTTCATATAACTTTACTTCCTTCTGCTTGATCAGTTTGTGTGAATTGAAGAAAAATAAAGATTGTTAAAGTATCATTATTATTTTATCGCGCTGTTTTTACACAGCGCTGTTTTTTTTTTAATTTGCCGCTCTTGTCTAGGCTCAACTTTCATTAGCCAGACTCTAGAGAATACCGTAATTGGGAACGAGATACAATGCCAACTCTGCTAGTGTCGCCCCCTACGCGGAGTTTTACGTTAAGTATGTTCCCTATTGCTAAAGTTTGTTGGTAAATATATAAACAAGTGACGTCACGGTTTTCTATAGTGAAACAGCGTCCTTTTGATTTATATGTGTTTAAAACCTTTAAAATTGGAAAATTAAATGGAGCGTGATGTTCAGAGTTCGGAAATGCGGATGCTTTTATACCTCCTACGAGTATACCTACACCGCATTGTTGTTGAGTAGCATGGAGGCGGACTCAATATAAGGTGTTGATCGAGAATCTTCGCTAATATAAAACGTAAGCCGAAGCGCCTATATATGATCGTTGAATCAACATCGCACATGGCGGTTACCTTATGTTATGAGGCAGGTGTAGGTTACTGGCTGGCTTTGTCCTTCTCGAGGTTAGTTTTTTAGGGTTCCGTACTCAAAGAGTAAAACGGGACCCTATTACTAAGACTCCGCTGTCCGTCCGTCCGTCCGTCCGTCCGTCCGTCTGTTTGTCACCAGGCTGATACCGTGATAGTTCCAGGTGAAATTTTATTCCAGGTGTATTTCTGTTGCCGCTATAACAACAAATACTAAGAACAAATTAAAATAAATATTTTTATTGATAATGGTACGGAACCCTTCGTGCGCGAGTCCGACTCGCACTTGGCCGGTTTTTTTTTACTGTTGTCGACTATTAAGTACGTCACGTCACGTCACACTCGGAACAATTTAGTTTTTAAAACGCCAAGAAGTTGTATTTCTAACAGTAGTTTATAATGTTTTTAATCGTTCTTTATTTGTTATTACGTAGGTATATTACTCATGATAAGATATTACTTATATTTTCGGCATTATAAGAATCTGGAAATGGCTACCTATTCCTTTTGCTCTCGAGTTTCCGAAAATATAATGGGGTTTATTTATATGTTTACTTGCCTCGAAAACTACGAGTAGTCTATTTTCCTCCTGCACCTGGTTGCCCTTTTATGTACGACAAAACTTTATTAAACCCATAAAATACAATAATGGCTCACACCTACGCCTATTCCGGCAGTAACGGTTCACGCTGCCAGATTTAAATACTTACCAACCTTGATTTAGCGCCTTCGAGTTTAAATGATCCGTATTATTACATTTCTTAAATTTCATTTAAGGGTCATACAGAGACTTCGGTTCGCGTGTTTCTTGTGGACATTCCCAAAGTACTCTTAATCCGCGTAAGCGGTGCGGCGTCTCTTCGTATAATTATACTTTTACTTATACAATAAAAATGTTGACCACAGGAAAAAAGACTTTTGTTTTTTGACTCTATATGACCCTGAAATTGTCATACATATTACCTTACTAACCTCTACCTGGTACCTATTTACTTCTTTTAAAATAAGCGAAATCCCTTGATAAAAAGCACACAATATTTAAAACTTTGTAGTTTATTTGATTACATTTACTTTCATTTAAATGCATCCTCCATGAGTAGATCAGTACCTACCTACTCATGGAGGATGCATTTAAATGCATCCTCCATGAGTAGATCAGTACCTACCTACTCATGGAGGATGCATTTAAATGAAAGTAAATGTAATAACATAAGCATAAGCGAATATGAAACCCATGCACGGTTACTTGAGTAGACGTATGTTACCTGAAGGAAATATACGGAAAATTGTAAAGGAAATAACAATTTTAAGAATAATAATATTTCAAATACTACTAATAATACAGTCGATATTGTTCAACCTCGAAATTACGGGGAGTTTGATGAAATTTGGTACGAATGTTCGTCTCCCAAAAGTCCCCGGGTCCTGAACGGCCGCTATCTTGGGAAATGTACTCCATTCGTTAGAAATTCAGGTTTTGTTCGAAAACTACGTATTCTATGAAAACATGATCCACAGCAACATTAAAGCTGAATAAATTCTGCACAAGCCTGTAGTACACAACCTTGACGAGAAAACGTGTCTTCGTGGAGAAAAATGCATCCACATGTAATATTTTCCCTCAATGTCCTTCCAGGGAAGATTCTCCGAATTTGGAGCTCGGGAGAATTTCAAATCCACTTTGATTTACACAATAGGATATGAACTACATTAATAATAACATTTTATCCGACTACGGCTAAACCCAAAAGAATGGTAATGGATTACATTTCTCGTTAAGTAGTGATAGTTTGCTACCAACATCCAGGTCAAGCAAGATGCTTGATGAATTCAAAAAAATGAGGTGGTGTTAGATTTCTCTTAATGCTGAAGTGTTGGCGCACATCGAGTTTAAAAAAAAACAATATGGCGGGCGTGAGTGGAGACCAAATCTGAAATCACAACAATGCTTCTAGCACTTAATTTATCGGGCGGATTTCAATAAACATGACATCACTAGATGGGTCTGTAACACGCCAGTGCTTTACACTTTACATTTAACATTATTGATGTGGGGCGTATTTCACTAATAGTGAAACTTAATAATGTGATGGTCAAAACATATTTTAGGGCAAAAAATGGGGCAAAATCCAAGTGACAGTAGTCAAGTTCACTACACACACTCACCGAAACATCTGTTTACATGTCTTAAAATTTCAACATCAGGGACCATGTGGGTTAACCGCTATTGAGTTGCGGCAGGAGATCGTCTCCTCCGATAGATGATACGCACACTGAACACACTGTGTCACATTTTAGATCATTGTGTAAAACCCATTAGGTTTGGATAGGTTTGTTTGATATAACAATTTACAAAAGTTTACTGTTTCTGAAAAAATAGGTGCATTCGATAAAACATCTTTGTCTGAGACACAGGATCATCCTAGTTCAGCACGCATGTATGTATGTACTATGAATTAATATGCAAGCACATTGTTAACATTAGCAAGAAGGTTTTTCAATAAATTATTAGTATTATGTTTGTCTTGGGGTTGGTCTACGATGGACTCTCCCTGCCAGCGTACTCATGTGCTGATGGACCCTCTATTAAGTAATCTGAGATCTAGCATTGCCGCCCACTCTTGGGCCATCCTTCCCCTGGCGTTGTCTTGAGTGTCTCCCCATACTCTCGAGCGAGCGTTAAAGTCGCCTAAGACGAGCACAGGACGCAGCAAGCACCTACGTAAGCAGCGCGCCACTTCGTCAAGATATGCTTCGTAGACGGCAGATGTGCTGTTTTGCGAAATGTAACAGCCTATAACCGCAAAACAAACCGATTTAACTGCTATATAACCTTGTCCTTGCTCAATAATTGAACATGGTGTGTATTGTTACTAAATAAAAGATGTTCTTCGGGTATTCATTAGTTTATTTCAGGAAACAATGAATTCTCTTAATATATTACTATTAGGTGGTATAAAGTTACGTGTGTTCGCTATGAGGGGCCAGATAGCAGAGAGCTGTCAAAGTGACAGTTTTGGAGTCAATGACAAGACTGCGTTTTGACACTCCAATACATCATCCCCTTTTTCAATGATTTTTTTAAAAGTTATACTAATATACATTTTTAAGTATGGCAAGTAAGTTCACATCAGTTACATCTATTCATAGTTATACAAGGTATATTTTTACTTAGCAATGCAATTAAGTACATTAACAATTTAACATGTTCTTCATCCCCTTTTTAAAAGAGAAAGAATCTTCATAGAATTTTACATCCATTAAGTATACAATAATTTCACAAATCAAGTTACACTAAACTTAACTAAGTATAGCCCATTACAAGTACACATTCGACCAGTGGTGTCGGACCTGACCACTGAGTCTGATGAAGCACCAAGGTCAGCTAAGGAGATCTTATATGAAAGGAGGTTCGGTTGTAAATTACATTATTTTTATCTGCTACACTATATGATCTATTACCATTACTACTGGAAATTTTTCCCTCTAACCATATTTTTTTATTTGGGTCTTTCTTAAACCAGATGCTTTGACCCACGTGAAATGGTTCTTTGACTCGGCTAGTTTTATTATAATTAATAATATTTCTGTTTCTTGTCTTATTGAATTGCTCATTTACATTAATATTAATCTTTGGCTGTAGGTATTGAGAATTTACAATTAATTTAGTTCTTAAATTTCTGTTAAACATTAGCTCAGAAGGTGAGAAGTTAGTACCAGACACGGGTGAGGCCCTGTAATTTAATAAGGCTAATCTGTAATCAGTTTTATCTTCGTGACATTTATTTAGAATTTTCTTAGCAATCTGAACTCCTTTTTCTGACATGCCATTAGACTGAGGATATCTGGGGCTTGTATATGTGAATATGAATCCATTTTCACGAACAAAGTCTTTACATTCTTTAGAATCATATGGTACATGATCTGAGACTATTTCTCTTGGAAAGCCAAAATTAGAAAAAATATCTGTTAAAACTTCAATAACGGATCTGGCACTTTTATTACGTATGTACTTAATTTCTAACCATTTAGAATAATAGTCATAAACTATGAGGTAACTTTTTGTCTTAAAATCCATGATGTCTGTAGCTATCTTTGTAAATGGCAAGTTAGGCACTTTATGAGACATTAATGGCTCTTTAATATTATTGTTCTGGTATGTCTGGCATGGAAAACATTGTTTGACGTATTTTTCAATATGTGAATCAATGTGAGGCCAATAGTATAATTTTCTAGCTAGCTGTTTCATCTTTGACATACCAATGTGCCCTTCATGCAAGTTTTAATAAAAGTTAATCATTGATTTTTTGGAACAATTAATCGGTCATTAAAAAATACCAAACTATTATCCTCTGAAAGTTCACCTCTTAATTTATGGTAATCATGCAGACCATCTGGAATATCCTTAGTATTAGTAGGCCAGCCATTTTTTATAAAGTTTCTTAATAATTTTAATTCATTATCTACTGTATTTTCCGCTATTAGTAAGGTTTTTTGTTCCTCAGTACATTCCAGATTCTGTGCAAGACCGATGCAATGTATCACCTCATACATGAAAGACTCATAAACATCATTAGAAGTCTGATAGGAGCGTGATAACAAGTCGGCTATAAACATTAATTTGCCTTGTAGGTATTTGTAATCCAAATCATATCTTAACAGTTTTAACTTCAGTCTTTGTAATCTTGGTGACGGGACTTCATGAACATGTTTTTTTAATAGACTCTCAAGTGGTTTGTGATCATTTAAAACTGTGACTGTACGTACGCCCATAGATGTAATAGTGAAATTTACGAGTTGACCAAACTACGCTCAGAAGTTCCTTTTCTATTTGTGAAAAATTGCGTTCGGCTGGTGTAAGACTTCGAGAAGCGAAGCAAACAGGCTTTCCTTCTTGCAGTAAGCAACATCCCAGGCCGTCCTTGGATGCGTCACACTGGATGGTTATGGGCAATTTAGTATTAAAGTTCTGTAATACTGGAGCTGTACTTATTTTATTTTTAATATTGGTAAATACATTTTCATGAAATGACGGAGGTCCAAAGCCAATCCACATCCTTCTTTAGTAATAACTGTAGCGTTGATGCAATATCAGCCAAGTGGGGTATGAACTTTCTTAGGTAATTGACCATTCCCAGGAATATTTGCAATTCTTTTTTTGTTATTAGGGCTTTTCATATTAGTAATGGCATTAACCATTTCAGGGTAAATTTTCATGCCTTTTTCGGAAAAAATATGTCCGAAATATTTGACCTCTTTTAGTTTGTATTGAAATTTATTTTTATTAAATCGTACATTATGTTTTTTAGCACGCTCAAAGACTTGGTGTAATATTGCATCATGCTCTTCTTCTGTGTCACCACATATTAGCAAGTCATCACAGTACACAATGACGCCTGGGATGTCTCCAAAGACATTTTCACTATACTTTTGGAAGACTTCCGGGGCTACGGAGATTCCAAACGGACATCTCAGAAATGTATAGCAGCCGTACGGGCTGTTGAATGTGCACAGATTACTTGAAGCCTCCTCTAATTTAATATTATAGAACCCATCGGATAGATCTAACACCGAGAAAAACTTCTTGTTACTTAAGTTTGGAATGATTTCATCTAAAGTTGGGATCAAATGGTGCTCTCTGATTAAAACTTTGTTCAGGTCCTTGGGGTCTAAGCATATCCTAAGTGAACCATCCTTTTTTTCAATTATTACCAAATTGCGGACAAAACTATCAGGGTGATCTACCTTAGCTATGACTTCATGCTTCACCAGAGCCTCCAGCTTGTCTGCGAGGCGTGTCAAGAGCGCGTGCGGCACTCTGCGCGGGGGTCTCACCACCGGCTCCGCACCGGGTCGAATGCGCAGCTGCAGCGGCTTATTGAACTCCCCAACACCCTGGAATAGTTCAATGTTCTTATTAATAAGACAGTCTTTGCTTTTAATATTAGTACCAGTATTTTGCATTGCTGGTTCAGATTTTACAGTGTCAATATTCGTATTATTTAATAAGTTAAGTTTTTATAATGAGGCTAACCCCAAAATTGGCCTGACATTTTCATTAATAATTAAAAACTCAGTACCAATACCATCATTGCTTTTCATATTATTATTAAAGACCTTTAATGTGACCCTGCCCACTGGAATTATTTTTCCCCCACCGAAGACCTCTATTATGGTTCTTGTCTCAGACATTTTAATATTAGAATCATCATCGACAATTTTCCTCAAAGTGCATAGGCTAAGCACATTTATCTGGGCGCCGGTGTCACATTTAAAATTAACCCTTTTATGTTCAACCCTTAATGACTCTGTCCATTCATTATTACCTAAATTAATTGAATAAACTAGTCACAAGTCCTGCACATTATTGCAAGCCTCGTCACTGTCTGTGTTATTCATACAATGAACTCTAGTTCTCATAAAAGTACAGCCCACCCTGAAGTGATTCATTCGATTGCACTTCGTGCATGTTTTGCCATAGGCCGGGCACTGCCTTGGACCATGCTCAGTGTTACATTTTTTGCAGTGGTAAAAAGATTTATTATAGCGTGCCTTATTATCCTTCTCACTTGAGAAGTGAGGCTGACTGGTTTTATAATTATTATTAAAATACTTAGCTTTAGACTGTTGGCCATGCTGCACCACCCTCTCAGACCGCATGGCATGCACCTCCGGGTTGCTCAAGGTCTTCACAAACTCCCTGGAAAGCTCCGCAGAACGGCAGATGTCGACAGCTTTTTCCAATGTCAGATCCTTTACTTCTAGGAGCTTCTGTTGTGTTCTTCTGTCTTGAACACCGATGACAATTTTATCCCGAATCATCCGGTCCTTTTGATCGCCAAAATTGCAGTTTTCCACCAATTTCTTTATCGCTGTGTAGTAAGCATCGAACGACTCCCCGTCTTCTTGGTTTCTTGTATTCAAATTATAGCTATTAATTACTTCGTTTTGTTTTGGTTTGAAGTAATCATCGAAGATCTTTATTACGTCTTCTAACTTGTCTTTCTCGCTGTCTTCTAATTTGAGCACATTAAAGTACAGTTATTGTGCTTGCTGCCCTATGCAATTAATTATAATTGCAGCTTTTCTGGCTTCCGATATCCTTTCTAAACCAGCCGCTAGCACGAAGTTTTTAAACGAGAGCTTGAACCGCTGCCATTGAGGCCAGCAATTTTCTAACTCGTCTATACTTCGTTTTTTTTAGCATTAGAGAGACCTTTGCAGAACGAGATATAAGGTTTTTTATCGGGCACACTCTGCGGATCGAACAGTGAATACGAGTTAATAAATATCACGTATTTATTATCATGTTTTAGTAATACATATATTACTCAGTGTTGTGAACAGATAACAAACATAATATTAGTTAATTTATATTCTAAGATGAAAAGATAAGAATTTTAATAAATTGCGTTTGCAATTTTTCATGGAAAGGTTGTACATTAAAAAACCTAAAGAGGCAGAGTTCTCACACAATTTTTAAACGTCACTGTCACTATCTGTAATTCACTCATGTGGGTTTTTCATTCGAGTTCATATTGTTGTCGGTTGAGTCGGTTGTGATTTCTATAGCTGTAAGCTTACTTAAAGATTGTTGTTATCGTTTTTGTTGAATTTTGTTATTAGTTGTTGATCTATCTAAATAGATTCTATTTAGATATTTTGTTTGTTGGTGCACATTTACAATGTATGAAGCCGAGGCTGGCCCGAGTGGGCTACAGAAGTCGCAGCCGGTTCCGGTTAATGTTTTTTCATCTCCAAAGAAGAAAAGGCAAAAGCAGAATCCTCTGACTGCCAGTGAAAAGCGGAAACGGGTGGTGAATATTTACAAATGAGTGTCAGAAATGTGCCGTAGAAAGGAGTATCCCACTAAATCGGACCGTGTGAAAAAGACTGCCGAGACTGCTGGCATATCGTTGGCTACGGTATACAACATTTTAAAAGAAAATATATGCGTTCAGCTATCGGTAAATATCAAATGATATGTACTCGTATGTACATAAGTTCCGAGAAATTCAGTGGTATCGGTCGAAATCGAAGAAGGAAGGTTTACGACCACTGCTTCTTTGTTTACCCGTTTGACAGATAATTCTAATCTTAAAAAAAACGAAGTATAGGTTAAGTCCTTGCGGCATTTTATATTCCACCGCACACATGTTATCCACTTTAAATTCAGGTTGGATTTATTCTTCTCTTCGTCGCCCATAACAATTAAAACACTTCTTCGTGCGATTTTATCTTCTTAGTAGTTAATAATTATGCCACCGAGGCCGGTGAAAAAATGTGTTTTTCTTAATCCGGTTTAATCTTCGTAAGTTCTTCTCCGATTCGACTGCGCCATGTATTGTTACTTAATAAAAGATGTTCTTCGGGTCTTCATTAGTTTATTTCAGGAAACAATTAATTCTCTTAATATATTACTATTAGGTGGTATTAGGTTACGTGTGTTCGCTATGAGGGGCCAGATAGCAGAGAGCTGTCAAAGTGACAGTTTTGGAGTCAATGACAAGACTGCGTTTTGACACTCCAATACAGGTGGGCCGACTTTCGAATGATCCATGGAACATGGCGGATCGTGCTCCAGACAGTGTTTTTTATTTTCTGCATTCTGCTGTTTAAAGTATAATTTTGATAGCATATTATGCAGTGAATGGCAAAGGTGACGGCTACAGTTAATGAAGAATTTTCCTGGAAGTGCGAATCAAAGAGTACTATGAATATATAGAGATAGAGACGTCAGTCAAGGTTTTGCATGCCGCGCGTCATCTAGTTTTAACCGACTTCAACAGCCCAAGAGTTAGCTCTAGTAAGTTCATATGTGTGCGTCAAGTGTACGCATGTGTGCGTGAACGGAAATACTCACACACACATATACACTTTACCTGTACATGCATACATATTGATATATAATAATATGCCAATTCCTGCTTAACGAATAAATTTTAAATAATAAAGGCAATTTCTGAGTTCTAATATATTTTATTCGAGGAATCACAGTCAATTACGAACATGAAACAGTTATTCAAGCAGTAGGTTACATCAGTTTGGTATCTTATTACGAGTTTGGTATAATATTACTGACTTATAATCGTCAATAACCAAATCAAGGTACACATGAGAAAACAGCAGGTCCAAGCGATCAGCGCACTCGTAGCACACGATAATAAACGATAAATAATAATTAAAGACAATTATGAATCCGTTTTCAATGTAATGGTGACAGTCTGACAATGACGTGAATGACGGAAGTTTGGGCATAGACTATATTGAATAAAGTTTGGATGTTGTACGTTCCATTTCACGTAAAATGCTCGAACCGTAAATTCAATGTTCTTTTTTAATAATAAAGTATATGTAAATAGTAAGTGTTTTTAGCCGAAGCAATTGTATAACGAATATACGAATGTGGAAATGTAGTCTCAGTTACAATCAAACTACGTAAAATGGAATTTGCTTTAATGCCATACTTAGGCAGGCCTGTTTCCGCTTCCGCTTTGGACTGCCACCTGCAGACGTCGAAACAGAACTACGATAGGTCTCCTCAAACACGCCGCTATTTTGACGTTTAAACGTCAAAATAGGCTTTATAAGGCACTGCAAACACCGTGGTGCGAATAACCAATTCTCGGGCATCATTCGGCGGTTCGTGGTCGCGGCCGCCATTATATACTTTGTACTGCTCCAGCTATCACCCAGTGCATTGTGAAGGCCTTATACCGTACATCATGCTAATAATACTGTTTAATTTATAAACCTACTGAGTCTGGCAAAGGCCCTCGAGGCTGCCATTTCTTTTATAATAATAATAATAATACAGGTGGGTCCCTCTCATCTCCGCTCCAATAAATTGCTACAGAGCCACTATTGTCTCTAAACCAGCGAGGATGGTCCGGGACGTTGTATGGTTCGGCGACCACCGCCACTGCAATCGAACCTTCCGCGAGCGTTTGTAATAGCAGGGCTTGTGCTGCGCGACATTGGTTCAGACACTTCAGACTGCATTGTAGGATGTTTAATGGGGTGAATTTTGATACTCCATTGTTTAGTTTTGGAAACTGCACGGCTATCACAAGATGGAAGCTCTTTCTATGTTTTCTAATAAGAGAGAGACGGATAGTGCGAGAAAAATTGCCGTCTTGTGATAGCCGTGCTGGTGGTCGGAGTGGGCGGGTTTTGAGGTGCACGGCCGCTTCCTGTGTGCAGTGCACTGCTGCACGTGATCGACCTGCTTGTCTGTGGAATGTTCTTCTTGGCAATCTTGCCATGAACATTGATCGCATCAAATTATCAAATCAATAAAGGACTGGCAATGTCTTTATGATTCCTCTGCAGCTGCGAGCGTCCTCAGGCTACGGTGTCCGCTTTATATCATCAGCCGTATGCTTGTTGGTCACCGTTTCGGTATAAAAAAACGCTATTCCATGCATATTGCATGCAGTCCATATTAGACCTTGTCTGGGAACCACATTTGTAAATGTGTAGATAGACTTTACTACGATTTTGATTGATGCTGGAGTGGAAACCTGAAAAATGTACGGAAAATAGCGGACGCTTTTTCTTTTTTCGTAAATTTTATAAAATTGGGCTCAGAACATGCCATTGGCGCGTTTTTAGCCTTCGCTTCCGTCTCATTGAACGAGCGAGCGAAGCGAACGAAGTAAAATTCTTTCGTGTGTCGATGTGCCCCTCTACAGGTCGCATTTCTCGACCAATTCTTGTGATTTTTTGTGAACAGGTTATACATATACAGTTGTTTTTTGTCGATTCAGTTTTTCGAAATATTTTTTTAAAGACAGGCTTGCGGTTTATAATAGTGTAAAGAGACTAGGAACACAAACATGGAGCCTAACTAAGAAACAGATTCACAAGCTTACGGTATCTCAAAGGGCAATGGAAAGATCAATGTTGAAAATTACACGAAAAGATAGAGTAACCAACACCAGTATTAGAAATAAAACAGGCGTGGAAGACGTTATCCATACAGTTAAAAAAGCGAAATGGGCATGGGCAGGACACGTGTGCAGAATGTCAAGTAACAGGTGGGCAAAAATAGTCACAGAGTGGCAGCCAAGAGATAAGACCAGAGGAAAAGGAAGACCTAAACTTAGATGGAGAGACGATTTGAAGAGTTTTGACAAATATTGGTGGAGATCAGCTCAAGATAGAAAATTATGGGAAAGGTTGGGGGAGGCCTTTTGCGCACAAAGCGCCATGCACACGTACTAAGTAATTACGCAAAAATAATGAAAGGAGTAAAAACATTAGATAAACATAAATGTGCTAAATTATTGTGTAAACTTAGGTGTGTTTGTAAAAATTACTTTGTTTAATGATTGGAATGATTGTACTCTATATGCATGAATAAAGGCTATTATTATTATCTTTCCCGCTCACGGGACAATGATGTCCCGGACCTTTGGGAGGCGTGCGTTGGGCTAGGTACCTACAAATTACCAACTGAGCCAACACGTAGAGGCCTTTTTGACAATTTAATGAAATGCAAGGCGTACACCGAGCGGATGCTGTCCCTGCCCGTGTCATGGGACGCACACAGAGACAGCACCCGCTGGGGTGTATAGGGACTATTGCTGGTTGATGGAATCTAAAGAAAACGGGTTATTGGGTGAAAATGATGGACTAGTGGCTGGGCTATTGGGTGAAACATCGGACGCCTGCCTAATAAACTGTCTCATTTTTTATCTCTGGCAGACGGTGACTCGCCAACTGCTAGATGGGCCCCTATTAATGCGACATTAAAAAATGGCCTAAGGGCAACACCAGTCAGAGAGGCTTGGGGGGTAGAGAGGTGGCACTGGACTTTAAACATATAGCCAACTCGCCACTTAGGTGTCCACATCTACCCTCGAGCAATAGTTCTAGCGACTCCACTCTGGACAGCCAGTTAAGGCAAGCCAGAGGTC
The DNA here is from genome assembly GCA_963854355.1 of Epinotia brunnichana. Taxonomy (NCBI): domain Eukaryota; kingdom Metazoa; phylum Arthropoda; class Insecta; order Lepidoptera; family Tortricidae; genus Epinotia; species Epinotia brunnichana. The sequence continues at coordinate 18,389,360 of OY977940.1, read as the reverse complement.
TGGCCTGTCCAACCAACCACCCGATCGGCTCAGCCTGACCACAGGACACCCCCAGGAGCACTCAGGTACGTAGGGTCGCTACTCCCTAACAGCCCGCCACAAGCTGCCTTTCGTTGACTGATTGCACCAGAAATCTGGTGGGCGATGGGGCCGTCACATCCCTACGCCATTATTATTATTATAATTAAAGAGACTAGGAACACATTCTCAGTGAAAAAGGAAGTACCATCCTTGGATGGATGACTAAACATGTGCACAGAATATGCTCCAAATTCAAGTTATACATAAGGAAATCTTCACGTATTTATTATCTAGAGAGTGAAATGTTTTGTTCTTTCCATTTCAGTTCAAGCATGACTCCCGTATAATTAAGTATGAGCCATACGTTGGCTTCCAAGTAATCTCTGCTCGTGTCGTGTAGTACTTATGTTTAACATTTCTCCCCACGGTGCACCAAGCGTGAATTAAAAAATAAATGTAAAAGTTTTCGCGAAATGAGGTCACGGCCTCATGAGCCTACATCGCGAGTAGCTCCAGCATATGGCGGCAACGTGTACCGTGTATCTAATATGTATGTAATTACGTCACAGGTATTTGAAAAGTAGGGTAGTTTGATCGGTATTGAGAATACACATGCCAGGCTGGATTCAAAATTATAAATCGACATATTGATAAGACAAAACCTAATGAAGATCGAAATTGTTAGATTTAGGCCTGTCATCTACATCTACCTAATCAATAATTAAACTTCTTTGTTTAAATCTTAGATTAAATGGGTATTTATTTTAATAATTAATAAACACCTTTTGGATGAATTTTGGCCTTTCCTTCTTAACAGTTGTCTCCTCGACTCGTAAACGTCGATAGATAGTTGTAAGTGTTATTTCAGCAAATAAAGCAAAACACAGTTTACTTGTTGGACACAGCCCTCCCGGTCGGTATCTATCTACTAGATACGATGCATGATGATGGTAAGAATTACGAGCCTTGCACAATGAAGAGTAAGTACCTAAGTAAACGAGCAATATATTGATATCTTTCTCGACTGCCTACCTGTAGGTATTTAAACCTACTGTACGAACCTATGATCTACTTACCTACATAACTACCTATTCGTAAATTGCAATGTGTGTAGGTAACCATGTTTTCGTATCGTGTTGTTTAAGTTTGAGTAGTATCTATTAATAAATCGTTTTTATATTTAATTTTGTCATATCAATACATAGTATAAAACAAAGTCACTTCCCATTGTCTGTCTGTCTGTCTGTCTGTCCCTATGTATGCTTAGATCTTTAAAACTACGCAACGGATTTTGATGCGGTTTTTTAATAGATAGAGTGATTCAAGAGGAAGGTTTATGTGTATAATACATGCATGTATAATTTGTATTATACATATAAACCCGTGCGTAGCCGGGGCGGGTCACTAGTTTATTTTTCTACTCGTCGACTTTAATCATTGAATTAGGATTTCGTACACGAAACTAAGATCACATACTTTTTAATCCTGGAGCTCTACCAGCTGGTGACGGAGCTCGTGGTTCCAAAAGATAATCGCCAGCAGTCATCTTATGAATCCAGGAGCTGTATAAGATAACTGTGAAGACATCAACGCGCAAATATACTAAGCTGCTGCGCTTCATTTCAGCAGGGCGATTTTCAATAGATACCAAGTTTGTTTAATAAATTATTATTTCCGTTGACTCGTAGAAAAAGTATTGTATACAATAGTTATATAATTAGCTTTTTAAGTCTCGTACTTTAATTAGGCCACTCAGCAAGCTTCGTGGCCTAAACGTGGTACTCGACTTAAAAAGCATACATTATATAACGTTTGCATAAACTACTATTATATTTCAAATTTAGTATGTAGTATAGGTACGTGACGATAACTAAAATTGTTATACCTTCTTTTGCAGGCCAGTGTATATATTTTATAATAACATTGTGTAACTTATTTTCGTGTTCTCACTGCAACTCTTTTAGTCATAGTTATGTACTTCCTAATTATCATTATATAGATATCAGACTGTCAACCACTACTTTTTAGTGAGAATTTTAATATGCGTGATGAGGATGTAAACAATAGTTATTTGTTATACAAGGGTGCAAAGTTGTATTTAACCCGCGAGTGTGGAATTGAAACACGAGCAAGCGAAAGAAATCTATAGTTGAACCACGAAGCGAGTGGTTCTAAAATAGAATCCTGAGCGTAGCGGGTGTTTCAATACACAAGAAGTAAAATACATTTGCACCCGTGTGTAACACAAAACTTTTCACCTCACTGTAGCGAGGAAAGTGCAACATGCAAAACAACTTAATTTAATAAAAAAAAAATGAGTTTTGTTCAAGTGCGAGTCTGATTTTCGTTTTCACATACATTTTGAGACCCAGCGCCTGACGCAACACGAGACGAGACGACGAAGATGAGAGAAAGAGAAGAAAAGATGAGAGATGACGAAAAAGGCAACAAGCAATTCTGAAAAGTATGTATGTATCGGAGCCCCCTTAAATATTTTTTTTATTCTGTTTTTTAGTATTTGTTGTTATAGCGGCAACAGAAATACATCATCTGTGAAAATTTCAACTGTCTAACTATCACGGTTCATGTGACATGAGATACGCTCCAAGGTCAAATTACTTTGCCCACTAGTGGATAAAATGCGATTTTGCTCACTGGTTTTAAAGGATAATAATAATAATAAATACGTTATTTACGACCAACATGGGATCATGGTGTTAGTAACAATTGTATTACTTATTAAACTAGTGTTAGTACATTATATTATTATTATGTATGTCTTTCCCGCTCACGGGACAATGATGTCCCGGACCTTTGGGAGGCGTGCGTGGGGCTAGGTACCTACAAAGTACCAACTGAGCCAACACGTAGAGGCCCTTTTGACAATTTAATGAAATGCAAGGAGTACACCGAGCGGATGCTGTCCCTGCCCGTGTCATGGGACGCACACAGAGACAGCACCCGCTGGGGTGTATAGGGACTATTGCTGGTTGATGGAATCTAAAGAAAACGGGTTATTGGGTGAAAATTATGGACTAGTAGCTGGGCTATTGGGTGAAACATCGGACGCCTGCCTAATAAACTGTCTCATTTTTTTATCTCTGGCAGACGGTGACTCGCCAACTGCTAGATGGGCCCCTATTAATAGCGACATTAAAAAATGGCCTAAGGGCAACACCAGTCAGAGAGGCTGGGGGGGTATAGAGATGGCACTGGACTTTAAACATATAGCCAACTCGCCACTTAGGTGTCCACATCTACCCTCGAGCAACAGCTCTTGCGACTCCACTCTGGACAGCCAGTTAAGGCAAGCCAGAGGTGGGGGGCCTGTCCAACCAACCACCCGATCGGCTCAGCCTGACCACAGGACACCCCCAGGAGCACTCAGTACGTAGGGTCGCTACTCCCTAACAGCCCGCCACAAGCTGCCTTACGTTGACTGATTGCACCAGAAATCTGGTGGGCGATGGGGCCGTCACATCCCTACGCCACTATTATTATGTATGTCTTTCCCGCTCACGGGACAATGATGTCCCGGACCTTTGGGAGGCGTGCGTGGGGCTAGGTACCTACAAAGTACCAACTGAGCCAACACGTAGAGGCCCTTTTGACAATTTAATGAAATGCAAGGAGTACACCGAGCGGATGCTGTCCCTGCCCGTGTCATGGGACGCACACAGAGACAGCACCCGCTGGGGTGTATAGGGACTATTGCTGGTTGATGGAATCTAAAGAAAATTTGGTTATTGGGTGAAAATGATGGACTAGTGGCTGGGCTATTGGGTGAAACATCGGACGCCTGCCTAATAAACTGTCTCATTTTTTATCTTTGGCAGACGGTGACTCGCCAACTGCTAGATGGGCCCCTATTAATAGCGACATTAAAAAATGGCCTAAGGGCAACACCAGTCAGAGAGGCTGGGGGGGTAGAGAGGTGGCACTGGACTTTAAACATATAGCCAACTCGCCACTTAGGTGTCCACATCTACCCTCGAGCAACAGCTCTTGCGACTCCACTCTGGACAGCCAGTTAAGGCAAGCCAGAGGTGGGGGGCCTGTCCAACCAACCACCCGATCGGCTCAGCCTGACCACAGGACACCCCCAGGAGCACTTAGGTACGTAGGGTCGCTACTCCCTAACAGCCCGCCACAAGCTGCCTTACGTTGACTGATTGCACCAGAAATCTGGTGGGCGATGGGGCCGTCACATCCCTACGCCACTATTATTATTATTATTAACATCATTATTATCATTAATTATAAAAGACGGCTATCCGAGGCAGTGAGGGGAAAATGAATTAAATATCGTATGATCAATACTATTAATAATAAGTACATATTGTTTAAAGTCCAGTGCCACCTCTCTACCCCCCCAGCCTCTCTGACTGGTGTTGCCCTTAGGCCATTTTTTAATGTCGCTATTAATAGGGGCCCATCTAGTAGTTGGCGAGTCACCGTCTGCCAGAGATAAAAAATGAGACAGTTTATTAGGCAGGCGTCCGATGTTTCACCCAATAGCCCAGCCACTAGTCCATCATTTTCACCCAATAACCAAATTTTCTTTAGATTCCATCAACAGCAATAGTCCCTATACACCCCAGCGGGTGCTGTCTCTGTGTGCGTCCTATGACACGGTCAGGGACAGCATCCGCTCGGTGTACTCCTTGCATTTCATTAAATTGTCAAAAGGGCCTCTACGTGTTGGCTCAGTTGGTACTTTGTAGGTACCTAGCCCCACGCACGCCTCCCAAAGGTCCGGGACATCATTGTCCCGTGAGCGGGAAAGTACATATATAATACCTTATACCAATATCACAAAAAAAAATACACTCATTGAATATTATTACATTAGGTACATTATAGAACTTATTAATGAATTCATACTAAGTACAGTCGCCATCACATACATCGGTACACTATAGGTGTTCAAAAATATCGGCACATGCACCCTAATGCCTTGAAAATAGAGGTGTGTTCCGATGTTTGTGACGTGCTTGTTTGCTCCGATGTATGTGATGGCGACTGTACCTACGGCGGGTATTTTATTACATGAACTGAAAAAAACGGAGAAATTAATTATTTTTAAAATCATCAGCGATTCAATTTGGTGTCGGGCACGCTTGCAGCCACGAAACTTTTGGGAAACTCTCTGACACATGCTGCGTAGTTTGGCCATATATTCGCTAACATTTGATTTTAATTAATTAGATGTAAGGCACAGCGGAATTTCATCTCACTCGAATATAGAGCATCCAACTCAACCTAACTGGGGAAGACCTAACCTTATAGAACGACCGTATCTATAAACGAATATAGCCGAACGCTTAAAAGTACCTACTCGAATTCACGTGCGTGCGTTTAGGATCACTTTGATCACCCTGTTCATTAAAGTGGATTGAAGACGTCGACAACAGCGAGTCACACCCCTATCAGTCGGCTGTCACGCGCCGCAACTCTTCACCAGGTACGCTCGTTAATAATTCTCTAATCCGTCATGATTCATGTAATATCGTCAAGTCAATTGAATCTTGCAATTGAGTTGTTATCAGCGATCGTATAATGCCAAATAAATCAATCAACGAGATATTTTTAAATAACACTTCGGACCTTTATCAAATATGTACAGCTTCGGCTTTCATTGGCTCAATTAATATGGTGGGTTTTTGTATAAATCGGCGTGACACTTGATTATGATGACTTAGTTCACTGCTGAGTAGCCTACAGATCAGTGGCGTAACCCCTAAGGGTTGCCATTTATATTTTGTAGGATAATGATATTATTATCTAGTCGGGAGATGAGGTGTGTGGTGTGGGTGTTTGCAGCTTTGGCAGCGGCGGCGGCCGCGCCCGCCCAGTGGGCCGACCCGGGGGAGCTGGCGTACGTTCTCGGCGAGGATGACTGGGATGCCTATCAAGACGCTTGGCTCGCAAACGAGTACCTAAAAAGGAATGCCAACGCTACCTCTGCTCGTAACACCGGTAACTTACTATAAATCATACGTATTCTCTAAAACATATGCTCTTGAAAGATGGTATTCTGCTAAATTCTAAATTTAAACTGAATGGTAATTGTTACATGCCTAGTTTGCCCCGCAATTAATTAATACTGACACTAATAGTTTTGGACATGAGCATGTTAATTTATCTGGAAAACATTTGAAACTAAAGACAACGAATGACACTTCTACGAGAAAACGAAATCTACGGAATTTGTATCTAACTACATTAACTACAGTAGCGATAGTAGGTACCTACCTAATATCATTGGTTTTGTCTGTTTACGAGACAGGTTACGTAGAATAAAATAAGAAAAACCGGGTGTACCGGTGCGAAAACAAGTCGAAGAAAATTCTTGTTTCACGAGTTAAATACGATAATTGCATTCACCAAGCGAAAAGTAGGTGCCTATAACCGGTAGGTTCCTAATGTCGTGACGAAAATCTTTTGATTTTTTTTATGTCCGTCAGTTACATAAGTATGAATGCACAATTACAACAATATAAGGGAGATAAAGGCAACTTTACACGGGACCACCTTAAGTACAATAATGTCGAAAAAGTGTAACGTCAATCAACCCTTTTTATAAATACATGTCAGCTTAGTTAATATTATCGTTATATGGCCTAAATCCACGCCAACGGAAAGTTATTTGATAACTAGCTGTTGCCCGCGACTTCGTCCGCGTAGAACTTTTTATCGTCTTAGAAAATGATTCCTCTCAATACAAAATTTGAACCCTCTTTTAGGGGATACTTAAAAAAAAAGTTGATGTTCATTTTCTAGTTTGTGAACAAACAGTCTAAAACCAAAGTTAAAAATCTCATACTTTAAAAATGCCTTGAAATACTCAAACTTTGAACCAATTTTAACACTCTTAGGGGATGAATTTGGAAAAACTCTGAAATCAGTTTTGTAGTCTTTTAACGTACAGAATAAGACCGAAGTTAAAAATCTCTTACTCACACTTTAAAATTTTATTGCTCGCCATTTAAAATTTGAACCCCCTTTTAAACCCCCTTAGAGGTTGAATTTTTCTAATCGCTGAAAGAACTTTTTTCGTAAACTTTTAAGTCTCTAGCTCAAAAAAAGTGTTGCCCATACAAAGCTTTCTTAACCCCCTTAGGGGTGGAACTCTCTAAAACTCTGAAAGTACTTTATTATTAATTTTAATAAGTAACATTTCGAATAGTTTTAAGTCTAGTAAAAAAAAAAGTTTTTCCCACACAACACTGGCTACCCTTCTTAAGGATCTTAGGGATGGAGTTTTCTAAAACGCTGAAAGTTCTTTTTTAGTATTCTAATAAGTAATCTTTTTGCAAAGTATTAAGTCTAACTCAAAAAAAGTGTTGCCCATGCAAAGCTTGCTCTCCTTTTTAACCCTATTAGGGGTGGAATTTTCTAAAACGATTTGCGTTCTTTTTTGTATTTTAATAAGTAATCTTTCTACAAAGTTTCAAGTCTCTAACTCAAAAACATAAACTTTCCCTGATAAAAACTTTGCACCCCTTTTTATCCCCCTTAGGGATAGATTTTTTCAAAACGCTGAAAGTCTTTTTTTTTGTATTTTTATAAGTAATCTTTCTACAAAGTTTTAAGTGTCTAGCTCAGAAAAAGTGTTCCCCATACAAACCTTGCACCCTTTTTTAACCCCCTTAGGGAATGATTTTTGTAAAACGCCGAATGTAGTATTTTTCATGTTCTAATAAGTAATTTTTCGACAAAATTTTAAGTCTCTATTAAAAAAAAATATGTTTTTCCCATACAAACTTTGCACCCTATTTTACCCCCTTAGGGGTGAAATTTTCCAAAACGCTGAAAGTACTTTCTTTGTATTTAAATAATCTTTCTACAAAGTTTTAGGACTCTAGCTAAAAAAAATAGTTTCCCACATACAAACTTTGCACCCCTATTTTAGCCCCCTATTTTTAGGGGTAGAATTTTCTAAAACGCTGAAAGTACTTAATTTGTATTCTGATGACTAATCTTTCTACAAAGTTTTAAGTCTCTATTTAAAAAAAATATTGTTTCCCCCATACAAAATTTGCACCCCTATTTTACCCCCTTAGGGGTAGATTTTTTTAAAACGCTGAATCTAGGAACTTTATTTGTATTCTAATGAATAATTTCTCTACAAAGTTTTAAGTCTCTATTTAAAAAAAAGTAGTTTTTCCCATACAAACTTTGCACTCTATTTTACCGCTTTAGGGGTAGAATTTTCTAAAACCCTGAAAGTTCTTTATTTGTATTCTAATGACTGATCTTTCTACAAAGTTTTAAGTCTCTATTTAAAAAAAAAATGTTTCCCCCATACAAACCTTGCACCCCTATTTTACCCCCGTAGGGGTGGAATTTTCCAAAACGCTGAAAGTGTTTCATTTGTATTCTAATAACTAATTTTTCTACAAAGTTTAAGTCTATAGCTAAAAAAAAAAAGGTTCTCCCATACAAACTTTGCACCCCTATTTTACCCCCTTAGGGGTAGAATTTTCAAAAATCCCTTTTTATCCCTAGCCCACGTTATAAAAGCAACATACTGTGCAAAAATCAACTCTCTAAGATTAGTAGTTTCGGCTGTGCGTTGACGAGTGAGTGAGTGAGTGAATAAGTCAGTCAGGACATAGGCATTTATTATGTATAAATAGATAGAAGATAAAGAAACTCCCATTCAAATATCTCAAAAAATTATGAAGCTACATCCGTTTTAATGTCGCTTGTTAGAGTGAGAAAACGATGAGGGACTGTGACGTCAATATACTCGAGCGTCATAGTAAAAAACAACCGTTTCATATGAAGGTGCGTTTTGCGGAAAAGGGACAGAACATACCCCCTCTTAAAACTTTTGACTCGTATAACTTAATCATTACCTATATAACCTCTTGCTTTGTTTTTTTTCTCCATTTGACTATATTTATTTTAAATTCTTTTTCGAGAAAATACATTATGATTATTTACCATATTTTCGATTCCTGAGCTATAACCACGAACTTCGGAATTCGAAAATATTCGGGTATCTCTATCTCTATCGCACTAACCATACTCGAGTGACAGGGATGCAAATATATGAACATTGAGTATCGGTTTTCGTGGTAGCGCCGCAGGTACTTTGGCTGAATGCGCCGAGCGCGTGCCATTGTCATTCAAAAAAAACAAATTCGTGTTAATTATATTGTTCAAATTTGTTGATTTCATTTATTGAAATTACGACATAAAACGACATTTGCGCATATAAGTTCTCATATCAGAATCGAATATTTTTTTATGGTTTATATTTTAGCATTTATCTCGTAAAGGTCTATCGTAGACGGGATTTAAATTATTAATAAGTGAAAGGCAAAGCAATTCCGCCATTTTGACGAAAATTTGACGTTTCTTATAGCTGACAGTTGGAGCAGCGTTTGATTTCAATAAAAATAAATGAAAAATTAAATAAAGTCGTATATTTCGGAAAATTAATTAACTGTCGCAGTCGGATAAAAACTATCCTAAGTTGCAGCTAGAATAATAATGTACCTATATAAAATGTTTCATATTTTTCCGTTCATGGGATGCTGAGAACATTCGTACCGCGCAAAGCTTAGTTTCAAACTGGCTGATTCTTTTTTTAATTTAGAGATTTATTATAAGTGGAGATAATGAGTTTTTTTTAAGTATTTATGAATCATATCTGAATTCTTATAGATATTATTGAAATATAGTGATTAGTCCCGAATTAAGTTCTTAATTTGTTGGGGCATATTGTTAGTCGAAATTTTTGATGGATAAGTATTCTTAGCAGTGATGAATCTTGCTCACCTTACGTTTTTCGATTATTACTTATTTTAAGATAGTGCAGCCTTGTCCTCGTTATATGACGTGTTTCTGTTCTAATATATATTATGTTATGTATGTTTATCTTTTTAGCGACTTATCTTTGTACCCAAAATACTTAATATTTGAATTCTTTAAACTAAAAATACCGTTATTATTTAGACAATCAAAATTGCGCCCACGTAATTATAAACGACAGATAAGTAGCATAAATTAGTAGCTCAGTCTCGGCGCCCAATACGAATTCGTCGCATTTGGCGTCGAGACACTTGGTTCGTGGGGCAGGGGTGCACAGCTGCTCCACATGGCGCTTGGCAAGCGGCTGAGGGAGGCAACGGGCGACCCTCGCGCGGGCAGCTTTCTCGCGCAGAGAATTGCAATCGCAATCCAGCGCGGGAACGCTGCCTGCGTGATGGGTACCCTACCAAGGGCACCAAATTTTGATAGGTATTTTTAATTTTTAGCTTAAGTAATTTTATTTTAGGTAGTTTTAGTTTTATATTCGAGTTATGTATCTTTCATAAGTAGTTTAGTTTATAAATAAACATACATACATACGTTTATCAAACCCAAATGTTTAAGGTAAATGTCCCTGTGTTCGACACATTAATTTCAATAAGGACTGGGACATTTTACTTACCATTCTGAAGGAAGGCTTCATGTTATTTTACAACCGTGAAAAACTATTAGCGCTTCGAAAGTATGAGTCTATTAGAATAACTTAAAAATATAATAAAAGTGACGCAGCACCAGTAGACCTGGCCACAGATTTTTCTTGTTGTTGTTTGAGATAAAAATAATTTGGTTTCGACCTGCATCCTCCAAACATACAAATAGTGAACATCTTTACTCTTCTAAAGTGTATTATAATGTATCTACATAAAAGTTTAATTTGGGGAGTGGGTGGGGTAAGGTAGGGGAGGTTCTTTAGATATACCGCCAGTTTGTTCCATCTTCATAAACATATGGTCTATCTCATAATCATTTATTTTCTAAAGTAAATACAAGATGATAATACATAAATATTATACCCTATCAGGATGCGCCCTGAGAGTAAACGGCGACCTCGGGCAGCCCCAGCCCGTGTACTTGCGTGGTGACCGGTTCCTGGAGGCGGCGGGCACCACGGGGCTCGTGCAGCTAACCCCTGGCGAGGAGGTCCTCGTCGCCTGCACGGGCTCCGGCAGAACCATCGTGCACCCCAATCTGATCGCTGCCAACCAGGAAGCAGTTAGTACTTACTAAATGTCACACGCGAGCCTATGTGCATCGATTAGCTCCAGCCCCCCCTATTCTGTAACTTGTTTTAAACTCACCTCAACGCTCACCCACAATTATATGCGTAGTAATTAAGCGTAGGTAGAGGTCTAGTTTCGTAACGGGTGTCCGGCGGGATAAGCCGCATTAACGCGTAGCGAATAACACCCCTGGATTCGGCGGGCACCACTCAAGAGTGTAGTTACGAATGTGTTCATCAGGCCCCGTAGCATGGATGGCGTTATCACGCGATAAGTGATAGGATAAGCGCGTCGTCTCGTTCTATCGAACGGTGTCAGCCAGGGACGGATGCTCTATCCTGTCACTTATCGCGTGATAAGGCCATCCATGCTACGGGGCAGGGCTGGAATAGATTAAACTGTTCAATGCATACTACGTATGTTGCTCGGCAAGAACTAACGTGCACCAGGTAGCTAAGCCAAGTGAGTAACTACTTAAGGATGACTCACGCTAGAACGGGCCGTGTCCGGCCCGGGCTGTTTTCTAAGAAAAACGACGGCGTTTTTGCGCGGCCGAGCCTCACCCAAGCCCGGGCGAGCCACGGCCAAGGTTCGGAAGTGGCTCGGTGTCGGCACGGCCCGGCCGTGGCTTGGCCGGGCTTGGGTATTGCTCGGCCGCGCAAAAACGCCGTCGTTTTTCTTAGAAAACGGCCCGCGCAGGACATGGCCCGTTCTAGCGTGAGTCATCCTTAAAGGAAAAACATATTCCTTGAATCAATAAATAGATTAGGAAGACCAATATGTGAAATAGATATCATCTTTAAATTTGAGAAATATATAATTTAATATTTTATCTAATATTTTTTTTGGTTCAAGAAGTATGCTTCTAAAAAACCAGCTGTTACGGGGGCCCGAGTCCTTTGCTCACAGCCTGTACATAGGTACAAGTATAGACTTCAGTATGACCTGCCCATCCCATACCTATCCATACTATCTAGAATATGTAGGTACGAGAAAATATAGCTTACAAGCTAGCTGATTAGTAATTGTTGTTTTTCAGCGAGTCTCTTGCGTGAGAGACAATCTAGTGTCTGGCGTCGGTTGGCTGGGTGCGGACAGCGAATTCCTCGGGTTGACGTGCTCGTCCAACTCTCAGTACGAGGCGCGCGCCACCGACCAGAGATGCTACGGCAACAACCTGGTTGTCGAGTATGTGTTGCAATCTAAAATTGACCTACTAAAGGATGACTCACGCTAGAACGGGCCGTGTCCGGCCCGGGCCGTTTTCTGTAAAAAACGTCGTCGTTTTTGCGCGGCCGAGCCATATCTAAGCCCGGCTGAGCCACGGCCGAGGCTCAGAAGCGGTTCGGTGTCGGCACGGCTTGGCCAGGCTTGGGTATGGGTACGAAAACGAAAACGAAAACACGCCGTCGTTTTTCTTAAAAAACGCCCCGGGCCGGAGACGGCCCGTTCTAGCGTGAGTCATCCTTAATTTTTAATGTTATTTTGTGCGATCCCATGCACACCGTGGCAGCCACTGAATAGTACCCTGTTACCGGGCAACCGGCATGCACTTGTAGCGATGAAGGTAAATCGCGAGTGAGCCGCGCCTGATATCACTACGATTTCGGGCACTAAGAACTCGCCCATTTTTTTTACATTTTAACATAGTCCAGTTCTTCTTTCATATAATGTTGACACAAAAAAGTAAAAATGTTTTTCTATTCATACTTTCATTCAGTTATGTCCTTTTAGGATAGGTTTCGTTGTATCTGGCGGCTGGCACCCTCTTTTGTGGTCCTGTTTCGACCCAAGCCGACTGGAAGTGCTGTACGTGTGGTATGAGCAGAAACCGCAGAACGGGCACCATCAAACTGGAGTCACTCGTCCTGGCTGGCTAGGTGCGTACGAATATTAAAAGATACTTGAACTTATTAAGTTACTTTTGGTTTTGTTAAGGGGCTCCTCGCAAATATCATTGATTTTTGAAGTTTTGAGTCCTTCCGTCAAATTCTAAAGGTAAAATTATGATGCCAGTCGACACTTAGTTACCTACTAATTTGCCTATAGGTATGTAATGTGAAGTCAGCGCAGAGAAAGGAGACCTCCCTGCATACAAACTTCTATGCAAAGGTGGTCACGTTTCTCTGATGCTGACTGTAGGTAGGTGCATTATGCTCGGGCGCCGGCTGACAAAAGGTGACACCTGTCAAAACCGCACAGGGACACAGAGTGTCGATACACTTCGTTTAAGTACTTTATTCCGGCGATGTCGATCACGTAACGCCTTGTACCGCGTCAGGTAAATCTAACTGTCACTTTTTGTATGAGAAAATAAATAAATAAATATTACGGGACAATCTTACACAAATCAACCTAGGCCCACGGTAAGCTCAATAAGGCTTGTGTTGTGGGTACTAGGCGACGACATATTTAATAGATAAATACATATAGAAACTTATATACATATATAACATCCATAACTCAGGAACAAATATTCGTGATAAACACACAAATAAATGCCCTGACCGGGATTCGAACCCGGGACCTCCAGCTTCGTAGGTAGAGTCACTACCAACTGGGCTACGGAGGCCGTCAAATGACAGTTAAGTTGTCCTAACGTGCGTTCGAAACGTTACGCGATCACCCCTCCAGGCTCGACATGGTGCACTGTGAGTTAATAATCCTAACATCAAAAATAATCGCGTTAATAACAGCGGTTAATACTTACTAATGTGTTCACAGTGGGTGGAATGTACCCCGGGGTCAGCGGTGGCATTGACTTCCACTACACCCAGGCGCAGCAGATAGTCACCATCGCAAACCTAGTCGGGCAGGAGTTGGCCGAGAAGTACATCGACATAAACCGGGTATACCTGGCGCGCGGGCACCTGGCTGCGAAGACTGATTACGTGTTCGCGACGGGGCAGCGCGCTACGTTCTTCTTCGTCAACGCCGCCCCGCAGTGGCAGCCGTTTAACAATGGCAACTGGGATTGGATTGAACAGGTAATACATTTACATCAACAAACGCAAATATCAAAATTATGTGATGTTTTCTAACATTCCGCAAAAGCAGGCTTTTGTAAAAACTTTTGAAAAGCTCGCGAAAAATGCCGGCGTACTTCGTGATTTTACATGCATATTTATTTGACACGTGATTGTTTAAATATAAAGGCAATCTAATTGGGTTTTATACGATGCTAAGTAGTAGAAACATGACATCGTACCTAACGAATGAAAATTGGGCAAATGGCACATTTGCAGAATTTAAACATCGATGATCTCTACATCACATCGATGATCTCTGAAGACGCTGAAACGCGTTTGCTTGAATTAGTGTTATTCCCGGTTTATCATGGTTACAGAACAGTCGCGCCCGCATCGCCGCGGCCGGATACGACACGATCGTGTACACCGGCACCTTCGGAGTGAGCGTTGTCCGAGACGCCAACAATGTGCACCACGACCTCTACTTGTACACTGACGCCAACAACAATAAGCAACTGCCTGTGCCCCGATATTTCTACAAGGTTAACATTCTTACTTATGCCAAGTTTCATCATAGTCTACTTAGTACAACTTCTGTAATATCTCCACTCGTACCCTGGGATTCTTTACGCGTTGAAGCGCATAACCCCTCTCGTAACTCCTAACGAAACCAGACCTCTACCTACGCTTAGTAACTACGAATCACGGCGTCAAGGTTAATTTGTTGGTGAGCGTTGAGGTGGATTTAAAACAAGTATAGAGGGGCTGAGCATAGTCATAGTCTCCATTATTTTGACTTCAACAGGAATAATAAGCATCATGAAGACAAAAGACTATAAAAAGGCCCGAAGCCTGAAACGTTGTGAGTTGCTAGTGTCAAAGTAACCTTAAATGCTGGTAAATGTATCCTTTAATCAAGCAAACGATTGATACACCCAGATAAAAAAATATTGTCTGTATTCGTCGTCGTCTACGTCGGCAAAATCATAATTCTCAGCAATAAAAATCTGGTTTAGGAGAAGAATGACAAAAAAACATACGCGGGTAAAGTCGAGTACATGGACTTTTTTTTAAATACTTAAATGCTTTCAATTTCAGGTTTTCTACGAGCCATCCTTACGCCGAGGCACAGCTTTTATCGGTATCAATGACATTTTCGCTTCTGAAGAGGAGGTCCGCGCGTGGACCTTCTGTACGGACCGCTGTCGGAACAACCCGAGCTTCGACTGGCTCCGCTGGCAGCCCGACCGCATTGACATCGGCTACAGCTTCTGCTGCGAGGTTGACGACTTCCGCAGAACTGTGCCCCATCTGCCAGAGTTCCCAGTCGATGGTCTTCTGTTTTAAACAGTGGCCGTTGCAAGAGATCAATAAATATGTATTCTCGTGCATTTTGTCGTATTATTCTGTTTAGGGTTGCCCCGTCTGTGGCAGAAGTTATTGAAAGCAATTACTTGTTCAACCACTTGACAAAGCACTATTTCTATAGGGTTTAGTTTCCGCGCATGTTGGACGTTGGTATACCATTAACTTAGGATTAGCTGGGTTATTGCGTAGCATTTTGAATGCGCCTTAGTACTGTAATTTTTTAGGGTTCCGTACCAAAAAGGTAAAAAAGGAACCCTTATGGTGCGACTCTGTCCGTCTGTCCGTCTGTCCGTCTGTCTGTCTGTCCGTCCGTCCGTCTGTCACAACGTTAAATATCTCAGGAACTACTTAAATAAATAAAATAAAAATATTTTATTTCAGACCAGTTTGATCCATATGTGATTAGATTAGCGAGATTAGACTTAAAAACTATGTTAGAATTACAAACTAAGAATCGGGGGCATTAAATTACAGAAATGGTTTTGGCAAGCTATTGGCAGTACCAAACAGAGCGAACATTATCTCTACTTGGCCCCGCCAATAGTCACCTCCATCCAATATTTGGTGAGGGGACAGTTGAGGCGCTCGGCCAACACCCTTAGGAGGCCATTGCTGCTGCCGCGCACACGCCTTAGCAGTGATCCGATTCTTTTGCGCCTGATGGCAAAAAAGTCATCAGTACTCGCCTGTGCGAACATACCGGATGCACTGTGCCTTGGCAGCCTCAACAGCATCCTAAGGATGTTATTGTATTGTACGCGTAATGCGTTATAGGCCCTCTGCGTGAATTTTGCCCACAGACTGCACGTGTAGAACGTCTGACAGTAAGCTTTGAAAAGCGTCAGTTTGACTTCGTTACTACAACGTGCAAATCTGCTACTTAAGCTATCAATTTGAAATTTGGAACAACTGTTAAAATAGTTAAGACACGTGTATGGAAAAAAGATATATATATATATATATACATTTTTATTTTCTGTTTAAATGACGAATATGAGGGGGGTTAAAAATTAAAGTCTAGTAAATAGATCAAGTGGGGTATCATATGAAAGGGCTTGAGTTGCACTTTCTAAAACCGTTTTTTTTTCCACAGTTATTAAATTTTTATTTATTAAGGAAAATGTAGACAAAAATACCATACCCCCCCTCCTTATCTCCGAAGTTTACGAAGCGAAAATTCTGAAATAATTACATATGATTAAGCTATCTATGATCTCTATCTAGCTTATTTTGTTTTAATTATCAAAAATTATTTCTTAATTTTTGTAATTTACCTACTTACTTTTGTATGAAATTTTATATCTTCATATTCCCATCAGATTATCGTTAAAGTCCCTTCTTTCACATAAAAAATAAATAAACGAAATCGGTACGCGTGATAAAAAGCTATCACTGATAAACAAACATACTAGGTTGTAAGTTGTTAGTACCAAAATGGCGAAGGCGCTTTGCAACGGTAACTTCTACTATGAGCTGTTTAAGATTGTTGAAGAATGAATGGGGTCCTGACATGACGGGTATGGTGTATGAAAGTTCACACGGAACCCTCGGTGCGCGAGTCAGACTCGTACTTGGTTTATTTACAGTAAGAAAGGCAGTTTATATGTCCTAATTAAGTGAGGATTTTGATGATGATTCTGGCACATTGAAGGTTCTTATAAGCGTTGCTATTTATCACAGCAACCAGCCACTCTTTGGCCAATGAAGCAAGTATATACTTATGAGGCAGCAATACATACTTTTCATTCAATTCTATAGCTGTATTTCAGTCGGTTGCTGTTATAAAATGCAATGTCAGTTAGGTCTATCAGGCAATTTTGTGCTTCAAAAATGTAGGTACGTAAAACATTTAGATATGTTTTACTCTGGATATTAATGTAAAGTGGTATCTCGTACGGTACTCTCGTCTATAGATGTCGTTCGCAAGTTTACTTAAAATGAAGACAGAATATTAATACTTCGGATTCTCTCAACTATTATCCTCTTTCCGAAATAACCTGCTACATTTTCTCTGGCGTGGATTTCCACGAACCTTCGATGCAAAGTACCTACCCCAGTTCCTTAAGTACTTAATCTTAAGGTTTTTAAGTGATTATACGATTATTGATAAGCAAACATAATAAGCACACGCCCATCTACTTAAAAATATGTACAATTACATGTAAATAATACAGATTGATGGTTGCTGTCTTATCAAAATTGTCATAAAGGATGACTCACGCTAGAACGGGCCGTGTCTGGCCGTGTCCGGCCGAGCCATACCCAAGCCGGCTGAGCCACGGCGGGGCCGTGCCGACGCCGAGCCACTTCTGAGCCTCGGAATTATTAAATTGGGGATAAAACGTTGTATGCAAATCCGTTATTTTTGAAGGTAGATCTATGAAATTCGAGACTTGGCTTTTCGGTCAGAAATAGAAAAACATAACCCTCTCTCCTTCGGCAGTCGGGTAAAAAGGTTACCTTGAAGCATTCTTAGGTTGTACTTTAAAGGCGTGAAATAGAGGGTGATTTTTAACCGACTTCAAAAAAATGGAGGAGGTACTCAATTCGGTTGTATTTTTTTTTTATGTGAGCTACCTCAGAACTCCGTCATTTATGAACCGATTCGTACCATTATTGTTTTAATTGAAAGTATATGCCAGCTATTGTATGTTTTATTTCCAATAGATGATATAAAGACATCATAATGAATAAAAAACTTAACACTTAGGCACTTAAATCTACTTAACTACTAGTATATACACCCTCTCCAAGGTCACAGCCCTTGGGAAGGGTGCCCATAAGGCTGGCTACAGTTCCTCGTTGAATTGCGATTCTAATCCGTTGGCCGAGGAAGTAGCCAGCCCTATCTATGGTCAGCCGTATTTTCTACAATTTTTTTCTTTATATCTTTATAAAGCCTATGGGCGTCAGGACTCCACGGCCCGAGAGTTTCAACCGCGAAGGCCGCAAATAAGCAGGAGTTTGTCAAGCCCGCATATTTGCGGCGCTTTGCGGCTTCTGCCGCTGTTGCCGCCCCGCCCGCCCTCAAAGAAGTTGTGGCTAAATGGGACGGGGCCATGGTGTCCACGCAGGTGGCGTCCCAGATAACCCACCCACCCGCCATGGAATGAGTGTCAATCCATCGGGTCTCTTGCCATCGTCACGAGCCAGGCCGGGAGGTTCCAGGACGGCAGGCACGTTAATGCTGGCAAGAGCCCGACGGATGACGTCATTAAGGCAAGCGTGGCGGGATAAGTGGCTGGCACTCTTTGTGCATGAGAGGCCGTGGTAACCCAAACGGTCCACCTCGACTCCGCAGGGGCAGCGGTGAGGTACTACGATAAATATCCGCGCCTAGACGGAGACCGACAGCCAACCTTAAAGAATTGTTGTCTAGGAAAGTTGCACAGTAAATAAAAGGGTAAGCGTGTAGCCAAAATCCGGATTCGGGTTACGATAAAGCCAATAAACGGGCTTTTTCAGACCTCGTAGAGGCAGAGTTTAAAAGTCACTCTGATGCCTGGCGGCAAAGAGGTTCATCCCAAATTAAAGAAAGTACAAAGGTACTGCTTTATTTGATGGCTGGGGGTTTACCCGGGCAGGCTAGCTGCCAGGCATCCTCTGTTTCGTGTAAGTACGCTTCCAGGTTGGTCCCATTGTTTTCAAAACTCCAGTTGAATGATGGGAACCATGAGGAATTGAGGGAACTCCTCAAATATATAAGGCACGCGTGTATTAATTTCGGTGTTTTCTATTATAACTCGTGTATTTACATCCGGAAATCATAAATTTGGTGAAGTGGAAGTGATGAAGAAGACCACAGATGGCTTGTGGAACTTGTCAATGATGTACTTCAAACTATAAAAGTACGTCACCGATTCTGATATCATTCAGTTGAAATAGCAAACAAAGAAGTGCCAAAGGTGATTCTGAGATCCTTGAGGAATTGACGGAAGTCCTCAAATATTATCGGCCCACATACAGCGATTTGGTTTTTTTCTCTAATAAGTAATCAACGTATTTGCTCTCGGAAATCAGTTCATGTGGTAAATTGGAAAATAAATGTACAAATGTTCATGTGGCTTGGCGGAGTACTGAATTGAAGTCGGTTAAAACTTTGTTTTTAAAGTAAATTATTTATATAAAACTTTGGTTATTTTTGAACTTGGAAGCTGTCCACGATTTTGATTACAAAGTTATAATGACATCTAAGTATTCTTCATTCATCAAGCATCTTGAGATTCGTAAGTAACTGAACCAAGAGTCTTGAAATGTGTAAGGTAGGTTACTCATTCAAGGTAGGCAAGCAATAAGTAAGGGTTTTACCAAATTCAACCTTTAAGTGGTTTAAAAAAAAGTATTTATAAATATGTGTATGGAAAACAAGTCAAGTGCGGACCGTCCGTCGTTCATGTGGTGACGTGGGAAGGTGGATCTATGCGGCCTGGCGAATTACTAACTGAATTTTATATAGTGGGCTTAAAATGGGGGCTTAAACTTTATGAGAAAACTTGCCTTAGTGAGAAAATTTAAACTCTGTTAAAACGGTTTGATAAGCATGGTTCGATTATACCTAATTGGCTCGCAAGAAAAATAATATTTTCGTCAAATAATTTGACCAGCATACAAGATTGAATTTATTATAACCTAGCTGCCCACACGGCTTCACCCGCGTATTGCAAAGAACGCAGGCAAACCCGCGGGATAAAACATAGTCTATGTCATTTCAGAAAATTCATTCTATACGGAGGTGAAATAGGTAAGTTTTGAAATCAGTCTAGCGGTTCCGGAGATTACCCATTACACACAAACTTACAAATCTTACAGACTTTTCCTGTTTATAATATTAGTATGTAGATAAAATCAGGCTGCAACTCTTGATTTTCTAAGAATGTTCCAAACGATCAACTATGTAACCAATATTACTCCGCCTTATAAATTGTAGACCAGCAAAATAATTGATTGAACAGCAAAATTACACAAAACATTTTTTTTTATTTGTAAAATAGATTCCGACTAAAAGTAAGCCATTAATTATCAGTACCTATGTATACAGAATCCAAATACCAGCAAGAATGTAGGTTAGTTTAGGTTAGAAATGCGACCCTCGCTGAACGGAACTGCTATAGAAAAATAGGCTAGGTAGAACTGCTGACCATTATTGAATAGTTTTTAACCGACGAAAAAAATGGAGGAGGTTCTCAAGTCGACGCGTATATTTATATTTTTTTTATGTATGATACGCATAACTTTTTACAGAGTAGTTCGATTTTGATAATCAGAAGTTGATTATAAGTTCATCAATCAATCAATCAGTCAAATGATGTTTTATCTTATACCGTCAAATTAGGATGGAATAGAAAGTTTTGGGTCTTTTGGCATAAGATACCGGGTAGCCCAAACCAACATCAAGTAGAACTAACTACTCAACGGATTTTGATTAAAAAAAACCAGTAATGTAGCGAATCCAGAAAGTAATAGTATTTCCAGTAAATGCGAAAGTAACTCTATCCATTAAATATATAGGTACAGGTGTCTGTCTGTTACCTTTGCATGCATTTAAACCACTGAACCGATTTAGATACAATTTGGATGTAGTTTAAAACCCTAGGAAGGACATAGGATAGCTATTATCCCGGAAATAATCGCTTAAAGGGGTAAAAAGGTGGGGGGAACTTAGTACGGGGAGCGATGTTTAAGGCTACGCCTGAAATACTTTAATAGGAATTATCCTCTAAGGCGATTAACGAGATCCACGTGGACGAAGTCGTGGGCTAAAGCTAGTAGGTAATATATAAGTGGAGACGCCGTTTATGCCGATTAAGAGTCCTTTGTAGTCCTTAACTTTGAAAATGTCGACAGGAAAGACGCGAACCTAAATATGTGTTGACCCTATAGTGACACTTTCAGAGTGATTCAATTTAATCAATTTGGTTATGACCTGACTATGGGTATTGGGTAATAAGATAAGCATACAGAGATAAAAAGCTTGAAGACAAATATGAGAATCTCCTTTCGAATCTGTTAATACATTATCTATATTCTAGTTTTGATCCTATATAATTTTCATCTTTGAAAATTAGTAGGTACCTTTATGTCATGTCATGGTACCGATGTAGTGTTGAAGCTATATTACTAGGAATGAAATTTTCCGAAGTTCTTAAACTAGCCACAGAATAGTACATTATTGCCGTGGCCGGGAAGGAGACAACTGCAGGCTGAGTATTTTGTTTAAACGGACGAGCTTGCGAGTCCGTTTAATTATAATACGAAGCCTGCAATTGCCATTCCGACTGAGGCTAATATAGTGCTTTTCTCAAAAATGGGGGAATAAAAAATACTAAATTTAAATCAAGCGTTATTATTAAATACAAATTGAGGATACTGCAAATGACATAAAATTAAACGTCATATTTTTTTTTAAACAGAATCGCAAGTGTATTTTTCCACCGAAAAACGCAATTTTTTAATGACACATACAAAAATGTCGCGTTTGCAACAGAAAAATACGACTTGATTTGGCTGAATACGACCTGTGCCGTCTTTTATATGCCAGTTTCTACTTTTTAAAAAGTTTGGTACTCGACAAATAAAGGAATTCATATGTAACATTCCAGGCGGCCTGCAATGTTTTTTATTTTTTAATTTTGATCTGGCCTTCAACTATACACTTTACCTTCCAATATGTAGCGAGTTATGTTCACTTTGCGGGCCATTTTTGAGAAAAATTAGAATCTTACGAGTATGTCAGTTTTCCACGTGACATTCTCGACATGCATATATATGTCTATCAAAGATTTCTAAATCCACATAAAGGTGTACAGGATTTTGAAATAGGGTGATCAGATCGTACCAGAGATTACAAACTAACAAAGTCACAGACTGACAAAGTCACAAACTAGCAAAGTCACAAACTAGCAAAGTTACAAACTAACAAAGTCACAGACTGCAAAAGTCACAAACTAACAAAGTCACAGACTGACAAAGTCACAAACTAACAAAGTCACGGACTGACAAAGTCACAAACTAACAAAATCACAGGCTGACAAAGTCACAAAGTGACAAAGTCACAGACTGACAAAGTCACAAACTAGCAAAGTCACAAACTAAGAAATTACCGAACTGTGTTTTTAGGGTTCCGTACTCAAAGAGTAAAACGGGACCATATTACTAAGACTCCGCTGTCCGTCCGTCCGTCTGTCTGTCACCAGGCTGTATCTCACTGATATCGTGATAGTTCCAGCTGAAATTTTCACAGATGATGTATTTCTGTTGCCGCTATAACAACAAATACTAAAAACACAGAATGAAATAGTTTTTTTATAGATAATGGTACGGAACCCTTCGTGCGCGAGTCCGACTCGCCGGTTTTTTTATACTATACGACGGTGCCTGCCTTGCGGTAAGCAGCACCGTCACCTATGGACGCTGGCGACGCCAAGAATCACAAGCGCGCTGCCGACCCTTTATTGATTTGAGGATTCATTGTGATGCCGTTGTATTGGTTGTTCTTGGATTTGTTATGTTGTGTGTTCTATAAAACGTAGGCATAACATGAATCTGCGCTTGCGATACAAGCGCCCAGCCTGTAGTCGCCTGATAAGGGAAAACCAAGATTTCCACTCTATACGCATTGTGTCACAACTGGCCATACCCCTCACGTACACACACACACACACACACAAGTCCAAGATCCTTTAATCACGCATCAAGGCCCTGTAATATTTTAAGTCCACTGGCGTGAATTAAATAACAGGAGAACCTGCAGTAATGGAATGAGGTAGTAGGAGGTAGGTAAGTATTTGCCTGAGTTTTTAAAACTTCCAAACATTTTATACATAGGTGCCTGCGGATTACAATAACACTACCAAACCAATATAACATAGATCTGCGCTTGCACTACCAACACAAGCCTTGCCGGTAGTCGTCTGATAAGGGAAAACCAAGATAAATTGCACGCTTTACGTCGTCACAACTGGCCACACCCCTCACACGTCCACACCCACAAGTCCAACACCCTTCAATCACGCATCAGTACATGTTATTTATAAGTCCACTGGCGTATCAAAGACATCTTAAGGATGATTCACGCTAGAACGGGCCGTGTCCGGCCCGGGCCGTTTTCTCAGAAAAACGACGGCGTTTTTTCGCGGCCGAGCCATACCTAAGCCCGGCCGAGCCACGGGCGAGGCTCGGAAGCGCCTCGGTGTAGGTACGGCCCGGACGTGGCTCGGCCGGGCTTGGGTATAGCTCGGCCGCGCAAAAACGCCGTCGTTTTTCTGAGAAAACGGCCCGGGCCGGACACGGCCCGTTCTAGCGTGAATCATCCTTTAAGAGGATTGTGAACCTGTAAATTTTCATACAAAAAGCGATAATGTTTTTCACCCCGTAAACATCGTTCGGTTTTATAATTTTTGGCTATGTTGTAGATATATATAATGAAAAATAATTATTAAAAAATTAATAAACAACTGCCGTGCCGTTGACAAAGTCGTACTAAAAAGTAAGAAACAAGTTGTTAATGAAGTAAAATATTGTTTCAATTATGTTAACTTATACAGGGTGTGGGCTGTAATAGGAGCAAATATTCAAAAGGACGCTTCCTTAGAGCATTTGCAGTAACCCCTTGTGTCATTCATATTTTTTTTTTGGATTTGGAGATATTTTGATCTAAAGTTATGACCTCCAAGTAATGTATTGGCACCACGACATCATAGCACAGCAGTCAATGCGGATTTTGAGGTAACATCACGTAACGAGTCATAATAGTTCTTGCATTTTTGTTTTCAAATGATATTTTTGTGTTTTTTTAATATTTTTTTCTTTTGTTTTAGTTTCTTTAAAATAAAAAAATACTTATAGCACTCCAGAAGAGTAAAAAAATACAACAAAAGTTATTATATTTTGTTTGCAGCCGGGGGACCTATTACATACAAAACCTAAAGAGTTAGGTCCCCCTACTGCAAACAAGATATAATATTCCAAAAAGACATAAGTAGAGTGTGTAACTAATATATAAGTTTACATAATTGAAACAATATTTTACTTCATGAACAACTCCTTTCTTACTTTTTAGTACCTACCGCTTTTATCAACGGCACGGCAGTTGTGTTTTTTAATTTTAAAATAATATTTTTTTGGATTTGTGAGCATTGCAGTTCTAACCTAACCTACTTTTCTCCTAGCAGTTCGATTATGTATTTTGACTAATTAATGGGTCACCAAATAGTATATAATATTATTGAATTGTAAATGTTGTAATGTATGTGACGTTTTTCTTTAAATATTTGCACGCCATCAGCCGGCAGAATTGTGCTGGACTATAAAATTGAAATGTAACACTTATAATGACCATGGTTCAAGCAAATAAACGATCTATCTATCTATCTATATATGACCGAAGAATTCCCATACTTCAAAAATTACTTGTTCCCCATACATACTTCCAACCCCTTTTAACCTGCTTAGAGAATGAATTTAAATAAATAAATAAATATTTGCGGACAATCTTACACAAATCAACCTAGTCCCAAACTAAGCAAAGCTATGGGCACTAGACGACGATATAGATACTTATATAGAGAAATAAATACTTAAATAGATAGAAAACATCCATGACTCAGGAACAAATATTCGTGCTCATCACACAAATAAATGCCCTTACCGGGATTCGAACCCAGGACCTGTTGCTTCGTAGGCAGGGTCACTACCAAAGTACCAACTAGGCTAAAGCGGTCGTCAAATTTAAAAAAAACGCTGTAGGTAATTTGTTTTCTAGATTTAGACCGAAGTTACAGTTTCCTTACTTTAAAATTGTCTTGTTTCTCGTACAAACCTCCAACTCCTTTTAACTTCTTTAGGGGTATATTATTTTTGTCACTCTTAATCATAAGTAATTTAATTATTTCAGAATTTTCGCTTCATAAACTTCGGAGATAAGGGGTGGGGGGGGGGTTGGTATTTTTTTTCTACATTTTCCTTAATAAATCATAATTTAACCACTGTACAAAAAAATAAACTGTTTTAGAAAGTGCAACTCAAGCTCTTTCAAATGATACCCCACTTGATCTATTTACTAGACTTTGATTTTTTAAGCCCCCTCATATTCGTCATTTAAACAGAAAATAAAAATGTTATTTAATTTTTTCATTTTACATACACGTGTCTTAACCCTTTTTGGAACAAATTTCAAATTGATAGCTTAAGTAGTTCCTGAGATATTAAACGTTGTGACAGACGGACGGACGGACGGACGGACAGACGGACAGACGGACAGAGTCGCACCATAAGGGTTCCTTTTTTAAATGAAAAGCTTTTACACCAGGTTAGGATTGTTTTATAATCATCCTGAATATGTCATGGCTTCAAAGAAAAACGGCTTTTAGGACAAATGAAAATTCGGACAAACAGTTGGGAAATGAAATTTAGTGTAAAATGCCTGTGACATACGGACAGACGGATTGACGGGCAGTCATGACGAAACTATAAGGGTTCCGTTTTCGCCATTTTGGCTACGGAACCCTAAAAAGGCGCTCTAGGCATTGTACCGAGTATGCTGGCGGTATTTCCTCACAGAACTGCAATGCTGATGCGTTGCACGAGAAAACTGCTAGCTCTTCGATTACTAGTTATGATGATACTAATGCTGAAATTACTGTCGATTCTGTAAATAATTGAGGAGCTAAAACCTATAGTTAAATTCAAAATTGAAATGCAGAAGCTTAAAAACCACTATCTTGAAATAACTTACAAACTTGAGGAAAGCCTCATTTTCAACCATGGTTTTCTACTATGTCGCTAAACTGAATTAATATGTTTTGGTACTCATTAGACGCATAATTTCATGTTCCTTAATTTCTTAGTGTTTAACTTTTCGCTAGGATGCAGTATAGAAGCTACGAGTGAGAAACAAAAAAAGTCCCAAATTTCGAGGATTTGTGGCTGCCAAAAGTTGTCCCAAAAAATCTGGTGTAACCATTTTTGAAATTTGCTGGGTTATATCGATGTAAACGATATTAAAAAAAAACTTCTACACCACCTTTTGCAACGTACCTCCCCCTGCTTTGAACCTCTACGGACTGGCGTACAAGTTGTACGGTACAACTAGTATCACCTGATTTCGAAATTAACAAAATTCATTAAATGGCATGAATAATTAACTTAACTTGACTTTTGCATTATTCGTTTTTAATGAGAATTTTATAATGTGAAAGTAAAATATGATTCATGTCATGACTATTTTATAAGTTGTGCTCATTTCGCTGGAAAATAACATAATTAAAAATGTTTCGAAAATCAGTACCTACCTAATGTAGTCCGAAAAACGTTAGTATGGAAAGTTCACGCTGTCGTTCCCCCTTAAATATAATTAGTATGAAATCAGTTAATTACCTGCAAGATACAGTAATTCTTGACTAATATAATATATTATATTTATCTTAATAAGGTGCTTAATCCATCACATAAATTCAATCAGCGAGATATTACGACTATGATGGATTATTCTTTATCAAAAAAATATGTGACTGTTTGATTGAAATGAGATACGATTTTATATAAATTTTGTTATTTCATAATGGCTGACATAGTCACGTCTGCACTGCAGTAGTGACCAGGACACTATCCACCACCGCAAGATGACGCGTATAGTGTTGGTGTTAGCAGCGCTAGCGGTGGCAGCGGCTGCCATGCCCAGCGGCTACGACCTTCCAGAGCCGAGTGAACTGGTGTTCGTCCTCAACGAGGATGACTGGGATGACTATCAAGATGCTTGGCTCGCTAACGAGTATCAAAAAATGGGTGCCAACGATACCTCAGCCCGTAATACTCGTAATGGTAAATCATTTTATTTCATCTATCATCTCAGCAGTAATGATTACAAGATCCGCTTTGTTACATTCTCTCCTCCGCGTTCCACGACTTTCGACATAATTTGTTAAGGGAACATTAGCAAGCATGTCGAAGTTTGTTTTACGTCACACCGGCTATAAATTGGCAATTACTGCCCGCTACGATCGCAGGAAATCCCACAGGGAGACATTATACAATTTTGTACTCACCACGTGCGGTGATATAGAAAGCCTCAGATCGAATATTTCATTTATCGCCCTTTCCTTCGGCTCGTGCGTGAAATACCTGCAATTTGAGATATTCTTTGTTACCCGCCCTACGTGAGGGTTCTGTGTCTAAAAGGTAAAAAAGGAACCCATATGGTGCGTCTGTCTGCCTGTCTGTTTTTCACAAGCATCGCGTTAAATAACTCAGGAAATACTATGCTTGTATAATAATAATATGTAAACAAAGCTAACCTCACCTGTAAGGATTTTTTTTTTAATATATAAATAAATAAAATAAATACTAACTAAGCAAAATTGTTGCACATGGACGGAACCACGCGAGTCAGACTGCACTTGGCCGGTTTTTTTTTTGTTTAGATAAGGTAGGCACTTGCTTGTATTTGTAAGTTATACTCGTGTTATAGGTTGTACCATCAGAATTAACGGTGACCTCGGGCAGCCCCAGCCGGTATACTTGCGGGGGGGTAACTACATGGCCGCTGACGGCAACTCGGGGCAAGTCCGCCTGAATACCGGCGAACAGGTCACCGTCGCCTGCACTGGCTCCGGCCGCACCATCCAGCACCCCAACCTCGCCTCGTCAGGACACCAGACTGCTGTTAGTATTTCATTATATCAGTTAATCCTAAATATGAGTTAACCATACATAGATGGGATTGGCTTCAAACTCTTAACACAATTAACGTGTTAAAGTTGCATTTTGCGGTGCACTTTAAATACAAACGTCTCAAACAAAATAATTTCATGATATAGTCGCTTACCTCAACTGAACAGACTTACGTGAATTACTTTAGTATATTCGCTTATAGCGTAATTTATTGCCTGTACAAGTAAGTACTTACCAATTTTGTGAGTCATTATTCCGCATGTCCTCAATTACGCACTATCAGGAACTGATAAAGACAAATTGAAACCTACTCCGCGTGCGACATAAATCAACTTGATTCTAATCTATCGTTTTGGAATAAAAGCCAAAGGCAACATACAAAGTGGAAAAGGAGTCAAGTTATTTTAAAACTACAACTTCCATCAAACTAATCACTTTAGCTAATCTGTTGGCATGACACGATTTATCGAATCTAACCCTCCGACCAAATAAATGCAAGTCCAAAACTAAAAATTACATGTCCTAGAATATCTTATCTTATCTTATCTAGGTGAGGGCCCTTTCGGATGCACTTAGACCCAGTGGGATCTTATGTGCATTTGCCCTATCCTTTATACCTGCTCCCAGGCTTGCTCCATCATTTCCACAAAGCGGATGATGCAGTTCACCGGGAGCACCTTGAATTCCTTTGGTTGCGGGTAACCGTTACCAAAGTAGTTCATTCTTTGTCTGGCAAGGGCATGACATTCACATAATAAGTCTTCCTTAGTCTCACCCTCCTCGCCACACATTCTACAGTCTAAACTATCAGATAGTCCCATCTTGGCCAAGAGATCCTTGACCCCGAAGTGACCTGTGAACACCCCAGAAATAATTCTTAGTTGCTTCCTACTGGATTTCCAGAGTTTTCTGGTCCAGCCCGAGTTCTATTAGCTTAGATTGCCTTAAGCCAACCTCATTCCTCCACTCCATGTGTTGGTGTTTGGTTTTGGCGTAGGCTTTAAAGGCCGATATTATGGTTCCCTGCGAGAGTCCCACAAATGGTTCTGGACCTACTCTCACTATCATCTGCTCTTTCATTGCCGATGAAGCCCTTGTGCCCTGGTATCCAAACTAGTTGCACCTTATTGTGCCTTCCAAGTCTGTTTAGTGCTTGGACGCCATTATAAATTAGTCTAGAGTCCACTTTCGGCGCCGTAAGCGCTTTAAGGGCCGCTTGACTGTCACTGAGTATATAGATATTAGCCTTTGGTTTGATTAACTAGGACATGTAATTTGCCGTCCAATTAGCGATAATTTGATCTACGACCGAGACTGTCTATTTATTACACGCGTACAACTTGCACTTTACTTCCACTAAAGTTCAGGAAAAAATGTTTATCAATTTTTATCTATTTTACACGACAGCCCAACGAAAAGGAGTGTAATGTTTTCAGGGTTTATGTATGTATTTGAGTTTTGCGATATTTTAATTTGCGGAATGCAGCGTCGCACTACAGCCGATGACGGCATATTATCATGCAGTATACGTTGGTAGAGCGGTAATACCTATCTACTCATTCATTGTTCAGATACGCTAGCAGCGCTACGCCGTAGTCCGTAGCAGCTTGATTTCCATAAGTAGCAAAAATCACCGGTAGCTCTCTCACGTCGTGACTAGCGATGACAATAATGAAATGAAAATGTGTTAAGTAGGTATGACTTTTCCAGACTGCTACTTGTGTGAACAACAACCTGGTGTCCGGGGCTGGTTGGCTGAATGGGAACGGAGCGTTCGGTGGGCTCACCTGCAGCGGGCACGCGTACCACGACGCACTCGCCACCAACAACAGATGCTACAACAACAACCTGATCATCCAGTGAGTTAACCGCAGTTTACCTACGACGGTTGAAGCTCAAATCATTCCGTGAGCACATTAAGCTCAACCATTCACGGAAGTACTGCATTTTAGTATGGCCGTGTTTATTGACAAGCGGCGCGAGATACGTGCTTTCATTGTCAGGCGAGTATGGGAACACTGAGTTAGAGGGGTAATAATCAATCACGTAACGTTCCGAACGCACGTTAGGACAATTTAATGGTCATTTTTAACCGACTTCAAAAAAGGAGGTGGTTCTCAATTCATCTGTGTTTTTTTTATGTGTGCAGTTACACGATAACTCGGTAATTTATAAACCGATTAGATTTTTTTTTCTGTGTTTGGAAGCATATACTTTCAGATTGGTCACGTTGTCACCAAAATCCAGTTCCGATGATGGGATCCTGGAGAAATCGAGAGTTATCTTCAAATTTTATAGGCAAACTTGAAGCAATTTGGCTACTGATTTGAAGTTGGTTAAAACTTTGTTTTTAAAAGTATATTATTCCATATAATAGTTAGTGACATTTAGATCTACCTGACGCGCGTACAATGCATTACGTGATCGACCTGCGGAGAGGGGTAATCACGTAACGTTCCGAACGCGCGTTAGGTCAATCCAACAGTAATTTTTCCATATAAAGTTGGACATTTAGATCTAAAGACGTGCGTAGAATGCGTTACGTGATTGACCTGCTGACATATAACGCCTGTACGTAAACACTCCCAGACGACGCCGTTTGTTTGTTGTTGCGCGAGTAGAGTACCGAACATGAGCCGCGCCCGCGCCGTGCTGATAGTACTACGAGATAGCTCGACTGTTATCGCCTCGCTTCTCCGAAAACATGAACTTCGTACTCTGGGATTAAACCTCCAAACTATAGTCCAAATCACTTAACTATGGTCCAAATCACTTAACTATGGTCCAAATGAACTCGAATGTTGCATGATTCGGTGTAAATTTTATTTTTGATGATCTCTATGACAGGAAATGTAACTACAAAAAGACAAATAAGAACTAATAAAATAACAAAAAAAAGTCCTTCGTATTGGCAGAAATTCCCTTTGGGCCATAGTTGTTCTTCGCCTAAAGTTGGTTTCTGGTGGTAAGTTAGCATGCCAAACCTGCATGTGAGTCCTGAACTATGAGTGTGTACACAGCAAGTTTAAATTCAGAAGATTCATCCCAGGAAGCAATTTACAAAAAAGTATTAATAAGAATGACATATCCAGAATGTATAATATGTAAGAGATTGTTTTATGAAACCTTGGAAAATTCCTTGGAAATGGTTCTGGGACACGCGCTTATACTTCAAAGGTCAATATTAAGCTCTAGCTTTCAAGAGCGAAACTAGGAGGGAAATATAGGAGGGGAATATCTTGGAGAGAAACTTCATTGGTTATTCAGTATGTGTTTGAAATTTACACTGTAACTGACTCATTCATTGTCTTATTCCGTGTCACTAGCAGTAGACATCTATAGTTCACCTCTATTGTTATAATTAGTCCCCAGGAAGCTGGACTCTTCATACAAACGTCAAACTACGTTTTAAATTGACATTCTCATTTAAAAATGGCAAGCTGGAATAGCAGTTTGTATACACACCAGGATCCGCCATATATATAGGTCGAAAACTAGTTTCTATTGCTAGAAATTATACCTAAATACCTAGAGACCATGCTAAACTTCTTTTCTCTTTTTAGGGTTCCGTACCAAAAAGGTAAAAAAGGAACCCTTATGGTGCCGACTCTGTCTGTTCTGAGAGGCCAAACTACGTTTAGGTATTATGGGAAGCCGACTTGTGTCGAACTTCCTGGGGACTTTGAAAGTGTCAAGTAGACATAGACATAGACATAGACATAGACATCCTTTATTGGTAATAAGGTATTACAAGTCATGTTTACAATCAAAATAGAACATTCATTTGTAAATTAAATTAACAAGATTATTAGTTATTATATTATATATTATTATTACATTTTTTATATTCTAAAAATTCCTTAATAGTATAGTAACATTGCTCAATAAGCCATTTTTTTAATTTAGCTTTAAAGGTCGGAAGACTGTTAGCTTCCGTGATGCTGTCTGGTAAATTGTTATAAAATATAGGTCCCGCGACGTGGATTGTCTTAGCTGTCTTAGTGAGCTTGTGGGGAATTGTTAATAGTTTGTGCGCATTTCGAGTGACCCAAGCAGATCTATCACCTCGCCTTTCATATAGTGATAAATTCACCCGTGTATACACGGCTATTTGGAAAATTAGCAGTGACGGTAGTGTCAGGATACCGAGTGCGACAAAATGCGGTCTGGCGCTATCGTCATGCCTGGCGCGGGCCAGCGTGCGCACGGCGCGCTTTTGCAGTCGGAAAACGCGTTGCCATTCGGCGGCTTGGCCCCAGAGCTCCAGTCCGTATTGCATAATTGCCTGAATGCTTGCAAAGTAACAAGTGCGCACTGCCTGACGCTCTAGGGTTTGGTTCAGCCTTGAAAGTGCAAAACATGCCTTGCTGAGTTTTCCGCATACTGCACTGATTTGCGCCTCCCATGTAAGGCCCTGGTCAAGCTGGAAGCCCAGAAATGTGGTTGTCGCAACTTGACTGATAGTGGTACCTTGATGGTGTACGATCAATGGGCGTCTACTTCTACCCGATAAGTCAAACTGCATAAATTGCGTTTTTGTCAGGTTCAGTAGTAGTCCGTTAAATCGACACCAATCAAGTATCTGTCGGGCTGTTATATTTAATTGAGATTCCAGTTTATCCAGGTCCTCAGCGGTAACAACAGCTGCCACGTCGTCTGCGTACATAAAGATCTCGGCAACATCTACAACATTCGGTAGGTCGTTAAGCAGGAGGGAGAACGCCAGATTGGATACGGACGAACCCTGAGGCACGCCTATTTCCGTGGTCAGGCCATCGGATTTCACGTTACCCTGCTGTCCGACCACGTATTGGAGTCTGTCACGCAGAAAGTCTGCCATAAAGTCTAGGGCTGGTCCTCGTATGCCGTAGTGGTGCAGTTTTTGAGATAGTACTGCGTGGTCAACCACGTCGAAGGCTTTCGAGAGATCACAGAAAAGTACAGCGACCTCTCTTTTTTCCTCGCGCGCGGTGATAACGCGACGTACTACTTCACGAGCCATCATAGTGGTAGATCTCCCTGCACGGTACGCGTACTGCCTTTCGGATAGTTCACTGGATTTGTTTAAGAAGGATGTCATCCGAGATGCTACTCCGTTCTCTAGGACCTTCGCAATTGCCGGTATAATGGAGATGGGCCTGTAGAAATTAGGATCGCTAGATTTACCCTTTCCCTTGTAAATCGGACAGACTTTAATTTGTTTTAAGGTGCGCGGGTATTTTCCATCGCGCAGAAGTTCGTTAAATATTATTGCTAGAGGGACTGACAAGTTTGTCACGACCAGGCTTAGTAGTTCCGTCGATATGCCGTATACGTCTTGGGTGTTTTTTAATGCAATATCCTTGAGGATTATTTTATATATTTCACCCGGAGAAAAACGAGCAAGAAAGAGTGATCTATCATTTGGCGGTCGTGCGTGGACCAGCGCTGCAATTGCTCGGGAAGGCTCAGCTCGTGGGGCTCCGCATTGTGCTGCCGCCGAGAGGAACTGCCTATTTAACGAGTTAACAAGTTGTTTTTTGGAGTTGAAACATGACCCATCGTCATTTTTTATAATGTCGGTGAAATCTGTGGACTCTGTGCGTTTTTTGCCAGACTCTGTGTTCACAATTTGCCACATAGTTTTAGTCGTATTAGTACTGTCATTAATTCGTTTTGAGTAATACAGAGTTCTCGTATTTCGGGTAAGTTCGTTATACTTGACCTTCAAGTCATTTACGCGACTCTCAATTTCAACGTTCGCGGGGAACTTATTTTTTAGAGCCATAAGATCGAACACGAGGTATTTTAGGTTTAGTATATCTGAGTTGATCCATGTTTTATTACTACACGCTACATTTTTATTTTTGTACGGGAAACATATTTCTATTTTGTTTGAGATAATGTTGATAATTGATTTAATTCGGTCTTCTGCAGTTAATTTGGATTTAAATATTTCATACCAATCCACACTTTCTATCGCGCCTACGAAAGCGATCCTCGATGCTCGCGTGTAGTCGCGTACGCGCCGGAATAAAGGCGCAGGCGCTGTGTGCGGAGCACATATAACGCTGGCGCGGATTCCGTAGTGGTCACTTATATTAGTCACAACAGCTGTTGTAGTTAACAAACTAGGAGGCATGTTGGTATATAGGTGAGGAGTATTGGACCAGTGTCAAGCTGTAGGACGTTTACTACATAATTATACGCTACAAAAGATATATTCATATAATAATTGCTACAAAAGGGCTTCACAATCTTATGGAGCTCACATAACACCTTGAGTGTACTTGTAATGGGTTAAGTAGTTAAGTTAATTTGTAACTTCCAGGGTAGGTTTCATAGTGAACGGTTGGCTGTACCCTCTGTACGTGTCCTGCTTTGACCAGAACCGCCTGGAGGTGCTGTACGTGATGTATGAACAGACCCCCGCCAACGCCGTTCACCAGACCGGAGTAGACCGCCCCAGCTGGTTAGGTAAGTAACTTGAACACATTTACTCCTATTTAAAAATGCATAGTAGGTACCATTCGAAATTTAATTTAGTTACAAATACGGAAAACAATGATACAAAAGCATTTCTGCAGAGGGCTAGTCACGTAACGTTCCGAACGCACGTTAGGACAATTTAACCGTCACTTTTCCATATAAAAATTGACATTTGGATCTACCTAACGTTCGTACAATGCGTTACGTGATCGACCTGCAGGGTTAAACTTTATTGCACTTTATGTGCTCTAATTGTACTTAGTCCCTTACAAAATCATCATGAATATAAATGGGGAAACTAGGTAGCCAAAATAGCTAGGCAGAGAAAATGGTCTTACACTATTCGATTCTATGTAATTTAAATTTGTATACTAACGGCTTCGGTCACAGTGAGTCCACAAGCGTTCAATTTGGGCTTAACAACGCTTAATCGACAGTACTCAAAAGCCAGCGAAAGTGTTCAAAAGTGGTAAACCTCTTTCTTTGCTTTCTGTGGCCATCGTGCATCGTGGCTAGCTCACTTGTTCAGTCGACACGGTAACAACGCGGTGTTCTTTACAGCTGGCAACTTTTTCCCCGGAGTAACTGCGAACACCGCCTACACCCAAGTCCAGCAGAAAATCGCCATCGCCAACATTGTAGGCCAAGCCCAGGCCGATAAATACGTCACCAGTCACCAGTTCCTGTCGCGCGGACACTTGGCCGCCAAGTCTGACTACGTGTTTGCCACAGGCCAGCGCTCCACCTTCTGGTTCATCAACGCCGCTCCTCAGTGGCAGCCGTTCAATGGCGGCAACTGGGATAGACTTGAACAGGTGAACTTTCAAACGTATAGCCTAATTGAAAGGACTGTAAATATTATGTACCTAGCTTTACTTATCAACCGACTACGTCTCGTCGGGTATTGGTCCCATATCATCAATATAGTACCTATTAATTTAATATTTAAATGAACCTAGAATGTAATGTACCATGATAATTATTATGGTAGCGAATTACATCAGAGAACGTTTACACAGACTCAACGAGCTCGCATCGGTGCAGCCGGCTACAACACCGTCATCTACACGGGCACCTTCGGCGTGACGCAGCTGCGAGACGGCAACAACGTGTTGCGCGACATCTACCTGCACCGCGACGCGAACAACAACCCGCAGCTGCCCGTGCCGCTCTACTATTACAAGGTAAATTACTTACTTGTCTCATTAGACTGCACAATATTTGCCTAACTTTTGAGGCCTGCCTGATTTTGTGCTATGCCTTCATTTCCCATGTCGAGTCTCGCATGGCGCATACAGTAGAAATGTACTTACTTACTCTGACCACCAGTGGCTGCAAAGCTGCGATAGCTGCTTTAAATTTGTTGGCATAGGCACATTCCTGATAAGCTCGACGAGCAGTCCGGTTCGAGTAGTCAACCTCTCAATGATCTCAGGTGGTGTACGACGAAGGCCGACGTCTAGGCACGGCCTACGTGAGCATCAACAACCCGTATTACACTAACGAAGAGGTCCGCGCGCTGACGTTCTGCACAGACCGCTGCCGCAACAACTCTGCCTTCAGCTGGCTGACCTGGCAGCCCGACCGCATCGACATCGGCTACAGCTTCTGCTGCGACATCAACGACTTCAGGAGAACTGTGCCGCATCTACCGGCATTCCAAGTCAATGGACTTTTGGCTTGAAGAGCCAATTGTTTACGATCTTTGTAAATATACGTTATGCTAGCACTCAATGCTCGTTTCACTGGTGAATTTGTCGTTTCCAGGGGAAAAGGACATTAACGCGTTTGCGTTTAGCGCTTATACACGGCTTACAATTGTCTATGGACACCGTGGACACATGACACATTTTTCCACCATGTACATACACACGAGCCTTTGCGAGACACATTCGACTCAAAATCAATTTAAAATTAACACATTCAATTTGTTGTTATGTCAGAACATAACATGAAAGCAGGAGATGAATCACTTCTGACGATTCCTAACTTGAATCGTCAGAAGTGATTCATCTCCTGCTTTCATGTTATGTTATGTTCATGTCATGTTATGTACTCGCAGCGTATTTCACAAGGAGGCTCTTTGTACTAAATGAAATCACCGAGGCCAAATACCATACCAAATACCATAGAGTGCACCGGAATTGAGCTAACGGAATATAATATTATCATTGTCTGCAAATTGTCTGTATAGTAGTAGTATAGAATACCAAAAAACAACTCATCCTCATGTCAATGTTTTTCAATAAACTTAACGAGATGTTATATAGAATTTGTTACACAAGGAACAAAATTGAAAATTAAAACTACTGTACACTCTAATAACTTTAAAAATCTGTTATATAGTTACAACCTTGAACCGGGAATAACGCAGGCAACTAGACAATTTTTTTTTAAATCTCTGAAATAACCAGAAACAGTCCCCGCGAAGGATACGGGCGACTGAATCCGCGCTTACTTTATGATAAACTAGCTGTTGCCCGCGACTTCGTCCGCGTAGAACTTTTTATCGTCTTAGAAAATGATTTCTCTCAATACAAACGTTGAACCCTCTTTTAGGGGATAAATAAAAAAAAAGTTGATGTTCATTTTCTAGTTTGTGAACAAACAGTCTAAAACCAAAGTTAAAAATCTCATACTTTAAAAATGTCTTGAAATACACAAACTTTGAACCCCTTTAAACACTCTTAGGGGATGAATTTGGAAAAACTCTGAAATTAGTTTTCTAGTCTTTTAACGTACAAAATAAGACCGAAGTTACTAATCTCTTACTCACACTTTAAAATTTTCTTGATCTCCAACTTTGAACCCCTTTTTAAAGCCCCTTAGGGGTTGAATTTTCTAATTGCTGAAAGAACTTTTTTCGTATTGTAGTAAGTAATCTTACTACTAACTTTTAAGTCTCTAGCTCAAAAAAAGAGTTGCCCATAAAAAGCTTGCCCCCTTCTTAACCCCCTTGGGAGTGGAATTTTTATAAAACTCTGAAAGTACTTTATTTTTATTTTAATAAGTAATATTTCTAATAGTTTTAAGTCTAGTTCAAAAAAAAGAGTTTCCCACACAACACTGGCTCCCCTTCTTAACCCCCTTAGGGGTAGAGTTTTCTAAAACGCTGAAAGTCCTTTTTTAGTATTCTAATAAGTAATCTTTTTGCAAAGTTTTAAGTCTCTAACTCAAAAAAAGTGTTGCCCATGCAAAGCTTGCTCCCCTTCTTAACCCCCTTAGGGATGTTTTTTTCCAAAACACAGAAAGTACTTTTTTTGTATTTTTATAAGTAATATTTCTACAAAGTTTCAAGTGTCTAGAAAAAGTGTTCCCTATACAAACCTTGCACCCCTTTTTAACCCCCTTAGGGAAGAATTTTTGTAAAACGCTGAATGTTGTTTTTTTCATGTTCTAATAAGTAATCTTTCTACAAAGTTGTAAGTCTCTATTTAAAAAAAGTAGAACAAAGTTTTTCCCAAACAAATTTTGCACCCTATTTTACCCCCTTAGGGGTGAAATTTTCCAAAACGCTGAAAGTACTTTCTTTGTATTATAATAAATAATCTTTCTACAAAGTTTTAGGTCTCTAGCTCAAAAAAAAAGTTTCCCATATACAAACTTTGCACCTCTATTTTACCCCCAAGGGTAGAATTTTCTAAAACGCTGAAAGGTTTTTATTTGTATTCTAATGACTAATCTTTCTACAAAGTGTTAAGTCTCTATTTAAAAGAATATTGTTTCCCCCGTACAAACTTTGCACCCCTATTTTACCCCCTTAGGGGTAGAATTATCTAAAACACTGAAAGTACTTTATTTGTATTCTAATAACTAATCTTTCTACAAAGTTTTAAGTCTCTATTTCAAAAAAAGTAGTTTTTCCCATACAAACCATGCACCCTATTTTACCCCCTTAGGGGTGAAATTTTCCAAAATGCTAAAAGAGCTTTCTTTGTATTCTAATAACTAATCTTTGTACAAAGTTTTAGGTCTCTAGCTCAAAAAAAAGTTTCCCACATACAAATTTTGCACCCCTATTTTACCCCCTTACAGGTAGAATTTTCTAAAACGCTGAAAGTACTTTATTTGTATTCTAATGACTAATCTTTCTACAAAGTTTTAAGTCACAATTAAAAAAATAATTGTTTTCCCCATACAAACTTTGCACCCCTATTTTACCCCCTTAGGGGTAGAATTATCTAAAACACTGAAAGTACTTTATTTGTATTCTAATAACTAATCTTTCTACAAAGTTTTAAGTCTCTATTTAAAAAAAAAGTAGTTTTTCCCATACAAACCATGCACCCTATTTTACCCCCTTAGGGGTGAAATTTTCCAAAATGCTAAAAGAGCTTTCTTTGTATTCTAATAACTAATCTTTGTACAAAGTTTTAGGTCTCTAGCTCAAAAAAAAGTTTCCCACATACAAATTTTGCACCCCTATTTTACCCCCTTACAGGTAGAATTTTCTAAAACGCTGAAAGTACTTTATTTGTATTCTAATGACTAATCTTTCTACAAAGTTTTAAGTCACAATTAAAAAAATAATTGTTTTCCCCATACAAACTTTGCACCCCTATTTTACCTCCTTAGGGGTGAAATTTTCCAAAACACTGAAAGCAGTTTATTTGCATTTTAATAATTAATTTTTCTACAAAGTTTTAAGTCTTTAGCTCAAAAAAAAAAGGTTCTCTCATACAAACTTTGCACCCCTATTTTACCCCCTTAGGGGTGGAATTTTCAAAAATCCCTTCTTATCCCTAGCCCACGTTATAAAAGAAACCTACTGTGCAAAAATAAAATCTCTAAGATTAGTAGTTTCGGCTGTGCGTTGATGAGTGAGTGAATAAGTCAGTCAGGACATAGGCATTTATATATATAGATGATTTCTAATGGAATTAGTGATTCTGTGTCTTAGTGGTAAGTACTCGTATTGACAACATTATTTAGAATGTCAAAGGTGGTAAATTTCTGATCATACAGCTCAAGCTCAAAATGTCCAGTAAATAAAGAAGACATGCTCGATTTCGTACTGTTACGTGCAACAAACAGATCTGTCTGAACAGCATATTAGTTAATTTATAGAATGCCTGCAAAATCTTAGCTTTTATAATTAGATTTTTTTGATATTCTTATTTTTAAAAGTGCTATGTTACTTCAAAGAAAGCTTAAAACGGCCAAATTACATAGTCCGCAAACATACGCCAATTACACAATAAATTATTTAATTTAATTTAATAACTATATCCAATGTAATATACATACACTTTGGTCAATTACACAGTTAGACAATAAATAAAAAGGTACAATGAGTGTTAATAATAAATTATTAACTTAGTCAAAGAGCCCGCCCCGAGCCACCCCCGGTGGAAAGGTGCCCATCACGCTCGCCGCGTTGCCGCGCTGAATCGCGATGGACAGACGTTGCACCAGAAATGACCCGGAACGGGGGTCAAGACCCCTCTCCGCCAGACGGCGCCCGATCTCCTTGATGAATTTTCTGGCCTCCGAACCCCAACAACCAGTCGTTTCTACCGCGAGCGGGACAAATAAATAACCCTCCAAAGCAGAATATTTGTCCCGCTTCCTAAGAGCCGCCATCTCAGCAGCCGCTCCAGCCGTGCACGTGGTGCGACCGAGGTGCGAGGCCGCGAAAGTGCTGACGCACGTGGCGTCCCATAGAAGGCACTTCCCTCTATGCCAAGGCACCAGGGTTAAACCATCAGGTCTTTTACCGTCCGTCCGACTAAGGCCTGAAGGCTCCAGCACACACGGAACATTTGCCGAGACTAGCGCTCTCCGGACAATATCATTGAGAGCGTGATGACGCGGGAATCGGCTGGCACATCGACCACAACTCAAGGCGTGGTGACCATTACTCTCCACCATGGTGCCGCAGATGCATAGATGACGTTCACAAACATCGCAGCCCAGGCGGAGAGCCACAGCCACCCGCATGGAATCATCGTCGAGAAGAGTGCCCACGTGCGGAGAGGGCAGCGCCCGTAACCACGCTCCGGCTTCAGGTCTCGACACTGCCAACAGCCTAGCCCTGTCCACACCCATCGCCCTCCCCAGCAGGCTCTCAAACACCCTCTTGATTCCCACGTCATCCCACGCGCGTTGTCGGTCCGGTCTCTCAGGCACCTGCACACCCGGGTTGAGGGCCAACCAAGCCGCCATGGCATCAGACGCGTAGGGGATAGTTGCCCTGTCACCATTGTTAACTAAAATGTCAGTAACCAGGCCGACGACCCCCCCCCCCCGCCGACGCCAAGAAGGCCGGCAGTCCCACGTCCCGCGCGCTCCGTAAGCCCAGGCCCCCACTCCGAATGGGCAAAGAAGCCAGGCTCCATTGATCCGGGCTAAGTGAGACATTCATCAAACACTCAGCGGTCTCCCTCAGCTCGAGGTCAAACGAGTCGACTTGATCAGGGTACAGCCACGTCGGAACAGTGCGCATAAAATAAGTTAATTTGGGGACCGCAAAACATATCCGTAATAAAACCAGAGCAACCTGAGCAGGAAGGCTCCTAAGCCTGTCCCTAGCAGCTAGGAGAAGCTGCCTTCTCACCTCAAAAGCCTCCGGAATAGCGGCTGGAAAAATAGGAGACCCCAATAGATTAAAGGTATGGGGAGACAACTCTTTGAGATCAGGGAGCAGATTACAGAAAGAGGGAAAGGAAGCTCGGGATTCGGCGCTGCAGGGGAAATATTCGCACTTACTGGTATTAACCTCTAGTCCCATCTCCTTAAAGCGTGGAAGGAGAGTACGCAGGTCTTGTTCAACAATCTCAGGCCTTCCCCCAAGGGTACCGTCATCCAGGTACCATACATTAAGCGGGGAGAGAAGCCCTGAAATTGCTTTATGTATGGCCAGACTGAACGCCAGAGGTCCAAGCGGATCCCCCTGCTGCGCACCAACTTGGGAAAGGATAAGGGATCCGTTGAAAAAGAGGTTAGAGGGGGACGAGTAAACTTGAAAAAGAAATGGATAAAGGGAAGGCACCCTCTCCTTCACTTCACTCAACAAAACATCGCGCTCAATGGAATTAAATGCGTTCTTTATGTCAAGCTTAATTATAACGCAGTCCGCCTTTCCCGGATCTAGAGCGAATGCGCGTGCTGCATGAATCGCCGCCTCACACCCCAATCTCGTGCCAAACCCCATTTGGCAAGGGCGAAGGTAAGCCATTTCCTCCCTCACCGCTGCACACCCAAGTTTGGCGGTCAGGCGGCGAAACGTGCTGCCCACAGCAATGGGCCTCAAACCTCCATCCTTCTTCGAGAGCGCACACAAAGAAGCGCCAAAAACATACGGACAAACCTCAGCATTCAAACGACCTTCGAATAAAAAGTTGCAGAGTTTGGTCAGGCACCCCAATAACCGACGACCATTATCCCCCGCCGAGCCAGATGTGAGCTCTTTTAGATGTACCGGGCGTATACCATCCAAGCCTGCGGCAGAACCGCTGTTAAACGAGCTAAGGGCCTGTGCGACGCTTTCCTCCCTTACCTTGTACGCGGGGGTGGATCCATCCGGCTCAGGCGGGAACAAAAGAGCCCGAGATGGGGCTGGGTGCTTTGTCTGTAGGGTGGCGAAAACTTCAGGGCTTGACTGTGCTACTGCGTCATCCGACATAAGCACCCTGACCGCCCCTCTCAGATCACCCTCGTATACCTTCGACTCAACTGTCTTAAGAACCGAGGGTGACCTTGAGGACCCGCCTCCCCCTATATCACCGAAAGGACATTCAACGTAAGCCGAGTCAATGTTCCGCTTCACCTTTGTCGTAAGGTTGCCCGAGCCAGTTGCATCCGGTGCTTTAAGAGCAGAATATGCAAAAGTTAAAAACTCTAACCACTCCGCAGTACCATTAGTGTCAATACACTTATCGATAAGATCACACATTCTGCCGGCCGCAAGGTTTCGTGCACCCTTGGGGATATGCCGCAGCACCCGCACTGACCGCTTAAGATTGGCTAGACTTTCCAAACTTAAGGCCCCTTGGGTGTCCGACTGTACTGGCGGCCGGCCAGATTGTGTAACCCCTCCGGCAGCGCTGTGACTGCTGCGAGGCACATCCTTGTGCATGCGGCCTATGTGCACACAAAGCCCATGCGGTGAAAAAGTTCGCGATGAACTAGGACAATGGGGGCACGTCCGTAACGAAGAGGAGTTAACATTCATAATTACATAAACCAGTAGAACAACCTAAAACATAATACAACACTTAATGTTTAAGTGGTCATAAATAAACCAAATACACCTTGGACAATAAATCAAGTCGCTTCAATTAAACATACCATCAATAGTTATAAAAAGGTAAAAATTAAATTCCGATATAAAAATTTCAAAAATAGAACAAATAAGCTTTGGTCAATAAACCAAGTCGCTCCGATTATCTCAACAGTCAATAATTACGTTTCAATAAAATAAGCGCGGTTAAATTAAGCAATTTATCCAC
Organism: Epinotia brunnichana; assembly: GCA_963854355.1. Taxonomy (NCBI): domain Eukaryota; kingdom Metazoa; phylum Arthropoda; class Insecta; order Lepidoptera; family Tortricidae; genus Epinotia; species Epinotia brunnichana. Next base: position 18,346,373 of record OY977940.1, on the reverse strand, counting down.
AAGCGAAACTTAATTAAACTAAAACCAACTCCCTACAGCATCAATTGGCCGGCGAGCGTAAGCCAGTTCGTATTCTCAACGAAATTCATTAAGCGCACAGCAACATTCACTAAGCACACAGCAACATTGTTTCACCTCCGCGCATGCGACGACACGACGTGTAGTTCCATTGGTGTGCACCGCGATGTTTAATGGTGTTGGTCGTACGTAAGTACTTGTCTCCCTTCAACCTCAGTATAGCGCGGCGATCGGGTCCCTCGGCAAGTTCCGTGAGCAGCGGTGACTGAGCGAGGCAACAAATAAGCTGCTATCTCTCACCGCAGGGGAGGTGAAGAACGGCCCCGCACTCCATCCGGCGTCTTCATACTTATCCGATACTATACTTCTTAGTGTCCTGTTGATGTGGTTCATGGATTTTCCGTCGTAAGTAACCTCTCCTCCTCTCTAGAATTAAAACGCTAAGAGCTCGTAACTTAGTTGTTTGCTTGGCTAGGGTTGCCAGTCTTGGCCAATTACACAATTATCTTTATTATGGTTTATGGTACAAACAGTCATTACAAAGAGTTACATTTTATGAAAAGCATTATATTTAATGTCGACAAAAAAGTACCGTAAAAGTTGATCGATTATAATAGGTACGTTGCAACTGACCTGAGGTATAAACTAAAAAAATAAAATAAAAGCGGAAACACATTTCGGTGGAAAAATACACCAGGGACGTGATATCTAGCATATATGATGGCATATATACACGTATTATTATGTTTGTATGACAAACAAGTGTTTCACTGCCACGAAACAAGTACTCCGTAGGTGTACAGTTCCTTCCGGTTAGGGTATAAGGTTAATATTGCTTATAATTAGGTACTTTCCCGCTCACGGGACAATGATGTCCCGGACCTTTGGGAGGCGTGCGTGGGGCGTGTTGTCTCAGTTGGTACTTTGTAAGTACCTATACCTACAAAGTACCCACTGAGACAACACGTAGAGGCCCTTTTGAAATTTTTATGAAATGCAAGGACACCGAGCGGATGCTGTCCCTGCCCGTGTCATGGGACGCACACAGAGACAGCACCCGCTGAGGTGTATAGGTACTATTGCTCGTTGATGGAATCTAAAGACAACGGGTTATTGGGTGAAAATGATGGACTAGTGGCTGGGTTATTGGGTGAAACATCGGACGCCTGCCTAATAAACTGTCTCATTTTTTATCTCTGGCAGACGGTGACTCGCCAACTGCTAGATGGGCCTAATTAGGTACTTATTATTATCTTTATTATTTTTGTACAGTTTTTAGCTTAAATAAATGCCTTAGTTACCTTATAGTTCTCGCGAGGGCGAGAGTTAAATCTAGCTAAATCATCTCCACTTATAATAAATCTCTAAATTCTCTAAATTAAAAAAAGAATCAGCCAGTTTGAAACTAAGCTTTTGCTGTCACGAATGTTCTCAGCATCCCATGAACGGAAAGAAACTATATAGATTATAGGTATCTGCATTCCTCTCTCTCGAGTAATGTTAGTGCGATAGAGATACCCGAATATTTTCAAATTCTGAGGGCCTACCGCGAACGGCATTCGAAGTTTTCCCTCTCTGTCGCACTTACGTACGAACTCGTCAGTATGACAGAGAGGGGAAACTTCGAATGCCTTTCGCGGTAGGCCCTCTGAAGTTCGTGGGTTAAAAAAAAATACGTATGTCGGATAGATCGAAAATAGGGGTGTAGTGTAAAATAATCATAATGTTGTATTTTCTCGAAAAAGTACCTAAAATTAAGTCAAATGGAGATAAAAACAATGTAAGAGGTTTTGTAGGTAATCTCTAAGTTATAAGTGTCCAAAGTTTTAAGAGGGGGTATGTTCTGTCACTTTTCCGCAAAACGCACCTTCATATGAAACGATTGTTGTTTACTATGACGCTCGAGGATCGTGACGTCACGGTCCCCGATCGTTTTCTCACTCTAACAAGCGACATTAAAACGGTTGTAGCTTCGTAATTTAATGAGATATTTGAATGGGTTTTTCGTTTCTTCTTTCTTTTGAAGTACTTAATAATTAATTTTGAGTCTACATCCCTATTTGGAAGAGAAGCGGAAAGAGTAATTTATATATTAAAGATGAGTCATGTGAAGAAATAGATACAGGAAAAAAAACTGTACGGATTGACAGCAAAAAGTATAGTAATTATATTTATCTATACACATAAATGCCTATGTCCTGCTCCTGACTGACTCATTCACTCACTCACTCACTCATCAACGCACAGCCAAAACTACTGGGGCTAGAGAGTTGATATTTACACCAGAACTACCTTTTACAACGTAGGCAACGGATAAGAAGGATTTTTTGGAAATTCCGACCCTAAAGGGGTTAAATAGGGGTGCAAAGTTTGTATCGGGGAAGCTTTATTTTTTGAGCTAGAGACTTAAAACCTTGTTGAAATATTACTTATTAGAATACAAACAAAGTACTTTCAGCGTTTTGGAAAATTCTGCCTCTAAGGGGGTTAAAAAGGGGTGCAAATTTAACTATATTTTTTTAGCAAGAGACTTAAAACTTTGTAGAAAGATTACTTAATGAAATACAAAAAAAAAATCGGCGTTTTAAAAAAATGCCACCCCTAAAGGGGTAGCAACATTTGTATCTTAGAAAAAACATTTTTTTTAGTTAGAGACTTACAACTTTGTAGAATGCTTACTTATTACAATAAGTTGCGATTGTTATCAGAATCGATATCTGAGGGGATCCCAGATTGTTATCAGAATCGATATCTGATGGGATCCCAGATATCGATTCTGATAACAATCGCAGGAAGACAAATTACGATCATGTTTTCAGATTACACATTTAAAAGGATCCTCCGATGTAGATTGCTAATGTTTATTATTCTCCTAAATTGATAATGGGTTCATATTCGGAGACCAAAATCGCGTCGCGTACATTATTTAAACTAAACTCAAGATCTAAATAGCAACTAAACGATGTCAATGATTCATAAATGCTATTAAATAAATAAAAGCAAATGGTCACGTTATTTTGGGGCAAAAAAGTCAGTCTATTAAGTTTAATGTTCCACTAATACGGCAAAATCGTATTAGGAAATTTTCACTTTTACATTTTTTAATCTCTGAGTTAATGGCCGCCTTATGGCGTAGATATCTTAAAAATTGTACCGGAAAATTCATCATCATCCTCCTAGCGTTATTCCCGGTTGTGCCCCTAAAGGAGCCCGGGGTCCTCTTTGACACCTGATCCCATGATTTGGCACAGGCACTAGTTTTACGAAAGCGACTGCCATCTGACCTTCCAACCCAGAGGGAAAACTAGACCTTATTGGGATTAGACCGGCTTCCTCACGATGTTTTCCTTCACCGAAAAGCTAACGGTAAATATTCCGTACATAAGTTCCGAAAAACTCATTGGTACGAGCTGGGATTCGAACCCACGACCACCGCTTGACAGCCGCATGCCTGAACCACTAGGCTACCGTAGCTTGTACCGAAAAATTAATGTAACTAAAAAACCCTGAATTTACCGATGAAAAGTGATTCCCGTGCTTTTACTATTGTTGTGTTTGATGTTGGTGCAATAGTGCAATGCACAAAAAGGCATTTTTAAAAGTTGTAAGTCCAACTCGACACGACCGCCGCCCCGTCAGTGCCCGCCACAGACAAGTCAAGGTACTCTCATGAGAGAAGGTGACATGCGCAAACTTATGCTAGTTGATCAGTAGCTCTAGTATAAGTTTTATCGATACATATACGTTTTCGAACGCGTTTGCGTTTAGTTCCAATTTGTATGGCAACGCGAACAGCGCCTCTGGTGGTAACTATTGGGAACTACGAGTTGCCATGCAAATTGAAACTAAACGCAAACGCGTTCGAAAACGTATATGTATCGATAAAACTTATACTAGAGCTACAGATGTATACTCTAGTAATATATTACTAGAGTATACATCTATAACTCAAAGGATTTACGAGTAGTCATTACTGACGCTGCTAAATTCAATACTGTAACCTAAGGACGCTGTTTAATCCAATTGACAACGTAGCCTATGGACGCTCTGTATTTCTAATTAAATAAATAAATAAATATTTGCGGACATTCTCACACAAATCGACCTAGTCCCAAACTAAGCAAAGTTTGTACTATGGGTACTAGACGAAGATAAACATACGTATATAGAGAAATAAATACTTAAATACATAGAAAACATGCAAATTGACGCCATAACCTTTGGATGTATATTCTCTTTGTTTGGATGCTCCAATTATCCAATTATCACCGTAACGTATAGACGCTCTAAATCCAATTAATAGGTATCGTAGCATTTGGACGCTCTTAAATTCAATTAACACCGTAGCCTATGTTCCTTTTTCAATACAATTGAAACCTTAGCTTATTTACGTTCTTAACTTAAACTTTACATGAAGTAATGATATCCCATCAAAAATATAAGAATATGCCTGGTTGTTGACTTCGCCGACATAAAAATTGAGATCTAAATGGTTGCCAAATTCTGTTGATAGGTACCTAATCCTTATTACTTGCACGCGAGTGGGGCTATGATTTTTTTTAGTATTAACTGACATTTTCGTGGAGCATGTCTTTGTATGGGAACGTATAATAGCTTTAAGCTGTGTATGGCAAAACACAAATATAGGTATCAAATTAAATAGGTAATATACAAATCGCAAACAAAGCAGGCCTATCATAATATCATGATCTTGTCACGCACGTAGAACCTCCCTATGCGCTCAATTCGCGTGCTTGTTGCAAAAACTTCAAATGATAAGATAAATACGTAAGTACATAATCCTAATGCAAATAATTATCAAGATTATGCACTGCTAAAATAATCAAGGAGATAATTTTAAGGTATTACTCGTTATGATGTATTGCTTTAATCGTTTAGTGATTATTAACATTAATAACATGCGAAGGGGAATGTCATACAAGGAAATAAAATATGCTAAATAAACGGAGGATTAGAAAACTCCTTCGAAAATTATTCAAATACTGATTTTGCTTTTATCTGGGGCCACGGCAGTGCCCCCACCAAGACGAGCAAAACAAAGAGGCACGGCCGTACCATCCTTAAGATTTTTCTTTACAATGAAAGAAGTTATGTTGACATAATAACTAGGTACAATAGTTGTCGCTAAGATCTATGTGAATGTTAAATGTTCTAATGTGACATAAGAACTACATATGTAGATGACACTACACTACCGTCTATATAAAAAAAAACAGTCAAGTGCGAGTCTGTCTCGCGCACCGAGGGTTCCGTAGTTCCGTACAAACTTTCACCACGCTTTATTAAGAAAAAATCTATAAATAAATAAAAATATAAAAAAAAAAAAAAAATATTTGCGGACATTCTTAGTAAGGTCGATTTGTGTAAGAATTTCTTACACAAATCGACCTAGTCCCAAACTAAGCAAAGCATGTACTATGGGTACTAGACACACATGTATGAATATAAGGAGATCGGACATGGCGGCCGATTTGTATAGAGTGAGCCTGTCGCAAGTACATTAACCCACACAACGCCCAAGTAATTGACAAGACAAAGCACGCACACATCTAAAACACACACACTTGTATACCTACACGCTTATTTGACAATAAACGCGCATCAACTCAGGCATTTTGGGAAAAAACGTAATATTTTCTGCGATCAGCACGCGTGCACAGTATGGCAGTGTATGCCCATTGAGCATACAGCTGCGACACGGCCGCCGGCGGCTTGTCCTCTCTCTAGTATTCTATGCTCTGAGGTACTAGACGAAGATAAACATACTTATATAGAGAAATAAATACTTAAATACATAGAAAACAACCATGATTCAGGAACAAATATTCGTACTCATCACACAAATAAATGCCCTTACCATGATTCGAACCCAGGACCTCTTGTAAATAAATATTAAGTACGGGACAAATCTTACACAAATCAACCTAGACCCACGGTAAGCTTCAGTAAGGCTTGTGTTGTGGGAACTAGGCGATGATATATATAAATTATACATACATATAGATTACTTATATACATATATAACATCCATAACTCAGGAACAAATATTCGTGATAAATACACAAATAAATGCCCTGACCGGGATTCGAACCCGGGACCTCCAGCTTCGTAGGCAAAGTCACTACCCACTGGGCTACGGAGGCCGTTTTCTATGTTGGTTTTTCAGAGATAATTATTTTTCAAGTGTACCAATTTCGATAATTATTATTTTATTTGCTATAAGGTACGTTCAGAAGTACCATACAAATTAGAAGGAAAAAAATTCAACACAAAAGTATTGAATGACTAACTTGAATTTTAAGCTATTTTTGAAGAATAAAAAAAATACGCTAGAGAGAGATCTCGTTATAATTTTCCGGTACGGTATTTACGTTAATATTAATAATATATATTATTTTCAAACTTTTCGCTTGGTAAACTTCGGAGATAAGGGGAGGGGTATTTTTTTCTACATTTTCCTTTGTAAATCAAAATTTTACCACTCTAGAAAATAAATAAAAAACTGTTTTAGAATGTGCAATTTAAGCCCTTTCATATGATAGGGTAAAGGAACCAGTAGTCGGCCTTTTTAGAAAAGTTCTGAGTTTAAACTCCTCTCAATTGTGCCTAATGGAAGCAATCTAAAAGAAACAATTTTTAATGCGATAATCATTTATTAAACTTTTATAATTATAAAGAAAAAAACGTAATTATTTCTTCATTTTTTGATTATTAAGAAAAACCAAAAAAGGGCCTTTTTGCCCAGTAGTCGGCCTCGAACGTCCTTAATTCGGCCTATGAGTACCCAGTGCTCGGCCGTTACATTAGCTTGAAGTAAACAATGGTAAAAATCATAAAAAACAATATTATTAAAGTAACATACGTATTTTTTCTTACATCTATGTTTTATTAAGTGTCTTACAGTCTTGTAGTAATTATAAAATATTTTTTTTACTCGGTTAATTTTAAACATATAGGTAAGTACTCTCTTACAACTTAACAATCCTTAATCACATTAGTGGGTAGGTAATTATACCTGAGACATAGAAATTGAGATCATCCTTAATTAAGATCACAGCAAATTGTCACTAACTGAACATTTATAATAATACCTATTGACTATCTTGCAATATAGTTCTCTTTATTAAAAATATTATATTAAATCACAGTCATAATTGCAATCATAAATTGCCATCTTATCTAATTAGGTAGTCACAACCCATTTACAGAATAACTATTCAGTCTCATCGCTATTACGATTATCCTTTAAAAACTTAATAATATCGTCGTCTGTTGTCAAAGGTTTGCTCCTTAATTTATTGGGTTTTGGTGGTAATACAAAAGATTTTAAGTTTACTGTGTGTTTAAGGACAGTGTTAGTAGTGGAACGTGCACGTCCACGTGTAACAATAGGGGCGGTAACTTTGCTTGTACTGGGTGTGGTTTTAGTCTCCAGAATATTGATTTTCATCTTCTTGTCCAAGGATCCAAACTCTTCAGGTCTGTGCTTCATTTTTTTAACTAGTGGTTCATCGTCGGAAGAGTCCTGCTCCTGTGAAAAAGTTGTAGTGCTACGTGCAGAAACGTTATCTCTGCTAGTGCTTGGACTACTTTCAGCAGTCTGAATTTTGTTTTTAGTCCTCTTGTCCAAGGATATTTCTCTATTCTTGGCAACGTTGACTTCTCCTGCAAGCGTTTCATCATCGGTTAAGTCTTTCTCCTGTGAAAAAATTAGTTTCCTGTTCTGTGTATTTTTTTTATTTACTCTAGAATTTTTAAGTTTTTGTGCACGCTTGCGGGCCGCTTCAGACAGCCTTTTTTGTTTTGCTTTTTCACGCTGTAATTTTCTTTCAGCAACGTTCTCTTTCTTTCGCCGTTTTTCTTCTTCTTTCTGTTTTTCGAAATCTCTCCATTCTTGAGACGATATGGCTCCGATTCTGTTCATTACTCTTGGAGTGCTTGTGTTTTTTTTCTTTGGCGACGGTATTATTAAATGAGCTCTTACGACGGGTGATACATTGGCAGGTACAATCACTGATTCAGGAACATTTACTTTTGAGCTATTCTGGGTACTGGAGCTCATGGCAGTTATGATTTCGGAATCACAGTTCAAAAGAATCACAGAGTTGTCATTGATGTCAAACGACCCTGGTTCCGGTTGTAGATCAAGTATATCGAGGTTATTCAAGAGAGTACTTTCGCCAAGTATTGGGAGGCTAAAATTGTCCGAAATTGGGGTTTGGAAACCAGTTTCTTGTTCTTTCGTCACAGTAGCTGAACTTGTCGTTGGTCGATCTTGAGAGTTGTTTAATGTGGTATTTGACGCATGCGAACTATCTAAACCTTGGCTATTTTTGGCAGATTTAATAATTTCTAGAACTACAGCAACGTCAACACTATGTTCTGATAAGTCTTTGCTTAGATGAGTTATTACTTTCGAAGCAATTTCATACTCTCTTTTCTTGAAACTCTTTTTTGGTGATTTGCTGCTGCTCGCTCGTTTTATTTTTTCTGTATTATTAAGTACACATTTTGTATAGTCCACTTGATCCGGGTCGAAGGGGTATAATCCACATTTTCTGAATCCATTCTTAATAGCACTTTTCAAGCTGTCCTTTTCCAAAATATTTTTCAGTAATGGGCAAAAGGTTTTTTTTTGTCAGACACGAGGTAGCATTTTCAGGTTGGCTGGACCACTCATTAATTGTATTTTTCCAATCAGCCTTCAACGGTTTGAATACACTGACATCTGCTGGTTGCATCATATGCGTCGTGTTAGGGGGCAGTGCGTATAGTATTATACCATTATCATGACAAAACTGGCTAAGTTTCATAGTTAAATGACTTTTGTGGCCGTCTACGAAAAACAAGACCGGCTTTTGCACATTATTTTCCGCCAACCATTTATTGAAACCTTTTGTAACGTAATCGTAAAAGATGTCAGATTTTATCCAACCAGTGTCAGATTTGCCCAGTAACCAGTTTTCTGGCAAACTTTTTATGACGTCCTTTGGTGGCTTAACATAAGGGAATACCACACACGGGGGTAAAATATCTCCATCGGCGGAGAAGACAGCCAGTGTGGTGATAGCTTCTTTTTCATTTCCCTTGGCAATTTGATAAACATTCTTATATCCTCTTGGAGCGACTACTTTGCCTGTCTTAGGGCAAATCATAAAACCGGTCTCATCTCCGTTAAATATTCGACGAGGATCATCTAGGATTTCAAGTGCGTTCTGTGAAATTAGCGATTCTTTTAATTCTTTAAACCACTTTCTGATATATTCTTCAGTAACAACAGCTCTTCCTTTTGATATCTCTTCAGCCATGCGATATGTTATTGAAGGGTGTCTGCGAAAGAACGCCTTCAGCCACTTTTTCCCAGGTTTATTATTTGTAAAGGGATTTGTTCGTCCATCAGCAATCATAATGGATTGCACTGTATTTAAAAGTATGTTGGCTTTTATAGGAAAACCACATTTCGTTAATTTTATGCACCAATCAACAATTTGCTCTTCTTCTTGCTTGGTTAAAACCGTATCGGGACCCATTTTTCGAGGGCCCTCGGGAACCCGCAGATGAAGCCTATCTTGTAGCGTGGTTCGAGGGACACTAAACACCCGACTAGCTTCTCTGATTTTCATGCCATTTCTTATCGCATCCATAGCAAGTGTCAGCTTTTCGGGAGGATACTTTAAAATGGGCCTTTGAGACATATTTTACTGAAATAAAAAAGCAATATGTGACCACCCAAAACGCATATTTTACATATAGGTAGGCTATCATTATCAAAATAGGCGGCCGAGCTTTAGAACCTAAATACCCAATAGTCGGCCACCTCCATATAATACATTTCAATGCGGCCGACTACTGGGTTTTTTTCGTATTCGCGTTCTACAAGTATTGTTTTAAGTAATTGAAAAAAAATACGCATCTAATGGCATCAAATTCATTTAAAAATAAGAAAACCGCCGAAATCCAGAAGTCGGCCACCCACGGCCGACTACTGGTTTTATCACTAAAAAGGTAGCACCCAATAGTCGGCCGCCTCAAAATACTACTTTCGTGGGGAAAAACATCGATTGTCGTACCAAAACACACTCGTAAGTTATTAAATAAGACATTGAAAAGAAAACGGCTGCAATATAGTGTAAAAGGAAGCTGCTTACCGATAATAATCACCACTCGGAAAGTTAACGAAAAAATGGCGGCCATCGCACAACTGCACTCGCTCGCGGACGACGCTGGTATGAACCTGTTTTACTTCGCCCCTGACCCCTCCCGGCACAGATCACGCGATTTCTCGACCAATGACAAGTTGGAGGTTGATTATACATTAACGTCATTGGACAATTTGAAAACTGGCGATATTTGTGATGAATAAAAGACCGAAAAGGCCGACTACAGGTGCCAGGCCGACTTCTGGTTACTTTACCCTACCCCACTTGGCCTACTAACTAGATTTAAAAATTTGAGCGACTGAAGACGTTTGCAAAATTTATAATTCCGGATATGTGTTTGACTCTTTTGTTATTTCATGCCTTCAAATCAAATATTACTGCGCAATGTGGTTTACTGTAAATGTCTATATGAGTTTCATTGAATATTTTCACGCGCCTTCGATATTTTGTAGTTTTGATATAAAATGTTATATACATCTATGAGTGAAATAACCTAAACAATTTTGTATTCCTAATTTGGAACGAATTTTGCATAATTAACATAATAGTATTGTTTGGGTAGTATTAAATTAAATTATATCATGATTATAAATTTCTATATTACTTTTATATATAGGTCCGCATGATAATATTTTTTGGTTATAATATTAACAAAATGGTGTCAGTCTATAGCAGCCCGGTGAGCCTTTATAAAGGCTAATTAATGCCATGAGCAATATTAATACTCACACGTGAACAATTATTAAGCAAGAGGTCAGAAAGAAGACTTTTGATGAACCACTGTAGTGGCATTGTCTATAAAGTAGTTATATATGGGTTCTCCGGAATACCTGTTTACGGGGCATTGTAATGGTAAAAGCTTATGATATTAAGCAGCATTAGACATCATTTTACTACTTTAAAATGCTATTGTAGACCCTTAAGCATTAAGAACAGCTGAAAGCTGTATAGCGGATTTACGTGGCATTATAATGGTTCATGTTTATGCTATTAAAAAGCATTAAGCATTTATTTACTACTTAAAAATGCAATTTGTAGACCCAAAGGTATTAAAAACAGCTGAAAGGTGTATAGCGGATTTACATGGCATTAGAATGGTTCATGTTTATGTTATTAAACAGCATTAAGCATTTATTTACTACTTAAAAATTCTATTGTAGATTCAAATGCACTAAAAACGGCTGAAAACTGTACAGCTGCGTTGTGGTTTGCTGCACTAAAACTAAAGGCTTTACAAAAGCATTTTGATATGCCATTATCCAACCGTTACACAGTGTAAAGCATCATAATGGTTTTGAAATGCCAATATAAAGCGTCAAGATGTTCGGTGAACTTATTTAAGAGTTTATACGGACCTTAAATTCTACATAAGTTTACTATTCGTTTGATAAAATGCTTTCTGTGTTACTTGAGCATTAAAGATTTCTTATGATTTCTTTTTCTGATGTTATATTCATTTGAAATCTGCACGCGCTCCCACCGAATACGTTGTACATTAAACGGGCTTATACCTACTATGACGTCTCAACTCATAATTATCGGCGCGTTTACTATGGAGTAAGTCATTAATTTGCAATTATCTCCACAAAATTTGCGTTTAACTGTTATGTAATTTTATCGAAAATAATTTACTTTCAAAAAAAAGTTTAAACCGACTTCAATCCAGTACTTCGCCAAGCCATAGGTACATGAAAATTTCCACATTTCCTTTCCAATTTACCACGTGAACTTTTTTCTGAGAGCAAATGAATTATCACAGAAAAAACCCAAGTCGCTATAACCACTGATAATATTTGAGGAGTTCCGTCGATTCCTCAAGGATCTCAGAATTAACACTTCATTAGTTGCTACTTCAACGGAATCATGTCAGAAACTTTTACGTACTTTACATCTTTGAGGAGTTCTATAAGTCATCTGTGGTCTTCATCATTAGTTCCATTTCACCAAAATTGCAATTTCCGAGGGTAAATACACGAGTTATATTAGAAAATACCGAAATCACTACACGCGCGCCTATAAAATTTGAAGGTTGCCCTCAATTTCCCTCGGGAGAATACTCTTTCGAATAAAAAAAGAATTTTGAAAATCGGTCTACAATTGACGGAGAAAACATTATGTACATAAAAAAAAATACATACAGTGGAACATAACCAGCGTGTTCCTCTTTTCGAGTAGAATACAAGGTGCTAGTCAAATCATGGGCTTAGAATTATGAAATGTTGTCAATTGTATCTATTTTATTGAATGACATTAATCAAAAGTGACAATCAATTATGTTTCGGGGCATGGTATCCACAGGAAATCTTGACAAATAATCTGCGTTGCTACCCAAGCAACAAAATTATCCCAGAGTGCATATTTTACAGAACTACAGCACTAATAACTCTCCCTTAATGGTTCTAGTGTGTGCTACAATGCTTATAATAGCATCGTGAAGTTTGTTTGCCCTTCTAGTACATCTGTTCTTATACGTTTACTTATAATCGCTTATAGGTAAAAATTATGGGCACATTATAAGCTAAGGTGTCCTATTGGAGTATTGAATAGGTGTAAATGTACTTGAGAATACGTACTCTGGTAAGGGCTTGTGCACAAATCACGCGAGGTTCGATAGGGGAGGGGAGGGGGGGGTCAGGAAAAAATCACGAAAGATCACGTTTGGGGAGGGGGGGTATAAGGATACCTCACGTGTATTTTTCTACAGAGAACGAAACAAAGAAAAAATATCTACCACGCGAGTAGATACTTTTTCTCGGCTTCGTTAAACATAAATCTTTACTTAGCACTTCAAAATAGCGAGTCTAATTTACTAAGATAGAAAAATAAACAAGATTTACTATGTTAAATACAATTTATCTTACAAATAGGTTGAATGAAAAAAATATACGTGAGGTTATGTGGGGGAGGGAGGGCTAGCCAAGAACCTCACCAAATATCACCAAGGGGGAGGGGGGGTCAAAAAGTAGCCGAAAAAAACCTCGCGTGATTTGTGCACAAGCCCTAAGCTATGCTAATAATTGCCTACAAGAAGCAATATAAAACCATTACAAGTATAGTATGCTTATAAGGGCTACAAGTAAAACTAAACGTACTGGAAACCGTTTGCACTTATTATGTACATTTGTAAGGGTTTATAAGTCCACTTTGTAGAACAATTATTAGTACACTGGTTCTATAACGGTTTATTCCAAGAGCTAATGTACTTGTTCTTATTGTGCATAACGAAGTGCTGCTATAATCGTAATAGATTTATAATGGTTTCGTGTAATACCATTACGTTCCAAAACTATCTTTATTAAGCCCCGTACAGGAGTACAACGGCTTTGAATAGTCTAGAAAATACTGTTATGGTCTCATCATGGACATTCTGATTTCGTTGTTGTTGGATTTCTGATTTCTGGTTATATTTTTAGTAGAATCTTTTACAACAATGGATTTAAATAAATGGAAGCGGATGAAAACAAGTGGTTCATATAAGAGAAAAGTTCAGAAAACATATCAACAAATTATTCTAGTGTCTGGTTCAACCAACTTTATAACGGGCAAAGGACGTATCACAGATGTTGGCGAGGGTTCCGCACAAATTAGTGAAAGTGAAAATAAATTATGCCCTTACCGGTAGGCCAAATGGGTCCTCAAATAATTACCTAATGTTAAGACCTTACAGTAAGACATAAAATAAATTAAAAGCTATATAAAATGTTAAAGTTTTTTTTTTACTTTTATTTATTCAAAAAAATATACACTTATTCTACTTCATTTATATACTCTGTTAAAATGGGTAGTAAATAATTTATTTTATAATATTATAATTAATTTTATGCAATATTATTACATTACCATGTTCACATTCGTCACTGGGAAAGTGGTCGTATACTAAATAGAAATTGCAATTTTCGCACCAAAACTTTTTAACAATGATCGTATGTGTTTTTCATTCATAACGAAGTGGACAGGCCTTTGTCTGGGTTTCGATTTTGAAACTCTATGACCACAACCATGGCATTTGTGAGTCAACACAAAGTGTTTCCAAAGCTCGAAGATCCTTTTTTTTTTAAATCGGTCGATGTCCAGGAACACCATGACGTACCTACCTCGTTTGGTAAGTCAAAGGTTGACACTTAAACATAAAATATTAAAGATGAGACTCTTTAGTCATCATAGTTAGTGTGTCATCTTTATGACACAATTATTGTGGAACCCTAATTCCTAACAATATGGCGATACTGTAGTTCTGATGAGGAACCATTTACTCTTATAAAGGGATGGTAGTGTATTTCAAAATGCTTTCGTTCAAACATGGCGACTTTTCATTGTATTTCTCATGGAAGCCCATTTTATTTTTATAAGCAACTCATTAAATAGGCTAGTTTCAAGCGGCGAGTGAAAATTTAGATTATTAACACAATATGCTTCACCGAAAATATACGTTTGCATGAGAATGCACGTACATCTTATAGTTATACGTATTATTATGTAAGACTTGAAATAATATATAATTTTATTAGGAAAATGGCTTACCTTAAGTTTTTTACATAATGCAGGCACAACTCACAACACAGGAACACAAATTTCACAACTGTTTTGGAAAAGCTTGTAACAGAAATATCTCGAGCACGTTATAGTCTTGTTTGGTTTTGTAAGGCGCGTATAGTTAGCTTCGCGGGAGCCAATAGTTTTGCTTAGTCCAAATATAAGTCTACTAGTGGCTTATTTGGTTGGTCACTAATTATACTATTAGAGCTTAATTAGGACGAGTACGCCTATAATTTGGGGCCTTTTCCGTGGTTATAAGCGCTTACTATCCCGTTACAATCCTGATAATATGTGGTTCTAGGACAATTACCAAACCATTTTTTGTTACTTGGGTATTATCTATTGAAGTTCGGTATTCGATCGTGTAGTTAAACCCGGATAGGAAGTGTGCGTAATGGAAAAGTCTCATTGTACTCATAGCAGGCAAAGTTTTGTGTGGGTGGAAGATTGTGGTTAATGGTTTGTGATCAGTCACCAGTATGAATTTTCTTCCATAGCAATAGTGGAAAAATTTGTTTAACCCCCAGAATAGCGACGTGGTTTCCTTATCTATTTGACTGTACTTTTTCTCGCTGTTTGTTAATGTACGAGATGCAAACGCTATAGGTCTATCAGATCCATCCGGCAAGCGATTCGATAACACAGCTCCCAGTCCAGTAGGTGAGGCGTCTGTAGCCAAAACAAGGGGTTTTTCTGGGCTAAAGTGAGTCAAAACTCCGTCACTAAGATTTTCTTCTTTAATTTTCTTGAAACTTGCGTCACAATTCTTTGTCCACTGGTAACGAACGCCTTTTCTGAGTAAGTTGTTCAAGGGGCTCGATATTGAAGCCAAGTTCGGAATAAACTTATTGTAATAGTTGGCCATACCTAGAAATGTTCTTAATTCATTAACATTAGTGGGTGGTGGCGTAGGTATCCGTTATTGCTTTGACTTTATTCTTATTTTTATGTAACCCATTTTTGTCGATAATGCGGCCCAAATATTCGATATTCTCTTTCATAAAACAGCATTTTTCTTTATTAAGTTTCAGGTTGTTTTCTTTTAGCTTACATAACACTTGACGTAGTCTAGTTAAAAGCTGTTCTTCTGATGTTCCTTGGATAATGATGTCGTCAAAGAAGCATTTCACGCCGGCAATTCCGATTAAATTGTATCTATTTTATTGAATGACATTAATCAAAAGTGACAACTCGTATTATTTTTCTGCCGTCTTGCTGCAGCGTAGACAATGACACAACAATCTATTTACTAGACTTTGATTTTTTAACCCCCCTCATATTCGTCATTTAAACAGAAAATAAAAATGTAATATATATTTTTTCATTTTCCATACACGTGTCTTAACCCTTTTAACAGTTGTTCCAAATTTCAAATTGTGTTAAGTAGTTCCTGAGATATTTAACGTTGTGACAGACGGACGGAGGGACAGACGGACAGACGGACAGAGTCGCACTCGCACCGTAAAGGTTGCTTTTTTACCTCTTTGTTACGGAACCCTAAAAAAGCTTAATTACAAGAGAACATTCTCTTCTTCTTGTTAGTCGTGCACTCTTGGCTGAGTGGCCGTGATCATGTATATTGGTCTTGCGCCAGATGCTTTGTAGATTTACGTTTGGCGTAGAGAAAGTTGCGCTTCGCATTTATACTGGAGTGTGTCACAGATTTAGCCTAGTTGGTAGTGACCCTGCCTACGAAGCAAGAGGTCCTGGGTTCGAATCCCGGTAAGGGCATTTATTTGTGTGATGAGTACGAATATTTGTTTCTAAGTCATGGATGTTTTAAGTATTTATTTGTCTATATAAGTATCTATATCGTCGTCTAGTACCCATAGTACAAGCTTTGCTTAGTTTGGGACTAGGTTGATTTGTCTAAAGATTGTCCGCAAATATTTATTTATGTATTTATTTGATGAGGACTGCAGATCGTGTCAGAGACCGCCCTCGAGATCATTTTTTTTTTTTTTTTTATTTATTAAGTACATCCACATCATATATATTACAATTCACTTAAAGCTAGCATATTAAGAGGTATTTATTTCTGATATATACAACAATTACGGAAGTACATAACATTGGCTACGCATGTTGCATTGATAGCAATAAAAGTTATAAATAACTTAATACAAAACAAAACATGAACTAAACTAATATTAACACTATTAACAGAATTTATATGTAAATATCTATAGAACTAATATTATTTGCAATAATGGCAACAGAATTATTTTAGTTTTGGCAATGATGTCGATTTAAACTAAAGGTAGACGGTCGTGGAAGATCATTTGCCCTCGACTTTGCCGTGCTCCACTAATAGTTCAATGGAGTCCTCGTTATGGGTGATGTGTCAGATGAATCTGAGAATTCGTATTTGTAAAGATGAAAATAATCTCTCTTTGACAACACAAGTTCTTTCATGATTGAAGAGCTGGTTCGGTGTGCGGTCCACGGGATTCTGGTCTCCTACACTCAACGGTCCCACGTCTCGGTTTCGTATATAAAGATTGGAAAGACCAGGCAAAACTAAACTAAGTATAAATATAGACGAACAATCTGAATTGAACACCTTTAACCCATTTGATTAGAAAATGATGATGAATGATGAGTAGGTAGGTAAGTAAGTATTTGCCTGAGTTTTTAAAACTTTCAAACATCTTATACATAGCTTGCTGCCTGCGGATTACAAAAACACTACCAAACCAATATAACAGAGATCTGCGCTTGCGCTACCCACACGAGCCTTGCCGGTAGTCGTCTGATAAGAGAAAAACCAAGATAAATTTTACTGCACGCGTACGGCGTCACAAGTGGCCACACCCCTCACACGTCCACACCCACAAGTCCAACATCCTTCAATCACGCATCAGTGCCCTGTTATTTATTAAGTCCTCTAGCGTATCTTAACTTAACAAAGACACCTGCAGTAATAGAAAGAAGTAGTGTGCCTCGCATGCGGCTGTGGCCTCAAAGTAGTGTGCCTCGCATGCGGCTGTGGCCTCAAAGTAGTGTGCCTCGCATGCGGCTGTGGCCTCAAAGTAGTGTGCCACGCATGCGGCTGTGGCCTCAAAGTAGTGTGCCACGCATGCGGCTGTGGCCTCAAAGTAGTGTGCCACGCATGCGGCTGTGGCCTCAAAGTAGTGTGCCACGCATGCGGCTGTGGCCTCAATGTAGTGTGCCACGCATGCGGCTGTGGCCTCAAAGTAGTGTGCCTCGCATGCGGCTGTGGCCTCAAAGTAGTGTGCCACGCATGCGGCTGTGGCCTCAAAGTAGTGTGCCACGCATGCGGCTGTGGCCTCAAAGTAGTGTGCCTCGCATGCGGCTGTGGCCTCAAAGTAGTTTGCCTCGCATGCGGCTGTGGCCTCAAAGTCACTTGTCCATCTTTCCAGCTTCAACAACAATTGATATTTTTACTACAATGAGAATGCATTCATTCGACATCGATTAATAAATGTAGATTGCATTGTAACTAAGTAAGACGTATAGTATGCCTTCAATGTTCGATATCAGCAGAAACTTATTTAATTCGTTGAGTGCCCCTTCGGGGCCCAATTTGAGAAGATAGTAGGGGGAAAAACAGCAGACATTCAATTTGTATGTTAAAATACGTAGGTGTTTCGTGATAAATGACAAACCTGTTTAAAAAACCAATTTTTTGATGGAAAGTGTCCCGGCCAATATTTTTTTTTCATCATCTTCTCCTAGCCGTATTCGGCGACTGCTAATCACTGCTGAGAGCGTCGCTGTTGCGCCCTCACGTGACTGACATAGCCAATTTTTGCGGCGAATGTGCGACCACATTTGCCACACATCAGCACCCCTCCGAGATAATTATACTGTATGGCTGTCCTGCATCGCAACATACGACGGCGTACAAAAGTGATGATACCTTCATGAGTGTATTCAAAGAAGAATAACATCACAAGGATATCCTCGCTCCAGGTTTTACGGAATGTAACTCTTAAATGTATGACTTATCTCTTGATATGATATATCTGCTTCGCAATTGTAGTATGTAATATTATATGTAATAAATTGATATTAAGACCATTAACTTGTAGTTTATGTATTTAAGTGAGAATCTTTTAATAGGAACGTTGGGTCAGATTCTCTGGTCAGCTGTCTTACCTTATAATTAGCGTGTTCCTTGACCTGGCACCGTTCGCTGATCCCATGTAGTTGGGTTGAATCTGTTTAAAGCTGGAAACATGAATCTCTGCTTGATCCTCTAAGTACCTGACTATGCCTTCAACGCATAGGTAAAACATTAATTGACTTATCTTTAGCATGTTATTGAATTTCATGAGCTCGTTAACCCGCAGGCTTAGACAGAGTCACCAGGGCCCTCTTACTCATGTCTCGTCTTTAGCTCACACGAACCCAGACGGAGTCACGCTGACTCTTTACTCATTCCCTGCCTATAGAATTGGCCAAGTCTACGTGCACTGGTGAACCCTTCGGTTCTCAAAGTTGCCGGATATTAAAACGGCGGCTCGCAAGCCTTATTCAGATTCTTAGTAACGACAAACAATAACATTAATGATATATTACGGATAAGCGTATTGGATGGAAATAGATTGCTTGTTCAGCTCATAGAGTTTCGCCATGTCATCTAACTTCCACTCCATTAATAAGGACTTGAATAAGAGAATACTACTTATTTTCTAGGTACTTAGCTTTTAAATCTCAGATCAGGAAACGGCGCAGAAAACTATTTTCACCATCACAATTCACATCATTCTGAATGTCAGAAAACAAAAGATTTTTTTTTTTTTTTTTTTTTTTTCGTTTTTGGCTTTACGGTTGATTAGCCAGTGTCATGTCGATTTCGAAACATTAAAAACAAAATTCGATTCGGAAACTACAAAAAATTACAAAGAACTAGTTGCTATTCCTGCAAAAGAACAGTTAACAATCCCACACATATTTAGTAAGACGAATCAAAAACTACAATATACATACAGACGAATCACAACTACCTTATTAGTACCTTTTACAACACATTTATAACATTGTAAGAATGACATATTATATTTATACAATATAAACCAAGTTTACTAAATTTTTAACTTATTTAGTTCACAAAATAAGCATAAAGCTACAACAATTTCTTTATCTTTACAAGTAATTAAATCTAAAACACGGGTTGGGAATTGAACTTTTAGTCTAATCAGATCTTTGTATAGGAAAGTATTATTATAAAGGGGGCACGCTAGGAAAATATGATTGAGATCACCCTCATCCAACCCACACTCGCACAGAGAGGAATCTCGGATATGAATCTTTGCTAAATGAGTAGGGATGCTACAATGACCCAATCTCATACGGATAATGGTCGAACAAAATTGTTTTGGGATGTACATTTTTGAAAACCAAGGTTTTCTAGAAATTGTGGGTTGGACCAGAGAAAAAAGTCTTCCACGAGATTTACTTGACCTGGCCCAGGAGGAGGACCACGCCCGAAACAGGAACTTCGACGCTAACGGGACTATGTCGTGACTATAGTTTTTGAATGAAATTTTATCGCCGGACACCACCGCATCCTTAGCTATTTGGTCTACTGTTTCATTACCGGTCACCCCTGAATGTCCTGGGATCCAGATAAGTGTTACTTCGTATCCTTTACTTTTACAGACTATAAGTTTATCCTTAATTTCATAGATAATTGGGTTTTGGACTTTGGCCGCAAAAGGGTTAGTTAATAAAGCTTGTAAACAGCTGCGAGAGTCGGAAAAAATTATTGATTTCTCTAAATTGTATTGCAATATATATTTTACGCTTTCCAATATACCAATGCATTCGCCAGTAAAAACCGAGGTTTCTGGGGGATATTTCACTTTAATTGATGTGTTGAACTGCGAGTGGAACACGCCCACTCCCACACACCCAACCTCAGAGAACTTAGACGCATCACAGTAAATGGTATTCCAATCGTGCCACTCACGTGACAATATTTGGCGGAGATATTCATCTGCATGCGGATCATCGTGACAGATGTCGAAATCTATAATTACACGGGGCTGGTAGATAATAGTTTCGTAGTTGAATTCAAAGAGAGGGAGTCTTCGAGAATGACACACTGGGTCTTTGATAGATTGGAACTTCACTAAACTGTTGACTATACATGGAGGGCCCTTGCTATTCGACCAGGAAGCATCTTTTAATTCGTAAGCGCGATGGAAAATGGAATGGTGAGAAAATTGGAGCGAGCGGAAAAAATAGCTATCAGCCAAAAACTGTTTACGCAATTGTAGGGGTGGGTCCGCACATTCAACTTGTAGGGCATTAATTGGGCTAGATCTCATTGCTCCTGTGATTATTCTCATAGCCTTTGATTGAATGAGGTCTAGTTTTTTGAACCCCGTCCTATTTCCTGGCTCCAGAAGGAATGTCCCGTAATCTAATACACTCCTAACCGTGGCATTGTATAGTAACCTGAGGGAGGTTGGGTGGGCGCCCCACCAAACCCCTGCAAGGCATCTTAGGGTGTTGAGGCCGCGTTCACATTTTTTTAACAGGTATTCAAAGTGAGGGGTTCCATTCAATTTAGTGTCTAAAATTACGCCTAAAAATTTATATGAGGAGCTAACAGGGATAGCTGAATTATTAATAGTAATGGAAATGTAAGGTAACAATCTCTTACGTGAGTATATAACAGCACAACTCTTACTCGGTGAAAGGGATAACCCGTTATTTTGAAGCCAGCTATTTAATGACTGCAAGGAATGATTTATCACCCCGCTCGCAGTTTCGATATTTTTATTAGAGCAGTAAATCAGTAGGTCATCAGCATATTGTAAAATTTGACATCCACTAATTGACTTCTCCAAATCGTAGGTGTAAAGGTTATACAACAGAGGGCTCAGAACAGACCCTTGAGGTAAGCCACGCCAAACTGTTCTCGATGGATTTATATTAGGGTCTCTTCCGCGAAAAGTGACCTGCCGTTCTGAAAGGAGATTGCCGACGAGTGTGGCCAGCCTCACCGGAATTCTCAGCTCGCGGATTTTTTCCCTGAGAATAGGGAGCTGGACGTTGTCATAGGCAGCCTCAACATCCAGGAACACAGCCACCACTGATGCAGAATTAGAGAAAGCTAGTCTTACATCGGTTGTGAAAATGCCTAAACTGTCTAGAGTGCTTTTTCCCTTTCGAAATCCGTATTGCGAACTACCAAGTATCTCATGATTTTCTATAAACCACTCCAACCGGTTTTTAATGAGGTGTTCAAGGATCTTCATCAGAACAGAGGAAAGAGCTATGGGACGGTAAGATCGAAGGTTATTTGGGTCTTTCGAAGGTTTTAAAATTGGCATAATCAGTTGGGCTTTCCAGGAAGCCGGAGGGTGGCCAGAGAGAAGTATGCAGTTTAATAAGTCCAGAAAATATTTAAGGAAGGGTTCACTCGCCTTAGATATAAAAGAATATGTAATTCCGTCATATCCCGGGGCAGAGTCCTTAACAGATCGTAGTACATTCCTAAGCTCCGTGAATGTGAATAGTTGATCTAGAGGATCCATTGAATTATTATTAAGTAGGCCTATAGGAGAGTCAAGTACATTTGGGACATACGAGGGAGCTATAGTATCTAGAAAGGACTCCGCCCAGAGAAGTGACGTTGGGAATTGGGAGCTGCGGGGGTTATATGACCTTCTAAATCTGCGTATGTTATTCCATACTATTGTATCTGGAGTAGAGGGGCTCAGTGAGGTACAAAAAGATTTCCAACCTTCTGTTTTTTTATTATTAAGTACTGATTTAGTTTCACCCATAACGTTAATCAATGTTTCAAAATTTTCGTTAGACATATTTGATGCATATAACCGCTCAGCTTTCTTTCTTTCTTTTACAGCTTTAGTGCAGTCTTTATCCCACCATGGAGGAGATGTTAATTTCCCTAATACAGCATTCTTGAGAGGGAATACCTTATCAGCCGCTGATTTTATAGCTGATATCAACTCATTCGAACAGATTTGAATCGACTTAGACGTGATAGAAGGCAAATATTTAATCTTTGAGTTAAGGCATTTTTTATATCCATCCCAATCCGCTCCATTGATATTATAGACTAGGAGGGGCTGGATAATAGCTGGCCCTTTTTGAAGAGTAGATGCTGCTGGAAAACTGAGCAGAATGGGAAAATGATCACTGCCATAGGTGCTATCCAAGACTTCCCAGGTAATTCGGGAGGCGAGAATAGGAGACGAAAGAGATAAATCCACTGCACTGGCCGCTTGTTCAGGCGAGGTGCGTAAGGTTGGTGAACCTGTATTCAAAATACATAAATTTGCCGAGTCTACAATTTCCAGAAGTTGCTCACCTAGGGTATCAATTTTATGACATCCCCATATATGATGATGGACATTAAAGTCACCCAAAATAATAACCGGTTGAGGGAGATTTACTACTAACAATTTTAATTCATGAAGAATTGCGGCGGTGGGGTTAGGTATATATAACGATAAGAAGGTAATTCCTTCCACACGGGCACAAACTGAATGAAAGCTGTTAATATGTTGAGGAATGGGCACTGGAGTGAAAGATACGTGGTCTCTAATAAATAGGGCACATCCGGCTCGTCCATCAGCTCTATAATCCATTAGGGAAACATATCGGGGTAGAGTAAAGTTGGAACCGGTTCTTAGCCATGTTTCAGCCCAGCTAGCACACTAATCGGACATATATTTACGTTCGGACGTATAACTTTACGATTGTGCCCATTTTTACGTTACTTAGCTAACATGGTAATCAAGCAGCATATATTTATGCCATAGCGTAAAATATACGTAGCAAAATTATTACATTCATTTCATTCGTTAAATAGTAGTCTATGGTTAGAAGCCTATTATAATACTACCTAATTAAAGAGTAATGATAAGCACTGCACAGTTTACTAAACAGTTGTTCTCCTGTATTAAGTTGTGTTATAATAGTTTTTTGTTTTTATTTACTTTACTCCCACCCCACAAAAAGTTAGGTTTTAAGTAATTTAGCGAGTACCAAAACACATGTTAGTTTATAATTGAATCAATAATATTTGTAAATTTGTGTAATATACTTTATTACAACACAAGCTAAAAATTATAATCATTGCGTTATTTATACTAATTTATAGTTAGTAATCATGATCTAGTTAAAATTAAAAATGCTAGATCATTGTTTCAGGAGACGATAGGAGTTTTGAAACTGAAACCGTATGTGTTGTGACAGAAATCGGAGAAATCCTGCGAAAATTATATTGTTTTCATAGTGTTAAAATTTATCCGGGGTCTCGTGTGACCTACATAAAATTTCGTCCGTCAACGGCTCGTATCGTCAAGTTTTATGTGCCAAAATCAAGAGCATGTTAGCATTTGACGTAAAACAAATAGTTTTATGTGCAAGACATATAAATGGTCACATTTTACGTAAATGATGGTATAGCATGTTAGCTCATGACGGTAAAATTTTATACGTCGGTTGTGGACATAAAACATGTGCATAAAAGTCGTCATTTTGCTAGTGTGCTAGCCGGGCAGATATGGCTAAAATTGATGGGTTATATTTATTGATTAAAAAGATTAAGTCACTTTTTTTATTTGATATACTACGGCAATTCCACTGTAGGATTGTTTGATCCATTATTGAAAGAGAAGAGAAGAGAAGAAATAAACGGGGCAGCGTGGGATAACAGGGATGGGTCAGCCAGGGGGCTGGAAGGTGAAAAGGCTTTTACGACAGAGGAAATCATTTTAATTAATTCCCTAATAATCTGCTCATTTGATTGACGCGGGGGGTTTTCTTGATAAATTGGTCTAGACTGGATTGTTGGATCTCTAGTAATGCTCTCATGGGCTTGTCTATCATACCCTTTAGCTAGAGGGGCATGTGATCGGGGTCTAAGAGGAATTGTTTTCTTATACCAAGTTTGTGTCTGTTGGAGAGGCTGGGAAGGGGTCGCGGCTATGTTAGCATATGATTTTTGAGAGGGCTTTGGATATAAATTTGAAGCCTCCATATAAGATATGTTTTCATCTGCCATCGTTTTCTTTATAGCAGTTTGCCTAAGCAGTTCTGGACATCCCTTACTATTGGCAGTGTGTCCAGACCCCACTCCTTGAGGACAGTTACAACAATTAGCATCGGAGGGATCAATGTTGCAAGTGTCCCCCGTGTGGGATCCTCCGCAACGATAACAGCGAGGTAGAGATCTGCATTTTTCTTTCGTATGTCCAAATCGGCAACACCGGAAACATTGTATAGTGGGATATTGGTACTTTTCTACGGGCAGGGAATTGAGACACACGAAAACCCTTTTCGGCAGAAACTGCCCGTCAAAAGTAACCACCACTGACTCCGACGGAAGCCAGCAGTAGCCACCATCAGGTTTGTTCTTTTTAAAGTTTAAGCGACGGACCTTTACCGGCTTCGCACCCCCCGAGTTAAGCGGGATTTGTAAATTTTCTATAACCTCCTCAGGTGTCCATTCAGCTGGCACTCCACGTACCAGTCCCAGCCTAGTGATATTAAAGGACGGGATAAATGTCTTGTAGTTATGATGGGGGAGGGTGTGAGATTCTAAAAACGTATTGGCGTCTTCCGCTGAATGAAAACTAACAGCCACTCTGTTGCGTCCTAACCTTTTTATACTTCCGTCCACCACATTCGGGAATTCCCGTCCTCTTTTCTGTAAGAATTGTCCGAAAGAGACGGGATGAAGTATGCTTCCTGAATTCGGGGTCGCTTCTACTCTCTGAACATGAACCACAAAAGGTCCTGAATCGTTGCGGTTGTAACTATTCCGCCCAATGGGTGTAAAAGGAGACTCAGGGGTCTGACTTTGTGTCTGGGTTGCGTGAGGCGCGTCGGTAACCAGGTGTGCCGGAGGCGATGATGGTGTAACATTTTGAGCCATAGATAGCTGGGAGGCAGGGAGAAGTGTGTCACTCAAATCATTCTGCGTAATTTTATCATCATCAGATGTCTCCGATCGAACTGACGCCTTCGTACTGGCCCGTGAACGGGACCGATCGGCGTTTCTAGCTTGGTCAAGGTCGCGCTCACGTGCCCTTCTACTCTCTTCTTTATTTCTTTTATGTTTTTTATTTGATTTATTTTTCCCCCCCATTGTGGGAGTGGGAACATTCACCTGCGAATTTTCAAAATCCTCGTACTGGACTAAGCTTACATTTCTAAATCCTGGGTAAAAATTCCCATCCCCAGGGTCATCCAAGCCAGCATCCTCATTCATGAGGACGCTGGCATAGATCTACCCTCTTAAAACTAAAAACACTATAATCTACTTACTTCTATATACAATCACAAGCATAAAAACTCTTACCAATCCTCCCCATAAACAAAAAATAAGGAATAGCAACTGTTTTACGGAAACAAACCCTTCTACAAACACAAAAAACAAATATCTCTCAGAAAGTCAACCGATCGCGATCGACACTCAACCGCCATTTTTCAACAAAAGATTTCTAGCGACAAAATTCAAAGCTTACCAAAGATAAAATAGAGTTTGAGTCCATCCGGTGTTCAGTCAATGTTGCTATGTACAAATAATATTTAAGGGTTATTTCTCGCGAACCCTCTTCGCGACAATTAGTAGGACATACTTAAATAGATTACCTACGCAAGCTTTTCAGTCACTTTACCTGCTACTTACTTTAGACATAAATTTGTCAGTCCTTCATTGGTTTGTAGCAACTTAATTAAACTAATACTGGATTTTATAGGAACCTAGTGCTTTTAAAAATGCCTCGAAGGAAAATAACGTGTGATGAATTTATGGTTTATTATTATACTTAGTTGACACGTTGACTTAAAGGTAATCGTACAGTGGAAGACAAGGTTGATTGACCTTTTCCAGCAAAAATTTCGTGTCTTACACTAAACTTCTTGAAGGCTTAGAATGCGTGGCCAGAATATACTGTTATGCTGGGCCATAAATGGCCCGCCCTGAACTGTGTTGGGTCAATACCTACCGTCTTCGTTTGTTCTGTCCATGCCCTGGTACCATGGCTGACGCTCTCGAAAGGAGGTAGTTACGTTACCTGGCGCTGTATTAGATCGTGGGGCCTGTTATACCCTTGTGAAGGGTACGAATGTCTGTAGCCACCCCACGGGGGTGGGAAAATTTTATCAGAATAGCTATGGCCCTGACATTCTTGGTAAGTGCCTGCAGCATGGCCCTGCGGCGCGCGCTACCACGAACTTCGAATCTCGAACTTTGTATAACTCCGTCTCGAAGTGCGATAGAGACGGAGATATACGAAGTTCGAGATTCGAAGTTCGTGGTTATAGCTCTGATTATAACGAGTACCCTGCGAGAATACTACTTTATGCGGCGCTAATCCCTGCGAGGGAGCGCTAGTTGCCTTAGAAGGACCTGCTTGCGAAGCAGGGGTTCTTTTGCAAAGGCCAAAAACATTTTCGTATACCGCCATGTTTCTCAATCGTAGCCGAAAACGTTTCAGCGTTAAACAGCGCGGTTCCTGATGGAGGAATCTTACGCAATGCTGATTTAACCAGCGGATCTTTCACGTGTTTAGTAATTCCATTGCGCCTCATTTGAATCACTTCCACCCTGTGGCCACAGATGAACTGTAAATAATCTTCACACTTGTCACTTGTCAGATTTGATCTGAATTTGAGTAGTTGGACGTCATTCATATTTTTGTTCCTAGTTGCGCTAAATGTGTATGAGGAAGTCAAGAGGCTGGCAATGAACAGAGAAAAGTGGCGGTTACTCCACCGACAAGAGCGTGCTAGCTAGGCAGGGCTCGTAAGTAATGATCAGTGTAGCGCAACTAGGAACAAAAATATGAATGACGTCCAACTGCTCAAATTCAGATCAAATCTGACAAGTTCTGACAAGATACAAGTTTTCTATCTGTGATATTGCTATGGCGGACTCATGCTATCTCCTACTTCCGTTCTTCCTCTGTCTGTCATTTTGTCATGGTGACTTTGGCCGGTTACCATGGATATTATAACTTCACGAGAAAACATGTGTGTGTCAAACAAGCAATGCTTTTGACGAAATAAAATTAATAATTATCTTAAAATAAAATACGTAAGTATTAATAACGAAATTATCAAGCGCCAATATTGATTTACTTATGATAAACAACGGTTGGTACTTGGATAAAACCTACAAGCGCGAGGTTTCTTAGTTCGAGAAGAATCCATTGCGACCCGCAAAGATATGTGTACAGATTGGTGATTTTTTTGTAAATATACTGTGATTTGGAAATAAGTGTGAAATAAACTGTATGAAATATTTGTTCTTCTTTTATTATTTCATACCTAAATAAGATTAGTTTTAGATTTTGTAAAGCAATTTTCTGTTCATGCAGTGGGCCCAACGACGTCCCTAATCATAATTTATCGATATCGATAACGTTAAGTACTACAACCCTACTATCGTCCTCGTTCGTTAGGTTGGTAAGTCTACTTCCGTACTAGCGTTTATTTTTATTGGTATTGTGGTATTTCAAACTAGCTAAAGTTCGAATGAGTTGTCATGTCAAAATCAAATGACAATGTCACTGTCATCCAAAACCTTGTTCGAAGTCCCGCCTCTTATTTATATTCTCTTTGGTAATGATAATGAATGATGATGATAAAATGTGTGTGTAAACTAGGGTGACCATTCCGTTCTCGTGCGTGGTATTTATTCGTATTGAAAGGAGCAATATCGTGATAATATTAATCAATGAATCATAGTCTACAGAATACAGAAAACTGTATCATTACAAGTATACAGTTTGAATTTGTATAATTATTATTAATATTATTTTTTGTTGATTTTAATGGCCGTACATGATAATGTACGGCCATGATAATGTACAGCCCCATAATACGCGTCCAATACTCCAATGTACGCGTATAATCGGGCCGTACCCTGAGCAAATTCGGTACGGGGCAATAATTGGGAGCCATATATATATGTCCGGGCTGATAATGTACGACCCAATAATTCGAGTCCACAAAAAGTCGAGACGTATTATCGGGCCGTACATTATTTGGCCGTACATTATTGGCTCCCGCTAACGTTCATGTAATGTAATGTATGTCACAACACTTGTGACTGATAAGAAAGTATTATCGTAAAATTTACTAATTATTTAACTTGTTTAGGAATAATATACTAACTAATTTCGAGTACGCGCGGAGTGTAATATTTTTCCAAACGACTGTTATTCCTGCAACATGGCAGAGGAACCGAAACCCGTGAACGAAGACGACTTGAAGCAGTTGAAGGAACGGATGAATTTAATAGTTAGCGCTGATCCAGCGCAGTATCACAACGATTTCTCTCTGCGGAGGTATCTTCGTGCCTTCAAAACTGTCGACAATGCGTTTCAGGTAACTTGACGCTTCCACGGTGTTGACAACATTCATTTCAAGTTTATCGATTTTTATTCCTACTTATAGCTCTTGTTTCTCGGTTGAGCCAGTACATACTGTCGTGACATACAAATTACTACATCTATTACCATTAAAATTATATTTTTGGTAATCTGGTATTAAAACATTTCAGGCTATAATAAAAACAAACAAGTGGCGCGTAGAATATGGCGTGGCTGAATTGCACAAGGACACTGAGCTAATAGAGAAGTATTCAAACAAAGCTAGAGTGCTGAAACACAGAGACATCACTGGACGGCCCATTGTCTATATTCCCGCTAAGAACCATAGCTCTAATGACCGTAGTATAGATGATCTCACCAAGTTCATTGTCCACTGTTTGGTAAGTAAATTTAATAATTGAATTAGGCATAATATAATTTAGCCTTTATTCAACCAACTTTGATATATGTTTTTATTTAATATATGTTTTTCTATTCATCTTCATCCATTTGGTCATTTGGCTTCACAGCATAGGCCTCCACTAGAGACCTCTACAACTCTCGACCATGTGCCTTTCCCATCCAAGTTGCACCTGCTAACCTAACAATGTCATCCTCCCATCTGCAACATAGTCATCCTCTTTTTCTTTTATTTTCTCTTGGACACCACTCTGTTATGTATTTTGTTCTTATGTGTTTATCTATTTTGTTTCTTATCATATGGCCTGCCCACTTCCATTTGAGTTTCCTTATGCAGTATTTTATGTCGGTTGTTTTTGTCTGTTTCCTTATTGCTTTTAGCTTTATATTATCTTTAAGTTTAAAGTTTTAAATTAGGCATACAAAAATTTAAATAATCCCCAATTATATTTGGGGCATGTTTTGGTACACTTTCCATATAAACGAATTGGGCTTGACTCATATTTTTTTTATAGGTTGTACTCTCCATAAGGAGTCTCCCCACCAAATCTTATGGTGCGGAACCCCATAGTTTACAAGATAAAAAATATTATTTTTCCCATACAAAATTCACAATTACGTGCCGCCACACTAACGCAAACCGTAAACAAACCGCCATGACGTACATTGTCATATTTATTATCCTAACAAACAATAACAAATAATTGATGAAAACGCATTAAACTAAAATAGTTTTATTATCATTTGTGTGTAAAATACCTGTACTGTGATATTAAAATGGCATCCTATAGCCATTTAAAGGTGGATGAGCGCTTTTATTTGCTTTACGACGTATATCATCATTTCCTTCGGAAATGAATGATGCCCTTCATTCTTGCATCCAATTACGCAGCACTGATGCATTTTATTTATTGAAATATTCTCTTCCCTATTTGATCCAGAGCTTTGAAGGACAAAGTTGTCAAAAAAACTGTTTACTAATTGTGATAGTGCTGCACTCTGGCGGCAAAACATTGCAGTAATGTTCCCTATTATAGAGCAAATGTAAATTAACCAAAATAAAGGTAAAACCATTTATTAATATTTTTTCTGACTGTTCAGTAGCTAGTTAAGTTATAATTTTTTTGATGTCTGATTTTTTTTTGGATTTTGTCGCTAGGTAACTATATGATTGATAATATATCCAATACATAGAAAAAATCAGCTATTATTAATTATTTCCAAATTTGTAATTTTTTCCATACAAGTTGTCAGACTTGTCAGTAGCCCTAGTATAAGTTTTATCGTTACAATACGTTTTCGAACGCGTTAGCGTTTAGTTTCAATTTGTATGACAACGCGTAGTTCCTAATAGTTACCCCCAGAGGCGCTGTTCGCGTTGCCATACATATTGAAACTAAACGCAAACGCGTTCGAAAACGTATTGTATCGTTAAAACTTATACTAGAGCCTCAGTTCATTGCCTGGCTGGACTATCTGTTCCTCTGTGGTACTGACACTGACATAATTGGTGAACTAGTAGTTCTGATTATTAACAAGTTGCCAGTAACGTTGAGATTATTTAATGTTGCTTTTTATAAAGCTGTCATTGGGATTGGAATCTTCTACCTTGGACGGTAGAGATGCTTTTTGAACGGACTTTGATGCAATTCGGCCAACTTAATTATCTCAGGTATAAGTTTTTTTTTTTACTTTTGTTTCAGGAAGATGCCAGCAAAAGATGTTTTGAGGAAGTGGTTGATAACCTGTGCATAGTGTTTGATCTGAATGCATTCACACTCTCGTGCATGGATTACCAAGTGCTAAAGAACCTAATTTGGCTGCTCAGTAGACATTACCCGGAGCGGCTGGGGGTTTGTCTCATCATTAATGCACCTACATTCTTTTCGGGATGTTGGACGGTTATAAAAGGATGGTTAGTATTTTAAACTCTTTAAAATATGCCATTTTTGTTATTCACGCTCTTTAAAGATCAAAAACTTATTTTTCTCTTTAAATTCAGGATTGATTTTTATCAAATTGAATTATTTTAAACAAAGGTTAAAAATATGTTTGTATGCAACTCTTACTGACTATTTATAGTTAAACTAAGTAGGTATTTGTCTAGAAAAGCGTACAGAATAGATTGAGTATTATAATTACAATATGCAACTACAGTAAGCTGCCACAATGTATTCACTACGAATTGCACTTGTAAATATCTCAACACCAACTGTTTATTTCTTTGACATAAAGTAGATGTCAAAGGTGAGGGGATGACATCACCGAAATAGCTGGTAAAAATTAGATGGAGAGAGCTAGCGATTATTAGAGAGATATAGAAGGGAATCGAGGAGGCTTTTACCCAATCAGGATCAGTGTAGAAAAACAAATTAACAACTAAAACTAACCACATTCTTTTATTTATAAATATTTTTAAATAAAAAGAATTCAACATTCAACTAAATTACCTAATTGCCCTTATTTCAACTGGACCCATGAATGGTTCTTTGTTAGCCAGGTAAACAATGGTATTATCTGCTTTTGTTTGTGGACGCGTGCCATTTTTTGCAAGAAAAAGTTAGCGCCACATAAAATGTTAATTGTATAATGAACTCTATCGTCTTACTCAATAGATTCAAAATGGACTAAAAGATTTAAAAAACCCGCTCCCGGTGAGCCAGGTATAAGGCGATGTGTGGGGTATTTTATCTCGCAGCTAATTTGGAATCTATTGTAAAATAAGATAGAGTTCATTATTCAATGAACATTTTACGTGGCGATAGCATCTTTTTTGCAAACTTTGGCACGTGTCCGCAAACAATGTCTATTCATAAACTCAGAGCAAAGGGCATTCATGAGTCCAGTTGAAATAAGTTAAAGTATACTAACAAAACGAATACCACATTTGACCTACTTAAAACACTGA
The DNA here is from genome assembly GCA_963854355.1 of Epinotia brunnichana. Lineage (NCBI taxonomy): Eukaryota > Metazoa > Arthropoda > Insecta > Lepidoptera > Tortricidae > Epinotia > Epinotia brunnichana. The sequence continues at coordinate 18,313,977 of OY977940.1, read as the reverse complement.
ATAAATAAAACATTAATAATAATAAATAAAAGATGTCAATGAAAGGTAAAAGTGTTCTTATTTATGTTTTGTATTTAACTAGTGAAGAGCACAGCACAGTAAGGCTGTTCTCCAATATCACTCCAAATAAAAATATGTTCTTATTTCTGTTTGCAGGTTAGATGAGAACACTTCAAGCAAGGTAACATTTGTAAACTCAGAGATGGATCTCTGTCAATATTTAATACCGGACATCTTGCCAACTGATGTTTAACAAATACTTAAATGGTATTGAGGTTTACCATTTTGATAATATATATAAATAACGACAAGGCATTATACAGAACATGGTTCATGACTTAGTTAAACGGATACTAATGTTAATGTTATTTGATAAGAACTAGGATAATACTGAAATCGTTAGGTGTACTAGCAAAATAATATAAGAAAGCAATGCCCCAAACCAGATATCAATAGCTGGTGTCAGTAGAGACAATAGTCTCAACAGTACTAACACTAACAGACGATCGGACCTCCAACGGATTGATAGGGACGTAACTACGAATGAAACGGCGCGGCAGTATAATAATACGTCTGTCATTCTAACATCTGTGTTACCCTGGGAATAATAATTAGTCCCCCAGGAGTTAAATATCTGTGGAACTAATCAGGAGTAAGCGTCCCCAGAGGACCGATTTTTGAGTTACGAGCGCTCGACTCTTTCCTTCGAAAACTCAAAAATGATGAAATGCAATTTTGCAATAGCAATAGTAAATTGAAAAACGAGTGGCATTATCCACTCGTATTCAATTATATCTGTAGAAAGTAAATGCCTGCATTTTTGAGACTATAATCAATTAATCATAATTGCTTTGATTTAATTTTCGAGCGCTCGAAAGCCAAAAATCGGCCCCCAGCACGGTAGACTTTTTCACAGCAAGTAAACTTCTCATTAAAAAAAAACTATTATAATTTCTAGCGACAGAAACTAGTTTCTGACCTAAATATGGTGGATCCCATTGTGTATACAAAGTTACATAAATATCTGTACACGCCTTTATGACATTGACAATAGAGTCCTTATTTATGTATGTATTCGTTCACCCTTGACTGTACACTCCGTTTCAATGGGATTTGAACCTTCCATAGACATTTTAGTTTGGTTCTCATGTTAAACCGACATGCTGGAACAAGGCCTCTCACAGACTGGCGCGGCCTGCGGTGGCGGACCATAGTAAATTTGACAGCTAATGACAAGACAGACGAAAAAAGAAGAGGTAACAAGTTGGAAAAGATTAGGCACCACTTTTAGCCGAACCGTGCCATCGTCTGTTTATATTAGATATCGTTGACGTCCAAAACCGATATAATACGGGTGTAGACTCAAAGTTTAATATGACTTCAAAAGAATGAATACGAAAAATTATGCCTAATGACGAAAATCCCATTCAAATATCTCAAAAAATTACGAAGCTTGTTCGAAAATTACGAAATTCAATGTTGCTTGTTAGAGAGAGAAAACGCTAGGGGATCGTGACATCACGTTCCACGAGCGTCATAGTAAATGACAATCGTTTCATATGAAGGTGCGTTTTGCGAAAAAGGGACAGAACATACCCCTTCTTAAAACTTTAAACACTTATAGCTTTGTGATTATTTAACATCTTGCGTTACTTTTTTCTCCATTTGACTACATTTTTAATCCTTTTTCGAGAAAATACAACATTATTGATTATTTTACTTAGTGTCTACACCGGTATTATTCCTTTTAGTCATTTAGTTTAAGTTTCCGAGTTATTACTACCGCGGAGGCGTCCATGCGCTTGTTAGTGAGTGCAGTGGTTTCGTATACCTACCAATTAAGTAAATGGGCGAATCAACTTTTAGATTGACTCTATTTTGTCTGGTAACACAGGGGACATAAGTATTTTTTTTCTTTTTTTTTAAAACAAAAACCAAAAATTACATGTAAATGTAAAACTTTCACATAAACTCGCCAAACTGTGACGTTTGATGGCAATTTGAACAGTATACTCCTATTATGATTCGAGCCAGGTGCCAATATTTAATATTACAGTGGACAGTTTTTCACAAACATCAGTTTCCGTCAACATGCCTACTTTACCACCAGGGGCAAATTTTTAAATTTGCTTCTTGGGCAAGGTTCCCCCTGGTTGTAAAGTAGGCATGTTTGACGGTTTAGTTCAAGTACGCCAAAAGCAGGATCGCCAGTAGCTGGCCACCCTTCAATAGCTGAAAATGAACTCTGTCCTCCTACAAACAGAATTCAATTTAGTATAACGTGGCTAGTAATTGAAACCTTATAATAAACTGAAATGAATTCTATTCTAGGTGAATAGAGTTCATTGTAGTATGAGGTGGCCAAGTAATGAGGGGGCCAGCTAATAACGATTTACCCAAATTTAGGAGACAAAACAGTATCGAAGTCAGTCTAAAAGTTTGACGATCCAAGTATGAAAATCTGAATGGTGTGTCAGATATTGGTATAGTGCTTCTTAATTTGTGGTTTCTTGCATACTCACACCTTGCCTATAATTATATTGTTATTTTTTTTGAATTAAAAATATTTATTACATTGTTGACTTGTACCTATAACCTGATAACACCAAATAGTCAATTTGTTAAACAAGAATAAAACATGTCCTTGACATATTATATAAATAGAATTAGCTTTACAATACTAGTTATTAAACTTATTAATGGCTTATTTTTTAAGTTAAAACTGAACCTTATATTGTTAACTACTGAAACATTGTAAATACGGTTTTGTTTTGTACAAATAATGGTATTACAATATACGTCACCCCTGGTCGTAATGTGTGCAATTATCGCCCAAATCCCACCTGGCCAGGAGCAAAGGTAACATTTTGTAAAAGCCACGGGCGTTATAAAGGGTCTTAATTGAACGAGCGAGCGAAGCGAACGAAGTTCTCCGTTTCACCTTAGGCAAAAATTATTTCGTATGTCCAGCGGTTCACCTCTGCAGATCGCATTACTGAACCGATTCTCGTGAAATTTTGTAATCAGGTTCGTTAATTATATGTTTTTTTGTCAATTCAGGATTTTGAACTTTTTTTTTTGTAAACAATACAGACTCACGTTGTCTACAGCTCACAGAAATCTAATAGTAATAAACTACAGGCAATGTGAAATTAGCGGCTTTGTTAATTACCGCCCGTACTTTTAACAACATTAAATTACTCTGACCACAAATAGAATTTTCTGCACTTTACAGCCAAGGGCGAGGTAATGGTTAATTAATCAAACCAAATTGAAATTAATTTGAAATTACTCGTAAATGTATGAACTTAATATTGTTAGAGTTGTAGGTGTACAGATAACGGGTTTTACAACCGATTCTGCCACGCCTTAAAGAGTAGGCACATTGATCTGTAAGTAAGTAAACTATTCCTCTAACTACAGGGTTTTTCGAAATAAGGGGTCGAGGTTAATTCAAGGTACTGTCGCGGAATGAAGTCTCGTTTCTTTTGAACCTTAACTGGCTTAACTGCATTATAATAAAGTCGTTAAGTGGCGAGCATTTTCATTCCCTGTCTACAAATACTGCAAATATCGTGATTATTAGGGGCGAACATTCGATACAATTCGGTGTAGATACTTATATTATGGATGGTCATGCATTCGTTTTCCAATTTTCCAGGGAATTTTCTTTAGTGAGAATACATACCTAGTCGGGGTCCATAAGTTCTGTCACAAATGTTTTGCCGCACAGTAAATAATACCAAGAATGTTTTTATTTAATGCTATATACGGCTCATTAAATACTGATAAATTAGTACGATTATTGGATTTAAATGCTTAAAGCCTTATTACACAAATGCTAGTTTCTTCAGAGATTCTGTATTTTTTAGCCAATCAAAAACACAGACGTGATTCACTTTATCTTTTTTCCATGATTCTTAAAACCTTTCAAACTTACGTGATAATTTAGTCAGAACCCTTCCTGAACCCGCCCTCCTCCATTTTGAAGCATAAGATAAGTAAGTCTGGGTAAAACTAATCGAGAAAAGGTAGGTAGTGCCTGCCCTTGCGCTTCGCTTGGCTCGTCTTGGATTTTCATATTCACATTTTACGTCGTAGTACTTGTTGCCCACAAGATCAAATTTACGCGTTTTTCTGAAAACGTAAAAAGTACGTAAAGTTCTCGATGGGGAGCAGTTGGAATTGAAAGCTAACAGAAAATCGTCGTTTAAAAGCATGATTATATAGGGCATGAACCTACCGAAGATGGTTTTGTGACAATAGGTACCGTATAAACCAATTGTTATCGTCTACATTATACATAATCATTCAGTAAAAACTCCGACTACTTAGTAATAGTTTTTATTTATTTATATTTGGAGAACCAACAGCTACAGAAACACATTGATTATAAAGATAAAAATCAAACCGGTTCCCACCAATAGCATCATATGTTTACATAGTAAGTAAACATTTGTGGGATCATTATTACAATGCATTACTGAGATTTCCTAACTAGGGGTTACAAAATGTGGTAACTTAGGTATTAACTATTACAGTATCGGTCAAATGTTTAAGTTCACTCTTTGTTTTAGGTACAAATGAGTACTTTTGGGCAATAATTTTTTGCAGTTCCGAAGCCGAAGTTTCCAAATGATCCGTTATTGTTTACAGAGATGTGTTTGATTAGTCAGACACAATTTACGTAGATTTCTAAACAACTCATTCCCTAAAAACCATCATTGTATCTGAGCATTGTACGTTTTAAGTGGCAAGGCCATATGGCCCAGCCTTTGCCGTCATTCCTATAAGATTTTAGGAAATGCGTTGTTTAGAAATCTACGTAAATTGTGTCTGACTAATCAAACACATCTCTGTAAACAATAACGGATCATTTGGAAACAAATTTCGGCTTCCGAACTGCAAAAAATTATTGCCCAAAAGTACTCATTTGTACCTAAAACAAAGAGTGAACTTAAACTTTTGACCGGTACTGTATATATGATGGAGTTTTTAAATTTATTATTACGTTATGACTACTATGGGTTTTGTAATAAGACAGTGACGAAACTATGTTTTTTTTTGCTACAACGGAACGGAAACTGTATATGTGTTTAGGGTGAGAATTATTTATTTTATTTATAAGAACAATATACTTAGATAAATTCCACCACGTGTCTGATGTCACTTGCGTTTCGTGGAGGATATCAGGATGCCAAACGCACCCTGAATGACAAAGTTGGGTATTTACTTACTTGTTCCCAGTACAGTCAGGGGTATTAATATAGGGCAGCGGTCGGCAACAGGCGGCCCGCGGGCCGCATGCGGCTCGCGAGGCCCTTGCTTGCGGCCCGCGAGCCTCCCTGGCTGTTCTGTATGTAAACGTCGTTGAATTCAGAATTTTGGTATTGCCTGCTAAAGTCACAAATAATTAAGAAGTGCGGCCCGCGTATTTTTTTTTTAGCTCCTATATGGCCCTTTGTTGCTAAAAGGTTGCCGACCCCTGATATAGGGTAAGTACATAAATAAAAGTACAGTACAGGACTCTATTGTCAACGTCATAAAGGCGTGTACAGATATTTATGTACGTATTTGAATACCCCTGACTGTACATCCAAGAACGCGAACTTTTTTGAATTCAGATACCTATTGCACTCGTCCGTATATATACGGCCAAAATTGTTTAAAGGAATTTAAACCATTTTGGGTTGGAATAGAGTTGCATTTGTTTTGTTTTGGCCTTTTTTGAAACAAACGAAATTCAACTCTACTTCTTACGTTAGTTGATTCAAATTTCAATGTCAGTTTGTGTTGTATGGTGGGCGACCCCAGTACGTCTAGCACAACTTGCTGCTAAGTCGAGTCGCGCGCGACTCAGCGGCTCCTGTCCCACTCGTATTGTGCAAATTAGAAAGAGGCGGGTACATTCTCTCGACTCGCGTCGCGCTCGTCGTGTCAGTTGTGCTAGCCCCGCAGGTTAAGAATCTCGTATTGAACGAGTGGGGTCTACGCAGGTACCCTTTATACTTGAGTTAAAAGTGGATTTATGAAGACAGATTGCGTTTTATATTATGTTTAAGTCGGAACTTAATGATTATAATTAAGTATATAGACTCTGCCTGGCATTGTACAGTCGCCATCACATACATCGGTACGCTATAGGTGTTCAAAAATATCGGCACATGCACCCTAATGCCTTGAAAATAGAGGTGTGTTCCGATGTTTGTGACGTGCTTGTTTGCGCCGATGTATGTGATGGCGACTGTACCTGTAAAATATTTTACCTTGTAGGTAAAATATTTTACCTACTTATTCACCTTTTCCCAAGTGCCATTCCATTTTTTTATGCAAGCAGGCTATGTTTTGAGATTAAATCCTATCTCTAGAAGTACTTTTTAAGTTGAAATATGTAAAATATTATTTATATAATTATATTATGTAAGTACCTACCTACAAATAAAGCAAGTAACAAAATTTATAGTGTTCATTGAAACTTACTAAGTTCCGTAATCCCAATCTGTCTAAAAGCACCTGTTTTCCACGCATGAGCTGTTTTGTTTAGATTTCTCGTATTATTCAAAAATTAACTATAAATACGGAAATTTGCTCTTAGGAGTCACGAGACCGATTTTATAAAAAATAAAAACTACATTCAAAGATTTTCAAAAAAGCCTCACACGGCCGGAAATATAACTCAAGTCAAATCTGTCTAAACATCAGTTTGTTTTTTGGCGTAAATAGGGAACATTACGCAAAACTCTTCGTAGGTGGCGACACTAGCAGCGTTGACATTGTATCTCATTCCCACTTGCGGTATTGACATAGACATAGACATAGACATAGAAAAACTTTATTTAACATCACATTTTATACAAAAGGAACAGTGTACAAATTAGACTTAGGAATAGACAAACACACTTAAACAATATCGTACGAGGCATTTACATTTTGTGATGCCAAAAAGGGGCTAGACTCAGCATACTGTTGCAGTGAGTACCTACTGAGTACCTACACTGCAACGCTGATTTTCAGTCAGACCCTTATCTCCACTTATAATAATCTCCACTTATAATAAATCTCTAAATTAAAAAAAGAATCAGCCAGTTTGAAACTAAGCTTTGCGCGGTTCGAATGTTCTCAGCATCCCATGAACGGAAAAATATGAAACATTTTATATAGGTACATTATTATTCTAGCTGCAACTTAGGATAGTTTTTATCCGACTGCGACAGTTAATTAATTTTCCGAAATATACGACTTCATTTAATTTTTCATTTATTTTTATTGAAATCAAACGCTGCTCCAACTGTCAGCTATAAGAACCGTCAAATTTTCGTCAAAATGGCGGAATTGCTTTGCCTTTCACTTATTAATAATTTAAATCCCGTCTACGATAGACCTTTACGAGACAAATGCTAAAATATAAACCATAAAAAAATATTCGATTCTGATATGAGAATTTATATGCGCAAATGTCGTTTTATGTCGTAATTTCAATAAATGAAATCAACAAATTTGAACAATATAATTAACACGAATTTGTTTTTTTTGAATGACAATGGCACGCGCTCGGCGCATTCAGCCAAAGTACCTGCGGCGCTACCACGAAAACCGATACTCAATGTTCATATATTTGCATCCCTGTCACTCGAGTATGGTTAATGCGATAGAGATAGAGATACCCGAATATTTTCGAATTCCGAAGTTCGTGGTTATAGCTCAGGAATCGAAAATATGGTAAATAATCATAATGTATTTTCTCGAAAAAGAATTTAAAATAAATATAGTCAAATGGAGAAAAAAACAAAGCAAGAGGTTATATAGGTAATGATTAAGTTATAAGAGTCCAAAGTTTTAAGAGGGGGTATGTTCTGTCCCTTTTCCGCAAAACGCACCTTCATATGAAACGATTGTTTTTTACTATGACGCTCGAGTATATTGACGTCACAGTCCCTCATCGTTTTCTCACTCTAACAAGCGACATTAAAACGGATGTAGCTTCATAATTTTTTGAGATATTTGAATGGGAGTTTCATTATCTTCTATCTATTTATCTCCACTTATAATAAATCTCTAAATTAAAAAAAGAATCGGCCAGTTTGAAACTAAGCTTTGTGTGGTACGAATGTTCTCAGCATCCCATGAACGGAAAAATATGAAACATTTTATATAGGTACATTATTATTCTAGCTGCAACTTAGGATAGTTTTTATCCGACTGCGACACTTAATTAATTTTCCGAAATATACGACTTCATTTAATTTTTCATTTATTTTTATTGAAATCAAACGTTGCTCCAACTGTCAGCTATAAGAAACGTCAAATTTTCTTCAAAATGGCGGAATTGCTTTGCCTTTCACTTATTAATAATTTAAATCCAGTCTACGATAGACCTTTACGATACACATGCTAAAAGTTAAACCATAAAAAAATATTCGATTGTGATATGAGAACTTATACGCGCAAATGTCGCATTATGGCGTAATTTCAAAAAATGTATTAACAAATTTGAACAATATAATTAACACGAATTTGTTTTTTTTGAATGGCAATGCATGCATGAATGCAATGAAATGGCACGCGCTCTTTGCGCATTCTGCCAAAGTGCCTGCGGCGCTACCACGAAAACCGAAACTCGAAGTTCGTATAACTGCATCCCTGTCACTCGAGTAATGTTAGTGCGATAGAGATAGAGATACCCGAATATTTTCGAATTCCGAAGTTCGTGGTTATAGCTCAGAGGGCCTACCGCGAACGGCATTCGAAGTTTTCCCTCTCCGTCGCACTTACGTACGAACTCGTAAGTATGACAGAGAGGGGAAACTTCGAATGCCTTTCGCGGTAGGCCCACAGGAATCGAAACTACATCCCGTAAGCCGCGTCCGCTGCGTCATGCTTTCGTGGTTTTTAAACGTCAAACATGTTTTGCCAATCGAAACAAAACCCTATTTGTTTGCCGAACCTGACGGAAAACATGTTAGATGTTTAAAAACATGGAAAACATTGGTGCAGCGGACCCGGCTGTAGGTAGACACTAAATTTTTTTTGAGCTAGAATCTCAAACCTTTTCAAAAAGATTACATAAAAAAATAAAATAGTTTCAGCGTTTTAGAAAATTTCACCCCTTAGGGGTGTATAAGGGGTGAATAAGAGGGTGCAACTTTTGTAAATATATTTTTATAGCAAGCGACAAACCTTTGTTGAAAGATTACTTATTACAATACAAATAAAGAACTTTCAGCGTTTTGGAAAATTCCACCCCTAAGGGTGATTAAAACAGGTGAAAACTTGTATGGAGGAAACTTTTTTTTTTGAGCTAGAGACTTGAAATTTTGTAGAAAGATTATTTATTAGAATACAAATATATAGGTAAATTACTTTCAGTGGTTTGAAAATTTCCACCCGCTAAAAGGGGGATAAAGAGGTTCAATGTTTGTAAAGGAAAACTTTTTTTTAGGTAGAAACTTAAAACTCTGTATAAAGATTAAGTACCTACTTATTAAAATACAAAAAAATACCTACTGCCTGCGTTTTGGAAAATTTCATCCCTGAGGGGTTAAAAAAGGGTGCAAGGTTCGTATACGAAACACTTTTTTTAGCTAGAGACTAGAAAAAATACTTGCCTATGAAAATAAAAAACCGAGTGTTTTATTTTTAATTTTTTCCTGAAAAGCGTTCAAAATTTGTATGGAGAGCAAGAAAATTTTAAAGTATGAGATTTGTAACTTCGATCTTCTGTTTAGACTGCAAAACTTATTTTAGCATTTTTTGAAATATATCCCCTAAAGGGTGTTCAAAGTTTGTATGGAGAGCAAGATATTTTTAAAGTAAGGGATTTGTAACTTCGGTTTTAAACTGTTTGCTAAAATACTACAAATTTTATTTCAGTGTTTTTTTAATTCATCGCCTAAGAAGGTTAAAGGGGGGTTCGAACTTTGTACAGAGAGCAAGACATTTTTAAAGTAAGAAATTTGTAACTACGGTTTCAGACTGTTTACTATGAGGGTTCAGAGAGGGTTCTTAGTTTGTATAGAGAGCAAGAGATTTTAAAAGTAAGAGATTTGTAACTTCGGTTTCAGATTGTTTTCTAAAAGACTAGGTAGAAAATTAATTTCAATGTTTTTTTTTTAATCATTCCATCAACAAACATTTAGACGATAATATGTTATACGCGGACGAAGTCGCGGGCAACAGCTAGTATATAATAAGTTTTAATTCTAATTAATATTGTCGGAAGGGAATGAATATCTTGTTGGAATGTGAGTAATGTTGTGTATATTTTAAATTATGTAATGACTGTGGTTTGGTTGTACTTGTATAAATATGTATGTTAAGTAAGCAAGTATATAAAAAATATGAAATAAAATAATAAACAATTAGAAATGACACGTATATAGTAAGCATCAAAGATACGAGGCCAAGACTCGACCGCCCAAGGGTAGATTTTTTTGTATCTGGAGGAGGTGTCGTTTTAATTTTAATTTAAAACTGCTCAGACAATTAATATTTTTGAGAGGTGGAGGTATATTATTCCAACACTTGGTTGCTGTGTACTTAAAACTACCCCGAAAAGCGGTGGTGTGGTGATGAGGAATTATGAAATTTTGGCTGATTGATCTAAGGCCATACACTGTGGAACTATTTTTACGCCAAGTGACCTTTTTAAACAAATACTCGGGTACTGAAGTTTTTAAGATGCCGAACAACAAGAATGACAAGTGAAGCTCTCTTCGAAATGCCATTTTGAGGATGCCTGCCGAATTTAAGTAGGGAGTCACATGTGTTCGAGGAGGAATTCCGAAGCAGTACCGCGCACATGCGTTTTGTACTCGTTGCACAATGCGATCAGTGCGTGCTAACAGTCGTGGACCGTATACAACATCGGCATAATTGAACCTCGAGAGAACCAAGGAATCGCATAGCTTGATGCGTAAATCTACGCTGATGAACTCTCGGATTCGGAAAAGTATCTTTAGTCTATAAAATGAGGTTCTGGCAACTTCCGATATGTAACTCTCAAAACGCAGAGCCTCATCCATTATGATGCCTAAATTACGCGACTCTGATATACGCTCCACCTGATCGCCCATTACAGAAACAACTGGATTATGACTATCTATCAGTTTTATTTGATTTTTAGATCCGAACAACATATATTTGGTTTTACTAGGATTTAATACTAGGCAATTTGACTCTGACCAAGCTGTAATATTTTCTAGATCTTCATTTAAATTAGCAACAGCTTGAATAGTATAAGAGGGATAACATGAGACATAAACTTGTATATCGTCGGCATACAAGTGGAAATGACAATGTTTTATTACATCACGGACATCTGCAGTATACATAATAAAAATGAGTGGGCCCAAAATGGAGCCCTGCGGCACTCCTCTGGATACTGCAGATGGTTTAGACTTTATATATAAACCATTGTCATCCTGCAGCTGGACAACTTGAGTGCGGTCACTCAGATAGCTTGAAAACCACGCAATTGCATCTGTCTCAAAGCCGTAGTAACTCATTTTAGACAACAGTAATTTTGTGTTTATGGCATCAAAAGCGCGAGAGAAGTCAAGCAGTGCCATTAAGGTACCCTGACCCATGTCTTGAGCAGACAGTATATTGTCAACTACATCGAGGAGGGCTGTTGTTGTGCTATGTGACTTGCGGAAACCGGATTGCAAAGCAGGAAGGACTTTATTTTTTTCAAGAAAAGCTGATAACTGTGTGTGCACAACACGTTCGAGTATTTTTGATATACAAGGGAGAATGCTTATAGGTCGTAAGTCTTTAAAACCCGTGATGTTGTTTTTTTTAGGGAGTGGAGTAACCATTGCCAGCTTCCAGGCATCAGGAAATATTGAGGATGTAATTGACTTATTAACAATTGCAGTAATTGCGCCAAGAGAATGAGGAAGAGTAAGAAGAAGCATGTCTAAGGAGATACCATCACCGCCCAGAGCAGCAGACTTTAGTGATTTAATTATTTTAAGGACAGAGTTTTGACCTATTGGTTCTAATTTAAACGATGCAGCATGGAAGCGGTTATTTTCAAAATGAGTGTGGTACGGTTGTGGAGCTGAAAGATTACCTGCAATTTCAAGAAAATGTGAGTTAATAATGTCTGGGTCACGCAAGTGTGCAGGTATTTCCGAATTGTGCGGGTTTTGTGTTATTTTGACAGTACGCTTAAGATTGTTCCAAAGAGCTCGAGAATTGTTCGCGTTGCGGTTGATATGTTGATTGAAGTATGCTCGTGTTTCGTGATACAATGCTTTCTTGACACAACTCTTTAGGTCATTATAGTATTTCTTGTGCTCGTCGGAACCAGTTGCTTTGAACCTGTTGTGAGCCTCATCACGCAGACGCATCATTTCTTTAATAGTGTAAGTTATCCAAGGATAATTCCTTTCTTTGATAGTGACCTGTTTCTGAGGTGCATATATGTCAAATAATGTTAAAACTATGCGATTAAACGTATTGACCATGGCATTTACAGTTGATAGTGATGCTATATTTTCCCATTGGATAATTTCGGTTGATTGATTAAATTGGGTCAAGTTAATCTCTTTTAGTGGCCTAAACAATACCTTTTTCGACACTGGTTTAAAACGTTTTATTTTTAACTCGCATGACAGCAATGCATGATGACCAAGAGTAGGAATGTAGTCTACTAGAGTATTTTGAAATACAATGTTACTACAAATCAAATCTATTAGTGTACTACTGTGGTTCGTAAAGTGGGTGGGCTCATTAACGTGTTGTTTTAGATCAAAATAAGTTAAAAAAGAGTTAAACTTGATGGTATTGATATCAGTATGTAATAAGTTAATATTTAAATCCCCCATTAACAGAATATGGTCGTAATTAGAAAAGGAGGAAATGGTTTCGGTCATAGTATCTATGAAGGTATCAATATCTAACCATGGCGGTCGATATGCTGTTCCAATTAGTAAAGTCATACCGTTATTTGAGAGCTTAAGCCACATTTGTTCTACCCTAGAGTCGGGGGGGTGGGCGTATCGTCGCGCATTTACGCCGTTTCTAACATAGAAGCCAACGCCACCGCCGCGCGCGCGCATGGCGCGCGGCCGCGGGACGTGGCGCAGGCAGTAATTCGGCACCACCGGCGCCCTCCCCTCCTCCCCCTCCCGAAGCCAAGTTTCATTTATGGCTAGTATATCTATATTGCGTTGTTGCACTGCAATAATAAATTCATTGTGATTGGTCCCTAGAGAGCCCGCATTCAGAAACCCTAATTTCAAGTTTAACCTCTTAGCCATTAAAAAAATTATATGATATTACAAAGGATGTGTGCAAAAACCTGTAGGTATACTGGGAAATCATTTTGCTACAGCTTCGGTTAACTGGCAGTATACAGAGATGTCTGAGATACATACATATATTAGAAGTGTCAATTGAGTACAGTGAATACGGAGGCACAGAATATTCATATGATTGAGTTAAGCGTATTGAAATCAAAGTAATATTATGTGAAAAATACAATGTGGCATTGGTTCCAATAGTTTTGCGGATAGATATGGCCATGTGACAATCTATACATGGGGCGCGTTCTATGTTATACGCAAATATCATTTTTAAACAACAATTATAAATTCGAAATAAATGAGTCTGTACGAAATTAACATGTGACGCAAATGTCAATAATTTTAGGTGATAGGTATGACAATAAAGAGCCGAGTAAATTACTATCAAAACAGAATTTTCAAGCTGTGATATGGGTGTTCTAGGTACAAACCAAAATCGTGAAATTGTTTGTGACTTCATGATCAAATAGACGGAATACCAAAAATGTTTATCAGATCATCTTCAGATCGAACCCTGTGCGCCTGAGTGTTAGGCTGGCGCCTGACATATATTCGGCCGTCGCGGGTCCAAATGTACTTCCAGTTCAGCCGTGATCCTTCTTGGCGGGCTTTGTAAAATAGCTGACGGTTGGTGCGTGTAAGTCGCTCATTGACATAGAATCTACGAGGGGTTCCCGGCAGGTCGAAACCGGCGGTGTCCGCGCCCCGAGCGCGGCGCGCCGCGTGCAACAGCTCGTCCCTTAGCGCGCGTCGCGTCAGCCGCACTGCCAGCGCGCGAGGTCGCCCGTTGTCGATCACGCCGTCATCTGTTGTGCGCCGCATTCCTACGCGCTCCGCGTACACTATGTCCTTCGAATCCACCTCCACACTCAGCTTCTGCGCCACTAAAACAGCCAAGTGAATTGGGTTCTCATTTTTCGTTTCGGGTATTCCAGCTATCTCCACCTCTGTGGTCAGTAGTTCCTGATCCCGGTCGTTGAGCTCGAGCTTTAGACGTTCAACAGTATCAGTTAAATCTTTCACTTCGCTCGACGCGCTGGTAGGTTGTTCCTCTAGTATCTGAACTCTCTGTTCTAGGCTGCCGATGCGGCTATCAAGCCCTTGAACTGCATGTGAGAGCTTTTCGAAAATAGAGCTTATGTTCGACAGCTCTAGACGCATCGCTGTGATTTCGGAACGAAATAGCTGCATTTCTCGTGCGAGGCTGATTTCATCATCCTTTTTTACAGGTGAAGGTTGATTTAACCGTCCACCGTCCGCGACCCGACGAGTGAAGTGCACTTCATCTTTTTTAGGAGGCATAGTGAATTTTTCAATATTTTATCGTCAAAATCCAAAAGATCGCACAAAGTTCAACAGGGGTCACCACAATTCGCGGAACTAGCGCCGACGTGGTTCGCGACCAAAACGTCGCAAGCGCAGCACGATTTCGTAGCACTTACGCGTTTTTTACGTAACGGATCGTCGAATTCGCGCGCGTTTTGTGATGATAATGTTTTCTGTGATTTGTCCTTAATTTCTAATCTTAATTAGACTCACTTGAACTTTATTATAACCACTGTTCTATTACGAGTATTTTGGTATATATTTCATGGCAAAAAACACACTTTATCCTCCTAAAAATAATACTTTAAACGGAGCTACACAAAAACACTGTTTACGCGCTGGCGTCCCCCCTACCCACTACTGTATTGTCTATGCAAGCATACTTGTCACTCATTTGACAATCAATTGTGCATGTGTGTGTGAATCCCTATATTTCAATACTGGTTTACTATTAGTGGTAGTGCTGCCTCTGGCGGCAGAACATCGCAGTAATGTTCCCTATTAATAGTGCTGGATCTACATTTTGCACTTTTTGTTCGCGAAACCCCACATTTATTCCAAATAAAAAAAGACAAGGAAAACACCAGGGAGCAGTACTGAGGCTCTAGTATAAGTTTTGTCAATACAATACGTTTTCGAACGCGTTTTCGTTTAGTTTAAATTTGTATGGCAACGCGTAGTTCCTAATAGTTACCACCAGAGGCGCTGTTCGCGTTGCCATACAAATTGAAACTAAACGCAAACGCGTTCGAAAACGTATTGTATTGACAAAACTTATACTAGAGCCTCAGGAATAAATTATTAATACCAAAGACGAACCTAGAGATGTGTAAAAAGAGCCCCCATTATAAATGTATTTTAATCACGAATAAAATTCCAAATTCAATAATATTAGAACCCCGAAATTTATTATTTAAGCGCAAACTAGAAATGTTATTAATTGATAAATATTATCTCTTTCTTAATGATAATAGTTTATGTTACATGTAAATTGTAATCTAATGTAATTAATTAAATGTTTAGTTTCCAAGTATTATTGTGTGCCCTTACAGGGCGTCATGGTCTGACTTGTACATATTTTAACACCTTAAGTATGGTGTACCGAACTATTTGACTACTTTGGTTGCTACAAAGTATTTGACGCTGAGTGTACATGACTATACAATTATTAAACATACAAATATAAATCCAGCACTGTTCCAATCAACAGATGTTGCCAACCAGTTTTGTGGTTCAGTCTACACTGGACCACAAAACTGGTTGGCAACATCTGTTGATTGGATGTCTAGCTGGGATCTATACAATATGCTCCACTGAGAGCCTGCACTAAGAAGGGGACATGACATGTCCCTGCTTTCCATGTTCGTGTCTCTATCATTCCGAATTTGGGGGAAATGTCCGGTGTTCTGTCAAATATGCCAAACGCACTAATGTATCGATCCATACACAAGTCCACAATATACCACTTTCACCGCTTATGTACTATTTGCCACCGCCGTATTCTATCATACTTTGGACACATTGCGAGACGTGGAGAACATCCTCGAGAAGCTTGTCATAGTTGGGATCGTGGAAGGCAAACGAGTACGTGGTAAGTAGACCTCGGACGCGGTGGACCGACCAGATTAAGGCGAAGTCCAGCAAGTTCTACGATGTCGTACTGACCAAAAAGACTTCAGAAGTTCAGATGACCATGAACTTCAGTCACGAAGGAACGTTGACTACAGAGAGAGAACCAAATTGAAGCTGAATGTGACTACATCATTTCATTCCCAATCCTGCACAGTAGGTACAGCGAGAGACAGTCCTAGTAGAAAGTTTCTTCTAGAAACTGGTGTGCAGGGGGGATTGATCGAAACGCATGACTTTTTCAGGGGTCTCCCTTCGATTGGCCTCCGGCACGCCTCCGGCCAACTATAGAATACTTATACATTTGTATAGTTATACGTTCGCATACATGTCGCCGTAAAGTACGGGGTAGTTTGCGCCAAATCCGGTAGGTAGTTCTGATTTTTTGCAGACTTGTTTATGACGAACGCAACTTTGTCAAAAATCTAAAATACCGCGAAGACCCTAAAGAACTGGTTTTTGATAGTAGGTACCTTTTTAGAACGTTTTTAAAGTCGACTAAAGAGCGTAGCCGTGTTTTCATGGAAAATCGGTCCTTCGACCAAATGTATACTGTATTTTTTTTATTAAAAGCCCTCATGGCAAATATTATTTCCTGTGAGTTTCAGCTTCCTATCTTTGTTATTTTCTGAGATATGATTTTTTTAAACTTTTTACGAAAACAAAAAAAACCCACACTGGCTAATGCGATTTACGTAAATTTTTGGTACAGTATTCTATATATAGAGACTCACGTATTCTTTAAATAATATTTTAATTTTTCAAAAAAAAATCTTGGATAAATGTAGGAAATAAAACTAAAGTATTTTCTTTCTGGGTTTCTAGAAAAGCGACACCAACAGTTCTTCGTTAGGTAATTGCTTATATAAAGATCTGCAATGTGTATTTTTTTCAAAATAATCCAATTGGTACTTCATATTAGAAAATGGAAAATTAAAGGATAAGGAATACCCATACCAGGTATTTAGTCGCAAAAGAGATTATGCACATTGCAACCTCTTTCTTGTTAACGTTATAGCTACTGGCAGATTGCATTTTTAAGGGTATTTCGTGCAATCATTACAGTTTGACATTGACATACGTAATAAATACCCTTAAGAATGCAATCTGCCAGTACCTATAACGTTAACAATAAAGAGGTTGCAATGTGCATAATCTCTTTTGCGACTAAAATATCTGGTATGGGTATACCTTATCCTTTAATTATCCATTTTCTAGTATGAAGTACCAACTGGATTATTTTGAAAAAAATACACATTGCAGATCTTTATATAAGCAATTATCTAACGAAGAACTGTTGGTGTCGCTTTTCTAAGAAGCCAGAAAAAAAATACTTTAGTTTTATTTCCTACATTTATCCAAGATTTTTTTTGAAGAAATAAAATATTATTTAAAGAATACGTGAGTCTCTACAT
The DNA here is from genome assembly GCA_963854355.1 of Epinotia brunnichana. Classification (NCBI taxonomy): domain Eukaryota; kingdom Metazoa; phylum Arthropoda; class Insecta; order Lepidoptera; family Tortricidae; genus Epinotia; species Epinotia brunnichana. The sequence continues at coordinate 18,296,297 of OY977940.1, read as the reverse complement.
ATAGATTACTGTACCAAAAGTTTACGTAGATCGCATTAGCCAGTGTAGGTTTTTTTTTGTTTTCGTAAAAAGTTAAAAAAAATCATACCTCAGAAAATAACTAAGATAGGAAGCTGAAACTCACAGGAAATAATACTTGCCATGAGGGCTCTTAATAAAAAAATACAGTTAACATTTGGTGGAAGGGCCGATTTTCCATGAAAACACGGCTACGCTCTTTGCTACAATACGAGACTAGAATTGTATCTGTAGGCCCAATAGTTTCAGAGATAAAGCTTTTAAAAATTCATAATTTTTTCGAACTTCGCCGACATGTTTTGCAATATTTTAGACGTCACTCGAACAACAACTCTAGCAGGATGAAGTGCGCTAGTCTTGCGAAGTTCGAAAAATGATAAACTTTGAAAGGCTCTCGGAAACTATTGGGTCTACAGAGACAATTCTATTTAGTCTCATATTGTAGCAAATTTAGTCTAGGTACTTTAAAAACGCCATGAGAAGGTACTGTCAAAAACTAGTCCTTTCGGGTTATAATAAAACCTTTCGCGGTATTTTAGATTTTTGACAAAGTTGCGTTCGGCGCTCGAGGTCACAAACTTGGGTTATTCATTGGGCCAACACCATAAACAAGTCTGCAAAAAATCAGAACTACCGGATTTGACGAAAACTATGGATGTATAAAGTTACTGGCGCGCTATTCGTTTGCGCGTTTGTAATTTCACTTGGTAATTAACCTACGAACTGTATGTTAAAAGTTTTCTTTGATTTGTGGGTGTTCTAGTACTCTAACCTTAGTTGGTGTCAGATTATTTTAATCCTTCATAGAAATGTACCCAATTGACAATGTATGATTAATTGATTAATACCAAATAAATGAATATGAAATGGGAACGTTTGGCATAAAAAAAAACTCAAATCTGTCGAATTTCTCGCTAATTGTACATTTTATCAAAAATCTGAATGTCGATTGTCATCACTTAACAAGTTAGTAAAGGTCTCCTAAGATCATTTTCGCAAAGCAGCAAGGGCTCTAGTAGCTGCCCTTGCTGCCCCATCTCAACTTTCCACCCTGTATAGGGAGTTTTTGAGGGGCAAAATAATAAAACATTTGATTTCAATTATTTTACTTGACTCACTAATATTACAAAACAGTTATACAAATTAATCACTGTACAATCCGAAGCGAGTTACCACTAAAATGGACTTATCCATGTTGCATAAGTGTTTCTACCATATTGTACTGTAAATTTGTTATTGCATGCCCTTTTGTAAAATCATGTGGAGCAATGGTCATTCTTAATATTTTTAATGAATTTAACTTAAATTGACACCGCTATTATTTTCTTTCCAGTACGTCTAGCACAACTTCCTGCTCAGTCGCTTCGCGCGCGACAGAGCGTCACATGTCTCACTCGCACAGTATAAATTAGAAAAAGGAGGATGGATCTTTCTCGACTCACGTCGCGGCGCGGCGTCAGTTGTGCTAGCCCCGCAGGACAGGACAGAAAGTCCAGAAGACAATATTATTGATATGAATGACTGACAGCTTGATATAGCTCTTCATGTAGGTATTGCATGTTTCAGTACTTCCAATAAACCACAGTAAAACTTCAACCCTATATAACGTTTATATCAAATGTTAAGTCTCACGTGTACCTGTACTTTGTAAATTTTCCTAAAAGTAAATGTAACAATAATATTGGCACAATGTTTAGAATGGATTTAAATTGAGTTGTTATGTCCTCTAGTTACTTAAAACATTCTGGCATAGACAAGTAGTGGTTTGTCTGTATACTAATATTATGAAGATGAAAATTCTGTGAGGTTGTAAGCAGTGGGAACATTTCCCGAACTACATCCGATTTAAAAACAAATTTCACTAGTATATAGACTGGACCTTTAGGATGATAATAGGTTACATTTAATTCAGCTGGTTTACCTGCGTTCTTTGCAATACGCTGGCGATGCCGCGCGGGCAGCTAGTATTTCAATAAAAATGTAAGTGGCCTTGTGATTACTGATCAATAAAATCACACGCAAATTAATTATCACACATTTTCTCTGCGCTTTATTTGCTCATCATGACTAGTTTAATTTCTATTAGGAATTTACAAAAAATAGTCCCAATTTTTTAAACACTACACACCGTGGAATGTTTTGTCATCCATTTCTATGTACTCACAATTATTTACAAAAAAATAATAGTATACATTAAGTGGGCGATAAATATTCGATACGAGGCTTTGTTATTGCCGCCCGTGGCGTGTCCAAAAATTTACCACACACGCTGCGCACGGTAATGTCACTGTTTATCGCCCGGGGTGACGTACATCTTCTATGCAACTACTTATTTCGGGTAGGTATTGTTTTTCGGGTGTGGTTACTCATCCGCTACCAGAATATTATCTTATCACGATTCGAATAGAGAAGATGAGTTGATAGTAGTAGAAAGCAAACCATATATACGTACGTCAAAATATACACAAATGTATCTATTTGCCCACTCTAATCGAGGTCCAATAGAAACACACTTTGAAAGAATCGTTAATGAACTCAGATTCTAATACTTCAATAGGCACAATTTATCTAGTTTAACAACGTAGCTCCTACGCATCATAAACTAGATAATTATACAAAAAATCAACATCGCTTTCATTATACTATTCACGGCCTTACGAGTTAAGTGACGCATGGAACATATACGACAACACTAAGATAATCATAAATACTGGTTTACGCGTAAAATAATGACTACATGTACAAAAATGTCGCTGTTGTACCTAAAGACTAACTTAAATACGTGTATAATAGTCTTTTTTTATTTACAAGAGAACATGAATTAATGATATGATAAAAGGTATGAGATTGCAAATGATACCGCAGCCGCCAGCCGCGGGGACGTAGGACTCTCATCGGCGGTGGACGGCGCTACTAAGGAATTCAATGCGTCGCAGCTCCCTAAACTTAACAAAATTCTCAATTCCATATCGAATCAATTCCTCCCATTGCTGTCTATCGCGGGTTTATTGTCTGGATTCGCGCTCGGACCGTGGGTCTCCTCGAGCGGCCGGGCCCTTCGGCCCTTCGGCTCGAGGCTGCGCATGTCATCGCGACATCCCTTCTCTGCGCATCGCCCGCTCGGGAGAGCAGTCTCCTCGTCCCTCGCGGTAGTGGCCACCTCCCGACTAGACGGTCTCGGCGGCGCGCAGGCGGCGGCTGCGGGGCAGCGTGTGAGCGGGCGCGGAGGCGGGCGCGGGCTGCAGCAGCGTGAGCAGCAGGCGCAGTCAGTCCGCTATGACGCCCTGGTTGACGGTCGTGAGCTCCTCCTTGAGCGCGCGGAACGACGGCCGGTCGTCCGCCATCGGCCGCCAGCACGCGCGCATCACCTGCGCACATCGTACAACCTTTACTAATCAATCATATAGTGCGCCGGAACACCATCGCGTTAAAACCACGACCATTCTCACATCCCGTTTATCTGCACCTTAACGAATAACAGCACGGCTATCGCTACCTCTTTCTAAATTTTCTGAGAGACGGATAGTGCGAGAAAAATCGAGTGAGCTCGCGCGCCGCCGTCTTGTGATAGCCCCGCAGTTGCGAGCCGGTGTTGTACGTGGCGTTTTTTAGTACAAAAACCTAATTGAGCGGCGCGGCGCCGTGTGGTCATGTGAATTCAGCCGGGCTTACCTATTATTTTTATTCAAATATAAATTATTTTGGGACCTTGATGAATGACTAGAAGAGCTACTCATCTAGAGAGCCTCCTTCTTCTCACCTCTCACCTTCGTCCAATAGTAGGACGCAACATAGGCTTCCAAAAAAAACTCGGCATTCAAATACAAAAAATATATATGAAGACCACTCACATTATAAATAACGGGTGAACAGCCATCAGGTTTTTCTAACAGATGTCCCCTTTGCACCATTTCTACGACTTGCGTGTTTTTCATCCGGCCGTATGGCACTTGGCCGCATGTGAAAACTTCCCACATCAGAACACCTGCAAAGAGTCAAAGAGTACATTACAACTCCGATTAGTTTATATCATACATACAAAACAGTTTGAACCAAGATTTTACTGCCGATTTTTTTTTTATACTACGACGGTGGCAAACAAGCTTACGGCCTGCCTGATGTTAAGCTGGTACCGTCGCCTATGGACACTTGTGACTCCAGAAGAATCACAAGCACGTTACCGACCCTTTATTCACTTGAGAATTTGCTGTGTTGGCAGATAGCGACATGCAGGTCCCTCACTCCCAACACAACGCTCCCTAGGGAGCTCTGGCGACCTTACTCACCACTAGGAACACAACACCACATACTTCATAGCATGCAATAATATAGCAACACTACAAAGCAGTGGTGCTATTATGGCTGCGGTCTTCTGTAAAGTGGAGGTACTTCCCCAGTTGGGCTGCTCCACATACGAGCAAAATGACATTCCGCTGTGCCATACCTCTCTTGAAACTCTTTTGCGTATTAACTGTTTATCGAGACATTTGAAACGTGCCAATTTTATTTGTTTTTTTGCACAACTGTTTTTTCAATTTGAAACTAATCTTAAATTTTAAAATGGACAAGTTATTTAACGATATCGTTACATACATAGCAAGTTAAATAAAAACTAGTGGTGCCGCCCGAGCTCGTGTACTGGTCGTCCAGCACGTACCGGGCGAGGCCGAAGTCTGCCACCTAAGATGTACTGTGTCAGTATGGCAGTGAACTCACCGAAGGCCCAGACGTCGGACTTGGAGGAGAAGCGCGTGTAGTTGAGCACCTCCGGCGGCGCCCACTTGATGGGGAACTTGGTGCCGCCCGAGCTCGTGTACTGGTCGTCCAGCACGTACCGGGCGAGGCCGAAGTCTGCCACCTAAGATGTACTGTGTCAGTATGGCAGTGAACTCACCGAAGGCCCAGACGTCGGACTTGGAGGAGAAGCGCGTGTAGTTGAGCACCTCCGGCGGCGCCCACTTGATGGGGAACTTGGTGCCGCCCGAGCTCGTGTACTGGTCGTCCAGCACGTACCGGGCGAGGCCGAAGTCTGCCACCTAAGATGTACTGTGTCAGTATGGCAGTGAACTCACCGAAGGCCCAGACGTCGGACTTGGAGGAGAAGCGCGTGTAGTTGAGCACCTCCGGCGGCGCCCACTTGATGGGGAACTTGGTGCCGCCCGAGCTCGTGTACTGGTCGTCCAGCACGTACCGGGCGAGGCCGAAGTCTGCCACCTAAGGAGAGGAAACGTGTTTTAGACGACTGAACATACAAAACTATACTATTCTAGGGGGAGGGGGGCAATTAAAGAGAAAGAACGTTCGAAGAAATACCAATGACAGTTTTATAAAAGGTCTGCCAGATTGAATAAACAATAAAAATAAATAAATATTTGGGGACATTCTTACACAAACCGACCTAGTCTCAAACTAAGCAGAGCTTGTACTATGGGTACTAGACAACGATATACATACTTATAAAGATAAATAAATACTTGAATATATAGAAAACATCCATGACTCAAGAACAAATTTAATATTACCAGGATTCGAACCCGGGTCCTCCAGCTTCGTAGGCAGGGTCACACTACCAACTAGGCTATAGAGGTCGGCAATAATATTAATCACTTATATCTCAGTTCTGATGGATTGCCCTTGAGTTATTTATTTGAACTTAGTCAGTCAGTAGGTAGCGGAAGTTTGGTGCTAACAATGATGCGTCATAAGTCATAATATAAACAAGCTATTTTTGTAGTAGGTAAATGAACTTAAACGTATAATGATAGAATATTAAACAACATGACCGAGGACCAGTAACGCCTTTCTCGCAGTATTTTTGAACAATAAATACTTTTGCTGCATTTCTACTTACTTTTACTACGTTTTCATCTCCGACTAAACAATTTCTAGCAGCCAAATCTCGATGAATGTAGTTATGCCTTTCTAAATATGCCATTCCTTTGCACACCTGGAAACAGATAGAAAAGATTTGAAATAATAAACATTAAGGAATAATCTTACACAAATCAAACTAATAAGTTCAAAAAGGCTTATGTTACAGGTACTTGACGCCGACATATTAATAGTACATTTCATCAGAGGCCGGGAAAACACGGATTTCCGGCCAAGTAGGTATAGAGATACGAGGCCGGGAATCCGTTTTCACGCCGAGGCATGTATAGTGCTTTTCTCAAACATGCAATGAAATAAATAAATAAAAATCCTCAAATCAAACAAATTTTCATGGCTGAATGCCGTGCCACAAATAGTGGAATGAAAATTAAAAAGTTATACTTTGCAGGCCTAGGCCTGAAAAGTTGTATGAAATCCCATTTCAAGCCGCCTCGAGATGCTGCGCCCGAAAAAGGATACTTCCGAGTATATTATAAGGAACGTAAAGAGAATATTTCATTGCATGTTTGAGAAATAGTACATTACTGCAGACGCCGGGAAACAAGAGCTTGCCGGGTGAGTAGGAATAGTGATACGATGCCGGCAAGCCTTTTTCACGGCCAGGCATGTGCTTTTCTCAAACATGCAATGAAATAAATAAATAAAAACTCCAAGAAATGAAACAAATTTTCATGGCTGAAAATAATAAGAAAATAATATTTTTTCACAAACATGCAATGAAATGTCGTCATAACGTGCGTTATAACAGGCTTCAAAGTATCGTTTCGGGCGGAATAACTCGAGAGAACTGTTAAGGAATTTCATACAAAATTGAAGGCCTAGGCCGGGAAGTAATTATTTATATTTATTTTCAATCCACAATTTGTGGCACGGCACTGCTGTGGCGTTCTGCCATAAAAATTAGTTTTCACTCCTTTTATTCGAAAAACAGTATTTTCTAGTCCGTTTATAGAGAGCAAAACTTGTTTTTGATCCCTATCCATATTTTTTTCTCAATTTATAATTTTTGCCCTAGGGAGCAAATAGTAGATTGTACAACAAGTGCATAAAACGCACCATTTTACTCGAGACGTTTATCCATCCGAGCGAGCTTGCGAGCGAGGATAGATATAAAGTCGAGTGTAAAATGGGTTTTATGGACGAGTTGTACACTCTACTTTTCACTTCGATTGCGAGGAAATGAAACAGCAACACGTAAATATAGTAAATGCTAATTTAATTGTTGTTGTTATGGCTTAAATACTATACTGATCTACTAAATTGAAAAATAAACAAATATAAAAAATAATAAATGAGACGAAATACAAATTATAAGTTTATTTCATGAAGTTTTATTGTGTACTTTGGCTGTTGGTATCTTTGCCTTGGTCTTAGAATACGAACGAAACGAAATAAAATAAAGAGGTTGTTGTATGAAGTTAAAGATGTTCGTGTGGCTGTTGCAGCGATTGCCTTGGTCTTCGACGAAGATTTTACTTTATGCTCTAGAGCATAAAAAGCGACTTTATGTCGCCTACGCACGACATAAAGACGAACTTTTAGAGCATGAGAAGTGAAAATAAAATTTTGCACTTACCTGTATGCACATGTCGAGCAGCAAGGCGGACGGCAGCTGGTCGGGCGGGGTGCGCCGCAGGTAGTTGAACAGCGAGCCGTGCCGCATGTACTCCGTCACAATGTAGATGGGCCGCCGCTTCGAGCACACCCCGTACAGCTGCACCAGGTTCTGGTGTTGCAGCTTGCTGCGGAACAAGGACACATGTAAATAAGATCGCAAGTAGGTACTGTAGTCGTAATAGTTTAGTTTAGTTTATTTTTCTACTCCTGTACCGTTATCTGTCATTTATATAGGCTGTAGCTCAAATACAACACTAATAATGACAGCACTAATAAGTCGTCGAAAAACTCTATGCTCTATGGCCCAAAAACGCACTGTTTAGCGTACTTTTTTGGTTCATAAATTTTTCATAAAAGCACTGTTTAACTTTTTTTAAATCGGCCGCTATATTGCAGTGGTGCCAACTTCATAAACAAATATTTCGAAATAAAAGTATTTATTTACGATTTAACATTTGTATATTATAAATTATTTACTACAATAATAATAAATCATCATCTATTGTGTGTTAAATTACATGTTTTATAAATACTTGGTATTATTTATGAAAATAAACAGTTCGAATTCTGTCCGGGTCCGGATTCGGTTTGGTTCGGATGGCAAGTGCAAACAAATTAAAAACAAAACAAACCATAAGCAAGAGCTGTCACATTTCCGATTTCCCACCAAAATATAGTTCAAAATTAAAAGACGAAAAATGATAAACTATTAGTCCTAAACTATTAAGATTTTATTCATGTTTGTGAAGACAAAAGTGTACGTTCCTTATACAATGGTCGAATAAATTAATAACTTCACTCCTGAAGAAATTGCGTGAGTAGCAAAAGTACGAATAGAAAACTTGCTGCCTGAAAAAAAATATTATTCTGTAGTCTGCTATTTATCTAAAAATTGTCGTAGAAAAAGTATTGTATGCAACGGTGTATAACTGGTCTAAAAACGCTCGTGGCGTTTTTAATTGCGATGCTCGCCTTATACAACAGTTGCATAAAATACTATTTTGTACTCGACGATTAAAATATGTGTATTAAGATTTCATAGAGAATACTGCAACGTCACTCTTTTCATAGTTGTAGTCCATGTTACTGTCGAAACAATCGAAATAACTACTTTTCGATACGCTCCAGACAACTAAAATAAATTCGACCAATCACGTGGCTGCTTTACTGAACTGTAATGAATTGGACCAATAGAATCGCTTTGATGTCGTACGCTCGTTGATGTCTTTTAAGATATCAACAAGCGTACGAGCGATGAGCTGCACTTCGTTTCAACAGTATCGAGTTTGTTTAATTAGTTCAGTTGACTCGTAGAAAATTAATTTTAATGAACTCGTACAAAAAGTATTGTTCACAATAGTGTTATAATCAAGCTTTTTAATCTCGTACCTTACTTAGGCCACTCAGCAAGCTTCGTGGCCTAAACACGGTACTCGACTAAAAAGCTCTCTATTATAACACGATTATGAAAAATACTATTATTTCATTGTACAATTTTCACAGAACATTTTTCTTACATTTTATTACTTATCGTACAGTGATCGTCAAGATATGCAATAATAACGAAACATTGAACATGAATATAATTATGTAATAGGTATATACGATATATGTATATACCTATAATTAAAATGAAATGAATATAAAATTAAATGTCTAGTCAGGTTATTCCTGTGTATAATCACAATGTCAAGATAAATACAACGATGTCAATAATTTACAAGATTAAATACAAAATAAAAATAGGGTACAGAGATAGTTATATGAATCTTGTTCCTCCTCCGCTCCTCCAGTTCCCTGGACCGGTACTCACGTCATGACCTTGGCCTCTTCGATGAAGTCGTCCTCGGACATGGTGCCCTCCTTCATCATCTTGACGGCGGTGTCGATGCGGCCGCGCCACTTGCCGCGCCGCACCACGCCGAACTGGCCCGCGCCGAGCTCCTCCAGTTCTCTATGGTTACCCAGGACCGGTACTCACGTCATGACCTTGGCCTCTTCGATGAAGTCGTCCTCGGACATGGTGCCCTCCTTCATCATCTTGACGGCGGTGTCGATGCGGCCGCGCCACTTGCCGCGCCGCACCACGCCGAACTGGCCCGCGCCGAGCTCCTCCAGTTCTCTATGGTTACCCAGGACCGGTACTCACGTCATGACCTTGGCCTCTTCGATGAAGTCGTCCTCGGACATGGTGCCCTCCTTCATCATCTTGACGGCGGTGTCGATGCGGCCGCGCCACTTGCCGCGCCGCACCACGCCGAACTGGCCCGCGCCGAGCTCCTCCAGTTCTCTATGGTTACCCAGGACCGGTACTCACGTCATGACCTTGGCCTCTTCGATGAAGTCGTCCTCGGACATGGTGCCCTCCTTCATCATCTTGACGGCGGTGTCGATGCGGCCGCGCCACTTGCCGCGCCGCACCACGCCGAACTGGCCCGCGCCGAGCTCCTCCAGTTCTCTATGGTTACCCAGGACCGGTACTCACGTCATGACCTTGGCCTCTTCGATGAAGTCGTCCTCGGACATGGTGCCCTCCTTCATCATCTTGACGGCGGTGTCGATGCGGCCGCGCCACTTGCCGCGCCGCACCACGCCGAACTGGCCCGCGCCGAGCTCCTCCAGTTCTCTATGGTTACCCAGGACCGGTACTCACGTCATGACCTTGGCCTCTTCGATGAAGTCGTCCTCGGACATGGTGCCCTCCTTCATCATCTTGACGGCGGTGTCGATGCGGCCGCGCCACTTGCCGCGCCGCACCACGCCGAACTGGCCCGCGCCGAGCTCCTCCAGTTCTCTATGGTTACCCAGGACCGGTACTCACGTCATGACCTTGGCCTCTTCGATGAAGTCGTCCTCGGACATGGTGCCCTCCTTCATCATCTTGACGGCGGTGTCGATGCGGCCGCGCCACTTGCCGCGCCGCACCACGCCGAACTGGCCCGCGCCGAGCTCCTCCAGTTCTCTATGGTTACCCAGGACCGGTACTCACGTCATGACCTTGGCCTCTTCGATGAAGTCGTCCTCGGACATGGTGCCCTCCTTCATCATCTTGACGGCGGTGTCGATGCGGCCGCGCCACTTGCCGCGCCGCACCACGCCGAACTGGCCCGCGCCGAGCTCCTCCAGTTCTCTATGGTTACCCAGGACCGGTACTCACGTCATGACCTTGGCCTCTTCGATGAAGTCGTCCTCGGACATGGTGCCCTCCTTCATCATCTTGACGGCGGTGTCGATGCGGCCGCGCCACTTGCCGCGCCGCACCACGCCGAACTGGCCCGCGCCGAGCTCCTCCAGTTCTCTATGGTTACCCAGGACCGGTACTCACGTCATGACCTTGGCCTCTTCGATGAAGTCGTCCTCGGACATGGTGCCCTCCTTCATCATCTTGACGGCGGTGTCGATGCGGCCGCGCCACTTGCCGCGCCGCACCACGCCGAACTGGCCCGCGCCGAGCTCCTCCAGTTCTCTATGGTTACCCAGGACCGGTACTCACGTCATGACCTTGGCCTCTTCGATGAAGTCGTCCTCGGACATGGTGCCCTCCTTCATCATCTTGACGGCGGTGTCGATGCGGCCGCGCCACTTGCCGCGCCGCACCACGCCGAACTGGCCCGCGCCGAGCTCCTCCAGTAAAACCAACTCCGACGGGTCGATCTCCCATTTGTCTGAAATATAGAGGTTACGTATAAACGTGTGTTGTTTTACAAAAGGTACCTACCGACCGCCCATAATGACGATTTTTTACATTTAATATTATTAATAATGACTGCACGCATGTGAAATATCGCGGACATGACCTTGTTCTTTCTATAATTCATAAGAAATCTGGTGAACTGAATGTTTTAGATGGAAAGTCGCCTCGCGGACGACTGTGCACCCTATAAAGGCCCATGTAGGAATGCTTGTCCCGGAGCACTCACCGTGGCTGAGGCCGGCGGTGGGCGGCGCGGGCCGGTCGCACGGCGTGGTCTTGAGCCGCGAGCACAGCCCGCCGCTGTTGTGCTTGTGGTAGTTAATGAGCTCGGGAATGGACGCGCAGCAATGCTTATCCGACAGGTAGAACTCGCCGCGGCTGTTCTGCTTTATGTGGTAGTGTTTGGTTTGCGCGTGGTTTCTGAAATTGAACATACAAACCCAATGAATATAGTTTATCTTGAAAAATCATTCACACTAAAACGTTAGAAGCGATATTACTCGTATCTGTGTTTAACTGTCAAACAAATGAATTAGATTATCAAACAAAGTATCGACTACACCTGACCTCGACGCACCGTACACACGGTGCCGGTGACGTACCTACAATAGCCGAAGTGTCGATGGTTGGTCAGATTTTCTTCCTGCTCATCATGATATACAAAAGTTGAATACGTAACGTTTGGCTGGTAATATCAAACAACAAAACGTAAGAAGACCAGTATGGCAAGAAAAAAAAAGAAGCGGACTGCTAACTTTCGTTAATAATTGACCTAAAGTGAAGGTAAAAAAAAGAACTCACACTTTGGTGAAGAGCGAGAGCGTGTACATGCCCTTGGTGGAGGAGTTGCGCACGACGAAGCAGCCCTCCTTGTCCTCCTGCTTGAGCAGCGACTCGGCGCGCTGCCGCGACATCTCGCCCACATACCATCTACACATACACCAATACTTTGAGCTTTTTGCACAACATTTTATACATTTGCCACCAGCTGTTCACAAATGGCGCTGAGTCACAAAATATATGGGTACAGAAGGTCGCTCTAGGGTTGTCAACTATGGCTTGTGCACAAAAAAACTATCGTAGTAGTGGCACCCGTGTCTAGTTGTTTGATGTATTGTTGAGAATGAAACGGGAAGAAAGGAAATATAAATTAATAATAACTAAAATACATACATACATACATATAATCACTCCTCTTTCCCAGAGGGGTAGGCAGAGATCACGGATCTCCATTTGATACGATCCTGACAAACCACTTTCGCTTCACTCACTTTCATAACATTTCTCATACATGCTCGTCGGTTTAAGGTACTTTTGACCTGGCCTTTCTGTAAGATTTCTCCAATTTGATCGGAGAAAGTTCGCCTAGGTCTTCCCCTTCCAACTTGCCCTTCCACTCTTTTTATATACACTCTCTTCGTTAATTTTCTTTCATCCATCCTCTCTACATGCCCAAACCACCTTAACATACCCTTCTCAATGTTCGTGACTATATCTCCATCCATTCCACACTTATCTCTTATCACACTGTTTCTGACTCTATCACTCAATTTCACTCCACATATACTTCTCAACGCTCTCATTTCTACTGCATTCACTCGACTTTGATGTCTTTTTTGCCACACCCAACTTTCGCTACCATACATAAGTGTGGGCACCAACACTCCCCTATGCACACTCACGCGTGCTTTTTGCGATATTTTCTGGCTGCCCATAAAGGCATTCAGTGCCCCATTCACTCGATTCCCTGTATTCACTCTCATTTCAATATCTTTCTCATGCTTTCCGTCTCCAGTAAATAGTGTCCCCAAATACACAAACTCTTTTACTTGTTCCAGTCTTTCTTCACCAATCATTATTTCGCAGTCTGTCATAATTTCATCTTTTTCAAATACCATCACTTTCGTCTTACTTACATTCATCTTCATCCCTTTCCATTCAAAAGATTCATTCATCTTCGTTACCATCATTTGTAACTCCTCAGCAGACGACGCAAGTAGTACAAGGTCGTCAGCATATAGGAGACATTTGACGCGTAACCCTTCCATTCTCAAACCACATTCATCACCTTTCAGATCCTGCAGACAGCTGTCCATGAATAGATTAAACAGCCACGGAGACGCTACACATCCTTGTCTAACACCCTTTTCGATGTTAAACCAGTCAGTATATGACCCGTTTATTCTCACGCAAGCACTGGAATCCTTATATAAAGATTTCAGTGCTTGAACGAGGCGGCTGTCTACTCCATACGTGCACAACACCGACCATATAGTTCATCCCTCATCACTCCATCATAAGCCTTTTCCAAGTCCACGAAAGCGCAATAGACCTTTTGACCTTTGGCCAAATATTTCTCGGCTATGCATCGTAAGGAAAAGACTTGATCCGTACAACCCATACCCTTTCTAAATCCTGCTTGTGCATCCCATACTTTCTCATCGGTCTCTTTCACTACTCTTTTAATCAACACTTTTGCATACAATTTGCCGACGATGCTGAGTAAGCTAATGCCCCTGTAGTTTTTGCAGTCAAGTTGTGATCCTTTCCCTTTGTAAAGAGGAACGATTACGGCCTTGCACCAGTCCCTCGGTACACGGCTGGTGCTGTAGCACAAATTGAAGAGGAGATACAACTGACTCGCTACGACGCCCAGTCCTGCCTTCAGCATCTCAGCGGAAACTCTGTCATACCCTGCCGCCTTACCCGATTTCATTTCGTCCATGCTGATATTACTTTCATCCTCGGTTGCGCTACCATTCATACTTGAGGTTAGACCATTTGCTTCCTCCCTATCAAACAAACTTTCAAAATATTCCTTCCACCTCCCTAATATGCATTCTGTCTCATTAAGCAAACTTCCATCCCTCAAAGACTGACTGACTTCAGCTCAGAGTTCTGGCTCTTACCTCTGGCTAGTCGAACAGATTTCCAGAAATATTTTATGTTCGTCTGGAAATCCCGCGACAGTCTTTCATCCAAATGGTCATTCTGTTCATCTTTCTTTCTTTTTACTACTTCTTTCACCCGCACTTTCATTATTCTATATGCCTTTTTTGCTTCATTGACTTCGTCAAAGGAGGCTTTATTGACTCTTTGCTTAGCTCTTGTAGCTAACCAATCCCGCCACAACTTTTTCTTCTCACATACAGCTTCTTGTACTTCCTTATCCAACCAAACATTCTTCTCCTTTTTTCCTTTGCTCCTTTGACTGACACCGCACACTTCCTGAGCCACTTTAACAACTTTATTTTTAAAGTTGTGCCACAAATCACCCATCTCGCTTAAACCATCCATTGTGATGAGGAAGAGATGCGCTTCGCTTTTGTCTCGTTTGCGCGGCAGCCCCAACAGCATCCTGAGCATGTTCGCTTACCGCTGGGACAGTCATATGCTAGCCCGCTGGACGTCCATGCATGTGCAGGTAAAGACGCGCGCACGAGAATTTTAGACCCTAAGTATTATTATTAACTAACACGCATTTAGTCATAAGTTAATTATTATTTTTTACTAACAAATGTGTATGGACCTTGTCTGAAATAAAAATGAATTGAATTGAATTGCTTCGAATTCAATCTTCAACTTACTGACAAACTCATCACTTATTTCTTTTTCTTGCAAATTCTCTACTTTTATTCTCTCTAACACGCTAGTAGTAATACGCGGTCGGTGTCGCCATCCCTTGAACAGACCTCTTATTCGGCTCATTACCAGGAAGTGGTCAGTGTGGACACCGGAGCCGCGATATACTCTAGCGTCTAGAACATTCTTTCTCATTCTTTCGTCAACTATTATAAAATCAATCATACTTTTCCTAACATTCTCTGCCTGTCGAGTGTACAAATGGATCAATTTATGGGCAAACATTGTGTTTGCCACACAAAGATTCCACTCAAGACAAATTTCTAACAGACTTCTTCCATTACCAACCAACTAAAATATTTTAATTTTAGTTGCATAAAATACTATTATGGGCATTTTCAATATTTCGTGCACCCAATTAGCATAATTTGTTAAACAAAAATTAACTCAGTCTAAATCTAAAAAAATCTAAAACTAACCGAATCTTTGGAAAAAAAAATTTAATAATGGAAAAAGAAAAAAACCTTGAAAAACACATATAAATCAATAAAAAATTAAAAAAACATTAAAATATGGCAAAAACATCAAAAAAATATAAGAGAATTTCAAAAAACCTTGAAATCATAAAAAATTAACATTAAAAAAAAGGAAAAAAACGTATAAAAACGAGAAAGAAGACCAAAAAAACTTAAAAAAAGAAAAAAAACATTCAAAAAGAAACAAAACATCTATAAAAAGGAGAAAAAAGCAAAAATCATTGAAAAAAGAAAAACAAAGCAATAAAATAGAGACAAAAACATAATAAAAGAAAAAAAATTACAAAAAACATTAAAATAAGAGAAAAAACGTAAAAAAAAGATAAAAATGAAAAAAAACTTAAAAAAAAACATTTAAAAAGAGAAAAAGTGGAAAAACCACAAAAATAAATCAAAAAGAAAAAATCATTTTTTTTTTTTTTTTTAAGTGGAAAAAATAAAAAAAACCTTGAATAAACACGTTTAAATCAATAAAATATAAAAAAATACATTAAAATGTAGACGAAAACATCAAAAAAATAAATAGAATTTCAAAAAACATTAAAAAAAGAAGAAAATAATTAAAAAAAAAGGAAAAAAACGTATTAAAAAACCAAAAAAACATTAAAAAGAGAAAAAAAATACAGAAAAACATTCAAAAAGAAACAAAACATTTAAAAAGAGAAACAACATTTTTAAAAAGGAGAAAAAGAAAAAAGATTTATAAAACAAAAAGAAAAAAAGAATTAAAAACATTTAAAAAAAGAATAACACATTCAAAAAAAGGTACCTAAATAAAATAAATCTGATGGGCGAAAAAGGTCCTGTCTGGACTGGCCTTTACATGTTATTATGTTTAAGAATTGAAACTAATAACACGTTCGGATTTTAAATATTCTTTGCACTCTTGTGGATAAAATGCAGTTTTGCTATCTGTTTTTAAAGAATAAAAATGGGCTTTCCGAGCTAGTGAGGTGAAAATACTTTTTCACCTCACTTGCTCGGAAAGGCCTTTTTGTATGTTTGATATCTATTGTGAAAATCGCTTTTTTTTTATCCACATGTGAAGAAAGTAGACGTAGAACGTTAGAAGTACTATGACGTAGAACGTTAAATGTTTATTTTTGGTTTTTTGTATATTTTATGACATCTTTTTTTTAACTTTTTTTTATTTTTTTTTAAACTTTTTTTTATTTTTTTTAACTTTTTTTTAAACTTTTTTTAACTTTTTTCAAACTTTTTTATAATTATTTTTACTTTTTTTTTTTTAATTTTTTTCTTATTTTCCTCGCTGTAGTGAGGTGAAAAGATTTGTGTTATACACGGGTGAAAAGTTATTTTACGTCTCGTGAGATGAAACACTCGCTACGCTCAGGATTATATTTTTGAACCACTCGCTTCGCTCGTGGTCAATCATAGAATCCTTTCGCTAGCTCGTGTTTCAAATGAACAATCGCAGGTAAGATACAACTTTCCCCCCTTGTATAACAAATAACTATTTCACCTTAGCAGCTCGAACAAGTATATATATTTTGCTGCGTGAAAACAGTGAGCAAAATACGATTTTGCTCACTCCGTGAGTCAAAGTAGCTTTTTAGTTTTGATATCGAGCACTGACATTTCATAGTGTGGGGTCTATTACAAATTCATAATATTTCAACTATAAGGGCACTGTCCCTTTCATTTTTATTACGAAAAAAGAATACGACAGTAATAGGTCGGTCGACTATAAGTTCGATATTCGAATTTAAAAGTAGACCACCAAAACAGCGCGAACCAAGTTACACGTTCGAAAACACACTTAACATACTTATAAGTTCAAATTACCAAAAAAAATTGTACAAAGGAATGTTATAAATTGAAGAGAAAAAAACATGGAGCATCTCAAATAAAGTCAGTTTTGCTTAAATAGGTAAAAATATGAATTTTCATACGCTGAACAATCAATGATTCTATTTTGAACAATCTTCATTTTTAAGAACGTATACTACAGATGCAGTTTCCGAACGCACAGCCAGCGCCCCACCCCTTTAAAAAAGCCGGCGCGCTGTTAAATTGTTTACATTTTATTCGTAATATTATTCTTCATGCTTGCTTGCGCTATTGATATTAGTTTTGAATATAAAAACGACTAGGATTAATTAATTATCTATCTAACTAAGAAATATATACCTAGTGAATTCATTGAAGAAGACAGTATTTAACAACGATACGCTTAGATTTGGAACGCACGCGCGTAAGCGTAACAGATATTAGATTGAAAATTGGAGCAGAAATAGCTCGAAAATATGAGTGAAATGTGGGAACTGCGTGAGTAGCAAAAGTACGTACATAGAACTTGCTGCCTGAAAAGTTTAAGAGGGCGCTCGTTTTTTGGTCAGGAATAAGCGAGAATGACGGATTTTTGACGTTGTAATTCTAAGAAACGGAGAGCTTTTTCTAAATCCTGATTACTTATTTGCATAGGTAAACTCCTCATATTGGTCCTAGCCGCCTCCAATTTACGAAGAACTGAATACTTTAACCGAAAATACCCGATTACCGACAGTAGTTTTCTGAAGAGAGCGCAGAGTCATAAGTTTGAGCCCCTAATACTCCATGATGTTATATAAGAACCAACTTGTTTTTTTCTATTTTCACTAGCGTAATATGTTGCCATTGCTCCTAGCCGCCTCGAATTTTCCTTATTCTGCACGTATATATATGTAAACTGTTCTCAATTACACCATATTTGTCGACAAAATCGTACTGAAAACTCAAGGATTTTCTCATTATTGTTGAATAATTTTTGTATTGAATCTTACACAACATTAAAGTTCATGCTTGTACCAACAAGATCCAGTCCAAAAAATATAACTTTTGTCAAAATTTATATTTATAAATAATTATTCAAAACTAGTATAAATTTACCGTCGCGCGGGAATTTATCTCAGTACCGGCTGAATAGCCCTCCGAGACAGACGTGTACTCTGTTTATTTGTGGCTATTCACGAAGCTAACCGGCCACTCTTCAGATAAAATAATATTATTTTGATCTCCGACTAGGCATAGTTGTTACCAACCTCGGGGTCAAACTATACTGGGGATACATTCGTGAGGCTAATCGAGACAAGTTATGAATTGCATAGCTGCCATATATGACGTAGTGTAGCGAAAAGGCTCAAACCCACCGGATACGTAACATTTAAAATTGAACCTTCTACCTAAAACAAAAGTCATACATTTCAATGGTAATGTCTTGTGGGTTGGATCCTTTTGTCTAAACTAAGCGTTCTATAGTCAATTATTATAGTACGAGTGATCGTGATACTTGATAGATTTAATTTATTTACTTGTTACTATCAGTCCACCTTGTTAGTATGTATGTATGTATGGGAGTTTGGGTGAAATCTTCAAATTAGGTACAATTGCGTATCTTCGGTGACATAATATCATAGAGCTGGTCTGATGATGGAGTCGGAAGGTGGCCATAGCAACTCCTAAACTCAACAAGATAAAGCCATCGAATTTGGGCTCATTTATTTGGTCATGGCACGGCAAGACTTTGGTGCTGGATGATTTCCAGAGTCTGATGATGGAGCTTTATGGTGGTCATGGAACTCCTAAACTAAACTAGATAAACCCATCTAGTTTGAGCTCATCTGTTTTGTCTTGGTAAACACTTTGGTAATGGATGATTTCCAGGATCTGATGATGGAAGGTGGTCATGGGAACTCCTTAACTAAAATAGATATACCTATCTTGTTTGGGTTTGTGTGATTTGTCTGTACAAGTACCCACGAACCAGCGACATAATATGCAGGGTTATTGAAAATAACAAGATGAATAAAAAACTTTTTAAAAAACAAGCTTATATGGCGTTTGTTAAGTACAGCACGATCCTACCTTGCATTTAGTAATTATTTTCGTTTATATATAATAATAACACACACCGGGGGTTTACACTGGAAAGGAAGATTTTTACGTGGTTTTATTACATTTCCGAGTCATCATCATCATCATCATCATCATCATCATCATCATCATCATCATCATCATATCAGCCGAAAGACGTTCACTGCTGGACATACGCCTCCCCCAAAGAGTGCCACAATGGCCAGTCCTGCGCCACCCTCATCCAGCGGACTCCCGCGACCTTTAGCAGGTCATCAGTCCACCTTGCGGGGGGCCTACCCACGCTGTGCCTTCCGGTACGTGGTTGCCACTCGAGAACCTTTCCGCCCCAACGGCCATCGGTTCTACGTGCAATGTGCCCCGCCCACTGCCACTCAAGTTAAGCAATTCGGAGGGCTTTATCAGTTACCTTGGTTCTGCTGCGGATAGCCTCATTTCTGATGCGATCGCGCAGAGAAACTCCCAGCATAGCATAGCATAGGCTCAAAGTCACTCAAAGGGCAATGGAGAGCCATTGCCCTTTTGAGTGACTTTGAGCCTTCTTATGAGGCCTTTAGTAAGCGACCACGTTTCCGTGCCATATGTCATCACTGGCAACACACACTGGTCAAAGACTCTCGTCTTGAGACACTGCGGAATATTGGACGAAAAGATGTGCCGTAGCTTCCCGAATGCTACCCAGCCGAGTCGGATTCGACGATTTACCTTCCCTTCGACATTTCCGAGTATCACTCTTTATTTCGAAATAAATGTTTAAAAAACCGGCCAAGTGCGAGTCGGACTCGCGCACGAAGGGTACCGTACCATTATCTATATCTTTAAACGGCAAAAAATTTGTTGTATAGGAACCCCCTGTAGCCTAGTTAGTAACTTGGTAGTGACTCTGCCTACGAAGCTGGAGGTCCCGGGTTTGAATCCCGGTAAGGGCATTTATTTGTGTGATGAGCACAAATATTTGTTCCTGAGTCATGGATGTTTTCTATGTATTTAAGTATTTATTTATCTATGTAAGTATGTTTATCGTTGTCTAGTACCCATAGTACAAGCTTTGCTTAGTTTGGGGCAAGGTCGATTTGTGTAAGATTGTAAAAGAAAAAGAAACAGATAAAAACTAAAATAAAAATAAAATTATGTATCCTGTTTTTTAGTATTTTTTGTTATAAATAGCGACAACAGAAATACATCACATTTCAAATCTCTATCTATCACGGTTCATGAGATACAGCCTGGTGACAGACGGACAGACAGACGGAAGCGGAGTCTTAGTAATAGGGTCCCGTTTTACTCTTTGAGTACGGAATCCTAAAAAGTGACATAGGTTTTATGCTCAGAACATAAAAAAAGGGAGAAGTGCCGTACTGCTTAATTTCAACCAAAACCGATGTCCCCAGTTTTCTCCCACCGCAGCGCCCACAGGCACACACATTGAACCGTGTAAAAACAAAGACTCGGGCGTTGCCAGTGAGTCTACGGCAACATGCAAACAAGGGCTGTGATTGGCTTAAACGCACTACAGTAGGGGGGCGACAAACGTTAAAATTATGTTTTATCGACATTGATATTAAAATTAATATTATGTTAAGATATTGATGGGTAACAACTTCAACGACATGGTAAAATTATGTGGTGGTATTTAAACTTCTAGCTACAAGTTTAAATAACACGGGTTGTTAAATTACCATAAATCGCAAAAGTAAAAAATATTGACGAATACCTACAGAGTAACATAAACGGCTTTTTATAAGTTCGTGTTCACATACATTTAAAACTCTGGTCACATCGATATTTTTGACCTGTAGGTACCAGGCCGATCCGACTCGCATTTTGGCGCGAAATAATATGTCCATTACTCATATTACGAGATTTAAGGCTAAGGGCGAGTATCCACCAAAGATGTGCGAAGATGTGTTACCATACATTTTACACCTAGGTTTCAAGCAAGCGAGGTGTCAAATATTCGAAAAGTGTACGGCTCTTATTAAGTGGTTGGAAACATTTTTCTTGAAAATGTTACGAACACATTAACTCTTCTCTGTACAGGAAACCAGTTAGGACCTCTGCCAGTAGCATCTATCCATTTTTTTAGTACCTACTCGGATTCTTTGGAAAACTGTAATAAGAAACCGAGATTTCTTCTTCAATTATCACATTTCAAATGAAAGTAAAAAATACTCATTTAAAATAAATTATTGGTAATAATATCACATTTAAAGTTGTTCTGAAGCCATTTGCAACTAAATTATATACTTGTACATACAATTTTAATATGTCTATTTACCGTTCATACTGCAACTTAGTGAACATCTTATTAGTAGGTACCGTAAACATTTTGTGCCTTTTAATCTTATTAGTATGTTATTAGTTACCTTTAAGATAGGCACCCAACCAAAACAAGTAATTAAATAAAATAAAACAGCGAAAGTAGTCGAAATAAAATAACTAGTATGATATCGTACTTCTATTTTATCGATTACGCGTAAATTGTAACTGCACTTTGGCACCGCTCTAGTTTGCGACGCCAAGCAGCGGCCGTACCACTAAAAAAATCAAGCATCGTCCATATCCATAGTGGTTTAATACATTGCGCCGTGGTTTACTGTATTGAACGTTCAATGTACAACGCATAGAACAAAAATATGCTTTTTCGTTCGATATGTTAGTTCGATCCCGAGAAATGATGCGGCGTTGCGTTTATTTATTAAAATATTAGTTTTTACTGACTTAAGTGAAAATACTAATACTCACATGTGGTGCGTGACTCCACCATTCATGTAGGTTTTAGTTTTATTCCTATTTTTGCATGTAACCACGCTACAATTCGGCATTTTGAGTAAACGTGGAAAAACATTTCAGATTCACGGCAAATTGCGACTAACATGCGGTGGGCAGTGACATGCCCATTTGGCCATGTCGCACCGACACGCGCCAAGCCCCCGTTTCATATCTATTCCTTTTTATCATCTGAGGTTTTAGGCTTTTGAATAAAATCACGCATTAATTAATTGTATTCTAGATAAAAAGCTGTGTTTGTATAATTTATAATTTTCAGTTCCTTTGGTAAGAAACGGACATAGCAATTTCTATGAAGGGCAGTTTTTTTTACTGTCCATAACAAAAAAAAATTTCTTCAAGAAATGAATACGTAAGTACCCAGTAATTTCCTAGTAGTGGGTCTACTGGTATAATTTCACTACATTACTATATATAAATAAGACTCAGATAACATGCAAACTATTAATATCCGTAAAACAAATTATTATTCTTATTACTGACAACTTTAAAACTCGTTAGTTTATTTTATACTAAAAAAACGAAACTAAATATACTTTGTCATATCATAGTATTTTAATACAAATAGAAAACTTGTGCTCAAAAATCAAATACTTACTTTATTCAAGTTATCTAACTTCGCTAACATGATGTTCTAGAACATCATGTTAGCGAAGTAATACTTACCACTTTTTAGTGCAAGTATCAATATCGGTCACGGAGTGAATTCCAACGGTGCGCTATACAGATATTTGCATCGGCAAGCTCCGCGGTTAGTTCTATCCCGATCGCACTTATATATAGCTAGAAAGGGACGGCACCCGCGGCTGGTGCGATCTCGCTGTGCATGTGGGGGTTAGGTACGTTTGTGTGGGTGGTAGTAGTATTTACACACACAAACGCACTACGCGTGTCAAAATACCGAATTCTGAGCGAGCGCTTTTTTGAAGAGCACTCTTAACTATTCTGTAGTCTGCTATTTATTTAAAATTTGTCGTAGAAAAAGTATTGTATGCAACGGTGTATAACTGGTCTAAAACGCTCGTGGCGTCTGTAATTGCGATGCTCGCCAAGGTTCGCATCGCAACCCACGCCACTCGCGTTTTAAGACCTTTCTTATACAACAGTTGCATAAAATACTATTTTTTGTGTAATTTTTGATTAAACCGATATTAAATTTATTTTATTTTGACAAAAATTATTATATAATGTATTATTATTATTTGTTACTAGACATTGAAGATAGATAAATTTCGCATATTTTTTTTTTATATTTATATATATTTTTTTACAAATTATACATACATGACACCTATATTTTTTTGTTTTTATTATAGATTTAGAACCGAAATATTATAGTACCTATTTTTTGTTTGAGGTTCATCATGTTGATACTTTTGGAGATATCGAATTTTGACACTTTCTCCATACAAGCCAGACCACCGTGCACTGTGTTGCCATTGAAATGAAATATTCAATTAATAGTATTTAAATTAACTCTTGTCGAAAAAATGCACGAATGTAACGAATTTATTAGCAATTTTAAAGATAGAACCTAAATACTCTGTGTTTTAATAAAGATTCTATAAAAGTCAATCGTATGAATATATATTTAAATAAAACTGTTTTGTGGTAGAAATATTCGTATTACAATGGTAAAACTTCGCGTCAAGAACATTTGGTATCAGTTATGACACAAAAATATTATTGTCTGCAGATATATATATATGTCTTTGGTATTTCAATTAAAAAATACAACAGCTAGTCGTGTGGGTATGTTCAAATGGTGGCGGCCATGACATTTTTACTCCTCACTTATTTTTTATCCCCCGACAGAAAGTTGAACAATCCCCGACATTTTCATTTCAAAGTTCAATATCTCAAAAACGGCTGAACCGATTTTGTTGAAACGTAGCTACGAACCATTTCGATCAGGTCAGGTTTCGGATAAAGAAAACCGCGTTCAAATCGGTCCATTCGTTTAGGAGCTACGATCACACAGACAGACACAGAGACACACACGCACACAGACAGACAGACACGTCAAACTTATAACACCCCTCTTTTTCCGTCGGGGGTTAAAAACATGGCGCGGTGGGCATGACGAGGAGCAAGACGAGCTGCACGACGTGTATCGTTTCCGGGTGGATCAACTATTTTCTGTCACTAAATAGTTGTCATGGTTACGTCCCCTGGGTCACTTTTTAAAACTGCGATTTTATGGGTTTAATAATTTTAATTTCAACAAATGTAGGTTTTCTTATCACGTTCAATCCCTTCTTGTGTCTTCTCTCAAGCAAGTTCATATTGTAACAATTTTTCTAAGAAAGTCTGTCAACTTGTCTCCTGGCTAACGGGACAGAATAACAACAAGAAATTGTTGATTGACCCTTCCACACTGTGTCTCTGCCTCGTTTCCTCGCTATTTCCAACGTCACTCGAAGTGTGTGGC
Organism: Epinotia brunnichana; assembly: GCA_963854355.1. NCBI lineage: Eukaryota > Metazoa > Arthropoda > Insecta > Lepidoptera > Tortricidae > Epinotia > Epinotia brunnichana. Next base: position 18,271,864 of record OY977940.1, on the reverse strand, counting down.
AGGGGTAATAGACGAGTCTATTTTGTAAGACCACGGAACTATACATTTATCGATTATAAAGTATCATTCATTATTTTTTACAAAAAAAAATAAGTGGAAGCAGCTGCTTTACTTTCACAAGCGTTTAATTCCATCATGAAATATGAAGCCTATGAAGGTATCACAAACGTTTAATTCCATCTTCCTCTGCTAGAAGGTACTTAGGTATAAAACGCCCTGGCTATTTGATCGCAGAGTATTTAACTAAGTATATAAGGTAATATTTAATTATTACTAACAAACCACTATATTAATTTATTTGTGACTAATGAAGAAGATACAATTGCTTTCATGTACATTTTCCGAGTACGTAATGCGATTGTAATGATTTCATGGTGTTAAAAGTACAATGTAATTAACAGAAATTTCCCAAAGGTGACACAGGATCACAATTAAATGGTTAATTTTAATGAACACAAGAGGCCGTATGAGCACTTCTCTTGCAATGAGTCACATAGAAAGCAGTAAGTACTTATTGTAAAGTTTATTCACGGTACATACTTTGTTCCGGTACGATTATGACTCATAACGACGGCTACCGAAAAACACACCGATAAAAAATGTCGCAAGAAATTCTGGTCAATATGTCCTAAATAGTATATAGTCCAGTAATTGATGGAATTAGGCGCTACTTTGCGGAATTTCATGAGAAGATTTTCTGTGGTATTTTAGGGTTCCGTAGGCAAAAAACGGAACCCTTATAGATTCGTCATGTCTGTCTGTCTGTCTGTCTGTGCGTCCGTATGTCACAGCCACTTTTTTCCGAAACTATAAGAGCTATACTGTTGTAACTTAGTAAGTAGATGTATTCTGTCAACCGCATTAAGATTTTCACACAAAAATTTAAAAAAACCATTAAGTTTTAGGGGTCCCCGTACTCAGAACTCAAACTCAAAAATTTTTTTTTGATCAAACCCATACGTGTGGGGTATCTATGGATAGGTCTTCAAAAATGATACTGAGGTTTCTAATATGATTTTTTTTATATATGATGTACATTACCATGCAAACTTCCACCGAAAATTGGTTTGAACGAGATCTAGTAAGTAGTTTTTTTTAATACGTCATAAATCGTAAACCGCAATTTATTTCACGGAACCCTTCATGTGCGAGTCCGACTCGCACTTGGCCGCTTTTTTAATTTTTTTTGGCGGAGTAGCAAAGGTATATATTGCTCTAGAAACTTAGTACAGGCGACACTAAATGCGACTAAAGTGTCAAGAGCTATAGCTTTATGAAGCTGCTATGAAGTTAGAATATGTCCAGCTTTATTGCACGAAAAAGACAGATGAAAATAATTGAAGATCGTCGGTTTAAGTCCTAGTCCATTACCAGAAAGAAACGGATACTTACTCGTACTTCTGGAGTCCTAGAGTTTCCTTTTCTTTAACGTAATTGCTAGGGATGAATCCAACGGACCTGAAATATGAACAACAATTGCATGACATTACGATACGTTTGACTGAAGCTATATTCTGCCCTGCTTAAGGCCTCTCACAGACTGTCGCGGCCTGGCCGCGGCGGGCAATAGTAAACTTGTCATTAGCTGTCAAATTTACTATTGACCGCCACCGCAGGCCGCGCCAGTGTGCTGCAGGCTTTATTCGCAGCATTAAAAGATACAATGAAGACAGAAGGAGGTCGCATGCCGTTTACATATTAAATTTCTTAATGAATTCAACTCATATCGGTGACTACTACTTTACTCTATTATTCTTATCTATGATGATCTATAGCGGGAACAGGTCATCTACTTTGTACGAACAATTGAACTGGATGAACGTATTTTTAACTTATTAATTTTGACAGTGTAGATAATGGGAAGCTGTTTAGTTACGCTATAAAAATCACTCACCCATTTTCGTCCTTCACTTTCCACCAATGTTCCTGGGAGTCATCGATGACCTCGTACTCTGCACCCTAAAAAATAAAAATATGTGTTGGTCCAGAAGCAACGACACAAATTGTTGCAGTTGCATGACGCCAGCGCAGCGCATAATTGGGTATTTTCCTGGGTAAAAAATACAATTATACTTAGTCCGTCAGTTACATTATCAAAAAATATTGGACACGTATTTTTTATTTTGTCAATCAAACAACAAATGGTGAAGATATAGCCTAAAAAGTGCACCATAATGTGACGTCACGCGGCGCTTTAACGGGCTATTATCTTCACAAATAAAAAATGCGTGTCCAATATTTTTTTTATAATCTACCTATCTGAGACGGACTAGGTAAATACTTTTTTTTTGGAAAGTAGCCAATTGTTACATTTTACAGCCGACGGACGCGTTCGCAGTGAAATCTGCAGCGCGTTCTGGACAGAGACTAATAAGCTAGTAAACAAGCATAAATCGTTTAAAAATCGAATTACGGAAAACTAAATTAAATAAAAAAAAAACATTTTTTTATACAAGAAGTAGCCACATGTCACCCGGAGCATAATTTTATCTCATTCATCAAAATCGGTTCAGTATCTTAAACACTACGGTGGAACACGTAAACACAAACATAGACTGTTTAGGTAGGTAGTCGGGCAAAAATTAAGAATAAAACATTCCAATTAGTTAGGTATTTAAAAAGCTATAAATACCTTTTCTAAAGAGAGATCGCCGCTTTCAATTGCCTTAAACGGGTACAGGGCAACCACAACTTTATTTCTTGGCTTTTCCTGAAAACAAACGATAAGTACATAGGTAATTTCATAAAACCGTCATATGTTGCCCTTACTTGGTTATGTCGCCCACTCGGTTAAGGAAAATATTGCAAATTGTACCCATAATAGATAATTGCGGCCTGATATTTTTGTCCCATTCGTTTTTCGTTAATTTCTGACCTCGTCTTATTCACAGCCTTGTGAATAAGCGTCTACATTCGTCCTGGGGACCGATTTTTGACTTTCGAGCGCTTGACCCTTTCACTCGAAAACTGACAAAAATGATGAAATGCTATTTTGAAATAGCGATAGAGAATTGAAAAACAAGTGGTATTGAACTCGTATTCAATTATATCGGTAGAAAGTAAGTGCCTGCAATAGGGAACATTACTGCAATGTTCTGCCGCCAGAGGCAGCACTATCACTAATAGTAAACCGGTATAGAAATATAGGGATTCACACACACATGCACAATTGATTGTCAAATGAGTGACAAGGATGCTTGCATAGACAATACCGCAAGTGGGAACGAGATATTATGTCAACGTTGCTAGTGTCGCCACCTACGAAGAGTTTTGCGTAATGTTCCCTATTTGGACACTACAATCGTATTCACTTTTATTGAATTTTCGGGCGCTCGAAAGTCAAAAATCGGCAAACTGATCGTTGCCATGTACATACCGAATAGAGGCAAATAGCAATAAGTAATCGAATGTAGAAGCTGTAACCGATAATATATCAATGGGCAACATTTCCGTCTATGGCAAATTACACGGTATTACAATCCCCTCGCCTTTGTACATGTGTTATCTGTTCTTGTAATAATTGTTCTATTGTTGTGTTCTGTTCCATGTACAATAAACAATTTACATACATACATACAATGTAGGCCACAAAACCTTTTGAGTACTCGTACTTGCTAAAATCATTTTCACTTGTGTCTTTTTTTCAGGGCAATTGAAAAAATAATGGAATCCACAAAAGTCCATAATTACGAGTAAAACGTATCATTAGGGTTCCGTACTCAAAGAGTAAAACGGGACCCTATTACCAAGACTCCGCTGTCCGTCTGTCTGTCACCAGGCTGTATCTCAATAACTGTGATAGTTAGACAGTTGAAATTTTCACAGATGATGTATTTCTGTTGCCGCTATAACAACAAATACTAAAAAACAGAATTAAATAAATATTTATAGATAATGGTACGGAACCCTTCGTGTGCGAGTCCGACTCGCACTTGGCCGGTTTTTTTTTGTTCAAGCTCGAGGATTCAGTCTTCAACATTGATTTCACGTTCCCAGGACCGAAATGGACACACTAGATAATGGATAGGGACTTGTCAAAAACTTTAAGGCGCCGTAGGTTCATGGTCTTCCCTCTCACTGAGCATAAGCGTGAGTGAGATGGAAGTGCGTGTTCGGAAGCGCGGATATCATGTTTTTTCTTTTTAATTTTTTGTTCGTTTAAATAAATAAAAAAGTAATCACTAAGTTCCCTCAAACATGATGTTGCCAATTTTTAGAACCAATTTCAAAGTGTTTAGCTTTTGTGCATAATTTGTTACGAATGTGTTAAGTGTATTTTAGACCTATGTTCGTGATTTTTTTCGCGAAAATTGCTTAATCATGTTTCGAATCACTGATCTCGCTGCAGAAAAGCCTCAAGATTACTATTCGTATTTTTTTGAAACCATAATATCGTTGGGTGACAAGCAAAACTCACTAAGTAACAAATACCTACTTAAATCAAAGGTCGTATCTCGATATCGACTACGTACCGAGATACGAGGTTTTGAAGAGCAGTGACAGTTTTGGTAGTGACTTTTGCTTGTCACCCGACGATATTATAAACGGACGCATTATATTGTTTCAAGAACTATGTTCGCTTAACTTCGCAGAACCTACGGCGCCTTAAACAAACTGGGATTAAGTTTGTCGAAGAGTGTGAAGCAACTCACTTTAAGTTTAGCTGACGGAGTGCCGGGAGGCGCAGCGCCTCCCCCGGGCATGGTGACCGCCGCCGTCACCGCTGCAATCATAACAACAAACATATTACCATCAAATTATATTAAAGGATTCCAGTTCATAATGCGCATACAAACATTATTTGGGTCATTTTGCGTATCTACAAAACAATGGTATTTATAAGCATACGGCACTGCAGCGGGCATTTTGCGGGCGCGTCAGTTGGTAAGGTTTACAAAAAATACATCTAAATTTACGAGTACACGTACTTAGTGTTTGTAACTTACCTAGTATTTATTCCCGTTATATCGTAATAACAAAACATAAAATTCAATCAATCTTTAATTGCCTACATAATGTGCAAAAACTTCCCGCTCAACCCATCACAAGTTAAGACCACAAATAAGGTGAATAAAAAGAACTGCAGCATTTTGAGCGCTGTAACTACTCGCTAATTACTTCACTTGATGTTTAGAGGACGTTCTCCAATTTGAAATTGATTTTAACTAGCAGACGAAGAAATTTGACTGCCAAAAATTTTGAATAAATTCAATAATTATATACTATTCAATATTGTATCACTTGTTTTATTTCAAATATAATTGCTTCCGTACACTCGGCTACCATTAACTAACGTACAGTATTAATTACTAGGTACTCGGAATTGCGTAGTACAAATACTAAGTACCTGGTACCTATACAAATACCTTTTTCTGACAACTTGAAAATTGATTCATTTATTTGTTAACCTTACCTACCAACTGACGTGCCCACATAATGCCCGCTGCAGTGCGACGTATGTTTATAAGAGATGTACCGACTAGTCGGGAATTTATAGTCAGCCATCTCAGCGCCGATTAGTCGGCAACATCGTGCATTGATAGTCGCCACCTCTAGTATTTATTTAAACTTTATTGTACAAAAAGTACAAGTGGCGGAATTAATGCCATATGGCATTCCCTGACAATGTTATGTTATTGTTTTCTTTTTGCGGTGATAGGTATCACGAAATTTTTAATAAGTAAAAAACGGACTGGGACTGACGGTCGCCATGTCTCGATCTATCATTAATGCGAGCTGAATTAAGCCACTTTATCCATACTAATATTAGAAATAAGTCAAGTGTGTGGGTAGCATGACTACAGCCAGAGACGACGTTAGGCGTCTGCGGCGTTCAAAGAGTTATAGGTACCACCATTTTCATTCCAAAAATAATCTGAAATGAATATTTCATGTTAAATCTTCATATCTGAAGCGGTATGAAAGTATCGACGGAGAACAATCAATCATGAATCGATTTCGAAATTCGTTAAAGTACAACGGGACAGGCAACTATCAAAAAGCAATAAGACTCCGAACCAAACTGAATAAGACCGGTTATGTGGTAACACAACAATTAATTTCACCACAAGGTGCCAAGAAACGCCTCCTAATTACTCTAAACTATGTCATATTTGCCGATGGGACGAGTGACACAGAACTTGAATTTTAATCGAACACATTTTTCATGGTCCGTTAGAGTTTCATCGCAATGAATAGAGCCCCGATTCGTTCTATCTTTCAATTGCTACTGCTGCGTCTAAACGACGTCACTACCATTATTTGACGCTACTACACATAAAATCGTATGGCAATTTCAGTCTACTTAAATAGGTAAAACAGAAATCCACATGTCTGTTATCCTGCCAGACAATTATGTATGCGATTAAGTTTAATATGGTAGTGCTGGCACTGTGTAGGTACTTGTCAATAATTACACCAACTATACACTTGCATGATCATGCTAACCTTGATTTGTGCATTTCATGCAAAAACACGAGATAGATTATTTAAACATTTACTTCGTCGAGGAGGAACTTATAGATTTAGGCAATACCGTCTCGTATTTATAGTGTGATCTTTTTAAACGAGGTTTTAATGATATTTTGATTGTAAACGCTCCAAGAACTTAAGCACATTAAAGCCTTAGTGTGTGTGTAGTTTATTTAGTATACCTAACTACTAACTTTTTGCAAAGCCTCAGAATTTTATTTATTTTTGAATCTTTTACTTTTCTTACTTTATTTTTTTGTTCCCAATACGTAAGATTTTACTACCATTAATACGGATCTGTATGGTCTGAAATAAATTATTTTTATTTTATTTCAAGTTGAACGTCCCGTGGTAAATAGTTTATCAACAATTTTGGCACCGAGACGTCATTAACAATATATTTCGTTAAAGACGCAAGAACACAACAACATAGACGATACAGGTTATCAACAAAAACAAACCATACACCATCCGGTGGTAATGAAATGACGCAAGCACAGACGTAAATACAAAAAAGTAACCAGTCAAACTCGGATATATTTTAGCACTTTCTGGACACGTATTCCTAAACACACCGATTAACTATGAAATAGAGATGAAAAAAAAGTTAGAGTGACATAATTATTTTCAGATTTTAAGCCGTTTAATGTAATGTTGCAATGTACTCTACCCAAATTATGAATGAGGATGTCACAAACACAACCGAAAACACAATTGTTAAAACCAAACTGCACAAATCACTGCTTAAATTACACAAACTTGGTTACATTACACCTGACCAAGACAAGAAAGTGAGTGCAACAAGACGGGTGAACGCAATTGTCGGTGGCGAGGCCGTCGGATAGAGGTCAAATGTCCGTACCCTCGAGCGCGGGCAGAAACGACGACAGCGACAGGCACGGGATCTTCGACTTCTTCTTGGTGACCATGGCTTCGGGCTCCGTTTTGTTCTGCAGCATATGGACGGGAGCTACGGCCGGGCGGACGTCCGCGCGCGACACCGACTGCCGACTAACGTGTCAATGTACCGTATCCGCGGTAAGGCGCGCTGCACACCGACTCCAATCATGTCCGCCGGCACGCTGCCTTTTTACTAAACAAGCGGTATATTCTTTTTACCAAACTGCTATTAAATTGATACTTCATTAGTGTAATGCAATATTAAAAAAGGTATTTAGACGGGGCGGCAATTTTTAATACATTTACTCCCACCAGATAAATTAATCATAAAAAGGAGCTCGATTATAATAATTGATTGTATACACAACCTCATTAACTCAATAGATGTAGAAATCAATTGCCAGTTCTCAAAATAAGGCGAGTAAAAGTTAAAAACAGAGTACAAAGAGAGACGAGGCTTTACATTCGTCGAAGCTACGTAGCGAGGCTTCAAAGATGGTCGCGGCCTACATTCACTACCTATTCGACGCGGGCGCAGGCGGCGTTCGATCTCGCTTTCACTTGTTTACACTAGGTGTGATAGAAAGAGACGGATTAGATATCGTACGTCATCAACGACTAATCGAGAGGCTTGTAGTCTCCACAGCAGGAGCGTAAGGCAGCCTTTCTGTGAGAGTATAGTATATCTGCAGACGAATCGCAATTAAACCTTCGTATCCAAAGTTTTCCTCGTCCGATCGGCAATTTAAACTATTAAACTGATAATGCATGTATATTTTTAGTTGAGTTCTAACGAGGAAGGAAGTAAGTGATCACTGATCACGGATACTAGTTTGCCTTGGGTGTAAAATTAAATCAATGAAAACATTGTTATTAACTGTAAATACAGCATTAAGCGATAACGTTCACGAGACAAGTAAATTGAAACATAATAAATTCGCTAAAGTTAAATATTTCGTTATTATAAATATTTATAGGCAAAATTAATCAATATCGTTATTTTATTAGCCTGATTCGATTTTATATTTGTCCTGAGTGTTTCCCGATCAGATTTCCATTTTTATTACCAATTCCATAAAAACTGTGACGTAGGTAGACTAGAGCGTGAAACATATCGGGTAAAATAATTCTAAACCGCTAATCGAATTATTTTAGAAATTACATCCTGTACAGACTTTGTTTTTCGCCGGAATTAAATAGAGTAGGTAAAACCATATTGGCGGTTCGAAGTAACGGCTGGTGAGGGAAAGAAACTTCTAGCAGCTCATCACGGATTAGCCGCGTTACAGAGAACTCTGACGACTTAACTCGACTGCGAAGAGACTAAAAGTACATACTAGAGACGTACTTAACCTATTTGATATGTTTTAATAGATGCTGATAGGTACGTTATAAAACGAACTACTTATGTACATTAAAGTCCGTGGAGATTTTATTCGAAATTCACTCGCATTCAATCATCCAATTCTCTTAACATAAGGCTGATTAGAAAATGGACTCGCTATAAATATACCTATATATGCTATATCAACCTGTTTTATAGAGTTTAGGACATATGAAAGACCCCATAATGCCGTAATAAGTTTAACCTTTTTTTTAACTGTCTGTTTAAATAAATATTCAGAAGCCATCAAAAACTAACAGGTATAATACATGAATACGTTTCCTACCTCGATCCCACAAATAGATACGTTATGTAGGATCGAGGCTGGAAATCATACAAAATATAATCAGAAACTACATCATGATACTGTCGCCATCACATACATCGGAGCAAACAAGCAACTCACAAACATCGGAATACAACTCTATTTTCAAGGCATTAGGGTGCATGTTCCGATATTTTTGAACCTCCTGTAGTGTACCGATGTATGTTGGCTTTTTTGACTCTTCTTTCAGATAAATATCTGCTTAAGGATTCTTCATTCCAAAACATTCATGGTACAATCAGTCATTTCTTATTCCAATAAATCGTATTTTTTTACGTCACCACTCAACACCTCACATTCAGCCAGAATACCCCCGTACGTACACAGGTGAGCACGTTTCTGGGTTGTAGCACGCCCGTTCCAAGCGTTGTTGTACTTACGTGGCAAGTTAACGTTCCTGTTCTCCTTGAGTTGCTGCAGGTCGGTGTCCAGCTCTGGCAGCGACCAGATGGCGGACAGCTGGCAGCCCGGCACCGCACGCCGCTCCTTGTTGCAGCACGACCAGCTGCGAGACCACGCTCCCGAGTGGTAGCGGGCACGTGCTCGCCCGTTTGACACGCACACTGGTTAACAAGTCAGCTTCTTTTTATGAAACGTCAAAAACGCTCCGTTAAGTATGGAATTTGTAGGGATTACTATTGTTACGTCACAATCAAGCAACGTCCTTATTGTAAGTATTTATGAATTTAAAAATCTTATAATAGCAAACATAAATGAAAGCTTGATACTTTCAGAGTATTCTCGTAATGTCTATCTGTTGCTAATGAAAAAACTACTTATTTTCGCTATTGTCAAATACCCAACTCCTGGTTCATCATATCAGCCCAAAGACGTCCACTGCTAAGACATAGGCCTCCCCCAAAGAGTGTCAAAATGACCGGTCCTGCGCCACCCGCATCCAGCGGACTCCCGCGACCTTTACCAGGTCATCAGTCCACCTTGTGGGGGGGTCTACCCACGCTTCGCCTTCCGGTACGTGGTCGCCACTCGAGAACCTTTCCGCCCCAACGACCATCGGTTCTACGTGCATATGTGCTAAATTCCTGGTTCACTGATATTAAATACAAAGCAAAGGAAAACTTATGGGCACCCTTCCCAGGGGATGCGACTTCGGAGAGTGTATACTAGTATAGTTAAGTAGATTAAAGTGTCTAGTGCTAAATTATTCATTATGTTGGAAGGAAACTAAAATAAAAACGATGGCTAACATTTTTATTTCATTAAGGGCTGACCACGTGATTGATGAAGCTGACTGGTTCAGTTATAGCGTAATCACGCCTGTTTTGAAGGCGCCTAGATCGTAATTGTCAGGAAATAAAAACAAAAACGTAGAGACGTACTGAGACAATGAACTTTCTTTCTTCTATTGAATCGCTTAAGGCGACGTGAGCTCCGAAAACTGATTTTTAAAAAATCGTAGCTCTTGTTTGGATTATAATACGGCTGCCCTAAATTTAATTAGCAATCTTGTGGCTTTTCTCGAGGGAAATCAGCTATTCGAATCCTGAGACTTTCGCTCTATAGAAAAAAATCACGAACATAGGTCTAAAATACACTTAAAAAAATCATAACAAATTGTGCACAACAGCTAAACATATTAAAATTGGTTCTTAAAATCGGCAATGTCATGTTTGAGGGAAATCAGCTATTATTTTTTTATTTATTAAAACGCACAAAAAAATAAAATTAAAAAACATGATATACGCGCTTCCAAACACGCATTTCCATCTCGCTCACGCTTATGCTCAGTGAGAGGGAGAGAAGACCACGAACCTACGTCCCCTTAAATAGGCGAGTCATTAGATATTGTTTAATGCATCTTCAATTGAAACGGGAAATTTTTGAAGTCTCTCTCTCATCATTATACTCCAGGCAAAATACGGTTTTGAAAAATATTAATTTATAATAGCGTTTTTTTTCTTTATATCATTTTAAAACATTGATCTAAGATGCTTTATTCAAGAATCCAACAAACTTTCCATCCGCAAGTATTTATATAGATTTAAAAAAAGGATGAATTGTTTTTTAATTATTTATCTTGAATATTATAGAGCAAATGTAAATGAACCAAAATAAAGATAAAACCATTTATTAATATTTTTTCTAACTTTTCAGAAGCTAGTTAAGTTATCATTTTTTTGATGTCTGAAATTTTGTTGGATTTTGTCACTAAGAAACTATTTAATTGATATAATATCCATTACATAAAAAAAATCTGCTATTATAAATTATTTCCAAATTTGACATATTTTCCATACAAGCTGTCAGTTCATTGCCTGGACTATTAGTCTCATTAGAAAACTTAGAAAGAGACTTATAGTGCGAGATAAATCGAGAGAGCTCGCGCGCCGTCTTGTGATAGCCGTACTGTTGTTCCTCACTACATGACATGCATGAGTACAGTCAGTTGCATAAAAAATCGAGAGAGCTCGCGCGCCGTCTTGTGATAGCCGTACTGTTGTTCATCACTACATGACATGCATGAGTACAGTCAGTTGCATAAAAAATCGAGAGAGCTCGCGCGCCGTCTTGTGATAGCCGTACTGTTGTTCCTCACTACATGACATGCATGAGTACAGTCAGTTGCATAAAAAATCGAGAGAGCTCGCGCGCCGTCTTGTGATAGCCGTACTGTTGTTCATCACTACATGACATGCATGAGTACAGTCAGTTGCATAAAAAATCGAGAGAGCTCGCGCGCCGTCTTGTGATAGCCGTACTGTTGTTCCTCACTACATGACATGCATGAGTACAGTCAGTTGCATAAAAAATCGAGAGAGCTCGCGCGCCGTCTTGTGATAGCCGTACTGTTGTTCATCACTACATGACATGCATGAGTACAGTCAGTTGCATAAAAAATCGAGAGAGCTCGCGCGCCGTCTTGTGATAACCGTACTGTTGTTCCTCACTACATGACATGCATGAGTACAGTCAGTTGCATAAAAAATCGAGAGAGCTCGCGCGCCGTCTTGTGATAGCCGTACTGTTGTTCCTCACTACATGACATGCATGAGTACAGTCAGTTGCATATAAAATAGAGAGAGCTCGCGCGCCGTCTTGTGATAGCCATACTGTTTTTCCTCACTACATGGACATGCATGAGTACAGTCAGTTGCATAAATGCATATGTATTTTCTTCATTGTTAACAGTGTTAACACGTTCAAAAAGATCTTGACACAAATTTTTGTGGTAAAAATAAGAGTCAAAATATTTTTGAGAGTGTTAACAATGAAGAAAATACATATGCATTTATGCAACTGACTGTACTCATGCATGTCATGCGATGCGAGGGACGCTCGCCTCCATTAACCGACCCCACGGGAAATGACGTCGGCGGGGCATTTACATAAGGATTTAAATTTAAGGTGGTTCGATTGCCATACAAAGCGTTATTTGACATTCGCAGGCTAACGGCGTGATATTTTAAGAAATTTATGTAACAAACTTTCTTCCATTGGCTTCCCATTTGCGCCAAATTCCCCCTTTCCTAGAATAAACTTGTATAAACTAGATTAATTTGAGAAAAATAGTTTTCCCAAAATATCACGTGACAAACCAATTTCTCAAATTAATCTAGTTTATACAAGTTTATTCTAGGAAAGGGGGAATTTGGCGCATATGGGAAGCCAATTTATGAAAGTTTGTTACATAAGTTTCTTAAAATATCACGCCGTTAGCCTGCGAATGTCAAATAACGTTTTGTATGGCAATCGAACCACCTTAACACTGCCATACTGTTGCAATTATTCCAAAATACCCCACTGCCATAATCGTGAGTATTGATCACTGACATACTTTTACTAAATGCATGAATACTTAGATGATTAATTATTCTGTATGTATGCTTAATGTAAATAATGTAAAAACGGCTCATACTAATTAACACAGAATTATGACGCCAGTACTGACCGAAAGTTGCGACGTAATTAATATTATCACATGGACATTCGCCTATTCTACAGATCGCCATATGATTAAATAAATAAATAATACAGGAAAATAAGTAAATTAATGTTTTGGGCGTGCCTTTAGGTAGTTTAGGTATGTACCTAAACTACCTAAACTACGTAGTTGTTCTACAATTTATTTTTTATTCAAACATAAGAATTCTATTAGTAACTTTTAATTTTCCCGAAACAAAATCTAAAGCTCACCAAGGGATCGGTAACGAACCGCAATAAAGGTAAGTAACGGATTAGTAACTTTGTTCAAATTCTACGGGACACTGTGATTTGTGAATAACGTCAAAGTAAAACGTAATCTCACTCAAGATTAACACCTTTTCATGCACCTGTAGTCACAATATAGATATTTTTTTATCTATAGTGGCTTTCGAATCCGGGTACAAGCAATCAATAGGTATTTGAGCTCCTTGACGAATGTAATGGAACGTTTACACGCTTGGCAAGTCTTGACAAGCCTCCACAAACAACCGTGTGAACGGGGTTGTGTGGCTTGGCTTGAGTGAGTTTGCAAGAGCTTGTCGCGATCCGGCCTAGTGTCGGTTTTTGAAGACGGATCAAAGTAAGCTTGCGGCAAGCGCTTGCGACGTATTTACACTTTGGCGCTAACGTTGTCAAGCCAAAAGGCAATAGCCGACAGAACTTCGATATCTACGTCTGCCATGCTTGCTTGTCCGGAACAGACTAACGCACTCGCAAGCGTGTAAATGACATCCAAGCGCTTGTAAATGCTTGAGCTTTGCCAAGACTCGGCAAGTGTGTAAATGTAACATATATAATACGCGATTGTTTCGGAATCAGTCGCTAGGGGAGACAGTGTCGATCCCCCTTTATTTACCGTCAAATTTCTATTATTAAAAATAGATTGTTGTTGAATATGCAAAAATGTAATAATTGAGACCATAGTATACTAGGTGACACATAGGTGATACAGAATAAAAAAATGTAAGTCTTGTTCATTCTTTAAAACGTTTACTATGGGACCAACCTCGTCCGTGCCAAAAACATAACTATTTCAAATAGTTTGGTGAGTCGATTGAAGACCTTGATATACCTAGATATAGAAAGTGAAATATACGAATACAGAAATGCATACCTGCTCTGATGGAATGGATCCACTGCAACTGCTCAATTTGGCTGCCAGCGACGAGGTACAACGTGTAGTCAGTCCCACGTTCCGTGTACCCCACCTGTGCACACTCAGCCATGTGAACACGCATATATAAAATATAAACAATGGTTCATATGGTTTGCCTAGTCTGGAGCGTAACAAATAGTAGGGTAACTGAGTGCCGATAGCGGTATCGAACGAAGCATCTCTAAAACATGGGATGGACATATTTCATGTATGAATACTTGTTATTAGAGACATTGACCACCGCTGTCAAATCAAAATACCCGACCTAGCTTGAAATATACTCATAAAAATATGTGTACCTAAGTACCTATACATATATATATATAGCATTCTGAGCGTGTTTACGGAGCGTGAAAATGGCCCCATGCTCACCCGCTGGCAGAGACTGCATGCAGTCATTGTTTAGTTATGTCCCTCTTTTTATGTCATACTTACACTAGCAATAAGATTTCATTGTTTACTAACCATATATGGACTTTAGTCTGAAATAAATGATTTTTATTTTATTTATTTATTTATTATTTATATATCGTTTTTCCAAAAGTCGCCGATAGCTTAATCAAGCGGTACGGACTCCTAAGTAGTAGATTTAGATTAAGGTTTTTTATTTCAAGCCCCAGTGATAATGGATGGCGATCATTTTCTACTAACGAACTTTTTGCTCTCACACTTGGTTCAGAAGTTAGGTAAGGTCAGAGGTCAGGCAGTAGACGTAATTAGGAACAACTGAATCGGACAAACCAATTATAGGTACAAGTCCTAACCTTCCGTCGACTTTTCTCGTATTCGATTGCGTACTCGCTTGTTCTTTTCTTAGCCCGGGCTGTATCATCAACATTACTATAATATGTTATCAAACTCAACACTACTATAATACCTACATATATCTACGCAAAATTTTCGAACACACGCGGAAATTGTACTACAAATACCAACGACTTCATTAGAAAGAACGAAGGCAATAAAACCTTTTTTTATGTTTATACGTTAAGGCGAAATCCGTCCAGATTCCACTTCAAGGGGGTAGGTAGAACGGTGGCTTGGAATATGCTACTTTGTTATACGAAAACGACATAGGGGAATTCCACGAGCTGTCCCGTACAAACGCGCGTATATCTCTGTGATTAGAGTTTTCTTGCAATTTTAATTGGAATATTATAATTCTGACCATAATTTGACTCTATTGTCGCAGAAAAAGAAACTCCAAAACTTACCAATTTTCTGAAAATTCATGTTCGTACGGGACAACGGTGGACTTTTCCGTGCGAATGCTCCATAACCCATAACAGTTTTTTAAATGTTACCTAAAGATATCTGCTACCATTATATGGGGCCCAATACACGATTTAGTTAATTTGCCTCGATAGAATAAAATGGCAAAGTTAGCTCTGATTTTGCGTTTTTTAGTAGGTCGAGTCGCAGCATGCTAAGTTATTACGGATAAGTTTTCAACATTTATTTCTGTGTTGATTTATTCCTTTAATTAAACTAGTGGCTCTGTGAGCTGTAGAACTCGCGAGACTGTCTTTAAAAAAATCCTTTATTTCGAAATGACTCGACAAACAAATTCTATATAATTAACGAACTTGCTCACAAAATTTCACGAGAATCGGTTGAGAAATGCGACCTGGGCTGTTATTCTCTACGCGTTAATGCGGCTCACCCCGCCGGTCACCCGTTACGAAACTAGACCTCTACCTACGCTTAATTACTACGCATCGCGGTGTCAAGGTGTAATTGTGGGTGAGCGTTGAGGTGAACTTAAAACCAGTTACAGAATAGGGGGCCTGTAGAGGGGAACTGTACAGCGTGACATCGTAACAGACACCATTCGAACGATTTTCGGCCCAAGCTGAAGCTTAGAACTTCGTTCGCTTCGCTTCCTCGTTCGACTAGCTTTATATAAAAATCACATTCGTATTAACCCCCCGTTTGAAAACTAGTGTGTTTATGAACACTGGATAGACAAACATTAGGCATGAAACTGAAAGGGTATCGAAAGTGGGGTAATATTCTAAATCTAGTTAGCCTAGTCATGGTTCAGATTGGAGACGTGCCCTATTAATTTATTACCCGTCACCCGGCGCGTCAAGCTAATAAATATCCCGTAGAATCAGCGTTTCATCGATAATGATGCAGCCTCTGACACCTACTCAACCTAATTTATGCGAGAACTTAGACATGTTCCACATAAACTTGCCATCTACAAACATGTAGGGTGTGAACACGAAAATCCAGGTCAATTAGCATGCAATTAAAACCGTAACTCCTTAAATGTCGAATACCGTTATTGCGGGTTGGTAAAACAAGACAAGCGACCCTTACAAATTATTAGCCAAATAATTATAAACTACCATTATCTTACGTTAAATTTTAAATAACATTGGGTAAATAAGTTACTAAATGAACTTTAGCAACTCTACTCTCTGTATATTCCAATATTCACCGAGGTTCAGTGCAAAATAAAGTTACGGCCACCATCACCGCTTTTATGCACAAAAATAATCATACTCGAGACAGTATCTTATTGGCTTTTATTTGCTCCTAGAGTTACCTAATAGGAAAATTTTACATATGATGTGTCATGATCAAACGCCATGAGGGACTGAATACTTAAGTTATTTTCCTGCTATCGATGACTCTAATCCAATTAGTTTACAATGTAATTTTGATCTATTTTGCGCGCACATTCTGATACGCTACGCTACATCAACGCGCGTGGAAGCCAGGCCGCGAAACACAAACGCCATGAGTCGATGACTAATCCAATTGGATTACAATGTAATTTTGATCTATTTTGCGCGCACATTTTGATACGCTACGCTACATCAACGCGCGTGGAAGCCAGGCCGCGAAACACAAACGCCATGAGTTGATGACTCTAATCCAATTGGATTACAATGTAATTTTTATCTATTTTGCGCGCACATTTTGATACGCTACGTCAACGCGCGTGGAAGCCAGGCCGCGAAACACAAACGCCATGGGGCAAGTCCCATAGACCACCTGATTTCTGCCAAGAAACTTACCTGGAAGGGATACCTGAAGAGTGGGCTCTTGTCGCCGTCGCCTTCGGGCAATTGCTTGCAGAGCTCGCCCAGCTCCGCCTGCTCCACCGTGTGGATCGCGTCCGTCTCAATGCGTCCACGCTCCTTGCGCTTCTGTCCAACAAACATGTCCAGGTTAGAGAGCGTCAGCCTCTACACGGAAGGAAGGCCGACTTTCCTTGGCACGCTCTAAAGCGCAAACAACGGACGGATTATGACATAATATGACGGACATAAATACAATAATTGTGAAGCAGCACGTGGGTTAATTGAAATGTGTTTATAACCCGCAAGAGTTTATCTTAAGACCTCGTTCGTATGACGTTAGTACGCGCTCGAGTCTCAATAGTTAACTCTTGCGGGATATAACTGCTCTTGTTCCATAACTTAATCAGCGATATAACCGTAATGTTTGCCATAAGCCATTATTATATATAGGTACCTACTAAAGCTATCTTTAAATTAGTTCCTACGCGATTCACAGAATGTTTGGTCTATTTTGAAAAGGTGCAATGTAACACTCCCCGATCTTCCCCCTGCGCCAGTTAAGTGTCTGCTAGAAGGTCGCCAACACGCCCCACCGACCGAGCGACCTACTTGGTCGGCACCGACCGCTGTAGTATGGAATTTTGCTGCAAACAACTATCTACACGGTCGATGCGGACCAAGATCGCTCGGTCGGAGGGGCGTGTTGGCGACCGTCTAGCAGACACTTTAGAGCACTAAATTTTGTCAGCTAAAGGTCGCATTACAAAGTAGCTCTAAATCAGCAGTCGACTCTGCAGGCAAGTCATAAATAATGCGACCGAAATCAAGAGTACGCTCTCTCGATTACGGAAGCAGAAGTCCTATTTGAACTTAATCAATCATTTATATAAGGTACGTTTTTTTATCGTATGGCAAACAGGATGAAACAGTAACAAAATAAAACATATTCAACTATAAATTAATATTGAGGCTGATCAGCCACTCAATGGCTTCGTCGCTAAGGACGATCAGGTCTTCTGGAGGGCCACCGGCGTAGCGGGTTATGTTATGGGGCAGTCCTCGATGATGTGCTGGATAAGGTACGTACCTGGGATTAGCCGAGAAACCCCAGAAACTGCGCACGGTACAGCAATCACTAATTGAATTCAATTAAATTGGAGCGGCACGCCCCGCTGACGTTTTAAACTTCCAACCCAACGATGAAAAATGCAGTGCATTGAAATAATGTAATTTTCCGTTTTCCGATCACCCGGTTTCATATTAATAAAATATTGCAACAGGTTAATTAGGCCAGTCCGTAGAGTATATCTTTGTTGCAAAAGGTGGTGTCGAAGATTTTTTTTTTATAATTGTTTACATCGATAAAACCGAGCAAATATCAAAAAAGGTTACACGAGATATCTTGGGACAACTTTTGACAGCCACAAATCTGGGACTTTTTTTGGTTTCTCACTGGTAGCTTCTATACGGTGCATCCTAGCGACAAGTTACACACTAGGGAATTAAAGAACATGAAATTATGCGTCTTAATGAGTACCAACACATATTAATTCAATTCAGCGACATAGTAGAAAACCATGGTCGAAAACGAGGCTTTCCTCAAGTTTGTAAGTTATTTCAAGATAGTCGTTTTTAAGCTTCTCCGTTTCAATTTTGAATTTAACTATAGATTTTAGCTCCTCAATTGTAGGAATTTACAGAATCGACAGTCATTTCAGCATTAGTATCACCATAACTGGTAATCGTAGAGCTGGCAGTTTTCTCGTGCAACGCATCAGCATTGCAGTTCAACGAAGAAATACTGCCGGTATACTCGGTACAATGCCTAGAGGGCCTTTTTAGGGTTCCGTAGCCAAAATGGCAAAAACGGAACCCTTATAGTTTGGTCATGTCTGCCCGTCAATCCGTCTGTGCGTATGTCACAGGTATTTTACTTGAAAACTATAAGGTGTATTTGAATGAAATTTGGAGGATAGGTGTATTTTGTTAGCCGCTACATAGTTCTGTAATGAAATGACAAAAAATATTTTTTTTAGGGGTACACTCCACACATGCAAGTCAAAAAAAACACATTGTAATTCCACGTGTGGCGCATCAATCGATAGGCCTTTTAAAATAAATATAAGGTTTTTCAGCAAGTTTTTCGATTTAGTGAAAATAGTCGGAGATAATCGCCCCGAAAGTCACATAATTTTCAGGATTTGTCTGCTGCCAAAAGTATTTCGTGTAACCATTTTTGATATTTGCTCGGTTGTATCCATATTACATGACATAAAAAACATAAAATGTTCTACATCACCTTTTGCAAAGTACCCCGTGCTTTGAACCTCTACTGGCTGGCGTAGACGATTATCTCCGACTATTTTCACTTAATCGAAAAACTTGCTGAGAAACCTTATATTTATTTTAAAAGGCCTATCGATTGATGTGCCACACGTGGACTTACAATATTTTTATTTTTTTTGACTTGCAGTTACATGTATAGGGTACACCACTAAAATAATATTTTTTTAGTAATTTCATTACAGAACTATGTAGCGGCTAACAACATACACCTACCCTCCAAATTTTATTCAAACACACCTTACACTTTTCGAGCAATGCTGATGCGTTACACGAGAAAGCTGCCAGCTCTTCGATTACCAGTTATGATGGTACTAATGCTGAAATGACTGTCGATTATGTAAATTCCTACAATTGAGGAGCTAAAACCTATAGTTAAATTCAAAATTGAAACGCAGAAGCCTAAAAACCACTATCTTGAAATAACTAACAACGTTGAGGAAAGCCTCGTTTTCGACCATGGTTTTCTACTATGTCGCTGAACCGAATCAATATGTATTGGTACTCATTAGACGCATAATTTCATGTTCTTTAATTTCCTAGTGTGTAACTTTTCGCTAGGATGGCGTATAGAAGCTACGAGTGAGAAACCAAAAAAGTCTCAAAACTTCGAGGATTTGTGACTGCCAAAAGTTGTCCCATGATATCTCGTGTAACCATTTTTGATATTTGATCGGTTGTATCGATGTCAACAATATTTAAAAAAAAATCTTCTACACCACCACTTGCAACGTACCCCGGGGTGCTTTCAACCTCTACGGACTGGCCTAAATGCCATTAAAATCCTGTTTGATTACTCTAAACGTGATAAATGATAATCATGTTATATTATTTTCATCGACACTTGAAACAAATGACAACTGTCATCCAAGCATATCTTTAAATTTAACTTAAAATTGTGCCGAAATGGCCGCTGTCATTTTAACCAATCAATTAATAGTATTTTTCACAATCGTGTTATAATAGAGAGCTTTTCAGTCGAGTACCGTGTTTAGGCCACGAAGCTTGCTTAGTGGCCTAAGTAAGGTACGAGATTAAAAAAGCTTGATTATAACACTATTGTGAACAATACTTTTTGTACGAGTTCATTAAAATTAATTTTCTACGAGTCAACTGAACTCGATACTGTTGAAACGAAGTGCAGCCTATCGCTAGTACGCTCGTTGATATCTTAAAAGACATCAACGAGCGTACGACATAAACGAGTAAACTCAATAATCAAAGCGATTTGTTTGTTGAAGCGAGCGTGTTTTTTTTTGTAGGTACTTTGTATTTTGCATGGCTTCTTAAAGCCTAAATGTATGGCCTCACAACAATTGTAACACCATTTTGTACCACATTTATTGCGAATAAAAATATTTCTATTTCTATTTCTATTCTATTGGTCCAATTCATTACAGTTCGGTAAAGCAGCCACGTGATTGGTCGAATTTATTTTAGTTATATTTTCAATTTTTTTTCGGTTGTGTAGAGCGTATCGAAACAGTTATTTCGGTTGTTTCGGAAGTAACAGACTATTCAACGATGAAAAGAGTGACGTTGCAGTATTCTCTATGAAATCTTAATACACATATTTTAATCGTCGAGTACAAAAAATAATATAATCTCAGAAGCATAGATAGTCTGTAGCATTTGCATAAAATTGAATTCCCCTGTCATGTAACAATTGATTTTAATAACTGTGTTATTTTTATTCTTACTATGTATGATGATGCATTCGGTGAAACGTTTGTCGTTGAACTAAGGGGATCACATGACAAGTTCATGTCGTCCGTGATTGTTTTCGACTTCAGTTGAGTTTACGGTGAAAATGAAGATTGAGCTGGAATAAGGGGATCACATGACACTAGTTCATGTCGTCCGTGATTGTTTTCGACTTCAGTTGAGTTTACGGTGAAAATGAAGATTGAGCTGGAATAAGGGGATCACATGACACTAGTTCATGTCGTCCGTGATTGTTTTCGACTTCAGTTGAGTTTACGGTGAAAATGAAGATTGAGCTGGAATAAGGGGAGCACATGACACTAGTTCATGTCGTCCGTGATTGTTTTCGACTTCAATTGAGTTTACGGTGAAAATTAAGATTGAGCTCGAATAAGGGGATCACATGACACTAGTTCATCTCGTCCGTGATTGTTTTCGACTTCAGTTGAGTTTACGGTGAAAATGAAGATTGAGCTGGAATAAGGGGAGCACATGACACTAGTTCATGTCGTCCGTGATTGTTTTCGACTTCAATTGAGTTTACGGTGAAAATTAAGATTGAGCTCGAATAAGGGGATCACATGACACTAGTTCATGTCGTCCGTGATTGTTTTCGACTTCAGTTGAGTTTACGGTGAAAATTAAGATTGCGCTGGAATAAGGGGATCACATGACAAGTTCATGTCGTCCGTGATTGTTTTCGACTTCAGTTGAGTTTACCGTGAAAATGAAGATTGCGCTGGAATAAGGGGATCACATGACAAGTTCATGTCGTCCGTGATTGTTTTCGACTTCAGTTGAGTTTACGGTGAAAATGAAGATTGCGCTGGAATAAGGGGATCACATGACAAGTTCATGTCGTCCGTGATTGTTTTCGACTTCAGTTGAGTTTACGGTGAAAATGAAGATTGCGCTGGAATAAGGGGATCACATGACAAGTTCATGTCGTCCGTGATTGTTTTCGACTTCAGTTGAGTTTACGGTGAAAATGAAGATTGCGCTGGAATAAGGGGATCACATGACAAGTTCATGTCGTCCGTGATTGTTTTCGACTTCAGTTGAGTTTACGGTGAAAATGAAGATTGCACTGGAATAAGGGGATCACATGACAAGTTCATGTCGTCCGTGATTGTTTTCGACTTCAGTTGAGTTTACGGTGAAAATGAAGATTGCGCTGGAATAAGGGGAGCACATGACAAGTTCATGTCGTCCGTGATTGTTTTCGACTTCGCGCGAACACGTCAAAAGTCTTTATTAAAAGGGAATAAGGGCTTTTGACGTCTTCGATTGCGTTGTTTCTTTTGATGCTGACTGTAGCCATAGTACAAGCTTAACTAGGTCAATTTGCGTAACATTGTCCGCAAATATTTATATTATTGAATAAACAGATTTTAACGGACGTTATTTAACTTACGATTACCGATGGTTTGACTTAACTAAGGGTGGGTTAGGTTAGTTGCACCAAACCGTCTGTAATCGTAAGGCGGTGTTCGTTAAAATCTGAATATATGGAAAGTTTGACCGGTTTCTATGGAATGACAGCTGTCGGCGCCATATTTAACGTTAATCGGTCTGTAATGGTAATAACAGCAACCCGCCCTAAGCCCAAACACCAATTCGTTAAGATAGTTAGAGAAATTATTAATATACGATATTTTGTAAACGAACCATGGCATCGAAATGAAAAGTCGCTACAGTGATCGCCATTGCCAGGACTCCTGGCACGTTGTAGGTATGTATGTATATATATCCCGCAAGAGTTAACTTGGGACTCGATCGCGTACTAACGTCATACACAGTGTTATTTTGGGTATAAAAAACGGACATCCTCTTTTTATTGAATAATCATATAGTATTTACTAATATAAACCATTTACAACTATTCCAGTGTGCCAAATCGACCTACTTTTTGAGATATATTTTTTTGAAAATGCTGAGTTTTGATAGAAATAATATTGAAAAAACTAAATATTTCCAAAACTATTCGGTTCTACTCCACGAAGCTTTGATATCCCATTACCCGATGTAAGATACATTTTTGGGATCTAATTATATATTCGTAGATTAGATAGAACTTTGTAAATTCATTATTTTGTGGTTTATTCGTTTTATTTTTTTAAATGAAAATATATTGCTGTTAGGATTTGATTTTGTCACAAAATAATTAGGCATTACTAGAAGTTACGTCATGTTTTTTTTTTAAATCCGAATTCCGTGGGATCTAAGAGTAGTTGAAGTTTTAATTTTTTTCTGACAATTCTGGTTATGTTGGTACCTAGGGTTTTGGTTATCATACATATGAAAGAGCCTAATTTTTCATAGTAGTTTGGCATTCACACAATTTAAAATAATGAGAGTTCAAAAAAAAAATTTGTACCAACATAACCAGAATTATCAGAAAAAACGTAAAACTTCAATTACTCTTAGATCCCACGGAATTCAGATTTGAAAAAAAACACGACGTAACTTCTAGTAATGCCTAATTATTTTGCGACAAAATCAAATCCAAATAGCAATAGATTTTCATTTAAAAAAATAAAACGAATAAACCACAAAATAATGAATTTACAAAGTTCTATCTTATCTACGAATATATAATTAGATCCCAAAAATGTATCTTACATCGGGTAATGGGATATCAAAGCTTCGTGGAGTAGAACCGAATAGTTTTGGAAATATTTAGTTTTTTCAATATTATTTCTATCAAAACTCAGCATTTTCAAAAAATTATATCTCAAAAAGTAGGTCGATTTGGCACACTGGAATGGTTGTAAATGGTTTATATTAGTAAATACTATATGATTATTCAATAAAAAGAGGATGTCCGTTTTTTATACCCAAAATAACACTGTGCGTCATTCGAACAAGGTCTCAAGTTAACTCTTGCGGGTTATACTATACTACTCTTGTATCACTTGTGTGTTCAACGTGTGGCGTGGAAGATAAGGTGAGCGACTGCTGGCCACGCGCCAGCCAGTAAACCACAAGCGCTCTCTACGTAACAGATGACATTAATGCCTGACTGTTCCGTAGCGGAATTCCTGGTCTAATCATGGAATTAATCAAATGGAATCGTAATTTAATTGGATTATGTCACTAAATAAGGAGACCGACGGTTTAAACGATTTCGTCCCAGCCGTCTGCTCCGTAGTGGTATTTCCATGTTGAAATCATGGAAATAATAAATTTTGAAGTTATTTATTTGGATCTTTAAGAGATTCCGTCACAGCCACCGACTGTACCTACATATGTGTACGACTGTAGACGTTTAAAGCTTCGGAAGTCGATAAAGTTAGTTCTGAGACATTTTTGTAGAAATTTTGTCGAGAGAGCGAGTAGGTAACTAAAAATAAACTTATGAGAAGATAGTCCCATAATATTGCGTTATAATAATAATAATAGTATTTGCGTACTAAGTAACAGGGCCATTTTAGGAAAAGTGTACACTTCGATTTATTTTTTAATTTTGTTATATATATCGGGTTTTTTCTTCTCAGTATCGAAAGTATGCGCGCATAAATATCTGACACGACTTTTTTTTAGGGCCGTTATAGGCCGTAAGCCCACTCCCAACCCAATATACCTACGTCTCATGTCATGACAGCACGATAAAATTCATGGCAGCAGGTCGAGTAAGTTGTGCTGAGCAAGAATGCCAAGGCAGACGGTGCCAAAGTTGGCCACCTTTGGCACCGTACTTCCGGCCATTTCAGGACTGAATTTTGAAGGTCAACTTTTTTGCGAACAACGTTTTGGCCCCTGCTCAAAATGGATGTAGGGTTGGGTCTCGTGGTACTAAAGAGCTCCTCCTCATAGACATGACCATTTGCCAACGAGTCCGGCGGAACAGAGGGGCCCTCTCGGCCGCTTGGATTGACTACAAGAAGGCCTATGATTCGGTGCCTCATTCATGGCTGAGGAGGATCTTAGAGCTGTATAAAGTTGATGCAGTTCTGAGATCCTTCTTAGGCGCTTGCATGGGGCAGTGGACCACAGTTTTTCGTCAACCGGGGGGAGGAGATGGCCCCTCTGGCCCGCAGGACTCTATAAGGATTAAACGTGGGATCTTCCAGGGCGACAGTCTGAGTCCTCTGTGGTTCTGCCTAGCGCTGAATCCACTCAGCACCCTGCTGAAGGATTCGGGGCTAGGTTGCCGGCTT
Organism: Epinotia brunnichana; assembly: GCA_963854355.1. Classification (NCBI taxonomy): domain Eukaryota; kingdom Metazoa; phylum Arthropoda; class Insecta; order Lepidoptera; family Tortricidae; genus Epinotia; species Epinotia brunnichana. The sequence continues at coordinate 18,246,441 of OY977940.1, read as the reverse complement.
CGGAGAGAGGGTGAGGTCAATTCTCATCTGCTCTATATGGATGACCTCAAGCTGTTTGCACCGAATAGACATGACCTGTTGGAACTACTGAAAACAACAGAAGTCTTCAGTAGCGCCATCAAAATGGAATTTGGTGTCGATAAGTGTGCTGTTATGCATGTACAGCGGGGTAGAGTTGTAAATTCAACAAATTTACAACTTTCTGAGACAATGTCCCTCAAGTCTATCTCCGAAACAGAAACCTATAAGTATCTTGGTATGTCACAGTCATTGGGTATTGAGGGTGAGGCCGTAAAGCGGGCGGTGAAGGAACGCTTCTTTTGTCGCCTGACAAAAGTACTTAATAGTCTTTTGTCGGGCGGCAACAAGGTGCGCGCCTTCAACGCCTGGGTGATGCCCTTGCTTACTTACTCCTTTGGCGTACTAAGATGGACTCAGACTGAGCTGGATGCCCTGGACCGAAGAGTTCGTGTACTGCTTACTGCGCATCGCATGCTACACCCACGCTCGTCTGTTATGAGACTGTACATCTCGCGGAAGTGTGGAGGTCGCGGGTTTTTAAATGCCAAAGACCTCCACAACCGCGAGGTGTGCAGTCTCAGGGATTATTTCCTAAGCAACGAGTGTGGGATGCATCGCGACGTAGTAGCAGTAGACGGAAACTTCACCCCGCTCTCCTTGGCAAACGAGAACTGGCGCAGACTTAAAGTAATGAGCGCCGATGACCGCAGGGCGGTGTGGAGGAGCAAGGAGCTTCACGGGCGGTTCTGCAAGGCCCTCACAGGGCCCGATGTAGATCTGCTCGCGTCGGTGAACTGGCTACGTTTCGGGGATCTCTTCGGGGAAACCGAAGGTTTTGTCTGTGCAATTGCGGACGAAGTTATCATGACGAACAATTACCGGAGGTATATCCTGAAGGACGGTACGGTCGACATTTGTCGGGCATGCCGCCGTCCCGGGGAGTCACTCAGGCATATTATCTCCGGTTGTGGTCATCTTGCTAACGGCGAGTATTTGCACAGACATAACCTTGTAGCCAGAATTATTCACCAGCAACTTGCTCTGCTATACGGTCTTGTGGTCTCTGAGGTGCCTTACTATAAGTACACACCTGCGCCAGTTCTCGAAAATGATCGTGCCACGCTCTATTGGGATCGATCTGTCATCACGGACAGGACTATTCTTGCCAATAGGCCTGATATCGTGCTGACAGATCGATCGAAACGCCAGGCAGTGCTCGTCGACATCACCATCCCCCATGACGGGAACCTCGTGAAAGCCGAGAAGGACAAAGCCAGCAAGTACCTAGACCTGGCACACGAGGTAACTGCTATGTGGGATGTTGATTCGACGATCATCGTCCCGATAGTCGTTTCGGCGAACGGTTTAATAGCGAAGAGTCTCGACCATCACCTCAAGAGACTCTCGCTCGATGGCTGGATCAAGGGCCAGATACAGAAGGCGATACTCCTGGATACTGCGAGGATAGTCAGGAGGTTCCTGTCTCTGTCGCCCTGACCACCGGTAGCTTAGGCCCCGCCTCGCTGCCGGTGGCACCCTAGGTTAGGTTTTTATAATGATTTTATGCTTTGTATGTATAGTTTTATATTTTACTTTTTATATAGTTATTGTAAAAACCTAATCTAAGAAAGAAATGAAATAAAGGAAATAATAGTATTTGCGTACTAAGTAACAGGGCCATTTTAGGAAAAGTGTACACTTCGATTTATTTTTTAATTTTGTTATATATATCGGGTTTTTTCTTCTCAGTATCGAAAGTATGCGCGCATAAATATCTGACACGACTTTTTTTTAGGGCCGTTATAGGCCGTAAGCCCACTCCCAACCCAATATACCTACGTCTCATGTCATGACAGCACGATAAAATTCATGGCAGCAGGTCGAGTAAGTTGTGCTGAGCAAGAATGCCAAGGCAGACGGTGCCAAAGTTGGCCACCTTTGGCACCGTACTTCCGGCCATTTCAGGACTGAATTTTGAAGGTCAACTTTTTTACATACGAACCAGGGATCGGATACCGGTATTTTCACCATACAACAATACCGGAGTTAATACGTTTTATTTCGTTCTTTGATTTATGATATCATTTTTGATTGGGCAATCTAATAATACGAAAAACTTACCCAAATACATGATAGAGTCCTAATTTAAGAGCCTAAAATAATTCAAAATATTAGACTACTTCGGGGATTAATAAAAATACCGGTTCCGAACCCTAATAGTGCAAGTAAAATAAAAGCTTTCCCCTTTCACCCCCACCACCTCCCCTCCAGCATAGAAGTCATTCTCACCCATCAGGCCTTTTTACTTGGGTGGCCAGCGGGCGTCCATACAATCGAGCGATTTCAATGTATTGGCACTATTGGCAGCCGCTCGCCGCCCCGCTGCCCGCTGGCTTCCAGACAGCTTAGTTAATAAAATTAGTGCTTAGTGTTAATAAAATCTCGGGAACGTAAAAGCTTAGTTTCAGAAGTCCGAAAATGTATCCTTCATAATGGCCTTTTTACCCGACTGCCTCAGAAGGAAGGCTATATTTTTCGAGCGTTATGTAAATAAATAAATAAATATTTGCGGACAATTTTACTCAAATCAACCTAGTCCCAAACTAAGCAAAGCTTGTACTATGGGTACTAGACGACGATATAGATACTTATATAGAGAAATAAATACTTATATACATAGAAAACATCCATGACTCAGGAACAAATATTCGTGCTCATCACACAAATAAATGCCCTTACCGGGATTTGAACCCAGGACCTCTTGCTTCGTAGGCAGCGTCACTACCAACTAGGCTAAAGCGGTCGTCAAAATGTATGTGTGTGGACTAGAAAATTCTATTTCACGGACTACAGTCCAACAGGCTTGATGTATTCAAAGCAAGACCACAGTTTAACAAATATATTGTAATACTTTGGCAAGACCATCCAAAGAGTTAAATATCTACAGCGCAGGTTTCAAAGCTGAGCACAGAGTCAGTATCCGCAACTAATTTCGTCCTAATATTAAATATTTACAACCACTAATCGGCAACATGCTTCGTCAAGAACCATTACAAAAAAACATGAATAAATAAATGATTTTTATCTTATCTTATCATGGGAAAGAAAAATCATACTACGGTGTTGAATTCCAGGCCCGATAATTGCCTGGTGCATATGTCCCTAATACACTGGCAGCATTTTCCCTCTGTATTGCCAGTGAAATCCGTTATACCAAGTACGAACCGGACCTGGGATCACGACACATACACACACACATAACATACACATTTGAACATATCACGACACGAAGTATTAGGCGACACAAAAACGAAATCCACACTGCTATCCTACGATGTGATCGGAAAGGATTATTGACTCGTCGGTAAATGAGGTTGCCTACTCAAACACCGCGGCGGAACGGAGCATTAAAACCGCTAAGAGGATTTCCCTGCGGGAGGTGAACCATCTCTGCGACAGGAACTCGCTGAACCAATGTCCGATTCAATTTCAAATTCAGATCGATCCGGCTGGATACTAGTAGATGTATAAATCTGCTGATATTTTATTGACTTCTTTACTAAAATGAAATCAAAAGATTTTTCAAAAACCCAACTGCTTTTTAGGGTTCCGTAGTCGACTAGGAACCCTTATAGTTTCGCTTTGTCTGTCCGTCCGTCCGCGGATAATCTCAGTAACCGTTAGCACTAGAAAGCTGAAATTTGGTACTAATATGTATATCAATCACGCCGACAAAGTCGTAAAATAAAAAGTGATTTTTTTATTTTTATTAGGGTATGTATCTCCCGTACCTATACGTAACGTGGGCAGTGTTTTTTTTTTTTCATTTTAACCCTAACGTGTGATGTATTGTTGGATAGGTATTTAAAAATGAATCGGGGTTTGCTAAAATCATTTTTTGATAATGTTAATATTTTCGGAGATAATCGCTCCAGAAGTAAAAAAAAATGTGTCCCCGGCCCTCTAACTTTTGAACCATAAGTTTTAAAAATATGAAAAAAATCTCAAAAGTAGAACTTTATAAAAACTTTCTAGGAAAATTATTTTGAACTTGATAGGTTGAATAGTTTTTGAAAAAAAATACAAAATAATTTCACACACTTACTGTGAAGGACGAAAAACTACGGAACCCTACACTGAGCGTGGCCCGACACGCTCTTGGCCGGTTTTTTGCAATTATTATAGCCTATGTCACTCCCACGATTATGAGGAATCCAACGACACCTCATATGTCAAAATCCGTCACACGGTTTAGGCTACAGGGCGTGTCAAAGAATAAGACATACACACATACTTACATACATACATACGCTCGAAAAACATAACCCTCCTCACCTTCGGCAGTTGGGTAATAATCGCAGGACATACCCACAGTAACTAAAGTTTATAATATTTTTCTGTAATATTCTCAACTACATCTTAAAATGTTGCCTTGCACGTTATTGAGCGTCGCGGCGCTATCTTATTGATATATATTATTGTACTTAGTTATAATTAATAGATAAGTATTTTTAAACAGTAGATAATTAGGTTAATAAGTGTTGTTCGGCAACAAACTGTTATGCAGTTTGGCGCAAACTTTACTGTAAATTATGCTGTGTAATCCTCGTTTTGGTTCAATATATATTTAAAAAAAAGCTAGCGCTCAAGCCAACTACAAAATCATAAGCAAACATCGGGGTTTTCGGAGCGGGAACGTTTGACATTAGCCAAAGAGTAGGTATTTACTTAAAAACAGATCGTACCCTAGTAGGTTTCTACCGAATGAATAATTGATTGAAAAATAAATAAAGATTAATCATACATATAGGTACATATTTTATATTGGTCATTCATTATCAACCTCTTCAGTTAAGTCTATTCATTTATAAGAAAATGCTTCATAGATATCGAGCGTCAAGATTGACATTGTATTAGACACCTATTGTCAACCGTTACCCTTGCTTGTCTAGTAGATAAACTTATATGCAATTGTATTTTAAAAAACTGTAAATAATCAGTCAACACAAATATGCCTCCGAGAAAAAAAACTCGTTACGAGTTTATGCGTTCGTGGATAGAAAATAATCCAGAGATAGAGGTTCGAGATTCTTTATTATTTTGCACCAAGTGCAATGTGAGCTTCGCTCAAACGAAATCTAGTGTAACGCGACATGTCGCATCTAATAAACATACAGGTATGAAATATGATTTCAATAGTGAGCTCTTGAAATTTGTTGTGGGCTGTAATATACCATGGACGCAGGTAAACAATCCGATATTTAAAGATTTTATCGAAAATTGTGTTACCGGTAAATTTGGAAAAACTGCAAAAGTTCCTTCGGAATGTCAACTGCGACGGGAATATTTAAATAAATCTTACGATGAAAAAATGAATAAAATACGGAGCGAGCTAAAAAATGAATATATATATGTGAGTGTTGACGAAACCACGGATGATTATGGTCGTCAAATAGCTAACGTAATAGTGGGAGCATTACGTGATGATCACATCTGTGATCTTCATCATCAGTTCCACTTCACCAAAATTACGATTACACGACTTATAATAGAAAATACCGAAATCACTACACGCGTGCCTATTAAATTTGAGGGTTGCCCTCAATTCCCCTGGGATCCCATCATCAGATCCTAAATTGGTGACAATGGGACCTCGGGAGTATACACTTTTGAATAAAAAAAGAATTTTGGAAATCGGTCCACAATTGACGGATAAATCGGCGAACATTCATAAAAAAAAAATTACATACAGTGGAACATATAACCTCCTCCTTTTTTGAAGTCGGTTAAAAATTGGTTATTTTCTCTTTTTGAATACTTATAAAAATCTGTTTCAAAGACTTTTTCTAGTCTAATCACCACTGTCTACTAGTCTAGTACTACTAGACTATATAGTGGTGATTAGACCACGGTATTTTCTCTACATAGTACATACCGAAATTGAAAAAAATTAACACCTTCGTTCCGACCACAACAAACACATCTAAGAACCATCTCCACGGAAAAAACTCACGTCGATTAATGCGTTTGGAAACTAGGATGCCACAGACAGACAGACACACAGACACATTTTAATAATAAATAAATAAATATTTGCGGACAATCTAACACAAATCAACCTAGTCCCAAACTAAGCAAAACTTGTACTATGGGTACTAGACGACGATATACATACTTATATAGAGAAATAAATACTTAAATAGATAGAAAACATCCATGACTCAGGAACAAATATTCGTGCTCGTCACACAAATAAATGCCCTTACCGGGATTCGAACCCAGGACCTCTTGCTTCGTAGGCAGGGTCACTACCAACTAGGCTAAAGCGGTCGTCAAAATTATACATATTATAAACCTTCCTCTTGAATTACTATATCTAGTAAAAAACCGCATCAAAATACGTTGCGTAGTTTTAAAGATCTAAGCATACATAGGGATAGACAGACAGCGGGAAGCGACTTGGTTTTATACTATGTCGTGATAGACCATAGACCTTTATATAAGTACATATTTTACAGTAAAGTGTTCTTACAGTAAAGTGCCTTACTGTTGCAAAAATAGGAAGTGAAGTGACGTTCCTAGTTACTGACTAGCGCTAATTGAAAACGTTAAAATTCCCTTCCTAGAAGTAAAATACTCTCATGAAATGCTGATAGATACTACTAAATCGAGACGACTAACGAGAATATATATCAGCCAAAGAAAACCGCACGCAAGCCATCCGTTTATCAGTCTTTTTTACACAAATATCTTTTTAATATTTCCTCTCATGTTTGGGAAAAGCACTAGGATAGGAAACAATAGGGAACATTACGCAAAGCTTTGCGTAGGGGGCGACACTAACACAACCCGTAAACAAACCGCCATGACGTACAATGTCATATTTATTAACCTAACAAACAATAACAAATAATTGATGAAAACGCGTTAAACTACAATAGTTTTATTATCATTCGTGTGTAAAATACCTGTACTGTGATATTAAAACGGCATCCTATAGCTATTTAAAGCTGGATGAGGGCTTTTTTTTGCTTTACGACGTATTGCCGCTTCCCATAGTTTTCGTATCATCGTTTCCTTCGGAAATGAATGATGCCCTTCATTCTTGCATCCAATGTCGCAGCATTGATGCATTTTATTAATTGAAATATTCTCTTCCCTATTTGACCCAGAGCTTTGAAGGACTTGTCAAAGTTGTCAAAAAAACTGTTTACTAATTGTGATAGTGCTGCACTCTGGCGGCAGAACATTGCAGTAATGTTCCCTATTGTGAGAGAATAAAATAATAGTTAGGTCAGAATATAGAGCAATGAAAACGGGTACACTTTGTATAGAATTTCCGTAAAAACTGGGCCACGTTCATTCCCCTTGAGAATGAAGTTGTGCAAAAAGAAAACTAAAGACAGATTATTAAAAAAATACCTTTTATTATCAGAATTCTTTTGACGAACTCGTGATCATTGTTTGAAAAATAAAAATTTGATAGTGTAAAATCTTGGAAAAACTCAACCTAGGTCCCTGGTTAAAGAAAAGAGAAAGTAATTAATAATATAGGTTCAATTATCAGTAGTTTATAAATGAATAGTAAGCAATCGAAACTAGTGCAGGAGTAGGCCTTTGGCGTGAAAGTGAAGACGCCTTTGCTCAACAGTGGGTGGATGTGGGTTGATTTGATTGATTGGGTAAGTGAACAGCTATGCAGGCTCTACAGCGACCAGCGACCTAAGTTTGACAAACAGGCCGAAGGAAACGTTATTGTCAGACTCTACTAACATAGACATTCGACAAGTGTTACAAAGATATCCCCACATATAGATGATATATAAGTCACACAAATCCGGAAACTGTAAGGCACACAAGCGTTCTAGTGCTGAGAATGGCGGTCAAAACGTTGTAGTCAATAAAATAAATAGTTATTATTACCTATAAAAATATTTCAAAATCTCATATTTTGGATGACATCAAACATTTCTATAATGTAACACGGCATATCATTTTTCTACAAGTGATGGTGTATGGAATTCAATATAGAGTCCAGTTTGGCACTTCGGGATCACGTGTGAAAATCTGAGGTCGCGATTAACGATTCGAGATGCGTTATTTTGATAAAATCGACTCTAATAACATAGACACTAGACAAGCGTTACAAAGAGATTTCCACAAATATACATGTATATGACATGTAAGTAACACAAAGCTGGAAACCAGAAGGCACATTCACAAAAGACCCGCAACAGAAAAACGCCGAAAGCAAAAGAGAGTGAGTCTTTTTGAAACAATTAGCGCGCGAGTCGCGGAGGGCTCTCCATTAAAATTGCTCGGATAACGAGGGGCGCTCACGTGCGAGTGCAGTGCCGTGCCGTGACTACACATACATTATACATAGTGAGGGTAGTTCCCTCCATTGTGCGGGTGATTCCAGTGTACACTTCGCAGGCCACGAGTGCTCCATAAAAGCTATCCGGAAAAATGAAGCTCGGAACGGATAAACACCGACATTTTGAAGTTATTCAACAGCGCGATTTTTCAGCTCTATCGCCGTTTTCGCTACATTTGTATATTGTGCAGTTTAAATCGCTACATAACAATAAATAAATAAACTTATGTTTACACATAAAACCCTTACCTAAGCGTTGTTATTCCGAATTAGCTAACACACACTTAGTTTATTGTGAATCCGAGTCCTTATTAGGAAATCCCCAGTGTCACTTGATTTTACATAGAACGTACTAAAATGTATTAAAACTAACTAAATGTTAAATATTAAATTCGGCCGAGAATGGCATTCGTAGAACAATTCGCGCATCAATTAAATAAGATAAGAGAAGTGACCACTTTAAGCCGAGTACAAAATTGGTTTTGCGTAGGCGGATACTATAAAAGGAATGCGCACAAATCTGGCAACATCCGCTGCTTAAGCGTGAGCCCTGTATAAAACAGGGGTCATGATGGGTGTGTCATAACAGATGTTTAAAGGTTTAAGTGTGCGTAGTAGAGGATGTAGTAATTACCAGTATGTGAGGAGTGCGTAGTGTGTAGCGGCGCTACTAGGGAGGCCGGCGCGGAACTGCCGCTGCCACTGTCGGGCGCGCGGCGGGAGCCGACACACCCAGCTAGCGCAGGCGCGACAACGTCCACCCCACACGTCTAACCCTACGCCGACATCGGCTGCCGCAGGCCTCTACATCTCCCGATACCACAAACAGGGTACTACTATATTAACCGTAGGTTGTACAGCGAGAGTACGCCAAATCTTGAAATTTGGTAGGTTGGAAGAATTCGTAATTCTGTACAATGTCCGCACAATTTCCCAATGTCCTACAATTTTATTACATTGATTGAAAGTCTGACAGAACGTATGGGATTTTCGTAGCTCAGTGGGATTTTTAGGCCACTTAACTCGAACAAAAATAAGAGCTTTAAAGGCCAATATCACGCAAACAGATAACTAAATTGAAAAATGGTTTTTAGAAACCCATATTTTTTTTGAACAAGCTATCCAACGAAACACACCATGGGTTAATAAGAAAAAAAAGTGGCCAAGTGCGAGTCGGGCTCGCACATGAAGGGTTCCGTAAAATAAATTGCGATTTACGATTTATGACGTATTAAAAAAAACTACTTACTAGATCTAGTTCAAATCAATTTTCGGTGGAAGTATATTTTTCATATATTTTTTTTAGTTTTATCATTCTCTTATTTTAGAAGTTACAGGGGGGGGGGACACACATTTTACCACTTTGGAAGTGTCTCTCGCGTAAACTATTCAGTTTAGAAAAAAATTATATTAGAAACCTTAATATCATTTTTGAAGACCTGTCCATAGATACCCCACACGTATGGGTTTGATGAAAAAAAAAAATTTGAGTTTCAGTTCTGTGTATGAGGACCCGAAAACTTAATGTTTTTTTTTAAATTTTTGTGTAAAAATCTTAATGCGTTTCACAGAATACATCTACTTACCAAGTTTCAACAGTATAGCTCTTATAGTTTCGGAAAAAAGTGGCTGTGACATACGGACGGACAGACAGACAGACATGACGAATCTATAAGGGTTCCGTTTTTTGCCATTTGGCTACGGAACCCTAAAAATGTACATCCCCAATTTAGGGACAGGTGCCTTAAAAAAAATTTTTTTTCAAGTTTTTATTTTACTATTTTGTTGGTGTGCTTGATTTATATACACATGCTGAATTACAGCTTTCTAGTAGTAAGGGTCACTGAGTAAAACCGCCGAGGGACAGACGGGCGACAGAAATAAGGCTACCTTGTTGACTACGGAACCCTAAAACAACCTAATTCGGTATATTTGTGCTGTTAGCTGTTCGACCTTGCTTCTGGCCGAATTTTATTAATCTGGGGCAAAAGGAATTACCACATATGTAGGTTTTGATTTCCTTGCGAGCCCAAATATGCGGCAAAATACAACATAAGCGGCCGTACTTTTTGATTGAGCTGACATTAATTTCATCTTGGTGTGTTTCTGAGAAAATGGTCTTATCTGACAGATAGACAGACTAGACAGAGGAGTGGATTAGAGTATCTATCTACCAAGGCTGTGCGAGGTAGCGGAGCGGTGTGCGCCAATAGCATCGCTAACGCATCTATTTATTGGTGGATTTCTCAGAGCATAGAATACTAGAGAGAGGACAAGCCGCCGGCGGCCGTGTCGCAGCTGTATGCTCAATAGGCATACACTGCCATACTGTGCACGCGTGCTGATCGCAGAGAATATTACGTTTTCTCCCAAAACGCCTGATATGATGCGCGTTTATTGTCAAATAAGCGTGTAGGTATACAAGTGTGTGTGTTTTAGATGTGTGCGTGCTTTGTCTCGTCAATTACTTGGGCGTTGTGTGGGTTAATGTACTTGCGACAGGCGTACTCAATACATATCGGCCGGCATGTCCGATCTCCTTATATTCATACATCTGTGGTGGATTTCGTTGTAAGACAAAGGGCTCCTTTTGAGGTACGGAAACCTAATATCGCCCCATTTCGCTCGGAGTTTCCACATACGTAAAGGGAAAACAAGGGATATACATAGGTTTCCTCATCACGCATGTAGGCATATTACATATGACGAAACGCCGTTACCTGATAGTGTTGAATGAAACTGCCTACATGCTGCTAAATGCTTTATCAGACACTAACCGCCCGGTAGGTATTGCAAAAAACGCAGGCAAACCCGCGGGATAAAAAATAGGCTATAACCACATCCAGAAAATCCATTCAACACACCGGTAAAAAAAAACCGGCCAAGTGCGAGTCGGACTCGCGCACGAAGGGTTCCGTACCATTATCTATAAAAATATTTATTTTATTCTGTTTTTAGTAGGTATTTGTTGTTATAGCGGCAACAGAAATTTATCATCTGTGAAAATTTCAACTGGAACTATCACGGTATCAGTGAGATACAGCCTGGTGACAGACAGACAGTCAGACAGACAGCGGAGTCTTAGTAATAGGGTCCCGTTTTACTATTTGAGTACGGAACCCTACATATGGTTAAGTGGTTCCGGAATTTACCCATTACATACAAACTAACAAACTTACAAAGCTTCAATCTCACAGACACTCCCTCTTTACAATATATTAGGAATAGATTAGTATAGATACACAACACAAGCCTTACTGAGCTTACCGTGGGCCTAGGTTGATTTGTGTAAGATTGTGTCCCATAATATTTATTTATTTATTTAGATAGATAAACGCGGGCGTGCTACCGGTTTATGATACTACTGATATTTGGTAGTCAAACGTTATATTAATATCTTATATATATACAGGGTGACTGGTAATTCGACCTATTCCTTGAAAGGGGTTATACTAGAGCTAATTTGCAACAATTTATGTCCAGTCAACCAGGGGTCGAAACTCGCTGGTTTCCGAGATATTCGAGTTTTTAGTTTGTATGAAAAAAAATCTCCTTGCAGCCTTAAGCTGGTGATTGTGACAAAAGTATTTCCATTTGGATGGTAAAAAAACATTTTTGTCACAATCAGCACTTTAAGGCTGCAAGGCGATTTTTTCAACAAACTAAAAACTCGAAAAATTAAACAAATCGTGTTTTGACCCCTGGTTGACTGGACATAAATTGGTGGGTTCAAATCTCGCCCGTGGCGAATAAATTTTCAATTTTCCTCTTTGATCGAAACTTAGAATTTCGTTAGCGGACGTTTCTGCTTAGTATAAATTTACTGGACATAAATTGTTGCAAATTAGGTCTAGTATAACCCCTTTCAAGGAATAGGTCGAATTACCAGTCACCCTGTATATATATCTAAAATTAAATTAAGTATTTTTCCTATATGACAAATTCTGACAATTCCCTATTTATTTTGCCATGAACGTATAACGTAACGATAGACTCTATGACGAATTGGGAATTTCTACAGAGAAAATGTTTATAAATTGTATAGTCAGCCGTATAGTTTAGGTACATATTAGATGGGTACGCTTCCTATTGATTGCCCCATACAGGCTGAATTCGGCGGCGGAATTTATCCGCCTGTCTGTGATAGGGCCATAGATTTTCTTTGGAGTAGCTGCGATCGTAGGTAATCAAAGGCAAACTGGACGAACGTCTAAATTTGTACCTACGATTAGAAGTTACGTAACTTGTTAATAACTTACGGTAATGTCAGACATACTTATTTGGTGGGAGTTATTTGTACGTACTGGATTGCTTAGGAAAATAGGTAGAATTTGGAGATGCGCCTAATTATTCGGCTGGCAGATCGTGGAGCCGCTAATTATAGGGCGATTCAAGCGCCCAACCGTCCGTTGCACTTAATAGCCGTAACAGACGGGTCAATTAGATGGCCACCCTATCAACGATTTGACCAACTCCCAACAGTTTACTAGAAAGTATCTAATGTGTCAACAATTTATATAAGTATCGGGGGGCACAGTGCCCCGCCAAGTCGAACAAAATAGCAATAAGTTTCTGTCAAAAATTTAATTTTTGGTACAAGCTTTCATTGCCAACTGTACTTTTATGTATACCGTCATCAACTACTCATTGAGACAATTCTAACGAGCCCAAACTCAACGGGGTTACGTCGCTTAATTACTGAATTCCCACGGCCACCTTCTGTCTCCATCATCAGATCAGCTCGATGGTACCATAATATTGAATTGTCATCCAAACTAAACTTATACCTGTCACCGTTAGATTGTGAAAACCGGTAGTTTATAATCTTACCCGTTATATTGTAAACTGACAGAATATTGTTACTAACTTTAGGCTAAGAAACTGTAACTAACTTTATCTATGATCCCAGTTGGTCGAAATAAATGTCTTGAATTGAAAAAAAAAATATTGTGAACTGCCAAAATAATTCATAATTTTACGCATTCATTTTCGTTAGTTTATAAACTAACAATGTCATATCGTCAAATTGTGAACTGAATCAAATTTGCCTGATTCGGAACGCAACCGTTGCGCTGTTTGGTTGAGCGAATGAATCCACTTGCATCAGTTTCCACTTACGTCAGAACATAATTGTTTTTTTGTTATTCAGACATTTTATTCCATTTATTTCGGCATCCAGCAGTGTCGACGGAGCCCCGCTGCGTCCTACCTATTACCTAGTCTTTGTGTACGTTCCGTAGCAAGCCAATTTTATCTCAGTTCACAATTTGACGATTCGACAGTGAAAGTTTATATGTAAACTAACGAAAAATAATGCGTTAAATTGTGAACGGTTTTGACAGTTCACAATTTTTCGACAATTTTTAATATCGCGAGTAAGATTAGGTATAAACTGGCGGTGTTCACAATCTAACGATGACATACCCATCATTTCAGCTCAATCGGTCACCGAGAAGTGGGTCAAATTTAACTTGCAAGATTTGTCCCACACTAACAAACGAACAGGTCCAGTTAAATAAAACCTTTAAAAAAAACCGGTAAAGTGCGAGTCTGTCTCGCGCGCCGAGGGTTCTTTACAAACTTTCACGACGCTTTATTAAGAAAAAATCTTAGCAATATCATAGCACACACAGACGGCAGGAGTGATCATCCGAAACAAGAACAACCACAGGTCGATAGTTGAGGGTTAATCTCCGAGAGTCCCACACTCCCACAATTGAAACTATTGAAAGCACTGAAGGATGCACACTTTCCTTCTTATAGATTCTACGTCGAACAAGTGTGATCTATCTTACAGGCAGCGACATCTAGCGTGTAACTGCGTTAACTCGTGGCATGTGTCTGTATGTATACGACTCCTGATACATAACTACATAGTATATAAGTTTCTGTAAAAAAAAAAATTTGTGGTACCTACAAGCTTTTATTGCCGACTGTACTTTTCTGCATACCATCATCAACTACTCATTGAGACGATTCTAACGAGCCCAAACTCGATGGGGTTGTGTCGTTTTATTCCGGAGTTCCTATGACCAACTTTCTGCTCCAGCATCGGATCAGCTCCAAGTTATCATAATATTGTATTGTCATGCGATATACATATGCATGCAAAATTTCAGCTCAATTGGATAACGGGAAGTGACTGAAAAATGGATTACAAATTTTGACAGACAACTTACATACTTACATATTTACATACATACGAACAGTGCAAGTTAATATAAAGCTTGTAAAAAGAAAGTCGCTTCCCGCTGTCTGTCTGTTCCTATGTATGCTTAGAGGCCTTAGAGCTTTAAAACTACGCAACGGATTTTGATGCGGTTTTTTTTAATAGATACGAGTCATTCAAGAGGAAGGTTTATATTTATTATAATACATGCATGTATTATACATATAAACCCGTGCGAAGCCGGGGCGGGTCACTAGTTACTAAAAAAGTGCAATCTGTTATTTTGGTTTTTCAGAGATAATTCTTTATCAAGTGAACCAATTTCGATAATTCTTTTTTAGAAGGTACTTTCAGAATACTTCCATGCGAATTTGAAGGAAAAAAAACAAAAGTATTCAATTACAAACTTAAGTAATAAATGATTTTCGAAGAATAAAAAAAAAAAACGATCTATAGAAATCGTTAAAAAGACGATATCGTTTTACTTTTCCGGTAATATTTACGTTAATATTACCTAATTACATATATTATTTTCAAATTTTTCGCTCCGTAAACTTCGGAGATAAGGCGGAGGAATGGTATTTTTTTCAACATTTTCCTTTGTAAATCAAAATTTTACCACAATAGAAAAAAAAGAAAATCTGTTTTAGAATGTGCAATTCAAGACCTTTCATATGATTTCCCCACTACTATACTTCGATTTTTTAGCATTAGAAATTCGATAAATAAAGAAGCAGGTGTCGTAAACCTGCTTCTTCAGAAGTTAATAATAAAATATTAAATTATTGTGTATTTTCTTTGTTACATCATAGGTACTTATCAATGATTTCACATTTCCTATCACTTAGGTTTGTAAATATATATTATTATTAACTATTCCTAACCTAACCTTACCTTTCACTACACTGAATTGGGATAGATCCATCGGCTGTGAACGCACTATCAACGAAAGATAATAACAATAACAAATAACTTTAACGGAAAACAATGAAACTTAATAACTCAAAACAACAAGATTCTGGGATAATGACCAAGTATCGCACTTGCATTCGCATGACATACGAGATGAGAGTGACGTGACGTTTAAAAACAAACATGAACAATGTAATGGCGGACATTTTATCCGACCGATTGCAAATGTCAAAACGCTAAACTCTTATTATTGTGGGACACGATCTTTTCAATTTAGTCGCAATTTATACGTTTAAAACGTCCCGTTTGTTTGAAACCTCTGCTTCTCTGGGTTTTTTATCATGCAATTTTTTTGCAATACATTAAAAATAACACAAATAAAATATTAGTGCTGTATTATTAAATAATCCTTTTAAGTAAATGCAAATTACACATTTTGCTATCGTCTAATAATAATGCAAAATGCTTTAAAAAATGTTTTCATAGTTTTCCACTATTCCGCCGCATTTACGGCAGGTATCGTAAAACGTGTTCTATAAAAAACCTTACACTTACTTCTGTAAAGGTCTTTCTAATGCTAAAAAAATCGAAGTATAGCTAGACTTTTAATTTTTGCCCCCCCACTTATCCTTCCTTTTTTTATTTTTATTTAATAGCCTTAAGTGTCCCACTGCTGGGCAAAAGCCTCCCTCTTTTCCTTCCACGTATCCCTATCCTGGGCAGTCTCCCACCAGTCTTGGTCAAATACCTCAAGCTCGTCTCGTCATCTCCGACGAGGTCTACCGCGACCCCGTGTTCGGTAGGTGGTGATATTAGCCCACTTAAGTTTGGCGGTTGCGTGAGCTACGTCAGCTACTTGCGTTTTGGAACGCAGTACTCCTAATGCGATCTGTTAATTTCACGCCCAAAATACAGCGTTCCAAGGCTCTCTGACAAATCGTGAGAGCAGACTTCTGAATTTTTGTCAAAGACCAAGTTTGTGCGCCGTAGGTAAGGATTGGAAGAATGCACATGTCCATGAGTTTCCGTTTTAAGGATGTAGGAAGGTTTCCCTTCATATAGCCCTTCACGGACCAATAGCTTCTCCTATTTAATAGAAATTAAAAATATATCTTTAAAAAAATAATTTTCCATACACGTGGATTAAATAGCGTTGTTTACAACTATTCCAAATTTCAAATTGATAGCATTAGTAGTTCCTGAGATATTTAAATTTGTGACAGACAGACAGACTGTCGGAATAATGGTCCGGAACCCTAAAAATAGTTCGCACCATTATTTACAAATATTTGTAACCAATTTGACCATAGTCATTTATCATCGCGTGTTTATTAATTTAATATCAAGTAAGTATAGTGTTAAACTCGTGTAGACTGTTGGGTCTATACAGGGTGTGGCCTGTAATAGGAGCAAAAAATTAAACAGTAGATTATTAAGCTTGTGAACAATTATGTCCACATGGTTAAACTTATAAAAAAAAATCTTTTTTTTGAATTTTTTTTTCTTCAAATTAAGTTTAGCTGTATTTTTTACTCTTCTGGAGTGCTATCAGTAACTTTTTATTTTAAAGACACTAAAAAAAATGAAATAATAATCAAAAAATCACAAAAATATCTTTTGAACACAAAAATGCGAAAACTATTATTACTCGTTACATGATGTTACCTCAAAATCCGCATTGACTGCTGTGCTATGATGTCGTGGTGCCAAGATACATTACTTGGAGGTCAAGTTTAGATCAAAATATCTCCGAATCCAAAAAAAATTAAATGAGTGGGACACACAAGGGGTTACAACAAATGCTCTAAAGAAGCGTCCCTTTGAATATTTGCTCCTATTACAGGCCACACCCTGTATAAAGATTTATGCTGCAGAAAATCAGCGAGTCCGAACTAACATTTGATTTATTGCCACAATCACACTTTTAAATAATAGGTTAAATACTATAACCACGTATGTTCAAGAGGTGCCACAATGACCGGTCCTGCGCCACCCGCAAGAGCGGACTCCCGCGACCTTTACCGGGTCAGTTCACCTTGTCTACCCAAATATACCCACGCTGCGCCTTCCGGTACATGGTCGCCACTCGAGAACCTATCCGCCCCAACGGCCATCGGTTCTACGTGCAATGTGCCCCGCCCACTGCCACTTAAATTTAGCGATTCGTAGGGCTATATCGGCCTCTTTGTGCCAGCAGTGGACGTATTTCGACTGATGTTTAAGAGAAGAAATACATTTATTGCCACAACAATCCCACGCAAACGAAGTCGCGGGTACAGCTAGTACTGGAATAAACCCTAATTGTTAAACCTGTTGATGAATCATGTACCTATAGTCGGTGAGCGGTGACCCATGAATCCCAAGATAAGTAGATAACTAAATATACCTAGCAGACGGAGATGATGATATGTACGCCTTCCCAAGGGTACGCTTGGCTGACTACTAACCACCGGTGCAGTGCGAAGTAGATGCGCTGCCCGATTCAGCTTAAAGTGATCAGTGATCACCATACAACGCTATGTTTACTATATTTACTGGCTGATATACACATATCTTACATTATGTAGTACGGCCCAAAAGTTTCTGGCTGAACACATCAGGCGATTAGAAACATAATTAAAAAAAGCGGCCAAGTGGGAGTCGGACTCGCACATGAAGGGTTCCGTGAAATAAATTGCGGTTTACGATTTATGACGTATTAAAAAAAAACTACTTATTAGATCTCGTTTAAACCAATTTTCGGTGAGAGTTTACATGGTAATGTACATCATATATTTTTTTTAGTTTTATCATTCTCTTATTTTAGAAGTTACAGGGGGGGGGGGGGGGGACACACACACATTTTACCACTTTGAAAGTGTCTCTCGCGCAAACTATTCAGTTTAGAAAAAAATGATGTTAGAAACCTCAATATCATTTTTGAAGACCTATCCATAGATACCCCACACGTATGGGTTTGATGAAAATTTTTTTTTGAGTTTCAATTCTGAGTATGGGGACCCCTAAAACTTAATTTCAATTTCAATTTCATTTATTTAAAAACCAACTGGGATCATGTGTGTTAGTAGATACTTAAAAATAGGGTTAATGATAGATAATAACTTAAAATATATATTCTACCTGCTTATTTATGTGCACCATACAGCAGTGCCTCAAATATGCACAATCAAGGCGTTCAGCGATCATTCTCAGGATGCTGTTAGGACTGGCCCGAATCCTGCGTACCAGGGATGTGTTTTTTTTAGATTTTTGTGTGAAAATCTTAATGCGGTTCACAGAATACATCTACTTACCAAGTTTCAACAGTATAGCTCTTATAGTTTCGGAAAAAAGTGGCTGTGACATACGGAC
This sequence comes from Epinotia brunnichana, assembly GCA_963854355.1. Classification (NCBI taxonomy): domain Eukaryota; kingdom Metazoa; phylum Arthropoda; class Insecta; order Lepidoptera; family Tortricidae; genus Epinotia; species Epinotia brunnichana. The sequence goes on along the minus strand of OY977940.1, from coordinate 18,227,611 downwards.
GGACGGACGGACAGACAGACAGACAGACAGACGGACGGACATGACGAATCTATAAGGGTTCCGTTTTTTGCCATTTGGCTACGGAACCCTATAAACCGGTCAAGTGCGAGTCTGTCTCGCACACCGAGGGTTCCGTACAAACTTTCACCACGCTTTATTAAGAAATAAATCTTAGCAATACCATAGCAATACTGTCCGAGTCCTGTTAACAGTATGCCGACTCACACACAGACGCAGGAGTGATCATCCGAAACACGAACAACCACAGGTCGATAGTTGAGGGTTAGACTCCGAGAGTCCCACACTCCCACAAATTAAAGCGCTGAAGGCTGCACACTTTCCTTCTTATATTTTCTACGTCGAACAAGCGTTATATAGGGCATTTCTATCTACAGTGACAAACTCAAAGGCCAAAATAATAATTGCCATACGATTAAATAAATATCTACCGTTGTATCCTCCACTTTTTTGGATGTCCCCATATATTTTTTGCGATTTACTCAGACTAGCGTGATCAGGATCTATCTTACAGGCAGCGACATCTAGCGTGTAACTGCATAAACTCGTGACATGTGTATGTGTATACGAATACGACTGGTGCTACTACATTACTAATAAATTGCAATCTGTTATGTTGGTTGTTCACCAGTGATAATTAGGGTTCCGTACCTCGAAAGCAAAAATCGGAACCCTTATTGGATCACTTTGTTGTCCGTCCGTTCGTCTGTCATTCTTTATCAAGTGAACCAATTCCGATAATTATTTTTTTATTTGCTAGAAGGTACTTTCAGAATAGGTACTGCCATACGAATTTGAAGGAAAAACATTCAACACAAAAGTATTGAATTACTAGCCCCGATGCAGAAGAGTTCGTCCAGTACTTAACAACTATCACATTTATTTTGATATTTATTACATGCTTAGATCAAACGACTAAGTAATAGGAACAATATTAGTAATGTTTAATGTAGGTAGTTTATTTTCATTGTTAAATAGAAACCCTAAAAGGTTTTTATTGTTGAAAAAAAGGGCACTTAAAAACTATTGTCCAATTCAAATTGTGGTCTCCAACTGCACTTCTAGACTCATGGGCTCGAAGCAGAACCGTTTGCCGTGTCGCTTTCCCTAGTAATGGCCCTTTTTTCGCCACTTGAATTCGTTACTGAAATAGATTGAAAAAAAAAACGCAAAATTTCTTCTGCTCATAAAAGTGGTATCCTTATATTTTAAGTGTGTTAACATGGAATATTTTCATACATAATGGAACTAGAATACAACTAGTATTAAACAGTATAGAATTTTTATCGAAAACATTATTTCCTTACAAATGGGAGAACCTACAAAACTGCTCTGACTAGATGAAAACATATGCATCGGGGCTGGTACAAGGTTAAATGGACAGTGTTATGAAATAAGTGATCAAGCGACAGCGCTTAAAATAGCGCTTAGTTTGCTATTCCATATTAACATGATTTTTGAAGAATTAAAAAATACGCTAGATAGACGTCTCGTTACACTTTTTCGGTAATGTTAATTTTCATTATAAATATTATTTTCTCCAAAATATATAATATTATTTTCCACAAAGTTCACACGAGTTTTTGTCCACCCTCCGAGAAAGTGATCCTTCTAAAAGTGCACCTTTAGAGAAAGTGATCCTTCGAAAGAAGTGCACCTTTAGAGAAAGTGCATATTTCGGGAAAGTGAGTTTTACAAGCCTGACCCACTTTATTCCTATGAATATTTTCATTTAGAATCCTAATATCTGAAGTTTTCGAAAGCCCTCTCGCGAGCAGCGCGCAGTAGTCGGTCTTTTGACCGTGCGGTGCTCGAAGGCGCCTTATAGGCACGCACACTGAGGCGCCTTTGACCACAGTCAGAAGACCTACTTTGGGCGGCACGCCGCGCGCTGCTCACGCACAGCGCGTACGAATTAGAGCAAAATAGGTGAGTCATGCGTCCCTCAACCCGAGGCTGCTCAAATCCGTGTGCACCTTTAAACACCTACAATCGCTAGAAGTATCACTGAAAATTAAATTTCATATGCACTGCCTAGTGCCTACCCAATTTGGGAATACACGCCTCAAATTATGTATGCAATTGTATCACACTTACCTTATATATTAATGGCAGTCCTGAGCAGCACAAAAATAAACAATCAATATTTCATACTATGTCAATACTATGATGTGATGTGGATATGATCATATACTTAATATGGCATTGCACATGGTAAGAATTAGAAGTATGGGCTAACAGGATGAGGGCCCACTAATATTTATTGATACTACAGTTATGCCCATTATGCATAGCTGGCAATCCTTAAATAGAAGTAGCAGAACATTTTGAATCTTAATTAATTTACTTTGAGAATAGAATAATGGGTAATTATTAGACAAAGTACACATTAGTGAACAATACCAGTGATCATATCGATACCCTAGTTCACAGTCATACTAATTACATTTTTTTTGTCACTGAAATTATATATATACCCACCTGCCTGACTAGCATGATCATGTGTGAGAGAGACGAATGCTAGGCTGATCATTACATGGTCATTAAAAACGGTAGTATATACAGTTTTTCCTTGATATTCATATACAGGATGTCAATTTACCTATGTAAATTACCTATTTATTTATACTTTATTGCACAATACAAAAATGTACAAATGGCAGTATAATGCCTTAAAGCATTCTCTACCAGTTAACCATAGGGCTAACATGATAGGTATGTGTACATATATGGTTGGGATTATATATAGTGAACACTTTCTTATAAACCTGTCGTTGGAATCGTAATCTTCTAACTTGGACAGTAGAGTTGCTTTTTGAATGGACCCTTTAATGCAATTCAGCCAACTCAAATAATCTCAAGTAGACAAGAGAAGAAGCCAAATATTGTGGTGAATTTGTTCACAAATATAGACCACTTACCTCATTGGCGTTGTCATAATAAATAAGTGCGCGACGCGTGAGAACCAGCCACCTCTCCTTGTAGTTGACCGGAGTGAAATACTTCTTATTTTGAGATCTCTTCACCATATAAGTCTCGCATATAACCTCATCTTCATCGTTCTTGTCCATTGTTAGCTGTAATAATAACAACATATTTATACAATAAAATGTATTTGAAACTGAAACTGAATGGGAGGCGATCATGAAAACGATCAGTGGGCAGACCACCAGCTCGATGGTCGGCAATATCTGCCGGATACCAAGCAAGCAGTGGATAAGATTAGCACAGGACCAAAAAAAGTGGCATAATAAAGAAGAGGATAGATAGATAGATTTGACTACAGGATTAGTGATGCAAGTTCCCAGGGATACTCTCAATTTGAATGGGTAATATTCCCAACAAATTGTGAATAACACATTGCAATATAGGATTAAAATACACAGCATTAAAAATTTGTTCTAACTTATTTTTTTATCTCTTTTTATAAATATATAGATACAATTAGTCATTACACAAGACCGGAATGTAGATAAGTCTGTGTACTGTTCACTGTTCTGACAACATTTATTTCAGTGAGATGATTAGATACCTATGATGATTATCTACCACCTAACCGGAAGCTGGGACTGCAGTCTAAAAGCTACAGTATTATATTTTCAAAGTTTCAGTGCATTTTGAAGATGGAATATGGTATTATAAAACAATGAGAAAAGTTATCTTTATGATACGGAGCCGATACAAAAATAGGTATAGAAACGGAGCGACATTCCTTAGAAGTGTCCAGTCAACAAAGAATAACAACATTAATTAACATAGGTATATTACACGTCTGATTTGACCAAGACTATAGACCTTTTAACGATGTCATCCTCAACAAATATGTATAGGTAATACAAATCATAAACCTGCTAGCTTCTAAGGGCGAAAAATTTCAGCTCAGAAATCGAAATTACCAACTCATAACGGGGCAAACGATGATAAACCTACCAAAATGAATGGAAGTCCATAACCAGCAAGTGCCTTAGTTCACAGCAGCACAATATTCACTAATATATCCAATAAATTCCATTAAGCGTTCACATAAACCAGGAATCCCAATCTCACTAAACTTGGCTTTGCTTATTTTTTAGTTTGCTTAATTTGCTTTGGAACGAGCCTCAGACTAATTAAACGAACGAACGAAGAAAAGACAAACAACAAGCAAATGCATAGATAAAACTTGTCAGAGATATAATTTAAGAGATCTACGGACGTAGCGATTTCATTAACGATTTAAGCTTTGTATATGTTTTTAGATTGTGAAAACCGTCCGTTTATAATCTTACCCGTTATATTGTAAACTGACGGAACATTGTGAACTGCCAAAATAATTCATAATTTTACGCGTTCATTTTCGTTAGTTTATAAACTAACAATGTCATATCGTCAAATTGTGAACTGAATCAAATTTGCCTGATTCGGAACGCATCCTGTGCGCTGTTTGGTTGAGAGAATTATTCCACTTGCATCAGTTTCCGCTTTATTCAGACATTTTATTCCATTTATTTCGGAATCCAGCAGTGTCGACGGAGCCCCGCTGCGCGGGCACCTATTTCTGGGCGCTTTGCCCTTCGGGCAACTGAAGATACCTAACTAACCTAACCTAGTCTTTGTGTACGTTCCGTAGCAAGCCGATTTGATCTCAGTTCACAATTTGGCGATTCGACATTGAAAGTTTATAAACTAACGAAAAATAATGCGTTAAATTGTGAATAGTTTTGACAGTTCACAATTTTTCGTCAGTTTATAATATCACGAGTTAGTTCATAAACTGACGGTGTTCACAATCTAACGGTGACATATACACTAGCACCGTCACGCAGCTATATGGGATTGGCCGGTGAAAGCTAATTGTAGATGGCGCGCTTATAGATTCCATAGGATGAGTGAGAGGGACAGAAAATCGATGATCTCTAACTATGTACGGAAACCATAGGCGGCCAAGGCCATTACACGGTGATTCATGATCCACCATAGCTGTCTCTATCTACAATATGCAATGAGATAGAGACAGCGCATGGATCGCGTGATAATACTTCACCGTGTATGGGCCGCCAGGTCTCAGACAAAAATCTTCTTCTTGCCCATAGATTTAATCCACAATTTGTTTAAACCTTTTGCGGAAAACAGTGGATTCCCAATTCAGAGAAATTTGGGACGAAACATAAAGCCATTTTCGCAAAAATAAATAAAAAGTACTTCCCTGCCCGGCGCACTAACGAGCATTTTGCCTTCAAAATCGGTCAAAAGTAAAAAAATCCAAATGTAGCTAATGCCACCAAGGCCATAGTTATTTTGTACCTAAGTTAACGTACTGTCCGGGAAAGGGTTTGAAGTAGACCCTTTCAGCACCCCTCCGCTGCTGCACAGGTAATCGAAATCTAGACATCGTTCAGAACACACGCCTACATTCTCGATACACTCTATTTTTGTTAACTTTTAATTACGAGTTATATGTTTTTGGAGTTAAAGTGACAAGTTTGAGTTATGGATCCTTTGGAACAAGGTATGTACATAATTTAAAAACCAAATTTGTCGCAGGTTTGACATCTAATGTCATGGAGATGTCTCGAAAATCGCTTTTTATGTTTATTAAAGAAAGCCCAGCAAGAAAAATTTACGAAAAAGCATCATTTGTGGAACTTACACTGCGAGAGATGATGAAATGCCCCGGAGATCAATATCACACCTAAGTCTAGATCTTAGGCACTTTAAATCGGAATTGAAGAAGAGGTGGACATCCGCCAACTATATCGAAGAAAGATTTTTGCAGAAAAACGCCGAATGGCTTAATGTTTCGATACCAATTCATGATTGGTCACAAAGTGTTAATAAGCCTGGACGTCCAAGTAAGGACTTCCAAGACTTGACGGATCGCAGTAAACGACGGAAAACAAAAGAACTCCGGGAGCAGGTACCTGTAGAAGAGCTAACCTTTGCGGCTAGTGTGAGTCAGCGGACTTTCGGGAATGCTCCTGCTTCAAAACTTATTTTAGATGCAACATCCTCACCGACAAGAGCTAAACGTTACAGAAAAGTAATCGCTTCTGTTCAAACACCCAAAGTGAAGAAATACACGCCCGAAGAAGCCTTAAACCTTGTTATAGAAGGTGATTTTACGAGGCGACAGTGGGAATTACTACACGACTCTAATAACAGCCTTGACCCGTGTTACACATTGATGAAAAATGCAAAAAAACTGTGTTTTGCCAGCCGTTTTTAAAAGAAACAATAGACCTTTTCAAGGCCGAACCAAATAACGATGATTCATTAATGGATGAAGAAGAATAAATGTATTTTTTTAAAATATGTACTTATTTTTACTAAAATATACTTTGAATAAGCTTTTCCATGCATTTTCATTTATTTCCAACTTGAAAATTACTCAAAATATTTTTGTCCGATTTTGAAAGCAAAATGCTCGTTAGTGCGGCGTACAAAATTTACTTTTTTAAGGACCATTTATTGGCGCTGTCAGTTTGACAGTTGCCAGCCCATAGAGGTAGAATAGAATAGAGGGACTCACCCACGCATACACACATGAGTGACAAAGATATATGCATAGACAATACCGCAAGTGGGAACGAGATACAGTGTCATATGTTCTGTCCCTCATCGCGTATAAGGATTTTTTGTTTGCTATCAGCGCAGCTAGCGCACTAATCGGACATATATTTACGTTCGGACGTATAACTGTCCGATTGTGCCCATTTTTACGTTACTTAGCTAACATGGTAATCTCGCAGCATATATTTATGCCATAGCGTAAAATATACGTAGCAAAATTATTACATTCATTTCATTCGTTCAATAGTAGTCTATGGTTAGAAGCCCAATATAATATTACCTAATTAAAGAGTAATGATAAGCCCTGCACAGTTTACTAAAAAGTTGTTCTCCTGTATTAAGTGGTGTTATTATAGATTTTTGCTTTTATTTACTTTACTTCCACCCCGCAAAAAGTTTTACGTAGTGGTTTTAAGTGATGAAGCGAGTACCAAAACATATGTAAGTTTATAATTGAGTCAATAATATTTGTAAATTTGTGTAATATATTTTATTACAACACAAGCAAAAAATCTAAATCATTGCGTTATTTATAGGTGGTAATCATGATTTAGCTAAAATTCAAAATGCTATATCATTGTTTCAGGAGACGATAGGAGTTTTGAAACTTAAACCGTATGTGTTGTGACAAAAATCGGAGAAATCCTGCGAAAATTATATTGTTTTCATAGTGTTAAAATTTATCCGGGGTCTCGAGTGACCTACATAAATTTTCTTCCGTCAACGGCTTATATCGTCAAGTTTTATGTGGCAAAATCAAGAGCATGTTAGCATTTGACGTAAAAAAATAGTTTTATGTGCAAGACATATAAATGGTCACATTTTACGTAGATGACGGTATACCATGCTAGCTCATTACGGTAAAATTTTATACGTCAGGTGTGGACATAAAACATGTGCATAAAAGTCGTCATTTTGCAAGTGTGCTAGGCCGGTAGAGGCCCTAGCACACTAGGTTTTATGTCGGCGAAAATGTGGGGGATGATCAATATGGATTCCGTAAAAATAAGGGCATTAGAGAATCCATACTAGCACTAAGGCAGACTATTGACAGGAGAATGGACCTAGGATTAAACACATATATAGCTTTTGTAGATTTTTTCGCTTTTGATAGTGTCGATTGGAAGAAAATGCTAAAAGCTTAAAGAAATAGGATTAGATTATCAGGATAGAAGGATCATATTCGAATTGTATAAGGACCAGGAAACTATAATAACAGTTGGAGAGGAGAAAGGATCAGCAAGAATTAAGAAGGGGGTAAGACAGGGCTGCCCACTATCTCTGCTAATTTTTAATGTTTTCATTGAATCTGCCATAGGAACAATACAAAAGAAAACAGATGTAGGTGTAAAATTTAATGGACACAGAATAAAATTCATAAGATTTGCAGACGACATAGCCGCAATAACAGAATCAGGCAAAGATTTAAAGACATTACTAGAAACAATGGATACAGTATTTAAAGAATTTGCGCTTAAAATTAATGTCAATAAAACCAAAATTGTAATAGCATCTAAAACAGACAATCCATCGTTCACACCAATCTCATTAAACGGATTCACAGTCGAAAAATTAAACTCATTCAGATATTTAGGAAGCCTTATCACCGCAGACTCTAGATGCACACCAGATATAAAGTCCAGAATAGCAATGGCAAAACTAGCTTTCCACAACAAAAAACATATATTAACTTCAAAAATATCGAAAGAAACGAAAATAAAATTTATTAAATCATACATATGGAGCATAGCATTGTACGGAAGTGAAACTTGGACCTTGACCCAGAAAGATGCGGAGATATTAGAAGCGTTTGAGATGTGGTGTTGGAGGCGAATGGAGAAAATTTACTGGAGAGATAGAGTAACCAATGAAGAAGTGCTGAATAGAGTGGGGCAAACCAGGCAGTTTTTTTTTTTTTTTTTTTTATTTGCGGACAATCTTACACAAATCAACCTAGTCCCAAACTAAGCAAAGCTTGTACTATGGGTACTAGACGACGATATACATACTTATATAGAGAAATAAATACTTAAATAGATAGAAAACATCCATGACTCAGGAACAAATATTCGTGCTCATCACACAAATAAATGCCCTTACCGGGATTCGAACCCAGGACCTCTTGCTTCGTAGGCAGGGTCACTACCAACTAGGCTAAAGCGGTCGTCAGTTAGTTAGAAACTTAGAAAATAGAAGAGGGAAGATGATAGGGTACCTCTTACGACATGACAACTTCGTACTTAACATAATTGAAGGAAAGATAGAGGGGAGGCGAGAAAGAGGAAGACCTAGAATAGACTACATGGAGCAACTCAAAAAGAGAGTTGATGTTGGGTCATATCGTGAGGTCAAAGAGATTGCGTGGGATCGGAGTAGATGGAGGGCCTACTTTGAGCTACACCGACAAGAGCCTAGCTCTTAAGTAAGAGAAGAAGAAGAAACATAAAATGAAAATGCATTATAAAACTAGTATGAAACTTTTTTATTTATTGTACTAAATGGTACTTGGCCTATTAAACATTGACCACTTGTGTAATTTAAACCAAGTAAGTATTGATGGCGACATAAAGCTCGTAGCAGAAAGGCAGCCTAAATAAAATCATTACATTAGTTAATAATTACACATGAGGCATTTACCATTAAATGACAAAGTACGTCCATGTTTTACAAAAACTGAAAACAGCTCACCCCCGCCTACGCATGCATGCAGTCCGCCGTCCGCGAATTTCGTACGTGAAGCGTAACCTTGGCACCGACCACGGAATACTTAAATAAAATGGAAGCGGCGTGTTAGCTAGTTACTTCGGAATCCTGCATAGCCAGCCCAACACAATCAAAACTGAACTTGTACATGTAAACACTACTGCAAAACGCTTCTAATTGGTAAAAACTTTTAATTCCATTACGATTTCAACAGTTGTTTTTCAGTTGGCTTGATAAAAAAAGTTAGAATCCAAGCTCAGATTTATATTAAGAGCCCCGTGGGACCCTCAGATATCGATTTTGAACAAAATTGGTCCACATTTAAAGAATTTCAAGATGGTGGCAACTTTTTTATAATCCAAGCTTGGATTTATATTAAAAGGCCCCTGGGACCCTTTAGATATCGATTTTGAACAAAATCGGGCCGTATTTAAAGAATTTCAAGATGGCGGCAACTTTTTTACAAACCTATTCATGAGTGTATTCAAAGAAGAATAACATCACAAGGATATCCTCGCTCCAGGTTCTACGGAATGTAACTCTTAAATTTATGACTTATCTCTTGATATGATATATCTGCTTCGCAATTGTAGTATGTAATATTATATGTAATAAATTGATATTAAGACCATTAACTTGTAGTTTATGTATTTAAGTGAGAATCTTTTAATAGGAACGTTGGGTCAGATTATCTGGTCAGCTATCTTACCTTATAATTAGCGTGTTCTTTGACCAGCCCGGCTAGCACACTAGCAAAATGACGACTTTTATGCACATGTTTTATGTCCACAACCGACGTATAAAATTTTACCGTCATGAGCTAACATGCTATACCATCATTTACGTAAAATGTGACCATTTATATGTCTTGCACATAAAACTATTTGCTTTACGTCAAATGCTAACATGCTCTTGATTTTGGCACATAAAACTTGACGATATGAGCCGTTGACGGACGAAATTTTATGTAGGTCACTCGAGACCCCGGATAAATTTTAACACTATGAAAACAATATAATTTTCGCAGGATTTCTCCGATTTCTGTCACAACACATACGGTTTCAGTCTCAAAACTCCTATCGTCTCCTGAAACAATGATCTAGCATTTTTAATTTTAGCTAGATCATGATTACTAACTATAAATTACTATAAATAACGCAATGATTATGATTTTTTGCTTGTGTTGTAATAAAGTATATTACACAAATTTACAAATATTATTGATTCAATTATAAACTAACATGTGTTTTGGTACTCGCTAAATTACTTACAACCACTACGTAAAACTTTTTGTGGGGTGGGAGTAACGTAAATAAAAACAAAAAACTATTATAACACAACTTAATACAGGAGAACAACTGTTTAGTAAACTGTGCAGTGCTTATCATTACTCTTTAATTAGGTAGTATTATAATAGGCTTCTAACCATAGACTACTATTGAACGAATGAAATGAATGTAATAATTTTGCTACGTATATTTTACGCTATGGCATAAATATATGTTGCGTGATTACCATGTTAGCTAAGTAACGTAAAAATGGTCACGATCGTAAAGTTATACGTCCGAACGTAAATATATGTCCGATTAGTGTGCTAGCTGGGCTGGCACCGTTCGCTGATCCCATGTAGTTGGGTTGAATGTCCCATCTGCCCGGCTAGCACACTAGCAAAATGACGACTTTTATGCACATGTTTTATGTCCACAACCGACGTATAAAATTTTACCGTCATGAGCTAACATGCTATACCATCATTTACGTAAAATGTGACCATTTATATGTCTTGCACATAAAACTATTTGTTTTACGTCAAATGCTAACATGCTCTTGATTTTGGCACATAAAACTTGACGATATGAGCCGTTGACGGACGAAATTTTTTGTAGGTCACTCGAGACCCCGGATAAATTTTAACACTATGAAAACAATATAATTTTCGCAGGATTTCACCGATTTCTGTCACGACACATACTGTTTCAGTTTCAAAACTCCTATCGTCTCCTGAAACAATGATCTAGCATTTTTAATTTTAGCTAGATCATGATTACTAACTATAAATTAGTATAAATAACGCAATGATTATGATTTTTTGCTTGTGTTGTAATAATAGTACATTATGATACAAGTGTGCTAAGTTGGTCATTACACTCGAGTCGGTTTTTAAGCCTGAGCCGAAGGCGAAGGCTTAATGGAGACGAGAAGTGTAATGACCAATGCTCACGTGTTTCATACGACGTTTTTCAACACATTTGCGAGGAAAAAAAAAAAAAAATGAAAATTTTAAAAGATATGTAATGAAAAGGCACTAGTGCGATAATGTAATGTAAAAGTCACGGCATGGGTAATATTCTGCATTATTTTGCTAATATTTAAAAAGATATGTAATGAAAAGGCACTAGTGCGATAATGTAATGTAAAAGGCACGGCATGGGTAATATTCTGCATTATCAGTGTAAATACGCTGTAATAAGACCTACTTTACGAGCAGGTGTGTTGAAAAGTATATTACACAAATTTACAAATATTATTGATTCAATTATAAACTAACATGTGTTTTGGTACTCGTTAAATTACTTAAAACCACTACGTAAAACTTTTAGTGGGGTGGGAGTAACGTAAATAAAAACAAAAAACTATTATAACACAACTTAATACAGGAGAACAACTGTTTAGTAAACTGTGCAGTGCTTATCATTACTCTTTAATTAGGTAGTATTATAATAGGCTTCTAACCATAGACTACTATTGAACGAATGAAATGAATGTAATAATTTTGCTACGTATATTTTACGCTATGGCATAAATATATGCTGCGTGATTACCATGTTAGCTAAGTAACGTAAAAATGGGCACAATCGTAAAGTTATACGTCAGAACGTAAATATATGTCCGATTAGTGTGCTAGCTGGGCTGTTTAAAGGTGGAAACATGAATCTCTGCTTGATCCTCTAAGTACCTGACTATGCCTTCAACGCATAGGTAAAACATTAATTGACTTATCTTTAGCATGTTATTGAATGTCATGAGCTCGTTAACCCGCAGGCTTAGACAGAGTCACCAGCCCAGCTAGCACACTAATCGGACATATATTTACGTTCGGACGTATAACTTTACGATCGTGACCATTTTTACGTTAGTAAAAACTAACAACTATGGACAATGTTCCGAAAAAAATTATTTGAATTTGAATTTGAATTAACGAATTTGAATTTAGAATGTGACTTTTTGCATTATAAATTGCTTTTGTGGCTATATACACCGTGCCCGTGAATAACCCGAAAGATTTAAGCTAACGATACTAGAGCCTAATTAGAATATAAAGTTATGTAACATATAGTCCAAAAACTCATAATTAAGGAGATATTAATTATTTAAAACAAACCAAAAGTTAAAAAATCTCCAGTCTAACACACCCTAAAGGCTTGAGCATAACTTGACACTTCTTGTCATGGAACACAAGTCACAGCATTCGCCGTTCGTCGTATGATTTCGGAGCGATTCGTGAAGCGTTATGCTCGCTCTCTGTTCTTCAACTTGAGTTTCTCAACTAAAGACTTGTTCACAAAGAAGCGGGCAATTAATATGATTTAATTTGTACTGAAATAGTAAATTAATTAAGACACATAAGTAATTAGACCCATGTTGATATAACATTATTTACTCGTATTGTCGTCAAAAATACGTGGTTTAAATCTTTCGGGTTATTAAGGGGCACGGTTTATACGGCTACGGGGTACGCATTTTTTAATATCCCATACATATATTTGTATTATTTCGCAGTTGTATCAGCGATTCAAATTGTAGCAATATCACAGATGGCGTAATTTTAGTTCATTTACCAAAATAATATTTGTCCTATAAAATCAGAACACTTAAAGACACTAACTTTTAATAACTAGTACGAACAGTCACATCTGAAAACTTCGATACGAAAAAAGTGCTAATAATATACACGACCTTATTGCCCCTATATTAAGGTAGTGTATACATACATATTACCTCAATACCTATTACCAAAGAGGATATAAGAATATTACAACAAAACTTGTTTCATATTTATTCAATGAAGGAACAGGCATCTCGCAATCGTTAACGCTCAGTATAAAATTCGTGCCATTCTACCATTCCCGCCTTTTTGTTTTTTTTAATTGTCTGAATGCCGTAAGCCCTAGCCTCATACAGCCATGGATTTTAAGGTCCGCACTCAGTAAAATAAGTCGCGTTCAAAATTCAAAATGCGTTGGGAATATAACTTCATAGTGTAATATTCTCTTTGGTGTAATAGTTAGAAGTTATTTTGCTTGAAAAGAATGTATAAGATGTTACAAATTCAAGTTTTTCACACTGTTAATCCCGATTTTAGTTATTAATTTTTTTTTTATATTAAACTTTATTTAATTCTACATAAAATATGTAAATTTGGAAATTGTCGCAATCTCGCACGTATTTTTTTTTATTTTTTGAAAATTGTTAACTCGATTTTTTTCAAGTGATAATTTTTTTTTTAAATAGCGGTTTGTCAGGCTGTAACCAATATCTATTAGGTGCTGGCAAAAAATATTGGTGTACCTATTGGCGGCCAATACACGGTGATTAAATACTGAAGATCCACCATAGCTGTCTCTATCTATAATATGCAATGAGATAGAAACAGCGCATGGATCGCGTAATTAAATAATACTTCACCGTGTATGCCTTTGCCCGGCACCGCGGCCGCGCTAGTGTGCTTCTGCTTTACACTCGATGCAATTTATGAAAACGAAGTTCGTTCGTGTTTCTCTGTCTCTGTCGCTGAAATACGCAAGTGCGACAGAGGCCCTAGCACATTAAGTTTTATCGCCACTTTTTACGGCGAAAATGTAATGTATCGTCACGTAAAACGTGACATAAAATCTATCGTGTTAGGGCCTCAGATAAGGAGATATACACGAACGATGTCCGCAGTAGGCCCTCAAATAATTGGAACGAAAAAGCAATATATATCTGTCATTCTAACAAAAGGGGGCTACACAGCACAATTATTTTAACGATTCCAAGCTTTGTGACAAATTGGTAGGTGTGCAATAGCTTTAAGAGGTCATGACCACGAGCTGTCAACATGTCATGTCAAGTCAGTGTCAAATAAAGTAGATTTTGGTGGTAATTAAAGTATTGTTGCTTTTAAGATTTGTGTTATTTTAGTTTGTTACCTCAATTGTTTCATGCTTAAACCGTTGTGAATCAATTAATTAGATTCAACATGTCGTCGGAAACAGCTCAAGTGAGCTCCTTGCCACTACCCCCTATGCAATACATAAATTTTTACACCGATGATAATGTGAGACGAAATAGGGCTCCTCTACCACCGCGGCCTATTCATGACTCTTATTCTATGTTTGGCCACCCGTTCAATGCTGATGATACAATCATCAGATCATTGGAGAGTCAGGTAACTTTCTACAATTTTAATTATAGTATTCTTAATAATTGTAGTAGACGTTCTCATTTTATTTCAAAGAAAATATAATGTTGACGTCTTCCGTATTTGTATTTCTATAGTATTATACACATGCTCAAAATGGGATACTTATATTTATTTTCCATTTTATCAGGGTTTCAGAAGATTGTATCCAATGCACTTTGACAGAAGGAGGGAATTAAAGAAGTTGAATCATTCATTGCTAGTGAATTTCTTGGACTTGTTAGATCTGTTGGTACACTGCCCTGATTCGCCAAAGAGAGCAGAGAAGGTCGAAGATTTGAGTCTGTTATTTATTCACATTCATCACTTGCTAAATGAGTTCCGACCACACCAAGCTCGGGAAACTTTGAGAGTTATGATGGAACTGCAAAAACGGCAAAGAGTGGAAACCACACTAAGGTAATTTAGATGTAAAAACATTAATTAATAATTTTTGTTTTTTGTTTGTAATGTTTCTTTTGTTGTTGTTTTTTAATTTGTAATGTAATTTTTTATCATGAAATAAATAATCTAATCTAGCCTTGCCTAGTTCCTATTGGATTCATTGACTACAAGCTTAAGCTATATGGTCATTTGCAGGAGGAGATTTTGAGAGGTCCAAGCCAAAATTTTAGATTTTCAGGGTTATATTAGAAATGTCATTATTTTTAGGGATTAATGGGTATTAGCTCTATTCTATCATGTATAATACTAGTAGTGTTTGGAGTGATTAGATGATTACATTTTGTTTGAAATATCTGTAATCTTATAAACTCCTTAATCATCTAGACTCGATAATAAATGAGTAGTATATTCTAATTCAAGCTATTTAGTAAGGCTTTTGATGTATTTGACTAAAACTGAAATGTATTTACGTTAAAAATCTGGCGACTTCATACCTCATATCCATCAAGGGTTACTAAATGCAACACTTTGCATTAAAGGTTGGAGTTTAACAAAAGCTTAACTCTATTTCTTTTCTTGACACTGTCTTTGATAAAAATTTTGTAATTTTACTGTACTGTTTTCAGATTTCAGAAGCATTTAGACAAGGTTCAAGATATCTTACAAAATGCTCTTCAAGGCTTGCCAAGCCAAAATGAAGTTGAGTCACACTTCAAAGTACCCATAGAAATCCTGGACCACATGGCCGGGGGCACAGGGGATGGTGCCAATGCTGACCCATGTTATGAATTGGATCGCCTTATGTGCAATGTTGTGGATAATATGAGATAGGTTTAGTTCTTATTCAGTAAATACACAATGAACCATGGAACTGTAACTTCTGATAGGTTAAACATAACTTTTAATACAATTGTACTTCTACAACTTTGTTTTTATCTTTTGAAGACCAAAGATACCAAATCATGGTGATGGCTACATGATACCCTAGACACCAGCATCATTACCTATCACCAAAATGATATCCAACCTTGTTATATACAACTATAATATCTAAATACTGTTTAATCCGGGTCTAAAAACACAAACAGTATTTAAATATGTGTACAAAGCGCGAGAGTTTTAAGTGTTAAACTGTAATATCTTTATACATTTATGGTTAAAGTAGAATATATATTTAACTTGCAATGTAATTTAATTACGTACTCAACAAAAATGTAATCCACAATGCAGGTTACACAAATATACAACATTGGTCCGCAACATGGTTCATCCAAGTTTTGTTATTTTCTAATTTGTATCTACCTCCATGTTTAATTTGCAATGGATATTAATATAATGCCAGCAACTTCTATCACTTGGTTTATTGATAAGGTGCTGCATCATTTGTGATCAACACCAGCATGGCTATCAGAGGGCGGCCCGCGACTGAGATACACTACCCGTTCCTTTCTAATTAGAACGCTTAGAAAGAGACGGACGGATAGTCTATATCGCTGCTACACAGCTCGCGGGGCCGTCCTGAGCCTCAAAGCAAGTCAAATACTGATTAATCCATTACTACCTATGGGATGGGGTAAGCCTACCTGCCAGCACCCCTTCTAACTGGGATTCAATCTTATATACTATCTGCACGGCTATCACAAGACGGCCGCGACATACTCTCGAGCTCTCTCGCACTATCCGTCTCTCTCTTATTAGACCACTTAGAAAGAGACGGATAGTGCGAGAGAGCTCGAGAGTATGTCGCGGCCGTCTTGTGATATCCGTGCAGGCCTAGTAGCATGATAGGTACGTTTTACGTGACGTTTCAGACATTTAGGCCGTAAAAAGTGACCACAGATTACTAATATGTAGCTAGCTAAAAGTGACCATATAAGGCTGGTATATAACTCTAGTGATCGTACTTCGTACCTACCTATGCAGCTTGCCACTTCCATATCAAGGTGTTCCATTGTTTCGCAGACAGAAATTTCATAGAATTTCGTTTTGCAGAAAATGTTTCATATAATATTTGGTCCCTGCATTTTTAAATCGAATAGTATTGTTTCAACGACTATTTACTTGAATGAAACATATTTTGCAGAAAAAAAATTCACTGAATTTTATAATTTCATTTAATAAACTTATCAATATCATGCAATATTGTTAATTACTTATCTTTTTATTTTTTTTCGCGGAGGAAACCTGCGTAACTTAACTACCCAATCATCGGGGGATGACTGGGTTATGTGGTATTTCTGGAGCCCTCCTCGCGCCTCGCCACATTTGGCTCGTCCTAGGATGATGATGGTCGCCTTTCCTGGGGTTTTTAGGTGAGTGCCCTCCTGACCCCCGCCAGAAACACTGCGACCCTGATGACATTACATTACTTACCTAGTTATTTTTTTACGAATATTGTTTATTCGGTGTATTTTTCCATGGGATTTTATTTCAACGAAACTCCTAAGGAGGTATGACTACGAGCGAAGCGAGGAGTGTTAGGAAGAACTGTGGCCCTCAGCGAGCAAGCCAACTGAGCGTGCCGCGGCAGCGCCCGGCGAAGCGCCAGAACCGATTTTTTTTTAACTAATGCACATTATATGAATATCGAAACATTAGATTTAATTTGTAACAAAAATTAATGATTTAAATTTCTTCAAAGTACAGGTATTCTGCTTATTGATTATTTAATAAAATCATGTGAAACGGAATTCTATACAACAACGTACAATCCCATAAGGAGACGCTCCACGGGTCGATTTTGTCGGACGGCCAAGCAAGGTCACAGAAAATCTAGTTGGAAACCGTGTTTCCGATTCCGACACGTATCGAATCACGCTGCAGGCCTGCCGATTTCGCTCGTGTAGCGTCTCTTATACTAACTGTTTTGACCCGGTTTAAAAGTTGACTGTGGCACTCTTTGGGGGAACAGTGGAAGTCTTTCTGCTGATATGAATAAGATGTTGATGTAAAAGAGTACTATTACTTATTCTGTGGTAAAAGTTCTATTAAGTAACAGAGTATTGCCATCGTCGCAATTGTTTGGATCGGCTCGTAGCACAATTTCACACCCGGTTCCCTGATACGGTATTGCACAACATGTGCATGAAAAAGCTGCATCTCAGCTATCTAAGAGCTGGTTCCCACTTGTCTGCTGTCGGATTTTAACCGGGTGTCGGCGCCTCTATTCCCACTTGTCGGATGACGGGCCCGGATTTTAATCGGGTGTCGGCACCCCATCGCAGCTGGCGCCAGTACAACCCCGACATCCAACCAATGTGAACAACGAGCGAGATCCGACACGATTTTTTTCCGGACGAAGGGCTCGCTAAACACCCGACATTTTATGTCTGCGCCAACACAAAATCGGTGTCGGGCAAGTGTGAATAGCTTCATATAAAATGTTGTCACTGGAACATCCGATTAAAATCCGGGCCCGACAAGAGGGAAACGGCTCTAATACACTAACTAGATATTGTATAAAACCATATCTGCAAGAACTTGCCATGTGCGGTGAGCAATAGACCATGCAGAATTCGGTGCGGAACTTAATAAATAAAACATTGCATTTAGAAAAAAGTTTTTAATATTCTGAAGAAATCCACCCAAATAGCCATACTTTGATCTGAAAGAAGTTGTACAATATCTGCAGCAGGCAGGAAGGGTAAGGAAAATACCTATACTAGGTCGAACAGTTGGAATTTGATCAAGAAACTTTCAATGAACTATGGTTATAATTTATAATATACCCTCAGGGTAAAATTATTTATTTCGTTTAGGTATACTCATAGCTGCTTGCAATCAATTAATAAATGGAATAACGAATTCCACACTAATTATTCAATTAATGCCCACTATATTATAGGCATGCTATTATTTATTTTATTTTATTGTGGTGTGCCAAACATGTCACGTGCACCAAGGAATGTTTGTGCAACAGGATTTAGCTCGCCTAAACAGCTAAATGTGTCAAACTAAGTTTACCATTAATATAAGTACAGTACCCTCATATGAAAATATAGGTACGTATATCCTTTTAAAACTATAAAATTCCAACTGTTCAATATATGAATGCACTAAATATTATATACTTACAATTCTGTTCCGAGACTTGCACGAATGATGAACCTCTAGAGCATATGTTAATATACATACAAATTAAAATAATACTTACAGAAATGCAGTTGACTCGACTCGGCTTCTCCCGGCATGTTAGCAAACTTGTTGATGAAAATGAACAACAGCGAAGGTATAACACTATGTAAGTCATAAAACATACATACCTATTTCTCAACGCTGAATGACTTCTTCTTTGCCAAGTTTGATAAAAACTGAAACAACGCTACAAATCGAATAACAGGCTGCCTAAAACCTGAAACACTAATACAAAATAAGCAGCCTTCCGTGGACGCGTCGCCACCAGTCAGCACGGAGGTGTCCGGACGTGTCCTAGAAAGAAAAGAAGAAAAACCTAAACAACCAGAATGATGAACAATTGCAGATGCGCAATAGGATATCCATAGTTTATTTTTCAGTTTATGTATTAGTCCAGTACTATGTCTCATATTTGGCCATTAGAATGTTGTTCAGTGCCAAACCGTCATTTATATTACGGATGTAAAAAAAACCTAAACAACCAGAATGATGAACAGTTGCAGGTGCGCTATAGGATATCCTTGGTTTTTTTTCAGTCAGTGTATAAGTCCATTACTATGTCTCATCTTTGGCCATTAGAATGTTTTCAGTGCCAAATCGTCATTTATACTACGGATGTAGTGTAGCCCACGTTTTAAATATTAGTGGTTATTGAAGTTCGTTTTTATAGTTGTGATAAGTTGCACTGTTTTTGTCATTAATTTGGAGGTAGTCAATTATTTTAGTAATTGCTGCGCCTCCTGAACTGGGCGCCATTGTTTCTGAAGTCACGTCGTCCGTAGCCTCCCCTGCCCCTGCCTGGGCTGGGCCCGGTATATCGCCCAGTGTTGTTAAGCCTAGAGCTATATTTCCCCGACGGTGGCGTGTACATCTTTTGGTTCCGTTCGCCACTACGCGCCCGCTTTTCGGGTGATGATTTCTCTTCACCGTTATCAAATGTAATTGGTCTGTGTCTTTTGGGAGGTGACTGCTTGTCGACTGAGCTGCTGCTAGACTGTTTTTCCTGAAACAAGTAAATATAAAATGTTTAGGTGAAGGATAAGGCCTTCCTTAGACAAGTTTGTACAGTCAGCTGCAGAGAAAATTCCCCCCACTCCGAATACAAAATTTGTATGTAGGGGGGTCCATTTTCTCTGCAGCTACAAGTTACTTATTCTGGTTATACAGTCTAGAGTATCTTTTGAATTTTGATTTGAAGTTGATGGTAACATATGGAAATAAAACTATAGTCCCCCGCGGCTATGAAGTCAATCCTGAGACATGCCTCTAGGGTTGAATATGTAATTTTTTCCTATGGTTGACATTGTCATTATTCAGAAACTTCATAGTTGCGCAATGTGTCAGGATTGACTTCATAGCCGCGGGGGACTGTAGTCCAACCACAGATGTATGAATATACATATCGGACATGCCGGACGATTTGTATTGAGTACGCCTGTCGCAAGTACATTAACCCACACAAAGCCCAAGTAATTGACAAGACAAAGCACGCACACATGTAAAACACACACATTTGTATACTACGCTCTTATTGGACAATACACGCGCATTATATCAGGTATTTTGGGAAGAAACGTAATATTCTCTGCGATTAGCACGCGTACACAGTATGGCAGAGTATGCCCATTGAGCTAACAACTGCGACGCGGCCGCCGGCGGCTTGTCCTCTCTCTAGTATTCTATGCTCTGAGAGTCCAACCAACTAAGGGAAGAAAACCGTGTACCAAGTACTTCAAGTACCCATTGGATGAAAGAATTTGGTTAGAGAAATTGGGGAGCTACGGATTAAACAAGTTAATTACCTCTTTTTTTTCAGTCTTTTTAGATAAGAATGAAAGTTGAACTCTGCTCTTGAAGCTTGGTGGTGACCTGAATATGTCACGGATCAGTGTATTAATGTTGGAAGTGGTCTTCAATGCTACAATCTTGAGCTTATTTTCGTCGGAATTTGCTTCATCTACTTTCTTATCCTGAAATAGAACTATTATGTTGAAAATGTACAAGAAAAACGACAGTCATTACACTTGCCATGCTGACTAATATGGAAAGGGTCATCAATATCAACACTGACTTTCTTATCTAAAAATATGTTTGACATTACCTTTGTAACTTCCTTCAACTTTTTGATGTATCCTTGAGTCAAGCGTGCTGTGTATTGTAAGCGCAGGCGGAGAGCCTTTAATCTTGCTGCATCAGCGCTGAGCGACTCTGGAGCTTTCCGGCAGAGAGAGTGTAGAGCAAACAGGGCACACTCCACATGAGAGAATTGGAGGGATGGAGCAGACTTGGTGTCTTCAGGCTTGGTCTCAGTATTTTCAGATTTTTCGGATTTCTCTGTGTTCTCTTCTTCTCCAACTGGCGCTTCTGGTAGATAGTTCTAGAAATAAATGGATTATTAAGTTGGCAAACTGTTTATAAACACTGGCGGACAGAGAATACGGGTCGGTAAAATACCGTCATATTTTCTAAAATAGTGCAATGTCGTACAGTTTTTTTTTTTATTCTTGTCGTGATCTTTATTTATTCAAGATCAATACTACAAAAATAACAGTAAAAAATGACGTCACCAGATTTAAATCGGACTCGTAACGACGCATGGAAAAAACAACGTTAACGGAGCGAGATATCGCAGAAATCGTCATTTCTGGACATTGATATTTGTATGAGCGGATCCCGGAAATTGCTAATACAGTTGGGTATTATTATAAAGAATAGTATATAATGTAAATAAAACTAGTGTTAAATATAAAAAAAAACGGTTATTTAATTTAGGGTGACCCGAATTTTTTGACCGCGAGTGTATAATGGATAATGGGTGTTATTATTCCTTGATCCTGAAATATAACTGTTAATGTTCTGTTAATTTTACTAGTTTTTGATTTGTTTGATGTGTCTGTGTATCTGTCTGTGGACCGAGCATTTTTAGGGTTCCGTACTCAAAGAGTAAAACGGGACCCTATTACTAAGACTTCGCTGTCCGTCCGTCCGTCTGTCTGTCACCAGGCTGTATTGCATCTCAAGAACCGTGATAACTAGAGAGTTGAAATTTTCACAGATTATGTATTTCTGTTGCCGCATAACAACAAATACTAAACACAATATATATTTTTTTAAGGGGGGCTCCCATACAACAAACGTGTTTTTTTTTGCCGTTTTTATAGATAATGGTAGTGGAACCCTTCGTGCGCGAGTCCAACTCGCACTTGGCCGGCTTTTTTTTGGTCCAATAGCTACGTTTCAAGTAAATTGGTTCAGCCAGTTTTGAGATATTCAACTTTGAAATGAAAATGTCGGAGATTTTTCAACTTTTCTAAATAGGGAACATTACGCAAAACTCTTCGTAGGTGGCGACACTAGCAGCGTTGACATTGTATCTCGTTCCCACTTGCGGTATTGTCTATGCAAGCATCCTTGTCACTCATGTGACAATCAATTGTGCATGTGTGTGTGAATCCCAATATTCCTATACTGGTTTACTATTAGTGGTAGTGCTGCCTCTGGCGGCAGAACATTGCAGTAATGTTCCCTATTGTTAATTATTGCCTTAAGTTTTGTAAAAATAACAACAATATAACTTTGAAAAATTGCAATAGGACATGTTAATAGTTCTAGCTAGCTGATCTTAGTTACTATTAAACAGTAACACACAAAGATGCGAAGCAAAGCTTGTGATACTTACAATGAGCAAGTCATAAACTGTATCAATCTTCTCTTGTGGCTTCTCCAGTTCTCCACAATGTTCAGTGACTTCGGCGAACATCTTCATCAATTCCAACTTGTAGTCTGAACCACCTTCTGGTGACGCTATTTCATTCCACTTAGGAAGCACATAGTCACAAAAGAAGTTCACAAACTGTGTTGAATCCAGTTGAGTCTGTAGAAACATAATTTGAGAATGATTAGTCAAAATGAATACATAATTTTATTAATCGAATTAATTTCTACAATACGTAAGTTTGTGTCTATTAAGTTAGCCTCAAGTCGCCACCCGTACACCCGTCGAACCCCTCTTGACACCTCTGTGACACTGACGCTACTAGTGCTAACATCATGTGTAGATTGGCCCCTCAAACTTTTATTCACAGATGTAGGTCATTAAAATTCGGAAATCCTGTAGACTTCAATGAGTATAACCAGGTACCTACTTATAAAGAAAAAAAATTGGGGATAACAGGTATAGTGCCCAATTATTTTTGTTTTTAACTTGAGACCTCGTTTGTATGACGTTAGTACGCGCTCGAGTTTCAAGTTAACTTGCGGGATATACAATAGTACATTTGGAAATGAAGATGACAGATTTGCTATATGTATACTCAAAAGTATGTATAAGTTTATGTACAAGAATTGACAGCTATCCCACTTTGAATAATATGGCACATAAGTGTGACAGTGTTCACCTGATGGTATCCTTTTTTCACATTTCATTGGTTAATGTGAAGATTTTTTTTTAATGCTACTATACTAAAAAACAATGTAATGTAAAGCTGCGTACGAATTAAAGCAGCCTTGGGTAGAGGCACGCACGGCTCACCTATTTTTAACCAACTTCAAAAAAAAGGAGGAGGTTCTCAAATGTTTGTTACCTCAGAACTCCGTCATTTATGGACCGATTCCTACAATTCTTTTTTTTATTGAAAGTATATGCTTCCAGATTGGTCCCATTGTTTTCAAAACCCCAGGTGGATGATGGGAACCATGAGGAATTGAGGGAACTCCTGAAGTGCCAAAGGTATAATTCTGAGATCCTTGAGGAATCGACGGAAGTCCTCAAATATTTTCGCCCACATACAGCGATTTGGTTGATTGGTCTAAAAATCAACGCATTTGCTCTCGGAAATCAGTTCATGTGGTAAATTGAAAAAAAAATGTGGAAATGTTCATGTGGCTTGGCGGAGTACTGAATTGAAGTCGGTTAAAACTTTGTTTTGAAAGTAAATTATCCTCAAATTCGCGCGGCGAGCCGCCGAGAGTCGGCCTTTTGACCGTGCTCAAAGGCGCCTCAGTGGGCGTGCCTCGCGTAACTTGGACGTGTATCCGAGCGTGCCGCGGGCAGAATGACAAGTTTATACTTGTCTGTGGGCAAGACGCGTACAATTAGTTCAAGTTGCTGAGCCGTGTGTTTTTATTAGTAAATTTATTAAAATAAAACCGTGTCAATTCAAAATTGTTAATAATTCGGTAAATTGCATGGACATGCAGATACTCTGGACAGGCTATGGTAATAATAATACCACGAGCGAGCACGACAGTGCTATACCAAACGCAATAAGTGTGACAGAAAGAGATATATAATTCGTTGTCCTTGTCATAGTTCCACTTTTTTTTGTTGGGCACAACTGATTAAGTATGAAGTTGTGCCCAACAAACCATTGCCCGTCCAAATTCAGTAGCTTGTTTATGGTAAGTTGGTAAGCCATCAGCCATTTTAAGACCAGTTTTTAATTTAGCTGCATAGGAGCCTTTCCGTTTCTCGTTGTGGCATCACGTATAGCCTGTCCAGAGTATCATTGTGATAAACGCAGCCGCGGCTGTCACCGTGTCCGACGCCATTTTGAATGACGCACAATGTCGCCTCACCGCGAGCACGCTGCCTCACCCGCGCATGTTTATGTGCAACAAATTACGTCAAATTGCTTGCGAGCAGCTCGCCGCGCGGGGCGAGCATGTCTCAGGCTGAGCCGCTCAAATTCGTACCCACCTTAAGGGGACGAAGGTTCGTGGTCTTCTCTCCCTCTCACTGAGCATAAGCGTGAGCGAGATGGAAGTGCGTGTTTGGAAGCGCGGATATCATGTTTTTTAATTTTATTTCTTTGCGCGTTTTAATAATTAAAAAATAATAGCTGATTTCCCTCAAA
Source organism: Epinotia brunnichana (assembly GCA_963854355.1). NCBI lineage: Eukaryota > Metazoa > Arthropoda > Insecta > Lepidoptera > Tortricidae > Epinotia > Epinotia brunnichana. Next base: position 18,202,507 of record OY977940.1, on the reverse strand, counting down.
CATGACCTTGCCAATTTTTAGAATCAATTGTTATGTGTTTAGCTGTTGTGCATAATTTGTTACAATTTTTTTAAGAGTATTTTAGACCTATGTTCGTGATTTTTTTCTATCGAGCGAAAGTTAAAAACTCAGGATTCGAATAGCTGATTTCCCTCGAGAAAGGCCTCAAGATTGCTATTTAAATTTAAGGCAGCCGTATTATAATCGAAACAAGAGCTACGATTTTTTTTAAATCCGTTTTTGGAGCTCACGTCGCCTTAAGATAAAACACAGGATTTAGTGATACTATATTGTCATATGTACCTTCGACTATGTACCGACCTGAATTCTTCACACAATAAATGATTACTGATTAGTGATTACTGAAAACAAGAAGTGTAACTCACAGAAAATAGAGGCAATGCATGTTGAGTACATTGTATGATTCTTTCAACATATTCCGAATCTTCCGGGTGCCAATCATCGGGTGAGAAGGCCAAAGTTGCCACAATCTGCACCAGTTCCTTCTTGCCTGCTGGGGTTTTACCGAGCCTTGACCATGTTAAGAGATCCATAATGTGCTCAAACTCTTCAGCCACCACATCCTGAAATGATTTAAGAAAGTACTCATGATAGTTCTCCACCTTGACTCTGAAGTGAACCTGAGTTCCAGTGTCATAGGTACCCATCATTTTGGAACATAGCAACCCCGAGTTAGTGTTGTGGATAACGCTCATTTCGAGGCTTATAGACTCGAGCCTTAAAGACTCCCGAGGCTTAAAGACTCGATGCGATTTAAGAACCGTGTTGGTTTATTTTACGCATATGAATGCAAAATATTTACTTTTCGTCACTTGAGTCTTTAAGCTTCGGGAGTCTTTATGGTTCGAGTCTTTAAGCCTCAAAATGAGCATTATCCACAACACTACCCGGAGTATGTTAATCATATTTAATAACACATTACAATAAAAATAAAAATTGTTTAATGAATAATGATGGTATCCTCTACCTCAAAACCCTCATCAGACACATGGGTCTCAAAATTTTCACTGCCAGTAAAGCTTGAACACACCACAGAAGCTGATGAAATACATACAGCATAAGGGCTTGTGCACAAATCACGCGAGGTTGGATAGGGGGGGGTCAGGAAAAAATCACGACAGATATCGTTGGGTGAGGGGGTATAAGGAGACCTCACGTGTATTTTTCTACAGTGAACGACACTTTTTCTCGGTTTCGCTAAACATAAATCTTTACTTAGCCCTTAAAAATAGCGAGTTTATTTCACGAAATTTTGGAGCGCTTGGCCTTCATAGTAAATATATCATCCATCACATTCATAACTAAGATAGAAAAATAAACAAAATTTACTATATCCAATACTATTTATCTTACAATATTAAGTGAATGCACAAGTTACGCATATGTCTGGTGTAGACACAGCTAATTTAAATAAGGTAGTAAAATATTGGTCAATCCCAATTGGGTTTCACGATTGAAGACATTCCAAACCTATATTGATACATGTTTAAACAAGCGAGACTAATTAAATCTGATACCATATTTGGTTAAAGTACTCTGTTAACGTTAAATAATTAATAACTTTTCTGTTGGTGCCTGCAGTAATGCGCGCCTGCTAGGCGGGCACTTTGGCATCAACTGTAGTAGTCATCTATAGATACATATACATACTTACAGACTGCATAAATTGTTTTTATTAATCATGTGTTCCGTTTGTTGCTCATATTATGATTAATTTTCACTTTGTTAATTTCATGCATTGCTATGTGTGAAGTGTCTAAAGTGATTTGTTAACCTATTCAGTGGGTCCCAAGATACAGACTCAGCCTAGTTTGGAGCCCAACAAATAATGTCTGTATAATTTGTAATCATGTGCTTGATTTGTCTAATAAAATTATTCTTATTCTCATATAGCAACAATATGGTGCGCCTACTAGGCAGCTTCCTGGCAGTGAGGTGATGTTATTACGGTTATCCATCTGCTTAAATCCTGGGTACTAATGAAAATGATTAGTAAACAACAAATAACCACATACCTCTAGTATCTTCTTGCATTCCGTAATGATAATCTCTTCAACTTCCTTGTTGATGACGTCTCTTCCAAGCTGCTTGACTTTTGTGGCTAAAAACTTTATGCATCTTTCTCTTACAATTTCATTCACCACCTCTGCCTCAGTGTTCTGGTGTATTTGGGAAAATAGGCCCACTAAGGCACCTTTAGGGTCACTCTTGACAATTGTTATCAGGGAATTGTGAACAATATTGATCTCTGTGGCATCATCAGATTGCAGAAGCTGTGCCAATATATCAGCAATTCTTTGAGTGTGCTCTTTATGGTCTTTGCAGAGAGTGGGCAAATCTTTGATGGCTTGTTTCCGTATCTGTAATGTATGTTTATTTTTATATAGACTAATAACCATAATAATTATATAGGTAGATTAAACTACTCTTTATCATACCAGTGATAATTGCACTACCATGGTTGCTTAAAAATGAAATGTAATTCTGAATACCTCACCTCACCAATCACATGCTAGGATATACGTATTTATTTTGCGTGTGGTGTTTATTTATTGGTTGATAATAGTTTTGTTTATAAATGCATCTACTTATATTTGTTAAACTCAATTACAAAATAAAATCCACTTAAATGCATCGTACTCTAGCTAGATTCGTCGCGTACTCTAGATAGATCTGAAGGTATAAGTGAATATAGAATAAAAAAATACTCACAGCCACATCATCGTCTTCACAGAGGTCAAATTGGGCTTCAATAGCTTGCTCTGCGAGGTTAGGAAAGCTGCTGAAGAATTTCGCAATGAATTGCGACGCTAGCCGCTTTTCTTTATCTGAACCTTTCACAGCGGCTAAAATTTCGGTGTACTCTTTTTCATGCTAGAAAAACATTCACAAATTAGTGTTTGATTACAGAAATCGCAGTAGTTTATAATATCAACATCAGTGTACACGACTTACTTTGGATATGTCTTCCTTGGCATCAGCTAAAATACCGTAATTTTGATATAACTTTTCAATACTGTCTGACGACATAGTAGTAACTTTCTATCACCAAAAATACAATATTAGACGAGACAAGGATAGGATAACCAATTGTATCTACGAGAGCTATATCGAAACTATAGAAAGAGGGCTCGCTCAAGAATTATATTACACCACGCGCTACACTAGAACTATCGCCATTATAAAACCACAGACTAAATATAGCATAGCGCCATAGCGGTGATTAATGGTGTCTACATATTATATGATTTCCTCACAATTTCGAAGTACAACATGTCGAAGAGAATTGGGTGTGTCGTACAGATGTAACAATCGGAATAGTATTAACAGACGATCGAGCGGTGCGGTGGACCGAGAGGGACAAAAATATCTGAAAGAATAAAGAGACGAGGTGTCTCTGTTATTCTTTCAGATAGTTGTGTCCCTCTCGGTCCACCGCACCGTTCAATCGTCTGTTAATACTAGAACACATGTGCATGCAATTTCTCAGTACAACTCGTTTGACAGTTGGATCAATTCTGTTAAATCTGCATAGGTATACAGACTTTATAAAACATGCCTATGTTGTCAAAAACAAAATCATTCAAGAACAAGAAGAAACAGTTGCTAGGATACGTCGTTGGGAAAAAACTGTCGTGTCAAGAGAATGGTGTCATAATCCTAATAAAATTGTATTTAAACAATAAATAAAGTGATAAACATTAGTATGTGCACACAAATGACAAAAAGACCTCTTTCTTATAATACAAGTGTAAAATCTTTTCTAAAATCTATTGTGAAATATATTCGAACTTTCGTACTTCCGATTCCACTGCGTCTGCACGGCTATCACAAGACGGTCGCGACATACTCTCGAGCTCTCTCGCACTATCCGTCTCTTTCTAAGTGGTCTAATAAGAGAGAGACGGATAGTGCGAGAGAGCTCGAGAGTATGTCGCGGCCGTCTTGTGATATCCGTGCTGGTAAGTCAAAACAAATTCATTAACAAACATCGGGGTTTTCGGAGCGGGAACGTTTGACATTAGCCAAAGAGTAGGTATTTACTTAAAAACAGATCGTACCCTAGTAGGTTTCTACCGAATGAATAATTGATTGAAAAATAAATAAAGATTAATCATACATATAGGTACATATTTTATATTGGTCATTCATTATCAACCTCTTCAGTTAAGTCTATTCATTTATAAGAAAATGCTTCATAGATATCGAGCGTAGATTGACATTGTATTAGACACCTATTGTCAACCGTTACCCTTGCTTGTCTAGTAGATAAACTTATATGCAATTGTATTTTAAAAAACTGTAAATAATCAGTCAACACAAATATGCCTCCGAGAAAAAAATCTCGTTACGAGTTTATGCGTTCGTGGATAGAAAATAATACAGAGATAGAGGTTCGAGATTCTTTATTATTTTGCACCAAGTGCAATGTGAGCTTCGCTCAAACGAAATCTAGTGTAACGCGACATGTCGCATCTAATAAACATACAGGTATGAAATATGATTTCAATAGTGAGCTCTTGAAATTTGTTGTGGGCTGTAAAATTTGGAAAAACTGCAAAAGTTCCTTCGGAATGTCAACTGCGACGGGAATATTTAAATAAAGCTTACGATGAAAAAATGAATAAAATACGGAGCGAGCTAAAAAATGAATATATATATGTGAGTGTTGACGAAACCACGGATGATTATGGTCGTCAAATAGCTAACGTAATAGTGGGAGCATTACGTGATGATCACATTGGCACTCAACACTTGATATCCAGTAAACGGTTAGACAGCACGAACAATGTATCAATATCCAATACGGTCACAAGTGCTCTTGATGAATTATGGGGTGCTAACCATAATAATCACAATAAAGTACTTTTACTTTTAACTGACGGTGTGGGCTACATGCTAAAGGCTGGAAGAAATTTAAAATGTATTTTTCCCAATCTTTTGCACGTCACATGTTTGGCTCATGGTTTAAATAGAGTGGCTGAACTTGTAAGAAAACTTTATCCAGATGTGAATGATTTAATCGCAAATGTTAAGAAGACATTTTTGAAATCTCCTAAAAGAATACAAAAGTTTAAAGAAATGCTCCCCGGAGTGCCTTTACCACCTCGACCAACAATTATTCGGTGGGGAACCTGGATAGAAGCTGCAACGTATTACAGCAAACATTACGATGAAGTGAAACGTGTTCTAAATACATTCAGTCCCACCGAAGCCCAGAGTATTAGAAAGGCAAAAAGAGCGTTTGGAAATGCAAATATAAAAAGCGACTTAAATTTCATAGCAAATCATTTGATGACTATCCCAAATGCTATTAAAAAACTACAGGATGCGAAGCTGTCCATCAGCGATAGTTTAAAAATAGTTCATGAAACCTATAGAGATGTTTCCAAATTAAACATGAGCGTAAAAGGAAAACAGATTTATGATAAACTGAAGTTGGTGTTAAAGAAGAATTCTGGCTATAGCACACTAAAAATTATAAATGAGTTGGTACAAGGCAAAGAAATAGAACTTCAATCTCAAACTTCTCGTGCATCAATTGATTCCTACAAAAAAATTAAATATGCACCTATTACAACTGTCGACGTGGAAAGATCATTTAGCTCCTTGAAATGGATATTTACAGCAAGACGCCGTAGATTAACTGTCCGAAATATAGAAAAAATATTAATAGTTTATTCTGAAAATCGTGTCAACTATTCAATTTACAGCAGGTAATTAATTAAAGTTATTTTTATTGTTACCTTATAAGTTATAAGACTTTTACGGAAATTAAAATAAAACTTTGTCACAGATTGTATACAACTCACAGAGAGGTAGTTATTCATTAGGCATAATAAGATATTTTCTTAGACTAACATATCTGTTTATCTCTACTCTTTCTCAAATCATTCCCGCTCCGAAAACCCCGATGTATGTTCATTAAGGTGGTTCGATTGCCATACAAAACGTTATTTGACATTCGCAGGCTAACGTCGTGATATTTTAAGAAACTTATGTGACAAACTTTCATAAATTGTCTTCCCATTTGCGCCAAATTCCCCCTTGTTTGTTGCATATGTTCTTTAAAATATCACGCCGTTAGCCTGCGAATGTCAAATAACGCTTTGTATGGCAATCGAACCACCTTAAATTAAATTCAATATTTTTTTTTTTTTTTTAATCTGTCAAAAACTTAAACGCTAGTTTTACAAAATATGTTCCGCCAAACTGAGGACAGTTTGTTGGCGGATAATACGCTCGTTACCACTGTTATTTTTATCCGAACTACTTACATTAACCCTAATAAACTAAACCAGGAAAAAGCGTTCCTACAAATAACTACATTATTTATTTAAGTAAAGTAAGTATACCTCGGTTACGCAACACGTTATGCCTTGCGCTACTTAACCCTTTATCAAATAAATCTAAGAGTTCAAGTTTTAATCTTTTTTTAAATATAATTTTACTACTACACTCCATTAATTCAATTTATTCCATAACAATATAAACTGTGTCGGAAATCATAAGGCTAATTACAATATTCATTACATTATACATTACATTATACATTACATTATGCATTACATTATACATTACTCGTATTTCATTTCAATCAGAAGTAAATTCATTGATGTCATAATAACATTTCACCAGCACACTAGGCTTTATGTCGCGTTTTACGTGACGTTTCAGTACATTTTCGCCGACATAAAACCTAGTGTGCTAGCTAGGCAGGAGGTATTCTTTGAGTTGACTTTTAAATATGTTAACACTATTCATACATTTAAGCTCATTCGGTAAGCTGTTGAACAGTCTGACCGCTTGGTATTGTACGCTATGCTTAACCACTCTTAGTTTAGGCATAATTGATTCTTTCAAGTCCTTTCTTCGAGTGTTTTGCCTACAACGCCTTTCAGCCTCAGCACGGCTATCACAAGACGGCCGCGACATACTCTCGAGCTCTCTCGCAGTATCCGTCTCTTTCTAAGTGGTCTAATAAGAGAGAGACGGATAGTGCGAGAGAGCTGGAGAGTATGTCGCGGCCGACATGCCTCCAGACGATAGCAATCAAATAGCGACAAATCATGACATGTATAGACCCCATGATGGTGCGTAGGGGCAGTCATAAGAGCTTGTTCACACCAACGCTTGTGATTCTTCTGGTTCTGGAGTCACAAGTGCCCATTGGCTACGGTACCTGCTTAACATCAGGGAGGCCGTAAGCTTGTTTGCCATTGCATAAATAAAAAAACCGGCCAAGTGCGAGTCGGACTCGCGCACGAAGGATTCCGTACCATTATCTATAAAAAAACAATTTTATTCTGTGTTTTTAGTATTTGTTGTTATAGCGGCAACAGAAATACATCATCTGTGAAAATTTCAGCTGGAACTATCACGGTATCAGTGAGATACAGCCTGGTGACAGACAGACGGACGGACGGACAGACGGACAGACGGACAGACGGACGGACGGACGGACGGACGGACGGACAGCGGAGTCTTAGTAATAGGGTCCCATTTTTCTCTTTGAGTACGGAACCCTAAAAAACCAGCCCTGTGCGAGTCGGACTCGCGCACGAAGGGTTCCGTACCATTATCTATAAAAAAGGCAAAAAAATCACGTTTGTTGTATGGGAGCCTCCTGTAGCCTAGTTGGTAGTGACCCTGCCTACGCAGTCAGAGGTCCCGGGTTCTAATCCTGGTAAGGGCATTTATTTGTGAGATGTGCACAAATATTTGTTCCTGAGTCATGGATGTTTTCTATGTATTTAAGTATTTATATAAGTATGTTTATCGTCGTTTAGTACCCATAGTACAAGCTTTGCTTAGTTTGGGACTAAGTGTTGGAAAAATACACTTGTTTGTTTTTTTTTAATTGTCTGTGGCTCCTGAATATATAAACCCGGCCATAGAGCCGATCGCCCTCAGACCTATGCTCGTGATTTTTTTCTATCGAGCGAAAGTCAAAAACTCACGATTCGAATAGCTGATTTCCCTCGAGAAAGGCCTCAAGATTGCTAATTAAATTTAGAGCAGCCGTATTATAATCCAAACAAGAGCTACGATTTTTTAAAAATCAGTTTTTGGGGCTCACGTTGCCTTAAACCCGGATGACAGTGCCAAGGATATAATTTAAAGAGCACACTGCGTTCGAAACACTTAGATGGAAATAAGAGATTTTTTGATTTGGCAGTATAACTTTTCATTCAGTCATTTAAAATACAACAATCGCGTTCTACGGCCTTTTGTTGGTTCTGTCGCTACGTAGTCAATTAGAAATACGTGAGATGGCACTGTAAGGATTGTCAGGATTAAAACGTCACAAAGTGACACGTATTACCAGCTATCTTTATAATTTTCCAAATGGTAGTATTTACTAATATTGCTTATTAGTCAGTTTAAATATTTTTTATTAATTATTATTAAATTAAACCAGAATAGATTTGGCGTCATAACTTACATTATACATTTGTATTACTACTTATTTAGCATTGAGGTAGTTCGGTTGTATATTTTTAAGCAGTCATGTGGGCAACACTTTGACATTTGAAGATGAAGACGTCGGGAGCCAATAATGTACACACATTTTAGTAGACGCGTATTATCAGGCCGTACATTATCAGCCCGGACAAAGGTGGCTTCCAATTATTGCCCCGTACCGAATTTGTTTAGGGTGATAATGCACGGCCCAATAATGTACAGCCCAATAATACGAAGCCACAAAAAGTGGACTCGTATTATCGGGCCGTACATTATCAGCTCGAAGAAAAGGTAGCTTCCAATTATTGCCCCGGACCAAGTTTGCTGGCTGTCAAAAGCGAACTCTGCCTTAGGTCGGTTAGGTTAGGGTTCACTTGTGACCCTCAGACCGGAAAAAGCCACACCGCGAAGCGGGGTGGCGTCGACCCGCTGGAGACTTTTTAATGGACGCCAATTATTGGGCTGTACATTATCAGGTCGTACAAGATTGGCTTCCAATTATTGCCCCGTACCGAATTTGCTCAGTGTGATAATGCACGGCCCAATAATGTACGGCCTGCTATCCATCTATCTATCCTAGTCCATTGGACGCGTATTATTGGGCTGTACATTATCATGGCTGTACATTATCATGGCCGTACATCAACCGGCACCGAAGAAGTCAAATAGGGAACATTACTGCAATGTTCTGCCGCCAGAGGCAGCACTAACTCTAATAGTAAACCAGTATAGAAATATAGGGATTCACACGCACATGCAAAATTGATTGTCAAATGAGTGACAAGGATGCTTGCATAGACAATACCGCAAGTGCGAACGAGATACAATGTCAACGCTGCTAGTGTCGCCACCTACGAAGAGTTTTGCGTAATGTTCCCTATTGTTACAAATTTTCCCGGTCCTGGAAAAAATGCGTGTATAAAAAGTGTCTAACAGGAAATGTGCTGTTCCGGGATGCATTAATAGTTCAGCAGGTTAGTGGCAAATACTACCTAATGTCGCACACATAAACAACAATATTCCATAATTAGACTTTACACACACGAACGTATCACACAAACCTACTCGACGGAGATTGTCGCCATGTGGTCGCCATCAATTTGTTTTTATAAATGGGATTTTTATATTATGGTGTAATTCGTTATTTCGTAGTTAATTTATTCGCTTACTGACTCTGGCAAAGCCACTCGACGCTGCCATTTCTCTTTTGTAATAATAATAATACCTACTCGACGTTTTCGCTCGAAGTGAAGCATGTCGCACATCTAGACCATTAGCTACAAAGCTCAGGGAATTAACGTTGAACGTTAACGTATCACGGTCTTACATTAACGGTCATTTTGGCACTCTTTGGGGGAGGCCTAAGTCCAGCAGTGGACGTCCTTCGGCTGTATAGGAATTTGATTAATGAAAGCCCCATGATCAAGAAAGAAAGATAGTTTTTATTTAACTTCACAAGACCTAAGTACAAAACAATCCGCTCGCCGCCATTGGGAGTGAGCAAGAGACAGATAAGACTAAGTGTCACTTTAACAACCGTGGGCATAGATAAGACAATTCCAATACCCCGCGTCAAGATCAAGTCTAATTATTTAAGTAACTTACACAATATGGCAAATTAACTTGAACTTGCATAAACTAGCATCTGTCACAACATTGACAGTTGACGTTTGACAGTTGACGTCTGACATTGACGTCTGACATAGTAGCTAGTCGTAACCTCTTATATTCTAGACCAAAGATAAATAAATAGCATAGATGGAGTGTATCTTGAAGGATCTGAATAACTAGTGCCGTCCTTTACTTTCTTAAGAAGTATATTCATAAGAGAAAGAGAGGCAAATATGGCTACTCTACTTGGTCTTTAATGGTGCAATGGACCCATTTATGGATTAAATTCTCAACTATATATTTGACAGATGTCATCACGACTAGTGTTGTGTAATCTTCATAGTAAGCTTTTGTCGATAAAATATTTAATCATAAAATAAAATAAACTGGATTTACTGGTCCAAAATATCACTCTCTTGACTAGCTTGGCGAATTCTTATGTTATTGCGCATGGTGCATCTGGGTTGGAAGGTCAGATGGCAGTCGCTTTCGTAAAACTAGTGCCTATGCCAAATCTTGGGATTAGGTGTCAAAGCGGACCCCGGGGCCCTTTGGGGCACAACCGGGAATAACGCTAGGAGGATGGTGCATCTGGGCCCTGTTCAATAAACAGTACAATTAGACCAATCAAATTAGCTTACCCTGGACATAATTCGTAAACTCGTTGTTTTTATTGTTTTATCGGATTTTACTATTCAGTATCAAATATTAATGAAATATATTAAGTAAAAAATCCGCGATCGTAACCGTAGTTAAAAAAAACACTAGTTAACGTACACTACCTAACTTTTTCCTAAAAGTAAAAAAGGTAACCAAGTACCTTGTTAGTATAACTTTGAGGTGCATTCAAATTCGATCACTTAATAGCAAAATTAAACTGATATCAAATTCGCATATACGTTTTTTTTCACAGTTTTCCTCTGATCTCATTATCTAGACAAGCCAAAATGGTAACTATGATGTTTTTATCTGTTTAAGATATATTGCGTCTTTTTAGACATTTAAGACAATAATTAAACATTTATTTTTAACGTTTTAATAATAATGTATTTCTCAGTAATTATAAATAGTAACTATGATTTTTTTGTTTACTTATAGCCTTTTGTGTACGATAATCATGTTTTCATCAAAATTAAGCATGTTAATTTCACGCTTAAGAAATTGAAAATTTAATTGAAAATACTCGCGACCTTGTCGTGGAGTCAGATGCATGCGGTGGGTGCGAGGCGGGGAGAGAGTGGGGCGCCAGCGGGCGAGCGCACGGCGAACCCGTCTTAACGAGTTTATTTCAATTACGTGCTTTGCACCGACCGCGCCGTGTACAAATAAAACAAATATAACGGAATATCCTAATTGTAGGATTTTTAGCTCTAATGAAAAATCACAGTTTGTCCCTTACGCCCTTTGAAAACTCTGGTCCAAAGGGCGTAAGGAACTATTGATTTGCTTTTATCATCGAAAACATAAGTAAACTCTTAACTGTTAAGTAAATAAAAGAGATGATGCCATGATCGTGGTTAGCATAAAAAAAAACCGGTCAAGCGCGAGTCAGACTCGCACACCGAGGGTTCCGGACCACCCCGTACAATAGAAACAGGTCCACTATAAACTGACACTCACTAAGTATGTATTTACATACTTAGTGCGTGTCAGTTTATACTGGACATCGGTTTTCACAATTTTTCCTTTATTTGTGCTATAAATACTTCTTACCAAATTTCAAGATTCAGAGTTCACGGGATATGGGCATGGGCATTTCGTCCCTTACGCCCTTTGAGCCTACGGTAGTCGATATCCTTATTGGCAAAATTGAGCCGACACAGTTGGCCAGAACGCCAAAAAAAAAGAGAAGATATGATGCTTATCCACCCAGAGATGGGATAAATGTATGCGAATACGAATAACGTTTAAGAATAAATAGGATTATTCGCGAATGACGAATAAATATTTCGAATAATTATTCGCCAATATTTATTCGCGAATAACTTCTTAATTCGCATAATCATTCGTAATGTTTTTCGGGAATAATATTTTGAACGAATATTGTAGGAATGCTTTTTAATAGAATATATCTCAAAAACGTAATATTTTCCTACAGACAGAACAGTGATACCTAGTTTCTAAATGTGTTAGAAAAAGGTTACCGCTTCATCAAGGGTACCAAGTAACATCGCCGTGCATGGTGAAACGGATATTAATTGTAATTATTTCACCTGTTTTATTTTTACTATTTCGGCTTTACCACGAGTGAAAAAAAAACCAGTCAAGTGCGAGTCAGACTCGCACACCGAGGGTTCCGGACCACCCCGTACAATAAAACCAAGTCCACTATAAACTGACACTCACTAAGTATGTATTCACATACTTAGTACGTGTCAGTATATACTGGACATTAAATTTTCAGTGATGTAACTAAAAATGTACGGTTTTCGCTATCTTTCCTTTATCTGTGCTATAGGGCGTTGCTTCGCACCAAATTTCAAGTTTCTGAGTTCACGGGAAGTAGGTTTTGATTCCCTTGCGGGTTTCGAAAAATTGCGGAAATTTGCGGCATAAACGGCTGTATCTTTTGATTGTGTTGGCTTAGAAGTTTGATTTTTTCACAGCTCCAAGAGACAGTAAACCTGAGTATTTGATATAAATTTCAGCTTAATTCATTTATTTGTTGCAGTATGGGTCTTACAAGATGTTACATATAAATACAGTTCCAGCATAACCCTGTTAGGGCACAGCACCATTAATATAAAAATTATTAATTCTCAAATAATGCATGCACACACTATGCACAGGAATTCAAACTTTAAATGATTGATACCTCCACGCGTTCCTGAGAAAAAGGGTATTGACAGACGGACGGACGGACAACAAAGTGATCCTACAAGGGTTCCGTTTTTCCATTTCGAGGCACGGAACCCTAAAAACACAGAGATCAGAATATAACATGATTAAGTACATACAATGTACAATTACAGGTATATAGTTGAACAATCTTACATGCGTAATCGCCTCTAATAACATACATTGATCCAATTACAGACAGTGGCTGTCCATAAATTACGTCATTTCTAAAAACTGGGGGGGGGGGGGGGTCTATTGGATGACGGTAGTCATTTTATGAGGCGGGTAGTGTCCATTTAGGAATTAACAGGATGATGATGGGAGGGGGGGGTCAAGAATTGACAAAAAACAACCGGCCAAGTCCTGAGTCATGGATGTTTTCTGTGTATTTAAGTATTTATTTATCTATATAAGTATGTTTATCGTTCGTCTAGTACCCATAAAACAAGCTTTGCTTAGTTTGGGACTAAGCCGATTTGTGTAAGATTGTAAAAGAAAAAAAAACTGGTTTTTAGTATTTGTTGTTATAGCGGCAACAGAAATATATCATCTGTGAAAATTTCAGCTGTCAAACTATCACTGTTGTTGAGACACAGCCTGGTGACAGACAGACAGACAGACAGACTGACAGACAGACAGACAGACGGACAGCGGAGTCTTAGTGGACAGGAACCCTAAAAAACAATGGTTCAGTTTCAATTGTTTTTTCGAGTTGTTGAGTCGCCGCTGAAGATGGAATTGTCCCGTAAAAAAATATTACGACTTTCAAAGTGGATTAACACAAAAACAATGTGGAGACCGGATGATTGCTGCTTTTAGTAATGAAACACCTTCAAAGACGACAATATACAGGTGGTATTCAGAATGTCAACGTGGCCGAGTATCCCTCACGGACGACGCGCGTGAAGGTCGACCAAAATCGGCAGTTACGCAAGAAAACGTCCACCTTGTGAGTCAGCTGATAAAAGAAGACAGGCATGTGACATATCGGGAAATTCAGGAGTCTTTGCGGATTAGAATGAGTCAGATACAAATTATTTTACAGGAAGAATTAGGCGTGCGAAAGTTGTTTTCCCGTTGGATCCCGCACTTATTGTCTGACGAGCAGAAAACGACTCGTGTCAATTGGTGCCGCAAAACATTGAATAAATTCAACGGAGGAAGCTCAAATGCAGTTTTTAGTGTCGTATCAGGTGACGAGTCGTAGATATACGCATATGAGCCTGAAACTAAAAACCAATCTCGAGTATGGGGTAACGAAGACGAGCTTCAAGCCAACCAAAGTTATTCGCTCTCGATATATATATCGTATACGAGTATTTGTTTGCCGATTGTCTTTGCTGAACTTAGGAAAAAGGCCTAGTCGCCGCATCATCATCCACCACGACAATGCCAGCCCTCACACCGCTCGTAAAACAAATGAGTACCTGGAAGGTGAAAAAGTCGAACTACTGGACCATCCTCCATACAGCCCTGACCTAAGTCCCAACGACTTTTTCACATTCCCCAAAATCAAGGATAAGTTGCGTGGTGGGCGCGGTGTTTCGGCGGCCGGCAGAAGCAGTGGAGGCGTTTAAAATTTTTAACGACTGGTTTGAACGCATGGAAAAGTGCATAAAATATAAAAGAGAATACTTTGAAAAACAATAAAAATATTTAAATCAATGTAACTGCATATTTTTTTATATTCCCGAAACTTTCAGTTTGACCCTCGTAGTGACCCTACCTGCGTAGCCGGAGGTCCCGGGTTCGAATCCCGGTAAGGGCATTTATTTGTGTGATGAGCACAAATATGTGCTCCTGAGTCATGGATGTTTTTTATGTATTTATTTATCTATATAAGTATGTGTATCGTCGTCTAGTACCCATAGTAGTTTGCTTAGTTTGGGACTAGATCGATTTTTGTAAGATTGTATAAGAAAAAAAAAGAAAAAAAAACTGTTTTTTAGTATTTGTTGTTATAGCGGCAACAGAAATACATCACCTGTGAAAATGTCAACTGTCTACCTATCACGGTTCGTGAGATACAGCCTGGTGACAGACGGACAGACAGACAGACAGACTGACGGACAGCGGAATCTTAGTAATAGGGTCCCGTTTTACTCTTTGAGTACGGAACCCTAAAAACTATGACGTAATATATAGACAAGCCCACACACATGACATATTGAAACAAACCTGTTAAATGCCCCATGAAGCGACTCATTTAACTCACAAAAATATTGTTAATTAGTATAAAAGGGTATTAATACTTGAAAATAGGTACACTTGTAGTGATCGTGTTAAATTCGTGTACGTGTTACAACGAGCAACCGCATCCTTAAATATTATTCGTGGATTTATTGGATTGAAATGAGAATAAATCATTCGTCATTCGAGAGTGTAGACGAATAAATTATTCGCGAATAAATGTTTATTCGAATAATTATTCGAATAAGAATCATTCCAACAATGCCCCTTTCTGCACCCACACAAGTAACAAATTTTATTTAAATAATTCTATACAGAAGACTGAGCGCTTATAAATAGGTAATCGACATTCCACGACAATTATGTCTCATGCTGAACAATTTAGTTATTATCGATCTAATGAACACAATATTTCAATAAATCTCCACCATAGCCGAACCGTGGTAAACGCCACGTTCGTCTTTATAAATGTTTGACAATCATTGACCTATCCATAATAAATGAAGGCCGAAACGCATTGACAGCGGTGGCGAAGCGGCGGCGCGGCGCAGTGTAGAGGTGGTACCGGCTGTAATGTTCGATCTAATAAAGCCGGGAAAAAGCATTCGGATCCTTTCATATTAGCTCGAACATTACAAGTACTGCCTCCGCGCCACCCCGCGCCGCTTCGCCACCGCTGTCAGTGCGTTTCGGCCTTGAATGCCTGCGACTCGCGACAGCACGGTCGGTAGTTGAAACGCAAAGCAATGACGGCCTTATTCTGCAAGAGATAAGGTTCATATTAAAACTTTAGTACGAAAAAATATGAATTAATTAATAATCGTGGATATTTTTTGTTTAATTTGTTTCTTATAGTACTAATAATATGTTGACAGCATAAATCAAACACTTTTCAAGTAGTTATGTATTTTGGTTTTCCAAAAACTAACAATATTTGTGATTTTAGAAATCCGCAAAGAGAATCTGTTTAATTTTTAATAATTTATCAACACACATAATATACTATTCGGAATAATTTGTTAAATTGCAGTTATCTATAATTTCTGGTAAGATAATCCAGAAAAAGTGTAACTTACTGAACTTTCTTTATTATTGATAGTCCCGGTTGATTAATTAGATTAATTTTGATTTCTTTAACTGGAATGCAAGCGTCATATCATAATAGAGGCACTTTTACAAAGTTACATATTATGCTGCACTTATGAAATCAGAATTTGTAAAAAATTTAGATTTTCGGTTTTTTTACAATGACGCGGAACCCTAAAATGTTTAATTCTTTTTATTTTAACTATAACTAACAATACTTTACATCATTGAAAAAGAAAATTACAGTTATCGAATTATGTCCGGGTTTAGCTAATTTGATTGGTCTAAATCCGACAAATTTGCAGCAAAACGAATCGACCTGAACGTGTCTTGCCTTAATTTGATACTTATGGCAGCTACTATAGGGTAAAAGCGGAAAAATTAAAAGACGTATATAGTTCATATTTTTTGTTTATTAAATTATCACTTGCAAATTTGATAAAACTTGCAAACATTATAAACCTTTAATAAATACAAGTTTGTTATAAAAACTGCGAGCATTGTGAAGGTGTTGTCAGGTTATATCAATACAAATGAGCACTTTGACAGATTTTGACTTGTACATGTTGATATTGTTTGCCACTTGTTTGAATAAATCACACCAGAGACTAGCTGAATAAGTCTTAGACGTACTTTTGTGCATACGACTTGTATAATCTGAACACTTACCGGTTGACATGATAAGGGATGATTAACAAATATTGTTGGCACTGCATGCGAATAGGTGCGTCCACACCAAACGCACGCTCACCCGAGCGGCTCGCCCGAGCCCTCCGCACGCTCACCCGAGCCGCTCAGGCGAGCGTGCGGAGGGTTCGGGCAAGCCGCTCGGGTGAGCGTGCGTTCAGTGTGGACGCACACCGCGCGGCATGTCCGAGCCAAATGCGCTCGGCCGAATTTACCTACGGGCTTTTAGTTGAGCTCGCGATCGTCATGGAGCCGCACGTGCGCACAGCTGTCGCTGCTACGACATTAATATTGCTTCTGCATCTAGCTCAGAAGCGGAGGAAAGGCATTAAAAAAAACCTAGACGCATGTGGATGCAAAAAAGTACCACCATACTATAAATAAATAAATAAGTACATTGCCAGTAGCATGCCGCCGCGGCCCCTTTGATTTCGCCCAAAAAGCCGACAACGCTCGGGTGAGCGTGCGGCCACACAAAACAACCGTCCACACCGGCTCGGCTCAGGCGCGCCGTTGCTCGCCGATCGCCGCGCACGCTAGGGCGAGCCGCGCTCGGGTGAGCGTGCGTTTGGTGTGGACGCACCTAATGGAGAGTTTTTCGAGTGTATCCCAGACGAAAACAGGATTCTTCAAAATGTACAGAGCATATCCTTGAGTATTGTGTAGGACTCCATTCCTCGCCTCTGTTTATATTTTTGACCCATTCCTTTCTTATTTCTAAATCAGCCGGAAACCTATTTATACCTATAAAAAAAAATAGTAAAATGTATAAACTCACTATCAAACGTTATCGATGTTAGTAGGATCTCAAGTACAACACGATGTGGTATGTGAAGTGTCAAAATACCGGGTTGCATTATTTATAATTGAAATAATAATGTAAAGCTGATGCAAATACGCAAAATTGATGCAAAAACTGATCGATATTCAATAAGATCTGCAGGTATTTCATACTTAACAAACATTAAAATAACAATATTTATGTCATAAAGCTTACCGGTGAAATGATGCACTTGAATTATTTTCACTTAGTACACCCATTCCGTGATTACACCCTGTACCACACACGCCATATTTAATGTTAAATGCGTACATTTAACCAAAATATCACTTTCCATACTAAAAACCACAAATCATTACCAAAACACAACAACGCGTTTGATATCCAGCTGGCTATCAAGCTAATATGTCCGCCGAGGTGAAGTGGCGCGCACGGCTTGAAGATAGGGTTGGAGACATGATGCTACCTCGTTTTAACACAGACAGTTTGACGTTAGAGTAAAGAGCGTATTAGATAAGGAACTTTGTTCAACTTAATATACTCCATCTATGCTATTTATTTATCTTTGTTCTAGACATTGAAAGTTAACTTAACAGACACATGAAACATACTTGAAATTACTTTACAATTCAAAAATTAATATTTAATACACATAGTCAGGGCTAAATTGAAATTTACTTTTACTGCAAGCCTAGTGATTTACAGAAATAATGATGTGCCCTGCGATAACGACTTGGTAAGTATATCAGCTTTATTTACATTAGTGTTTACATATTTTAATGTTAAGAGACCCTTTTGCACTATATCTTTAATAAAATGAACTTTAATATCAATATGTTTTGATCTCTTACTGTTCTCATAACTTTCAATCATTTTTATTGTACTTTTAGCGATGGCCAGGGCTTTCATTTAAATAAAGATATAAAACACAGATCAATTTATTATTTATTAAGATTTCAGCAACAACAATTTATTATTTATCTAAATCTAACCTAACCGAGCTTACATTAAATAACCACAAATGTAAAATGAATTAAATTAAATGGGCAAATGGCGTCACCAGCTTCCTCACCACACGAGAACACGATGCGAAAAGAGGGCGATTCAGGTAGTGCGCTCCGCTTATAAAGGCTCATGGTGGGGGAAGGTGGCAATGACGTAGCAGGCAGGCTCATGGCGGGAGTAGACAGCAGTGACGTAGGAGACAAACTTCATCTATTTCCTTTTAGTACTTTGATTGTCTATTGATAATGAACAAGTTAAGTTTTTATCTATTTGCAAATCTTTTAACACTTTTCTAATATATACTATTTCACTTACAGATAATGCTGCTGCAATATACTCTGACTCTGCTGTAGATAGTGAGACTGATGTCTGTTTCTTGGAAGCCCAGCTGACTAAGTTGCCTCGGTGGAATATAGCAACGCCGCTGACACTATTACGATCCATCTGTTCACTTCCCCAGTCGGAATCTGAAAAAGCTAATAAGTTATTATTATCTTCTCTTCTGTATACTAATCCTTTATCTTTTGTCTGTTTCAGGTATCTTAAGACTCTCTTCGCAGCTGTCCACAGAGTTGATGTTGGGCAATTAATGTATCTACTAAGGAATCCTGTTGCATATGCAATATCTGGCCGACTGATTGTGGCTAAATACATCAACGACCCTATTAGTTCTCTATAAGGCACATTAGACAACACTTGCTCATTTTCATTTATTTTCAGCCCAACTTCCATAGGTGTATTGCATCCGTTGCAGTCTTGCATGTGAAATTTTAATAAAATTTTCTCAATAATCTGTGTTTGTTTTATTTCCATGCCTTCTATAGTTGTGGATATTTCCATTCCTAGGAATTTTCTTATATTTCCCATATCTTTAGCATGAAATTCTTCTTTCAGTTTCCGTGTAATGTTTGATCCATCTCCGATAACAAGTATATCATCCACAAATATTAGTACATATACATTTGGTCCTGTATATAGGCAAAAGTCACTGTGAGATTGTTTTAGTCCATTTTGTGTCAGGAATTTATTCAATTTTTCATTCCAGCAGCGTGGTGCTTCTTTCAAACCATACAAAGCTTTTCTTAGTTTAAAAACTTTTCCCTTTTTCCTGTCCTGTAATCCTTCTGGGTACTTTATATGTATGTTTGAGGTTAATTCTCCATTTAAGAAAGCTGTAGGTTATATCAAGCTGTTTGATAGGTAAGTCTTCTTGAACTGCTTTATTAAAAAATAGTCTTACAGTTGTTATTCTTGCTACTGGTGCACATTCATTCTGTGTGGTTTCTTCCTGAAAACCTTTAGCAACTAACCTGGCTTTCCTTGTGTTGTCAGCCTTGGTCCGAAATACCCATCTGGTGTCAATGGCCTTGTGTTCTTAACTTTTTGTGTGCATCTAGTTCCTTCTCAATAGCTTCAGACCATCCTCCTTGTTCAATAGCTTCGTTGTAGCTCATAGGATCTTCTGATATTAGTGCATAGGCTATGTCACACATGTCATAATCTACATATTTCTTTGGTAATTTCACTTGTCTCTTTTCGAGTTAAACTTCCTGATCTTCCAGTGTATCTTGTCTTTGTTCTTCCAATATTTCTTGTTCTTCTTCTGAATCTTTTTCTGTGTCTGTCAACGTTGGTGTGGTATTTTATTATTATTTTGTGGGCCTTAATATGCCGCTTCGACCAGCAAGTGATCTATTGTGGCAGCCCTTGTTTTAGAGTTCACCGTTAAGTCCCGTCGCCTCCAGGAAATTCCAGATTCTTTGGGCGGTGATATGTTGTACTTCTTGTGGGTGCATTATGTGCCGCCCTAGGTAGGTACTTCTTTTATGCATGAGTGGTCCGCAGGAGCAGAGAATGTGCATTGCAGTCTCCTCTGTCTCCTGGCAGAACCTGCAAGTTGTGTCCTGCTTCATACCCATTTGAAACAGGTGTTTGTTCAATTTGCAATGTCCTGTCAGGATTCTTGTCACTGCGCAGGTTTTGTGCCTTTTGAATTGTAATAACTCCTTAGACAGCTTACTATTGAACCCTTCGATCAGGGCTTTAGCTTGTTTTTGTCCTTTGGTGAACTTCCACAGCTTGATTGCCTCTGATTTTTCCGCGTTGTTTAGCAGAGAATAAGCTTTCCGTTTTGTGATGCCACAGAACGGTTCCGGGCCGACTAGGGCCGTGTCTGCGCCCTGCCTTGCAAGTTCATCTGCTCTTTCGTTTCCTACAATGTCGGAGTGCCCTGGTACCCATCTAAGTATGACTTTATTGGAGTTCGCCAGGGTGTTTAGATTATTTTTACAATTCTGGATATTGGTGTGGTATCGTTACTTTTCTGAAATTCGTCAATCTCAATGTCTTCTTCATCATATGTAGTATGTACTTTGAGTTTCTCTTTTTCTTCATACCTGTAGTTTGTTTCGTCAAATCTGACATCACGCGATTCTATTATTTTATCCGTTTTTGGGTCCCATAATCTATAGCCTGAACCGCAGTATCCGATCATAATCACTGGCTTTGCTCTGGGCTCGAGCTTGTTGGGTCTCGGAAAGATCATACTCCATGCTTTTGATCCAAATACTCGTAGTTTGTCCAGGTTGTTTTTCCCGTACCACAATCTTGCCGGTGTGTCTCCATTGAGAGCCTTTGTAGGGGATCTGTTTATTGTATAAGCTGCACATCTTATGGCTTCACCCCATAGGTATTTAGGTAAGTTTGTTTCAAGTAGCATTGCTCTATCCTTGTCTGCTAGAGACCTGTTCATGCGTTCACAAATAGAGTTTTGCTGGGGAGTGTAAGCACAAGTAGTTTCCTGTATTATTCCGTGTTTTTCATAAAATGCTGCAAGTTCTTTATTTACAAACTCCTTTCCTCGATCTGTTCTTATCCGCCTGACATTATTACCATTATTCTTCATGATATTTATATACTTAATGATGTATTCTTTCGCTTCATCTTTGGAGTGGAGAAGGTGAACTTCAGTAAAGTGTGTATAGTCATCGATGAGTGTTACATAAAATCTTTCACCCTCATTTGTAATAGGTGTGACAGGTCCACCAATATCACAATATACCAACTGTCCAATTCTGCTTGTTCTCGGTACTGGATGTTCTCCAAACGGTAATCTACTGGCTTTCGCCTGGATGCATATTGTGCATTTTTCATGTGATAATAAGGTAGTCCAAGAATTTTCATACTGGAATAGTTTAAATGGCCCATTCTCCTGTGCCATGTCATTAATGCATGTGATTGTTCATTCAGTTGCAACTGCATTGTGTACAGTTTCCCATTACTTCGGCCTTCCACTGTGACGTCGCCCTTGCTTATAAGAGCACATTCTCTGGTGAATGTTACCTGCAGCCCCTTTTCATTCAATTTTCTTACTGATAAGAGATTGTGTAATAGATTTTCTATTATGAGGCAGTCCTCAATATCTATCTTCTGCCCTTCTCTGGAATACCCTGAGAGAGTAACTTTATGTTCGGTGTGTATGGTGTTTCCATTAGCTACTTTGATGCTGACTCGTGGAATTACTCTTATGTTTGTCATGTACTTCTCATACTTTCTGTTGAGCATGTGGTGGGACGCGCCGGAATCTATAACAAGTTGTATCTCATCTTCTTTTCGAACCGTGCCATCCGCTGAGTGGGCCTCGGCAGCAATGAAAGATATGCCTCTTGTATCCATTTTTGATATATTTGTGTCCTGTGCTTGCTTGTGCTCTGAAACACATACTCAGATGTAGAGCTTTGCCCTTGATTCCTTTTATCATCTAACAGGCATTGATAATAGCATTGCAAACATCAAAAATGAGAGAACACACGAAATATACCTTCAATAATTTTTCAAAAAACAGCCTGAAACATTTTTTTGACGGAGCGTGTAACGGCGTGCTTGCAGGTGAGCCGGATGAATGACGCGAGGTGCGCGAGCGGCAGGGAGTACTGTCGCGTTTAACGGCCGCACTCTTACTTTAAACGGCAATATTAAGTCCAGTGCCCGCTTTGGGCACGGTGCCCGCTTTGGGCACGGTGCCCGCTTTGGGCACGGTGCCCGCTTTATAGCTCAGTAGTGGAACCGGATTTTGGCCCTAGAAGTTTTGATAATTCTAAAGTCGGAAAAGTTATGCTTATATGGCATATGACTTATTTTCAAGCATATTTGTATTATATGAAGAAAAGTTAGAACGAGGGTTAGA
Source organism: Epinotia brunnichana (assembly GCA_963854355.1). Lineage (NCBI taxonomy): Eukaryota > Metazoa > Arthropoda > Insecta > Lepidoptera > Tortricidae > Epinotia > Epinotia brunnichana. The sequence goes on along the minus strand of OY977940.1, from coordinate 18,179,636 downwards.
TATAAATTAAGTATTTATTTATTTTTATTGATGATTTGTGAATATTGAATTAAAGTGCAAAGTTTAAGCTTCATCGTTTATAATATGTATGACACTTTACACTATTAAGTTTTTAGAAAAAAAAACACCCGCGACTACGTCAAACCAGAATTAGCTTATTATTAAGTCGATATTGAATTAGAGTTTTAAAAATCCACAACAATATCTCTAAATTCTTAAGTTAATAGACAAAGCCAAAAGTTTAGAGGAATAAGATGAAAGCTTTAAAATTAATACGCATTTTTTGTCCTGTATGATCCAATATTGAATTAGAGTCTATAAAAATAAGTCTAATACTATAAAATAATATATGCAGCCATAAAATCAAAAAAATCAAAAAATCAATTATTTATTCTGCAAATAGGCCACAAGGGCACTTTTACATGTCAAATGGTGTTCTACAATATAATATTAATAATCTTACACAATAATCATTTTAAAATTGCAGATTTTAACTAATTAGTACCTAAATGGTTACAAACTAAATGTCACTTAATGAAAACTATATTATGGAAAGTAAGAAGTTTCTGTGTATAGCTTGCATCATAAACGCATATTATTAAAAAAAGGCGCGAAAACCAAGCCGCGCTACAAGTTGTAGCTTACAACGCACCGGCGGAGCAGATCTTAGTCGACCTTGCGAGCTATCGCTTGCTAGGTATCCCTCGCCCCGCCCACGCGCCCCCGTTCTGCCGCATTTTGAAAAAAAATACAATTTTCGTATGTTTAAAATAGTGAAGGCGCAAAAACTTTTAATATATAGTTTATGAGATTTTTTTAGGGGCAAAACCCAGATTCGAGCATAGTAAAACATATGTAGAAAAAATTTAAAGTGGCCAGATTCAAATGAAAAAAATATATGTTATAAAAATCGTCTATTTAAACAGCTCTTTCAAAAAACTAACCAAAATAGTTTTTGAAAACCTTCCTTTAGGAAAATACGTTACAATATTAGTGATGGTCCACGGGTAAAGGTACCATAAGGCGGTTTTACGTTTCGGAGATATTCAATGTTTGGAAAAGCGGGTGAAAAGGAAGATTTTTTATTATAGCTACGTCAAAAACTATAAGATGTAACATTAGTTTACCTATTTTTATTTTTATTATGTACAATAAAAAAATACAGATACTGTTATTTTATGAAAAAATCTGCATGGAATAATGTGAAGTTACAGAAGTTAATTTAAAATTGTTATTAGTAGCGTCCGGACAAAAGTGGTGGCAAATTTCACACAGGGAGTAAAATGGAGTCGTTGCTTTTTATTAACTTTTTACGGTTGAATGAATACATTATTTATTTAATTTATATTTTTAGAGTATTAAACTATAATGTAATTTGGATATCAAAAATAAAAATATGTCCAAATTCTATTAAGTATTTTAAATATATTTTATTGCAATTTATGGCTTGCAGTAGTTGCAGTACACGAAACAGTTGATAATGTGGCCAAAGGCCCTGATAATTGTATTTGCAGTAGTCATTTATGAGATTTTCACTTTTCTGCAAAAATGACATCCCAAGCCTAAAAAAAAATTTCAGCTCTTTTTTTATATTTCAAACATGTTTCTTATCTTACCAAAAACGCAGTACTTTCACAAAAATATTACTTTTGCTAACAAGATCTACAGCATTCAGCATGTGCTAGAAGGTTGTGAAGTACTTGCTACGTTTACTGCAGATTCATTAGGCATATAACTGTTTTGCAACGAATACTAACTAAAGCCAAACGCAGTATTAAAAATTACTGCGTTTGAGTTTAGCGAGAAAACCAAAGAGCTACTCTTGCCACGCTAAAAGTACTAAAACGCAGTACTTATTCCACACTCCACAGTGCTGCGCTTAAGAGTATCGAGAGGTATTCGAGAGTAACATAAAGCTACGCACGCACCGAAGCCACACGGCACAGTGCCGCATTTCGTGCTAGCAAATCAGAGTGAAATATTTGCACTTGATTTGGTTACACCTTGTATAATTCAAAATAGTGATTGATGGCTTGATGAGTGGAGGTGTTTTATATTAATAGACTCTAATAAAAAAAAAATTCCTGAAACACATTTTATAGACTATTAAAAATAATAATTTGATACGGTGATAAGAAAAATATTCATTTTTTCTAGTACCTACCTAAAATCTATTTCAATATCTGTCACTTCAATATTTGTCGGAAGTTAAAATCTTACCAACACTTATATATTACTAGGTATGAAAATAGAAACGCAGTATTGAACACGTGCTAGGTGATTTTGCAGTAATAAACACAAATACTGCATTAAGCCTTAGTGATACTGTAATGCCTGCAAACCCAGATCATCATATCAGCCGAAAGACGTCCACTGCTGGACATAGGCCTAACTGCAGTACTGCGTATTTTATCTAAATAAGGCAGTAAAGTAAAAAATATGTCAATCGAAAGATTTTTTTTTTTTAATTTTTCAGTACATTTCAAAAGTTGTATAACTTAGATTTGTTGTATAGATACCAAAAAATATGTTTACCGCGTTTATCTCGAAACCACCATTTTGCAAGTACTGCGTTTGCAATAAGAAGGGCAGATTTGTTAGCGTACAAAGTCGTAAATGCCAACACAATGGCATCTGTAGTCTGTAGTAGACGAAAGATTGAAATTTTTGTGGGAAGATAACTTAAACAAAAATCGCCGTTATCACCGCAACAAGGCGGCCGAACTTTAGCGTAATATACAGGTTATAGTATTCAAACGGGGCAGTGAGGGAAAATCCGAAACTATAAGAGATACGGAAATTTGCTCCAATTCAATCTCTCTCGGAATTCTCAATCGGAAATTTATCCAGTTTATGGTAAACTATGAAAATAAACAGTCATAAATTCTGGAAATACATAAAATCCAGTTCCAGAATTTCCGATATTCTGAGTGTACCAATTCCGGAATTGTAATATCGGAAACATTGCCCGAGATTCCGGAATTACGAAAGTCCGGAATTGTAAGGGACAATTGTTGCTAAGGAACCCTGTATCTACAATCACAGGAAAATGCCTAATTTCATAGTTTGATGTTCGAAAATGGATTTCCCCATACTAAGCTCCTTAGTAAGTATGGGGAGAATAACTGTGGCGTCTGAAACTAGACAAAATTGGTAAATTCGTGGTTATTTTTAATTTATTTTCATTATTTACACCAATCTTTTCAAAGCTGTAAAAGAAATATAATTCTCATACTTACTCATTGTAGGTAGGTACACTGTTTGTGCAGGGAGATCCATTTCCGTACATTAAACTATGAAATTCAGCATCTTCCTGGGATTGTAGATACAGGGTTCCTTAGCACCAATTCTTCCTTACATTACACTATTAATTTACGCAAAATAACACACTCTGATTTTTAGAGACATTTGACCGGGTTCGATTCCCGGCTGTGTATGAGGCTTTTTTGAAAATCTTTGAATGCAGTTTTGATTTTTTCTAAAATCGGTCTCGTAACTCCTTAGAGCTAATTTCCGTATATCTTATAGTTTCGGATATTCCCTCACTGCCCCGTTTGAATAATATACCCTGTATTATAATGCATGTCTACCCACTATGATTTTTGTACAATTGTTAACACTGTATGCTTAGATTTAGTATTAACTTATAACTTTTCTCATGTAAGTGAAATATGTTGATTCTTTATGAGAAATAAAGTTCTTTAAACATAAAATGTAAATACATGTACATTTTCATTTCAAAAAGTTAATATTTAGTCGCAAGAGAATTAAAAAAAAATTAAGAGAAATAAAGCATTCAATCGGTATTTGTTTAGTCATAAAAATATCTAGGCGACTCTACTACCTTCTGTGTGAAATCTGCCACCACTTGTCCGTACCCTAGTTATTATGCATATACCTACAATTACAAATATGAATGATTTGCAAATGTTGCAATTATAATTTTGGTGTAAAAAGTTGTATTTTTGTTATTTGTTACTATTGTGTAAGCCACCAATACTTACTTTAACATAAAACTATAAGTAAATACCTACTTTAAAATGGACTTAACGCCGACGGAACCGCGGGCAATTCCTAGTATAGTAATAAATAAGGGTAAGATTCGTCTTTGTATTTCCATTAGCGTACTTAAAAAAAACTAACAATTTTCCATTGATGAAGCATGTTTTATGCTTTGCGGTTTTTTTATGGATGAGTTAAGGGCACCCCGCTGCCCCGCCACCGCTGATCGCTGCTTTTGGTGCCACAGCGCCACAGCGCACAGCGCGGCGCGCGCATATAATACAGCGCGTTTGAAACGTAGTAATATAGGCACGGAATGCTTACCTATACATATCAGTATTTAGTATCGCCGTGATTCTATATTTCTAAACTTTTGTTTGATAACTGAGATCATTGTCAAGACCGTTTATTATTAACTCTACAAACTCTAATTCAATATTGGCTATAGGTACTGCTTAACCAAAAATAAATATATACACAAGCCAATTGTCTACACATCTAACTTTTTTCCAGTATATTAAGTGGATCGATTACATCATAATTTTACAATATCAGCTACTCTAATTCTTTATTTGCAAAATAATTTGCATTTTTTTGTTCACCAAAATGCAGATGTTCCAGACTTCTAAAAACAGATTATTGTAAAGAAACTAAAGTGTTATTGGATATGTTACAGTTTTTTGTAACTTTAATTCTATATTTACATAGTTCTTGGCTAAAATTAAAATATTTCAATATAACCGAAAGCCGAACCTAAAAACTTCTAACTTTTTGTATAAGTATTATTTAACATGCCTCCAATGACATATCAAAAAAGAAAAAACTTTAATGTTATTAAAACCCATTTTTGTTCAGCCGCTGGTCTATTAGGCCACCTTCCCCTACTTGTAATGAAAAAGATGTAATTTTTTATTTTAAAAATTGTTCTTTATATATTTGAGTACGTAATTTCGTACAAAAAAATCTTAAATAACATATAAAAATGTTTCATTCGGCTCTTTTATAACAGTTCGGTATTGAAAGAGCTGCCATAAGTTTTGAAAGAGCCGGTAAGTATAACAACGCGTAATTATGAATATTATCAAAAAAAAAAAAAATAACTGCGACATTAAAAAAAACTTAAATACAATTCTAACAATATTTTAAAGTAATTGCTTACATTTCTTAACAAAAAAAAAACAATTCTATCAGTTATTTTAAGTACTCGTTTTTAACGTTTTCTTAATCTTAACATATTAATCAGTCAGAGGTACATATACGTTCTACAGAACTTAACATATAGGCGGTTTTTTTTATTAATAACAGTCTCTAAATAAAAAAAAATCTTCTATCAAAGCCAACATCATTAAATCTCCTCTGAAAGAGCCGGCTTTTTCAATGCCTATTGACCAGGCTATTTCACGACTTGTTCCAAAAATATATATAACCTTCAAAATAACAACAATATCAGACCTTTTGCAGATAAGTTTTAATGCAGCTGCAAAGCCAAATATATGTACCAACTGAGTCTAGAACAAATGGGACCTATAATTGTTAGCAAAAAAATACCAAAAAGAAACTAAAATGAAACAAAAAACTTACTTTTGAGTGCCTAAAACTTCGACTCGGTGCACCGATGGCGGTTGGTTTCGTCGAACTGTCAAATGTTTGTGGGGGAAGGGAAATCAGTGTTGCCACCTAATAATAATATTGCCAACCAAATCTGTTCTAAAACAACCGAAATAATGCAAGTGGCTCTTTCAAAACCTGGCTCTTTCATGCCACTTCTCCCCTACTCTGTCCTACATGTCCACATCCCAATATGTTTCAGAAGTACAGTATTTTTGGCAAATTTTGAGCTTATAGTTGCTTCCACTATAATAAGAGAGGTTTTACCTACATAAACCTAACAATAGGTTAAGGTGTTTATCTATCCAAATATCATAAACCCTCCATGATGCGTTCAAGAACCGCACAATATGACCACCATAAAAACAAACTGTTTTGTTAGAACAAATTTCTTATCTGTGAAAATGTTATTATTGCTAAATAATTAACATCGATTTCGATAATATTATTTCATTTAAATTTCGAACATCTCTGAAAAACAAAGAAATTTGATTTGGCCTCTATTCTAATATCAGTCGAGATGACGTTTAGTTCGAAATGAATTGTCAAGTTGCATACAAATTTGACAAGTGTCGCACGTAAGTAAGATATCGAACGTTATGAATGTTATGATAGTTAGAGCTGACTCTAGTTTGTCTCTGCATTAAAAAAAAAACTATGACAGCTGCCAGAAAACTGAGAAAACAACGCCGCCATGCCGGTCTTAATATGCGTCTCCTGAATGCATCATGGAGGCTTATGATATGTGGATAGATAAAACAGTGTATGTAACTGTACATAATTAGGCATTAAAACACTCGTGTGATGTTATTATGCAACTCGCCTTCGGCTCGTTTCATAAACCCACACTCGTGTTTAATGCCCTTCATTATGTACAGTCACATAAACTACTATTACGACACGGATAACATAAGTTTTATTTTGCGTTGCCTGTGGGAAATATTTTTTCTAACCTGTAGGTACCTACGTAGGTACCTGAACCAGACTACCATAAAATGTCCATGCAGTAAACAAAAGCCGACTCATAAAAAATTAGCGGGATATAAGTAAAATTCGCAATAATACCAAAAACAAATACAGCAGGTCCGCTATTCTGTAACTTGTTATAACCTCACCTCACCGTTCACCCACAAATAAATCTTGACGCCGCGGTTCGTAGTAACTAAACGTAGGCAGAGGTCTAGTTTAGTTAGGCTTGACGGGTGAGGTGAGGCGCATTAGCGTGTTCCGAATAACAACCAATTCCGTCCGGCTCGCGGGCGATGTTAACGGAACGGAGCGCAGCGAGAGAGTGCTCGCGTCTCGCGCCTGTGTGCGTGCGCTCACACATAGACAGCCCCCGCCGCCCACATCAGCGCGACAGAAACATTGCGTCAAAAATCTGAGATTTGAAAAGTTGCTCAGCTAGGCATTGCTCTTAAGAGCGTGTGTAGGTCAATTAGACCACCCGGCCCGCTTAGCTACTTCTGCTGCTGACTGTATAGGTACATATAACGGCCTCCGTAGCCCAGTGGGTAGTGACTCTGCCTACGAAGCTGGAGGTCCCGGGTTCGAATCCCGGTCAGGGCATTTATTTGTGTGTTTATCACGAATATTTGTTCCTGAGTTATGGATGTTATATATGTATATAAGTATCTATATGTATTTATCTATTATATATATCATCGCCTAGTACCTACAACACAAGCCTTATTGAGCTTACCGTGGGCCTAGGTTGATTTGTGTAAGATTGTCCCATAATATTTATTTATTTATTTTATTATATTATGACATGTACCTAGGTATACCTAGTAATAGGGAGGTAGGTACCTAGTTAAATCGATTCTTGCATTGAATACTTCCCTCATTAATCCTTAGGTACCTATTACTAGTTAGGGATATCCTCCCATAGGGTAAATCATTGTGCGATTCGAACTTGGCTCTGTCCTAGGGAAATCCCGACAAACCGTTATTTGACCCTGAGATAGTGTCGCTCTATTAGGATCAAATAGTAACTTGTCGAGCTATACCAACTCATTTTTAGGGTTCCGGAGCCAAAATGGCAAAAAGGGAACCCTTATATTAGTTTCGTCATGTCCGTCTGTCCGTATGTCACAGGCATTTTAGGTACTCGAAAACTATAAGGTGTATTTGAATACAATTTGGAGGATAGGTTTATTTTGTTAGCCGCTACATAGTTCTGCAACGTAACTTGTAGGCGGGATATCATATATATCACTTAAACTTTTGACCAGTAGGTAGTATATAAGGTAGGTACCTATACTACCGGTCAAAAGTTTAAGTTCACTCTTTGTTTTAGGTACAAATGAGTACTTTTGGACAATATTTTTTTGCAGTTCGGAAGCCGAAATTTGTTTCCAACTGATCCGTTATTGTTTCCAGAGATTTGTTTAATTAGTCAGACACAATTCACGTACATTTCTAAACAACGCATTCCCTGAAATCTTATAGGAATGACGGCAAAGGCTGGGTCATATATGGCCTTGCCACTTAAAACGTACAATGATCAGATACCTACAATGTTGGTTTTTAGGGAATCAGTTGTTTAGAAATCTACGTAAATTGTGTCTGACTAATCAAACACATCTCCGTAAACAATAACGAATCAGTTGGAAACAATTTTCGACATCTGAACTGCAAAACATTATCGCACAAAAGTACAAATTTGTACCAAAAACAAAGGATGAACTTAAACTTTTGACCGGTACTGTATACCTACTGCAATTTGTTGAACATATTTAGGCTCGATTTTATGAAGCTGCGTTAGACCAATCTTTAGTAGGTTTAGTAACTCAGTAAGAACTACTTTATGTGCTTTGTATATTATAAAGTACGCGGAGTCAAAATATAGTACAATAGGTACTAGGTAGGTATATACCTAATATAGGTAGTAGGCCTACCTACCTACGTCTGGCAACCCTAACTGTAAGACACAGATCCTGATACCTACGCTAAACAAGCATTGAACTATACTTTATGTAGGTATTAGGTACTTATCTATTTTATTTTAGGTAAGTATATTAATTTTATTCAGCTAATTTCGACACCCTCTTTACGAAGGGTCAACTTTGTTTGCTGGCGAACAGATTATGTCGATTAGGTACCTAGATATTATGCATGTGGGCATGTAGATCAATGTTTTTCTCACTAAGGTGCTACTGCTACCTACCTAATCTTATTTCATTACCTACTGAGCTTCGTCCGGCGGCCGACTTCATAGCCCCCTTACTGGGCTTTCGACGTGTTCATTATTTATTTTTGTAATCCTAATTAGGCAAATGAAAATGACAGCGCGACGTGGCTTGTCGCTGCCGCCGCCGGGGCGGGTCGTTCTGAAACGGAGTCGGCCCGGCCATTGGTCGGAGCGGAGCCCGCCCCAAGCAGCCGCCGGCGCCCCTCCCGTCACTACCAACCGCTTTCGTTTTGTTTCGCTCGGTCACACACAGTCAGTCGCGATTGTTATCAGACGCGCGTTGGTTATTTTTTTATTCCGTGCTCCCGTGACCGGAGTGCGGTGACAGCAGTGTATGTGCGATGCGCGGACGGTGATCGAAGCATGGTGAACTACGTAAACCCGCTGGCCATGTACCAAGGCAAAGGCGGGCAGTACGGTGCCAGTGGCTGGTATGGCTGGCAACCACAGAACTTTGAGGAGCAGCAGTGGTGTGCGTGGAACGGGGCGCCGGCCGGGGGTGAATGGGTGGCGGATCCCCATCACTTCCCTAAGAGGGAACCGGGGGAGCGGGAGATTGGAGAGATGCCCTCGCCAGCACGAGGGGACCTCGCGAGCCCAGGGGAGGGCTCGCCGGGCTCCAGGCCCTCGCAGCCGCCGGCCGCGCCGCGGTCACCTTACGAGTGGATGAAAAAGCCCAACTATCAAACACAAACGACGCCAGGTGTGTTTGTTTAAAATAAACATTAAGAGGAATGCCTAGGTATCTGCGATTTTCCCATACAAACGCTCTCGACTGTTTCCTCCCTGGTTTTTGAACCTAGAGCAATTATTTTTTTCAAATAAGGTCAATACCTATCATCAATATATATGCCGCTATGTTTCGCGTTTTTGGATCTTTTTATTTTAAAGAAACTTACAGCGCCTCAAAAATCGCAAAAACGGCTTAATTCAAAATATAGCGGCGTAGATTATTTCTTACTTTTGCAGTTTCTAAAATTTTATGATTGGTTGCGTTTTGGAGGAGGAAATAGTTGAGAGCGAAACCTCGATTTTTGAGTATTTTGCGTGGCAATTTTATTTCGAGTAGCAGTTGTCCTTATCGCACAGACAGCTCCCGCCGCCCACAACAGCGCGACAGAAACATTGCGTCAAAAATTTGAGTCAGCCGTCAAAAGTCAGCTCAGCTAGGCATTGCTCTGAAATTTTTAGTTTGATAATAGTGACCAGATAATAACCTAACCTAAACCCTACCCACTATCTTAAATGTAACAGACAAACGAAAGATTAATCAGACTTTTTGAACCCTAAGTAGGTAGGGTCATTTCGCCGGTTGGCGACCACCTAATTTCGTGTGCCGGTTAGCGACCACTTAGCTGACTTGGTGAACTGAAAGCATTTTTTCTTGTTTTTTTGTAAATTCCTATTCCGTAACTACAAACAATAAGGCATCCGGCTGACTGTTTCAATAGGCTCTGTAGAATTGATGTTATCTTCAATTGAAAAAACCATGTTCTTCAAGTGGTCGCTAACCGAAGGTGGTCGCGTAACCGGCGAAATGACCCTAGGGTAGAACCAGTCGCGGAATGAATATTAGGTTCGTCACTTTTAGACCCTTAGAAAATAAAGTCGAAAAGTGGCGAACCATTTCATTCCTCGACTATACCTACCTACCTAAGTTTCTATTTTGCTAATGCATTGCTTTCCTATGGCCACATCCACCCCCAAATCTTTATTATTACCAATTTTTCTGGTAGGTACTGGATGGATGCATCTATTTTGTCCTAGGCTAAGTAGCCTAACCTAGGTTTCCTACCGGCTGATAGTTTACAGATGCACCCAGACGACGACGTGTTGATTGTTTGGTTTATTTTATGCTAGGTACCGGTCGGCCAAGAAATTGGTCTACTAGTTTTGACAAAAGTTTCTGTGAGATCTGATTGTCGCTAAGGTTACTGTCATAAGTTCATGACGTTCAAATGAACTTCGACCGTAGGGTGGTAGATCAAATTTATGGCCGACTGTACCTACCTATCCTAAACCTAATGATTTCATTTTAAAACCGTGACACAACAGTGTTCGACGGAGACATCTACATTTTTGGTTTAAGACTGGGAATGGTTTTTTTCAAGAACTGTATGTAAGTTATCGGCATAAGTTAACGTCAAAAGTAGGTAATTCTTATAAGTGATTAATTACCTAGTAAATCTAGTAGAGACACAGTGAAAAATACGTATATCTTTTTGACGTAACGACCGTCGCCGTCGCCGTCGGTAGGCAGACTTCAAAATTATGCTTTTGACGTTAAATATTGTCCTACCATAACTATTAGTTAGTCCCTATAACCTACCCATCTTTTAGGTATCAAATAGTTAAGATTAGGACGCAGGTCCCTACCCTAGTAATGAGACAGGTTGTGCATGGGTTGTGCCTATTTCTGACACTTAGGTACAAAAGCAATGATGACATGCCTAGCTAAGTGTGTAGGTAGGGGCAGCCCGGTCAAGGCACGACACAATTGTTAAGGAAACGGATGGGGAGACACAAAAAATGTTAATCAACAAACCCGTTATTATTTTATTATTTACTACATACCTAGTTCACACTAGAAAAAAATACTTAGAAAAACTTCAACTCCTGAACTATAATTAGAGGTGGTTAACTTTTTGGAATTTTCAGGGTCAGGTAATAATAATTAGATTGGTAGTGCAACTGCTGACTAACCTTCCCCGACCCTCCAGTATGCGTTTTACCAATATACGTTTTCGCCGAAATAACTACCCCTATTATTTTAATTACTTTGTCTTAAACGAAAAAACGTTAAGTAACATCCAAAATTTATAATTCGACGGTGGAAAGGCAAAACCACTGAAGAGACATTTTTTGAATTTTACATAGAGAGCGTTTTAAAGTTTTATTGTTGACAAAAAAAACCGAAACTTTTTTCTAGTTTACTTAGAGAGTTGATGCACGTGTTATTTAAAATTTTAAAAGCTTAAAATTATATTAAATTTTAATAGAAATAATGTTATTCCTAAACAAGGCGGATTCGAAAACAAAATACTTAAATGTAGCTTAAGTGAAAAAGCCCTCAAAACAATCCCGGAAGAACCATTGAAGCGACACCATCATGCGACAACAGTTATTTTGAACATTTCCGAAGAAACATTATTTTATTTTACTTTTGTGTAGGTATCCTGTTTGTAGTTAATTTTTTACTCACTACTATTTTAGGCTAGCTTAATTTTATTTATTTCAGATTTAATTTTCAATGTTTACTTGTACAGTACAGAATGATTTTTGAAACACTTAAGTACCTATCTTATCTTATGAAATATGTACCTGGAATAAACACTTCAGTGACATAACATCGAAAATGAACCATTTAAAAAAATACTGTATGCGACCATGGTTATGATTACTCATTACGACAGGAGTACAGAGATATCTTGTCACGAGCCGTAGGCGAGTGGCAAGACTCGGGACGAGTGAAGAATGACATTTCCGCACGTGTATCGATCGAACGACGTTTTTAGGGTTCCGTAGCCAAATGGCAAAAACCGGAACCCTTATAGATTCGTCATGTCTGTCCGTCTGTCTGTCTGTCTGTCTGTCTGTCTGTCCGTCCGTCTGTCCGTCCGTATGTCACAGCCACTTTTTTCCGAAACTATAAGAGCTATACTGTTGAAACTTGGTAAGTAGATGTATTCTGTAAACCGCATTAAGATTTTCACACAAAAATATAAAAAAAACAATAAATTTTGGGGTTCCCCTTACTAAGAACTGAAACTCATAAATGTTTTTCTTCATCAAACCCATACGAGTACCTATAACTGAATAGTTTGCACGAGAGACACTTCCAAAGTGGTAAAATGTGTGTCCCCCCCCTGTAACTTCTAAAATAAGAGAATGATAAATCTAAAAAATATATATGATGTAGGTACATTACCATGCAAACTTTCAACGAAAATTGGTTTAAACGAGATCTAGTTAGTAGTTTTTTTTTAATACGTCATAAATCGTAAAAAGCAATTTATTTAACGGAACCCTTCATGTGCGAGTCCGACTCGCACTTGGCCGCTTTTTAAAAACAGTTGCGAAAAACAAAGAAAAACAACAAGTAAGGAAGAACTGTATTATTTTTTTTTGATAATATTCATAATTACGGTTCCGTAGGGGAGCGGGCCCCATTATGGGATACTTTTGTATGAACATCTATTTCTATAAACTTTTAATGCAGTATACTCATCAAACTAAGAATAATTCATTCGAAATGTTATATTTTGCATTGCTATGAAGTTGTATTCTTCTACTATTTATACTTTTATAACTACCGACAAAAATGTTATAAATGAGAATATTTGCCAAAAAAATCAGTGTATCCCAATATTCCCAATATGGGATACCATACACTCCCATCATGGGATATCCCATATTAGGCAGATGGGGATGTCAAATAATAATTATTTTTTTGGCAAATTTTCTATTGGGATACTATAGGGTAGACCGGGGACAATTGAAACACGTAATGCTTGAAACAAGTAATTTTAGGGTATTTTATTAATATTTAAACAATGTTATATTAAGTACCTTATTATGGGTTATGTACCACTTCTCGTTTTTTGGAAGAGCGGTGTCTCCTGACACAAGCAAAATTACTTGCTTAATAGGAGGCTCCAACCTTTGCTATCTGTTAATTTACTTTTATAACCTAAATAAACTTTTTTCATTTTCATTTTCATTTAATTTAGCATATCGACGTTATCTTATCTACCTATGATCTTAGCAATAATCACAAACAAATGTTTTGGTGTGCGTACTGATGTGCCGTTCCCGGGAATATTCCCATAGTGGGAATATTCCCGGGAATGTTCCCGGGAACATTCCCATAGTGGGAATATTCCCGGGAATGTTCCCGGGAACATTCCCACAAGAAGGGAACATAGGGGAACTTTGAAATTGTGTATGTTTACATATTTTGTTATTGGCGATTCTATCAAAACCTATACTTTTACACAGTTTACCGAGACATTAAATAGTGTAACTCATCTGCGAAAGTAAATTCCCTATGTTCCCGGGAATATTCCCAATGTTTCTGGGAATATTCCCATCCTTCATGGGAATATTCCCATAGTGGCCGGGAATATACCTCTAGTCAAAATAAAACCATTGTTAGAAAAGTACTTCTTTAATTGACAAAAACGATACAAATCATCACAGTTTCATTAAAAATCATTGTCTCTTTTTTCGTGACGGTTGTATAAAAAGGATTCACTTTTTGGAATGCTTCTCTCCACAATGGATTCAAGCAGCGAAAATGGCGAGCCAGATAAATAAATCGCACTTGCAATAGCTTGGTGGATTCCAACCTGAGAAAAATAATAAATAATGTTACAATTGGACCTTAAAAAACACGTGGTTTCAAATATTTGTCAGAAAGCCAGTGCAACATACTTAGTAAGTATAGGACTTTTCTTGTATTTCTGAATAAAGTAACGTACTTTATTTGTATTATATCACGTACAAATACTTTGTATAAAATGTTCAATTTTAAAAACTTTACAATGTCATTATCACAATAAAATATCGTTCTATATTTTAAAACACAGTTAAATTACAACGTGTTGCACTGCCGTTTGCATTTCACTATCGTACAATACAATTGATGTAACATTACTCATATTCTTTTGACAACTTACTGTTTCTGAGAAGCTCATGCTGGTCATAGAGGTGCTCGACATATCTGCCATTAGTTATACTGATCGTTTTCCACAAGTCGACATCTATTTTGCGTGAAACGGTGGTGTGGCGCTACTCTAACCACCCCAGCTCGTCTAGAAAGTTGGTGAGTGCCTTGGTGTTGCTGACTGCGTCCCGTAGTGTGTCTGGAGAACCTAGGTGCCTTATTCTGTATACTTCAACCTGCTTGCAGTCCAGTAAGATATGTTTAGTCGTTTCTTCTGCCTCCATGCATGCTCTGCACATGGGGCTTTCTGTGATACCTAAGTTATAGAGGTGTCTGTTCAAGGTATTATGTCCTGTTATTATTCCCACTATCTTGCGCAGTTGCTTTCTATGTGTCCTTAGTATTGCGGTTGTGAGTTTGTAGTCGCGTTTCGACAGAATCTCTTTGGTCTGTCTGCATGTGTATATCTCCTTCCAGTGTCTTTGATGTAGGTATGTAGTGTGTTGGTCCAGTTGATTGTATATGTAGCTTTGTGGCAGGGGTAAGATTGGCTCCGGTCCGTATGCCGTTGTTTCTGAGCCTTTCCTGGCCAGTTCATCCGATGCATCGTTTCCTCTTGAGCCACTGTGCCCCTTAATCCATTGTATAGTAACTTTGCTATTATCTGCGCACACCTCTATGAGGTTTTGGTAGTATTCGTATATCAAGCTAGATGTGATGTTATCACTGCTCAGTGCTTATAGTACCGATTTACTATCTGAGAGTCTCCGTATGTTTGTGTTTTCGACTTGTCGTCTCTTTATGGCATTGCAGGCTTCAAATTATCATTAACATATCTGCCAAAGTAGCATATTGGCAGACGATAGAGTCTTCGGTTGGCTCTCGATATTGGCTATGTGATGGTGAAGAAAAACTAGGTTCACCATGCGATCCACTTGAACCACTACTGGACTTATTTTTTTCACGGTCTTTAAAAAAACACTGTACGACACATGGTGTTTTGGGGCATTTACCTAAATGGCAGGCAAGTTTTGTCGTATTTTTAAATAAATAGGTACACTCTACTGCAGTATTTGCAACAAAACGTGACTTTATTACTAACGTTATATGTAGTAAAATGTTCAAACACTTTACTCTTCGGCTTCATGATTCAAGCACATCTACGCACGTCTTGATAGCGCCAGGTACGTGAGAAGACTGAACTAGTGCTCTACAATTTTTAGAGGAAGTGAGACGACAGCTATAATGAAAGAAAGAGATAGAAACATAAAACGCTTCAATAACAAGGTTAACAAATATTGTACATAAAATGCATCGCGAAAAGGAGGAACGATATTGTGATAGATACAAAAGCTAAAATTTTAATGTATATCAATCACTATAGATGTATTTGTAAAACATGTATACTTCGCATATTAGTCATTTTATTCTTCGGAGTACTTATTCCCTGTAACTAACTTTAATAAAATTTTACGTTGCCCAATATGTAATCCAATATTCCCCTGTTTTGGGAATATTCCCGGGCACATGGGAATATTCCCGGGAATGTTCCCGATGGGAATATTCCCACGGCACATCACTAGGTGTGCGGCTCCACTCCAGCACACCACTCATGGCACCACCGAAAACATTTAGTGCACTGAATCCACTTTTCCCCAGCAATGTCATTTGAATACGAATTTAGGCAATAAATACCTATAATACGTACCTCAATATTAGATATCCCGTATTAGGCACACCCTGGTATCCCATATTAGGACGATTACGTATTTTGCCAACACACGGTCGTAAACCAAAAACTAATTGAAATGCAGGAAAAAACAACACATGCACCTCAACACAAACATTATTAGATGATGCAGAACCACAAACAAAAACAAAAAATCAAACTTATCTTAAGAAAAGTAAACTTCTAACCGGCATATTACAAAAACTCTTTAACAAAATATTGACGTAAATACACCTCACTACTAGCCGAATGGCGACTGACGCGCGATTGTTCCAAAATGGCGTCTGTACAACAAGTGGCAGTATTTCACAGCGTGTTCGTTAGATTGCGCTGCCTGTAGACAGAAATACTTCGCTATCCCAAATTGGGAAACCATCCCATAATGGGGCCCGCTCCCCTACCAAAAAGGTAAAAAAGGAACCCTTATGGACTCTGTCCGTCTGTCCGTCCGTCCGTCTGTCACAACCTTAAATATCTCAGGAGCTACTTAAGCTATCAATTTGAAATTTGGAAAACTGTTAAAAGGGTTAAGACACGTGTATGGAAAATAAAAAAATTAAATAAACATTTTTATTTTCTGTTTAAATGACGAATATGAGGGGGGTTAAAAAATTAAAGTCTAGTAAATAGATCAAATGGAGTATAATATGAAAGGGCTTGAGTTGCGCTTTCTAAAACCGTTTTTATTTTTTTTCTACACTTAATATATTTTGATTTATTAAGGAAAATGTAGAAAAAAATACCACCCTCCGAAGTTTACGAAGCGAAAATTCTGAAAAATTTACATGTGATTAAGAGTAACATAAATAATGCAGGAAAAACAAAACGCTATCTATCTAGCATTTTTTTAAATCAAAAATGAGATCTTAATTAAATTTGTAATTTACTTACTTTTGTATCAAATTTTATATCTTCAAATTCCTATCAGATTATCGTTAAAGTATCTTCTTTCAAATAAAAAATAAGTAATCGGAATCGGTACGCGTGATAAAAAGCTATCGCTGATAAACAAACATACTAAGTAGGTTGTAAGTTGTTAGTACCTACTTACCAAAATGCAGAAGGCGCTTTGCAACGGTAACTTCTACTGTGAGCTGTTTAAGATTGTTCAAGAATGAATGGGGTCCTGACATGACGGGTATGGTGTATGAAAATTTGCACGGAACCTAAGGCCCATTCCTTTTTTTAAAAAAAAACATCAAATTTACACATGCTAAAATTGCACTTTTGAGAAATCGTCAAAAGAAGTTTGAAACAAATTTTAAGTATGTTCCCATTAGAAGTTACATAGATTATGATTGATTTTTAGGCTTGTGTCGGTCAGGAACTAGGAACTATTAGGAATGAATTCCCATCTCAGAACGAAACGGAACTAGTTCGTCAATCACGATCTAAATCGGTTAATCGGTCTTTAGTTCAGCAGCAGTACTCCAGGCAAAATACGATTTTGAAAAACATTAATTTATAATAGCGTTTTTTTTTCAATACATAATTTTAAAACATTATTCTAAGATGCTTTATTCAAGAATCCAACAAACTTTCCATCCGGAAGTATTTATATAGATTGAAATAAAACATGAATTGTTTTTTTTTAATTATTTATCTTGAATATTATAAAGCAAATGAAAATGAACCAAAATACCCCTCGGACCTGCCATTTTCAGCTTAGCCATTAACCCTATTATTCAAAAATTAAATTCAAAATTTAACGTTTGGTATCTAGATGACGGGACACTAGGAGGCGATGCAAACACAGTGCTCTCAGACCTTTCTGAAATAAAAAATAAATTCAGTCTTATCGGCTTGGAATTGAATTTCAACAAGTGCGAACTTTTTCTGAATTCTGATCAAGCAAACATTATCCAAAAATTTCATGCCCTTACTCCAAACATCAAGATAGTCAATAAAGACACCCTGAGCCTCCTAGGGTCACCTGTATTCGAAGAAGCCATACCCAACACCATATCCAACGCCATAATAACTAAATTCAATAACTGCGCCGAACGCCTCCTCGAAATAAATTCTCATTACGCCTTGACTATTCTAAATTTCTGTCTTTTCGTCCCCAAATTTACTTACTTGCTTCGCTGCTGTCCTTTTTGGAAACACCAAAACTCTCTTTTACAGATTGACCAAATTATTAAATCTTCTTTAGAATCGATTCTTAAGGTGGTTCGATTGCCATACAAAGCGTTATTTGACATTCGCAGGCTAACGGCGTGATATTTTAAGAAACTTATGTAACAAACTTTCATCAATTGGCTTCCCATTTGCGCCAAATTCCCCCTTTCTTAGAATAAACTTGTATAAACTAGATTAATTTGAGATAAATAGTTTTCCCAAAATATCACGTGACAAACCAATTTCTCAAATTAATCTAGTTTATACAAGTTTATTCTAGGAAAGGGGGAATTTGGCGCAAATGGGAAGCCAATTTATGCAAGTTTGTTACATAAGTTTCTTAAAATATCACGCCGTTAGCCTACGAATGTCAAATAACGTTTTCTATGGCAATCGAACCACCGTAATATACAGCTAAACGAGCAAAATTGGGCCCAGGCGTCCCTGCCCATCAGATTTGGTGGGTTAGGGATTCGCAAAATGTCAAGTGTTGCTTTACCAGCGTTCCTATCATCCGTACACGGCACTTCCGCGCTCGTAGGTAAAATCCTAAGGGCTAGCCCTTCAAACTATGAGACGGTGTGCCTGACGGAGGCTAGGAACGCTTGGCAATTGGCTTGTCCGGGTCAAAATTTACCCACCAATCTACACATTCAACGGAGCTGGGACGACGCACTATCAAAATTGGTATACTCTGATGCCTTAAATTACAGTTCCGGCAAGACGCGCGCCCTGCTTTTGGCTGCTGCAGAACAGGAAGCAGGTCAGTGGCTACACGCCTTTCCGTCTCCCCCAATCGGTACATTTTTAGATCCCGACACACTAAGACTAGCGGTAAGTCTTAGACTAGGTGTGAGGGTCTGTGCCCCCCACAAGTGCCCCTGCGGCACTTCCGTGGACGAGCTAGGCCACCACGGCCTTTCTTGCCGGCTAAGTGCAGGCCGCCTCTCAAGGCACGCTGCCTTGAATGATATCATCCGCCGGACTCTTGCCACCGTCAACGCGCCGGCAATTCTCGAACCCAACGGCGTTTCGCGGGACGATGGCAAGAGGCCGGACGGGATGACCTTGGTCCCATGGAAGATGGGACGTGTGCTGGTCTGGGATGCTACTTGCGTTGACACTCTGGCACCGTCTCATCTTCCCCGAACCTCGACCAGGGCTGGTGCGGCAGCAGAGGCGGCTGAAACTAAAAAAATAGCTAAGTACCAGTGTCTCGGCCCTCATTACCACTTCGTGGCATTCGGCGTTTAGACACTGGGGCCGTGGGGTCCAGGCGCCAGGACGCTTTTTAAAGAGCTGTCAAAAAAGCTCGTCGACACAACTGGTGACCAAAGAGCTGGCAGCTTCCTCGCTCAACGCTTAAGCATTGCGATTCAGCGAGGTAATGCTGCCAGCATCTTTGGCACGATGCCGCGGGGGCCTTATTTAGATGTTTTTTAATTTCTAAGTTTAGTTTTGAGATTTTGTAAGTAGTTTCTTAATTCGTTTTTTATTTAGGTTTTTTTATACTTAGTTTTAATTTAATTTACCTATGTAATAATAAATATAAAGATACCAAAATAAAGATAAAACCATTTAATTGATAATGTCCACTACAAAGAAAAAAACAGCTATTATAAATTATTTCCAAATTTGACATTTTTTCCATACAAGTTGTCAGTTCATTGCCTGGACTACAGAGCGAGAGCTGCGAGAGTGGAACGGAACGAGATGCGGGTGACCGTTGCCGTCGCGTACTTGACTGAACGTGAACGAAACGAACGAATGCGAATTGCGAATGGCGGCAATGGCACGCGCACAAGTGCGAGTGAGATAATCGGTTGTACGTTGCTCCGTCGTCGGTTTAGTTTGGGTCGTAATACGTAACACACAAAGCTCCTGCGCTATTTGACAGTTAAAGGCCATGAGCCATACATTTCAGAAAGCGATTGCGATATCCACAGATGTATGAATATAGTATTCTATGCTCTGAGGCGATATCCATCGAGTTTTGAATAAGATACTTAATATAGTCGTCTAGCAAATCCAAAACGATTAAATAAAAATAAGCTCTGTCTTGGAGTCAAAGATCAAATTAATTTATTTCGTAATGCAAGGCTACGTTGCCAATGTTATTGTTTTCATGTTTTGAGCGATTTTTAAATAAAGTAACACTTTTCTTTTGCTTTGCCTTTTGGGTACGTAAGAATATTAAGAATGACAGTCCTAAGCCTGATAAGTATGAAGGAAAATCAAATCACACACAATATGTGTTAAATTGCCTACTCCCTTTGTGTCTCTGTGTGTCTTTTGTGTAGTAAATAAATGTCTTCTTTCTTTCTTTTCTTTCTTTAAATATTACATCTATTATTTATAAAGGTGTCCCAAAATTCACGTAAAATTTTCCATACATAATGTAAATGTACCTTTGGAAAATCTTACGTGAATTTTGGGACACCGTATATATCTTTAAAAAATTAGCAAAAATTATAGCTAAATATTTGTTTGTTTCTTATTCGTTCTGATGTATATCTAATTATCGATCCAACCATGACAGCGTTTATCAAATTATCATAAATTCGGCATTCAGAGAGCCATGACATGGCAGTTTGGCAGTCAAACGGTGCTTATTTAACGGCCACTCTCACACAGACCGAAAAGAGCAAAGGAACTAACAGACCGAACTAGTTCCTCAAACCAACTGAACGAGATCGGAGCGCTCCCGTAAAAGAACGAGCTAGCACAAGCCTAAGTATATGATTTTGTATCTCAAGGTGTTTTTCTTTGGAACTCAGTCAAGTTTTTTTTAATGTGACTTCCAGATCCTGAAAAAAAAGCCTTTGGAAAGAGCAACACGCTCATATGAACGAAATTAATAAAAACATTTTTTTCGGCTTTTCTTTAATATGTTGTAATCTTAACCATTGTATATAGTAGAACACTAATTGAACTTGCATTTTAAGATAGAAATAAAATCACATAGTTAACGAAATATCTTTATTTAATTAAGGGGGTTCGATTGCCATACAAAACGTTATTTGACATTCGTAGGCTAACGGCGTGATATTTTAAGAAACTTATGTAACAAACTTTCATAAATTGGCTTCCCATTTGCGCCAAATTCCCCCTTTCCTAGAATAAACTTACATAAACTAGATTAATTTGAGAAATTGGTTTGTCACGTGATATTTTGGGAAAACTATTTTTCTCAAATTAATCTAGTTTATACAAGTTTATTCTAGGAAAGGGGGAATTTGGCGCAAATGGGAAGCCAATTGATGAAAGTTTGGTACATAAGTTTCTTAAAATATCACGCCGTTAGCCTGCGAATGTCAAATAACGCTTTGTATGTCAATCGAACCACCTTAAAATGTGATAATTATTATCAGTTACATCTTCCCTAGAACAATAACAAATTTGGTATAGTAAGTTCTAAATTATATTTAATCAATCTCAATCAGTATCACAAAAGTCTTATTATTATTCTACAAGTCACACTTTTTTATTTATACACGATTAAAGTTACGTAAAAATCACAATTTGACTCCCATACATTTGGGAAAAGGGCCCTTATGACCAATGACAGACAAAACATATTGATAACAAGCTGTTGCCCGCGACTTCGTCCGCGTAGAACTTTTTATCGTCTTAGAAAATGATTTCTCTCAATACAAAATTTGAACCCTCTTTTAGGGGATAATTAAAAAAAAAGTTGATGTTCATTTTCTAGTTTGTGAACAAACAGTCTAAAACCAAAGTTAAAAATCTCATACTTTAAAAATGCCTTGAAATACTCAAACTTTGAACCAATTTTAACACTCTTAGGGGATGAATTTGGAAAAACTCTGAAATCAGTTTTGTAGTCTTTTAACGTACAGAATAAGACCGAAGTTAAAAATCTCTTACTCACACTTTAAAATTTTATTGCTCGCCATTTAAAATTTGAACCCCCTTTTAAACCCCCTTAGAGGTTGAATTTTTCTAATCGCTGAAAGAACTTTTTTCGTAAACTTTTAAGTCTCTAGCTCAAAAAAAGTGTTGCCCATACAAAGCTTTCTTAACCCCCTTAGGGGTGGAATTTTCTAAAACTCTGAAAGTACTTTATTATTAATTTTAATAAGTAACATTTTGAATAGTTTTAAGTCTAGTAAAAAAAAAAGTTTTTCCCAGACAACACTGGCTACCCTTCTTAAGGATCTTAAGGATCCCCTTAGGGATGGAGTTTTCTAAAACGCTGAAAGTTCTTTTTTAGTATTCTAATAAGTAATCTTTTTGCAAAGTTTTAAGTCTAACTCAAAAAAAGTGTTGCCCATGCAAAGCTTGCTCTCCTTTTTAACCCTATTAGGGGTGGAATTTTCTAAAACGATTTGTGTTCTTTTTTTGTATTTTAATAAGTAATCTTTCTACAAAGTTTCAAGTCTCTAACTCAAAAACATAAACTTTCCCTGATAAAAACTTTGCACCCCTTTTTATCCCCCTTAGGGATAGATTTTTTCAAAACGCTGAAAGTCTTTTTTTTTGTATTTTTATAAGTAATCTTTCTACAAAGTTTTAAGTGTCTAGCTCAGAAAAAGTGTTCCCCATACAAACCTTGCACCCTTTTTTAACCCCCTTAGGGAATGATTTTTGTAAAACGCCGAATGTAGTATTTTTCATGTTCTAATAAGTAATTTTTTGTCAAAATTTTAAGTCTCTATTAAAAAAAAATATGTTTTTCCTATACAAACTTTGCACCCTATTTTACCCCCTTAGGGGTGAAATTTCCCAAAACGCTGAAAGTACTTTCTTTGTATTTAAATAATCTTTCTACAAAGTTTTAGGACTCTAGCTAAAAAAAATAGTTTCCCACATACAAACTTTGCACCCCTATTTTAGCCCCCTATTTTTAGGGGTAGAATTTTCTAAAACGCTGAAAGTACTTAATTTGTATTCTGATGACTAATCTTTCTGCAAAGTTTTAAGTCTCTATTTAAAAAAAATATTGTTTCCCCCATACAAAATTTGCACCCCTATTTTACCCCCTTAGGGGTAGATTTTTTTAAAACACTGAATCTAGGTACTTTATTTGTATTCTAATGAATAATTTCTCTACAAAGTTTTAAGTCTCTATTTAAAAAAAAGTAGTTTTTCCCATACAAACTTTGCACTCTATTTTACCCCTTTAGGGGTAGAATTTTCTAAAACCCTGAAAGTTCTTTATTTGTATTCTAATGACTGATCTTTCTACAAAGTTTTAAGTCTCTATTAAAAAAAAATGTTTCCCCCATACAAACCTTGCACCCCTATTTTACCCCCGTAGGGGTGGAATTTTCCAAAACGCTGAAAGTGTTTCATTTGTATTCTAATAACTAATTTTTCTACAAAGTTTAAGTCTATAGCTCAAAAAAAAAAGGTTCTCCCATACAAACTTTGCACCCCCATTTTACCCCCTTAGGGGTAGAATTTTCAAAAATCCCTTTTTATCCCTAGCCCACGTTATAAAAGCAACATACTGTGCAAAAATCAACTCTCTAAGATTAGTAGTTTCGGCTGTGCGTTGATGAGTGAGTGAGTGAGTGAATAAGTCAGTCAGGACATAGGCATTTATTATGTATAAATAGATAGAAGATAATGAAACTCCCATTCAAATATCTCAAAAAATTATGAAGCTACATCCGTTTTAATGTCGCTTGTTAGAGTGAGAAAACGATGAGGGACTGTGACGTCAATATACTCGAGCGTCATAGTAAAAAACAATCGTTTCATATGAAGGTGCGTTTTGCGGAAAAGGGACAGAACATACCCCCTCTTAAAACTTTGGACTCTTATAACTTAATCATTACCTATATAACCTCTTGCTTTGTTTTTTTCTCCATTTGACTATATTTATTTTAAATTCTTTTTCGAGAAAATACATTATGATTATTTACCATATTTTCGATTCCTGAGCTATAACCACGAACTTCGGAATTCGAAAATATTCGGGTATCTCTATCTCTATCGCACTAACCACACTCGAGTGACAGGGATGCAAATATATGAACATTGAGTATCGGTTTCCGTGGTAGCGCCGCAGGTACTTTGGCTGAATGCGCCGAGCGCGTGCCATTGTCATTCAAAAAAAACAAATTCGTGTTAATTATATTGTTCAAATTTGTTGATTTCATTTATTGAAATTACGACATAAAACGACATTTGCGCATATAAGTTCTCATATCAGAATCGAATATTTTTTTATGGTTTATATTTTAGCATTTGTCTCGTAAAGGTCTATCGTAGACGGGATTTAAATTATTAATAAGTGAAAGGCAAAGCAATTCCGCCATTTTGACGAAAATTTGACGGTTCTTATAGCTGACAGTTGGAGCAGCGTTTGATTTCAATAAAAATAAATGAAAAAT
This sequence comes from Epinotia brunnichana, assembly GCA_963854355.1. NCBI lineage: Eukaryota > Metazoa > Arthropoda > Insecta > Lepidoptera > Tortricidae > Epinotia > Epinotia brunnichana. Next base: position 18,154,956 of record OY977940.1, on the reverse strand, counting down.
TAAATGAAGTCGTATATTTCGGAAAATTAATTATCTGTCGCAGTCGGATAAAAACTATCCTAAGTTGCAGCTAGAATAATAATGTACCTATATAAAATGTTTCATATTTTTCCGTTCATGGGATGCTGAGAACATTCGAACCGCGCAAAGCTTAGTTTCAAACTGGCTGATTCTTTTTTTAATTTAGAGATTTATTATAAGTGGAGATAACAATATGGCACAATATTAACATAATTTTGTAATCAAATGCTAATCTTGTATCAAGACAGCAATCCGAAGAAAAAATGTTATTATAAATTTTCTTAAAATATTGACCTGTAATGAGTAATTCCCATTTAAAGTTAACGGTGGTTCGATTGCCATACAAAGCGTTATTTGACATTCGCAGGCTAACGGCGTGATATTTTAAGAAACTTATGTATCAATTTTTTTTTAACTCACACATTTTATTACTTATAGGATTATAAACAAATATTTACAACAAATATAATTATAAAAAAAAGAATGGATGGTTGTATGTAGAGAGTAGAGAGGGGTTAGGGAGGGGTTAGGGGGCGATGTTGGGTAGAGCTGCCCCGTCGTTGAGGCCGAAAAAATGCTTTACTGATCTGAATTTGTGCCGGGTCCCGCGAATACACATGCTTGTGGCTCGGATTATTGATATTATAATCTTTGACCTTAACCAGCCCATTATTATAGATAGGGGTCGGTTCCAGCGGTCGGCAATAGCTTCACCAAGATGTTTTATAAAGGTGGACATTTGTGAGGCGAAGACTCCGTCAACTGATGTGACGAGAGGGGTAAATGTTGCATGTTGTTTCTCGCAGGCGCTACTGTATTTACGTTTTTTCTCTTCTTCTGCGGATTTTAAAATGGAAGCTACCGGGCGAGAGATGTAAGAGGGAGCGTCGGTGTCTACGACACGGATATCGAATAACGCCTCCCTTTGTGCATCCCAAACACCGCGGCAGCTGAGGTCTCCACGAAGTCCACAGTTTCCTTCAGTTAAGATCGGTTCTTTGGTAACATTTCCCCAAGCGTTTTGGCATAGTTCACAAAACAGGTCTCTGATTTCATTGTGACGACGAGTTATTAGGCCACCAGTTTTGCAGCAGAGTGCGTGGTCCACATTGAAGTCATCGTTACCGCACCCATCGCATGATTTGGGCATGGAAACAGGTGTTCTGTTGTATCGTATTGCTAATGAGTCTCTAAATTCTAGTGGGGATAAATCAAAATTGTCTTTTTTTGTCGGTATCACTGACAGCCAGGTGGAAGATTTTGTTTTAGTTTTCTTAAAAATTGAACGTTCGATTGCTCGTTTTTTGATCGGTGAGAGTTTGTCTAAAATGGAGTCCAAGAGCTTATCCTCTTGAGAGTCTTTCTTTATCCAGCATTCTTTTCTTGCCGCTCTAAGGGATACGTGGTGTTGAGAAAGGTCTAAGGGTTTATTTTCGAGTAAGGCGGATGACAGGATAGTGCAGCCTTTTTTGGAGTTATCATAATTTAAGTTTGTCATTTTAGAAAGGACAGGGATGGCTAACCCGCCTTTGTGAACTTTTTGAACATCAAATGGCTTCCCATTTGCGCCAAAGTCCCCCTTTCCTAGAATAAACTTGTATAAACCACATTAATTACAAAAATCACGGTCAGACCCCTTATTTCACATTCCAATTATTGTAAGTTGCTGGATTATGATTTTACGATACTTGGAATATGAAAAAGAATACTTGTAAACAATTTTATCCGTTGAGCTTTGTCATTTTTGTATGCGATTTCCCATACCTAAGGGCCCTTTTCTACTAAACTTTGAACTCAATTTTATTAAAGAAAGAGTTAACGTACACAACTGACACCAAGGTACAAATTTACCTCTATTTGTATATTTTACTATTTTGCATAAAACAAAAAAATTATAATTTTGAAGGATTTTACAAAAACGCCAATATCTCCGTAACTAGAAACTGCCATAAGAGCCCTTTTTAACCGACTTCAAAAAAAGGAGGAGGTTCTCAATTCGGATGTATTTTTTTTATTTTTTTTTTATTTTTAATGTTTGTTACCTCAGAACTCCGTCATTTATGAACCGATTCGTACAATTCTTTTTTTAACTGAAAGTATATGCTTCCAGATTGGTCCCATTGTTTCCAAAACCCCAGTTGGATGATGGGAACCATGAGGAATTGAGGGAACTCCTCAAATATATTAGGCACGCGTGTAGTAATTTCGGTATTTTCTATTATAACTCGTGTATTTACACCCGGAAATCATAAATTTGGTGAAGTGGAAGTGATGATGAAGACCACAGATGGCTTGTGAAACTTCTCAATGATGTACTTCAAACTATATAAGTACGTCACAGATTCTGATATTATTCCGTTGAAATAGCAAACAATGAAGTGCCAAAGGTAATTCTGAGATCCTTGAGGAATCGACGGAAGTCCTCAAATATTATCGGCCCACATACAGCGATTTGGTTTATTGGTCTAAAAATCAACGCTTTTGTTCTCGAAAATCAGTTCATGTGGTAAATTGGAAAAAAAATGTGGAAATGTTAATGTGGCTTGGCGGAGTACTGAATTGAAGTCGGTTAAAACTTTGTTTTGAAAGTACCCCTTACCCCCTTTAGGGGTGGAATTTACCAAAACGCTGGACGTACTTTTTTGTATTTCAATAGGTAATCTATCTACAAACTTTTAAAAGCTTCTATCTCAAAAAAGAGTTTCCCTCATACAAACTTTGCAACCCTTTTCAACCCTCTAAGGGGTAGAATTTTCCAAAACGCTGAAAGTGCTTTATTTTTATTATAATCTCCACTTATAATAAATCTCTAAATTAAAAAAAGAATCAGCCAGTTTGAAACTAAGCTTTGCGCGGTTCGAATGTTCTCAGCATCCCATGAACGGAAAAATATGAAACATTTTATATAGGTACATTATTATTCTAGCTGCAACTTAGGATAGTTTTTATCCGACTGCGACAGTTAATTAATTTTCCGAAATATACGACTTCATTTAATTTTTCATTTATTTTTATTGAAATCAAACGCTGCTCCAACTGTCAGCTATAAGAACCGTCAAATTTTCGTCAAAATGGCGGAATTGCTTTGCCTTTCACTTATTAATAATTTAAATCCCGTCTACGATAGACCTTTACGAGACAAATGCTAAAATATAAACCATAAAAAAATATTCGATTCTGATATGAGAACTTATATGCGCAAATGTCGTTTTATGTCGTAATTTCAATAAATGAAATCAACAAATTTGAACAATATAATTAACACGAATTTGTTTTTTTTGAATGACAATGGCACGCGCTCGGCGCATTCAGCCAAAGTACCTGCGGCGCTACCAAGAAAACCGATACTCAATGTTCATATATTTGCATCCCTGTCACTCGAGTATGGTTGGTGCGATAGAGATAGAGATACCCGAATATTTTCGAATTCCGAAGTTCGTGGTTATAGCTCAGGAATCGAAAATATGGTAAATAATCATAATGTATTTTCTCGAAAAAGAATTTAAAATAAATATAGTCAAATGGAGAAAAAAACAAAGCAAGAGGTTATATAGGTAATGATTAAGTTATAAGAGTCCAAAGTTTTAAGAGGGGGTATGTTCTGTCCCTTTTCCGCAAAACGCACCTTCATATGAAACGATTGTTTTTTACTATGACGCTCGAGTATATTGACGTCACAGTCCCTCATCGTTTTCTCACTCTAACAAGCGACATTAAAACGGATGTAGCTTCATAATTTTTTGAGATATTTGAATAGGAGTTTCATTATCTTCTATCTATTTATCTCCACTTATAATAAATCTCTAAATTAAAAAAAGAATCAGCCAGTTTGAAACTAAGCTTTGTGTGGTACGAATGTTCTCAGCATCCCATGAACGGAAAAATATGAAACATTTTATATAGGTACATTATTATTCTAGCTGCAACTTAGGATAGTTTTTATCCGACTGCGACAATTAATTAATTTTCCGTAATATACGACTTCATTTAATTTTTCATTTATTATTCTTAAAGTATATCGCCGCCACATCTGTCAGCTAAAAGAAACGTCAAAATCACAGACTAATAAGAAATACTACGGACAAAATGGCGGAATTCTTTGCGTATTCAGCCAAACCAAGAAAACCGAAACTCGAAGTTCGTAAATATCTGCATTCCTGTCATTTGTTAGTGCGATGGAGATAGAGATACCCGAATATTTTCGAATTCCGAAGTATATAAATACGGATGTCGGATAGATCTAAATTAATATTTTATGTGTAAATATGGTTAAAATTATTTGGAAATACTATTGTTGTTATTGTTTTAGTATATTTGACTAGCTTTAAGTTTAATATTGTACGTCCGAAATGGGCAAGCTGTTGGACTTTATTTTCCCCAAAACAACTAAATGTACACAGTTCTGATAATAAAGAAATCTTATTTTATCTTATCTTATCGAAAATAGGGATGTAGACACTAAACAAAATAATCATAATGTTGTATTATCTCGAAAAAAAACAACGCAAGAGGCTATATAGGTAATCACTAAGTTATAAGTGTCTAAAGTTTTAAGAGGGGGTTTGTTGCGTCTCTTTTCCGCAAAACGCACCTTTATAATGAAACGATTGTTTTTACTATGACGCTCGAGGATCGTGACGTCACGGTCCCTGATCGTTTTCTCACTCTAACAAGCGACATTAAAACGGTTGTAGCTTCGTAATTTTTTGAGATATTTGAATGAGTTTTTCGTTTCTTCTTTCTTTTGAAGTGAGTCTACAGCTATACCTCTATTTGGAAGACAAGCGGAAAGTAGGGTAGTTTTTATATCTGAGGGGCTGAAATTGGGGATGGAAATTTGTATGGAGCTACTTAAACTGCTGCACCGATTTAGATGAAATTTGGTATATAAATAGTTTGAGTCCCGGGGAAGGACATATAATAGGTTTTATCCCGGAAATCACCCCCTAAGGGGGTGTAAAGGGGGGGTGAAAATTTGGATGTAATCTATTTTGATTAAATTTGGTGTAGATATAGGTTAAGTCCTGGGAAAGGACATGGGATAGTTTTTACCCCAGAAATCATCCCCTAAGGGGGTGAAATTAGGGGTGAAGATTCGGATGGAACCCATTTCAATAAAATTTGGTATAGAGATAGGACATAGGAAAAGGACATAGGATAGTTTTAATTCCGGAAATCACTCCCTAATAAGGGGGTGAAATGGGGGGTAAAAATTTGGATGAATCCCGTTTAGATGAAATTTGGTATAAAGGTCGTTTGAGTCCCGAAGAATGACATTATGTAGATAGTTTTTATCCCGAAAATCATTCCCTAAGGGTATGAAATAGGGGGTGAAAGTTTGGATAAAATCCATGTACCTAGATATAATTTGGTATAGAGATAATTTGAGACCCTTCGAAGGATATAGAATAGTTTTTGCCTCGGAAATCATCCCTTAAGATGGTGGATGTTTGTTTGCATTATATTTTCTAAGTAAAAGTTCTACGCGGACGAAGTCGCGGGCAACAGCTAGTAAGTAATATTTCTACAAAGTTTTAAGTCTTACTAAAAAAAAGTTTCGCTGATACAAAATTTGCACCCCTTTTTAACCCCTTAGGTACAGAATTTTCCAAAACACTGAAAGACCTTTATTTGTATTCTGATAATAAGTAATCTTTCTACAAAGTCTCTAGCTCAAAAAATTAAGTTTCCCCAATACAAACTTTGCACCCCTATTTAACCCCTTTAGGGGTGGAATTTCCAAAAATCCCTTCTTATAAAAAGAAGTTCTTAAAAAGTAGTTCTGGGGCCTATTTCATAAAACTTTACAAGCGTACAATTTGACAAAATTGTACAATTTTCCATAGAAAAAGTTGACAATTTTGTCAAATTGTACGCTTGTAAAGTTTTATGAAATAGGCCCCTGGTGTAAATTTCAACTCTCTAGCCCCAGTAGTTTCGGCTTGCGTTGATGAGTGAGTGGGTGAGTCAATCAGGACCATGGACGTATGATACTTAGGACAAGCTATGTTAATAATAATACCACGTGCGACCGAGATGGTATTATACAAATCTCGATAAGTGTGACAGAAAGTGAAATATCATTCGTTGTTCTTGTCATAGTTCCACTTTTTCTTGTTGGGCACAACTTATTTAGTATGAAGTTGTGCCAAACAAACCATTACCCGTCCAAATTAAGTAGTTTGTTTATGGTAAGCCATTTTTATACCAGTTTTTATTTTAGCTGCATAGGAGCCTTTCCGTCCCTCGTTGTGGCATGGTCAGGACATAGGCATTTATATATATAGATAGATGATGATTAATAATTTTGATAAATATGTCAAATAAAAGATAAATTTCTAATGCATTGTTACATTCTTTAAGGTTTTTGTAGAAAAGGTCAAAACAACATACAACAAGAAAACAAAAATGATAGTTTTTGATAGTACTTTTCGTTTCTTTTTCCATTATTTAGTTAAATAAATCAGAATTTTCTTTTTTGATCGGTTAAGGGTGTTGTACAATACAAGTGAAGATTACACTTTTCAAAGCGTACTGTCAGCATACTGTCAGTCAACGGACTACGTGTTCAATATAATAATTAATAACGCGTTCCGGGACTTCCGGGTGTTGATGGAGATGCCGCCATTTTGTAGTGCCTCTGGTATGTTTGCGGAAACACAAACAGACAGCTTTGCAGCGATAATGCGCAAGAGGTGCGCCCTCACTGAATGCGTCGCCTGCGCTACGCGGTAGCCCCAACGCTTGTTCACGGAGCGCGAAAATGGCCCCATGCTCGCTCACCCGCTGGCAGCCTGGCCACAGACAGACTCACCAAATCGGCTAAGTGGTCGCAAACCGGTGAAATGACCCTACCTAATTTAATACAGATTATATTATACTTACGTACCGATCTTTTTCACTGCTACTTGACCGGGTTTTATTATTTGTCGTCATAGTGTATACCTATGATCACATTCAGGTTGGCATTTATATGTATGTACGTGCTACTGTATTTACGATTCAGCAAATACAAATATAACGGGTCTGTCTTCCATAAAATTAAAGTTCCGAAAGTCAAGTTCATAATATTATTGTTAATTAGGGTATTAATATAGATCAATAAATACTTTTCACTTTCAGTGCCCAACCCGATGGACGAGCCAAATGTGGCGAAGCGCGAGGGGGACTCCAGTGCGTTCACCATGAGATCCTGGAGTCCCCCATGAGAGCGCAGATGCCGGCTGCCGTGTGGAGCGTTCAGTGAATAGAAATAAATACCACAGGGTACCAGGTTCACAGATTGCCCCACGAAAAAAAAGGCACTAGTGGGCGCTCTTGCTCTTCTCTACGTCGGTCGTATTCGGAGTTTAGCATTGAATGTGCTAAATACATCCAACACTCGGGATCAAAATACTCATCACACAAATATTTGCCCTTACCGGGATACAAACGCAGGACCGCTAGGTTCGTAGGCAGGGATTTATGTGCATTGGTCATACGCCTCTCCATTCTTCTTCCACTCAACCCAATTTACGTCGCATTCTCCTGTTTTACGAATGACAATTTATGCATGCCCATTGATCACTACACTGTCCATATCGCCAAGTCTAATCTAATGTATGAAGGTTTAGGTCGTTTTTTTGCATTCTGATTAAATTAGGTAGGTAACTAAACAATTTTTTTGTTTTATTCTGTAGGAAGTTGATGCCTATTAAATTACTTTTTGTAATGTGCAGAAATATAAAGTAAAAAATATCTCATCTTTAGTTATTATGATTCTGCAAATTTGCGTACCTATAGTCTGCCTTTAAAAAAGCTTTGTAACAAACTTGGGATTGTAAAGTCAATACAAACACTAAAGTCACCTTCGCTGACAAATATTTGTCCAAATGAGCCGCGGAAGACAAATTATGGACCCTTGGTTAACAAGCAAATAACACAAACTAACTAATAAATTAAACATGTGGGTATCTCAAATAAAAATTGTTTTAGAATGAGATATTCTCACTCTAAGTTACCTGTAGAAATTAATCCATAATTAGGCACTGTCTAGATTAAATAGTGACTTTATGTTAATTAGGTACGTAATGCTATGTATACCTACCTACATTTATTTATTTAAGAAAAGACTGCGTTGAAAGTTGAAATGGGTCTGTATTCTCATTACTACCCATACTCTATACTCATAGGCACTTACGGCTAGAGTTTATGATAAATTAGTGTCTTTCTAGTAGACCGGGTTTTCCGATTGCTCCTACAAATAGATATCTCTAACGACTTGTAATCTCTTGCTAGGGCCAAAGATAGAAACGGACTGCAGTTGTATAGGTAAGTAGGTATTAGGTACATTACATTTTCAAGCACAAATTTTTGTACCACCAGTAAGTACTGACGTTGAAGATAAATATGTGCAATTAGGAATCTTTTATTATGTGCAATTATAAAATTCGAAGCTAAAATGATGTAGAATGAAGCGTTTTTTTAGGGTTCCGTAGCCAAATGGCAAAAAACGGAACCCTTATAGATTCGTCATGTCTGTCTGTCTGTCTGTCACAGCCACTTTTTTCCGAAATTATAAGAGCTATACTGTTGAAACTTGGTAAGTAGATGTATTCTGTAAACCGCATTAAGATTTTCACACAAAAACCAAAAAAACAATAAATTTTTGGGGTTCCCCATACTTAGAACTGAAACTCAAAAAAATTTTTTTCATCAAACCCATACGTGTGGGGTATCTATGGATAGGTCTTTAAAAATGACATTATGGTTTCTAACATCATTTTTTTTAAAACTTAATAGTTTGCGCGAAAGACACTTCCAAAGTGGTAAAATGTGTGTCCCCCCCCTGTAACTTCTAAAATAAGAGAATGATAAAACTAAAAAAAATATATGATGTACATTACCATGCAAACTTCCACCGAAAATTGGTTTGAACGAGATCTAGTAAATAGTTTTTTTTTAATTCGCAAACCGCAATTTATTTAACGGAACCCTTCATGTGCGAGTCCGACTCGCACTTGGCCGCTTTTTTTGATGCTAACACGATGCCGTAACGTACCTATTTACAAGATTGTTTTGTCAACGGCAAAATACTTGAGCATGCTACGTGTTGTTAAGGTTTACAACGTGGTCGAATAACAACGCGGCGACGTTAACTTCCTCGTCCAATTATTTGTAACATTTATAACGCGGGTTCTCCATAAAATTTTGCTAAATAACTCTGCAATTCAGTTCATCGCTCGCGCACAAATTGGTTTGTTTTGTTCGCGGCCCGGCCGGGCCATTTTGTCAAGCCACGGCAATTATCACTGAGTATAACATTAGATGTTATTTTGCGTTTACTGAAACGGCTCCATGTTAACGCGTGCCCTGGGAGTCGGGGCGAATGTGCAATTAATCCTGGGAAGCGGGGAACTCCGCGACAATCACGCCCAACGGCGCCCCGGGGACTCGAACAAGTTAAATCTTTGCCAACCGACTTCACTGGCCGCGCCATATAATTGCACTTTATTTCAAGTTAGTGCAACTCGATGCGACAAAGTTAATTTAACTTGCTCGAATGTCTTGCGTGCGATGCAAGTCAAGAATAATTTCTATTGTGATCCTCCGTTGTTTTAAAATTGGCACGTTAGTAGTTAAACGTTAACGTTATAAACGTTAACGTTATTCCCACTAATATTAGTCTTCCTATTTTGTTACTTTTTCGTTTGCATTTAGCTTATAAAAGAGTAAATTTTTGACGTTCTTGTATCATTCCGTACCTATCCGTCGTTTGTCCTTCCTTTTTAAACTCATATTTAATTTACACGCGCACGAAGTTTCTGTTCATACTCATCGATCAGATAAGAAAATGCCAAGTCGAATTTTTTTTCAATAAAGCAAAAAAAAAAATTAATTAAGTATCCGATTAATTAATACCTCCCCAGGATATACTTGTAATGAATGGATCCGGTGCCGTTTAGAGGCCAAAATTAATTTTGTAACTTAGGCAAAATTTTGCTACTTCATTATTTACACTTCTACCCTAAGAAAATTACGGTTTTTTTGGAAATAATTCAATATCAGGTTAATTATTTGTATACGGCTTTTATGTATGTTATTTTAAACAACTTTTACTATTGAAATCAATAATTCTATGGACCGGAAGTTAGGAAAAAAAATTAACCCGCAAGCAAAAATGCTATCAGTATTTTTATAATGAAAACATGTTTGAGTACACAAATTTGGAGACTTACTACCTGAATCGAAAAATATATGCATGAGGTACTAACGGTATTTTAATTAAATATTTTACGACCTTGAGATAATATTGAATTTCATCTGGCCTATAGAAAGGTTTATTCATTAACAAAAATAAGTGGATTATGCGCGTATCTCAAAGAACGTATATAGATAGTCAATTATAAAGTAAAGAAAGTTTATACCATTTTCGCCTGATTTTTACGGAATTTATGAAGATTACTTTTCATAATTTTTTACCGTATCGGTATTAAATTTAGGTGGATTATTAATGAATATTTAGTCAAATCACCCAACCTATTTTTTGGTGTAAAATATGGCTGATATCGATATATTGTTGTGTTTTCATAGAGCGAAACCGTAAAGTTCTCAGGGTATTCACATTATACTAAATACTGACATAATTTGTATTGCCTGTAAAAATGTTGGCGTTAAGCAGAAATTCGTTGATGGTTAGATAGGGATGAATAGGACATTGATGTAAGAGTCTAGTTGTGGTATCTACATGACGATTGCTTAATATCTATTAGGAATAGCAGTTGCTAAGTAAAACATAGGTGTAGGTATATCATCGCAACACAATGCAGTATTTGCCTCTCCAATTTACCTAAGATATTTGTTCACCGTATCCACATTGTTATTGTTACCTAACCGGCCCCGCGAGCTCTCCCCGCCGTTATCTTCGCATGTTTGCACAACCCGGGCGACTTTTTGGAAATAAATCTCCATTTGTCGACATTCACCGCTCACGACGGGGTCTATTTACTGTCCCATTTCACGCTCAACGACATCGCTCGATCAACGCCTTTTTAACGCCTGTCACATCGACTCAAGAGTATGAATGGGGATTTAAGAAAGATGGCTGGAGAGGAGAGTGTTGAAAGCTTTTACTTACGTGTCGAGGCTGCGGTTACGCCTCATCGGGGAGTCTGGGGCAAAAAATCAGAAGCGAACAGTAGGTGGATTATTGTTTATTTATTATTGTTTATGGAACTAATCGTTTGAACGTCTTGTTTTGTTAGTCGCTGCATTCGTGGAATGAACACTCCTTCTGTGCATGATTGGGTCTATTCAGTAGTTCGTTTAGGTTCATCTTTCGTTATTAGCGTTATGGCATTTGACAAAGTACATTATCTTTGTTAAACGCAGTATACTGCTGTATTTTACTCTTTTATACAGTCAATAATTGTGTTAAACGTAAGTTACCTTTTGACTAGGTACAGTCAGGGGTATTCAGATTCACATAGGTACATAATTAAGGACATTGAAAATAGAGTCCTGTACAGGTATTTATGTCCTTATTTAAGTACGTCTAATATATACCCTGACTGTATCTAAGTACATATAGCCAGAAAGTTCAAGAATAGCTAAATTTGTTCTCATTTCCTCTATATAGCTGCGTAGATATTTCATAAGGCATATCATAAAAAGGTCATCACACATCTAGCAATACACACAACAATTGACACAACAACTTGCTATCGCAGCTTGCTATAAGGTAGTGTTACTATAGTGGAACGAGACCGCAATATATACCGTTCATTCTAACTTTAGCAAGCGGTAGAGACAAATTGCATCGTTTGCTTGAAACAAATTTGAATCCGTATAATATACTTATGTAGGTACCTAAGCAAATTTTTGAAATGGGCAAGTGCTTACTTCTTATTGGAAAATTATCGGCGCGCAAAGTTGATCGATAGTAGCCAGTAGGTGCATTTACTTATATATAATTATTAATTATATATGGGATCGCTAAATAGATTTTTATTTATTGCAATGTATTCTATTCTCAAGTTTTTAAAAACAAATCATTTAGCCCTTCATTTATTTACAACATTTTCTTAGAAACTATTTGTCGTTATTTATAAAAATAACACCCCGTCGAGGAGATCCTCTTGCGGCATTGTCCCCATGACGCTGGCTGCGTTACCTCTATGTATCACGAGCGAGGGCGATTCTTTGAGAGAGGTAAGCGCTAGCCCTGGTTCAGTCAGCCAGTGGTTCAAGATCTGACGAAAAGATAAATTTTTGAGCTTCCAGTGTGAAGAGATAATGAAGAATTCTACTACAGAAAAAATACTGCAGACTGAAAAAGAAACAATGAAACATAATAACCGAACATAATATAAAAAAATGGCTTGGTAACTCTGTAAAGAAATCTTAAATATCACCATAAAAATAAACTTTAATGTTCGAGATCTCGTAATTTTCAACGACAATCTGTTTTTTATTTATAAAAAGGATAGCTTTTTTATTGTTCTAACACAATAACCGGATAGATTTTTAATCAATTATCCAGTATTCCGGTCTAATCCCAATAAGGTCTAGTTTTCCCTCTCGGTTGGAAGGTCAGATGGCAAACGCTTTCGTAAAACTAGTGCCTATGCCAAATCTTGGGATTAGGTTTCAAAGCGGACCCCAGGCTCATTTAGGGGCACAACCGGGAATAACGCTAGGAGGATGATGATCCAGTATTCCAAAAATCTATTAATTTGTACTAAAAACTGATGTTACACACTTCCGAACACGCATTTCCATTTCGCTCACGCTTATGCTCAGTGAGAGGGAGAGAAGATCGTGAACTGGCCTCGCCAAGTAAAGACGAATATTTGCGGCGCTTGAGAAGTTGGGTCTGGCCAGCTGCAGCGCCAGCCTGTGAGCGGGTTCCTTAAATGTGGGACGGCGCGAACGTGTCGACTCATGCCTCCGTGTCGGGCGCTTCCCAAAAATATGGAAAGAAGGTCGTCTCGTCCTGATCCCAAAGGAAGGTTGCCCACCAGGAACCCCCGGAGCCTACAGGCCTATCGTACTGCTGGATGAGGTTGGTAAAATGCTGGAAAAAATCTTAGCAAATCGCCTCGTCCGCCACTTGGAGGAAGTCGGACCGGACCTCTCCAACAACCAATATGGCTTCAGAGCTTCGCGGTCCACAATCGACGCTCTAACCGCTCTTAAGGTCCGGGCCAGAGAGGCTAAAGAGGGAAGGGAGGTAGTCCTTGCAATATCTTTAGACGTTAAGAATGCATTTAACAGCCTGCCGTTCGAGACGATAATGGAGGCGCTTCGTTATCATGGAGTGCCTACCTACCTTCGGCGGTTGTTCAGGGACTACCTCCGCGACAGGGTAGTGCGCTGGGAGGGCTCTGGGCTCTTCACCACCGACATGTGGGTTGCGGTGTTCCACAGGGTTCTGTGTTGGAACCGGTTCTGTGGAACGTCGGTTTTGACGGCTCCTGCGCGGCCCACTGCTCCCCGGGACCAGCTTGATCTGCTATGCGGACGATACGCTCGTCACAGCCCGGGGAAGGACTTACGAGGAGGCTGCGCGGTTAGGGCAGGAGACAGCAACACTGCCCGTCGAGAGGATCCACCTCCTGGGACTCAAAGTCTCGGTCGAAAAAACGGAGGCGGTTCTCTTTCACGGCCCACGCAAGGTCCCCCACGAGAGGCGCGGTTAACCCTTATGGGGACAGCCATAGAGGTTGGGACCGACATGAGGTACCTCGGCCTCACGCTCGATGCCAGGTGGAATTTCGGGGCACACTTCACTCGACTGGCCCCCAAACTGGTAGGCGCTGCAGCAGCAGCGCTGGGAAGGCTGCTTCCCAATCAAGGAGGTCCTCAGTCCTCCTGCAGGCGTCTATACTCTGGAGTCGTCCGGAGCATGGCTCTCTATGGGGCGCCTGTATGGATGGAAGCCCTCACGTCGAAAAACAAGACCCTTTTAAGGCGACCGCAAAGGGTAATAAGCGTGAGGGCATGCAGAGGGTACCGCACGGTGTCCTGGGCAGCGGCCGCACTACTGGCCAATGATCCGCCCTGGGAACTGCAGGCGGAGGTTCTGGCCGAGATCTTTAGATACTGTGAGGAACTGAGGGCCAGGGGAGAACATCCCAACCAATGGGAGGTAGAAGGGCTACGGGATGCAGCTATGACCGCCCTTCTCCCGAGGTGGAGGGCGGACCTGGAGGTGTCCACGGCCGGCAGAATAACCATAGGGGCAATTTTGCCCCAGTTCGAGAGGTGGGTTGACCGCAAACGCGGCGAATTAAGTTACCTGGTGCAGGTCCTCACAGGCCACGGTTGCTTTGGAGAGTACCTGCACCGAGTTGCCGGACGAGAAGAAAGCCCCCGCTGCCACGGGTGTGGCGCAGCAGACCTCTCGCTGCCAACCATTGTATCTAAGATGCTTGACAGCGAGAGGTCATGGGAAGCAATGGCCTCCTTCTGCAATTCCGTAATGGCGCAGAAGGAGGCTGCGGAAAGAGCGCGGGAGGACGACCCGTCCGCTCCCCATATCCGCAGACGTAATAGAGCGGGGCGCGCACGTCGGCGTTATGCGCACTTGCTCCCCCCGCCGTAGTGGACCAGGTTGCAGGGTTATAGGGGACCCTAGCTAACCAAAAGTCCACGGGTCTGAAGCGCCTCGAAATTGTCCCGGGGCGCTCTCCCTGGCCAGGCCTGTAAAGCGGGCTAGTCGCGAGGGTCAAAGTTGCATGCGTAAGCGAACCTTTGCGTCAACGCATTCCCCCAACGTAAAAAAAAAAAAAAAAAAGGTGGCGTCCGAAACGAGGACTCTGCCCAGTTTCTACGGTACCATAGTAGCTCCGTCGGCCCGCTTGCCATCGTCTCTGACCATAGCACCAGCGGCGCTACCACGAACTTCGTATATCTTAAACCATTAGTGCGATAGAGACGGGGGGGATATACGAAGTTCGGGATTCGAAATTCGTGGTTATAGCTCTGGCTCTAAAGGCCTCCACACACCGGTCGCGTGCGCGGGCCCGCGGCGGGACCGCGCACGCGACCGGTGTGTGGACTGTGTGGAGGCCTTAAAATCGCAGGTATACAGAGGCGGTAGCAAGCGAACGGCGGACAAGGTATTTAATGGCAC
Organism: Epinotia brunnichana; assembly: GCA_963854355.1. Classification (NCBI taxonomy): domain Eukaryota; kingdom Metazoa; phylum Arthropoda; class Insecta; order Lepidoptera; family Tortricidae; genus Epinotia; species Epinotia brunnichana. Next base: position 18,139,820 of record OY977940.1, on the reverse strand, counting down.
CGTGACGGAATAAACGGCCGGCGCTCCTTGAGCACGACAAACGGACCATGCCGACCCAGCTCATCAACACTCTTGCCGCAGCTGCATCTGGAACCCAGTCTCAAACAAACTGCTATTCTGATCCTGACTAGGAAGTGCAATAATTGTCCTTCCTAACGTTTAAGCGCAAATTGAGTTTAATTTTAATAGCAAAACAATTAGATACAAGCTGAAGGGACTACTTAAATCTGGTGTCTTGTGGCTGTTATTATTATTTAACTTCGGTGCATTTAAAATATATCGACCTGTCGGTTCCAACAGGTTAGGAACTAAACTTTGTAGTAAGTTAAGTTATTTTCCCTATAAGTAGGTCTAAGCCAATGTGAGTGTTCTTCTTTACTTTCTCTCTTTTTTATTTTACCGTTTTTGTTTTTTTATTGTATTATATTGTAATTACTTTGTGTTTTTCTTTATTTTTTGTTCTACCTCGACCTGCACTAGCAGTCAATGTGGATGTAGTGTGAGTGAAAAAGGGGACGAACTGAAAACCAGCGCTGTACAGCCGCAATGACTGTCACAGCACATGCTGAGTTCGTTCCTTTTGTCACACAAATAATCTTGTATTTTTTTTTCTCATAATGTATTTTTCGTATGTAATCTGTTTGTGTGACAATAAACATTTTTCTTTCTTTCTTTCTTTCTTTCAATAACCGGTCATATTTCATAACTGGTTATGATTTCCGATATTGCGGAAAAATTACCGAAAACATTCGTCTGATGCGCTCTGTCTGACGTGGCGGCTCCTGAGCCCGAACTTCGGATATCTCCATCTCTATCGCACTTAGATATCTCGATACTCGAGTGACAGGGATGCATGTTGCGATCGATGGGACGCACGAGTTTCGATTTTCGTGGAAGCGCCGCTGTTCTCTCAGGCGTTAGACAGAACGTACCAGAGAGCATCTGGTCAGACAGGTAAAAAAAAAAAATCTACCAAACACTCACATGTGCGTAGGCATTAATTATCAAGAGAAGTGTAATAGACAACCTTTCCGTGACACACTATTCAATTTAAAGTAGGTACCTACTAATATTTCGAGAGTTCGTCGAGCAACCTAGCATCCGCCGCAGTGTATCTAAACTCGTAGGTATATTTTAGGCATGTGTGGTGTAAACACGTAATTTGCTCTATAAAGACGCCACAGAGCCGAGTGGGGTCCTAAGTAGACGTAAAGCGTGCATAAAGTTAGTGCGCGCCTCTTTACGACCCGCCCAGCCCTCCGCGCCGCCCGCCACATGCCCCTCCGGCTCCCGGGGAGCCGAGGGAGGCCACGGGACCCTTGCCTTTAGAATACATCTTTTATAATATTATTCTTGTGTCCGCTTACACTGCCTATTTGTATACAGGGTGACTGGTAATTCGACCTACCTATTCCTTGAAAGGGGTTATACTAGAGCTAATTTGCAACAATTTATGTCCAGTCAACCAGGGGTCGAAACGAAACTCGCTGGTTTCCGAGATATTCGAGTTTTTAGTTTGTATGAAAAAAATCTCCTTGCAGCCTTAAGCTGGTGATTGTGACAAAAATACTTCCATTTGGATGGTAAAAAAACATTTTTCTCACAATCAGCACTTTAAGGCTGCAAGGCGATTTTTTTTCAAACAAACTAAAAACTCGAAAAATTAAAAAAAAATCGTGTTTTGACCCCAGGTTGACTGGACATAAATTGTTGCAAATTAGCTCTAGTATAACCCCTTTCAAGGAATAGGTCGAATTACCAGTCACCCTGTACATGTGCGCATTTAAAATTCGGAATACTTAACTGAAACCTTTTAGCTAGGTAGGTATCGGTTTAATAAGAATCTAAGTACTTACATAAAATTCACCTCTTTATAATGACACTAGCTGCCCGAGTGGCTTCTCCCGCGTATTGCAAAGAACGCAGGTATACTATCTACTAACTAGCCTATAACCACCCAGAAAATCCATTCTAAACGCAGGTGAACTAGTTTTAGAAATATCTAAAACTAGTTCAGGGTAATAACCCCTAAAGGTCGAAACGCACAGACAGCGGTGGCGGCGCGGTGCGGTGCGCACAGCATGCCGCGCCGCGCCGCGTCCCGCCGCGGTATTCTGTGCGGACCTTTTCATATTAGCTCGAACATTACAACCGGTACCGCCTCCGCACCGCACCGCACCGCGCTGCCACCGCTGTCTGTGCGTTTCGGCACTTTCGACCTTTATTTCAATTAACCTACCTTTACACGTACGAGTATAATATTCTTTTCAACACACCTGCTCGTAAAGTAGGTCTTATTACAGCTTATTTACACTGATAATGCAGAATATTACCCATGCCGTGCTTTTTACATTACATTATCGCACTAGTGCCTTTTCATTACATATCTTTTTAAATATTAGCAAAATAATGCAGAATATTACCCATGCCGTGACTTTTACATTACATTATCGCACTAGTGCCTTTTCATTACATACCTTTTAACATTTTCATTTTTTTTTATTTTTTTTTTCCTCGCAAATGTGTTGAAAAACGTCGTATGAAACACGTGAGCATTGGTCATTACACTTCTCGTCTCCATTAAGCCTTCGCCTTCGGCTCAGGCTTAAAAACCGACTCGAGTGTAATGACCAACTTAGCACACTTGTATCATAATGTACTATTAAAATAAAATATCATTACGTAAATAAGCAGGTTGTGTGTGGTTACTCTTCAAAACGGTAAAAAGAATATTAAATAACCAAATAGGTATTATGTAGGAGCATAAGTAGGTATTAGATACTTTTTAGGGTTCCGTACTCAAAGAGTAAAACGGGACCCTATTACTAAAGACTTCGCTGTCCATCCGTCCGTCCGTCCGTCCGTCCGTCCGTCCGTCCGACCGACCGTCCGTCCGTCCGTCTGTCTGTATCTCACTGATACCGTGATAGTTCCAGTTGAAATTTTCACAAATGATGTATTTCTGTTGCCGCTATAACAACAAATACTAAAAACAGAATAAAATAAATATTTTTATTGATAATGGTACGGTACGAATACTGCAGACATACAAAAACCAGCTCCGTGGTCAATACTGTACGCCGATGACGTGGTTCTTATAGCCGAATCGTTGGCAGAAGTGCAATCAGACTTAACATCATGGCAGGAGTCACTGGAGCGAAGATAGTTAAGAATCAACAGACAAAAGACCGAGTACATGTATTGTAATTTTTCCGGAAGCAACCTGGACGTAATCTCATGTCCATCCATTGAAAACAGATGTCTTAACAGAGTTGAAGAGTTTAAGTACCTTGGATCCATCGTAGCGCCTAGGGCCTGTGTAGAGAAAGACATACAAAACCGAAGACAGCTTGGTTGAAATGGAGATCTCTGTCTGGCATCCTATTATGTGATTCTCGCATGCCGGTCAAAATCAAAGGCAATGTGTATAAAAGAGCAGTAAGACCAGCTCTACTTTACGGCTCAGAGTGCTGGCCCATGAGAAAAGCAGATACACAGAAGATGCACGTCACAGAGATGAAGATGCTACGGTGGTCAGGCGGAGTAACTAGAATGGATAAAATAAGAAATGAATATATCCGTGGCACTCTTAAAGTTGCCCCGATACACGAAAAACTGCGAGAGAATCGCCTACGCTGGTACGGACACGTAATGAGACGAGACGATGACCATATGACCAAAAGAGTTCTAAATATAGAAGAAAAGAAGAGGGGCCGCGGACGACCACAAATGACCTGGCTACAAACAATAGACAATGACATGAGAGATACTGACACACGCAAAGAGACAACCTACAATCGCACGATGTGGCGCAAGAATACTAGGAGGGCTGACCCCAAATAAATTGGGACAATAGCCAGGAGAAAGAAGAGAGAAGAAGATAATGGTACGGAACCCTTCGTGCGCGAATCCGACTCGCACTTGGCCGGTTTTTTTTTCCTGATAAGATTTTTGAACCAACCTAGATATTTACAAAAGCAGTCAACGAGGACATACTATTCTTCTACCGAACGTGTCTGTTCTACTAGTACCACCTACCACCTAGTACTCCGTATTTCCCCCCAAATCATAATAAGCGCTGTAAATTGCTAAACAAATTTTAAACATAACATAAGTAACAAAGTAATTTAAAATTTTAGATAGGTAACGTTTGATAACAGTTTCATGTTCATTCATTATCATTAGTGACATGTTCTCAATGACGCATAATGCTGTTGAGCTAACAATCTTCATCGAAAACTAACCTACGAACGTAGGTGTACCTACTATTCTAGATCATCGCTGTGATTATGTATGCATAGCAATAACGATTACACATGTATCACATGTCGAACATGCAATCGATTATTTGTTAAACACGTTACGTCTAGTTACATTGATGTGGATAGAAAACAATCAAATAAACGACACTTTATAGCTTTGTCGGCCTGCCGAAATTCAGCGCGATTAATAGCCAAGTACGCGATAATCACGACTGGGCGATAGCGGCTGCTTTGATCGTGTTGACTCAAGCGGCTGGTATCGCCGGGTTACCTTCTTGTAAGCGCTTGTAATGCCTTTTTGATGAACGAGGGAGCGGCCGATACTTCATATCTCTTTAAACACATGCGTGTCACCAACTGATATTATTTCAGTACACCACTCGATACATTTTGTGTTAACATCAATCACACGTCGAGATGAGATTTGGTAATCATCAGATACTTGTACTTATCAGAAGTGGTCTCGTTACGTTTCTATTAATATTAAGTCAATTGTGTATTAATGTACTTTTGATTTTGATTGAAAGAGATTTAGCTAAAAGCGCTGTGTCTAATACCAACGACGATCTTGGGCTTTAACTTAGTTAGTACCCACATGCCACATGGCTGATTAGCCACTGTATTATTTCCTTTATGCCCCTTTTGGAACCCCTTACTTACCCTCAATAATTTTTTTTATCAAATCTATAGACTAAGTAGATCGGCAAAGGTGAACTGTTACCTACGTCATTGCTCCATAATAGTAGTTTATGTGACTGTACATAATGAAGGGCATTAAACACGAGTGTCTTAATGCCTTATTATGTACAGTTACATACACTACTTTATCTATCCATGACCGGCATCGCGGCGTTGTTTTCTAACAGCTGTCATAGTTTTTTTCTTAATTCAGAGACAAACTAAGAGTCGGATCCAACTGTCATATCGTTCGATATCTTACTTACGTGCGACATTTGTCAAATTTGCATGCATTTCGAACTAAACGTCATCTCGACTGATATTAGAATAGAGGTCAAATCAAATTTCTTTGATTTCAGAGATGTTCGAAATTTGAATGAAATAATATTATCGAAATCGATGTTATTATTTAGTACATTTTCACAGATAAGAAATTTGTTCTAGCAAAACAGTCTATTTTTATGGTGGCCATATTTTTTTTTTATATATATGTTTATGATATTTGGATAGATAAACTTTATTTTGCCATTGAAACGGCATGCCGGCACTCAAGGCAATTTGTAATGTGCCAAACATAAGTTTTATTTCAATGGCACGAGCTGTTTGATTTGTGTATTACGAGTATGTTCACAAATTAACTCGTAAAAACGAACCGCAATATCGATTTGATTGGCACTTATATACTCGTATTGTACTATGTATATAACTATCATTCGAGGCAATCGATTAGTTACCAGGTAAATAGGTAACCTGCTATGCTTAATTAATTAATATCATATGTAACGTATGTGATGAGACTGGTTCTAGAAGTAAGAAGATGAAAATAGAAGTGTGACAGAGACCTAGAGGTCATTTCTGCCTTTCTAATAATGCGTTACAGAATATACTTATTACCTATTCCATCCAGGAAAACCGGCCATATTTTTTTTACATGGTATAAAACATATCTGTTGAACCTTTAAAACCAAACTACTACAGGATTTTGATATGAAATAAAATCTGTTTCTTAAATGCTTCTTTATTAAAATACAGCCGGCGATTTAACGTTAAACTAATTAACGGAACTAATTATGAGTTTTCAAAAAAAGGAAACCAAAGTCGTGGGTGAAGTGAAAGTCAGTAATGCTATGTATAACTATCAACGCGTTTGTTAAATTGTGCAGACCCAAATCTTCGCCCGCCGACCCAGTTATAGTGACATTGATGTATGGACTGTTATGTAAATTATGAATAATTGCTATAAATAGATACCTACCTACGCAATAGTACATTACTGCAGAGGCCAGTAAGTAAGCCATCAAAATCAAAATCAAAAAATCTTTATTGTGACTACAGGTGCATGAAAAGGTGTTGCATTGTTATAGTGACCACGACCATAGTCTACCATATTTATGGTATACAATATTTTTATATAAAAAATCAAAATTACCCAGTGAATTATAAATTAAAATGTCAATATTTATTACATTATTATTAATAACAGTGATCATATAAATAATGAGTTAACATTTAAGAATAATTAGAAATTATAATTATAATAAACAATTACACTTGAACATTAACATATATTATACCTTGCCTTTATTATTTAAAAAATCATTAGTCGTATAGAACATTTTATGCAATAACCATTCATTAATCTTTTTTTTAAATTTAGTGTTGTCTGGACGAGTATGATTTAGCCGGCCGAGCCGAAGACGAGGTCCAACTATACGAGGCCAGGATGGCACACTTATGGTCGAAGCATGTATAGTGATTTTCTCAAAAATATATACATTTTGTGACCAACTTGTGGTTTGATGTTCAGCTTTCCACTGCATGAATTTTTCAAAATGTGCAATTATCTCTCCTCGGACATAGGTAGGTGAAAGTAAATTAATCATCACCATTTTCGCCTCGGCTTTTAAATAGAAATCTGTTTTCATGCAATCTGATTCATCAGTAGGTACTCATTTTTAACAATTTTATTTCTATGAAGTCAATCCCGCCAAAATACGAGCGCGACTTTTTCTTATTGCTCTATCTATGTTGTCAAATGTTGTTTAAGATACTGATATTCTGTCACAACCCCAATAGAATAAATACATAAATTTAGTATTAGTTCATGTTTATTGTGAATATTTTATTTGGTTCTTCTTACTACTGTTAGTATCGAATTCAAAGTAGGTATCAAAATAGTAAAAACATCACAACTGAATTTTCCGCCATTTTACATCGTGCAATACAAGTGCAATTCGGACACGTCAACCTCAATGGTGCCTCCTTTTTATTAAAGGCCCTTAACTGCCAATAACCTCCTTAGCTTATCTTTGATAAAAAAAATAGTTCTATATTTAAATATTATGGTATGTAATGGGATTTCATACTTACTTACTGGACACTTTTGCGTTTTCCTGGACACTTCTAGAAATTGTCCAGGATGAGTCACTTTCGGATGCTATCTTCACAGATGTTATGGGAACATTTCATACTATTTTTGAGAAAAATATCCATTCCGAAGATCCGTTCTATAGGTACATATACTAGTGAAAGATTTTTAAAACCGGGTCAGTAGTTTCCGATATTACCCCATACATACTCGTACAAACTTACATTTGCCAGACATTACTCAATATAAATACCTGGTATATGTACACATACAGTTCGTTTTTCAGTTCATCCCATCATACATGACATGAAAGTTTTGTTTTCTACCAAAAAACTCCATTTGGGCGGCGCCTGCCAGCTTCTCATCGTCAATTTTGCAGTTCTTCATCTGGCGCTTAAGCACACTTGCCTAGCTAGCACGATAGGTTTTATCGTTACGTATTAGGCTGAAATGTGCTGAAACGTCGCGTAAAACATATCGGTAGAGTTAGTTAGTTAGTTATACTGGGTGTTTTCCGCAAGTCGACATCCATTGTGCCTATTTTGCGTGAAACTCTAACCATCCCAGCTCGTCTAGAAAGTTGGTGAGCCTTGGTGTTGCTGACTGCGTCCCGTAGTGTGTCTGGAGAACCTAGGTGCTTTATTCTGTATACTTCTACCTGCTTGCAGTCCAGTAGTATATGTTTAGTCGTTTCTTCTGCCTCCATGCACGCTCTGCACATGGGGCTGTCTGTGATACCTAAGTTATAGAGGTGTCTGTTCAAGGTATTATGTCCTGTTATTATACCCACTATCTTGCACATAACGGTAGAACGTATCATGCTAACTAGGCCTGTTGTTCATTCATGTTGCCATAATATCGATATCATACGGCTGAACATGTGCAGCAATGTGGCGACATTCGCGTCGATTGCCTCCATGATTGTATAAAAAGCCATGGAAAGACTGTGGAGCCGAGAGCGCCGGTGCAAGGTCCCTTGTTCACCCTGTTCCCGGTTTATCAGATGCATGTTATTTGTGAGAGATAAAGTCTGACTAAACACCGCCCTAGCCGCGCCCGCCCGCGGTGTTTGTTCACCACAAACACCTATGATTTTAATAAAAACCCACCATGATAACAGCCACGCTTATGATGATTCCATTTATTAGCTATCACGTGAATTACGTAGTAAGGTGTCACGCCGCGTCATTGATGGTGATGGTAGTTAGAATTGCTTATTTTTATTTGTTACATCAACATACGTAGCTACATGCTTTCATGGAGATAGTCACACGAAAGGAGTGAACAAGCTCTTGTGTTTGTTATGAAATGAATAGGTAGTTACCACTACTACTACTTAATTATGAAACTTACAGGCGGCGGTGCGACGCGCATGCCTATGGAAACGATCACGCCTGTACTTTACTCCTATATTTACTTGAACGCGGTTATAATGGGACTTGCGTCCTGTGGGCCCCGCTGCCTCGTGTATGCTTTTTCTGATTAGTCAGCTCATACTTAGGTACGCTTGCACTTGGATATGAGCTGACGTCACGAAACTGTCCCTATATTCCTAAAACCTTCAGTGCCAGACGCTTGCACATATGCGCTTTCCTTTACAAACGGTTTTTCCCATGTTATCGGCTGCTAGCGTAGCGCTACGAAATTGTTGATAGTGAATGTGCTAAGCAGCGTCATTTGCTCACGACTTCCGACGCGTTGCCAATACCTGCCATAAACGCGACCTAGTGATTTATTTATCGGACACTAGTTTCATCGCCACAGACATTAGAAAGATAATTAAATCTGGTATTCTGGCATCACAAAAATGTTATATGTCTTAAAATTGCATTATATTAGGAATCAAGTAAGGGACGCGTTGTGTTAGGCGCCCGCGCGCCTCGCTGGCCTTGTTTGCTACGGGAATTAACGCCTCCTATCAAATCTCCCATAACCTATACTATGAAGTTCATTTGTTTACCATACTAGTTCTGGTATCCCCTTTTGTTTGCCCCTCTAACAGGAAATTTATTTAAGTTATAATTTTCTGTCATTCAGCCACTCTAAAGAGTTATCTATAGTGTACACTTTTTCTTAAAGTCGTGTAAGAAAACATGTCAGTTTGTTGACTTTTGACCCCTTCTCAACCTAGACAAGATACAACTTATTACAACATAGATTGAATTATAGAGTCGGGGTAAAGTATGACTTGAGTATTCGTGAAACTCATTGAATGCTTTGAATACGAGATTTTAAAACAATGATTCTTCATCTTGGAAACAGATAGATAAAGTACCGACTCACATATCAAAGAATCAATAGTGATATCAAAATGAAAATAAAGATTGTTGAAACCGTTCTTGAATCTTAGAGCATTACTGACACGTCTAATTCTCCAGCAAGTGACAAACATAATTTATGAAGTTCTTAATACCGAGATAAGGGATATTTACACACTCTGAGTACACAAGCAGACACCTCAGCTAATGTCTTAGTGTTATGCACACAGATCTACGTATCTTTGTAATTTTACTTGTTGAGAAATCTACTTGGAAGATAAAATTGTTGAGATAAAATACGAAAATTAAGTTACACTGGGAAATTCTCCTTTGCTAATTTGTGCTATTTGATTAATAGTCTCTAATTAATGGCAAACATGAGCGTTAAGTGATATTATTGTCGTATTAGTACCTACAGTCGACGTCAAAGATATGTATAAGTTTTTCGCCTTATATTATAAGGAATAAGGTACAAAAGTGTAAATATGTACATATATCTAAAATCAGAAACTAAGACATTTTAGTTTTTAGTAAGGTCTCAAAACGCGAAGGGTCAGCCAGGCCAGCGACTGGCGAATAAGAGGGGAGAAATACTACAAAAAATGTACTGTCTACACTTGCACAGTAGACACCTAGACACTACATTTTCTGTAATATTAATACAATTTATCGTTAAGTCAAGCTTTCTATGAATGTGGTGTGTAGTATCTACCAGTGGCGGAGCGCCCATACAAGCCCATTCCCACCGGCTTGGCTAAAATTTATTTTTAGGCAAGCCTATACTGGGCAGTAAATATAAATAATTTGTTATTGTAAGTTATGTCCACATTACTGGTCTGTGCCTGTCGTTATGTTATTTGACATTACATGTTCCAATGACATTTCATTTTGAGATGCCGCCATTTGGCTTAGGAGGGCAGTAAAGTTGTATACTCTAAAGTCTTTCATAACTTTTTTGTTCCGGGTTGCCCATCGACAATTTTCACGCGCCGCCACTGGTTACTAGTACCTAATTGTCACGCTTTGCATGCAGTTCCTAAAATAGTTTGTTTTACTTTCAGTGGTCGTAGTCGTAACTGCAACACGACATGACTATATGACATGACTATTGTACAAAGCAGCTAATGTAATACCTATATATTTTGAATTTTGGAAGAAAACTCAAAATACTTTTAAAATAATTGCAAATATCTAAATACAGTAATGTTTATTTATTTAATCGTATGACGATCTGTAGAATAGGCGAATATCCATGTGATATTTTTATAGTAACTAACGCTTATTTCGACTAAAGTGTTGTCGCTCATTTAGCTGGGTGGTGCCCCAGATGAGCCAGGACACATGCAGGGTTGTGGTAGGTAAATCCTGCGGACGCGAGCAACAGATTGTCTCCGACAGTAATATTGATATTCCATAATAAGTTATGTATCCACAAATAATATTGATATTTACTTCATTAGGTACCTTTATTTTATATTCTGAGTTCATTGCCAAATAGTCCCATATCCACTTTTAGGGATGAGGTAGTTTCGGCGTTGAGTTCTCCCATCCTTTATCACGGTTTGGATTGACTAATCCCACAATTTTAAAATTGTGTTCTGTGCATTTCCTAGGGGTCCGTGGAATTTCCGAATCCATGTTTGATTTACTGGGTTCTGTAGTTCTAGTATAAGTTTTATCGATACATATACGTTTTCGAACGCGTTTGCGTTTAGTTTCAATTTGTATGGCAAAGCGAAGTTCCTAACAGTTACCACCAGAGGCGCTGTTCGCGTTGCCATACAAATTGAAACTAAACGCAAACGCGTTCGAAAACGTATTGTATCGATAAAACTTAGACTTAGAGCCTCTGGCCGCATCGGTGCGGTGCCTATGATTACCTAGACGTTAATAAGACTGAAATTAGTTCGTAAGCTGAATGATTAAATTGTGTTCTCTGATACCTACTCCACTGTATGCAGATGTGTGAATCGTGCAGTGTGGTCTAGCCCATAACCCCTTTGTAAGCCGACTCGGCGCGGCGTCTCTGTGCTCAGCCGCGAGGATTAGCTTATCGAGCCCTGGGGATTTGGCCCGCTCCCCGGGCCCGCCAGAACTCTTGCACTCGTTATGAGAATATAAAAGACTTTTCGAACGGTGTACCCGCCAATAAACGTCGCGCGTAAAAAAATACAAGTGAATTACTTATTGTCTTTGCAATTCCTTTTGATTTGGTCCGATTCAGTCGGAGATAAGAATAAAGGTACGACCTTCACCCATCTGTTTAATGCTTCGAGCAACACGGCCTTCCTAGCGGAAGGGAGTCGCCTTTAGCTATGAATATTACAGTCAAACAATTTTGTCATTTCTTGCGGAAACGGGGGGGGGGGAAATTTCTGTAACGATATGACACTACTACATCAAAAATGACACCATCATCATATCAGCCGAAAGACGTCCACTGCTGGACACAGGCTTCCCCCAAAGAGTTCCAAAGTGACCGGTCCTGCGCCACCCGCACCGAAAAAACTTGCACACCTTCATACATTTTTGTGTACGAAGCATGCCCACTTGGGCTTGTACTTTGTCAGAGGGGAAATGGTTGCGAATGCCTACTCCCGTCCGTGTTGCACGAAGGTTTAATGGATGAAAAGTATTTTATATCGAATTTAGTAAATTACAAAATATTTAGCCAATGGGTTTAACCAATCTTGTTTATCCCTTGAAAATCGGGTGTTTTTCTGGGATGAAATCATACGTCAAACTCAGCCCAACTAGCAAATTTACGTTTTTTATTGATTTTGTCCTTAGGTAAAACAAGAACGAAGGACAAGTACCGGGTGGTGTACAGCGACCACCAACGGCTTGAGCTGGAGAAGGAGTTCCACTACAGTCGGTACATCACGATTCGGAGGAAGGCCGAGCTCGCTGCCAGTCTGGGTCTCTCTGAGCGACAGGTATGAAACATCACATTCATCGTCTTGGAAATACTACCTGAAATACAAAATGCGCTGGATCGGATGAGCACATGAGCGGTACTGTATCAATTCCTCAGGCTAAACTTTCATTAAAAAATATGCATGGGAAAGTCTCCCTTGGACGTCCGCTTCGTGACTTCCATGCGTCTATAATGGAGCTGGACTCCAAACAAATATGTTATAAAACAGAAAATGCATAGAAAAGCTTAGACGCGTCTTCCGTAACGTAAATAGTGTAGTGCTTATGCTGACTTCCTACGTTTATTGTTGCAGGTAAAAATATGGTTCCAAAACCGACGAGCCAAAGAACGGAAACAGGTAAAGAAACGGGAGGAGGTCGTGATGAAAGACAAGGGAGACCACGCCTCGCTCCAGCACGCACAGCTGCACCACGCGACGATGTTACATCATCAGCAGATGATGAACGGCATGATGCACCATCACCACTATCACCAAGGAGTGCTCCAGGAGCCGCTGATGCCGGGCGTGCCCCCCGTGCCGCTCCTGTGACCTCATGAAGAATACTGTGCTCACAGTGACGCCTACGCATAGTGACTTTCATGTGACAGTGATCCGGTGCACTTGGCCCGGCACAATATTGACTGTGAATCACAATTTTCTCTTCGCCATGATCTTTGATTTTGTGATAAATTAAGTGCAATGTTCTTGCGGGAATATTAATTGTAATAGAATAGTATTGTAATACTATGCCAGTTGGCATTTTTGTAAATCATTAAACGTCGAGATGCCTTTTTAGATGTAAGTTTTCACGCAGCCGTTCATCCAGGAGCCGGGAAGGCTTCGTCAAGTATGTTTGAACGCTGGTTCTTTGCCCTGTGAGGAAAAATTTCTGATATTTCTAAAATAACAACAAATTTTATTTGTACCATATGGTTAAAGAAACCGCGTTCAAGTATTAACTCTCTTGTTAGTTGTTACACAGATCCTAATCGTTCACGCCTCTAAGGTTTTTATGGTCTGCCTGCCCGCGAGACTTAGGTCCGGATTATTTAAGAATTGTATATCCTAGCTCTTTCAACACTGAAAGATATAAAGAGTTGTAAATATAGATGCCTATATTTTTTTATTATTAAGTAATATTACTTTTAAATTTATTTCTCAAAGCTACAAGCGTCAACTGCGTGGTAATTGAGATTATTAGTTATTTTCGTTTTTATTTAATTTCTTTAGTTAGAAGTTAATGTAATTACATTTTTTTTTGTAATTATTTATATTGTATGGAATCATCGTTTTAAGTGAAATTTAATTTCATCAAGAATCTCCTGTAGGCTAATTGTTAGGCCAGTAAGACGAGATGCATATAGCTCCTGCACGGGGGCATCCTTACTGCATTTGTGGCCTTGAGAAGTATTCCGGTTTGTTTATTCCAATCTGTCAGCAGGGTGTCCGAAATTTGCATGTGTGGTATGTAGCAATGCACTCACGAGAACTTTCCAAAGTTGCGAAACTTTCCACATGAGAATTTCTCGGTAACTTCTGAGAATGTTCTCGAGAACGAGAATTTATTTATCTATCGTAGTTTATACCATGAATATTCACGATAATTTAGGTGTAGTCCTTATAATATATGTAATTATTTTCTGAGCTGCACTCCAGTTTACTCCAGTTATCAATTATCAATATTATCATCTTATCAACGGACAGTAAAATGCATGTCTATTGAAGTAATTATAGTAATTGACATTGTTATATACACAGTGTATATGCCATTGCCTCCCAGATACTAGTCTTAAATTATAAAAATGGCCAATGGCAATAGGTCGCTAGATGGTGTGATATAAGCGAATTCATGGCAAGCTGTGACCCCACATATACAACGCTACCACATATACCTACAACAACTTTACTGTCAATATTTACAATGTTTATAATTTTTAATTTACATTGAGGCTTCATTAAAAATGACTGTATAAAATTATACCAAGTTTCATTTTAATAATTAATTCAGACACCTTGCAGAGGCATTGCAATGAGCAGAGCGTTTGCGAACTACTTTTAAGTTCAATGAGATTATTTTTAGGCGTAAATTGTTCTGTAAATAAATATATATAGTGGAGGTAGGTCTATTGCAGGATAACTGTATTCGTATGCTTATTTCATAACTTATCAAATCTTAAGAAAATCGTAAGCTACGAGTAATTGATGGTGAATCGTAATTAATTATTCCAACAATTTTCAGTTATTTACCTACTTATTGTAAAGTTATGTAATTGAAAGTATTCGAAACCCATACTTTTTAGACTAGGCGTTCTGTTTGGACAGGTTGATTTAAAAAATGAACAAGCATTTATTTATTTGATTAATGATTACAATTCAGTAATTTGTTTATACTCGTAATGCCCAGTGATGGCTGTATAGTTTGTGCTTGTTGTATTGGAGTTGTTGTATTGACGTTTGGGAATCGTTTGTGAACACGAGAATTGTTAGTATAGGTATGTACGCACCACTATCACAACACGTTTGATAAGCTAAATAAATTCATGTTAATCTATATGTGACGTTTTTTTTTCGCTGATTTCTTTTCAGGGCGTGCCTAATTTGCTTTGTAGATAAACAAACATACCTTGCACTCTTTATCTGTAATAGTGTAGTCTAGTTGCACTCATGCAGAAACAATATTTTCTATCCTATCAATCACGTTCTCGGAAACGGCTCTAACGATTTCGATGAAATTAGGAATATAGGGGTTTAAGTACTGGCGCGATAAATCGATCTAGCTAGGTCTCATGTGTGGGAAAATTCGCTTTCACCGTATTTTCTCTATTTTCACCCGAGCAGAGCTCGGTCGCCCAGGGACTAAAGATACAAGATACTATACTAGGCACCAACTTGTACCGTTTTTTACAAAGTGTAAATTGCATCAAAGTCAGCCCCCACTGTCGTAAATTAAAGATTGCTTTGTTTTAATTTACTCCCAATAGACAAGTAAACTTTTTGTGAACTGCACTTATGAGACAGCAGGGTTGTCACTCAAGATATTTCGATGTACGCTCAACACTTTCTAAGACCGCAGTAATAAATGTGAACTAAGTCTGAATAGTGTATTTTTAAAGTCCTGGGAGCATAGTTATTTTAATGTACAAGATGTCTTGGAATTTACAACGGTACCTAACCGAACTGTCATATTAATTTCCCGGAGACTAAGTACTTAGTTCAAAATCTGAGCGTAAGTCAAAAGCTATTTAAACAGATCTTCGAGTAAAACTAAAACTGGATATCTATGATCAGAGTAATTTTTTTTATTAAAGAAGAAAAATCAAAATACAAAATTATAAGGCGCGTACAGAAATGCGTGAGCGTGACGCGAATGTATCGTGCGCGCTCACAACAATGATATAATCATAATCCTAATATAGGCAATTACAGTATGTAGGTGGGTCATTGTCAGTCACAAAAACAAAAATCATCTTTCCGGTGGTCAATAGTTAAGGGCTTACGTTTACATATAATATGATTTTATCACATAGAATTATAGAAGGGGCAACGCCGTTTATTGCGGATTCAGAGTTCGACCAAAAATTAGGCTTTATAGCCCATAACTTTGGCAATGTCCACCGAAGAGACGCGTACCTAAATCTGACAATGACCAGGTATTGTAGTTTCACGACTGAATAGATAATAGTATGGTTTCACTTATAGATTGACTTGCCCTCCAACTGATTACCTACTTTAAGTATGGCATTGGATGATGGGACTACAAGCTTGAGTAAAGGATGGATATCAATAACTAATAACTATCTACATCAATAAAAAAAAAGAAACGCCCCCCGACACAGCAAACATAGCTAAGAACCACACTCAAATCAGTTGATCCGTTAAGGAGCTACGATGCCACAGACGCAGATGTTAAACTTGCAACAGCCCTCGTCTACGTCTGTGGCAGGGGTAAAATGGCGGCGTGAACATTAAAGGTCGAAACGTACTGAAAGCGGTGGCGGTGCGACGCGGTGCGGTGCGGAGGCGGTATTACCGGTTGTAAATGTTCGAGCTAATATGAAAAGGTCCGCACAGAATACCGCGCCGCGCCGCGTCCCGCGCGGTATTCTTTGCGGACCCTTTCATATTAACTCGAACATTACAACCGTAACCGGTACCGCCTCCGCACCGCACCGCGCCGCACCGCCACCGCTTTCAGTACGTTTCAGCCTTTAGGGGTGCCAGGACGCTCAACTCTCCATACAAACTTAGTTTGGTCTTAATTTTAAAAGGACATTCTAGTATCACATGGAACTTTGTATAACACAATGGGGTTCCCAATATCTATAGGTCGGAAACTAAAATATAGCGAGTAGGTACTGTTCTTTTCATACAAAGTAGTTAATCGCTTAATTTCTTAGGGTTCCGTACCAAAAAGGTAAAAAAGGAACCCTTATGGTGCGACTCTGTCCGTCTGTCCGTCCGTCCGTCTGTCACAACGTTAAATAAGTATGTCAGGAACTACTTAAGCTATCAATTCGAAATTTGGAACAACTATTAAGAGGGAGGAATTTGGAGCAACTATTAAAACACGTGTATGGAAAATGAAAAAAAAAATACATTTTTATTTTCTGTGTAGGTAAATGACGAATATGAGGGGGGTTAAAAAATCAAAGTCTAGTAAATAGATCAAGTGGGGTATCATATGAAAGGGCTTGAGTTGCACTTTCTAAAACCGTTTTTATTTTTTTGTACAATGGTTAAATTTTGATTTATTAAGGAAAATTTAGAAAAAAATATAGGTATGAAAGTTTGTACGGAACCCTCGGTGCGCGAGTTATACTCGTACTTGACCGGTTTTTTCTATTAAAATTTATAGCAACAGAATCTAGTTTCCGATCTAGATATGGCGGATAACATTATGTTTATAAAATTTTACGTTATTCCAGTATAGGTAGGTAGGCATGCCGTTTTAAAATAAGAACCAAACTACGTTTGTACGAGTATCTCTTAACTTTACACTTCATATTCAATCCAAGACTTAATATTAGGTACCTACAGTCGCCATCAAATACTTACCTACACCGGAGCAAACAAGCACGTCACAAACATCGGAACACACCTCTATTTTCAAGGCATTAGGGTGCATGTGCCGATATTTTTGAACACCTATAGTGTAACTATGTATGTGATGGCGACTGTACTTCGAACCTATAGTCTGGCTACGTAGAACATTTTTCTTGACGTATTCTTAGGCAGCAATCTTGTAATATTAGTAGGTAAGTTAATGTTACACGGTGGAAAGCCCAAAGCAATTAGCAGTGAACACAATTTCCCACCACGTTAGCGATTTCCTTCAAGATTTTATTCATAGATCGTGATCGTGAGACTGACGCTGCACATCGGTTGGAGGAATCCCAGTGCACAAGGGCCTTAAAGATGACATTGTATGAGGCCGATTGCGTATCTTAAGACCAGAGGGCCCTCTGGTACCGCGAACGGCATTCGAAGTTTTCCCTCTCTGTCGCTCTTATGTACGAACTCGTAAGTATGACAGAGAGGGGAAACTTCTAATGCCTTTTGCGGTAGGCCCTCAGGATTCACTACACGAGCCATGCCACGAGGCATACATAACCATAAATAAGT
This sequence comes from Epinotia brunnichana, assembly GCA_963854355.1. Classification (NCBI taxonomy): domain Eukaryota; kingdom Metazoa; phylum Arthropoda; class Insecta; order Lepidoptera; family Tortricidae; genus Epinotia; species Epinotia brunnichana. The sequence goes on along the minus strand of OY977940.1, from coordinate 18,121,714 downwards.
TTCTGTCAAAATTTTAATTTTTCGTACAAGCTTTTATTGCCGACTGTACTTTTCTGCATACCATCATCAACTACTCATTGAGACAATTCTAACGAGCCCAAACTCGATGGGGTTGTGTCGTTTTATTGCGGAGTTCCTATGGCCACCTTCCAGCTCCAGCATCAGATCAGCTCCATGTTATCATAATATTGCATTGTCATGCGATATACATATGCATGCAAAATTTCAGCTCAATCGAAAACCGGAATGTGGGTCAAATTTAACTTGCAAGATTTGATTACAGACAACGGGACAGGTGAAACTAAATAAAAGCTTGTAAAAAGGCTCGTCAACTCGTCCATGACTCCCGCGTCCGCGTACCTAACGCTTAATCATCATGACCCGTAGTCCATTCACTGCTAAACGTAGGCCTCCATCATATTGCGCAATAATATTCGATTCTGGGCTTTCCTCATCCAGCCACTGCCAGAAATCCTCTTATAGTGATCAGTCCAACGAGTTGCAGGGCGTCCATTACGTTTTCCTAAACGCGGTCTCCAACTCTCCACGCCAGAACTCCGCTGCTCCAGCGGTTGACGTTGAATTCTTCGAGCTATGTCGGTAACTTTCTTCTTTTGGCGTATATTATGCTCGTCACGTTAGGCACCCTATCTTTTAGGTAAGTACCCACTTACTGCGTCGCTAAATAATGTTACGTAAATACTGTAAATAGACACTTAACTTGCAGCCAAAACCAAAGCGAGATTTTAAGTTTCTCCGCACATTCCGACGGTACCTACTTGCTAAGGTGACTACTCCAACCATAGAAACTAAAGATGCGCGTTGCGTTTCACCGCATAGAATGCGTCCTCGTTAATCTACAAAAAATATTTTGGCAATAAGTAGGTACCACTCTTAAATAAAATGTCAAAGTTATTTATATGGAAATCTGATGGTTAAGGACTAAGGTGGTGTTGGAAACAATTTTAATGCAGACTTAGCGTGGGCTAGGGAATTCAATCTTGCGAGATTTCAGACCTAGCTGAGATGAGAGATATGCAAATGCTATGAATTCCATTTAATGATTGATGACACGTGAAATAAAAATAAGAACTAATGTACTTAGTGGTTTATAAGAGATCAAATTTTTATCAAATACTTATTTAATACCTACCTACTTAGTTTTTAATTCGTCAGTCAGGTGAAACTGTTGTCAGCCTGTGTTTTACATGGAAAGTTCAATCTCCCGAGATCTCGTACGAATATTGTACTTACAAGACTCAGTCTCGTAAAATATGGTCGAGATCTGCATTGCAACCCCTAGCGTGTACCCGACTCTACCTAATACGAACATTCAATTCGGCCGAATAATCAATCCAGCAACGTAACGCTTCACCAGCCGTTCTAAAACCGGCGGATCAGTGCTAAACATGTTCAGTTCACGGACAATAAAGTCATATACTATTTGAGATATTTTTTTAAACATGCGATCAGGTTAGCCCTGGCAAGTCTTAGGTAGGTAGGGAAAACAGGGCATAATCATTACATTTCTACCAAGCCGTTTCTATATTCCCGTGTAGCTTGTGCTTATAAATATAGATATATCCGTCGGATAGCATCTCCAGTGCGGTGTACAGCCCTATTAAGAGGTACCTGCATAGAGTGCGAGGAAGAATGCCGCTAACAACAATGTAAACCGATGCTTATTGAGGGCATTTCGATGGCCGCTTCAAAGGCGCCGGTGCACTCATCTCACCGCTTCGCTTCCGGTCATCTTGGTTGGAAATTATCCATTTTATAGGAAGCTTTATTGTCTTTACACTACATAACTAGTAAGTATTATAAACTTTGTAAGTGGAGTTACAAATGAAGACACCACACCGTTATGAAGTCAATTTTATCATCCGTCATTTCAGTAGGGACATATTCCTCAGTTTATTCGTAGACGTGCAATAAAACGATAAAAAAACCATTTTAGCTAAAATGCTGCTAAGATTCGTTTGTCTTTATCTGTCACTTTGAAATTTGCGTTTGAGAGTAAGGGACAAACATGTTTTTTGCTAACAGAGGTTTTTTAAGTTAAATTAATGAGACGTACGGTTAAGCTTAGTGGGTAGGTACTGGGTAGTGAAGTGACCCTGCCTGCGAAGGTGGAGTCTGTTTCTGAGTCTTGGCGGTTTTATATACCTACTACCTGTGTAAGTTGGTATTTATATATATACTTATATAGAGTCGTCAGACCCACGAAGGCTTTTATTGAGCTCACTCGGTTTAGCCAGTTGCGAACCTCTAACATTTAAAATGTCGTTGGTAGGTACGTATATATACTTATAAATATATATGCATCTTATTTCACTATGGTACAGCATAGGACATGACATGACCTGTAGGTCGATCACGTAACGCATTGTACACAAGTTAGGTAGATCTAAATATCAAATTTTATATGGAAAAATGACAGTTGGATTTTTCTAACCCGCGTTCGGAACGTCACGTGATTAGCCCTCTGAGGCAAACAATCCAACTGTCATTTTTCCATATATAATTTGACATTTAGATTTACCTAACGTGCGTACAATGCGTTACGTGATCGACTAGCAGATGTCGCAATTTATGTAGCATTTTCGGTGAAGCTTACGGTTGTTAAAGGCATTGGTATAAACAATTGCAATCGTAATACTCAATTAGCGTTAATAAAAAATAAAAACGGGAATATTAACCTTAATTAACAATTTTGATTGATATTGTCTATACCAACTCCGAAAGTTGGCCACCTGGACACCGTCTGCCAAGTACTTCCGGCCATTTCAGGACTGACACACTTAGGTTTACTCTCTCTACAAGTTAAGAATGACTCACGCTAGAACGGGCCGTGTCCGGCCCGGGTCGTTTTTTATGAAAAACGACGGCGTTTTTGCGCGGCCGAGCTATACACAAGCCCGGCCGAGCCACGGCCGGGCCGTGCCGACACTGAGCCACTTCTGAGCCTCGGCCGTGGCTAGGCCGGGCTTGGGTATGGCTCGGCCACTCAAAAACGCCGTCATTTTTCTTAGAAAACGGCCTGGGCTGGACACGGCCCGTTCTAGCGTGAGTCATCCTTAAAAGGGCTAAATGATGCCACATGTCTGGTAGGTACTGTTGTCACATGACTTAAAGTAATCTTTTCAAACTTTCGGCCAATTTTAGGTGCGATATTCTTCTGATTCTTGCTCAGCACCACTTTCTCGACCTGCTGCCAGCATGCATTTCATCGTGTTGTCATTAGGCGTACGCGTAGTAAGTATTGGGATTGGAGTTACGAACTAATGCTGCAACGCCTGCAACATGTAGGTGAGCATTTTCAATAATTCGTGCACCCAATTAGCGTGAGTTGTTAAATAAAAATTAACTCAGTGTCAGTTTTGTAAAATCTTCCAAATTTTTTATTTTTTTTTTATACTACGACGGTGGCAAACAAGCTTACGACCTGCCTGATGTTAAGCTGGTACCGTCGCCTATGGACACTTGTGACTCCATAAGAATCAAAAGTGCGTTGCCGACCCTTTATTCACTTGAGGATTCGCTGTGTTGGCAGATAGAGACATGCAGGTCCCTCACTCCCAACACAACGCACCCTAGGGAGCTCTGGCGACCTTACTCACCACCAGGAACACAACACCACATACCTACTTCATAGCATGCATTAATATAGCAACACTACAAAGCAGTGGTGCTATTATGGCTGCGGTCTTCTGTAAGATGGAGGTACTTCCCCAGCAGTTGGGCTGCTCCACATACGAGCGAGATGACATTCCGCTGTGCCCTACCTCTCTTAGTTACAATTTTATCAGGATTTTACACAGGCATACCTATTAAAATTCCATGAGAATCCTTAAACCACGGCCCGCCACAAAACTATACGACATCACTGCCGCAGAGGCCCCACGCGAACAAACAGCCGTGCTGTCATGTTTGCCCGCCCTCTCTGTTTGCCCTTTGACAGCAGTCTCACAGGTCGTTAACATATCCCGCCTAACTGGACCGCGTCACATTAAATCATCAGACTAGTCATTAGACAATACAAACAGTGATGACACAGAGGTGACAGTACCGGAAAAGGATTCCTTCATTGCGCATAAACTTAAAATTCCGTGTAAACTAATAATGAAACTTAATTTAAAACATACAAACCTAAGTAAAGTTAAAATGATTTTTTATTTTCATTTAAATGATTACAATATTTAGTTGTAGGTATGTGCACTCTAATATCAATGTGGTAAGATATACCTGGCCCCGTAGCATGGATGGCGTTATCACGCGATAAGTGATAGGATAAGCGCGTCGTCTCGTTCTATCGAACGGTGTCAGCCAGGGACGGATGCTCTATCCTGTCACTTGTCGCGTGATAAGGCCATCCATGCTACGGGGCCTGGTTGTAACCTAAGAAAAATAGTTTTAGAATGTACAATTCAAGCTCTTTCATATTAGGTATACCATACCGTACTCGGTCTACTAACTAGACTTTGAATTTTTGCCCCCCCCTCTTATCCACCCTTATTTATAGAAATTAAAAATATATCTTACTTATTTTTATTTTCCATACACGTGGAATAGCTTTGTTTACAACTATTCCAAATTTCAAATTGATAGCATTAGTAAGTAGTTCCTGAGATATTTAACTTTGTGACAGACAGACAGACGGACGGAGACAGACAGACGGTGCGGAAAACCCCACTTCCTGGCCAGATAGAGACGTAAAATTTTGTACTTACCACGGGCGGTAATAAAGAAAGCCTCAGAGCGCATATTTATCGCCCTTGCCTTCGGCTCGGGCGTCAAATACCTGCGATCTGAGACATTCTTTGTTTAACCGCCCTAGGTAAGTAATGTACCTACTATTGAGCAATTCTGCGTCTTTTGAACAATACATACTTACAAGATACTCCACTCCATTAAACGAGATTTATTTCTATAAATAAAAAAACTTACACAACATAATTATGAAAAACTGAGTCTAAGTCTTCGCCAAATTACATAACAGTTTGTTGGCGAATTATGATTATTTTCAGCCAAATCTTTACCAGGGTTTCGCCACGTTCCTTATCTTCTTCTCGTGTCAATGGTTTCCTATTTCCTTGGTTTAGATTGTGCGCGACCAGAAACGTTTCTAAAGGCGGATAAGTATTAGGTGCAAGATAGAGGGTACATAATGATTTCTTAAAAATACCTACCTTTCAACGATGAACATAGCACCCAAGTCGAGTACGAGTATTAGCAGATAAACAGCCGTTATCAAGTGTAAGTAGGTAATACGTTTTCTATTTAACAGGGCAGGTTTAATCCCCTGGATTGTTATCTTGATAAAGTCCGGATTATCGGTGAACATGAAAGCGCTTAATTGAAATGTTAATCCCATTTGCCCGTCGTCACTGGCCATATCGGACTACGTAACTGCATGTGCTTGATTACTCAAAATCTGCAGATAATTATGAAGCGCGGCGGCACGCTATAAAACGATGTACAGTCTGCAGCAGAAGTAGCTACGTGTATACATCATCATATCAGCCGAAAGACGTCTAGTTACTGTTGGGCATAGGCCTTCCCCAAAGAGTGCCATATTGACCGGTCCTGCGCCACCCTCATCCAGCGGACTCCCGCTTGTACTATTACTTATTCTGTGCCGCGATCTTTACCAGGTAATTAATTCATCTTGTGGGGGCGGCCGGTCCACTGGGCTATTCTTTACGCGTACATGCTTCTTAAGTTCTTACCCCACCCGTCACGCCTAACGAAACTAGACCTCTACCCTGCGCTTAGTTACTACGATCGCGGCGTCAAGATATATTTGTGAGTAAGCGTCTAGGTGAGCTTAAAACAAGTTACAGAATAGAGAAGCTGAAGTGTGCGCCGCGCTTTTCGGTACGTGGTCGCCACTCGAGAACCTTTTCGTCCCAACGGATATCGGTTCAACGTGCAATGTGCCCCGCCCACTAACACTTACGTTTAGCGATTCGAAGGTTTACGCATACGAAGAGGTCAAAACTACACATGTCTTTAGATAAGGAATAATAACTTGTTTAGATCATTTTGAGCACCTCCCCGCGTAGCTACTTTTGCTGCTGACCGTACATATGACGTTTACCTACTTTGTAAGGTAACGCAAGAATCTTCATTTGTTTCAAAATTATCGTTAAAATGCCAGTAGACAATCTTTAAACATTATAAAATTAAATAGTTATTTGAATGCTAAAATGTATCTTGCTAAGTCAGTAAAGGAAGATAGGTGAGGGTGAGTCGGAGAAGGTTTCAGTGTCTCTTGGAGCACTTTGTATTTTCTGCATCGTAAAAACAGTTTATTTGTGAACAGGGCAGGGTATACATATGTTTATGTTTATTTGTATTGCATTACTTAAGTATGAATATTATTTAGTTTTTGTTTTGGGCAAGTCACTTTTGATCAACTTCCCGAAGTCCAATCGAGTAGAAATTGTAGACGTCAGATGCCAATGCAATAATTGGTATACAGGGTGTTTCCTGTAATAGGAGCAAATATTCAAAAGGACGCTTCCTTAGAGCATTTGCAGTGACCCCTTGTGTCCCATTAATTATAATGTTTTTTGGATTCGGAGAAATTTTGATCGAAAGTTATGACCTCCAAGTTATGTATCTTGGCACTACGACATCATAGCACAGCAGTCAATGCAAATTTTGAGGTAACATCATGTAATGAGTCATAATAGTTTTTGCATTTTTGTTTTAAAAAGATATGTTTGTGTTTTTTTTTATTTTTATTCCATTTTTTCGTGTTTTTAAAATAAAAAGGTACCTACTAATAGCACTCCAGTAGAGTAAAACAATACAAGTAAACTTATTTTGAAGAAACATTTTAAAAAAAAAATATGTTTTTTTTTAAATAAAACCGCATGGAAATAATTGTTCATAGGCTTAATAATCTACCGTTTAATTTATTGCTCCTATTACAGGAAACACCCCGTACATATAATATACCTATCTTAAAGCTGGTCCGATGATGGAGAAAGAAGGTGGCCATGGCCATAGCAAATCCTACACTACACAAGATAAACCCCCGGTTTCGTCTCAATGAGTAGGTAGTTGTGCTAAAAAATACAGCCTGCGATTATAAGCTTTTACTAAAAATTTTATTTTGAAAGGAATATATTTCCAGTTCAATAAATTCAAATGGTTTTAATCCGGTGGGAATCGTAGCTTAGGTTTTTAAGTAAATAATTAATAATATTATTAGTTATATTTATATTACATTTAACTTAAGAGTGCTTGTGTCATACTCTGATATAGGTACCTAAACTGCATCGAGGACTGGTACAAACATTTTTCTTTTAAGTTTTTTTTTGTTTAAGTTGTGTGTTGTGTTGTTAACATAATGTATATTAATGAACCTCCAGGTCTTTGTGCTTTATGTCAAGAAATACATCGCGGCCCAGGTACAAGGTCGACGCCGAGAAACTCGCCCCGTTCATCAAGAAGTACCTGAAGAGCGCCATCGAATCCGGCGCCCTCATACAGACCATTTTTTTTTGTTTTCCCAGGGGAAAGCCTTTATGGATCCCACTCGGGTCGGGAGAAACCAAGTGGAGGGCAAGGGCGCGTCCGGGTCGTTCAAGCTGGAGTCCAAGTCGTCAGCGAAAAAACCGGCCACGGCCAAGTCTAGCGCAAAATCTTCAGCAGCCGCAAAAAAACCAGTCGCTGCCAAATCAGCCAAGGCGAAGAAGGCATCAGCGGTCGCCGTCGCGTCGCCCGCTAAGCCGAGGGTCGCTGCCAAAGACAAAAAGTCTGCGGCCGCTAAAAAGAAGACAGCGGCTGCCAAGAAGCCTACCACCCCGGCCAAGGGTAGGAGCGCTGCCGCTCCAAAGGCCAAGAGGACAGCGAAGCCCCCGACCAAGAAGCCGAAAACGCCCAAACCCAAGAAGGCTGCCGCGGCCGCGCCCAAAGCAAAGCCCGCTGCGAAAAAAGCATCCGCGAAGAGGTAGGTAAGGTTCGTTCGTTCGTCGTTACTATGTACATCGATCGGCCGGACGTGGTCGGTGGTGGGAATGAATGCCGTCGGCGAGCGTTGTTGTTGTTGCACTATTATTTGTGGGACTGTTTGTATTCTAAATAAACTAAAATAAATAAAATTTTACCAGAATGTAGGTAGTTAATAATTAAGGAATTCTGGACTTTTACGAAATACTATCAAATTAAATAGTATTGGTACCTAATGTTGTGTGGTGGTATAGAACCTTCGGTGCGCGAGTCCAGGTCGTTCTTGAATGTATCTGACCTGTCTTCTAAAAACTCGTAGTGGCCCGCTATATTGTCAACGACGACTAACTCTTCGGGGCAATATTTACAACGCTAACACCGACTAACTCAAGAAAACCAGTACAAATCCAACCTCCTATTGCTTTTAGTTGTTTAGATCAAATTATAATAGCCACGAGTGGAAAGACGAATCAACGCAGGTTGTGAATCTCAAAGCAATTTTCAAACAAACTTCAGCGGGCCAATCCTACTTCATAGAACTGGGTTAGCTTTATTCGAGTTGTTTTATTCGTTTAGTTTAATTATTTTCTATTGTGTTATCTACTTTCTATGTGTACAGGTACTTATCGTGCAACCTTGGCCTTTTATGTAAACGTAGAAAAACTACGGTGTCCGTATAATTATTCGGTTTCCTCATGTTACACCATGTATATCTCTCGTCAGTTTAACTAACTAAGTATACTACCTATCTAAAGTTACGAAAACTGCCAGCTTCTATAGTTTGACTAAATGTCGTTCCACAAGCGATGTCGCGATACATACAAAGTCTTAGGGTAAGGCCTGAGTGGAGTGAGTGGACGCTCGAGTCGGGCGTGCGACGGAGCGGGGCGTGCGGCGTGCATGTTAAACAAATGAGGCTCATACTGGTGTCCTGAGTAGACGCTGCACAAATTGAATGCACGCTCGCCCGCCCCGCTGCACGCCCCGCCGAACGCTCCGCTCCGAGCGTCCACTCAGGCCTTAGACTTACGCCTTGGCCACGACTTTGGTCTTAAGAGACCTGCGACCAGCGTTTTACTCGTATCTGTTCATTGCGTGGTCGAGACGCGCAACGCACTATGGTTAGTTGGGATCACGCGAAATGAACAGATAAAACGCTGGTCGCAGGTCGCTTAAGACCAAAGTCGTGGCCAGGGGTTTAGCTTACTAATTTCATGAAGGTCAGCGGGAGCAAACTGTGTTATATAGGAAAAAAAAAACTTCAATATTGAATGCTCTAGGTATGTCGCTACACCCCTCCCAAGAAGGAACTGATTTAAAAAATTGATGACCGAGACGGATTGTTACGAATGTTCCGATAGCTCCGTTGATTAGTAGCGCGGGCCTCGTATGCCTGTAGTCGTCGGTTCAAATCCGGCTCAGAGCGAAATTTTTCAAGTTTTCCTTTAATTTGAAATTTATACATTTTGTTGTTTGTTTAATATCTCAGGAACTACTAATGCTATCAATTTGAAATTTGGAATTAGCTTTGTTTACAACTGTAAACAAAGCTAATCCACGTTTATGGAAAAAGAATACTATAAATATATATTTTTAATTTCTATAAAAAAGGACGCATAGGAAGGGGGGGCAACATTTTAAAGTCTAGTTAGTAGGCCAAGTGGGGTACCTATCATATGAAAGAGCTTAAATTGCACATTCCAAAACAATTTTTTTTTCTATAGTAGTAAAATTTTTATTTACAAAGGTAAATGTAGAAAAAAATACCATCCCCCCTTAGCTCCGAAGTTTACCGAGCGAAAAATGTCAAAATAATATATATGATTAATATTAACGTACTTAAATATTACCGGAAAAGTATAACGAGACCTCAATCTAGCGTAGGTACCTATTTTTTTTTATTCTTCAAAAATCATTTAATATTTCAGTTTCTAATTTATACTTTTGTGTTGATTTTTTTTCCTTCTTATTTGTATGGAAGTATCGTGTAAGTACCTACCTTCTAACAAATAAAAAAATAATTATCGAAATTGGTTCACTTGAAAAAAAAACTGAAAAACCAACATAGAATTTTTCGTAATAAAGCGTGGTGAAAGTTTGTACGGAACCCTCGGTGCGCGAGACAGACTAGCACTTGACCGGTTTTATTTTCTTAATACTACGACGGTGGCAAAATCAATACGGCCTGCCTAAGAGTGCTCTTCAAAAAAGCGCTCGCTCAGAATTCGGTATTTTGACACGCGTAGTGCGTTTGTGTGTGTAAATACTACTACCACCCACACACACGTACCTAACCCCCACATGCACAGCGAGATCGCACCAGCCGCGGGTGCCGTCCCTTTCTAGCTATATGTAAGTGCGATCGGGATAGAACTAACCGCGGAGCTTGCCGATGCAAATATCTGTATAGCGCACCGTTGGAATTCACTCCGTGACCGATATTGATACTTGCACTAAAAAGTGGTAAGTATTACTTCGCTAACATGATGTTCTAGAACATCATGTTAGCGAAGTTAGATAACTTGAATAAAGTAAGTATTTGATTTTTGAGCACAAGTTTTCTATTTGTATTAAAATACTATGATATGAAAAAGTATATTTAGTTTCGTTTTTTTAGTATAAAATAAACTAACGAGTTTTAAAGTTGTCAGTAATAAGAATAATAATTTGTTTTACGGATATTAATAGTTTGCATGTTATCTGAGTCTTATTTATATATAGTAATGTAGTGAAATTATACCAGTAGACCCACTACTAGGAAATTACTGGGTACTTACGTATTCATTTCTTGAAGAAAATTTTTTTTGTTATGGACAGTAAAAAAAAACTGCCCTTCATAGAAATTGCTATGTCCGTTTCTTACCAAAGGAACTGAAAATTATAAATTATACAAACACAGCTTTTTATCTAGAATACAATTAATTAATGCGTGATTTTATTCAAAAGCCTAAAACCTCAGATGATAAAAAGGAATAGATATGAAACGGGGGCTTGGCGCGTGTCGGTGCGACATGGCCAAATGGGCATGTCACTGCCCACCGCATGTTAGTCGCAATTTGCCGTGAATCTGAAATGTTTTTCCACGTTTACTCAAAATGCCGAATTGTAGCGTGGTTACATGCAAAAATAGGAATGAAACTAAAACCTACATGAATGGTGGAGTCACGCACCACATGTGAGTATTAGTATTTTCACTTAAGTCAGTAAAAACTAATATTTTAATAAATAAACGCAACGCCGCATCATTTCTCGGGATCGAACTAACATATCGAACGAAAAAGCATATTTTTGTTCTATGCGTTGTACATTGAACGTTCAATACAGTAAACCACGGCGCAATGTATTAAACCACTATGGATATGGACGATGCTTGATTTTTTTAGTGGTACGGCCGCTGCTTGGCGTCGCAAACTAGAGCAGTGCCAAAGTGCAGTTACAATTTACGTGTAATCGATAAAATAGAAGTACGATATCATACTAGTTATTTTATTTCGACTACTTTCGCTGTTTTATTTTATTTAATTACTTGTTTTGGTTGGGTGCCTATCTTAAAGGTAACTAATAACATACTAATAAGATTAAAAGTTACAAAATGTTTACGGTACCTACTAATAAGATTTTCACTAAGTTGCAGTATGAACGGTAAATAGACATATTAAAATTGTATGTACAAGTATATAATTTAGTTGCAAATGGCTTCAGAACAACTTTAAATGTGATATTATTACCAATAATTTATTTTAAATGAGTATTTTTTACTTTCATTTGAAATGTGATAATTGAAGAAGAAATCTCGGTTTCTTATTACAGTTTTCCAAAGAATCCGAGTAGGTACTAAAAAATGGATAGATGCTACTGGCAGAGGTCCTAACTGGTTTCCTGTACAGAGAAGAGTTAATGTGTTTGTAACATTTTCAAGAAAAATGTTTCCAACCACTTAATAAGAGCCGTACACTTTTCGAATATTTGACACCTCGCTTGCTTGAAACCTAGGTGTAAAATGTATGGTAACACATCTTCGCACATCTTTGGTGGATACTCGCCCTTAGCCGTAAATCTCGTAATATGAGTAATGGACATATTATTTCGCGCCAAAATGCGAGTCGGATCGGTCTGGTACCTACAGGTCAAAAATATCGATGTGACCAGAGTTTTAAATGTATGTGAACACGAACTTATAAAAAGCCGTTTATGTTACTCTGTAGGTATTCGTCAATATTTTTTACTTTTGCGATTTATGGTAAGTTAACAACCCGTGTTATTTAAACTTGTAGCTAGAAGTTTAAATACCACCACATAAACTTACCATGTCGTTGAAGTTGTTACCCATCAATATCTTAACATAATATTAATTTTAATATCAATGTCGATAAAACATAATTTTATCGTTTGTCGCCCCCCTAGTGTAGTGCGTTTAAGCCAATCACAGCCCTTGTTTGCATGTTGCCGTAGACTCACTGGCAACGCCCGAGTCTTTGTTTTTACACGGTTCAATGTGTGTGCCTGTGGGCGCTGCGGTGGGAGAAAACTGGGGACATCGGTTTTGGTTGAAATTAAGCAGTACGGCACTTCTCCCTTTTTTTATGTTCTGAGCATAAAACCTATGTCACTTTTTAGGATTCCGTACTCAAAGAGTAAAACGGGACCCTATTACTAAGACTCCGCTGTCCGTCTGTCTGTCCGTCTGTCACCAGGCTGTATCTTATGAACCGTGATAGATAGAGATTTGAAATGTGATGTATTTCTGTTGTCGCTATTTATAACAAAAAATACTAAAAAACAGAATACATAATTTTATTTACGTCATACCTGGCCATAAAGTAGGAATTACCGCACGCTATGCGTGCGGAAAACCCCACTTCCTGGCCAGATAGAGACGTAAAATTTTGTACTCACCACGGGCGGTAATAAAGAAACCCTCAGAGCGCATATTTATCGCCCTTGCCTTCGGCTCGGGCGTCAAATACCTGCGATCTGAGACATTCTTTGTTTAACCGCCCTAGGTAAGTAATGTACTATTTTATTTTAGTTTTTATCGGTTTCTTTTTCTTTTACAATCTTACACAAATCGACCTTGCCCCAAACTAAGCAAAGCTTGTACTATGGGTACTAGACAACGATAAACATACTTACATAGATAAATAAATACTTAAATACATAGAAAACATCCATGACTCAGGAACAAATATTTGTGCTCATCACACAAATAAATGCCCTTACCGGGATTCAAACCCGGGACCTCCAGCTTCGTAGGCAGAGTCACCACTAAGTTACTAACTAGGCTACAGGGGGTTCCTATACAACAATTTTTTTGCCGTTTAAAGATGTAGATAATGGTACGGTATCCTTCGTGCGCGAGTCCGTCTCGCACTTGGCCGGTTTTTTAAACTTTTATTTCGAAATAAAGAGTGATACTCGGAAATGTCGAAGGGAAGGTCAATCGTCGAATCCGACTCGGCTGGGCAGCATTCGGGAAGCTACGGCACATCTTTTCGTCCAATATTCCGCAGTGTCTCAAGACGAGAGTCTTTGACCAGTGTGTGTTGCCAGTGATGACATATGGCACGGAAACGTGGTCGCTTACTAAAGGCCTCATAAGAAGGCTCAAAGTCACTCAAAGGGCAATGGCTCTCCATTGCCCTTTGAGTGACTTTGAGCCTATGCTATGCTATGCTGGGAGTTTCTCTGCGTGATCGCATCAGAAATGAGGCTATCCGCAGCAGAACCAAGGTAACTGATAAAGCCCTCCGAATTGCTTAACTTAAGTGGCAGTGGGCGGGGCACATTGCACGTAGAACCGATGGCCGTTGGGGCGGAAAGGTTCTCGAGTGGCAACCACGTACCGGAAGGCACAGCGTGGGTAGGCCCCCCGCAAGGTTGACTGATGACCTGGTAAAGGTCGCGGGAGTCCGCTGGATGAGGGTGGCGCAGGACCGGCCATTGTGGCACTCTTTGGGGGAGGCGTATGTCCAGCAGTGAACGTCTTTCGGCTGATATGATGATGATGATGATGATGATGACTCGGAAATGTAATAAAACCACGTAAAAATCTTCCTTTCCAGTGTAAACCCCCGGTGTGTGTTATTATTATATATAAACGAAAATAATTACTAAATGCAAGGTAGGATCGTGCTGTACTTAACAAACGCCATATAAGCTTGTTTTTTAAAAAGTTTTTTATTCATCTTGTTATTTTCAATAACCCTGCATATTATGTCGCTGGTTCGTGGGTACTTGTACAGACAAATCACACAAACCCAAACAAGATAGGTCTATCTATTTTAGTTAAGGAGTTCCCATGACCACCTTCCATCATCAGATCCTGGAAATCATCCATCACCAAAGTGTTTACCAAGACAAAACAGATAAGCTCAAACTAGATGGATTTATCTAGTTTAGTTTAGGAGTTCCATGACCACCTTATAGCTCCATCATCAGACTCTGGAAATCATCCAGCACCAAAGTCTTGCCGTGCCATGACCAAATAAATGAGCCCAAATTCGATGGCTTTATCTTGTTGAGTTTAGGAGTTGCTATGGCCACCTTCCGACTCCATCATCAGACCAGCTCTATGATATTATGTCACCGAAGATACGCAATTGTACCTAATTTGAAGATTTCACCCAAACTCCCATACATACTAACAAGGTGGACTGATAGTAACAAGTAAATAAATTAAATCTATCAAGTATCACGATCACTCGTACAATAATAATTGACTATAGAACGCGTAGTTTAGACAAAAGGATCCAACCCACAAGACATCACCATTGAAATGTATGACTTTTGTTTTAGGTAGAAGGTTCAATTTTAAATGTTACGTATCCGGTGGGTTTGAGCCTTTTCGCTACACTACGTCATATATGGCAGCTATGCAATTCATAACTTGTCTCGATTAGCCTCACGAATGTATCCCCAGTATAGTTTGACCCCGAGGTTGGTAACAACTATGCCTAGTCGGAGATCAAAATAATATTATTTTATCTGAAGAGTGGCCGGTTAGCTTCGTGAATAGCCACAAATAAACACACTACACGTCTGTCTCGGAGGGCTATTCAGCCGGTACTGAGATATATTCCCGCGCGACGGTAAATTTATACTAGTTTTGAATAATTATTTATAAATATAAATTTTGACAAAAGTTATATTTTTTGGACTGGATCTTGTTGGTACAAGCATGAACTTTAATGTTGTGTAAGATTCAATACAAAAATTATTCAACAATAATGAGAAAATCCTTGAGTTTTCAGTACGATTTTGTTGACAAATATGGTGTAATTGAGAACAGTTTACATATATATACGTGCAGAATAAGGAAAATTCGAGGCGGCTAGGCGCAATGGCAACATATTACGCTAGTGAAAATAGAAAAAAACAAGTAGGTTCTCATATAACATCATGGAGTATTAGGGGCTCAAACTTATGACTCTGCGCTCTCTTCAGAAAACTACTGTCGGTAATCGGGTATTTTCGGTTAAAGTATTCAGTTCTTCGTAAATTGGAGGCGGCTAGGACCAATATGAGGAGTTTACCTATGCAAATAAGTAATCAGGATCTAGAAAAAGCTCTCCGTTTCTTAGAATTACAACGTCAAAAATCCGTCATTCTCGCTTATTCCTGACCAAAAAACGAGCGCCCTCTTAAGGGTAAGCAGACGCCGTAGCCTGTGACTCCTGAGAGAACCATAGAGAGGATTCGTTGTGCTGGGTCCCTCCCTCTCAACACAACACATCCTCAGGAGCTCTGGCGACCTTGCTAACCACCACAAACACAACACCTACAAAGTCGTGGTACTACCTATATGGCAGCGGTCTTCTGTACGGCTTGCCCAGTTGGCCTGCTCTAAATATGGGATGACATTCCGCGCTGTGCCCTACCTCTCTGTACTGTTTCTACTGAATTAGCTTCAAATCATTCGATTAAGTACGTATGCTACGCTACGCTACGGAACCCTAAAGCGAACGCCCGATTCGCATTTGGCCGGTTTCTTATTTTTTTGATAACTCTTTTTAGGGTTCTGTACTCAAAGAGTAAATCGTGACCCTATTACTAAGACTGTCACCAGCCAGCCAGTGGCTGTATCTCACTGATACCGTGATAGTTCCAGCTGAAATTTTCACAGATGATGTACTCGTATTTCTGTTGCCGCTATAACAACAAATACTAAAAACACAGAATAAAATAGTTTTTTTATAGATAATGGTACGGAACCCTTCGTGCGCGAGTCCGACTCGCACTTGGCCGGTTTTTATTATCCGGTCACACAATTTCTTGGTTCACTCTTCAGACATTAAAAAATCTAGCAAGTTTCACATATTGTTACGTTTAAGGTTTAAGTTAATAATGCCGCATTTAACCACAAGCGTAATATTAGGCAACACCTACCTATATAAAATTCCTGTGTTTGTGCGTTTTGACGAGACCAGTACCATTAACACTGAATTCTAAAAAAGGTCAGACGATAAACCGAAACGAACGTAGGTGTCATAAATTGTATCTTCACCGCACAAAACAAATTTTCATTTCTTAATGTTTCGCGGATTTCATTCAATCTGGGCATCTCCGTTTTCGGTATGTTACTGTACTCAAAGACCAATCTTTGAAATTAGTATCTACCTATATAAAAAACTCCGCTTGCATGGGCGGGTCAGTATGAGTGCCAACGGTTTTTAGGTAGTTTTTATTTATGTAAACTTGTAACCATTTTTAAGTGGCATCGAAGCTAGTTTATTTTTTTATATGGAACTCGAGGCATGAATATGTGATGCGATTTGACGTGGAGTAAGATTTATTTTTATAACCCCTCTAATTTATTGTGGGTAATAAAATACGTCGAAACCAAGCCGTTTGATATCGTTTACCTGGCGTTGGCGATGCCAAGGGGTTTAGCTGGCCTTATGGTATAATGGCTGACTAGTTTAATTAGACTGAGATAAAAAAAATACTAATTAATGTCTCCTGCGATTTAGTAATAAAAAAAACTATCAAAATGATCTTAAGAAATTATTTGAATTGGGGCCTAGGCCATAGGGTAGGTACCGGTCTATCTCAGACTGGGCTTATTTATTTATTCGTATGACTAAATTAAAAATTAAAATCGTTCTTAGTTAAAAATGCATGCAAATTAGAGCAGTACACCCAATTGCTGGATCCATTGGGTTACGTTGTTATCTAGAGTGAACAAGTCGGCTGGGTTGCCCTGGTACTTGGTGAGTGGGCACTCGCGGATAATATGGTCCATGTCCTGCACCGCAGCTCCACAGACTGGGCTGATGGACACAGTCTGACTTCTAATCTTAATCCATAATTTGAAATTCACTTCACAGGTAGGTTTTTCTAGTACAAAAAAGTACGCAAATAATTTAGCGTCGAGGGCCGCCGCCCTGGGACCGTTAAGACGGTGCTTTGTTTTAACACGTGATCATTTTGCGAAAGGAAAAAGGCGGTGAAGCTCAAAGCTATAACGCTCCGAAAAGGGCGTCCGCCCGTCAAAATATGTACAGACTCTGGCCGTAATGGGATAAAGACTAAACAATAAAAAAATGGACATCTTATTTAAAAGTATTAACAATACGCGGCCGGGATTCGTGCGGGATTGTCGGCACAATGACGGTTAATTTTATGACGCCGTAAAACAGCGTCTTTGTCCGGCACGGTCGATACTCATAGCTAAACGGAGTAGGCCGACAAAAAACGATTTACAAAAATGCTTCTTGGGAAAATCGTAGCCGGTTTATGTAACGATATAGTGTTGATAAGGAAAGTTGATTTCAGCCTATTTTAATGTCTTAGAATCTTCTGTGACTTTATTAATGCAATTCACCATACAATATGTACAGGGTGGATAAGACTTTATTTCATCCTGTAAAGTGAGGCACGCTAAAATTCCTCATAAAATAAACTGGTGCCTGTAGAGAAGAACAGCCGGACAACCAGATATCTGGACATCCGAACATACGAAATAATTTTGCTCCTAAGCTGAAACGGAGTAGGTGCCTCGGTTTTCGCTCGCTGATTCAATTATAATAAAGTACTTAGTTAGGTAGCTACTATTTTTATTATATCTTTAGGTATATAATAGGTAGGTAGGTAATTCAGTATATTCTTCGCTATAGGTATCTCCTAATTCATATCATGCACGTTTCAGACGTGTTTTTATTCATGTTCCAATTCAGATCTACGAAGACGTAGTTATTTAAGTCAGTATCTCCAGTCAATGTAACTCCGGTGGCTGCGGCAAAAGCAAAAGGGTACCTACCTTTATTTTGTACACATTTGTAAAGTTAAACCCTAAGCTCATTGTTTAAATGGCTGCGAACTACGGGAAACTCCTAAAGTAACTTAAGCCTATTGTACTAATTTCTCAAAGGGCGCCGAAATAAAAGGAATCGGGGAATCTTTTTAACTCGCTTATCGATACAAAAAACCGACAAAAAGGTTCTTTCGACAAATGCGGAGGTGATTTGCATACTCCGGTGTTGACTAAAGCTAATTTTACCTGAGTATCTATATCACTAGGACGCAGAGCAGACGGTAGAAAATTTAGGAAATATAATTTACTTTTTTAACCGACTTGAATTCAGTACTTCGCCCAGCCACATAGGTACATGAAAATTTCCACATTTGTTTTCCAATTTACCACATGAACTGCTTTCCGAGTGCGAATGCGTTGATTATTACAGAAAAAACCCAAGTGGCTATATGTGGGCTGATAATAATTGAGGAGTTCCGTCGATTCCTCATGGATCTCAGAATTAACACTAGTCGCTACTTCAACGCAATCATGTCAGAATCTTTGACGTAGGTAGGTACTTTACATCTTTGAGGACCTCCATAAGTCATCTGTGGTCATCATCATCAGTTCCACTTCACCAAAATTGCGATCTCCGAGGGTAAATACACGAGTTATACTTAATAGAAAATACTGAAATCACTACACGCGTGCCTATAAAATTTGAGGGTTGCTCTCAATTTCCCTTGTATCCCATCATCAGATCCTGACTTGGTGACAGTGGGACCACCTCAGGACTATACTCTTTTAAATAAAAAAAGAATTTTGGAAACCGGTCCACAATTCACAGAGAAATCCCAAGATTTGGCATAGTTTTACGAGAGCGACTGCCATCTGACCTTTCAACCCAGAGGGAAAACTAGACCTTATTGGGATTAGACTGGTTTCCTCACGATGTTTTCCTTCACCAAAAAGCTAACGGTAAATAAGCACTCCGTACATAAGTTCCGAAAAACTCATTGGTACGAGCCGGGATTAATATTTATTTATTTATTTATACATTAATAAAAATACAGATAGTGGGACATATACCCTACTCCTATTTTTAAGTCTGTTAAAAATAGAGGTACCTAGGTACTACCTACAACAACAGAAATATATAAGTGGACAGTTCTTCGCCGTAGCACAATCAAATGGAGTAAGGTGCAAGTGTTAACTTACATTTGACTTTGACGGTACCTACATCTTTGGAATTGAGACCTCCTCTTAAACTCCTATAGACTACTACCTACTCCTTAAAATATCATTATCATCATCATCATCAGTCACAGTCACCCACTGCTGGGCACAGGCCATCTCTCTTGTGTGAGAGGTAATGGGCAGTAGTCCCCACGCTGACCCAGTTAGTCCAGGCAATGAACTGACAACTTGTATGAAAAAAATGTCAAATTTGGAAATAATTTATAATAGTTGGTTTTTTCTTTGTAATGGATATATTATCAAATAAATAGTTACCAAGCGACAAAATCCAACAAAATTTCAGACATCAAAAAAATAATAACTTAACTAGCTTTTGAAAAGTCAGAAAAAATATTAATAAATGGTTTTTTCTTTATTTTGGTTAATTTACATTTGCTCTATAATATTCAATATAAATAATAAAATAAAAACAATTCATGCTTTATTTAAATCTATTTAAATACTTCCGGATGGAAAGTTTGTTGGATTCTTGAGTAAAGCATCTTAGAATAATGTTTTAAAATGATATGAAGAAAAAAAACGCTATTATAAATTAATGTTTTTCAAAACCGTATTTTGCCTGGAGTAAGTGTGGTTTGGCGACTTCACAATCTTCACATACACCTTTGAGTAAAATCATCCTACTATCCTACTAATATTATAAATGCGAATGTTTGGATGTTTAGATGTTTGGATGTTTAAATAGATGTTTACATGTTTGGATGTTCGTTACTCAATCACGCTTAAACGGCTCATCCGATTTTGATGAAATTTTGCATGAAGATAGTTTATAGCTTGGATTAAAATTTTGGATAGTTTTTATCCCGGATCCACGCAGACGAAGTCGCGGGCGGAATCTAGTCTATACATATAAAACTCTTGCGCTACTGGTCGATTGACAGGCAGCGCACAGCCTAAACCGCTAAAGATATAAGCATGAAATTTGGAACATACATTCTTTACAGTACGTGGACGTGTACTAAGAAAGGATTTTTCGAAATTCAACCCTTAAGGGGGTGAAATACGGGTTGAACCGTTGTATGAAAATCGTTTATTTGGAAAGTTATCGACTTGAATCTTTGTATGAAGGTTTCTTACCAAAAAGCAAAACAAATGATATAGCGTTGTTTTGAAAATTCATCCCCTAAGGGGGTTAAAAAAGATTTGAAAGTTTGCATGGGAAACGTTTTTAAAGTTAGACGTTTAAAACTTCGGTCATAAGCTCCTAATGTACAGTCAAAAACATTGATAAGGGCATTTTTTCTAATTCATCCCTTGAAGGGGTTTAGGAAGTAATATGTGATTTTTAATTATAAACTGTGGCTAGAAATATGAAAGCAGGACAGCCGGTTTCTTTTTAACCGACTTCAAAAAAGGAGGTGGTTATATGTTCCACTGCATGTTTTTTTTTTATAAATGTTCGCCGATTTCTCCGTCAATTGTGGACCGATTTCCAAAATTATTTTTTTAATCGAAAGTGTATACTCCTGAAGTAGTCCCATTGTCACCAAGTCAGGATCTGATGGTGGGATCCTAGGGAAATTGAGGGCAACCCTCAAATTTGATAGGCACGCGTGTAGTAATTTCGGTATTTTCTATTGTAACTCGTATATTTACCCTCGGAAATCGCAATTTTGTTGAAGTGGAACACATGACTTATGGAACTCCTCAAAGATGTAAAGTACGTCAAAGATTCTGACATGTTTCCGTTGAAGTACCAACTAATGAAGTGTTTATGGCTTTAGTTGTTGAGGAATCAACGGAACTCCTCAAATATTATCAGCCCACAGATAGCGACTTAGGTTTTTTCTGTAATAATCAACGCATCAATCTCGGAGAGCAGTTCATGTAGTAAATTTGAAAGCAAATGTGGAGATTTTCATAGCAATTTATTCCATGCTTCGCATGCATTTTGTACATACTATATATTTAATTGATATAAGTCCCGGCAAACATCTTCCATCAAAAGGGCTACTGGCTAAATCGGCTATTGCGCACTCAAGATGTTTGCCGGCAACTGTACCCATCATTTTTTTTAAATAAGTAAAAAGCTACACGTTCGTGAAAACCACATGTAAATCGGTTCAGTAGTGTAAAAAAAGTATTTAGCATAACGGGTTTTGACGAAGGGTTATTCACAGGGGAAGTAGTAGTAGTAGGTAGTAGGCCGTTGCCGGCGTAGGTAACAATTCAACGGGGTGCTACGTCGGGTAACCTCCTCGAGTGTCTGGACTCTACCGATTCCTCTTGATTCGGTTGATCCGCAGGAATGGGTAGTGTCTTTGCCGGTGCGCTCTGGAGACAACGGCAAGTGATAATTTAGTGAACCCTAAGTTATCGCTTGCTGGTGTTACCAATAACCCGACACGGGGGGGTCGGGGGGTTCCGCCCAGGGAATCGCAAGATTCCCCAGGTGCGGCTTGAGGGAGAGGCCATTGCCGTTTGCCTCTATAATAAATAACGGACCCGGAACCCTGACAAATCCTCTGCTATCAGAGGATTCATGTTAGGCGCGGGGGCTGCAACCGTCAGGCCGGGGCCGAGTTGTGGCTGCGAGGGAGAAAACCTCTATAAAAAGTTACAAGGGGACCTGAGAGGGTGAATCCGAGGTCTATCACCCTCTCCCGGCGCAGAGGTCCTTTGGTCAGGTCGGGAAGCGTGTGGTGTCGCCCTGCACGCTTACGACGGGAGGGGGGGCTTTTGCCTCAGTAGTGAGGGCAGCTGCGGCTGTTGCCGAGGGGCGTCGTGGTGAAATATTCGCGATCCCATGACGCCCCTACTACACGGCAGAGAGGGCATACCTTGGTGGTTTTAGACGGTAGTCCGGGGGGTTCCCGGGAGCCCGTCATACCCATCCTAGTTCCTCGGCTAGGTGGGATGCGTAAAGGCATTTCCCCAAGTAAAAAAAAAAAAAAGGTAACAATTCAACAATTATTGCAAAAATTACACTTACTACTCGGGCGAAGCCGCGGGCAAAAGCTAGTCTGGAATAAAATTTAACATCAGTTTCTGTGGAGGTTACGTTTGATTGAGGAGTTATATATATATATATTTTTTTTACTTTTATTTATTCAAAAATGTAAACTTATTCTACTACATTTATGTTTGTTACCTAGCTATACCTAAGTGGAGGATGAGTTTAACAGCATAACTAGATCGCTGTTAAACATATAATATATGCCGTTGCTGAAAACTTATGTATTTCTGACGCGTATAGAAAAACATTTCAGTACCAACGTAAGGTAGTTTTATTGGTTGCAAAATTACGATACAAGTTTACTGTATTTAATTTAATTGTATATAGAGCGAAGTCTCGAAATAAGAGTAGGTATGTGTGTGCTGGTGTGTACATATGTTTTTACGTAACCCCTTGTTACAGCCTCGAGCCCAAATGTACAAGAACTATAAACCGGGGCTACGTTAGGAAAGGAAACCACTTATATTTTAATAAGAGCTGCGATTATGCTCCATAAAACGCTGTAAATATGTAGTTAGCAGGGTTCCCTGACGATCAGCAATTTGCGAGGGCCGTGCGTGCGAGCTGTACGTAGTCCTACTACTGTTTATTACCTCTGCAAATCACTCATAGTGTCAGCACCTATTACCACTAAATATTTGTGAGTATATATAAGCATATGAACCTATTCTAAACTTTTTTTTAATGGGATTGCGTTTGACCTTTGTCTAGCCTGATGGAAAGTTAAGACAAGTCCTAAGATGGATCACGCTCACCCAGAAAATGCCTGTTCACTCTTGCCTTGAAGACATCAAGGTTGTATGATTCCGGAAATACAGACGCCGAACCGAAAGAGAATTCCAAATTCAGGCAGTGCGAATCAAAAAGGACTTCTATTTCAACGCGAGTTGCGGCACGGTGGGAATTCAACTACCTATATGGGGTAAGTACTTCGGTAGAGTATGCATGCCAAAGAGTGTTATTGAATATATTGTGGTGACTTGGATTTTCTAGATGTCAACATTTTGGGGCTCCAGTTTGCACTCCCTAGACTCGTGTTTACTGAATAGGTCTGAAAGCTGAGCATTGAAATTCATTTATTTCATCTTATCTTGGCTGATTTCGTCAACTGCGATCAGATGAAAAACTTACTCAAGAAGAGTCTGTTCCTGTGTCCTTCGCTTCTTCCTGCATGTCTAAGAAAAATGCACTTAGTCACACCCACACCGTCTTCGGACGTCCAGGGGAAATCTACATCAAACACTATCATCAGCCTATATATTTACGCCATAAAGACTTACTGCATGACTCTATCTTAGTTTCAAGACTCGCTCGAGCGCTAAATTATACTATATGAGTGGGAATAATGGGCTGTAGCGTAGCACCCCTTTGTTTTCGTTGACCCGAAGGGAATGCGTTTATGCATCCCCCGGGACCCGGGCAGGCCCATAGTGGGGAGTATGTGGGCCTCGCCTTTATAAGGGAATACCCACTAAACCACTCTGTGGCTTTACTCACTTCGTTTAATTAGGGCATCATGGGATCGCTAGCATTGTGAGACCCCGAGAGTACCCTCGTACCAAGAGCAGAAAAACTAAATTCAAAGGAATACGGTAAGTACCCTTTTGAATTTCTTTCCAGATGTATTGCAGTCTCCATTATGATATTTTCCTTCGTGCACATTAAAACTTTAGTTACCTAAGTGTACATATACAATATTTGTATTTTTGAAACTTGTCATATCACAGACATTGACGACACAAATCGCTTGTTGTCTGCTTGGGTCACAGTAATTTATCCAATAATAGAAAACGTGTTTGGCATCAGCTCTTAACTCGCTCTGAGCGGAGAAATCACTAATTGTCGCCATTGTCACTAAGCGGTGTCCTTCGATCTCTGTCTGTATTCTACTCAACGACGACTTTACATGCTATTCAATTTCCCCCGTTTGTCTCATTTTCTCGCGTGTCTCTGTGTTATGCCCTTATGCCATAGAGCTGGTCTGAATCAGTCTGTGCATAAAAGTAAGTAAGTAAGTAAATTTAATTCTGGAGGGAAACGATCGTTATAACGTGGTTTCTGGCTCTACTATTTTTACCCAACTGCGCGACGCAAAGGAGGGTAATGTTCTTACCAGTCTAATATCAAACGCGTGGGTCGATTTTAATGAATCATACATCAATCGATTTGTTTTAATCTAGCGGGTGTCAGTGAAGACGAAGGAATCAATATTAATATAAAAAAATAAGTTTATAATGTAAAAAAAAATAAAAAAATAAGTAGGTATGCAAACTATGTCATGTGGTGTATCGTTGAATAGGTATTTCATTATCATTATTAGGTTTATTATTTATTTTCAAGTTATGATAACCGTTCAGGATTTACAACGATTTAAAGTTGGCTTGACAACAGTTTTCACTTAAATATCCAAAACCTAATTTATAGTCCAACGGATTGATGGATTTTGGCATAATGAGGGAGTGGTATAGGCTATAATATTTGAAAGAGACAATTTTTTTTTTAATATTTTGATATCACTTGTGCAGTCTGACAAATCATGTGTAGCGTAGCGTATACACTCATCGTTACTATGAGTTCAAGGAACGAATATACATCTTGAGCGAAAACAGTTAGGGGACCCCAATACGGTTGACTCTCAATACAAACTGTAGTTTGTTTCTCATTTATTTTCAAAACGGCATGCAAAATTTACGCAACAGAAAATTAGCTGGTGTTTAGATATTGATATCTTCGTACATCGGTGTTTATTTACATTAAAACCAATTGACCTCTTAAAGTTATTATAGAAATTAAATTTCACTTGTGCCTATGGTTTTAATGTCCCATTAATTAGCATGCGATTTGTGTTATTGGCAGGTAAGTAGGTACGTTTATATCTAATGTGTTGTTGAAACTCTGATTTTGTAATAGTAATAGGTAGATCTTGGGAATATTCAAGACAAAAACTTAAAAAACAACTAATTATGCACTGAGAGAAATTTACCTAGGGCGCATACGGAAAATACGTAGAAAAATGATACAGCATGCCGCTTATAGCCGGCACCATGTTGCGTACGTAGCTAAGCGTAAGTAGCCGCCCTACTGATAAAAATCATTGGTCGGGCTACGTAATTTCCCGCTGTATCATTTTCCTACGTAAATTAAGTAGGTGTGTCGTTTGCTACTTATGTAAGTAGCCGTCGATACACACAAAATTTCCCATTAAATCATGGTGTATGTGTACGTATGTGTAGCTGTGGTTAGGGTCAGGTCCAATATATAATTGTGGGTCCTACGTATGTACGTATGCCGGCCAGGTATCGCACTGGCCTAGGGCCAGTACATAATGGGCCATCCTACGTATGTACGTATGCCGGACAAGTACCATACTAGCTCAGGGCCCGTACATAATGGCTCATTCTACGTATGTACGTATGCCGGACAAGTACCATACTAGCTCAGGTCCAGTATATAATCGTGCGTCCTAGGTATGTACGTATGCCGAACAGGTAGCGTACTAGCCCAGGTCCAGTATATATTTGTGCATCCTACGTATGTACGTATGCCGAACAGGTAGCGTACTAGCCCAGGTCCAGTATATAATTGTGCATCCTACGTATGTACGTATGCCGAACAGGTAGCGTACTAGCCCAGGTCCAGTATATAATTGTGCATCCTACGTATGTACGTATGCCGAACAGGTAGCGTACTAGCCCAGGTCCAGTATATAATTGTGCATGCTACGTATGTACGTATGCTGGACAGGTACCGTACTTGCTTAGGGCCAGTATATAATCGTGCGTCCTACGTATGTACGTATGCCGGACAAGTACCATACTAGCTCCGGGCCAGTACATAATGGGCCATCCTACGTATGTACGTATGCTGGACAGGTATCTTACTAGCGCAGGTCCAGTATATAATTGTGCGTCCTAGGTATGTACGTATGCTGGACAGGTAACGTACTAGCTGAGGGCCAGTAGATAATGGCAAATCCTACGTATGTACGTATGCCGGACAGGTAGCGTACTAGCCCAGGTCTAGTATATAATTGTGTATCCTACGTATGTACGTATGCCGAACAGGTAGCGTACTAGCCCAGGTCCAGTATATAATCATGCGTCCTACGTATGTACGTATGCCGGACAAGTACCATACTAGCTCAGGGCCAGTACATAATGGGCCATCCTACGTATGTACGTATGCTGGACAAGTACCATACTTACTTAGGGCCAGTACATAATGGCAAATTCTACGTATGTACGTATGCTGGACAGGTATCTTACTTGCTCAGGTCCAGTATTGAATTGTGCGTCCTAGGTATGTACGTATGCTGGACAGGTACCGTACTAGCTTAGGGCCAGTACATAATGGCAAATCCTACGTATGTACGTATGCCGGACAGGTAGCGTACTAGCCCAGGTCCAGTATATAATCGTGCGTCCTACGTATCTACGTATGCCGGACAAGTACCATACT
Source organism: Epinotia brunnichana (assembly GCA_963854355.1). Taxonomy (NCBI): domain Eukaryota; kingdom Metazoa; phylum Arthropoda; class Insecta; order Lepidoptera; family Tortricidae; genus Epinotia; species Epinotia brunnichana. The sequence continues at coordinate 18,094,847 of OY977940.1, read as the reverse complement.
AGCCCAGGGCCAGTACATAATGGGCCATCCTACGTGCGTACGTATGCTGGACAAGTACCATACTTGCTTAGGGCCAGTACATAATGGCAAATCCTACGTATGTACGTATGCTGGACAGGTATCTTACAGGCTCAGGTCCAGTATATAATTGTGCGTCCTAGGTATGTACGTATGCCGGACAGGTACCGTACTTGCTTAGGGCCAGTACATAATGGCAAAACCTACGTATGTACGTATGCCGGACAGGTAGCGTACTAGCCCAGGTCCAGTAAATAATCGTGCGTCCTACGTATGTACGTATGCCGGACAGGTGCCGTACTAGCCCTGGTCCGGTATATAATTGTGCATCCTAGGTATGTACGTATGCTGGACAGGTACCGTACTTGCTTAGGGTCAGTACATAATGGCAAATCCAACGTATGTACGTATGCCGGACAGGTAGCGTACTAGCCCAGGTCCAGTATATAATCATGCGTCCTACGTATGTACGTATGCCGGACAGGTAGCGTACTGGCCCAGGTCCAGTATATAATTGTGCATCTTACGTATGTACGTATGCCGGACAAGTACCATACTAGGTCAGAGCTAGTATATAATGGAATATCCCACGTACGTAGATATGCATGACATGTACTGTCCTGGCGCTGGTCGAATACGGTATATCTACGTACGTATGATAAACCATTATTTACGTAGCAAGTACGATACCTGTGGAGCATAATTATGTACTATCGGCAAAATGGAACCCTGACCGACCAAGTTTCATTTTACCGATTGAACATACGTAGGATAACAAATATTTACAGAACCTGAAGCCAGTACGATATACCTGTCACAGCGTATCTACAATGCGTAAAACACAATTATTTATAGACCCTGAGTCAGTATGACACTTGTCCGGCATATTTACATACGTATAATTATAAACCATTATTTACAAAGTGAGCATGGTACTTGTTCAGCATAGTAATTATCTACCCACCTAGGATAAACAATTATTAAGCTATTTTCAGTTAAGTACGATACCATTTAATGAAGTATAGGATTTGTATTGAAATGAGATGATATAAAAAATATGCATTTTATTGTTTCATTATTTATTCAGTTTCGAATATTATGAAATTGTTCATTTGCGTGCCTTTTCTGGTATAACATCAGATCAGCAACAATGCAACACTGTTTTTATTCTGTCATCTTATGTATCTACATAAGATGTACGGTCAACCAATTTGATTCCTAGGCCATCATAGAACCATGCCGCTGGAATGCTATGTCAATACGGGTTACTAGGATTATTATGGCAGGGTTCTACGGTGGCCTAGAAATCATATTGGTGCACTGTATGTATGTATATAAATACTTTATTGTACACAAGACAATAAATCCAACGAACCCGAACCCGATAGCCGAACGATTTCCATACAATTAAACCGCTTGATGAAAAAGTTCAATTTTGTTGAAACTTGTTTTATTGTGTAGCTTGATATTATATCCCATTTGCGCAAATCGACACATGAGCAGTCTCGAAAAAGCATAAACGGTGCTTTTTAGAGCCATTGAACATAAGTACAGCAAGACCCAAGTAATATGGCGCGCGTCAAAGCGCTTAATGCGTTGACCGAAAGGCTATTATTGCTTAATCCGCGCGCCTTATTACTTGGGTACCTACTGCTGTATTAAAATATTCTGACTCTTAAAAACATTTTCTTTTACTTTTTTTGCTTTTTTCGTGACTGTAGCACTAGTATAAGTTTTATCGGTAGGTACATTTGTATGGCAACGCGTAGTTCCTAATAGTTACCACTAGAGGCGCTGTTCGCGTTGCCATACAAATTGAAACTAAACGCAAACGCGTTCGAAAACGTATTGTATCAGAAAAACATAAACTAGAGCCTCTGCTCATGTGTCGTTTTGCGCAAATTGGATATGTCAACCTACACAATTAAATAAGTTTCAACCAAATTTTACGTATTTAAGCAATTTTTTTATACGGAAATTGTTCAACTCGATTCGCCTTAAAAGGTTAATTTTCCAAAAATTCTTGCACAACTATACGCGGTATTGTGGCACTAGCGTACAAGGAGGATATCAATTCAGAGGCATGACGAATTAGAGGTGTTTTCTCATTATTTTCTACTACTAATTCTTTTTGACAAGATTCGTTACTTTCTGTGGTACTTGTAGATGGACATTCAGAGGTTACGATATGAGTATCTATGTCAGTATTATGTCGATTCACGTTTGATGACAACGAATGGTGATGCCTTATCAAATGTTTTTTAAATGACGCTGCAGTAAAATAATGTCGAAAACACCCCTGTTCACCGCAGTGAAAATTAGATTTTGTTACAGTAGATTTACAAAAAGATCTTATGTGGCAGACTAACAAAGATGGAGATGGCATAGGTTTTTTACAATAGTAACAAGTAAATGTCATTTTTTTAGTCACTAATAAGTCCCAGATCAGTCAACAGTGTTTACTACCTGTGAGTGTCTATCAAATTGCGTTTTTATGTTATAGAATCCCAATTGGATAAACAGCCACAGATCTTCACACTCTTCTGGGTAGCATGCACCAGTGGATTGAAATTTTTTAAATAAGCAATCCACGGCCGTTAACAATTTTTGGAAACTGTGTATTGTGTCGTTGACAACAACGTATGCAGCTTTTACCTCGGCGCTGATTGATGAGACACAAATAACAAATGGCTGCAGAGTCCGCTTCTGTTTCAAAATCTGTTCTTTCTTCTCGATTATATAGCTAGTGACTTCTGCTTCTGAGGAGACTTGCTTGATAAACCCGTCGCATATTTCCGCGCGAGAAAATTTCAGAGCAGCTTTGCCTTGGCGTTTTCTTGCCGGCGACACGTTTATGACATAAGCCAGAAGCATAAGACAAGCGTTGTTAACAGTCTCAGGGTCAGCCTCTGAAAAAAAATGCAACAGTTAATTAACAAAACAAAAAAATATATTACCACCCGTGGTAGAAGAAGACAGGTGCGTAAAGAACTCAGCACGTAAAGTATTGTTTTACCGCCTTAGGTAAGTAATCTTTAAAGTTTTTAACCTTTTAAACGCCATTCTTCACGTACTAAAGTGTCGCTGACACGCCAACCTTTTTTCCATAAGAGAGTAACTATGAACCTTATAAGAAAGACCGGAGGTTGTTTTGACATCGGACGTCATAACACTTAAAGGCGTTCTTGGCGCTTCGGGTAAGTCAATCAATACACGACGCCTATAGGCGTTCTTGGCGTTCAAAGGGTTAAAGCGATCATTGTTAACGAACGAGGAACTTCACATAATATTTTCGCTACTGTAACGTACGTGAACATTTCCGAGCATAATGGAGAAACAGTTTTTTAAATTCAATTTGCCATTGAAATTCTTTAAATTATGCAGCTTTTAGAACACAAATACTTGGAACTCACCATGTATCTTTCCAGTTAAGTTAAGTATTTCAGTCTTAAATGTATTGTTGCGAGAACGCTCTGCTTTGCCTTTGGCGTACGCAAGAAAATCTTCTTGTTTTAAATTGAGCATGGAAAACAAATTGTTCTCTTTTCCAGGGTACATCTGATTGAAGTCGTTCTGAAGCTGCAAGAAAACGAATTGTTTTAGCAAATGAAGTCTTGTATAATTTGTTTCTACACATTATAAGTGGCGACCACGTAACGAAAGGCCTTACTCGTAAAACTCACTAGTAAAAAAGTAAACTTACAGTATTTTTTGAATTATCTGCTATAAACTGGGGTGTTGATTTCTTCTAAAATTTCAGACCCACTAGGTGTATTAGATCTAGATGATGGTGTAGCTAAAATTACACCGTCATCCAGAACCTGAAACAAAATATTTTATTTTGAAAACAAAGTTAGTGAGCCAAAGTATGTAGGATATTGTATTAATACTTACTGAGGGCAGACTCGGAGACAGATTGACACCAGCTGCTGCATGTTTCTGTTGCTTTAAATGGCTTATGTAGTTTTTAAGTTTCAACCTCGGCCCAATTTTTGGTATTAATTTTCTGAGGTCGGTATCTTCTAGAAGCAGGAGAGCTTCTTCATCAATATTATTTTCTGAAAAAGTTTTGAATGATCAATATAAACGTATGTAACATACAGCCGAATTCGTAATAAGTAGTATTCATAATTTAATAATGAGTTACTATTAAAAATTTAATTTTTTGAGTACTGTCATCAACTACTCATTGAGACAATTCTAACGAGCCCATACTCAACAGGGTTATGTTGGTTAAGTACTGAATTCCCATGGCCACCTTGGTGGTGCTAAAGAGTAATCATCAACTTTGGCCGCTGCACTGCACTCTTCATGAGAGCCTCGCAGCAATGAAACAAATGCATTTATATATAATGTTTCTGTTTTCAATGCCATACGATTAAATAAATGGCCACCTTCTGTCTCCATCATCTGATCAGCTCAATGGTACCTAGTGTTGAATTTTCATCCAAAACTATACTTACACCCAAAATTTCAGCTCAATCGGTTGAAGATATCTGCTTCAAAATTGAGTTGCAATATTCCACCCGAACAAACATAATTAGTACTTACATTGCAAGTTATCAATATCAATTATAACACATTAACTAATACCATACCTAGTACATACCAATAAAAACTGCAAGGATGTCTGCCTCCAGTCCCAATGAAAGAAGTGTTTCCTCCATAACAATAATAATCACCTTAAATGAATGGGTAATCGCCAGGTCCAAACTAGAATTTGTTGGATATAAACAAACACAATTAAGGTATAAACTTCACAGAATAAGTAATTTATATTATAACTATTATAAGCTAAGGGATTTGCCGCACTGGATGCGTTCTGCGGTCAGGTCAACTTTGTTTTTGTCAAAGCCCTCTGGTAACCGGATGAATGAATGAGGCGCTCCAAAAGTTCCTTATGCATATAGGGCCTTTGCCCACGGGCCCCCCGTCCCTGAGTTTCCACTCCAAACATTGTTATTTTCTTTTATTAACACACATAGAATTCATATGCAAAAGATTGAATAGATACGATAGATACCTACATTAATTCGATTTGAAACATAAAAAAACAAGACTTATAATAATGCATGAAAACATACCTTCACACTTTAATAATCTCCTTAGTTAGTTAGTTATAATTATAAGAGAAGTGGCTGGCAGCCAATAACCTCCATATAATCGTAAAACGCGCACTGACTGTGACTGACAACCGAACAGACAGAAGAGAAGGCTTGAATGTTGCCACATGCAGAATTACAAAAAGCGGAAAATCCGTTTTAAAATCGCGGATTATTTTATAAAAATGCTGTTGTACATAATTTTTCACCTGTGTTTTTAGGGTTCCGTAGCCAAAATGGAAATAACTATAGTTTCGTCATGTCCGTCTGTCCGTCCGTCTGTCTGTCCGTATGTCGCAGGCATTTTGCTCAAAAACTATAAGGTGTATTTGAATAAAATTTGGAGGATGGGTGTATTTTGTTAGCCGCTACATAGTTCTGTAATGAAATGACAAAAAAAATATGTTTTTAGGGGTGCACTCCACACATAAATGAAAGCCTTTTAAAATGAATAGAGGGTTTTTTTTTTGATTATGTGAATATAAAGTCACAAAAATTGGGTCCCGCCGCCTCCAATTTCCGAACCGTGTATTTAAAAAAAACATGTACATACTTAGTGCTTATTAAGTTCTTTCACCGAAAATTATTTTCATCAAAATTGGTTCAAAGGTTTTGAGATATTGCTGAAAAACTGCCTTCCCTATAGAAAAGGGCGTAAGTGCCGTCAGATTTCTGTGATGATACGACCTTTTTAATAGGCACGGAACCCTTGTTGTGCGTGGTCCGACACGCACTTGGCCGGCTTTTTACATGTTCTTTTGAATGAAACGGAGTATCACAACAGTGCGCATTTTTAGGGAAACGCTATTCTATTAAATTGTTAATAGCTGCTGCGTCTCTATTAGTTGACAGATTGCAAAGAGTAGCTTTAAAGTACTGTTTCAATTAAAACTAGCAATCACCCGTGTCACTAAGAGTAGCTGAATGACTCGTTCTATATTTTTTCTCGGCTAGCACTGTTGCTACAAGGAAAGGGTAATCTCTTTCCTAATGTGTTTAGTATATCAGCTTCACTGCTACTGACACGGTTGGTGATCAGACTGCATAATTATATAGTAACATTTAAGTAAGTCATAACTACTCATAACATATAAGTAATTAAATTATTTATATGATGACGATCCCTTTCGGTGACATTGTTGACATGACATTTTATGTATTTTTTTGATTTTGCCTATTTGTCTAATTTTTTTAATTCTTTTGTATTTTATTTATGAAATGTATAGACGACCACAATAGGGATCCTTTTAAATTGCCATGAATGTAATTGATAATGAAGTCTGTATTGTGTAATAAATAAATCTAAATCTTTCATAATTTTTCTTATTTAAGTGTATTAAACGGTCGCAAAATTATCTCGGGTGTGGCCACTTTGAATCACTCACTACGCTCAGGATTCCACGATAGAATCCTTCACTTCGTTTGGGAATCATTCAACACTATACATAAACTGAATATTAGTCGCTTGAGATCTAATTTGCCCTAACGCCATCCGATTTATAGCCTGCTACTTCCATATAAGTTCTTTGGGATACGCGCATAATCCACTTATTTTTGTTAATGAAAAGACCTTTTTCATAGGCCAGATGAAATTCAATATTATCTCAAAGTCGTAAATATTTCATTGAAATGCTGTCATTTCCTGATACATACCTATATTTTACACCTAGAATGAAAAAAAGCTCGGACCTTTGTATGTAAATCGCATACGTATTCAAACATGATCATCATCATCATCATCATCATATCAGCCGAAAGACGTCCACTGCTGGACATAGGCCTCCCCCAAAGAGTGCCACAGTGCACATGCACATGCTGAAACACACACACACACACATGCACATGATGAAATTATAAAAATAACGATGCCATTTTTGCTTGCAAATTCATTTTTTTCGTCACTTCCGGTCCATAGATTTAGTGATTTTAATAATAAAAGCTTTTAAATTAACATATAATAAATAATAAATAAATAAATAAAATTTATTTATTTAACAAAAACACACTTAAATTATAAACGTTATATCCGTTATAAAAGCAGTTTAGAAATAATTAGCCTGATATTGAATTATTTCCAAAAAAACCGTATCTTGCTCAGACGTATACTTTAATCCGTTAGATCTGAAGGGAAATTCGTTAAGTTGGCAACACTTACCTAGCAGACGCGTCATACTGTGCACGTACAGTACGTAGGTCGGCTACTTAAAATACGTATATACCTGATATTGTTCGAGTTGGCCGAAGTGCATCAAATTAGTACATTCAAAAAGCAACTCTACCGTCCAAGGTAGAAGATTCCAATTCCAATGACAGTTTTATAAAAAGTTGGCCACATAATCTCAATTAACCATGTGGATGATGAAATTCTGCTCAATGTGTAATTTTATTTTTATTTTACAAGCTTTTATTTCAATTTGGCCTGATCGTTTGTTACCTACACTCAAAAGCAAAAGTTTCGGGTCACCCTAAATTAAATAACCGCAATAGGTTTTTCAAACATTTTAGACTAGTCTTATCTAGGGGCACGGCAATGCCCCCGCCAAGTCGAGCAAAATAAAGAGGCACAGCTGTACCATCCTTTTCTCGAAGCCATTCAGGTCATTTTCAACATCATGTAATTTTGTGCTGCCTAAACCTAGAACCCTGAATTTTCAGTAACATGTAGGGCATAATATGGCTGACATATATTCTCAATAACATTCAATTTGAACTTTTAGTTCTTGTGACTTGGCAATCACACTTACATAGTTTTAGGTACCTACCTATGCAAAAATTAGTAAATGCAGTAAAGTTGTGTGATTCCCAAGTTGCAGATTTTAATTTAGCAAGCAAATAAATATTAATAAGAATGCCTGACTTGGCTCTACTAAATATCTCACCACTTTTTACCGTGGAAGTGTTTCGAGACTATTTTTATGGGATTAAGCTTTGCTTAGTTTGGGACTAGGTTGATTTGTGTATGATTGTCCGCAATTTTTTTTTATTTTATTTACATAATATTCCATTCCTCGTAATACCTACTCAAATGTATTGATATGCACAACATTATATCTATATCGACGGTTGATATCGGATGGGGATGCAAATACATACCCACTCAAATATATATGTTTATTAGGCCCTACGAAAAAGAGACAGTGGATACAGTGGAATGCCGCTACCATTTAATTTTGTCGAAATGAGTAAAAGTTGTGTTAGGTAGTTCAAATATCTGTATGATATTTTTTGTTTGTTTTTTTATTTAATTTTTTAATTTTTTTATTAATTTTCTCTCTTACATCTCTTCCCATTCTTGACAGGTCTTTCATCGTCATTTTTAACCGACTTCAAAAAAGTAGGAGATTCTCAATTCGTCTGTACGTTTTTTTTGTGTGTTTGTTACGCGATAACTCCGTAACTTACGAACCGATTTGAAAAATTTCTTTGTTTGAAAGCATATACTTCCAGATTGGTCGTTGTCACAAAAATCCAGTTCTGATGATGGGATCCTGGAGAAATCGAGGGAACTCTTCAAATTTTATAGGCAAACTTGAAGCAATTTGGCTACTGATGTGAAGTCGGTTAAAACTTTGTTTTTAAAGTAAATTATAACAGAGGCTTTTAGCGATAAAGAAAAAGTAAAGTTTCCGTCTCGTTCTGACAGGATGGCTTCTTTCACAATATTTTGGTAATTATTAGGTATGTATTTCGGTACGCGACCACCCCATTTTATTCAAATCTTTTTTTATAATATGCCGAATCTAAACGAAATTATTAATCATTTTAGCAATCAAATAACAAATTTCAGCATAATAATAGAATTAAGTGACGTAACTAAAGTTTTCGCGCCAACTGTCGCGTTATTTTGCAAAAGCAATGTGTGAATTGAGGTAATTTTTTTTCTTGCTTTGGATTATAAGCTGTGTCGGGTTGGGTACTACCTATGCATAGCACAGGGGGCGCGGGACTTGAATTTTTTTGATGGGGGTAGTGTCATTATGACACCTATTTTTTATGATGTTATCGTATAGAAGACGCTAAAATAAGCATGTTTTGTATGGACAACTTTTCTCTAAACTTGATAAGTAAATGACGGAAGGTAAAATGTAAAATTTTAAATGATTGAATACTATGTGAACGAATCTTAACGGTCCCCTCCCTCTTTATATTTGAGGTGGGCAAGTTGATGCGACGCCAGTAGGGACCAATTTACCCCTGCCACCACGCGGGAATCATCCAGGCGAAAGTCCGCTTTAATGGTCCCCAGATGTGGACTAGCCAAAACAAGTTGCCGTCCGAAATAAAAAATGCTACCTCGGACCTCAGTTTTGCATGTCAGCTCAAGCGCCTCCTGGCCCAAAAGGAGTTTTATTCAGTATTACCTACTTACCTAGCGAAATTTTTACATCGATAAATCTGAATACTTTGCCTTGCGTATTGGAGCATATTTATACACATAATATAATACAAAATAATTGATTGTTTAACTCCTGAATGAATATTAATTGAACATAATAATTTTATAGTGAATTCATACCTATAGCTAGTATAGATATTATGTCTGACATGTGTATTTTATTACGATGTATCAGCAATGCAAATAAATGATATGATATGATATGATATGATATCGTACGTAGCTAGCGTCCTTCTGTCAGGCGACTTGGTACTTATGTAATGGTATGGGTTACATAATGGACGTAGCTGTTTCATCTATGACAGTAGACCGCATACGTATAATGACTCTGCTTATTTACTCACCATGGAACTGACTACGTATCGTACGTAGCTACCGTCCTTCTATCATGTGACTTGGTACTTATGTAATGGTACGGGTAACGTAATAGACGTAGCTGTTTCATCTATGACAGTAGACCGCATACGTATAATGACTCTGCTTATTTACTCACCATGGAACTGACTACGTATCGTACGTAGCTACCGTCCTTCTATCATGTGACTTGGTACTTATGTAATGGTACGGGTTACGTAATAGACGTAGCTGTTTCATCTATGACAGTAGACCGCATACGAATAATGACTCTGCATATTTACTCGACATGGAACTGACTACGTATCGTACCTAGCTAGCGTCCTTCTGTCATGCGACTTGGTACTTATGTAATGGTATGAGTTACGTAATGGACGTAGCTGTTTTATCTATAACAGTAGACCGCATACGTATAATGAATCGGCATATTTACTCATCCTGGAACTGACTACGTATCGTACGTAGCTGGCGTCCTTCTTTCAGGTGACTTGGTACTTATGTTATGGTATGGATTACGTAATGGACGTAGCTGATTCATCTATAACAGTAAACGATATACGTATAATGGGTCTGCATATTTACTCATCATGGAACTGACTACGTATCATACGTAGCTAACGTCCTTCTGTCATGCGACTTGGTACTTATGTAATAGTATGAGTTACGTAATGGACGTAGCTGATTCATCTATAACAGTAGAGCGCATACGTATAATGACTCTGCATATTTACTCATCATGGAACTGACTACGTATCATACGTAGCTAGCGTCCTTCTGTCATGCGACTTGGTACTTATGTAATGGTATGAGTTACGTAATGGACGTAGCTGTTTTATCTATAACAGTAGACCGCATACGTATAATGGGTCTGCATATTTACTCATCATGGAACTGTCTACGTATCATACGTAGCTAGCGTCTTTCTGTCATGCGACTTGGTACTTATGTAATGGTATGAGTTACGTAATGGACGTAGCTGTTTTATCTATAACGGTAGACTGCATACGTATAATGACTCTGCATATTTACTCATCATGGAACTGACTACGTATCGTACCTAGCTAGCATCCTTCTGTCAGGTGACTTGGTACTTATGAAATGGTATGGGTTACGTAATGGACGTAGCTGTTTTATCTATAACAGTAGACCGCATACGTATAATGGGTTTGCATATTTACTCATCATGGAACTGACTACGTATCGTACCTAGCTAGCATCCTTCTGTCAGGTGACTTGGTACTTATGTAATGGTATGGGTTACGTAATGGACGTAGCTGATTCATCTATAACAGTAGACCGCATACGTATAATGAATCGGCATATTTACTCATCATGGAACTGTCTACGTATCATACCTATCTAGCGTCCTTCTGTCATGCGACTTGGTACTTATGTAATGGTATGAGTTACGCAATGGTCGTAGCTGTTTTATCTATAACAGTAGACTGCATACGTATAATGACTCTGCATATTTACTCATCATGGAACTGACTACGTATCTTACCTAGCTAGCATCCTTCTGTCAGGTGACTTGGTACTTTATGTAATGGTATGGGTTACGTAATTGACGTAGCTGTTTTATCTATAACAGTAGAGCGCATACGTATAATGACTCTGCATATTTACTCATCATGGAACTGACTACGTATCATACGTAGCTAGCGTCCTTCTGTCATGCGACTTGGTACTTATGTAATGGTATGAGTTACGTAATGGACGTAGCTGTTTTATCTATAACGGTAGACTGCATACGTATAATGACTCTGCATATTTACTCATCATGGAACTGACTACGTATCGTACCTAGCTAGCATCCTTCTGTCAGGTGACTTGGTACTTATGAAATGGTATGGGTTACGTAATGGACGTAGCTGTTTTAGCTATAACAGTAGACCGCATACGTATAATGGGTTTGCATATTTACTCATCATGGAACTGACTACGTATCGTACCTAGCTAGCATCCTTCTGTCAGGTGACTTGGTACTTATGTAATGGTATGGGTTACGTAATGGACGTAGCTGATTCATCTATAACAGTAGACCGCATACGTATAATGAATCGGCATATTTACTCATCATGGAACTGTCTACGTATCATACCTATCTAGCGTCCTTCTGTCATGCGACTTGGTACTTATGTAATGGTATGAGTTACGTAATGGTCGTAGCTGTTTTATCTATAACAGTAGACTGCATACGTATAATGACTCTGCATATTTACTCATCATGGAACTGACTACGTATCTTACCTAGCTAGCATCCTTCTGTCAGGTGACTTGGTACTTTATGTAATGGTATGGGTTACGTAATTGACGTAGCTGTTTTATCTATAACAGTAGACCGCATACGTATAATGAATCGGCATATTTACTCATCATGGAACTGTCTACGTATCGTACGTAGCTGGCGTCCTTCTTTCAGGTGACTTGGTACTTATGTTATGGTATGGATTACGTAATGGACGAAGCTGATTCATCTATAACAGTAAACCACATACGTATAATGGGTCTGCATATTTACTCATCATGGAACTGACTACGTATCATACGTAGCTAGCGTCCTTCTGTCATGCGACTTGGTACTTATGTAATATTATGAGTTACGTAATGGACGTAGCTGATTCATCTATAACAGTAGAGCGCATACGTATAATGACTCTGCATATTTACTCATCATGGAACTGACTACGTATCATACGTAGCTAGCGTCCTTCTGTCATGCGACTTGGTACTTATGTAATGGTATGGGTTACGTAATGGACGTAGCTGTTTTATCTATAACAGTAGACCGCATACGTATAATGAACCGGCATATTTACTCATCATGGAACTGTCTACGTATCGTACGTAGCTGGCGTCCTTCTTTCAGGTGACTTGGTACTTATGTTATGGTATGGATTACGTAATGGACGTAGCTGATTCATCTATAACAGTAAACCGCATACGTATAATGGGTCTGCATATTTACTCATCATGGAACTGACTACGTATCGTACGTAGCTAGCGTCCTTCTGTCATGCGACTTGGTACTTATGTAATGGTATGAGTTACGTAATGGACGTAGCTGTTTTATCTATAACAGTAGACCGCATACGTATAATGGGTCTGCATATTTACTCATCATGGAACTGACTACGTATCGTACATAGCTAGCGTCCTTCTGTCATGCGACTTGGTACTTATGTAATGGTATGAGTTACGTAATGGACGTAGCTGTTTTATCTATAACAGTAGACCGCATACGTATAATGGGTCTGCATATTTACTCTTCATGGAACTGACTACGTATCGTACATAGCTGGCGTCCTTCTGTCAGGGGACTTGGTACTTATGTAATGGTATGGGTTACGTAATGGACGTAGCTGATTCATGTATAACAGTAAACCGCATACGTATAATGTATCTACTGACTGGGACGTTATGACCTTGTAACTATGGTGTTATCAATAAAGTATTGTATTGTATGTATGTATGTAATGGTACCATGGGCTACCTTTTAACTGAGTAATTGTACCAGGACATGTATGGATAACGGTGTTTTCTACTTACTTTCATGTTCTTTTAACAACTGCTTATTTTAAAGGTATGACTTACTTATAAGTAGAAGGCGTACGTATAAAGAAGTAAACATGGTATCAGAACATGTATCGATAATGGTGTTTGCTACTTACGTTCATGTTCTTTTAACAACTACTTATTATAAAGGTATAACTTACTTATAAGTAGGAGGCGTACGTTTAAAGAACTGAATATGGTACCAGAACATGTATCCATAATGGTGTTTGCTACGTACTTTCAAGCTCCTTGCACAACTACTTATTTTAGTGGTATAACATACTTCTTACGTAGGCGGTGCCATTATACGTAGCAAACTGCAATGTCCGTACGCAACATTGTGTATCTCCTAAACGCGTAAGTAGCTTACACCATTAAGCAGTATGGGGGAGCAGTATTAAGTAGTCTGCACCCGTATTAAGTAGCAAATTGCAAGCTACGTACGATTTTGGGTTTCATAAGGAGCTTATTTTTCTCAGTGTGATGTCACGGACACTTGGCACATGATAGCTAATTCCATTGCATATTCATTTGACATAGGTACCTAATTACATTTATCTATCCAAATATCATAAACCCTCCATGATGCGTTCAGCAAGAACCGCACATTATGACCAAAATAAAAATAGACTGTTTTGTTTGAACAAATTTCTTATCTGTGAAAATGTTATTATTGCTAAATAATAACATCGATTTTGATAATATTATTTCATTCAAATTTCGAACATCTCTGAAAAACAAAGATACTTGATTTAACCTCTATTCTAATATCAGTCGAGATGATGTTTAGTTCGAAATGAATTGTCAATGTGCATACAAATTTGACAAATGTCGCACGTAAGTAAGATATCGAACGATATGATGGTTGGATCCAACTCTAGTTTGTCTCAGAATTAAAAAAAAAAACTATGAAAGCTGTAAGAAAACCACGCCGCGGTGCCGGTCATAATATGTGGCTCCTGAATGCATCATGGGGGCATATAATATGTGGATAGATAAAGTAGTGTATGTAACTATTACCTATACATAATTAGGTATTAAAACACTCGAGGCGGTCTGAAATGGTATTTCATACAACTTTTCAGGCCTAGGCCCGCAAAGTAACTTTTTAATTTTCATTCCACTATTTGTGGCACAGCATCACGGCATTCGTCAGTCAGCAAGTCGGTAGCTCATTAGTTCCGCCGTATGCCAACAGAGGACTATAACGGGTATTATTTGAATTTGAGACAGAACAATAGATGTTTGAGTGGTAAGTATGTCAAAGAAGAGAAAAGTCGAGGAGAAGGTGGAAGCTCTCCTGGATGGAGAAATAAACGTGAACATGGTTTGGGGTGACGGAACCTGAGAACCGAAATTGCCAGTTCCCTGTATTTCTGATGACTTTCGTAACAATGATATAATGAAGTCCGAAGTAAAGCGTGTATCGTTCGACTCACCCTCCGATATATATATATGTAGGTAAGTAATATAAATCTCATGGATTCTCTAAGATAAGTTGTTTGAAGTGTTGAAGAATGCATTAGGTTGAGACTTGAGTATAAGTAGGCAGAGAGCCCGGCGCTAATTAAATTTCGTCAACATCCAACAAAACCGGATAGCATCAAATATCATAGATTGGGGGTCATACATAGATTTAGGTTCGCGTGTCTTCTGTGGACATTGCCAATGATCATGGACCTATAAATACTCAGGACAAGCTATACGCGTTGCCACAATTGAACTAGGGCAAACCTTGGCTAATCGGTGTTTTTTTGAGTTTTTTTTTAGTTTTTTTTTTCTTAATTTTGACGGATCCGTTCGGATTCTTGCTGCACGTAAGTAAGTAGAATGACAGTGACACCACCTACTGGCAATTATTACAAGCCGTAAAGATATCGAGTAACTCCGCTATTAGGCCTTAAAGTAACTATCACCGAATAACTTCATATCACAGATTAGCCAAGGTTTTCCCTACTTATTGACTTAACTTTTGTTTTCCTCAATCTGTATGACCAAGATACCCACAATCAATTGGAAAAACGCCTAAAGGGGCTGCACGCGCTTTTTGACTAGTTTTGATGAGTTTTGAGTTGATATTCCTCCGTCATTACAATAGATATATTTATGCCACAAATGTTAATCGGTTCTTCAATACTTTATTTACTTTTGCAAGAGAGTTTTTTGGAAAGAAATGTATACCTATTTATTTTCTATGATTTATTCAAACATGGTCCAAAAAAGCTCTGTTTTCAATATTAGTATGTTGTTTATGCACTTTTATATATGAAATTTACATGTTACTGTTCCTTTTTAACGTTTCTAACAACACAAGGGAGATTTTTATTTTTAACTCATTTTTACAAAAGTTACGTCCAAAAAACTGGTTTTTTGGCCTAAAACTGTTACCCCCTTATTCATAAAACTTAAAATGCCTCTGCTAAATAAAATGTGCTTTGTCCCTTTCTTATCAATACAAATGTCAAAATGACAGATAAGGACAAACGAATTTTAACGCCATTTTAGTTAAAACAGGCTTGTAAAACGTTTATGAATACGGCCGTTAAAGTTAGTGCCATATATCTCAAAAACTATGAGTTTTTAAGTAAATATGGGATACTACACTCAAGAGCAAAAGTTTCGGGTCACCCTAAATTAAATAACCGCAATAGGTTTTTTTTAAATATTTTTCACTAGTCTTATTTACATAACATACTAGTCTTCGTAATACCCAAATGTATTAGCAATTTCCGGGATCCTATCATAAATATATCAACGTCCAAAAATGACGATTTTTGCGATATCTCGCTCCGTTAACGTTATCTTTTTCATGGGTTTTTACGAGTCCGATTTAAACCTGGTAACGTGTTTCTTTTTTACTGTTATTTCTGCAGTTTAGATGTAAAATTTAATAACCAATATCATGAAAGGATTAAAAAACTGTACAACATTTGGACTATTTTAGGAAATATGACGGTATTTCATCGATCTTGAGTGTATTTCGGTTAACCTCGTTGTTTTTAATACGGTAAACCAAAAAAAACACGAAAAAACGGACGGTAGATTGAAGGTCATTGGGAGCTGTGAGCCCACTTAATGAATGCTGCTGACTGTATGTAGAATACACAACGCTGAACGAATCCGGAAGAGATTTAAAGGGCGAGTGAGTCCTTTGTCTGTATGTACATACGTGTGATGTCCACGCGTGGCTGGCTGATATATAGAGGATAAAGCGGACGCAAACAATAAGGCGCGATAAGTAGATTCGGCGGCGCGTTTCATGTGCGCCTTTGAAGGGTAATACGCCGCCGCCTACCACCGCCTACTGCCTATGAGTTCATGCCCTATGGAGGCTATGGAATATATTTAAGTACTATATACAAATAGCATAACAATGATATTTTAATAAAGATATGACAACCGCAATAAATGCTGCCAAGATTACAACAACACGAAATATCTTGTATTCTATTCTACTTACCCCTGATAGATTAACAATTGCGTAGAGAAGGAATACCTAGTTAAAATGATACTAATAAACGAAAAGGAGGCAGCTAGCGTTATTTTTTTCTCGGAAACGACTAAAGCGAAACGTCACCCGCGTCCCGCAGGCCCGCAGCATTCGCGGTTACGTAAAGTGCTTGCAAGTCTTGCAACGTCTCTACCTATACAATAGTAGTTTATGTGACTGTACATAATGAAGGGCATCAAACACGAGTGCGGGTTAACACCTTCATTAATAACATCACACGAGTGTCTTAATGCCTAATTATGTACAGTTACATACACTACTTTATCTATTCACATATCATAAGCCTCTACGATGCATTCAGGAGCCGCATATTATGACCGGCATCGCTGCGTTGTTTTCTGGCAGCTGTCATAGTTTTTTCTTAATTCAGAGACTAGAGTCGGATCTCGTTCGACATCTTACTTACGTGCGACATTTGTCAAATTCGTATGCAAATTGACAATTTATTTCGAACTAAACGTCATCTCGACTGATATTAGAATGGAGGTCAAATCAAATTTCTTTGATTTCAGAGATGTTCGAAATTTGATTGAAATAATATTATCGAAATCGATGTTATTTTTTAGCAATAATAACATTTTCACAGATAAGAAATTTGTTCTAACAAAACAGTCTATTTTTATGGTGGCCATAATGTGCGGTTCTTGAACGCATCATGGAGGGTTTATGATATTTGGATAGATAAAGTATAAAATATCATTGACAGATTATTAAAAGGTCTTATTGTCGTCACAGAGGAGAATTGTTAACTGGAAAATAGTGTCAAATTAATAATTGGGCGTTAGACTTCGTACAAGGTTTGCCCAGGTTTAGCACCGCGTTTTTCCTTCTAAAGCCCTGGCTATACTTCGTTTTTTTTAAGATTAGAATTATCTGTCAAACGGGTAAACAAAGAAGCAGTGGTCGTAAACCTTCCTTCTTCGATTTCGACTGATACCACTAAATTTCTCGGAACTGATGTACATACGAGTACATATCATTTGATATTTACCGATAGCTGAACGCATATATTTTCTTTTAAAATGTTGTATACTGTAGCCAACGATATGCCAGCAGTCTCGGCAGTCTTTTTCACACGGTCCGATTTAGTGGGATACTCCTTTCTATGGCACATTTCTGACACTCATTTGTAAATATTCACCACCCGTTTCCGCTTTTCACTGGCAGTCAGAGGATTCTGCTTTTGCCTTTTCTTCTTTGGAGATGAAAAAACATTAGCCGAAACCGGCTGCGACTTCTGTAGCCCACTCGGGCCAGCCTCGGCTTCATACATTGTAAATGTGCACCAACAAACAAAATATCTAAATATAATCTATTTAGATAGATCAACAACTAATAACAAAATTCAACAAAAACGATAACAACAATCTTTAAGTAAGCTTACAGCAATAGAAATCACAACTGACTCAACTGACAACAATATGAACTCGAATGAAAAACCCACATGAGTGAATTACAGATAGTGACAGTGACGTTTAAAAATTGTGTGAGAACTCTTCCTCTTTAGGTTTTTTAATGTACAACCTTTCCATGAAAAATTGCAAATGCAATTTATTAAAATTCTTATCTTTTCATCTTAGAATATAAATTAACTAATATTATGTTTCTTATCTGTTCACAACACTGAGTAATGTATGTATTACTAAAACATGATAATAAATACGTGATATTTATTAACTCGTATTCACTGTTCGATCCGCAGAGTGTGCCCGATAAAAAACCTTATATCTCGTTCTGCAAAGGTCTCTCTAATGCTAAAAAAAACGAAGTATAGACGGTTGCCAACACGCCCCTCCGATCGAGCGACCTTGGTCCGCACCGACCGTGTAGACAGTTTGCTTGCAGCAAAATTTCATACTACAGCGGTCGGTGCCGACCAAGGTCGCTCGGCCGGAGGGGCGTGTTGGCAACCGTCTAGCCAGGGCTTTAGAAGGAAAAACGCGGGCTTTAAGGAGTCCTCAGTAGAGAGTAGAGAGTAGAATAATTTATGACTGAAAAATTTTTAGAAAGCAAGCTTTCACTGCCGCTGCAATGTATTTTGCCTCTTTTATACCCCTAAGACATCCAAGGTAGTGGGGATACAATTTCAAAGGCCTCGCCCACTTTTACTATCAAAAAACTACTTTTCACGTTTTCCTGGTTTTCAGCGAAACCCTAAGGATTTTTACATATTTTCCTTCAAAAGAACTATTTCTGGGCTATAGGTACATTACAATGTCTATTAGTTTTCCTGCTTTTCCCGTTTAAATTGGGAAAATCGATAATTACGTAAAATTACGAAGTTTGGTAATATTAAAAGGCTTCGCCAGGTCCTAGTGGCTTTAATTAACATTTGCACTTAAAAATAATTACACATACGTAAGGGCATTTACCTTACCTTTCTAACGGTACCCTAATTGTCTTCGTTTGTCATTTGGTTACGAAGCTATGGCCGGTAGAGACCGTAAATTTTCTCATTTTCATTAACGTGGTAGCATAAGTTTGACTTTTGCTCCAATCTTTTTAGCCAATCAGAGAAATCAACTTGAACTTTTTCAACTCTTGCACAATATTACTCTATACATACCTAGTGTAGATTTTTATTTCACCTTTTTAGTAACTCTAGCCTAGCCACCGATGTCCCTTGTTGACGGACTAGCTCGGGATATAGTCTCAAGTTGGTTTCTTTACAAATACTTTTGGCTGTCTCTCCCTCGATTATCAGGGGTTCTCCCTCTATCGATTTTCATGAAATAATTACTGGAGATACCTGGTACCTTTATCTTTACTTTAAGCTATCAACTACGTCTGTACTCACAGTACGTGTATTAATATAAAATAGCGTACCGCTCAATCTGGGTCGCATAGTTTAATTAGCCTACTATGGCGTTATTTCGTACAATTTTCAACCCTTATAGGTATAATTATGTGGTCAGAGTGACCCTGAGGCACCTGGCCTTACATTTTCACTTAAGGCTACGGTCTTGCGAGGTCTGTCGCTCACAGTTAGGTTGCGAATCAACCATTAGCGATACGGTCAACCTATTTGATTCCTAGGCCACCGTAGAACCCTGTCATTTTAACTGCCTACATAGCAACGCAATAATCCTATAATTATATAGTAACCCGTTTTGACATAGCATTTACAACGGCAAGGTTTTACGGTGGCCTAGGAATCAAATTGGTTGACTGTACCTACATAAATCAATATTTTGGAACACGCAGAAACCTTTGACATTAATGTTCAGAATCAGATAAATAAGTATAGGTACATAATAATTAGACATAGATGTTGCCAGTATTTATTTGGCTCTACGCATGAAGGTAATACGACTCTAAAGCTCGACTTAAAAATATCCGTATGTTACGTTACGATACGAATGCAAAATTTATGTTTTGATACCTACTTTATTTTATTACGATGGTGTGAATAGCATATCTATGTATAAGTTGGTATGTTGTACTAACAAATGTTGCGACATCAATAAAATCACGTCAACAATAATTTATGTAGGTAGGTACCTACGTTATGCAAATAGCTGCCATAATAACCAAATAGGTATATTTAAGACATACTAAAATATAAATAAATACCGTAAAAAAGGATTGACTTAGTTCGGTATATTGTTTTATGAACTTACAGCAATAACAAGTTTTATTGAGTTAACTGAGGAGGATTATAAAAAATCATTGTTAATAGTTAGGTAGTACATCCATCAGCGCCGTTGGTGGTAGGTAAACGATATGTAGGCATGCGTGGCTATCTGCTGTATCGGTCACTTTATAAAGTTTTTATTGCGGTTTAATTAGCATCAACACGCCAACGAACCTATCTGGATCCGTCCCAAATCCCAAACCCAAGCGCGTCATCCATGTCAAGGCGCATCGTTGGTTACCTCAGCCAGCCAGCTCAATATTGCATCGGTAAATGCCAATAAACTTGGTCAATCATTCACCAATTTTACGGTAATTATTGTTGGCGCGGGGTGATTAT
This sequence comes from Epinotia brunnichana, assembly GCA_963854355.1. Taxonomy (NCBI): domain Eukaryota; kingdom Metazoa; phylum Arthropoda; class Insecta; order Lepidoptera; family Tortricidae; genus Epinotia; species Epinotia brunnichana. Next base: position 18,073,938 of record OY977940.1, on the reverse strand, counting down.
TCTACAACTAGACGACGTTAGGACAATGAACACGTTTAGTATACGGCGTTGTCCTGTGCGTACGGCACTTACGGCAGTCCATAAAGAGGGGTGACGCCATTTTGTTCCGAGCTGTCTTTTTATTGAGCACTATATATTTATGGAATCATAATCGAGTTGTGTACTGTTCTATTCGTCTTCAGTAAGGTCCGTAACCATTGCCAAATGAATTCTTTATGTAGGTAGGTACTAATATTAAACATTTTATTAAATTAGCGCGATGAAATAGGTTCTTAGTGATTTTCTATGCAAAAGATGAATAGGGTAGATTTGCATGTAGAAAACTAGTAGGTATGTTATTAATGTTATGTTACGTATGTACCTATTGTTTTATTGTGGGATTTCTTAATCCTCAATTTACTCAAAATATTTATCATGTAGGTAAACTAAAAAGTTAGTTATTTATATGCCTAGGTTTATTTATTTTAAATGTCAATTTTATAAACCAACCTAAATATATTTGTTATTGAGTGAAATAATGTATTTAGATGTAGGTATTGTCGTTCGTGTAGACACAGCTTCGTGTTGTTTGCCCGAATTACCTTCCTTTATGGTTATGATTTGTTTACGAGAGCGTCTTTATCTGTCTATTCCGCGCAGGCGGAAAGCAAAACGATGGTATGCTTAAATGCATAGTTATTCAAATATAAACGTATTAATACCTAATTATAAATACTGACTTGGCGCGTGAGTCCTATAAAGATATAACAATAAAACTATCAGCAAGCGCATGTAGGAAAACAAGCAAAGTACCTAATGTGCGAAAATGTTAAATGATCGTGAATTATTCGTGAAACGAGGAAGAGACATTTGCGTCTCAATGCATATTTTAATGTTAAAGCGCGCGTTTACCTACTCCCAATTTTATTTGCATTATTATAATGGCTACCGGCGGGTTGTATACCATAATTAGCTGAAATAAATAACTCTGAATTAAAATAAGTCGTTGGGCGCAGCTGTATATAGCTGGCATGTGCGTATATAATGGCGGCGAGCGAGGGCTCGTTATTTTCTGGTCAATTGCCGCTTTACGGCGCTCGCGCATCCCGCTTCCAATTACTGCCCAGCCGCCAACGCTATAAACCATACTCCCGCCAATATAAACCTTATATCAAACACCATGTCAACTGGCAAGCTGCCTTAAACACATTATATTAAGACACAATTTAAAAGTAACAGTCCAAGGACGGATACGACGCAATTTCACACCAGATGCAAATTACGCTTAGGTAAAACGTGTCTGAAGTCGATCCTGAGCTTTTTTTTATAATTATACCGGCTCGGTTACTTGGAAATGCATTCACGGGAAACCGGAGAGGGTTTCTTGATGTTTAATAGGCTTAGATTAAAGTTAAAAGCCGGGCCGAGGGCCTATTAAATGGTTCTCTGGACCATGAGTAGGTAGATACCAGTATGTACTACATGGAGCTCTCATTAGGAAATGGTTCAAAGGACGAACAAAAAATATTACGAAGATGCGAGATCACCATCATTATAAGGAGGTACCTATAGTGTTGCATTCGACTTTTTGATGTCTTTTCCTCCTATGTCTCAGGATAAAAATTAACATTTTTCATGGCCTTAAAAAAGGTTCGGTTTTTACTTACAATTAAGATATCTACCTACTTAACAGTATTATAGTAATCCCCCTTTTACATAACAATAGACAAAACCTTGCCGCCATCATAAAGCGAACCGTATAAGGAAAACAAAACAAACGGCTTAAAGGCATTGACTAAAATAAAAGTAGATAACGAATTTCGTGTTTTTCCTACAAAGCTTATCCAGTTTTTGATCTCATAGACATCGTAATAGATAGAGCATTCGCAAGTAACATTTTGGACCTATAACTTAGGTTAACATCACAAAAAGGTTGAGTAAACGTCGTATAAAGGTTTTAGCTGTGACTACCCGTTGTATAATAGCGTTTGATAATACGTTCTTGCTCTATAAGCTTAAATAGCTAAATTATCCTATTAGCTGTTGATGTAAAGGTTTACATAAGCATTTCATAAAGCCTTTATAGGCAGGTGCTATAAAAGCCTCCAATATAGACAGTATAGAGCAATATTACTATAACAGTGCTTGAAATCACTATTGTGAATCTAATTTGCGCTATAAGGTTTCCCTGATAACCGCTATAATAGTTGCGTTTTAGCAGTGATGAACACTCAACAATACAAGGATATTACGATATTGTGGTTCCGCAAAATCACTGCATAGTACGTGATACTTTAATAGTCATAACGATGCCATAATAGAGCAGTTTTGCTTTATAATAATCGATTTTCAGGACATTTTTATAGCAGTTAAAAGTGTTTTAAAGGTTTTTGAATGCCTATTATAATCTCATTGCGGCAGACGTCACTAGGACTCTTTTATATGGCCGAAGCTTTCTATAATGGTTTTGGTTGTTCTTTTAAAACGCAACAGCGTAATACGTAGCTGACTTTTTATCTCCTTTATAGGATAAATAAGGCACATAAGGGAAGGAAACTGCTACTTTTAAATGATAATTTTGACCTGTAATGGCATATGTATCTCGCTTACAACGTAACCGACATGGGATATGGACTAACGTAAAAACTGAAGAGCGGGCAAAACCAGCGCGCAATGTGGTTCCGTATATACGTTTGTTTGTATAAGTGAAATACCTAATAAAGGGCCCAGTGATATTAGTGATTGTAGTTTAGAATCAATGTAATAGAGGATAAAAACCAGCAACTACGCGACGAAATCAAAAATTGGGCCATTGGTGTGTAGAGTGAGACAAAACAAACGTTTAATCAGCTCGCGGCATAGATTAAATAATAAAATAAACGATTACGTGAATACTTATTAGATTAATTACAGTAATTGCATTCATCACAGGGATAGTGATCGTAGGTAAATAGTCATTATATTGCAGCCCAGACACCTTATTTTTTTTTAATATAACAATATAGGTAGCTATGTCTTTTTTGTGAATGATGATGTGACTTGGTAAAGATGAATCGGTATGTAATACACACAGGCAAAACATTTTTTACGTAAATCTTTCATCAAACGTCTTAATGCCTAATTATGTACAGTTACATACACTACTTTATCTATTCACATATCATTAGCCTCCACGATGCATTCAGGAGCCACATATTATGACCGGCATCGCGGCGTTGTTTTCTGGCATAGTTTTTTCTTAATTCAGGTTAAATCAAATTTCTTTGATTTCAGAGATGTTCGAAATTTGAATGAAATAATATCATCGAAATCGATGTTATTATTTAGCAATAATAACATTTTCACAGATAAGAAATTTGTTCTAACAAAACAGTATTTTTATGGTGGCCATAATGTGCGGTTCTTGAACGCATCATGGAGGGTTTATGATATTTGGATAGATAAAATACTATAATAGCGTTACTGTGCCCCGTATGTCAATAAATTGTCATACGAGTCACCATTATATCAACTTTATAGACCTAAAATGTCACTGCTATGGTTCCACTATGTCACTAAATGGAGATATAACTGCGCCAAATCGGCGTTACACAACCTTCTTTGGTCTTTTATAGGGCCAAAGGTGGAGTTTGAGATACGTTCTATGGACTGCTGTAGAACAAGACGTTGTTACTTGGGTTACTAGTTTTTTGAAACCGTGCGGCACGTATGTATCTTATTTATATCGGTAATTTTTGTGCGAGATGGGTGGGCAAAAGCATGGCAATTTCGGGTAAAAACCAAGGTCATTTATTACAACTATTACCGACATTACCGTAACAGTAATTAAGTTTAGCGAAGACAATAAAGGCGGTGCCGACAAAGGGAGTAGACGTTTAAAGTCGCCGCAGCATCCGCTTTCTCCGAGATAACTTCGGATGTGACGTGGCCTTGCGGGAGATAGCTTTTCACGATTACTCGATAAATTCCTTCCCCGAAGTAGGCATTTTTGTTTTAATCTCTTCGTCTGGGGCGGTGAGTCACTTAACTAAATTAAGAAATAGCCGTTTTAGGATATATTCTTGTCATTAATTATTTAGAAAATGCAGAACATTTCAATTTCAATTTATGTAACTAGGTACCTAGTACCTAACTAAATTTATAAGTAATTTTATAAGTAATTGACTACAAAAATATGGATCCGTTTTTTCAACCGTACTGCGCTGTTGGTTGTTAGTCATTGTTACAGGAGAAAACAAGAAATACATTATATACTTTATAATAAAAACTTTGTACAGTCAGCATCAGATAGTTAGTAGCTGCCAAGGTAGACACTTAGTTTTAATTTAATCCGGCAGTATAATTGTGGAATTAAATAAGAAAGCTCTTAAACAAGTAAACGCTTGAGCCATCTCAGCCCAGTCTGGGCGCAATTATTTCAAGGGAATTCGCGAAAAGTAGTCGTTTTATTTTGAACCCTTCGAGTGGCAGGCCGGCCCATATTATTGCTAATAATGAGTTACCCGCTGCTGCCATCTTACCTACGTAATATTAGTCGTGCATGATTTCGCCAAACTTCGTTGGCGGAATATTGACAATTTCTCCTTGACAACTCCTCCATCGAATCTGGTATTCGGCAACTCTGGTGTAAGTATTTTATCGTAAGTAGGTTTGGTTTTTTCGTCACTGGGTTCAATAGAAAAACATTACGAACAAATACATATTAAGGATTGATTTAAAGATATAGATTACCCCTCTTCAAGTACCTACATAGAAGCAAGTTGGGTAAGGTTCTTGGGGTCCTCCTTCCGACCTGAAAATTTTGTGAGTCGTCATTTCCGAACCATAATATATATATCTATGTTTGTCGTGTCGGGGTTTCTCACCAGCCTAGCGATGTGCCGAACATTCCCGGAGAATTTTCTTATACAAGGGAAAATAGGGGAATTTTGAAATTATGTATAATTATGTTTATACATTTAGCTATCAGCGATTTCATAACAACTTTGACCTTTGATTTTTTTACTACGACATTAAACAGTGTAGGTAATTTATCCGCAAAAGTAAATTCCCAATTTATATTCAAAGTAGGTATATTCCTGGGAATATTCCCCGAGGCAATGGGAATATTCCCCGGAACAATGGGAATATTCCCGTGGTTACTGGGAATATTCCCCTGGTCGAAACAAAACAAATTTAAAAAAAGTTTTCTATAAGTAACAAAAACGGTACAAATAAATTGTACACAAGTTATTTAATTTAAATCACAAATATAATTTTAAGAATAGAATAAGCGACACAATGTTAAAAATGAGAGAAATCACAAATAAATATTACATATACAAAATATGAACATATTCACATAATAAAGATGAAAAATCAGAATTACATATTAGAAGAATGCAGTCTTTGGCGAAACTGGCGAAAGGCATTTTATTAATAGTCGGGAACTTTTAATTTTAACTAACTTTTATTACAATGTTAATTTGCCCAATTTGTATTTTATTTAATATTTTGTTTGGGAAATATTCCCGGGAAATTCCCATACGGGAATATTTCCCGGCACATCACTACCACAGCCCCATCTATACCAGTGGTGGGCGTAGTTAGCGTTGCCTGTTCTTATGTAGTTCGGTTGGCACTTATGGCACCACTCCTTGCGATGCTGTCGTGTTTGTACCTACACAAAGTTCAAATTATGAATTGTTATGTAATTGTGTACCATTTTTATTACTCTATTTAAAAATATAGTCTTTTATGCGCTATAGAGAACGCGAACGGTGCAGAATATCCTATTCACGAGCTGTTCGATTCACCTCTATACCTATCTGACGTTCAGATGCGTTACAAATTCGCATAATCGGGAGCCAGGCTTACAGTGGATCGCCGGTTGCACTGTGAATATTTGTGAATTCATACAAGCCCGGCTTGCATTTCAAGTATCTTAGCAACTATAACAAAAGGAGGTGGGGGCTAGCGGGCAGGGCCGGGGCGTTCGTAGCGACTGTAGCGGGCCAATAAAGACGCGCAGTAAATCCACGTAATTTAGAGCGGTCGTAAATTAAAGTTCCGCTATAAACGCGGGCCGCGTACCTGCCGCGCCCGCTGCCCGCGTCACGCCACCAGGGAATAAATCAACAGACGCGGCTGGGGCTTGCTCCGATGTGCTACGCCAAATGCAACGGGGGTACATTACTGAAAAAAAAAAACCTCGTTTTTGTTCCTGAGAGCCAAGGGCAGAGTGGGATTAATTCTGGTGTGTGAAATTATATCCGCTTATGGATCACGACGCAGGTTGTACATGTATAACGAGGTATTACGTATAGGTACCTATACCTATACTATTAGTTCTGATATGAGGGATTTGCAATTGATAATCGTGCTCAGAAACGAAAAGGACTAAGTGGACTTGTGAAGTTGTGACTTGGAGACCACTGTTTTTTCTGCAACAAAGCATAGTTATATCTACCATCGTCATCTGAGACTGACAGTGACAATAGTTATGTACTTACGGTCGAGGAAATTTAATGTTTAGCACTTTTGGACTCTATGTAATGGCATTACGGTCCAAAAGTGCTAAACATTCCACTTCCTCGACTGTACCTATACCTAAGTAATCAACAATTTGACTAGGTAGGTACCAGCCGATTCCCACAATTTCTAACTATATAAGTACCTATATATTACTTATCTCGTAAATCCTCAAAAAACACCCCTTTTTTGCTACGGGTCGTCCAGTGAAAATTCTCACGCTCCGCCACTGGTAGGTAGGTACTATCGCCTAAGGGTACGGGTTCACACTTTCTCAACAAAATCGTTTGCACACACATACAGTGCATTCGAAAAATTACCCTAGAGGGGTGTACGTACTCGTACCCTTGGGCGATAGTACTAACACCACCTCAATTAGAATGAGGAATCTAGTATCGTAAATAAATAGGTGCAACCAAGTGGTGTTTTGGTTAAAATAAAAGCTTTGGTGCAGAGGGTATTAGGTACATCTCTCATCATCGGGCCCTCACTGTTGAAGATCACGACCTAATTCACGACTTACCTCCTTCGTCATAGTGTCACACTTTGGAGGTGTCCGACTTTATCATTAGATAGATTTGCTCGAGAACCGCCTGAAATAAATCAAATTAGGATTACACGATAGAAGTCCACTAAATTGATATTTGTTGATATAGAACTTACGAGACCCTTCAGGAATAATTCCTCGCATGCTGCTGCTACCAAGTTGCGAGTCGAACTCTGTCTGCACTTCGTTGTAGCTACAGCAGTTATTTAGAGGTTTGCAGCCTGAAACTAACTGCACGTTTTGGTGCAATTACCGTATGCCTGGAATATTATTTTGGCCAAAAATGACCACAGGTACTTTTTTGCACGTTCATCATCATATCTGTCGAAAGACGTCCACTGCTGGACATGGGCCTCCCCCAAAGAGAGCCACAATGACCGGTCCTGTGCCACCCGCATCCAGCGGACTCCCACGACCTTTACCAGATCATCAGTCCACCTACCCATCACGCTGCGCCTTCCGGTACGTGGTCGCCACTCGAGAACCTTTCCGCCCCAACGGAAGTAATAGGTATCCCTTTAGGGTTGCATTCGACTCTTTGAAGTCTTTTCCTCCTTTTTTTCAGGATAAAAATTTACGTTTTTCATAGCCTTAAAAAAGGTTGGGTTTTTAATTTTTACTTAAAATTATGATACTTAACAGTATTATAGTAATCCCTTTTACATAACAATATACAAAACCTTGCCGCCATCATAAGGCGAACCGTAACTATAAGGAAAAAAAATGAAACGGCTTAAAGGAATTGACTAAAAGTAGATAACGAATTTAGATAAATAATTCAATTGCTTGCATTTGGTATACTTATTTATAAGTAGTCTGACTTGTCTTATGCTATAAAGTCTGCTTTTACTGTGCAAATATAAATAGCATTATTAACAACGTTGTCGCTCTCACTCACGCATAACGTGGCTCAGTGAGCGTACGGCTAACGTGAGTTACAATCGTAACCTTACGATACGTAACTACAGACCAGAGCGAATAAACGCGCTTCAAATAGATTTCGATTCGACCCGTCAAACTTGTAACTCACACTGCCGTTGTACTACGAACGAAACCAACTGCAAAACTTTAGGCTCTAGCGTTTAGTTTTCGATGCGTAATTTAACGTTCGATGCGTATACTTCGATTTTTTTAGCATTAGAAATTCGATAAACAAAGAAGCAGGTGTCGTAAACCTGTTTCTTTAGAAGTTAATAATAAAATATTAAATTACTGTGTATTTTTGTTTGTTACATCATAGGTACTTATCAATGATTTCACATTTCCTATCACTTAGGTTTGTAAATATTATATATAATTATATTATTATTAACTATTTCTAACCTAACCTAACCTTTCACTACATTAAATTGGGTGGTTTTAACCTTAAAATGCATGTATATCAAGTGGTCTCTCTGAAATAAGTAAGTTGAACCTATTGTAGCTTAATTTGAAGCTTTGCCGACCTCGTCCACCTCCACCACACACTAGTGCGATGTAACCTTGTAGTTATTAGGAGTTATTATTTAGTAAATAGTATCAGAGTAAGGGCCGCACTCAGGCACCTGAACTGAACCGCACTATCAACGACAGATAATAACAATAACAACAACAATAACAAATAACTTTAACGGAAAACAATGAAACTTAAAAACTCAAAACAACAAGATTCTGGGATAATGACAAAGTATCGCACTTGCATTCGCATGACATACGAGATAAACGTAGTGATTGTATACTCTTTGTACGAGATGAGAGTGACGTTTAAAAACAAACATGAACAATGTAATGGCGGACATTTTATCCGACCGATTGCAAATGTCAAAACGCTAAACTCTTATTGATGTGGGACACGATCTCTTCAATTTAGTCGCAATTTATGCGTTTAAAACGTTCCGTTTGTTTGAAACCTCTGCTTCTCTGGGTTTTTTATCATGCAATTTTTTTGCGATACATTAAAAATAACACAAATAAAATATTAATGCTGTATTATTAAATAATCCTTTTAAGTAAATGCAAATTACACATTTTGCTATAATCTAATATGTTTTAAAAAATGTTTCCATAGTTTTCCACTTATTCCGCCGCATTTACGGCAGGTATCGTAAAACGTGTTCTATAAAAAACCTTACACTTACTTCTGTCAAGGTCTTTCTAATGCTAAAAAAATCGAAGTATAGGTACTACCAATCGGTAGTGTGAGACATTTCGAATCGAAGAATACCGTCGTGACTGTAGTTTACTATTTCACTTGCAAAATGGCCCGTGATATCGTATTATTCCGTCAAGAGTTACCGTAGATCCGATCGAAATTTATCTCAAATTAAAGGGCTTATAAAAATAAGGGTTTAGAATTGACAACATATATCCGCAAAATTCGGATTGTCGCGTATTTTGTATATAAAAATGCAAATAAATGGCCCACGTGCCGCCATATTGTATCGACACTATCGACGTCGCGATGCGCGTATTCTGTAATGTCTTAACCGACAAACGCTAGCATTTAAATTAAAACGATAAATGCTTGTGCTGTGCTATAAGGTTGAATATTGGAAAATCGATTAACTATACGAACTATCGTAGAGTCGATCGCGGGTGAAGTAATGTTTATGTGACTCACGTTACGGTTTGGATTTTTAGTTCTATGAGTGACCGCCAGGGGCAGTGTATAGACTTTTCATACTAAATCTTAACGATAGGCGCTAGAGCCTGTAGTAAACGCGACTCACTTCAATCCCACGCTGTAGGTACTTTCAACTCGCAAGCGTGTGTCTTTAAATATATATATATTTTTTAATTTTGAGAGCTTTGCTCCCGCTTCCGTCTTCTAACCTATCCGCGATCCGAGTAGGTTTTGCCACTAAGTCCCTGTTCAAAGGGTAGGCATCAAAAAAACTTTTCTCTGAAATCAACCAATGCCAAGATAGTGGTGTTATATCGTAGGCAGTAGGGAACAAGGGCTTAATGGCAAAACCGACTAGGATCGCGGATAGGTTAGAAGACGGAAGCGGGAGCTATGCTCCCGCTTTCGTCTTCGAGGTTATTTTTTTATAAAAGAGTGGAAAAACTTGTTATTAAAACTTACTACTAATGACAATTAGGCAATTTACTACTAAGACAAACATAACTAGGCTCATAAAATACAGTGGTAAATTATGCGAATGGGTAAAAAACCTATTGAAAAAATAAACTACTGAAAAATAAATAAATTGGGAAAAAATGCGAATGGTTACAAATGCTTTCGGGAAAGGAAGCTAACGAGAAAAAACAAAGTGGTAAAATTTGCGAATGGCATTAATCGCCTCTTAGAAAAAACGATTTTCGGAAAATACAGTATACACTCGATATAACGCCTCTGCCTGGAAAAGGGTTAAACCTTGGCCATTCCACTAGCTTTTTAGGCTAGACAGGAGGTACTTATAGGTTACATTACCGTAAAATACTTACCTTACCTGTAGAATAGGTACTTCATTCTTTAAAAAATGATTGATCAGGATATAGGCGAAATACAATTGCTTCATCATATACATATAAGTACAACTGTGCTCATGGTCTGATTAAACACAACCCTTCCCCGGTACCTGCAAGCACTATAAACCCCATGACGCCGTCTTTACGATTACGGGCGCATTATCTGGTTTATCTGACCTAAAACCCAACAAAGAGATAAAGGTCCCAAATTTACGCCGCCTTATGTAAATAAATTATCCAAGCCATTGTGCCCCGATCCCCGGATTGTCTAAGTAAACTTAGGATACGTAGGTATAGTGTGTCATAAATCTTTGGGGTTGCATCGGCGTCGTGCCACGTGTTTTTATAGTCCAAGTCTACGGTGCAGCGATAGGTGAAATGTTACTTTTATTTGGCTTGGCTTGGATTAGTCGTTTTGTGGGAGAATACGGAATGTGATATATGTGGGGTCGCTGAAAGCAAGGGTTTGTTATATAGGTACTTGCATTTGAACCTTACTGATGATGAAAAAGCGGCCAACCTAATTTGCCCGAGATTGTATTTAGCTCCACAACGTTTTCAAGCTACGCCTGACTCCTGGGTGCTCCTGGGCAGCGACTGTAGAGGAGGGCATTCTCTCTCGTCTGTGACATCTCCTTTCTTCAATCTACCTTTCAACTTCGTCACAGTTCTATACAGGTTTCCTCACAATGTGATTCTTTACCAGATTTAAGCTATGATGAACGTATAAAAGTAGCCATACTACATACTCTACAATAGCTAGTTATAGGTACCTATATTCCATTTCAGTTGCCAGAATCCTCAAGTGAATAAAGGGTCGGCAACGCGCTTATGATTCTTCTGGAGTCACAAGTATCCATAGGCTACGGTACCTGCTTACCATTAGGCAGGCCGTAAGCTTGTTTGCCACCGTCATTGTATAAAAAAAAGCGGCCAAGTGCGAGTCGGACTCGCACATGAAGGGTTCCGTGAAATAAATTGCGGTTTACGATTTATGACGTATTAAAAAAAACTACTTACTAGATCTCGTTCAAACCAATCTTCGGTGGAAGTTTACATGGTACATCATATATTTTTTTAAGTTTTAAAATTCTCTTATTTTAGAAGTTACAGGGGGGGGGGGGCACACATTTTACCACTTTGGAAGTGTCTCTCGCGCAAACTATTCAGTTTAGAAAAAAATGATATTAGAAACCTCAATATCATTTTTAAAGACCTATCCATAGATACCCCCACACGTATGGGTTTGATGAATTTTTTTTTTTTGAGTTTCAGTTCTGAGTATGGGGAACCCTAAAACTTAATGTTTTTTTTCGATTTTTGTGTGAAAATCTTAATGCGGTTCACAAAATAGGTACATCTACTTACCAAGTTTCAACAGTATAGCTCTTATAGTTTCGGAAAAAAGTGGCTGTGACATACGGACGGACAGACAGACAGACGGACATGACGAATCTATAAGGGTTCCGTTTTTTGCCATTTGGCTACGGAACCCTAAAAATGAAACTTATTGGTTATCTAAAATCGTAGGTAGGTAGGTACTAGGTACAGTCACCAGCATCAATATATCATAAGAACGAAGGCCGCAAACATATCTGATACACCTCTATTCCTAGAGCCGTTAGAGCGTCTTAGATATTTTTGCGGCCTTTGATCCATCATTATATTGATTCCGGTAACTGTAGGTACCTATACCATCGATTATTTTAAATCGATGACCTATACCTATATCTGCTGTCCGTTGCTTGCGTAGGTACCTAATGAAGATTTTGCTTATCTAGCCGTTTATTTTTGTTTAAAGTTAAACGAGTGTCATAAATAGTTCTAGAACAACCAATCAGAATTAGTTACAAAGGTACCTACGTATTTATTTCGTTTACCCATGTCCAAGTGTGTAAACTCCTTAATTTTAAAACATTTCAGATTTACTTTTAATTTATTATTGAAGTGCGTGTATGAAATCAAAACCACACTCGTGTAGGTATGTAGCGCAGAAATACCACGGCAGGAGGCGTCCATTCGTTCACCGGCGTTCATCGTTGCTTGCGTAGGTACCTACCTAATGAAGATTTTGCTTAGACGTTTATTTTTGTTGATTAAACAAGTGTCCAAAACAATTTTAGAACAACCAATCAGGATCAGAATTAATAACATAGGTAGGTACGTATTTATTTCGTCTACCCATGTCTAAGTGTGTAAACACCTTAATTTTAAAACATTTCAGATTTACTTTTGATTTATTATTGAAGTGCGTGTATGAAATCAAAACGACACTCGTGTATGGTAGCGCAGAAATACCAAGGCAGGAGGCGTCATCCCGTCACCGGCGTTCTGCGTTCCATGCGAGCTTTATCTGCGATCGCCCCGCCCAGCGGCCGAACATGGCGTCGGCAGGCGCCGACCGCCGACTATATCCCTAATGAAAACCACTCTTATAATTAATTCACAGCAATCACATGAGCCACGGCACAGCTTTTATGTTTATTGTTTCCATATCATTTTAAACCACACATTTTGATTTCTCCAGAGTGTCACTGCCATAATATTTTATTCGGTAATGTGTTTGTTTAGGCATTATCACCGGCTGCTGTTATGATTATTGCTTAATTGTTACGCAACTTTTCACTTAATAACATTTTATTGTTGAGTGAAGTTGCATATTTCATGGCATTAAGACTTATTACGAGTTTCAATTAGATGCCTGCTATTTGGTTTATGGCCCATTAGCCCTATGCAGTCACTGCCCTTCCCAGTTAAGGTACCTGAGGGGCGGTCGGGAATCTTTATTTGTACTTACTTTTTACCTTAGTATAATAACATTTTTTTTTATTTAGTTTAACCATATTAACTTACATACTCAATTATCGCTCTTAATGTCACCGGGCATGTGTTTTTATTTTATTATTTTTCTTTCTCTTTTTATATTTTGTTAGTATTTAACCCCCCGGATTCACAACACTTCAGGGGCTGCACCCCTGACTTACTCCGCATGATGATGTAATATAAAATAAGTAATAAATGGTGTTGGCCACACATATTGTATTTATTTTTAAGGCTAATAATTTAAGACTCCCTTGTAGTGGCTGTTTGTTTACCTAAAAAAAAAAAAATTACATTGCAAAGAGGTCAAAAGTATCTGACACGCTCCAACAGGTCTACTGTAGGCTGTAGGTAGTGTACCTAGATAGGTACAGCAAGTCAGAAATTTTTGGACGCCTTGTCTTGTTGTAATTTTTATTAGGGGTAACTTACATACGCATTTAATGTAGGTACAGTCGCCGTCACATACATAGGTACACTATAGGTGTTCAAAAATATCGGCACATGCACCCTAATGCCTTGAAAATAGAGGTGTGTTCCGATGTTTGTGACGTGCTTGTTTGCTCTTGAAGTGCTCCGATGTATGTGATGGCGACTGTACATTCGCCATCACATACATCGGCAATACCTGGCAATTGGGAATGTATGAAAATTTCAGAAGTGCCTAATTATTTTTTTGGTGATAGCAATAACCTTCGTTAGCACCAAAAAAAAGTAGCGGACATTTAAGCTGCGTCAATTATTTTTGAAAAATATAAACAGTTTCCTCACTTACTTACGTTTTGGGTTTAGGACGGGCCTAACTTTAATTGATCCGTCTGACCTTGGCAATGACAAATATAGCTGCTGCAGCTGTTAATGTCTTTGCCAGTGTCAGTTTACTACGAAAATTTAAGATATTTTCTTGTAATATCTATGTAATACGGATCAAGTAAACGCCGTCCTAAACCCAAAACGTAAGCGAGGAAAATGTTTATATTTTTCAAAAATAATTGACGCAGCCGAAAAGTCTGCAACTTTTTCCTGGTGCTAAGGAAGGTTATTCCTATCACCAAAAAAATAATCAGGCACTTCGGAAATATTCATCCATTCCCAATTACGACCTAGATGCTAGATATATAGAGCTTCTTTCGCCATTGGTAGACTAGCTACACTCCCACTACATGCTGTCCGCGTCTGTTACTTTGCCAGCATACAGTCTCTTCTCTTATACAGTACGGGCTCGAGCTGTGGGGACGCGCGGCCAAAAATGTAAACTTATTCTACTACATTTATGTTTGTTACCTAGCTATACCTAAGTGGAGGATGAGTTTAACAGCATAACTAGATCGCTGTTAAACATAGTTTTCCGGCTGCAAAAACGAGCTGTGAGAGCGATGGCGCGAGTGCCATGGCAGCATGAGTCGGCTAAACAATATTTCATCGACTTAGGCATTCTTACCTTGCCAAGCCTCTTAATACTACAAATAGCCGTCTACACTAGGGAGAACCTGGACATATATCCTAGACGGGGGGATGGAAGCGATCGAGTCACGCGTTATAGTCACAAACTGGCACCGGTGCCTCGAATGCTGGTCAAAATGGCTATTAAGACCATACACGTAATGGGCCCTTCTGTATATAATAAATTGCCAATAAGCATAATAGACGCTTCTAGTCCGGTCAGTTTCAAAAATTAACTCAATGCATGGCTTGTTGAGCGGTCGTTCTATAGTATTGAAGAGTTTTTAAATTCAAAATAATATAATGAATGGCTAGCTTACTATGTTAATAACCTAAGCTTATTTTAATAAGTACTATAGGTATCATCATCATCATCATCATATCAGCCGAAAGACGTCCACTGCTGGACATAGGCCTCCCCCAAAGAGTTCCAAAGTGACGTTACCGGTCCTGCGCCACCCGCATCCAGCGGACTCCCGCGACCTTTACCAGGTCATCAGTCCACCTTGTGGGGGGCCTACCAACGCCGCGCCTTCCGGTACGTGGTCGCCACTCGAGAACCTTTCCGCCCCAACGGCCATTAGTTCTACGTGCAATGCAAATATATAGGTATATATTTTACTATTAATATGTTGACATGTAATTTTTTATTACCAATAAATTATGAGTATGAGTATATCGTCGGGTGATAAGCAAAACTCACTAAGTAACAAATACCTACTTAAATCAAAGGTCGTATCTCGATATCGACTACGTACCGAGATACGAGGTTTTGAAGATCAGTGACAGTTTTGGTAGTGACTTTTGCTTGTCACCCGACGATATATGCCTTCAAAACAAGAGTGAATACGTGACATAGGCAATTACTTACTGAACCAGTAAGCTTCATCTTAGGCGCTGTCTTCGCTTACCATCAGATGAGACTTCACACTGTCAGTCTTTAAAGAATAACACCTAAATGGACCGATGGAGGTAGGAGTTTCGCAGTTCCAAATTCCAATTAGTCCATCCATAGCGCTGGTATTTACCTATACTTATTCCTGAAGACGCTATACGAGTAGGTACCTAATTAGTAATAGGTAAATGGGGTTGTTGGCGTAACAGCAAACGTTTGTCATAGGTAATTGGAAAACACGCGTTCAAACATTCGCAAATTGTATTTGGCATCATTATCAGTACTTAGGTATCACCACATCGGATTGATTGATTCTAAAGTCGCAAAATAATTCGTAGTTTCAGAAAACTACGAATTATTTTGTGACTTTAAAAGATAATCAAGGTGTAGTCCAATATTATTTATTTCAGGTTGGTTTTTGTGAAAGTTTACAGTTTACAGTCCCCCGCGGCTATGAAGTCAATCCTGACCACAGATGTATGAATATAAGGAGATCGGACATGGCGGCCGATTTGTATAGAGTGAGCCTGTCGCAAGTACATTAACCCACACAACGCCCAAGTAATTGACAAGACAAAGCACGCACACATCTAAAACACACACACTTGTATACCTACACGCTTATTTGACAATAAACACGCATCATATCAGGCATTTTGGGAAAAAACGTAATATTCTCTGCGATCAGCACGCGTGCACAGTATGGCAGTGTATGCCCATTGAGCATACAGCTGCGACACGGCCGCCGGCGGCTTGTCCTCTCTCTAGTATTCTATGCTCTGAGATTCTGACACACTGCGCAACTATGAAGTTTCTGAATAATGACAATGTCAACCATAGGAACAAAATACATATTCAACCCTATTAAGAGGCATGTCTCAGGATTGACTTCATAGCCGCGGGGGACTGACTTTGGAATTATTTAGTTATTAATAATTAATTAATTATTCATTACGTATTTGTAGGATAAGTACCTAAATGTTTATGGTAGTAAAAAGCTCTACCTAGAGTTGTGCAGTCATACAGAATCAGTGACCCTGGGTCGCAGTCCTATATAATTTGTATGACACTAAGACCCTGGTTGGACATAGGCCTCCCCCAAGGAGTGCCAAAGTGACCGATCCTGTGCCACCCGCATCCGGCGGACTCCCGCGACCTTTACCTACCAGGTTATCAGTCCACCATGGGGGAGGCCTATGTCCTGCAGTGGACGTCTTTCGGCTGATATGATAATGATGATGATGATGAAGACCCTGGTTATGACAGTAATTTAAATAAATATATATTTGTGGACAATCTTACACAAATCGACCTAGTTCCAAACTAAGCAAAGCTTGTTTAGTTTAGTTAAACATCCATGACTCAGGAACAAATATTGGTGTTCATCACCAGAAATCGTTAATTTTGTTCGTCATTTTTGGTGCAGCGTAGGTGCTGTTATCGGAATTGGCATGGACAATATCAACCAAAATTGTTAATTAGGGTAATTAAGCATTACGATTGAAATAGTTTATACCAATTCCGTTAACAACACTACGCTGCACCAAAAATGCAACAACATTAACGATGTCTCCTCATCACACAAATAATTGCCCTTACCAGGATTCGAACCCCGGACCTCTAGCTTCGTAGGTATAGGGTTATTCCCAACTGGGTAAACCTATTCCTTCGAGGAACGATTATACATATTTCTTCGATTTTAGTAACCTTTATTAGTCTCTTGTTTATCTCTAAAATTAGTTTCGTCAAACAAAATTATGCTTAGGTACCTACCTAATATTAAATAATAGGTAGGTACCTAAGCATAATACTGCACGCATCATTTATCGTCAATTCAGTGAGACCGTCACGAAGACAGATTATTCCAAGACTAGTCAAGATCTAATCTAATTGAAAATTTAGTGAAGAAAGTCATGATAGAGTCATGGTACCTATATAACTATAATACTTATCTATATCTAGGCTTGCCTCAAAATAAATGTCAGGCAAGCCGGTGGGAATCGGCTTGTATGGGTGCTCCGCCACTGCAATGTAGGTACCCACTTAATCAAATTCCACACGAAGATTTCACCCATTTCCATTACCTAAGTATAATAATATTGTGAAAAATGAGTATGAGTATTCCAATCTATTTGATATATCACAAGTTTAAACAAAATGTAAATTTATAGGTACATTCGTGGAAATAACATAGCTAGCTAGAGTAGCTAGACGCCACATTAAATCGGCGAACACCGACAATTAGCGACTAGCGACAAGGCAATTAGCGCTGATCGCGCCGATAGCGACATGGTTTTAATTAGGTAGGTATATTCTACATTGCGTCATTAAAACTTGAAAGTGTTAGAAAACATTTACAAAATACTTTGACTATACCTCATTCCACATAACGTTAGAATTTTAACTGACAAATACGTCTACGTTTTGTCGTTTTGGTAGGTTATCATAGGGAAATATTGCATTAGTTTTACTTATTTCTATCATTAAGTCCTTTTCAAACATGACATTAAGAATGCTTTTAAAAGCTTTCTATAAACTTGCAATATACAGTGGCGGAATGAAAAGGTTTATCAGTTTTCAAATCAAATCATTTACGCGTTGCAAGCACATGTTACCTTTTTAAACTGTGTACACTGAAAAAAATGTTAGGTTGGATTTACCAGATTCCGTGTAAATGTTACCAAAGTTAGCGGTTGATTTCGGTCCTATCACGAATTTTGGTTGATTTTATCAAACTAAATAAGTTGGTGTTGTACCAAATTTATTTGGTAGATTACACCTATATTTTATAGTAAATAGTAAAATTGTTTACCAAAGTACTTTAGTAACATTTCTCATCAAAGTACTTTAGTATATTTTTTACCAAAGTACTTTAGTAACGTTTCTCACCAAAAAACTTTAGTACATTTTTAAACAAAGTACTTTAGTAACCTTTTTATCAAAGTAGTTAAGTATATTTTTTTTCAATGTAGTTTGGTGTAATCTACCAAACGGATATTTTTCATTTTACCAAACATACTCGTCTTTTTTTACCAAATACCTTAGGCATGTTCTACTGTTACTATTTTTTGGTACAAATTACCGAAGTTAGTCAGTAGAAAATGCAAAAGTAATTTGGTAAAATGTACAAAACAATTTGGTAGATATAGCACTTTCTATTGGTACAATGTATTAAATCATTTTGATTGAAAGAGCTGAACTTAACTTGTAAATATAATGTAATTTATTTGGTGAACTCTAACAAACAAAGTTAAGTAGTATTTACTAATCACGTTCGGTGTATTTTGTCAGCTTTAGTTTGGTAATATTTACCAGGTTTATATTTTAGTTACTACTAAAGGTGTTTGATATATCAACCAGATATGTAACGCAGTTTTCATCAAAGTTAGTCTAGTATCATCTATCAGATTGGATCGTGCTTTATATCAAAGATAATATTGTATTATCTACTATAAGTGGATCGCAGATTTTATCAAATATAATTAAGTATTATCGATCATGTGTTTCGTATTTTTTCCTAAAATTGGTTTGGTAATATCTAACAGACTTGTACTGTGGTTTTTACCAAATGTTTACTAGTAATATCAACCAAGATATTATCAGTGCTTGTTCTGCTAATTGTACCGGTCTTAGTTTAGTAAAACGTACCAAATAAGTAGTGTACAGTTTAATGGTGTTAGTTTGGTTAATTTATCAAACTAACACTAGTAAAATGTACACATCTTTTTAGGTAGATATCACCAAACACATTTTTGATTTCCAGAGTATAAATAGGGTGTGGTATCATTGAAAATTAGAAACTTGCAATATTGCTGACATGGTATGAGAGTAAAATTATATTGCAGTTTAGATTTTCAAACTACGTAGTTTTCTATGTAGATTGAAGATTATTCGTAGCCACACCCTAAAAATATTGTAGATAAAAAAAAGCTAACAGGAACTGAAAAAAATTATGTTTTAAGACCTTAAGACAAACACTTCAAAAATATGCAGGCTTATTGGTAACCAACGTATTTCTTTTTAGGGAGATATAATAAAGCTCATTTGCAATTAAAAAAGGTCATGAAGGCTATCCGAAAATCAGCAGTTCCTAGAGAGTGAAAATTTACAAATTGCCTTTTTTAAATAGATAACACTGTTAAAAGGAATAACGTCGATTTACCAGTAACCTTATTTAATATTATAAGGTCTATATAAATACGGTGGTTTGAAGAAAAATAGTCCGAATTTTGGTACATGTAATAAACTTTATTTTACGAATCGATACAATAAACTGTAGATCACTTATTTTAAAATTATGTCAGTGACTCAGTAGGGTAAAAAACCTTTCTTATAATAAAAGTCAAAAGGCTGCCAGGTTGCGGCCCACATTCTTTCCCTGCGGCTGACCGTACGTGAATCGAATTCCTTGGCTGTACATATCTTAACTTTAAGTTTACGAGATAGATACCCTGTTCACGGTATACGTAGTAAGTGTGAATCTTATAGGCTGAGTTACAAGTCATGATAAAATTTGCTGAGTAGTCTTATAGACTGGGCTCTCAGTGGAGTATCGTTTGCAAAAATAGCGCACCGTATTCTGACGTCTTTGTGTAGATTCCAGACATACAATCAACAGAATTCGCTGCCCCAATATTATAAGGTTCCATGTTGCAATTTTATCAACTTGAAATTTGAAGTTTATAATATTGGGGCAGCGAGATGTTGCCAACCGTATTCTGCGTCCAGGCAGTGAAAAGTTTTGAAGCATACATCCAGCGCTTTCAGGAATGAGTCGATATTATAAAGGATGTCGTCATAAGCAACATAAAAGTCCTTTAGGGCATCGATGGTCGGTCTGACAGCAATGATGATGGGTTGGCACCGCAGTCCCTTAGCCATTTGGGCTTTTATCCAATAGTCCAGCTGGGTGAGGACTTCGCTTTCGTTCTGGAAATTAAAATATATTGTTTATTTTTAACCGTATCCATACTAATCCTACTAATATTATAAATGCGAAAGTTTGGATGTATGGATGAATGTACGTTTCAATGAATCTCAAAAACTACTGGACGAATTTTTAAGAAACTTTCCAGTTATCTTACGAGTATATATCAGAATATGACAGGCTATAATTTATTTCAAATTTCGTAATTTTTAGTATTAAAAATGTGAAAGTGTGTCTGTCTGTATATCTGTATGTCTGTTACCTCTTCACGCTTAACCTGCTGAGCTGAAGGAGATGAAATTTAGTAGGTATCGAGATAATTGGAGTCCCGAGGGAGGAGATAGAAAGAAAGAAAGAAACATTTATTCGAGACAAACAACACACAGCGTTTGTCACGAAACGGTTCTATCTCAGCATAATGCTGGCATTGCTGCCAACGCTGGTCTTCCGATAGAACTGATTAGGATAGTTTTATCCTGGAAATCATCCCCTAAGGAAGTAAAATGGGTAGTGAAAATTTGTATTGGAGTTTATATTAAATCCTTATGGCCGTTTGTATGGAAAGTCGTCATCACACAATAGTGTTTAAAATGAAATTATACCTTTGCATGAAGAATGAAACTGTTCATAGCTTCTTGAATGCTTGGCTTTACGGTTTTTTTTTACCATCTGTATCTTTGTAGTGTAATCTCACAGGTTATTTTATATCCAATTATTATTATATTTTATATCTGGAAAATAAAAATAAATATTTAGTTTTGTATGATGCATATTAGTTGACTTAATTAGATCAAACATTATGTTTATACAATATTGGTTATTTTATTTGGTGCCAACACCCTATTCAACACTAATTAAACATCAGAATAATGATAACCAATCACGTAAAAGTACATTATTGCAGAGGCCGGAATGGATGGATGGGTAGAGTTTGACGGACGAAGCGTAGCTTAATCCGTCAGTAAATACGAATCCACGAATTGCCATTTCCTCGACGTTTCGATTTTGGGGTGATATTCGTGATTTTTTAATAAATATTATGATAACCAACCTCCGCTTGGATTTACTTCGATCAATTTAATGTAGACAAAAGCAGCTTTAATCGTTTTCAAATGATTAAACGCATAAGAACTTGGGCCATTTCTTGAATAGTAGGAGCTCTGATCCTTTAAACTTGGTTTCAAAATCCAATTCAATCTGAAAAAAAAAACGATTTTATGTATTTGACTTAATGTGCGAAATGCCTAGGTATCTTGTTCTTCATCCATAACGTTTTGTCGAGATGCAGGCTTTGGTCAGCCAAAAACAAATATTGAATAATAAGAAATTCAAGTATGTAAATTATTTATCAGGGGGTGTTACCATACATTAAAAAGCGGTCAAGAGTCAGACTCGCGGACTGATTTCCGGGATGAAAGTATCCTACGTCCTTTGCCGGGACTCAAGCTAAATATCTACATTCCAAATTTCATCTAAAAAGAGCCCGTTCACGTACTGACTAGCGCCACTGGTAAATATTTGAGATTATTTAAATTTATGAATAAGTTTGATGTACTAGTTTTTACGTTGCTGGATTCGTCAATCTATGCGTCCAAAATTATGATGGCCGTTTTTCTTTTGATTTTATCAGCGGCCTACTTATTTAAATAATCTCAATAATTTACCAGTGGCGCTAGTGAGCACGTGAACGGGCTCTTATTATTTTCTCTTAGTAATTTCGGATTTTTTATGTTTCTCTTTGCTAGCTTCTGCCCGCGACTCCGTCCGCGTGGAACTCGTTTATATCGTAGCTCCATACAATTTTTTAACCACCTAGTTCACCGACTTTAACTATTTGATGTCCTTCCTCGGGACTCTAAACTATCTTGATACCAAATTTCATCTAAATCGGTTCAGCGGTTTAAGCGTTAAGAGGCAACAGACATACTGACACACTTTCGCATTTAAATGTAGAACAGTAGTAAAACAGACAGGAATACTTACATGAATAATGTTTTGGAGTTTGTTCAACCCCCGCTTGAATAATATTATTTCCTTTAAACTGGGAATCAGCTCCTTCAGTTCATTTCTTGAATGGAGTCGAGTAAATTTAACGAATTCTGATTTTCTAAAAAATAAGACATATATGTAATTCATCAGTCTTTAAACTCATTATTTAATGTTCAGTTAGTTACATACAGACAAAATACAAACGCAACGATGGCCAACCAAACCGATTTGGTAAATTTTACTGAAATTCGTTTTGTAAATTAATCAAAGTAATTAGGTAGGTAATACGTAACCAATATTTCTAGGTCAATATCTAAGCCTGAGTTAAGCTTCCTATTCATATTAAACTATTATCACAAAATTATTATATTTAATCATTAATAATAAGGAGGTATGGGTGGGGAATCCATATACGATGTCAACTATAGGTTACCCTGTGTTTCAGACAAAAAAGAACTAACAATGGAATAAGTACGTTATTCACATACAATATCATTCTTATTCACAATTAATTAATTAGGTATCAGTGTTGCCAATTTAGCACTTTTAGTGTAATATCGTTCTAATGCTTACCTTCAAAACTTGTTATGGTAGATTGAGATAATCCCCATTCCTTCAAATATTCAGTCACCCCCACACTTAAGTCATCGTCGAGATCACTATCCATAGTTGGTTACACTTTGCAAACTAAATCCACCACGCACCAGCCGAAATGAAATGGCGCACCAAGAAAATTTCATTAAAACGCAAACAAAACAAAGTGACTATATACAATGAACTACCTCAACGCAATGAAGCTTGCCGCGCCGCGCGCGCATCGCAAGATGCTGTAGCCGGGGGAAGGGGCGCACCTCCGCAGGGCAGTCGGGGAGGGCAATAGTCACATCTCACTCTTATGTTTATAAATTAAGTAGGATGGAACTATGCATGCAGCGGTATTGTTTTGTAAAATGTACCAGACTTTTACCTAGTTAAAATTACCAAACTCTTTGGTAATTTTAACAAGGTATAGGTCTGGTAGTGATTGCAGCGCTTTCTCAAAAGGTACGAGTAGATAGTTACCTATGTACCTACTAAACGCGAAATGGTTCGTGTTAATGTTGTTGGAAAAAATAGACTAGGTAAGTACTTAATACTGTTTTGTGTGGCGTGAAAGGTTGCAAAATAACAAAGCAATAGAATCTCATTCCTACGACCAACAAGTAAAGACAAAACGATTTATTACTTGATTATATACTTATAACTAGCGACCCGCCCCGGCTTCGCACGGATTTATACGTATGATGAATGAATTATACATATAAACCTTCCTCTTGAATAACTCTATCTATTGAAAAAACCGTAAGCGACTTTGTTGTATACTATGTAATGATTAGGTATTTTACCAATTGTATATTTTAAAACGTCAATTAATCAATGATAAAGTTAAAGGTACATCCAGCAGCAAAAGTAGCTACGCGGGTCAAAGTGCTCAAAATGATACACATGGCTCTAATGTCAAGAGGATACGGACTTTCTAGATAATTTCGAGCGTGTTATTTTGTGTTGCTACTTCTGCTGCTGACTGTACCTACATGGGTACACCATGTAGTATCTACTTACTAGTTTTGTCAGCGGCTTGGCCCGCGTGACAAACGTAAGTAATTTGCTTATTTATGAAGACGTCCAAACAAACACCAAGAAAGGACCAACCAATTAACACACTTTCACATTCATACATTAGTAAGGATAAGAAAGGATATTACTTACTCGTATTAAGGAAAAGCCACGAAAACTTTAACGTCGTTAAAGCCTAATTAATACATAGATAATCAGTAAGTAAGTACCTACGCAACTTAACTTTTTTTGTCTGGGAATAGGTATGGCAATCTGTGGTATGGCTCTGCAAATTATTAATTTGGGTATAGTCTAGCTAGGTAGGTACCTACATACAACGTGAAAGGGGGCCTAGATTATTATTTAATTTTATTTAATACACAGAGTATATAAACATAATAACTAACATGGTCTCGCAAAACTGTCGGAACAGTTTGTCTGTGTGATTATACACATCATAATAAGTACAGAGTTAATAATTAAATTATTACTAATTTGTAAAAAGGTTGAGGTTAAATACATGTTACATACAATTGCATACAGTTACCTATGCCTTATGGGTTATGATACTTAAGTAATGTCGTTTTAATAATGATTGAAGCAAAACTAAGTCGTACGTAATTCTAATAATTGTGCTAACTACATTAACCCTTTACCTACGGGTGTCAACCAGAGTTGCCAGTACGGCAACACAGCTGCATTACGGGTGTCAACTATAGTTGATCGAAGTAATGGTCATGTTCAATATTTTTTTTAATCAAAACAAGACCTTGTGTCTTGGTAATAGCGGTCACATTATGCATTGGGAATAGTCTAGATGCAAAGGAAAAAATATCATAATGTTTCGGTAGATGGCTCTGAAATAAACATATTTAAAAAAAATACCGCTTTTTTGATGTCAACTGGGGTTGACACCCGTACTGCAGACGTGCAAATAATTCAACTCAATATAGCGGACAACAGTGTTTTTGTGAGAGTACGGCGTGGGAGTGTTTGGAGTGTTATTTTTAGTAATTGATATTTATGCATTTTTTTATAATTATCATTATTTAAGTGTTTATTTGTGTTAAATATACTATAAACTAATGTTCTTAAACTTTAACTTGTGAAATCCGCGAGTAGTAACTTAAAACTCTTCAATTTCTTAGTGACTGATTATATTGCTTGATATCAGAAAAAATAGTGAATATTATTACTCCAAGTGATTATTTATGGATTAAACACATTATACTTATTTCGTGTGTGAAATTTCAACTGTGTAGCTGTAATACTTCAAAAGTTTCAAGTAAGTGAAATTATGCCTAACCACTGACTCTCGCCAAAACATGCCCGTATTGAGCGATGACGGCGTCATTCAAGCCCCCGTAGGTTAAGGGTTAACTATTATACCTATATACTAATAAAACCAAGAGTATCTTTTATATACATGTATATAATTTAAATCGAAAGAAAACTCGATTTACTTCATATTTACGTATTTACACAATGTACCTAATAGGTACCTAGTTATTCCATTTAGCGTAGTGTAGTCTGAGGAGCTACCGCGAAACGGAAACAAACTAAGTTCGTTTATCTCTCTCTTTGTTGCTCTAACTAGCAAGTGCATTAGTTATTATTATTATTTATTCAGAAAACCAACAGCGATACAAAGTACGTAACTTATACTATAATACACAGTAGTATGGCCAATTACAGGTTTACCTAGATAACTTGATATGTAAACAATTGAACGGACTATCACAACATTTGTGAAAGAGAAATTTTTTTTTTTTTAATTAAGTTTGAGTAACTGTTTTTTTTTAGTTTTGAAGATGAAAGCATAACCAAGCATGTACATCTATATAGGTTACCGCAAATGAGAATATATTGCTATAGTTTATCCTAATGACAATATTATTGTATAAATCCCATATTTAGAGTGAATCAATTAGATTTAGTAACTTAAGTATAATACTACAACATTTTTAAACATGATAAGAGGTGAATTACCTATTTCTAATACTATTTATGCTGCTTATTCTTAACACTATTAATTACTTGCATTTTAAAAGATGCCTTTGAATATCTAAAGATATCAACGCTACTGAAATCCGCATTATATTTGTGTTAAGTATATTGTTCCGTGATATTTATTTTGTAAAACCTTGGTTAACTGGAATAATAAACCTTGTAACAATGTCACTAGAACTTAAACTGAAACATATACCTACAACCATGGGCTTTGCCTTCTTCGTACTCATCGTGGTTATTAAAATTGATCCGCCTTTCCTAATAAGTAACTATGTCGCCTGAAAGTACGGGGTAGTTGGCGGGGTTGGTAGTTCTGATTTTTGCAGACTTGTTTATGAAGTTGGCGCTATGAATAATACAAGTTTGTGATCTCGGGCGTCGAACGTCACTTTACCAAAAATCGAAAATACCGCGTAATCCCTAAATTACTCGTTTTTGGGGTTCCTTACTCAAATAGTAAAACGGGGCCCAATTACTAAGACTCCGCTGTCCGTCTGTCTTTAATATTAATATTATTACTAATAATTGTTTTCGCTATAACAACAAATACTAAAAACAGAATAAAATAAATATGTTTTTAGATAATGGTACGGAACCCTTCGTGCGCGAGTCCGACTTGCACTTGGCCAGTTTTTTGATAGAACCTAACCAAATTGTTGAGACGTGTTTGGTAAAATGTTCATTTTTTTTCGTTAATTTACACCAGGAACTCTGGGTAGGGACTATATTTTGACCTCAACCTTTTCAGTTTTGTAAGTTCAACCACAGGGCCATGTTATATTAATCATATGTTTATCATAAAATCAACCGAACCAAATTCTTGACATTTGTTTGGTAAAAATGTACAATATCCTTTGTTAATTTACACCATGAACTCTGGTAGGGACTATATTTTGACCTTAACCATTTTAGTTTTGTAATTTCAACCGCGAGGTCTTGTTATAGTTATCATATTTTAATTATAAAATAAACCAAATCAAATTGTAGAGATTTGTTTGGTAAAATGTACAATATTCTTTGTTAATTAACAGCATGAACTCTGGTAGGAACTATATTTCGAGGTCAACCATTTTAGTTTTGTAAGTTCAACTGCGAAATCTTGTTATATTTATCATATTTACAATATAAAATTAACCAAACCGAATTGTAGAGGTTTGTTTGTTAACAGCATGAACTCTGGTAGGGACTATATTTTGAGGTCAACCTTTTTAGTTTTGTAAGTTTAACCGCGAGGTCTTGTTATAATTACATACTTTTATGATAAAATCAACCAAACCAAATTGTAGAGATTTGTTTGGTAAAACTTACAATATTCTTTATTAATATACACCATGAACTCTGGTAGGGACTATATTTTGGCCTCAACCTTTTTTAGTTTTGTAAGTTCAACCGCGATGTCTTGTTATATTTATTATATTTTATTTATAAAATCTACCAAACCGACTTGTAGAGATTTGTTTGGTAAAACTTACAATATTCTTTATTAATATACACCATGAACTCTGGTACGGACTATATTTTGGCCTCTACCTTTTTTAGTTCTGTAGGTTCAACCGCGATGTCTTGTTACATTTATCATATTTTTATTTATAAAATCTACCAAACCGATTTGATGGGATTTGTTTGGTAAAATGTACAATATTCTTTGTTAATTAACACAATGAACTCTGGTAGTGACTATATTTTGACCTCAACCTTTTTTAGTTTTGTTAGTTCAACCGCGACGTCTTGTTATATTTATCATATTTTATTTATAAAATCTACCAAACCGACTTATAGAGATTTGTTTGGTAAAACTTACAATATTCTTTATTAATATACACCATGAACTTTGGTAGGGACTATATTTTGGCCTCAACCTTTTTTAGTTTTGTAAGTTCAACCGCGATGTCTTGTTATATTTATCATATTTTTATAATAAAATCTACCAAACCCAATTGTAGAGATTTGTTTGGTAAAATGTACAAGATTCTTTGTTAAAATACACCATGAACTCTGGTAAGGACTATATTTTGACGTCAACCTTTTTAGTTTTGTAAGTTCAACCGCGAGGCCTTGTTATATTTATTATATTTTTATGATATAATCAACCAAACCAAATTGTTGAGATTTGTTTTGTAAAATGTAAAATACTCTTTGTTGATTTACACCAGAAGTCTGGTAGCGACTTCAACCTTTTTAGTTTTGTAAGTCCAATAGCGAGGTTTTGTTATATTTATCTTAGTTTCCATGTAATTCAGCCAACCTTAGCTAATTTGGTAAATCCAACAAACCATTTTTTTCAGTGTATGAGACGAGAGTGATGTATTGAAAATTATGTTCAACTGTTTGACAACAAAGTTCAAATTTACTTAGACGAATTTTCCTTGACTATTAATAGTTGAACTAAAACCTTTTTATTAGTTTGATCTTGCCATTACGTTGTGTCAAGTTTGATAAATCTAATTATTAAATCATCTTTGCTTAAAAATATTAAAATTATAAATGTGAGTAAACAGGTCCTGTCAATGTCATCATTGCTATTTCTTGTATACGTTTTTTTTTCTTTTTTTAACACGTTTTCCAAAATGCAAAGAGGTGTAGTGAAACGACATTCATTATGACGGAATGTGTCTGACACTCGGTCTATCGACCAGATACTGATAACTTATACTGAGCAAGCAAAAACAGATCTTAAGGTGATCAACCTTTTCATTCCCTGACTGTACATATCTAACAAACTTTGTAACTACATAATAGCTATGTAAGTACCTATCAGGTATGTAACTAGGTATGTTTGTTCGGGTGGAATCTTGCAACTCAATTTTGAAGCAGATAACTTCAGACAATAGGGGTGTAGACTTCAAATTTATTATTACTCCAAAAGAAAGAAGGCAAAAAAATATGCCTAGTGACGAAAATCCCATTCAGATATCAAAAAATTACGAAGCTACAACCGTTTTAATATTGCTTGTTAGAGACAGAAAACGCTATGCATGGGATCGTGACGTCACGATCCATGAGCGTCATAATAAATGACTATCGTTTCATATGAAGGTGCGTTTTGCGGAAAAGGGACTTATAACTTTTTGATTATTTAATCCCCTGCTTTACTTTTTTCTCCGTTTGATAATATTTTTGATCCTTTTTCCAGAAAATTCATCATTATTGGTTATTTTATTTGGTGTCTACCCACTACCCCTATTCAATATTATGGTACCAGAAGGTGGCCATGGAAATTCAGTACTTAACCGTCTAACCGACGTAACCCCGCTGAGTTTGATGATGGTAAACAGAAAAGTACAGTCGGCAATAAAAGCTTGTACCAAAAATGAAAATTTTGACAGAAACATTGCTTTTGAAAATGGTTTTCCTTGATATCGCATAGTTTCTATATAATTTGTACCTGTTAGTTACAAATTCTTCAAAATTGTTATCAATTAGACTTTGGAGTACCTATCAAGTACTTACTTAGCCACAAAATCTTCCTTAAAGGTACCTATTTTCATCCAAATTAGTAAGCAATTTATAAAATAAAATGACACAACATTAATTTAAACATACCTAGGGTGTGGCATGACCCTCTCCGCAACCGCTTAATGCCTACCTGGGTTGGACAACGCCCATGACCGCAGACTCACAAAAAACCAAGGGTTTTAATCCAACGTGCATGTAGTTTATTTTAGATTCTCGGAAACGAGTATCTGCCTCACTATCCGGCCATCTTGTGGTAACTTGGTCTAATGCAGTGGTTCTTAAACTTTTGTTAGGCATGGACCAATTTAAAATTTTCAAAAATGCCGCGAATCCTTATGAAGAAAATGAGGAAAAAAACTCATGTTGTGTCATGTGTTTATGGGTCAATCAACTTTTTCTTGTTGTTATTCTGTCCCGGTAAGCCAAGAGACAACAGTGACAGACTTTCTTATAAAAAACTATAAACTGGATTTCTATCATGCTAAGGAGATGCCCCACCATGGAATGGGTTTACCAATATAACAAAAACACGTTTTTAGTGGATTTAAACCCCATAAAATAATAGTTATTTACCTACCTTACCTGCCTACGTTAAGAGTGAAGGAAGAGGCCGTGGACCCCTAGCAATCATGTCACGGACCCCTAAGGGGTCCATGGACCACACTTTAAGAAACCCTGGTCTAATGGCTCATTCTAGAAGGTATACTAATACTATACAGGCAAATTTAGGAGTCGTGAATGACCAGACGTGATGGAGGATTGGATGATACCTACACCTAATACAGTTAATATCAACGTTTCTAGGTTCGATTCTTATTTTTAGGGTTCCGTATCCAAAGGGGAAAACGGGAACCTTATTACTAAGACACCGCTATCCGTCCGTCTGTCTATCTGTCACTCTGTCACCAGGCTGTAAGTCATGAACCGTGATAGTTAGACACTTGACATTTTCAAAGATGATGTATTTCTGTTGCCGCTATAACAACATTATACCTACTAAAAACAGAATACAATAAATATTTAAGGGGGCTCCCATAAAACAAACGTGATTTTATTGCCGTTTTTATAGATAATAGTAAGCAAATCTTCGTGCGCGAGTCCGATTCGCACTTGGCCGGTTTTTTATTTTATAAATCAAGACGGAAAGAAACATTATTTAACATAATTTGGTCAGCCTCGCCTACGCCGCACCACGTTAAGGGTCGTTAATAGGTCACTCGACTCTTCATACAAACGTGGTTTTTTCTCATTTAAAATGACTTTGCTAGAATAACATGAAACTTTGTATACCTACCTACTTACA
Source organism: Epinotia brunnichana (assembly GCA_963854355.1). Classification (NCBI taxonomy): domain Eukaryota; kingdom Metazoa; phylum Arthropoda; class Insecta; order Lepidoptera; family Tortricidae; genus Epinotia; species Epinotia brunnichana. The sequence goes on along the minus strand of OY977940.1, from coordinate 18,043,013 downwards.
CAATGGGATCCGCTATATCTAAGTCTGAAACTAGTTTCTTTTACTAGAAATTTTCATCTGTAATTTTAACTGAAACAGGAGACATCAACAAACATGCACAATCAAAATTGGAATTACTATTATAGGTACCTCTATTTGCATCTCCACTTATAATAAATCTCTAAATTAAAAAAAAGAATCAGCCAGTTTGAAACTAAGCTTTGTGTGTTACGAATGTTCTCAGCATCCCATGGACGGAAAAATATGAAACATTTTATATAGGTACGTTATTATTCTAGCTGCAACTTAGGATAGTTTTTATGGGTGCGTCTCACGAAATATAACAACATAATATATAATTTCATATTAATAACGTTGACAAGATATAATGAACGTTAGCTATAATAACAAAATCAATAAAATTATGAGGAATAATGGTCAGTTGCCATAATATGTTTAATGTGAATAAACGACATTTCATTTCATTTCATTTCATTTCATTTCATTTCAATATTCATTGTATATAACGTTTTTTTACATAACACTCAAATTTACTAATTTCAGTTGGTATAACATGCAAAACGTATAACGATCATAATACATAATATATTTTAGTATAAGCATTATAAGATATAAGAGACATAAGATATACATCAGAGCCCGCGGAATTAGGTTAAGGCAGCTAGAAAAAGGGGGGCTCGGGGGGCGTAGTAAAAAACAAATCAACGATTGTAATTTTGGTAGGTTTAGGTTATGGTTATCTTGTGTCCCTTAGAGCGGAAATAGGCACCCCGCGAAGCGGGGTGACGTCGACACGCTGGCGGTTAGGTTAGGTTGAGGTTAGTTTAAAATAATTGCCATGCATTTCTCAAAAAAAAAAGTTCGGATAGGTTAGTTTTAAGGTCAAGGACAAGGAGACAATTTACTTTAACTAAAGTTCAGGATTAATAAGTAAGGTAAGGTTGATTTTAAATTAGGAAGATCACACAACACATAAAAAAATATTTAATTTTAACCAACATAACATGTATATCTTCAATGTTTACTTTTCTTCAAACACAAATTTGAGGCTATCGCTCTAAGAAATTCACATTCAGTATATTCAGCGATTGCTATTAAAATAATGGGCTTGTGACCTTAAATTTGTTTACGATGCCATTCCGAACCAGTTTTTGTAGATGAAGAAATGTTTGTATGGAAGCAACTACATTTAAAGGACATTAATACCCAAAAAATCGAGTTAAAGACGGACCTCGCTGACAGCAGCCGAAACGCTTCATACTGATTGGCTTTAAAGTATGACGTCACACCGTGCAATTTGTACTAACCGTTGCATGGAAAATGAAGTAAATTGCTGTTTCGGTCGCGAAATACTGCGTTTAGGTCCATAGTTGTCATACAAATTTGTTTCTAAAAAAACGTAAGGATTCCTTTAAATGTACTCTTAGACAATAAATAAAAAAACTTTTTTTTCTAATCTTTCAAGGTTCATATCTTTTTATGATTTGAATTATATATTAATAACGTTATACTTTACAAAAGTAGATATTTTGAAATTATATATTTCGTTCATTATATCCAGTGAATGTTATACTCAACAAGCTTATACAAAGTGAGCGTATATATTATGAATGTTATATGATGAGTTCTTATATCTCGTATTACTTACCCAGTTTTTATCCGACTGCGACAATTAATAAATTTTTCGTAATATACGACTTCATTTAATTTTTCATTTATTATTCTTAAAGTATATCGCCGCCACATCTGTCAGCTAAAAGAAACGTCAAAATTACAGAATAATAAGAAATACTACGGATAAAATGGCGGAATGCTTTGCCTTTCTTTCGCCTGTTAATAATTTTAATCCCGTCTACGATATACCTTGACGAGACACATAGGTACCAAAAGCAAATATAAAATTAATCGATTTTGATATGCGAACTTATATGCGCAAATGTCGAATTAAGGCGTACTTTCAACAAATGTAACAACAAATTCGAACAATATAAACTTGGTTTTTTTGAATGGCACGCGCGCGCGCTCTTTGCATAGGTATTCAGCCAAACCACGATAACCGAAACTCGAAGTTCGTATATCTGCATTCCTGTCATTTGTTAGTGCGATAGAGATAGAGATACCCGAATATTTTCGAATTCCGAAGTTCGTGGTTTAATAGTAGTTTATGTGACTGTACATAATGAAGGGCATTAAACACGAGTATGGGTTCATAATAACATCACACGAGTGTTTTAATGTCTAATTATGTACAGTTACATACACTGCTTTATCTATCCACATATTATAAGCCTCCATGATGCATTCAGGAGCCGCATATTAAGACCGGCATTGCGGCGTTGTTTTCTGGCAGCTGTCACAGTTTTTTTTTAATTCAGAGAAACTAGAGTCAGCTCTACAAACGCTGTGTGTTGTTTGTCTCGAATAAATGTTTCTTTCTTTCTTTCTTTTCTTTTCTCTAACTATCATATCGTTCGATATCTTACTTACGTGTGACATTTGTCAAATTTGTATGCAACTTGAAAATTAATTTCGAACTAAACGTCATCACGACTGATATTAGAATAGAGGTCAAATCAAATTCCATTGTTTTTCAGAGATGATCGAAATTTAAATGAAATAATATTATCGAAATCGATGTTATTATTTAGCAATAATAACATTTTCACAGGTAAGAAATTTGGTCTAACAAAACAGTTTGTTTTTATGGTGGTCATAATGTACGGTTCTTGAACGCATCATGGAGGGTTTATGATATTTGGATAGATAAAAGAAAATACGGATGTCAGATAGATCTAAATTAATATTTTATGTGTAAATATGGTTAAAATTATTTGGAAATACTATTGTTGTTATTGTATTAGTATATAAGTTTAATATTGTACGTCCGAAATGGGCAAGCTGTTGGACTTTATTTTACCCAAAACAACTAAATGTACCTACACAATTCTGACAATAAAGAAATCTTATTTTATCTTATCTTATCGAAAATAGGGATGTAGGCACTAAACAAAATAAAATAATCATAATGTTGTATTATCTCGAAAAAAAACAACGCAAGAGGCTAAGTATATAGACCAATCAAATTAGCTTACCCTGGACATAATTCGTAAACTCGTTGTTTTTATTATTTTATCGGATTTTACTATTCAGTATGAAATATTAAAGACATATATTAAGTAAAAAATCCGCGATCGTAACCGTATTTAAAAAAAAAAACACGAGTTAATGTACACTACCTAACTTTTTCCGAAAAGTAAAAAAGGTAACCAAATACCTTGTTAGTATAACTTTGAGGTGCATTCAAATGCGATCACTTAATAGCAAAATTAAACTGAAATCAAATTCGCTTGTCCGTTTTTTTTAACAGTTTTCATCTGATCTCAATATCTACACAAGCCAAAATGGTAACTATGATGTTTTTATCTGTTTTAGCTATATTGCGTCTTTTTAGACATTTAAGTCAAAAATTAAACATGTATTTTGAACGTTTTAATAATAATGTATTTCTCAGTAGTTATAAATAGTAACTATGAAATTTTTGTTTACTAATACCTTTTTGTGTACGATAATCAAGTTTTCATTAAAATTAAGCATGTTAATTTCACGCTTAAGAAATTGAAAATTTAATTGAAAATACTCGCGACCTTGTCGTGGAGCTAGATGCATGCGGTGGGTGCGAGGCGGGGAGAGAGTGGGGCGCCAGCGGGCGAGCGGACGGCGAACCCGTCATAACGAGTTTATTTCAATTATGTGTTTTGCACCGACCGCGCCGTGTACAAATAAAACAAATACAATGCTATATCCTAATTGTAGGATATTTAGCTCTAATGAAAAATTCACAGTTTGTCCCTTACGCCCTTTGAAAACCCTGGTCCAAAGGGCCTAAGGGACGATTGATTTCCTTTTATTATCGTAAACATAAGTAAACTCTTATGAACACACTGTTAAGTAAATGAAAGAGATGATGGCATGATCGTGGTTAGCTTTAAAACACTGGTTAAGTGCGAGTCAGACTCGCGCACCGAGGGTTCTGGACCATCCCGTACAATAGAAAAAATTCCACATAAAAATTTCAGTGATGTAATTAAACATTTACGGTTTTCGAGATTTTTCCTTTATTTGTGCTATAAGACGTTGCTTCGTACCAAATTTCAAGATTCAGAGTTCACGGGAAGTACCCTGTAGGTTTTGATTCCCTTGTGAGTTTCGAAAATTTGCGGAAATTTGCGGCTTAAACGGCTGTATCTTTTGATTTCGTTGGCTTAGAAGTTTGTTTTTTTCACAGCTCCAAGGGACAGTAGACTTGAGTATTTGGTATAAATTTCAGCTGGATACCCTTCCACGCATTCCTGAGAAACAGGGTCTTGACAGACGGATGAACGGACGGACGGACAACAAAGTGATCCTATAAGGGTTTCGTTTTTTTCCTTTCGAGGTACGGAACCCTAATAAGTGAAAGCTAAGAATTATTCGATTTATGAAATTACAAATTACTACTTATTTAATATTTAAAGCAAGAGTATTTTGGCGTAACAGACACATTTGTGTAAAAGTTCACAATGCAAAATCGCGTATCGTAGAATGAACTGAGAGTTACGACAAAATGTATCAGAGACATTCCTTCTATACCAACCGATAGAGAGAAAAAAACTGAGTATGACTGCATTTTAACTCATTTTCGATATTTAGTCCCATACGCCCTTTGAAACTACGGTAGTCGATATGCTTATTGTCACCCACCCAGAGATGGGCAAAATTTATTCGAATACGATTAACGAATAAGAATAAATAGGATTATTCGCGACTGACGAACAAATATTTTAAATAATTATTCGCCAATATTTATTCGCGAATAACTTAATCATTCACATAATCCTTCGTAATGCTTTTAGGGAATAATATCTTGAACGAATATTGTAGGAATGCTTTTTAATGGAATATATCTCAAAAACGTAATATTTTCCTACAGACAGAACAGTGATACCTAGTTTCAAAATTTGTTAGAAAGAGGTGACCGCTTCATCAAGGGTACCAATTAACATCGCCGTGCAAGGTGAAACGGATATTAATTGTAATTATTTCACCCGTTTTATTTTTTATGTTTCGGCTTTACCACGGGTGACAAAAAAACCGGTCAAGTCCGAGTCAGACTCACGCACCGAGGGTTCTGGACCACCCCGTACAATAGAAACAAGTCCACTATAAACTGACACTCACTAAGTATGTATTTACATACTTAGTGCGTGTCAGTGTATACTGGACATTACATTTTCAGTGTGTAACAAAAACATTACGGTTTTCGCAATTTTGCCTTTATCTGTGCTACAACAAGGCGTTGCTTCTTACCAAATTTCAAGTTTCTGAGTTCACGGGAAGTACCCTGTAGGTTTTGATTCCCTTGCGGGTTTCGAATACTTACGGAAATTTGCGGCATAAACGGCTGTATCTTTTGATTGCGTTGGCTTGGAAGTTTGATTTTTTTACTGCTTCAAGAAACAGTAATCTTGAGTATTTGATATAAATTTCAGGTTGATATCTCTACGCGTTCCTGACAAAAAGGGTATTGACAGACGGACGGATGGACAACAAATTCAGCTTGATACGTTACTGAGAAAAAGGGTATTGACAGACGGACAACAAAGTGATCCTATAAGGTTTCCGTTTTTTCCTTTCGGTCTACGGAACCCTAAATACACACAGATATAATATAACATGATTAAGTACATACAATGTACAATTAAAGGTATATAATTGAACAATCTTACATGCGTATTTGCCTCTAATAACATAACATTGATGCAATTACACACAGTGGCTGTCCATATATTACGTCATTTCAAAACAGGGGGGGGGGGGGGGCTATTAGATGACGGTAGTCATTTTATGAGGCGGGGAGAGTCCATTTAAGGAATTAACAGGATAATGATAGGGGGGGGGTCAAGAATTGACAAAAAAAACCGGCCAAGTGCGGTTTGTTGTATGGGGGCTCCCAACCTGGGACAACCAAACCCTGTAGCCTAGTTGGTAGTGACTCTGCCTACGTAGCCGGAGGTCCCAGGTTCGAATCCCGGTAAGGGCATTTATTTGTTTGATGAGCACAAATGTTTGTTCCTGAGTCATGGATGTTTTCTATGTATGAATATTTATTACGTGGGTAGGCCCCCCACAAGGTGGACTGATGACCTGGTAAAGCTCGCGGGAGTCCGCTGGATGCAGGTGGTGCAAGACCGGCCATTGTGGCACTCTTTGGGGGAGGCCTATGTCCAGCAGTGGACGTCTTACGGCTGATATGATGAAGTAATTATTTATTTATCTATGTTCGGGCCGATCGTCTGCACGCCCCTTAAACGCCTCTCGTGTACGCCCTTTTAGTCTGTGGTTTTGAAGGTGACACTTGGCTGTCACTTTTTTGCTTGTCATAAACTTTCACTGTGAACACGTTCGTACGGAAAACGTGGTTCTTTGGTAATATCGCTCGCTTTGTAGGCACACGGGTGTCCGAGTGTTTTGTTTGTGTATTGGTAGACAGTACTTTGAGACTCGCGTTTGGTGGCCTGAAGGCCAGAGTCGTTTTGGTGGAAACAGTGACATTTGGTGATATGTGCTTGGTGGACCGCGTATTGACGGCCCGGCCGCCCGTGGTAAGACACGGCGCTTCCCTTGGCCCCGGAGACCAGCTTGGGAGACTTGATTTAACTTGACTTTGACTGGACCTTGACGGAAGCTACACAGAATTTACAAATATCATGTCGCCGGGAATCCATTAAAATAATCATATTTTGACACTTTTGATAGCCATTACTGGCAAGAATTAGACCCACGGATAGTGAGGCGCGCTCAGTTCCTAGCATTAGGCGAGGACGAACAATCTATATAAGATGTTTATCGTCGTCTAGTACCCATAGTACAAGCTCTGCTTAGTCTGGGACTAGATCGATTTGATCGATATTACGATTGTAAAAGAAATAAAACAAGTTAAAAAATATTTATTTCGTTTTTAAGTATTTTTTTGTTATAGCGGCAATAGAAATACATCACCTGTTAACATTACAACTGTCTAACTATCACGGTTCGTGAGATATAGCCTGGTGACAGACGGACAGTCAGACAGGGAGACAGACGGACAGCGGAGTCTTAGTAATAGGGCACCGTCTTCGCACCTCTTTGAGTACGGAACCCTAAAAACGATGACGTAATTATATAAGCAAGCCCACACACATGGCATAATGAAACAAACCTGTTAAATGCCCCATGAAGCGATTCACCTAACTCTCAAAAATATTGTTAATTAGTAGAAAAGGGTATTAATACTTGAAAATAGGTACACTTGTAGTGATCGTGTTAAATTCGTGTATGGTACGTGTTGTATTGTAAGTAACGAGCAACCGCATCCTTAATTATTATTCGTGGATTTTTCGAGGATTTATTCGAATGAAATGAGAATAAATCATTCGTCATTCGAAAGTATAGACGAATAAATTATTCGCGAATAAATAAGTGACGAATAAATGTTTATTCGAATAATTATTTGAATAAAGAATGATTCGAATAACGCCCCTTTCTGCACCCACTTAAGAAATACTTTTTATTTAAATAATTGTGTACAGAAAACTGAGTGCTTATAAATAGGTAATCGAGATTCCACGACAATTATGTCTCATGCTGAACAATTTAGTTATTATCGATCTAATGAACACAATATTTCAATAAATCTCCAGCCTAGCCGAACCGTGGTGCACGCCAGATTCGTGTTTATAAATGTTTGACAATCATTGACCTACCCATAATAAATGAAGGCTGAAACCTATTGACAGCGGTGGCGAAGCGTCGCGGCGCAGCGTGGAGGTGGTACTGGCTGTAATGATCGAACTACGATCTAATACGAAAAGGTTCGCACAGAATACTGGCCGGGAAAAAAGAAAGAAAGAAAGAAACATGTATTCGAGACAAACAACACACAGCGTTTGTCACGAAACGGTTCTATCTCAGCATAAAAGCGTGCGGATCCTTTCATATTAGCTCGAACATTACAAGTACCGCCTCCGCGCCGCCCCGCGCCGCTTCGCCACCGCTGTCAGTGCGTTTCGGCCTTGAATGCCTGCGACTCGCGACAGCCCGGTCGGGAGTTGAGGCACAAAGCAATGACGGCCTTATACTGCAAGAGATAACGTTCATATTAAAACACAAGTATTAAAAATATTTGAATTAATTAATAACCGTGAATATTTATTGTTTTATTTGTTTCTTATAGTACTAATAATAGGTTGACAGCATAAATCAAACACTTTACAAGTAGTTATGTATTTTGGTTTTCCAAAAACGACCAATATTTGTGATTTTAGAAATCCGCAAGGAGAATCTGTTTAATTTTTAATAATTTATCAACACACATAATATACTATTCAGAATAAATTGTTAAATTGCAGTTATCTATAATTTCTGGTAAGATAAGCCAGAAAATGTGTAACTTACTGAACTTTCTTTATTAATGATAGTCCCGGTTGATTAATTAGTTTAATTTTGATTTCTTTAACTGGAATGCAAGCGTCATGTCATAATAGAGGCACTTTTACAAAGTTACATATTATGCTGAACTTATGAGAACAGAATTTGTTAAAAATTTAGATTTTTGGTTTTTTTACAATGACGCGGAACCCTAAAATGTTTAATTCTTTTTATTTTAACTATAACTAACAACACTTTACATCATAGAAAAAGAAAATTACAGTTATCGAATTATGTCCGGGTTTAGCTAATTTGATTGGTCTAATATAGGAAATCACTAAGTTATAAGTGTCTAAAGTTTTAAGAGGGGGTTTGTTGCGTCTCTTTTCCGCAAAACGCACCTTTATAATGAAACGATTGTGTTTTACTATGACGCTCGAGGATCGTGACGTGACGTCACGGTCCCTGATCGTTTTCTCACTCTAAGAAGCGACATTAAAATGGTTGTAGCTTCGTAATTTTTTGAGATATTTGAATGAGTTTTTCGTTTCTTCTTTCTTTTGAAGAGTAGTCTACAGCTACACCTCTATTTGGAAGACAAGCGGAAAGAATCCATACTATCCATACTAATAATAATAATCCATACTTCCATACTAATATTATAAATGCGAAAGTGTGTCTGTCTGTCTGTCTGTTACCTCTTCACGCCTAAACCGCTGAACCGATTTAGATTTGGTATACAGATAGTTTGAGTCCTGGGGAAGGACATATAATAGGTTTTATCCCGGAAATCATCCCCTAAGGGGGTGAAAAGGGTGGGGGGGGGGGGGGGCGGGGGTGAAAATTTGGATGTAATCTATTTTGATGAAATTTGGTGTAGATATAGGTTAAGTCCTGGGAAAGGACATGGGATAGTTTTTACCCTAGAAATCGTCCCCTAAGGGGGTGAAATTAGGGGTGAAAATTCGGGTGGAACCCATTTTAATACAATTTGGTATAGAGATAGCTTGAGTCATGGGAAAGGACATAGGATAGTTTTAATTCCGGAAATCACTCCCTAAGGGGAATGAAATGGGGGGTGAAAATTTGGATGAATCCCGTTTAGATGAAATTTGGTATAAAGGTCGTTTGAGTCCCGAAGAATGACATTAGATAGTTTTTATCCCGAAAATCATTCCCTAAGGGTATGAAATAGAGGGTGAAAATTTGGATAAAATCCATGTACCTAGATGAAATTTGGTATAGAGATAATTTGAGACCCTTCGAAGAATATAGAATAGTTTTTGCCTCGGAAATCATCCCTTAAGATGGTAGAAGTTTGTTTGCATTATATTTTCTAAGTATAAGTTCTACGCGGACGAAGTCGCGGGCAACAGCTAGTTTGTAATAATTCGTGAAAACAAATCGCAATAATTTATTCTAAACTTCCATTGTGTGTTTAAATCTGTATTGTAAACGGCGGAAATAGGAGACGGACGGCAACAAACATGCCCAATCAAATTTGAAATTGCTATTAAAACAGTTTGCATTTGTAATATTTCGCGAGAGCGCCGTCCTCGGGGGCCATTTGTCGCGCGCCGCCCCCGCGGGACCCGTTAGCGCTGATTTATCCCTCCTTCGCTCCCGCAATACATCTGACACATAAATGTCTCTTTGCTTCCTTTTGCGGGCGGAATTGGTAGGTATATGGAATGTATTTTGCGGGGTGGAGCGCTCAATTGCGAATATAGATGTACTCTAACTGTTACTTACGTAGTCACGAACACTGATATAAAGACATGCATTATTAAGTCTGTAAAATAGATTATACTGCTCAAAACTGTTAAAATGTTGTATACAACACATAACTATATACCGTAGTCGCGCTTTACGAGTCAATTATATTATCGTCGTTAGCTAAATATCAACATTAGTCAGCTCGGCTAATACAAGGAGTATTTTTCTAGTTAGAACACTTAACAAGATCCATTTAACCTACTGGGTGTATAAGTATATAGGTACCTAGTGACCCTGCCTACGAAGTTGACTGTCCTGGGTTCGAAATGTTCGAATCCCGGTAAGTGCAAATATTTGTGTTATGCTGATGAGCATAAAATATTTGTTTCAGAGTCTTGGATGTTTTCTATCTAATAATTTAAGTAGTATTTGAATCTATAAAATATATTGTCATCTAGTACAGTCGGCAAATAAAGTGGTCTACCAGTTTTGACAAAATTTTATTTTAGATCTAATTATCACTAAGGTTACCTACTGTCATAATACACTCGCGGTCAAAGAAACCGGGTCAGTACGAAAATCTGTAATATCTCCTAAAATAATAAAGCTAAGGTGGATAATGAAATTAAAGATAAAAAATGTAAACAAATGTGTTGCCACTGCAATAAAATCAGTCCCAAGAAGTGGAAACTAAAAATTCGTTAAATACGCGAGATAAAAAATAATGCGACTAAAATATACGTAAAACAAAGCCTGGAAAATATTCGTAAATATTTAAATAAGCCAAATGAAAACGTAATTATTTTATATTCATAAATATGAGCAGTTTATATTTACGCCACTGGCAATGGTTAGGAATTGTAAACCTTTGGTTCGTAATTTAATTAATATACCTGGATACTCCTATTCCTTATTCTTAATGTTCGAGGAAGGTTTAAAATTGGTGACGCCTCAAAGATGGAGTGATTGTATGGCTCATGTAATAAAAGTAGAGGATAACTTGTGCCAACTTGACCACCTAATAGACAATGTAACAGAGACATTAATAATAAATGTAACTGAGGAGGATTCGACGTCTTCCTCAGAAAGCGAGAGTGGAAGTGAATAAATAAAAATTTAAAAATCTAGTGTTCTTTTTCTTTGTGTTTTCCTGTCCTAATAAGACATATAATAATGGCACGTCTTGCTTCCATTGCTTGGTGTGGTTCTAGTGGCTGCAGGCAATAGGCTTTTGCTGTATATCGTACCCGGACTATCGTCACCTACTAAGTACCTATTCATACCAACCTACGACATTAAAGTGATCAAAGTAAAATATAAGATTGTTTTAAAAGTAGTGACGATATATTTATTAGTTAAAACCAAAACCTGGTTGATTGCCCCTGAGACGTCACTTCGACGTTGACAGTACTTTGTTTACATTTTTTATCTTTAATTTCATTATCCACTTTAGGGACATGAATTAAACTGCATATTGTAGATAATTTAATTTTATACTGAATTAAATAAAATCAAATGGTAGAATCGTTATTCTTTTGTTTAATAAAATTACATAGGAAACAAAAAATCAACCAATTTTACGTACAAAAATAAGCAGTAGGTACTACACATACAACACAAAAAATAAAAATGAATACTTCGTATTGCCTCCTCGGGCTCTTCTTACAGCTTCTAGACGATTCGGCATGCTGTTTATTAAGTTCTTTATGCGTTCTTCCGGGATATTGTCCCATTCTTCCACTAACGCCTGTTTCAGGTCTCTAAGTAACAACAAATAAATAAATAAACAGTTAAATTTTTTTTTTTTAAGTGTAGCTGGGGCGGGGTTTCGAGCTCTTACACGCCTCCCAAGCTCGTCCCATACATGCTCAATCGGATTTAAGTCCGGACTCCTCGAGGGCCAGTTCATACAGTTAATACCAACCTCCAAAAAATAATCTCTGACAATTTGAGCTGTGTGTGGCCTGGCGTTGTCATGCATAGACATATAGAATTTCCACCCATATTAACTAAGTATGGGCCGACATGCTCATTAAGAATCTCTTCTACATATCTTGCACTCGTTAATGATCCATTTTCTATTAAAACTAACTCCGTGCGACTCTCTGAAGAGATTCCAGCCCAAACCATAACTGACCCACCGCCGAACGCCACTTTTTCCCCAAAACATGCTGGAATAAAACGTTCACCAGGCCGTCTGTAAACTCTTCGCCGCCCGTCATTTGCATAGAGCATAAATCTGGATTCATTGAAAACAAAATTCTTGCCCAATCTTCGTCACCCCAGTATCTGTGATCGCGGGCATAAAGTCGTCTTGCTGTTCGATGTATTCTTTCAAGTTTTAGGCCATTGGCCGGCCTATGTGGGATCAAATTAGCTTCTTTGAGCCGCCGCCTGACAGTCCGCTCGCTGATGTCCCTTCGGGTCTCTAAAAGCTGATTTTTCACTTCAACTGCTGTGAGGTGCAGATTTCAGAGCATGGTTGAAACAATAAATCGATCTTCTCTAGCTGTAGTACATCTTGTTTTGCCAGTTCCTGGTCTTCTAAGGTTCTGCCCAGTTTGTTGCTAACGTTGGAGGACTCGCTGCACTGTAGAAAGTGTTGTTCTCGCTGTATACCTCTGACTTCTTCCTTCTTCTAACATAGTGATGATACGAGTACATTCATCTCGTGTTAGCGGCATGATAGACATTCAAGAATGACCACAAAATAAAACAATGACAGCCTTTTATCATAGTTCTTTGACAGATTGAAAACAATTGCTTAAAAACAAGCAAAAGTAAAACGAACGCAATTTCAAATAAGTACCTAATTGGTCTTTTTTTTTCAATTAAACCTTTTTCCAGTTACTACGTAGAACATTGAAGGTTGTATTTAGTAGGATATTAAATTCTCTATAAAACAGAGTTAGTTTCATGCAGATACGACCAAAGATTTACAAAATATTGAGGTTTTCGTCACTGACCCGGTTTCTTTGAACGCGAGTGTATTATTGCAAGTGGAAATCGACCTTGTTGTTTCATGACGTTCAAATGAATCTCGACCGTAGGGACCACATTGTTGGTTTACAGAATTGTTACGACATACTTCGATATCCATCCAGGTATCTATATATAGTATGTTGTGTGGCGGTGAGTACAGTCGCCATCAGATCTCAACACGTCTCTAATGCCTCGACAATAGAGACGTGTTCAGATATTTGTGAGCACTTTGGCCGCTCCGATATATCTGATGGCGACTGTACCTATAAGGTCGTGAGACTTGAGAGTGCGGGACCCGCATTCGCCTCTAGCTATTAACACAACGAATCCTCAAATCAATAAAGGGTCGGCAACGTTATGACTGTTCTGGAGTCACAAGCGTCCAAAGGTACGTACGGACGTAAGGTACGTGGTGGTGGTGGTACTAGCCACCGTCGTAGTATAAATAAAATCTAATATACTTACTTACCAAATATGCTACTACTACCTAATAATCTATGTCCTTCCCGGGGTAACAAACAAATTTCATCTAAATCGGTTGTAAAGGTATCAGACAGACTACTTTCGCGTTTATTTACTACAAACTAGCTTCTGCAAGACTCCGTCCGTGTGGAAATCGTTTATATCGTAGCTACACACTTTCACTCCCTTAGGGGATGATTTCCGGGATACAAACTATCATATGTCCTTCCCCGGGATTCAAACTATATCCTTACGAAATTTTGTCTCAATCGGTTTAACGGTTTAAGCATGAAAAGGTTCCTAACAGATAGAAAGGCAGACAGACTGACACACAGAGTTACTTTCGCATTTATAATATTAAGTTGTACGGGTCTATCTGGCCACTGTCGTGCCTCGTTAACTATCTTCAAAATTTGACCAAATGATAAGCATTACTATCTTAACCATTTGTTTTGCCCTACTATATTTGAACTCATAACGACCTTATAACCGCGTTCGATAATATAAAGATAAGAGCCATCGGTCACTCAGTAATTGTCCGTGCAACTGTAGTGTTCTTGTAGAAACCATGTCTCACTTAATAACCGTGTCTGAGGTAAACAATTTGTCCAACGAGCAGTTTGAGTGGATGTTTGGGAATGTTATAGAATTGTGTACGGATGCTGCGGCGAAGGTGAAGGCGAAAAGACCGTTTGCGAGTGTGGACGAACTGTGTAACGCCTTTGCTGCGTATTTGGATGTAATTTCGGAAAAGGGTGAGTAAAATCACAATGAATAAGTTGGAGACATTACTGTTTGTCAAAGATTTAACCGCTAATTTCTCAATATGGGAGCAATCGTTATCTATAATTTAGATACCAGAGGTCCTAGCACACTATATTATCTTATCTAGGTGAGGGCCTTTTCGGATGCACTTCGACCCAGTGGGATCTTTTGTGCATTTCCCCTCTCATTTATACCTGCTCCCAGGCTTGCTCCGTAATTACCACAAAACGGATGATGCAGTTCACCGGGAGCACCTTGAATTCCTTTGGTAGCGGGTAACCGTTCCCAAAGTAATTCATTCTTTGTCTGGCAAGGGCATTACATTCACAAAATAAGTGTTCCATAGTCTCATCCTCCTCGCCATACATTCTACAGTCTAAACTATCCGATAGTCCTCTTGGCCAAGAGATCCTTGACCCCGAACCTGTGTGAACCAGAGCCGTGACCTGTGAACACCCCAGATATAATCCTGAGTTGCTTCCTACTGGATTTCCAGAGTTTTCTTCTATGAAGAGCTTAGAGTGCCTTAAGCCATCCTCATTCCTCCACTTGTGTTGGTTTTGGGGTAGGCTTTATAAAGGTCGATATTATGGTTCCCTGCGAGAGTCCCACAAATGGTTCTGGACCTACACTAGGTTTTATCCTTTATAAAGGTCGATATTAAGGTTCCCTGCGAGAGTCCCACAAATGGTTCTGGACCTACACTAGGTTTTATCGCCACGTTTTACGACGAAAATGTTAGGTAGGTA
Organism: Epinotia brunnichana; assembly: GCA_963854355.1. Taxonomy (NCBI): domain Eukaryota; kingdom Metazoa; phylum Arthropoda; class Insecta; order Lepidoptera; family Tortricidae; genus Epinotia; species Epinotia brunnichana. Next base: position 18,027,894 of record OY977940.1, on the reverse strand, counting down.
TTGAATCGTCACGTAAAACGTGACATAAAACCTATCGTGCTAGGGCCTCTGGACTGTATCTAAATTACTTATACATAAAAGTTTGTGTCTGATGTGCTCTATGCCGTTAATGTATGTCTTCACAGTCATATATGAAGCTTCGGCCTTAACTTATAGAGAACAGGAAACGTAATGTCAGTGTCTGTATTACGTGTACTCACACGTTGAGTTTTTTCTTATAGGGTTTTAGATTTTAGTAGTTTCGTTACTACGATACTTCATTTTTTTTGGCGACCGGTTAGTATTGAGGCTGCCTACGAAGCTGAATATCCTGGGTTCGGATCCCGGTAAGGGCAAATAGGTATTTATGTGATGAGCATGAATATATCGTCATCTAATACCCATAACACAATCCTTATTGAGCATACTATGGGGCTAGTTCGATTTGTGTAAGATTGTCTCCTAATAAAAAAAACAAAAAGAAATGGGTATTTTAGACCCATATCTGAAATAGATAATCCCCGGGCTACAAACAAACTTCTGAATGTCGAATTACCCACACTTGAAACCTATATCGTTATAGATGACTGAAACGCAATCGATGTTTTTTTTGTTATTTCAGAGAAAATAGTAGTGCTGAAACTTCACCCCGACTTGGCCGGGAGGCTGGCGGCTCAGGGCGAACTGACTCGCGAGTCCACCGCAGAACAACGCAGTGCGGGCCTCGATCGCCTCTCGGCTGAGCAAGCCACCCTCATGGACTACAATAATGAGAAGTATAGCGCCTTCTCCTCGCCCTAAGGGTCCACACTTGTGACAATTTACCGAACACTATGTCGTGACCGTATCACATACACGTGTCAGTACCGATAATGTGGATGTCTTTTGTTACGCGAACAATTGTCACAAGCTGATGTACGATTCAATCCATTCCATTCCATCTAGGTTAGATCGTCCACATTTAGCGTAACATGTCCTGTACGATGACACGTAGTCCGGTCAGTCGTCATGTCACAAGTGTGGACCCACCTTTAGCTTTATCTCGATCACGTCCTGAATGACCCAGCGGTCAGGTTGCTTCCTAATTAGTGTTGTGGATAACTTATAGACTCGAGCCTAAAAGACTCCCGAGAGGCTTAAAGACTCGATGCTGTTTAAGAACCGTGTTGGTTTATTTTACGCATATGAATGCGAAATATTGACTTTTCGTCACTTGAGTCTTTAAGCCTCGGGAGTCATTAGGGTTCGAGTCTTTAAGCCTCAAAATGAGCGTTATGCACAACATTATGCCTAATCCCAAGTTTTTGAGGGAACAAAACTGCCGTTTCCATCCAAAGGGGAATCTTCACAGTTGGAAGATTTCGAGCCTCAAGCCTCTCAATTTTTTTCTTAGCTGCTGAACTACATTTGTAGGGAGAATCGAGCGAAGGTATACTGTTGTAAACCACAACCAGCATTAAACTTACCGTGCCTCTTAAAACACGTAGGCGTTCAGTTAATAAATAACCACTCAAAGCGGTCACACATCTACCTCGCGACCGAGTCTTCGTTGCACATACCTATATATACTTACTCTGAGCAGTAGGTACGAGAGCGCCGCTAGGCCATGAACGTTCCAATGAGCAGTATAGTGCTTCGTCGTTTATTTATCTAAACCACAAAATAAGTAATAGTACTACGTACAGAAGGTTCTCTGTTAACAAATTCCCTGTTAAGGTACGCCAAACGTGCCTAAATGTGGCCATCCCTTTCTATCGCATGCAACGCGCTGCAACCCGTGCGAGCGTCCCGTCCCAACGCGTGGCAGCTACTAATGGGCCGCCAATTTGGCGGCCGCCGGCATGTACTTGTAGCGGCGCGACGGGATCACAGAGTGAACCGTCCCTGTCTAAACTATAGGCAGCAACCACTTCTTTCCATTTCATCCCCTAAGACCTCCGTTTTTGCTCCATGAAACGCCGCCTAGTTATTCCGGAACGACCTTTTTTCTGCTTCTCGGGTGGATAAATGGGAGTATTGGGAGTTGCGTTTCAGAAGAATATGACCAATCCAATGCTATTCGTTTGGATTTCGTTATGTATGGATGTCTGCTTTGTATTTCTACATAACTATATTTGTTCACATTCCTATAATTCATAATGGCTTTCCACGGCAGAAAAACATTTGTCTCGACGAAGTTAAACAGATAACACTAACGCCATCTATAACCGCTTGGCGACACTAACGCGACCACAGGCGAATGCCCGTTCCAAACGGCGTGCACTAGGTGGCAGCACTGAGGCATGAGGATACACATCTCAGTACTTGGAAAATAACTATCATCCTCCTAGCGTTATTCCCGGTTGTGCCCTAAAGGAGCCCGGGGTCCGCTTTGACACCTAATCCCAAGATTTGGTATAGGCACTAGTTTTACGAAAGCGACTGCCATCTAACCTGTCAACCCAGAGGGCAAAAAAACTAGACCTTATTATGATTAGACCAGTTTCCTCACAATGTTTTCCTTCACCGAAAAGCTAACGGTAAATAATTCCGTACACAAGTTCCGAAAAACTCATTGGTACGAGCCGGGATTCGAACCCACAACCGCTGCTAGACAGCCGCATGCCTGAACCACTACGCAACCGTAGCTTCATATAGGTATTTGTCTGATGACCACTCAGAGCATAGAATACTAGAGAGAGGACAAGCCGCCGGCGGCCGTGTCGCAGCTGTATGCTCAATGGGCATACACTGCCATACTGTGCACGCGTGCTGCGAGCAGAGAATATTACGTTTTTTCCCAAAATGCCTGATATGATGCGCGTTTATTGTCAAATAAGCGTGTAGGTATACAAGTGTGTGTGTTTTAGATGTGTGCGTGCTTTGTGTTGTCAATTACTTGGGCGTTGTGTGGGTTAATGTACTTGCGACAGGCTCACTCTATACAAATCGGCCGCCATGTCCGATCTCCTTATATTCATACATCTGTGGATGAGCATTTATAATACTTCTACCGGGATTCGAACACGGCACCTCCAGATGCACACACCGGTTTAATACAAAACGGTAATTTTAATTTTTCCAGATACAAGGCCAAGTTTGGTTTCCCCTTCATCATATGTGCAAGAGATAACAAGATTCACTCGATAATAGAAGGTTTACAGCAACGCTACAACAATACCAAATCTCAAGAGGTTCTGACAGGGATCACTGAAGTGAAGAAAATCTGCAGGCTCAGGATCCTGGATATTGTGAAAGAGGGGTGAATACGGACGAAACCGCCTGAATATAATTAAGTTCCGCTAGATTTTGAAATGCTAATGTTATAATATATTTCCAAAATTATTGAAACAATAGGCTTGTTGCGTGGTGTTAAAAATGATGACGTCGTGTTGCTAAATAGATAGTAAACCATCAAATGATTGTAATAAAGTATAAATTACAAAATATAATTAAAATCATAAAAAGATATGAACCTTGAAAGTTTAGAAAAAAAAGTTTTTTTATTTATTGTCCAAGAGTAAATTTAAAGGTACCAATAGAATCCTTACGTTTTTATAGAAACAAATTTGTATGGCAACTATGGACCTAAACGCAGTATTTCGCGACCGAAACAGCAATTTACTTTATTTGCCATGCAACGGTTAGTACAAATTGCACGGTGTGACGTCATACTTTAAAGCCAATCATTATGAAGCGTTTCGGCTGCTGTCAGCGAGGTCCATCTTTAAGTCGATTATTTGGGTATTAATGTCCTTTAAATGTAGTTGCTTCCATACAAACATTTGTTCATCTACAAAAACTGCTGGTTCGAATGGCATCGTAAACAAATTTAAGGTCACAAGCCCACTGTGGCACTGTGTTCTCTCTAGTTCTATATCAGTTCCATTGATAGAACTAATTAGACTTTATTGGGAATCAGTTGTTATCTAATGCATTGATTTTATTCAACAAGTGTAATCAACATATTTTTTTTAAAAACAACTGCTTATTTCACGTATTATATAGCCACTCAGTCGCACGATATGAGGAATCCAACAACACCTCATATGTGAAAATACATCAAGACGTTTGGACAGTAGCCCGTAAAATATAATTTGCTTGTCCACATACACACATACATCAAGGAGGGAAGCCACATTTGGTATACAGATGGATCAAAAAAAGGTGATGATGTTGGATGTGGTATCTACGGTGAGAGGCCAAAGCTCAAAGCTAGCGTCAGCATGGGGAAGGAGGCCTCAATCTTTCAGGCTGAACTCTTAGCATTAAATAAATGCGTGGAGATCAATCTTGTAAGAAACCTAAGGAACCAACATATCTACATCAACTCGGACAGCCAAGCTGCTCTGCTGGCACTAGAATCACTAGAGTCCTACTCTAAACTAGTCCAGAATTGTAAAAATAATCTAAACACCCTGGCAAACTCCAACAAAGTCATACTTAGATGGGTACCAGGGCACTCCGACATTGTAGGAAACGAAAAAGCAGATGAACTTGCAAGGCAGGGCGCAGACACGGCCCTGGTCGGCCCGGAACCGTTCTGTGGCATCACAAAACGGATGGCATATTCTCTGCTAAACAACGCGGAAAAATCAGAGGCAATCAAGCTGTGGAAGTTCACCAAAGGACAAAAACAAGCTAAAGCCCTGATCGAAGGGTTCAATAGTAAGCTGTCTAAAGAGTTATTACAATTCAAAAGGCACAAAACCTGCGCAGTGACAAGAATCCTGACAGGACATTGCAAATTGAACAAACACCTGTTTCAAATGGGTATGAAGCAGGACACAACCTGCAGGTTCTGCCAGGAGACAGAGGAGACTGCAATGCACTTTCTATGCTCCTGCGGACCACTCATGCATAAAAGAAGTACCTACCTAGGGCGGCACATAGTGCACCCACAAGAAGTACAACATATCACCGCCCAAAGAATCTGGAATTTCCTGGAGGCAACGGGACTTAACGGTGAACTCTAAAGCAAGGGCTGCCACAATAGATCACTTGCTGGTCGAAGCGGCACATTAAGGCCCACAAACAAAATAATAAAAATTCACACATACATACGCTCGAAAAACATAACTCTCCCTTCTGCGGCAGTCGAAGTCTGGTAAAAATAAACTATTAGCTATGTATTATACCCTAAAAGAAATATCAACCACTACTATAACATGATGACTACCCAATTTTATTTTGTGTGTTAGATGTGGTTCAGGTTTTTATTTTATAACTACCTAAATAGTTACCTACTGTGTACATTTACGAGGGGTGATCCAAAAGTTTTGATAATCGGCATAAAAAAGACAGGGTATCCGTATAATATGATTTTTAATTATTAAATAGGTACACTCTTTCTTAGTTTACTTACCAATATAATATATTACTAATATTTTGCTTTATATAAAAAAAAAACTGGATAGACGAAATGAGGCTTACATCGACGCAATTGCACAGATTTTATTGAGGAGTTTTCAATATCTAAGAATAAGACGTAATAGTAAAAGAGTTCGTCTAGATTACACGGTAGGTAACTAGTTTTATAGAATTCACAAGCCTGAAAAGCAGCCCTTGGGACCGATTTTTGACTATCGAGCGCTCGAATCTTTCACTCGAAAACGGACAAAAATTACGATATGCTCTTTTGAAATAGCGATCGAAAATTGAAAAGCTAGAGGTATTGACCAATCGTATTCAATTCTATCGGTAGAAAGTTAGTGCCTGCAATTTTGACACTAAAATCGTATTTACTTTTATTTAGTTTTCGAGCGCTCGAAAGTCAAAAATCGGCCCCCTGGTAAGCGGCAAGCTCATAGACCGGGAGATGCTGACACAATTTTTTAAGGTATTTGTACCAAGTATGGCGACCTTTCAGGGGTCTAATTACGTAATGAAGAAAAAGAAAATGATGGTCATAACGCTGGTACCGGCGGCCCAAACGCGTGGGCGTTCATCGAACGTGTCGGTTAAATTACGAAAGTCAAACGATTTATTACACAAAAATTCTTGTATTTTCCGATAGGCGATGAAAAAAGAAGTAGGCGGTGTAGCGTAATGCCATACTTCTCCGGTGTGACTTAGAGCCCGCCATACCGACGAGAATACATAATAAAAAAATACCAATTCAACCATTTGTACCAGGCTAATTTTTGCACAGCTAATCATCCTTCTTCGTATCACTATCACAAAATCAAACACTAGTATAATTTATTAATTTCGTCGCATTAAAATAGATAAACTTCAAATTTGAAAATCTTTTTTTTTAATTATTAAACCAGATTTTGCCAACGCCAGTCCTAACATTTACCAAAATATCCTCTCATTTTACTGACGTCAGAAAATATTCTATACCGTCATATTTATTTAGCAATTAAAGAATAACAAATGTTTGAAATCTTTTCTATTGTATTTAGTATTATTGAATAGCGGCACAGTAGGAATGATACTCGCAAGTTATCATCACGAGACCAAATCATGCCGATTATCAAAACTTTTGGATCACCCCTCGTACTTTACATATAATGAAAATACAATAGATTATACATGTCATGTACTTTAAATAAAAATATTTCTATAAAAATGCATACTTTTATTACAATACAGGAAAAATTACGTTTTTAAAATATCTCACAGAAATCCAAGTGACCTTTCTACCACAGCATGTGGCTGCCCAGCTACTTCACACAGATCTGGAGTGTTGAGTATATCTTCAAAGCCGAAATCAATGTGTCTGCCAGTTAAAACATCACGCTGGAAGTTTGAGCTTGGCAGGAACGGTAGACGCCCAACCTGGAATGAAAAGAAAAAAGAAGTTAAGAAAAACTTTTTCACTTCTCATGCTCGCAAAGTTCGCCTTTGTGCTGGATGAATGCTGCACAATATGCCACTTTTATGCTCTAGTGCACAAAGTAAAATTGTTTTAAAGACTAAGATAATCGGGCCTAACACGCACAATAAAACTTCGTAGAATAAATTTGTAATTTTATTTGATTTGCTTTCACATCCGTGTTTTCCATTACTACATATCTACATTAATAAAATATGAGTCGATTATTATTTTAAAACGTATAGATAGAACCAGACTTGGCAGTATGAAGTACATTAGTCTAATTAATATCACGTGTCGAAAATTAAACATAAAAACCTCAAAGTTAAGTGACGAATGAGCTGTTATTTAATTTAATTTTGCAATTATTTTTTGTTATTTTTCTTGTAATTTTTTTAAAAGTGTGTTACCTCAGAACTCCGTCATTTATGAACCGATTTGAACCATTCTTTTTTTAATTGAAAGTATATGTTTCCAGGTTGGTCCCATTGTTTTCAAAACTCCAATTGAATGATGGGAACTATGAGGAATTGAGGAAACTCTTCAAATATATTAGGCACGCGTGTAGTAATTTCGGTGTTTTCTATTATAAAATATAACTCGTGTATTACATCCGGAAATCATAAATTTGGTGAAGTGGAAGTGATGATGAAGACCACAGATGGCTTGTGAAACTTCTCAATTATGTACTTCAAACTTTAAAAGTACGTCGCCGATTCTGATATCATTCCGTTGAAATAGCAAACAAAGAAGTGCCAAAGCTGATTCCGAGATCCTCGAGGAATTGACGAAAGTCCTCAAATATAATCGGCCCACATACAGCGATTTGTTTTTTTTTCTCTAATAATCAACGTATTTGCTCTCGGAAATCAGTTCATATGGTAAATTGGAAAATAAATGTGGAAATGTTCATGTGGCTTGGCGGAGTACTGAATTGAAGTCGGTTAAAACTTTGTTTTTAAAGTAAATTATCTCGCAATCTAAGTGAAAAGCAGTGTGTATAACTCGGGCATAAATGAGCCATTTTATACCTCGACTTACCCGAGTGTGGATAAACGTCTCAGGTTAAATGGCTCGTTTTACACGCTCGTTGTACAATCTACTATTGAGGGGATCCCATACGCCAATGACCTTCAATCTGAATCCCTTAGTTTTCTAATGTTTTTTGTAGCTTATCATATTAACAACAACAGTTTTAAGCAATATATTATCCCATATTTACTTCAAACATCACTGTCTTCGAGATATTTGGCATCAAAGTAGAACAATTTTAGACCAAAAAACAGGTTTTCTGGCCATAACTTTTGTCTTAATTAGTTTAAAATCAAAACCTTACACACGTTTATAGAGACACCAGAGACAAACTCAAATATGTAGATTTCGTATATGTTAGATCTTTCACAGCAATCTTATAACAAAGAAGGTGTTTTTGTAGACAATGTTTAAAAAAATCATTAAAAAATTACTATTCATTACTTTTGTATCAATTCAAAACTAGTAAAAAATCGATGAAAACCTCGGGTAGCCCCTTAAGAGGATTGTGAACCTGTAAATTTTCATACAAAAAGCGATAACGTTTTTCACCCCGTAAACATCGTTCGATTTTTATAATTTTTGGACATGTTGTAGGTATGGTGAAATACTAGGTATGAACGTTTTGAATTTTAAGAAATATTGCTTACGTTAAAAGTTATTAGCATCTAAAAATCTATATTTTTGACTTTAAAACTTTGTCTATATATATTTTTTTTAATTAATCTATACTGATTTACTAAAAAAGGAAAACGTACAGACATAGATTAAAGTATACTTAATCCAATCATATCATTATTTAATTTCATTAAGGTTTAGGGGGTAAAAACGTTATCACCCGAAACCATATTTCAACAAGAAAATTTAGGCAATTACCTAAAGGGCTTGCAGCTCTCTCTATCGCACGATACGGGTCGAGAGGCAGAGCGGTGTGAGACAGATAGATTGTTTTAAATACCTACTCGCGCCGCGTATCGACAATTTACTTAAACATGATTTCATTTTTAGAGAAGTTTTTATTGCCCAATAGCATTTTCATTGCACAATCCTATGATTCCAATGACCCCGATCGTGTGGGGTGGGGTATAGTTTAATTACAGAGTTTCAGTGGGCTCTCTCTGGCTCCAGACCAGTTCTGATAATTACAAGCTTTCTATTAACTTGCAATGCAGCCTAACTATGTTTGTTCGGGTGGAATCTTGCAACTCAATTTTGAAGCAGATATCTTCAACCGTTTGAGCTGAAATTTTGGGTAAAGGTATAGTTTGGATGACAATTTAATATTATGGTTCAATCGAGCTGATCTGATGATGGAGACAGAAGGTGGTGGCCAAGGGAATTCAATACTAAACCAACGTAATCCCGTTGAGTTTGGGCTTGTTAGAATCGTCTCAATGAGTAGTAGATGACGGTATTGACGGTATACAGAAAAATACAGTCGGCAATAAAAGCTTGTACCAAACATGACATTTTTGACAGGAACTTATACTTTATCATTCAAGCGTAGTTTTATTACAACTATATATATATCAAATACAGAGAAATCGTTAAATTGTAACCTGTAAGATTGATTCTGTAGATGAAAAGCAATTCACCAACAAAGACCATGGACTAGACAACTAGCTGGCTTTATAGGTTTTATCGTCACGTTTTACGGCGAAACTGTACTGAAACGTCACGTAAAACATAGCTATAAAACGTATCGTGATAGGCCCTCTGGTGCCTTATATGCAAAGGGACCATGTTGTAACACTCAATGTCAAAGGTGTTTACTTTTATGTACCTTATTTTATTGATATTAGGCGAAAAATGTATGCATATTTCTGATATTGACTGTACAAAGGCGAGCTTACCTCTTAAGGGATTTCTTTCAACTAACCTTTGATCAAATGATCAAGTGAAGAAAAAAAATTTTAGACACACCAAAAAACTTGTACAAATACATATATCGATACCATAGTTCACAATCACACTAATTAAGGGGAATAAAGTTGTGTAATTAGGATGAGTGCACAAAACATAAAGTTACAATTTGAGTGACAAAAAAAATGTAATTAGTATGATGGTGAACTAGGGTACCATGATATAAGGTACAGTCAAGTTCATTAATATTTGCACGCTCCCAAAGGTTCAACAATATCTGAGCAACCTTGTGTTTACATATTTTTGATCACTTTGTCTGTGCACATATTTTCGAACTTGAAAATTATATGTTTTTTTAATGTTCTATGCCAGAACCCTCCAGGTAATCTTGCTCATGTGCACTTTTCTGTCTACATATGGTTTTTCGCATGTTATTGGCAACGAGGCAATGAATTTGTCAACACATTCACTGCCAGGAATCCCATGTTTTTTTTTCTATGTACCGGAACACGACTACAGCATATGCGCCTGGCAGTGAAAGTGTCGATATTGTTATTATGGCTCTGGTACACAGATGTATTACAAGTGTAGTATATAAAAACATGTACCTTATTTACAAAGTTAATTTCCATATTGAGCCGCATCGGTGCATGAAGACCCTGAACATTTCGGAGCATTGCCATGTTCATCTTAAACTCATTCAAGTGATACTGGAAAATAAGACAATAATAATTAGTAAACAAATTGATATCAAACATGTAAACATAAACCATATTATTTATTTGCAAACACCAAGTCACTAGGATTTTGGCTACTATCTACATTCTACAGGGTTGGGCAGATTAAGTGTCCTAGTTTGAAAGGGCTATAAAAGTTGGAAACAAATAATAAAATTAAAATGCAATAATTTTTTTTGGTTAATTACAATTTATAGATACTAAATTAATTCTAAAGTTTGAATCGCTCTCCTTATGCTTGTATAACTTTACGCATTCTTCCGAAAGATGATGTGCACGCGGCACGCACTACTTTTTCAGGTATTTCATTTCATATCTTAAGCAACTGATGCTTGAACGCATCTAAATTCAGGCCACGCGTAATCCCGATCTTGCTTAACATCACTCCATATGGAGAAATCACAGGGTTCAGATCTGGTGAAGCTGCAGGCCATTCATTCCAAGGTATACAATCGGTTAAATTTGTGTAGCAGTAGTCTTGAGTGCGTCAAGCTTTGTAAGACGGAGCACTACTTATCTTGCTGGAAGCAATAATACTCGTCCCCATACAAGTTTCGTGCATTCTCTAGCAAATGATTCTGCAAAACGTTCTCAATGTAGTAGTATTGATTAATTATGACTCCTCGCCCCTCGGCCTATGAAAAGTAGCGGTAACATCCCTCTTGGAGATATCGCAGCCCATACCATGCCTGCCGATGCATTTTGGAAATGTTGTACAGCTAATTTATCAACAGGAAGATCCCTCAATGAAACACCATACACGCGATCATTCTGTTGATTGTGACTATCTTGTAATAAGAAATTTTTTTAGTCGGAAAAAATTATGTCATCAGTTCATCACCTGCGCGCCTAGCTAAAGACTGTATCGAAAAGTATAAGGACAACTTTAGCTGGCCGCCATTCTTGTTTTATTTGTTTTAAAAATATGAACTTCGCTTTATTTCATAGATGCTATGGTATTGAACTCAATTACTTAATTATTTTATTATTATATATTACTTTTAATTTCAAAAATGAGAGGCCTAACACCCGATCAATGAAAACGAATTGTGGACAAATACATACGAGAAAAGGGTATGTCCATGAGAAAGATCGCAGAACTCGAGAATTATTTTTTTCACATTACTTTTAATTTCAAAAATGAGAGGCCTAACACCCGATCAATGAAAACGAATTGTGGACAAATACATACGAGAAAAGGGTATGTCCATGAGAAAGATCGCAGAACTCCAGAAGGTGAGTCGTTCAGCGGTTTACAATGTCATTAAAAAGTATGGGGAAGACTACTCTTTTAATGACAAGCTGAAAAGTGGTTGAAGAACTGGCTCACATAATTGCAATATCGACTCTAAAATATTGCGAACAATCCAGTCTCGCCCAGTGCTTCGATAAGAGATGTGGCTAAAAAGTGCAGAATTTCTGTAGGAATGGTTCAGAGAGCCAAGAAGCGTAACGACTTGGTAACTTATCGAAAGCAAAGGAAGCCTAAACGAACTCCAAAACAGGCTGCAAATGTTAAACTTCGTCTTCGAAAGTTAAACGACACGGTTTTAACCAAAAATGAACATTGCATAATTCAAGACGACGAAACCTACGTCAAACTGGATTATTCGAGTTCTACCCTGTCCCCAGTACTAGGTATACTGTTCGCAAAGGAGAACTCCTGAGTGAGAAACAAACGTCAATTTATGCCGAAAAATTTGGGTCTAAAGCAATGGTATGGCAGGCCATATGCGAATGCGGCATGAAATCGACGGCGTTCATCACTACTTCCATGATAACTACCGATCTTTACATCAAGGAGTGTTTGCAAAAAATGGTTTTGCCGCTGATTCGACGCCACAGGGGCTCTACTTTATTTTGGCCCGATTTGTCTAGGTTCCACTATGCCGCCCACACCAGAGAGTGGATGGAAGCCCACGGCGTGCAATATGTTGATAAGAACATGAATCCGCTAAATTACTCAGAGGTACGTCCCATCGAGGAATATTCGGCAATCATGAAGAGTACACTTCGGCAATTTCGGCGGATTCCGTAGACAGATTTAAAAAAGACTGGCTAAAAGCATCGAAACGGTCACAGTAATTGTTGTCCGGAATCTGATGAGAATGTCCGAAGTCAAGTGCGAAAAGTCGCCCGAAAGCAAACATTAGTTAACAGTAAAACGTTTCAAAATGTGTTTCAAACATAAGCCAAGAACATATGTATGTAAAATAATAAATATTTAAAAAGTCATTACATATTTCACTTGTCCTTATACTTTTCGATACAGTCTTAAGTAGCTCCTAGCTTTTATTCACTCTTGCTTTTTTTAGCGCAGCAGTCAGTTCATTAATTTTTTGTTTTTTGTAGGCTTTGAACCCAAGATTCTCACGGAAGATGCAGCTCATGGATCGCCTGGATATTTTCATATGTTTTGCGAGTTTGCAAGCCGGATTTCGTTGAATTCGCTCACTAACACACTTTATCATCTTTTCGACACGAATCAATGGTTTCTGACCAGGTTTGGGCCTGATTCTCGACATTCCTGTTTCTTTGCATCGTTTTATGGTCCACAATATGAATTTAATATTGATACTCAAGTGTTTTAGCCACTTTAATATCCCACATGGTCTGAAATTTTGTGGATGTCATTTCACTACGAGTTCGCGTTTTGCTTTCATTGTTGCAAAATACATAAAACATAAGATACAAAGCTGTGGCCTGACATGCATATACACTAAATACAAACTCATCTTAAACACATAATGTCAACTAAAAAGTCAGCATATATTATAAATGAAAAGTCAAGACACTTAATCTGCCCAACCCTGTATTTGCAAATGCAATAAGTGTTAATGATTTTGATGGTTCAGAATAGATTGGCATTAGGATTAGCCTGTGTATTGGACATCTTATACATTATGTATGTATGTTGTTATTATACGTTATGTATATATGTATGTATGTTAGTATTACATGAAAAGTATTATTTAAAAAAAAATACTGGAAAGGACTCCATTCAGAACATTGGTACCTGAAATTTAATAATCAGCTCTGCATCTACGCTGAAATTACCCGAGCAGACAAGTTTCATGGATAAGCTCCTTTATTTAAACTATTTATATCGGTATAAATGCAACATGTAAAGTAAAGTAAAAAACATGTAAAGAAACTTACATTCCGTTCGGACACCTCTATCGGATGTGATATGCCGATGTTAGCCCGCGTAGCGCCCAGCCCTGCAGTCAACGGGTCGGGGACCCCGAACGGGCCTTCCTGCACTCTGATGTTGCTGCCAACCTCTGGCTTCACTTTCAACGGCGGGAGACCGAAACTCTGAAAAATAACCCCATAAAAGGTTCAAGATACGAAAAAAAACATCAGAACCAATAAACACTACTAAGAATCATTCAGGACATTTGATATTTTTATCTAACCATTTTGAAGCTGTTTCTTGGTACGTAGCTGAGAAATGAAATTTAGATAGGTGCACAAAGTTTCAACAAGAAACTCTAGAAACACAAATTCAATCAGTGAGTGAGTATGGAAATAATGAATTTCGCAAATTCTGTCAATTCACCGCAGTAGACTTGTAGAGCGCTACATTGCCATACACAAAAACATAGCTGACGCCACACGGCCGAGCGCGCCGGACGGCCGAGCTTGTACATAGCCCTTGGTTTGACTGAACCCCGTACTTCCAGCCTTTATCCACACAGGCCAAAATCATGCGGCGAACTGCATGCCAGAAAATGTAGTATGGAGTAACCTTGGTTTGTCCTTACTCGGCGGTATGCCCAGACGTCCGTGCGCTGAGGACGTATAGACATACCTTTACGAGACCGCGTTCGGTCGTACATTATTTAGGCCGTACATTATTAGCGTACGCAAACGCGGTTTTTTCTCATTAAAAAAAAAACCTTAAACGATATACGAAAAATGTGTAGGAACTAAACAATCCTTGATAAGTTTACTATCAACTTGTCATACATACCAAAGTAATATCACTTTATGGTTGTAGCGCATTCTGCCACGAATAGTCAATTTTTTACGTCATACCTGGCCATAAAGTAGGAATTACCGCACGCTATGCGTGCGGAAAACCCCACTTCCTGGCCAGATAGAGACGTAAAATTTTGTACTCACCACGGGCGGTAATAAAGAAAGCCTCAGAGCGCATATTTATCGCCCTTGCCTTCGGCTCGGGCGTCAAATACCTGCGATCTGAGACATTCTTTGTTTAACCGCCCTAGGTAAGTAATGTACTATTTTTCAACACATTTGCTCGTAACGTGCCTCTTATTGTGCCGCTTTTGGGCTCATAATCCTGGGTATTAAACACGCGTGTTTAATAACATTACGACACTCGTGTAGTTATGTTTATATCCCGATTAAGACACGTTGGCACCTTGCAGCAAGGTGTATGTATGGACTCGGCGCGTTCTTAAATTGACCGGGTTATACAGGTTTGTTTTTAATTTTCGGCAAATGGATTCTTACTCGACTAAACAAATTAAATCCTTCTTGTGGATTAATTGATTATTTCTTGTTGGATATGATAAAGAAACGTTTCATTTAGTAAAACGAGTTTACTTTTGATAACATTTTACATGAATTTATATTGAATAAGAAAATATTTATTTTATTTTGTATTGGCTGTTTAGAGATTTCATCTAAGCCTCGCTGCGGGCGCACTGCGCGAACTTCACGAAAAAACATAGTTGCGCGCCATTATAGGTAATTTCACAAATATTTGTAAACATTGATGATGCGTGTTTGGTTATTGATAAAAATGTTGACTCGTAGTGAATAGAAAAGTGATAAATAGAATTGACGCCACTGTACATTCTTGGAGATGTACAAATAAGTGAGTAAAAACCTGTAGTCATCAATAACTAAAGGAAACAACTTAAAGTGCATAATGAAATTAAAGATAAAAAATGTAAACAAATGTGTTGCCACTGCAATAAAATCAATCCCAAGAAGTGGAAACTAAAAATTCGTTAAATACGCGAGATAAAAAATAATGCGACTAATTTATACGTAAAATAATGCCTGGAAAATATTCGTAAATATTTAAATAAGTGAAATGAAAACGTAATTATTTTATATTCATAAATATGAGCAGTTTATATTTACGCCACTGGCAATGGTTAGTGTAAGGAAGATATGTAGGTGTGGACTGGCAACACTGTGTGAGACATGTCAGTCAAAAAAAGATACAAAACCAACTACTGAAAGTACTGAAATGAATGTATATTAGATAGAACAACAAGAGAAAGATAATAAAGAATACCAAGATCATCTTCTTATTTATTACTTATTTACATGGCGCAGTCGCGAAGTGAACCGATAGTGAATTCGTTATGAAAACATGGAAACGTTAAAACAACCACCGCCATTGTCACTGCAAGGAGATCCAGCCGAGAATTTTAAAATATGGCTGCAAAGTTTTAAGATTTATTTTACTGCCTCGGGGGCAAAGGAAAGATTAGATGTTGAATGCAAGTAGAAAAAATAGCATTAGTGGTAGGCCAGTGGATAGCTATGTTTCAAGACAAAGTGATGTTCAAAACAGCGGGGAAGAAAATCTGAATAGTAATATGAATGAAAATAGAGGCTTAGAAACTAAAACTAGAACTGGTAGACTCATCAAGAAACCTAGCTATCTGTCTGATTATGAAACTAATTGAATCAGATTATTACATAGTACCTAGCAGCTTTGATTAAGTGTTAATTGTGTGTTGTTGTTGCTTGAAGGAAAGGGGGATGTAAGGAAGATATGTAGGTGTGGACTGGCAACACTGTGTGAGACATGTCAGTCAAAAAAAGATACAAAACCAACTACTGAAAGTACTGAAATGAATGTATATTAGATAGAACAACAAGAGAAAGATAATAAAGAATACCAAGATCATCTTCTTATTTATTACTTATTTACAGTTAGGAATTGTAAACCTTTGGTTCGTAATTTAATTAATATACCTGGATATTCCTATTCCTTATTCTTAATTTTTTAGTTAAACCGAAAAATTAATTCAAGTTCCATTTATACTGAATCGACTTGTCTGATCGTGCGTAGACCGCTTTAATATCTTTGCCCCGAGCTGAGGCGGCCATTTTCTGAAATCTGAATCGCATTCGTTTTCTGACGTTTGTCGTGATCGAATGTATTCCTTTCCGCTTCCTAATAAGACATATAATAATGGCACGTCTTGCTTCGATCGCTTGGTGTGGTTCTAGTGGCTGCAGGCAATAGGCTTTTGCTGTATATCGTACCCGGACTATCGTCACCTACTAAGTACCTATTCATGCCAACCTACGACATTAAAGTGATCAAAGTAAAATATAAGATTGTTTTAAAAGTAGTGACGATATATTCATTAGTTAAAACCAAAACCTGGTTGATTGCCCCTGAGACGTCACTTTGATGTTGACAGTTCTTTGTTTACATTTTTTTATCTTTAATTTCATTATCCACTTTAGGAGCCTGTAACATGTTAATTTTATGAAAAGGATTTTTTCCTCGCAAATGTGTTGAAAATTACATCCTTGGCTCTATTATCACGCTCACCTGCGGTTCGCGTGAAAATTCCGCCTCTGATGTAATGATTAACATACCTCACTTGTATCATAATGTACTACCTAATTATACTTCTCTGTTTTCTTTACAGTCAAGAAAAGCTTTCCGTTTGACGTCTGTAATGAGATCCGCTGTATAACTTACCGCTTCTGTTCTAGGTGCCATTTTATCTATACAATATCAAATTAAGCAATATTATAACAAATTCTTAATAGGTATTCCGTTTAACAAAACAAACTTGTCACGTAGTCTGTGTTGTCACGACTATATTATGTCAATTACTCTTTGGTCAATTTGTTTTCGTAATTTGAAGTTTCTAAATAGGTTTTTCACAATGCTTTACATACACGAGTTTATTATCCCCGTTACAAAGAGGTTAATGTAGATAGATCTATAATTTAGATACGGTTTTTTTGAAAATAATACAATATCAGGCTAATTATTTGGACACGGCTCTTATGCTACACTTATGTGGGCAACTGTAAATTAAAACAGTCTAATCACGAAACGAAATATTCCCTTTATTTATATATTAAAGACAACATATATATTATATATTAACATTGAATACGTCAACTACTGTTTTTTAACATAAGTCCATAGACCAAAGAGTAAAGTAAGTATATAGTAAGTATATAGACTATTAACTGTCGAAATAGGTTCACTGCAACACCTCCTAATTTTTAAACTGTCCCTGAAACTTCAGTCTGTTCAAGGGTTTCGTCATGATGTTAGCCAATTGGATTTCGGAAGGACAGTATGCGACATCAATTTGGCCTTTAGCATACTTCTCATATATATGATGATATTGATGATAGCGCACGTCAATGTGCTTGGACCTTTTGTTGAAGGAACCCGTTTTAGTCAACTGTAAAGAGCTCTGATTGTCGACTTGCAGAATAAGTACGCTAGAGGTGTCGTTGCTCTGGTTCTTTCTGTGTTGTATGGTTTTCTAGTCTGTTTTGCCATGATGCAAACTTCACATAAATTATCTTCTTTGTTCTCTTCAGTAGGTATACCATCAGCCATCTTTGGTAAGTTTATAATTTCATGGATATGTTTGGATTGTTTAAACAAGGAACGTGAAGTAGACACGTCACATCTGGCCAGTCGAATACCGGCCCAGTACAAATTAATATGTAGGTAGGTACCTATATTTCGCGGAATGGCCGAATACATACAATTTTCAAAATACATACAATAGAAACGTAAAATGTAAAGTGGTTTGCAAGAGTTTATGAATAAATTATATCTCATTTAAAAGAGGAAATTCTATCCTTTACTTTTCTTATACTAGTACCTACCTACATCTTGGTGGTAAATGTTATATATTTTGTAAAAAATATGCTTTTAGGAAAAATAAATGATAAAATAAATTGACTTTTCGTGGCAGAATGCGCGACCACCTTAAGTGATATTGCTTTGTATGTATCCGAAGTTGATACTAAATTTATCAAGGATTATTTCGTTCCTACACATTTTTCGTGTATCGTTTATGGTATTCTTTTTTATTGGAAAAAATCACGTGCCATGCCGGGGCACTTTAGGGAGCGAGGGGGGCGGGTTAAGCTGGAATCCAACCCAGTCAAATCAGTCTAAAAATCTGTGTTCTTTTTTTTGCGTAAATTAATAGTGCTGGATGTAAGATGCATTTCCGTACATAAAACTATGAAATACGGCATTTTTCTGTGATCGTAGAATCGTAGACGGTTCCTTAGCAGCATTCCCGGCTGTGTATGAGGCTTTTTTTGAAACATTTTGAATGCAGTTTTTTTTGAAGTGGATACTTCATTGCTCGCGTTCTTGTATAGGGGTACAACTAAAATAAACCAGGGACCCGTCCACCCCTTCCCAGAAAAAAGCCTTTGAACGGGTAAGTCGTTCGTTTAATAGCCCATTCATTTTACTTAGCCGTATGAAGGGGTTTCCCTTACGAGGCTACCACTAAATGATAAAATACCCTTTCGAAAGGCTTTTTTTAAGCACTTGGAAAGGGTAGCGCTTTAAAAGCCAAATGAATGGGTATTGAGGGGCATCGGCTTTGGTAAGCAAAGCCTTACGAAAAACCCCTTCAAAAACCCTCAAAGGGGGTTCTGGCACTGCTGGGTAGGTATTTGCGACTCGCCTAAAGCGGCATAGATTAATAGTTTCACTTCAATTCTATGGAAGCCAACGCCGTATTTTTTATATAGTTTTGTTTGAATAACTTCTACTCGTTATTTTGACTAGAAAATAATTAATAGTCCAGGAGTGTTAGATTAAAATTGACCAAATACATAGAATCCCTCATAATTAGCTGTATTTGATAATTAATATTATTACCTCACGACAAAATAAAAATAAAAAAAATATACTTTAATGTAAATATTTTCGAAATTGCTTTCTCGGGGTTAGATATGAGGTATTGAGGATATAAGGTACCATTTGAGGTATATTTTACAATAAAAAAAATAACAATTGTATCGTATTTGGAGGAGCCCAAACTTAATATGTTTTGAAAATTATTTTAATTAAAAACAAATTACTGAAATGTTATGATGTGATATATTATTAGAATCGGCCCTTCCATTTGATACCACACACGATAGGTTCCAGAACAAAAAAAATCGTTCTTTTATTTTAGGAACGCAAGCGGTGGAGGACTGGGGAGTTTACGAGTAGACTAGTTCTTAATTATCAAATTCAGCGTCAGTATACCAATTTTCAGCTAGTTATGGAGGATTTTATGTTTAAAACCTAATACTCCTGAGCTGTAAGAGTTTTATCTTGTTCCCTGAGAGATAGATAAATGAATTTTTTACAAGCTTTTATTTAGCTCACCCCGTTTGTTTTATTTTTCTTTCTTGGGTCAAATTTAGTAATTGAAATTCAACTGTCAACAGATTGATCTGAAATTTTGAATGCGTATGTATATCGCATGACAATGCAATATTATGATGACATGGAGCTGATCTGATGCTGGACCTGGAAGGTAGCCATAGGAACTCCGCAATAAAACGATAGTAAAAACTAACAAAAAAGACGAAACAAAAATGTTAACATTAAAAAATAGACAAAACATCAAAAAAATGGAAAAAAAACATGAAATATTATTAAAAAACGAAAAAAACAAAAAAACAGCTCGTTAAAAAACATTGAAAAAACAATAACACATTCGAAAAAAGAAATAACATTAAAAAAAGAACAGTAAAACATACAAAAAAAGAAAAAAAAACATTTAAAAATTATTTAAAAAACGAGAAAAACACTAAATAAACAAAAAAAAACGTTAAAAACATTGAAAAAACAATAACCATTCAAAAAAATAAATAACATTAAAAAAAGAAAAGTAAAACATACAAAAAGGAAAAATAAAATTAAAAATTATAAAAAAACAAGACTAAAAAACAAAAAAAAAAACAAAAAAAGAATAAAAAAACCAAAAAAACATAAAATAACATAAAAGACCCTACAAAAATGTAAACATTAAAAAATAGGCATAAACATCAAGAAAATAAACTTTTTAAAATCATTAAAAGACTAAGTAAGTTGGTTCATTCGTATCATGCTTAGAATAATTATATATACTTAAAAAATAAAAAGAAATCAAAAAAAGGACATACATATTCTATACGAGGGTCAAACTGAAAGTTCTTAGAAAATCAAAAACTGAGCAATCAAGCAACTTATTACTTTTATTATATCTTTTCAAAATAGCCTCCCTTCACATCAATACATCGCTGCATTCGATAGAACCACTGAGAAAAGCACTTTGCCCACTCGTCCTTAGGGGTCTCTTCGACGGCCTTTTGAAACGCAGCCACTGCTTCGTCGGCGTCCATAAAACGTTTTCCTCGAAGTTTTTCTTTAATTTTTGGGAATAAATAAAAATCACAAGGTGCAAGGTCGGGGCTATAAGGTGGGTGACCCAGTAATTCCACGTTTGCCGTCGCCAAATAGTCGATCGTTTGCTTGGCGGTGTGCGATGAGGCGTTGTCGTGGTGAAGCAGGATCCTACTGCGAGGCCGTTTTTCTCGAACTTTTTCCAAGACAAGTGGTAAACAATTGTTAGTGTACCACTTCGCAGTAACTGTTTTTTGATCCTCTAAAATAATTGTTGCGTAATGACCAGTCCTTCCGAAGAACGAGGCCACCATCTTTTTTCCCACACTTCGACCTCTCTTCACTTTAGTAGGCAACTCCTCGGAAGGAAACACCCACTCAGCAGACTGTCTTTTAGTTTCAGGATCATAACAGTAAATCCAGCTTTCGTCACCCGTAACTACGTCGAACACAGCATTTGAGTCACCTCCGTTGAATCTTTGACCCATTTCACGGCACCAATCAACACGACGGACTTTTTGGGCTTCTGTCAAATTATGAGGTATCCACCGGGCACAAAGCTTCCTCACCGCTAAATGTTCATGGAGGATTTTGTGGACTTGACTCATACCAATGGCTAAGCTTGTACGAATCTGCTGATAGGTTACTCTTTTGTCAGTCTCTATCATACGCCGCACAACACTGATGTTATCTTCAGTAGTCGCCGTAGAAGGCCGGCCCTCACGCAGATCATCAGTGAGATCAGTGCGGCCACGTTTAAATTCATTAAACCAGTTGTAAATAGTAGCACGAGATGGGGCTTCATCGTGAAAGGCCAATCGAAGTCTATCATAACTTTCTTGTTGACTTAAATTACATCGAAAGTCGTAAAAAATCATTGCTCGAAAATTTTCTCGCGTTAAATTCATGCTCACGTAGTACACACAATTTTCAATTTGCCGCCAAATCGTAAAACAAATGACAATCGAGTGGAATTCGTACACAAAAATATTAAGAAAGAGTTCCATTTTCAAATTTTGAACTTATTTTTTTATTATATTTATTACAAGTGGCCAGTTCTAAAGACTTTCAGTGTCGCCCTCGTATAAACATAGTTTAGACAAAAAGGGGAAATAGGTCAAAAAAACCCGTCGTGATTTGTATCGCATGTCGAAATATCTATTATAGTTAATGATTACCATCAAACATCCCAAAATCATATGGCGATATAAACATGGCTAAATAATAGTACAATGCGTCGCACGCGCACCAACTTGTTCCGGCTCTTCGCCATACAAAAGGAAACCAGCCCGGCTAGCACACTAGCAAAATGACGACTTTTATGCACATGTTTTATGTCCACAACCGACGTATAAAATTTTACCGTCATGAGCTAACATGCTATACCATCATTTACGTAAAATGTGACCATTTATATGTCTTGCACATAAAACTATTTGTTTTACGTCAAATGCTAACATGCTCTTGATTTTGGCACATAAAACTTGACGATATGAGCCGTTGACGGACGAAATTTTATGTAGGTCACTCGAGACCCCGGATAAATTTTAACACTATGAAAACAATATAATTTTCGCAGGATTTCTCCGATTTCTGTCACAACACATACGGTTTCAGTCTCAAAATTCCTATCGTCTCCTGAAACAATGATCTAGCATTTTTAATTTTAGCTAGATCATGATTACTAACTATAAATTAGTATAAATAACGCAATGATTATGATTTTTTGCTTGTGTTGTAATAAAGTATATTACACAAATTTACAAATATTATTGATTCAATTATAAACTAACATGTGTTTTGGTACTCGCTAAATTACTTACAACCACTACGTAAAACTTTTTGTGGGGTGGGAGTAACGTAAATAAAAACAAAAAACTATTATAACACAACTTAATACAGGAGAACAACTGTTTAGTAAACTGTGCAGTGCTTATCATTACTCTTTAATTAGGTAGTATTATAATAGGCTTCTAACCATAGACTACTATTGAACGAATGAAATGAATGTAATAATTTTGCTACGTATATTTTACGCTATGGCATAAATATATGTTGCGTGATTACCATGTTAGCTAAGTAACGTAAAAATGGTCACGATCGTAAAGTTATACGTCCGAACGTAAATATATGTCCGATTAGTGTGCTAGCTGGGCATATTACAATGTGATAAGTATTTTTAGTAAGTAGGCGGCATTTTTAAAGGCGTCCGCTTTGGCCTTGGCCCCTGTGCCGACACCTCTGGACTCTTAACGTCTAATTTACAATATTGCTCTTATTGTCATTAGCAAAAGGATAAAAATTGCATGACCGTTGAAAAGAAAACTTGTTCAAGAGCGTTGATAGAAAACCCTTTCGAAAGGGTATTTTTAAGCGCTTGGAAAGGGTATCTGATATTCGTTTAGGGAACCGCTTACCCGTATTTATAGCGCTTAAAAAGCCAAATGAATGGGTATTGCGGAGCTACGGCTTTGGTAAGCAAAGCCTTACGGAAAACCCCTTCAAAAACCCTCGAAGGGGATACCGGGCGGGTGGGTCCCTGAAATAAACTCATAAACAACTTCAACAAGAAACATGTCCCAGTTTAAATATAAACTCTGTTATGCGATAAGAATGTTAATACTTTTCTACAGAACACACCAACACTGTCAGCAAATATGTCTATACCGTCGGCTTCCTGTATTATATGGTTTAGACAATTCAAAATGTATCACGTGACTTCCGGAATAACTTTTTGTAGAGAAGCCTAATCTGATTTCAAATAATTGTTTGTTACATGTTTTATGTTTTAATCCTTCTTTATTTGCCATTAGTTGTTAATCATAAATGGTATTTAGTTTATGTGGCGGACATGAACATAATGCTGAAATGACCGCCATTTTCAATGTATCGCGAGTCAAATGAGGTACGTCAGTCAATGTTGCCATATATACCGATTTATCTGTACTTGTTTATACAGATTTTAGTGAATTCATTCGGATATATATTTTACGGGTACAGCCAACAAAGAAGTACCTATCCACTTAAACTTAATTAACGGGTGTATTGATACATACATACTGATCAGCGACACAACCCTATTCTTTTTTTAAATCGGTCTCGTTACTTCTAATAGGTGCATATGTCATTATCTCTTAAGCTACTGTTACACATGCTCTTAAGTAGCATGCTTGTTTGAGCAATGTTTAATTATTTTGTATGCAAATAGCATGAGACTTACTAGCAACTTTCCAGATACACATACATGCGCAATTAGCATGCTTTCATGCTACTAAAGTGCATGTGTAACAGTAGCTGTATAGTTTCCGATTTTCCCTTACTGTCCGTTTGAATAATACCTACACCCTGTGTATTTTTGTATTCAGATTGTAAGCAAGTTGTAAGTCTCAATACTACTACATTTAAATATGCTGTCATCATAAAAAACAGTTTAGTGATTTCAATATAAGCTATAAGTATGGCATATAAGAGCCGTGTCCAAAAAAATTGCCTGATATTGTACTATTTAAAAAAAAAACAGTATCTTAGGTAGGCTATTATTAAAGCGGGTATTACATTGTCCTGAATTCAGTCGTCCTAACTAGGTTAGGAAGCTGATTCCGGAAGGTGTAATCGCATTTAGCAAGTTAGAATCCTAAAAGTATCCTAGTTAGGACGTGAGGATGGTTCCGGACGAATGGAATCACTTAGCAATTTGCGTCAGCGACAGCGAACAGTTGTGTGGGAATCTGAAAAATGACAAATAACGTAAAGTAAACGCTCATAACCAACCGCTCTGGAACTATATCGGGGCATTTTTTTATTTATTATTTATTTAGAACACAAACAGTCGCATAAACAAAACATAAATAAATAAATATATATATATATATATATAAAACATAAAAAAAGATGCCCTATTCGTGGGACACGTCAAGGCCAATTTTCTGTTGTTTTGATAATATCGGCGGCATCTTAAGCCCTCGCTCACTAGAACTGAACTGATTCAGTGACTGAATTCTGTGTAGTGTGATCAGGAGCTTCCTTCCTATCCCCTCCCTCGCTTCCTAGTTAGGACGGCTGAATTCAGGACAATGTAATACCCGCTTTAGACTGTTTTAATTTACAGTTGCCCACAATAAGTGTAGCATATAAGAGCCGTGTCCAAAAAATAGCCTGATATTTGTATTATTTTCAAAAATACCGTATCTAAATTATAGGTCTATCTACATTAACCTCTTTGTAACGGGGATAATAAACTCGTTTATGTAAAGCATTGTAAAAAACCTATTTAGAAACTTCAAATTACGAAACAAATTGACCAAAGAGTAATTGACATAATATAGTCGTGACAAGTTTGTTTTGTTAAATGGTTTATTAATAATTTGTTGTAATATTACTTAATTTGACATTGTAAGGATAAAATGGCACCTAAAAAGGAAGCGGTAAGTTATACAGCGGATCTCATTACAGACATCAAACGGAAAGATTCTTCACTTAAAGTGGAAACGCACAGGAGACAGAGAAGTATATATATGCCAAATTTTCTAAACTCAGAGCGGATATAAAATCGAGAACGTCAACAGCTTACGATATGTATATTAGCAGAGTTCAGACTAACATAACAGGTAATAAATAACCTAAAATCCTAGGGTGGTTTTGAAAACCGGGTGGTGTACGATGGAAAGCTGCGTGAGGGTATAGAGGCCGCCTAGGCGTTCGCAAACTTTTTCTCAAGCGTCTTCCTTCCTTGCGTACCTTTACTTGACCACACTAAGACCATTGAGCAGAATGAGACGAATACTGCCAATCTAATGAATATTGGCACAATATCCCCTCAGGATGTTGAATCTGGCATAGCTCGTCTAAAGCCCCAAAGCTCGTTGGGTCCTGATGCCTTTCCGACGTATATACTAAAGTACTGCAGAGACTGGTTAGTATTGCCTTTATTTCATATCTTCACCCTAGCTCTACGGACTGGGGGGTACCCGAATCAGTGGAAGGTGTCACGGGTGCGGCCGATTCCTAAGTCAGGCCATGCAACTAAAATTATCGAAAATTATCGTTCCATAGCGATTCTTTCCTCGATTGCAAAGGTTTTCGAATCAATCATAAATAAGCAAAATTAAAAAAAAAAAAATCAAAACATTTTATTCAAAGTAGATTCAATACAGAATACTTTTCGAATGTCAAAAATTACAAGAATCTTATAAATAGCATTCATCCAGAGGTGGAGTCGTTACATTAGTCCATTAACAAATACTCATTTATATAAAAATAGAATGCTCACTATTCTTTATTCTTTATTCATTTGTAAAGCCATGTACATTGCAATTAAGGTGTTACATTCAGTATTCAGGTCAGACCATGACGCCCTGTAAGGACACACAAAACTTAATACTAACATGCATACAATAACAACATTATTAACATTGTTGCATTAGATACATATTCATTCTTTTAATTACAATTAGTTTGACTTTAATTTCATATTATTTTTACATTATTTCTATGTATACTTAAGTGCTAGGGTATCATCATACCAATCGCATCATATCACTTGACTGGAGCCACTGGAAGTATGACATCTGACCATGTATAGACTCTCAAATACAACCCTATCTCTGTGACTCACAACACGGTTTTCGGGCAAGGCAATCTGTGGGGACGAATCTCTTAACCCTGGTAGACTCTATCTCTGAGCATTTGGATGAAGGAATACAGGTGGACGTGTTGTACTTTGATTTAAAAAAAGGCCTTTGATCGCGTGAATAACGACATACTATTAAGCAAGTTATGTAACATCGCTTTGCACTGCAACAGTATGCTGAGTCTAGCCCCTTTTTGGCATCACAAAATGTAAATGCCTCGTACGATATTGTTTGAGTGTATTTGTCTATTCCTAAGTCTAATTTGTACACTGTTCCTTTTGTATAAAATGTGATGTTGAATAAAGTTTTTCTATGTCTATGTCTATGTCTATGTCTAGAGTTCTGTTTGAACAGCCGTTGCGAGCGGACGCTGTTTTGGGACCCTTCTCCGATGTCTCGTTACGCCATAAAACTACACAATGCGGTCCTTCAAAACAATAGCAAAAGCCCAGATGTGCGAGCGCCGCGCCCCGTAGTCCCAGCGATTTACCCAATCTCATCTTCTTGAGATCGCCAATAAGTGCCAAATTATAGAAAAGTGTAGTGTGTTACGCGAATATTACGCGGGTTCAGTCCATCTAGGTATTAGGCGCGTAAAGTAAAACCAGTGCGTGCGCCTCTAACGGGTAGCGGTTACGCGCAGCAACGCGGCAGAATCAACATCACAGCCGTGACAGGCCCGGGTGAGAGCATTCCATATTACTTTTTAGGTAGTAGGTATACTTCCTTAATGAAGCAGTTCGGGTTACATAATTAGAGACCAAACTACTGGCCCATATCATAAGATAAGGTGAACGTAGGGGTAATATATACGTACTCAATATTTAATTTTTGTATTTATTGTATTCAATGTTGCCTTCAGTGCCTTTGTTAACTTAGTAAGATTTTACGTTAGATTACAGTGTGTCAATTACCAAACACTTAATTTTCTCACGCACTGGAATGAACCCCGTAATAAGCTCGTGTTTAAGACGCTTCGGCAGTGTCATACATATATGTGGTGGATCATAATACCTGTGTTAGTAATATTTGGCACTTATAAGTAATAATATTTTACACCTGAGACCTACAGAACAGATTAATTGATAAATGAAATCTATGTAGATCAGTTATACAAGTAATTCGCTAGGCGCCGCCAATATTATATAACACAATGAGTAGTGGATAGGGGCTCAACGAGACTGAAACTGGGCTGAACTGTGGTAGTGAGTGAAACACCGTGAACCTATATCTATTAAAACTACGAAAATTTGCCAATAATGTAATAAGCAAAGTTCGACAATAAGATGACTCGAGCGAGAATAAATTACGCGGGAGACAAACAATGTGCAAACAATGAATAGCGATACATCTGCTTAAACCAAAACAAAAGAACGCAAAAAATGATCGGTTTCTAGGTAGCTGCGCCTGAATGCACTTCCTTGAAATGTCCAGATTTTATGGATTCACGCCACGCCAGATGGGCTTGAATAGGCGAACGATATTAACAATATAGACGTTAAAGATGCTACATAAACTTTTAATAAATAAAACACTAGAACGAAAAGAAAACCAAGCTCCAATTAAACGGGATGCAAAAAAAGACCTAGAGCTTAAGTGTGGAGGAAAAAAAAGCGTTGAATATGCAAACCTCAGAAGACTGCAGAACCTTACAAATAAATACGAGTTATGCCTTTATTCCACATAACGAAGACTTCTCGCCAGGAAGATTGTCAAACCACGGTAACAGGCAAATTAAATACTAGCTGCTGGTCAACTCTCCTAGTGACAGTGCTTGTGACACTCTGTTTTGTTGTGCAGTGAGTAGTGTTAATATTAAAGTTATGTTTATGTAAATAATGAATCTTGTGTCTGTGTCTGCAGTAAAAAAATGTGGTATCGGTGAAATGAATTGGTTATACCTGAGAGCTGAGACAATGTTTAGTGTGTAGTGACAAAGTTTAAAGTAATACTCGTATTGTAAATCTTTGAAGTAGAGTAATAAAAATAAGCCATACGATAAATGAAGTAATAGTGTCCGCATGACGAATATTCTTGTCAATCAGCCAGTCATTCACCCACATGAATACGTACTGGAAAATAGTAGTTGTTGTGGTTGCGAGTCATATTATGACCTCATGACATACAACAACCACCCCAGAGGCACACAATTAAAGAGAACTTCTACAACACTGCACGAGAAATCAACGCATTGGAAGAAACTGATTGCTAATCAGAGGAACAGGTAGAATGATCTCGAAATAGCGAGCTGTAACGGATCTCCGAAAAAACCTTGAACATGAGAAGACTTTATATGAAGCAACGTGCATCATTTCACCAACGCTCATCCCCCGACGAAGTATCCTTTCTCTCCTCTTTTCCAATATTGGCTAAAGGCTGCATAGCCGGTTGATTGTGGCCGACTGGTTGCGGGTGGTCGGTCTTCCCTTCCCATCCCAGAGCGTGTCACTCCCCACAAAATTGCGCCCCCTGGTATATCCGGCTCGTCCGGGTCAGGCTTGCTTCCTGGCTGGGTGTGGTGCCTATGTTCATGTTCATGTTCATGTTCTATGTCTATGTCTATGTCTATGTCTAAACGCGCTTCTCAAATCAGCACCTGTGACCTGACTGCGATGTGTTTGCAAGTAGTTGGAAGATAATATGTGATGAATGTAAGAGGTTATGTGAGACGATGGATGACCGTCCGTCTTCAGTTATTTGTTAAGATTATTGTTATTAATGTTATTATAAGTTCATGTTACTTAAATAACATTGTGTGCATGCATTTCACAGTGCCTTGGTGTCTCACTGTAATACTGTGTAATCTGTTTTGAAATAAAAATAATAAATAAAATAAAATAAAAATACCTATTGATTAGATATATTATGTTCAGACATTATACTTGTCAAACATTCGCTATATCTTTGTGCTTTGTAGTATTGTTTGTAGTCATACGATTTACGTCTCTACATACAGTGCTTACCTATTTCTATCAAATAATCCGCTAGTAACATATATTTAGGTATAAGTTATCATAATTTCATAAATAATGTTTCACCTTCAACCAGGACCCAGAGGAATTAATGCGAAAAAAATTTCGCGCGAAATGTCAGTTTCGAGCGCTGGGGCGGCTAGTGCTCGCGAACCGGTACTGGCTCATAGAGGGCGTTGATGAGTACGAAGGCCTGGACGACGTGAAGCGACGCGTGGAGCAAGCCGTCAGGGCCAAGCACAAGAAGAAACAGTTGCTGAACATAAACGTTAGATGTCGCTTTCATTAAAAACATAACAATAATTCTTGCTAACCAAGGTTTTTAAGATTTAGGTACCTATATGTAAACTAGCTGTTGCCGGCGACTTCGTCCGCGTGTAACATGTTATCGTCTAAATGTTTGTTTAAGGAATGAATTAAAAAAAAACCGGCCAAGTGCGAGTCGGACTCGCGCACGAAGGGTTCCGTACCATTATCTATAAAAAACTATTTTATTCCGTGTTTTTAGTATTTCTTGTTATAGCGGCAACAGAATTACATCATCTGTGAAAATTTCAGCTGGAACTATCACGGTATCAGTGAGATACAGCCTGGTGACAGACAGACGGACGGACAGACGAACGGACGGACGGACGGACGGAAAGACGGACGGATGGACGGACGGACGGAACCCTAAAAAATATTGAAATTAGTTTTGTAAGTTACAAATCTCTAACTTAAAAATGTCTTGCTCTATATACAAACTTAGAACCCCCTTAACCCTCATAGTAAACAGTCTAAAACCGAAGTTACAAATTTCTTACTCATTTTATTTTAACCTTCTTAGGCGAAGAATAAAAAAAAACGCTGAAATAAGTTTTGTAGTAGTTTAGCATGTTTGTTTTGTCTAAAACCGAAGTTACAAATCCCTTACTTCAAAAATGTCTTGCTCTCCATACAAATTTTGAACGCCCTTATAATCCCCGTTAGGGGATGAATTAAAAAAAACGCTGAAATAATTTTGGTAGTCTAAACAGCCTAAGATCGAAGTTACAAATCTCATATCTTTAAAATTTTCTTGCTCTCCATACAAACTTTGAACCCCCTATTAACGCTTTTCAGGGAAAAATAAAAAAAGTTTTTTGTTATTATAATAGCTAAAAAAAAGTGTTTCCCATACGAACCTTGCACCCCTTTTTAACCCCTTAAGGGGTGGAATTTTCTAAAACTCTGGCGGGACTTTTTTTGCATTCTAATAATATACTTAATCTTTCTACAGAGTTTTAAGTTTATACCTAAAAAAAGTTTCCCCCATACAAACATTGCACCTTTTTATCCCCCTCTTAGCGGGTGCAACTTTCCAAACCACTGAAAGTAATTTACCTATATTTTCTAATAAATAATCTTTCTAAACAATTTCTAGTCTCTAGCACAAAAAAAAGTTCCCTCCATACAAATTTTCACCCCTTTTTATCACCCTTAGGAGTGGAATTTTCCAAAACGCTGAAAGTACTTTATTTGTATTGTAATAGGTAATCTTTCAAAAAAGTTTAAAGTGGCTCACTAAAAAAAATATTTCCTCAATTTAACCCCCTTATACACCCCTGAGGGGTGGAATTTTATAAAACGCTAAAAGTATTTTATGTTTATTTTATTATGTAATCTTCCTAAAAAGTTTTGAGATTCTAGCTCAAAAAAATCCCTTTTACCAACATTGCACCCCTTTTTCATCCCCTTAGTGGTGGAATTTTCCAAAACGCTAAAAATACTTTATTTGTATTCTAATAAGTAATCTTTCTACAAAGTTTTAAGTCTCTTGCTAAAAAAAATTAAGTTTCCCCCATACAAAAATTGCACCCCTTTTTAACCCTCTTAGGGGCAGAATTTTCGTAAACGTTGAAAGAACTTTATTTGTATTCTATTAAGTAATCTTTATACAAAGTTTTAAGTCTCTAGCTCATAAAATAAACTTTCCCCCATACAAACTTTGCACCCCAATTTAACCCCTTTAGGGGTTGAATTTCCAAAAACACCTTCTTATCCGTTGCCTACGTTGTAAAATTTAGTTTTGGTGTAAATTTCAACTCTCTAGCCCCAGTAGTTTCGGCTGTGCGGTGATGAGCGAGTCAGTACATAAGTAGGCATTTATATTTTTGTTTCGTATACTTTTTGCTGTCAATCCGTATAGTTCTTTTTCCTATAGGTATCTGTTTCTTCACATGACTCATCTTTAATATATAGATTACTCTTTCCGCTTGTCTTCCAAATAGGGGAGTAGACTCAACATTTTTTATTACTTCAAAAGAAAGAAGATACGAAAAACCCATTAAAATATCTCAAAAAATTACGAAGCTACAACCGTTTTAATATCGCTTGTTAGAGTGAGAAAACGAACGTGGACCGTGACGTCACGATCCTCGAGCGTCATAGTAATGGTCGCACCACACTTGGGGGTTCGTGTTCGCGTTGCGTCGTTGCCTCTCTTTCATTTGCCGTAGGAAGGAAAAAGATGCAACACGAATATTTGGGCATACACCCCCAAGTGTGGTGCGACCATAAAAATTAATCGTTTCATATTAATGAAGGTGCGTTTTGCGGAAAAGGGACAGAACATACCCCCTCTTAAAACTTTGGACACGTCTTGTAACTTATTGATTACCTATAAAACCTCTTGGGTTTTTTTTTCTCCATTTGACTTCATTTTAAGCCCTTTTTCGAGAAAATACAACATTATGATTATTTTATTTAGTGTCTACCACGAACTTCAGAATTCGAAAATATTCGGGTATCTCTATCTCTATCGCACTAACATTACTCGAATGAGAGGAATGCAGATATACGAACATCGAGTATCGGTTTTCATGGTTTGGCTGAATGCGCAAAGAGCGCGCGCGTGCCATTCAAAAATAAACAAATTTGTGTTACGTTTATTGTTCGAATTTGTTGAAACATTTATTGAAATTACGCCTTTATACGACATTTGCGCATATAACTTCTCATATCAGAATCGATTAATTTCTTATGCTTTAATTCTTGATATGTGTCACGTGAAGGTCTATCGTAGACGGGATTTAAATTATTAATAGGTGAAATTAAGGAAAAGCAATTCCGCCATTTTGACGTTCATAAGGCTGACAGATGTGGCGGCGATTTCCTTCAAGAAAAATAAATTAAATATTCAATGAGGTCAAATGTTTCGAAAAATGTATTAATTGTCGCAGTCGGATAAAAACTATCCTAAGTCACAGTCAGGATAATAATAGATACCTATAAAAAATGTTTCATGTTCTTCCGTTCCTGGGAAGCTGAGATCATTCGTAACAAAAAAAGTTTGAAATTTTACTGGCTGATTCTTTTTTTAATTTAGAGACTTATTATAAGTGTAGATTCTTTTTTTTATTTAGAGATTTATTATAAGTGTAGATGTAGATAAAGAGTTTGTTAGAAGGCATTTATCAGATGTAATTATGGATATTTTCAGGATAAAGCGTTACTGAACAAGTTTGCCGAAGAGCGAACTGTTCAGGAACAGCAATATCTCTACCGCATGTTGGGTGGCTTGAAGTGCTTCAAACGATATCCTAACGTACGTAGCTCATATTTAACCATAGTTTTCTTTATAGTTTGGCCGTAAACCTTGACCATAAAACCTATCGTGCTAGTTGGGCTGTTAAAGCGCTTATGCTTTTTAAACCCCTCATAAATAAGATGGCGTTCGTTACATATGTGAAATTATACAAACTTTGTGGAAAGCACCCTAAAAAGCCATTTTGGTCATTTATTGCTTGTTTGCAATAACTCTGATTTGATTGTCCAATAGCACGTTAAAAAGAAGCTGGCAGCGGTGACGTATTTCAAATACTACGGCCCAAACCGAGTTATTGTGCGGCAGCATCAGGAGGCGCACGCCCTGTACTTCATAGTGACCGGCGACGTGACCGTCAGCCAGATGTTCTACGACGATCTCTTGCAACAGTATGTGTCCGTGGATGTTGGGACGATGACCGTGGGAGACATGTTCGGGGAGGTGTCATTGCTTCACAACATACCCAGAACAGCTACTGTCACAACTAACGGTCAGATATTTTATCTTATCACTTTAATTGACAAGTCCTTTTATAACCGGCTTTAAAAAAGGAGGAGGTTATATGTTCCACTGTACTTATTTATATTTGCCGATTATTCCGTCAATTGTGGACCAATTTCCAAAATATTTTTTGCGAAAGAGTGCTGCGATGAGGTTTCATTTTCATAGAGCGCGAGCGCCGCGCGCTGTGCGTCCGCTGTAAATACCATGTTGGCCCGCAGATTCGTACGTTGTGATGGAGAAGTCAAGTTAACTTTATGTAATATATATGTTTATGTGTTTGTGTTTATGTGTTGGCTTTTTGCCAAACCTTCTACACGTGCGGTCTGTGGACTAACTTTACACAGCGGGCGTACATCACGTTGCGCGTCCAATATAATGACGCGTTCAGGACGATGTTCGGGCTGCCACGGTATTGCAGTGCGTCGACAATGTTCGCGGAGGCACACGTGGATTGCTTTTTTACTATCATGATCATGAGGAAACGTTGTGCGTCTCTCCTCAATCGCAGTCGTGGCAGCCCAAATAGTATCCTGAGCATGCTAGCCCACCGCTGGGACTCGCCACTGCTGCAGCGTTATGTGCAACTGCACGCGCCTGTAAAACCGGTGCCCAGGAGGCGTCTTTAATTTTAGTTTAGCATAATTATAAAATACTAACCATAGCTCTAAGTTTGTAACCACTAACACTATGGATTTTATAGTCCGAAATAAATGATTTGTGTTTGTATAGCCATATTAGTTTAGGGATTCGGTTTTCGGTATTATAGTTTATAGTAGTATAGTCAAAAGTTCATTACTTATTTCGGAAACGTTTCAGAAGTCAGCGACTTGGTAGTCAATATTGGTTAGACGTAACTAAGTAACCAAGTGTACTTTATTATATCAATCCTTATATCCATGGTGCGCTCGTAGGAACGCCCCAAGGAACTTGTATGAATCCGTAAATTGCCACAAGATTTATTATTGCAGTTCAATAGTTATAGTCTAGCTTTCAGATCGTATCCTTTTACCTCTAGGTACGTACTTTGTTCCTCAATAACGTAACGCTTAAACAAATTACTTATTCAGCTATCGCTAGGTCACTGTGAGTTGTTGGCGTTGATGAAGGAGGACTTCAAGAATGTGCTGCAAGCATCAGTGCAGAAGCAGTGGGATGAGGTGCGGCGGGCCATGTCGGCGTTTACGTATTTCGAGGGACTAGATGAGGTTAGTGCATTAAAGATGTACTTTTGCTAGCTAGTTATAAAAAAGGGGGTCCGTATATAAGCGGACTGTAAACACTGTGACGACTGTATTACAAGAGCAAAAGAAAAATACACACAAATATGTATAAAGAGTACCTAAATATAGAAAAGGCCTCCGTATGAATAAAACTAACCATTATAAATTCGTGCTTGGAAAATAGGACAGCTACCTTTTGGTTATTTTAAAGTCTGTGTTTACATTGCACAGGAAATCTGCGGTAATCTAGACCATTATTTACCTTACAGGTTGCCAGGCGCGAAGGTTGTATAGTGGCCAAGATGAAGTCATACGCGACGAACGAGACGCTGCTGGGCGACGGCGTGGGAGTAGCCAACTTTGTGTATTTTGTTCTGTCGGGACGCTGCCAGATGATCGAATCCCTGCAGGTTGTCGTCACTACGCACCTCGGACGCAATCACTACACGCTGCACGATCCGTATGTACGTATCCATACTATTGTCTATTACCTATCTATACTAATATCTCAGGTGAAAGTTTGTATGGAGTTACGATATCATCATCATCATCATATCAGCCGAAAGACGTCCACTGCTGGACTTAGGCCTCCCCCAAAGAGTGCCACAATGGCCGGTCCTTTTTTTTTTTTTTTGATCGTGTTAAAATGCCTTACGCATACCCCCGGCCCAGGGAAAGGCTAATTGGGGGTCATGTGGGACTCTCTCCTCCCGCCGCCATCCGACTGATAGTGACTGGAGGAGCATACCCACTAAAAAACACCGGCGTCACCCGCATTTCCGTTAAGGGGGCGCCATGGGATCGCGAACATTTCACCACGACGCCCCTCGGCGGCCCTGGCTAGCCAGGACACCCGTGCAAAAGAAAGGGGAAGGCCAGGACGCTTGACCCTCCCACTCCACAATGTAGAGCCATGCAGTGTACCCCTACCCATTGGCTCTACTGGGGGAGGACGCGACCAGCGGCCACAAACCGCGCGCGTCTTCTACCCCGCCGTCTGCACCGGAGCGGGAGCGCGTCCGCACTGTCTTCGCGCTCCCTCTCCGCGGCCTCCTTCTGCGAGATGACTGTTTCGTAAAAGGAGGCCACCGCTTCCCACGATCTCTCGCTGCCCAGCATGGCCACCACGACACTGTGCAGCGAGAGATCATCCACATTGAGGGCTGTTACCATAGTGCGGCGCTCCTCGGCCCACCTGCTGCACCAGCATCCAGCGGACTCCCGCGACCTTCTAGTTACGATATAAACGAGTTCAATGGGGACGGAGTAGCGGGCAGTCTGCTAGCTAATATTATAAATGCGAAAGTCACAGGATAGTTTTTATCCCGCGGAAATAGTGTCCTGACTCCTGAGGGGGTGAAATAGACGGTGAAAGTTTGCATGGAGCTACGATATTAAACGAGTTCTACGCAGATAGAGTCTCGGACAAAAGCTAGTTAATATTATAAATGCGAAAGTAGCTCTTGTCTATTACCTTTTCACGCTTAAAAACCACTGAACAAATAGAAATGAAAGGGCATCGTATTTTAGGGTTCCGGACCAAAAAGGTACAAACGGAACCCTTATGGTGCGACTCCGTCCGTCTGTCTGTCTGTCTGTGTCTGTCTGTCACAAAGTGAAATATCTCAGGAACTACTAATGCTATCAATTTGAAATTAGGAATAGTTGCAAACCAAGCTAATCCACGTGTATGGATAATTTAAATATATATTTTTAATTTCTTTTCAAAAAGGACGCATAATAGGGAGGGCAAACATTTTAAGTATTGTTAGTAGGTCATATGAAAGAGCTGGAATTGCACATCCCCAAAACTGTATTTTTTTTTCTATAGTGGTAAAATTTTGATTTACATAGGAAAATGTAGAAAAAAATACCATGTATTAGTATTCTGAAAG
Organism: Epinotia brunnichana; assembly: GCA_963854355.1. Classification (NCBI taxonomy): domain Eukaryota; kingdom Metazoa; phylum Arthropoda; class Insecta; order Lepidoptera; family Tortricidae; genus Epinotia; species Epinotia brunnichana. Next base: position 17,991,311 of record OY977940.1, on the reverse strand, counting down.
TACCTTCTAGCAAATAAAAAAATCGTTACCTATCGAAATTGATTCACTTGAATAAAAAATCTGACAAACCAACATAAATTTTTTCTTAATAAAGCATGGTGAAAGTTTGTACGGAACCCTCGGTGCGCGAGACAGACTCGCACTTGACTGGTTTATTTTTATTTTATACAATATCGGAGTCGAGATATTTAAGTTTTATGTTTTGGTCATAACTTTTCAATATGACCTGTGGAAATATATATTGCAAATATCTCGGCTCCGATGCATTTTAGAGTATTACATTTCATAACAAAATATGCTTGTATTGAATTGATCATAATTTTACAACATTTTTACCCAAACCCCTTTGCTATGAAAATAGTTTGAATCCCCGGGAAATGGGATGGTTTTCATCGTTATACTATTTAAATGGGGGGTGAAAGTTCGTATGGAGCTACGATATAAACGAGTTCCACGCGGACGGAGTCACGGGCAAGCCAGTAAGTGGTAAAAATCTGACTATAGATAAAGTGCAAGAAGTTTATTCATATTAAAGCCTTTATGACATTGATATTTGAATTTCCCGTGGCCTGTGGAAAAGGTTTTTTCTCTACTATACTTACCTGTGACTTTATTTATCGTATGACGGTTACACATTGGAACATGTATATGTATTCGTATCGATGTCACTGATAGAGTTCCAGTGTCCGCTGCGAAGTTCAGAAGGAACAGTGCAGCTGCCGAGTTTGTTGTTCTTTTAGCACCATCCGGAGGTCACGTGTAGGGTTTCTAGGGTTATTCCTACGGTCGTAGAACAACAACGACCTCCATCTGTGACAAACTAATATCTTAGCTACGTTTTTTTAGATACCCGAAGAGGAAAGCGAAAAAGATTTGGAGACAAAATGGTTCGCTGCATACCAAAACAAGTTTAGGGGCAGTATTAACGAAATGTCTGATATGGATGCAGGCAGTACATCACAGCATAGAACAAGCATTAGCAAAGGGGTTTTGAAAAATAACCGTTCGAAACATGACAGCGAACACAGAACGGGCTACACAGTGACGCTTCCAGAAGCAACGCCAAGCGAGTCCTCTGATAGTGGCTCCAAAGTCTTGTTGCAGCCTAGCGAACCGACTGCGAGGCATTCGGTCAGGTTAGAATTTTCACTTCTCCTTCTGAGACGTATCCTTATTGCTGAGGGAAAACTTGCACAACCTTCTTGCAGGCTTGCCTGTGGGCAGTTCGTGGCAAACCTGGGCGCTGGTTCCTGCTGATGCTTTTACTGTGTCTATCCACCGGGTAAGCGGTCTCCCTCTACCTCTCTTTCCCTTCTACGTGAGCACGTGACCGATCGTTATCAATTTTTACAAGTATTTATTTAAATTGCACTGAATATGCACCAAATGTGTAGGTAAGTTGTCCTTCAAAATGAATAAACAACTAAGTATTCAGCCACTTGCCGGTATCCAATTGAGCTGAAATATGGCATACTTATGTAAAATCGGTGACAACGCAATATTATGGCCCACCGAGCTGATCTGATGATAAAGACAGACGGTGGTCATATAATAACAACTCGTAAACTGAAGAACATACACCCGTCATGTTTGGGCTCATCGAAACTCACTTAATGGGTAGTAGAACTAGTAGATGACTGTGCAAAGGAGTACAGTCAGCAATAAAAGATTTTACCAAAAAAAATTTTTTGGAAACTTATTCTAGATTATCATCCCATCTAGCCCCGCCACCCACGTGACCAAAAAATTAAGTAAGCGTTGAGAGTCGTGTAGACGAATCACCCTTAGGTACCTGACGCGATATTAATTACAAATTATTTCACTAATAAAGATATGAGAACTCTTTTACATTCATGCTGACCTTCACGCTAGGCATTGGCCGTCCCATAGCGGAGATCGGTTAACGTCAAAGTGTAGATTGCATCAACGGCTACTGCTGCCGGCATCAGTTGATTATTTTATAGTTGATAATTTAATGGTGCCTACGTAATATTCATTACTGTATACTTTGTTTGTTTCACACAATTAGCTCTAAATCTCGTATTCATTAAATGAATCAATCGGAGCATAAACAAAGAAATTTGAAACGGCGGCTACTTTTTCCAATTCCGGCCTCGGATTCGTGTTTTCGCAAGCAAAGCATAAAGCCTTTGTTTTACTCGGATTCAGGGGTAGATACCTCGCAGACCCCTCCGTATATCGATTTTGAATGCAATACGAAAATAAACAAAATAAAAAAATATAACGGGACAATTTTTTTACACAAATCGAACTGACAAACAAAACATCCAAGACTCAGAAACAAATATTCGTGTTCACCACATAAATATTTATCCCTTCCGGGATTTGAACCCAGGACCTTCAGCTTCGTAGGCAGGGTCACTACGCACGCACTAGGCTAACCGGTCGTCAAACATAAACAAAGAAGTTCAACATGGCGTATGTTCACCGAACTCTACGCCGCTCAAATAATCCGGTTAATTTAGGTCAATACAATCATAATGTTCGAGACTAAACTGAAATAAATCGGTATTATTTAATCGGCATTTTAGTTATCAACTATAGAATTCTCCATTGGCCGAAGCCTGTAGCATTTTGTTTAACATCTTATTGGTATTACAGACTGAGTGTGTCAGACTCCGCGGCGGAGGAAAAAACAAATGCTGCAGTTCAAACACCTCATTTTCGAACTTACTTCATGCAGGTTGGCCTCAATGATTTGTCTATATGCATTTAGCCATATCATTTTTTATTATTTGTGAATACTTACTCTATTTTAACAATATTTGTGTGATTAACTTACTCAATTAACGTTGAATTGTTTTTCATCGTCTCCATTATCCAAAGATTGTATTATCGCTTTTTAGCCATAAGACAGCCTGGTCTGCCATTGCTTACGATTAATTGAATTTACCTATCGCTAATCGTTACCTGCCCAATATCCGACCCTGGAAAGTATAGCGAATTGTCATGGGTGATAGGTTGTCAAATAGGAAACACTACGTGTGTTATGACGTAACTCGGAGCAGCATTTACCCGCCTTGAAGTGGAACTTGCTCGATAAGCCATGCCCCATGACATGACAAGTTTTGCTTTTGGCAGGTGGTCGTCTTCAACCCTGGGTCCACGTTCGGCTTCGGCGAGAACATGCGCGACCGGCGCATCGTCGCGCTCACTCCCGTCGACTGCATGCTGCTGCCCAAGATCTGGCTGATGCAGCGCAACACGGCCAACATCTGGACCCGGATACAACACTACCTCGAGAAAAAGGTAAGCAGTGTTGCCAACTCTGTACTTAGAAATAGAGCTATTGAGTTTGAAAAAAAAAGTTAAAAAAGAGCTACTTTTGTGTAAGATAAGGAGCTAAATAAAAAAATATTCATTATCAGTATCTATACATATAATAAAGCTGAAGAGGGTCGAAAGTCTGTACATGGAAGATATTCGAAAAAAAATTGGCTAGGGATACTTAGAATCGATAACAGAACACGTTCCAACAGTTTTTAGAATTTTTGTCTGTTTGTCTGTTTATCTGTTTATCTGTTTGTCTGTTTATCTGTTTATCTGTTTGTCTGTTTATGTGACCGCGCATCACGTGAAAACGGCTGATCCGATTAAGATGAAATTTGGCATAGAGATAGTTTGTGTCTTGGGGAAGGACTTAGGGTAGTTTTTATCCTGGAAATCAACCTCTAAGGGGATGAAATGGGGGGTGGAAATTTGTATGGAGCTACTTAAACTGCTGCACCGATTTAGATGAAATTTGGTATTTGATTAGTTTGAGTCCCGGAAAAGGTTAAAGAATAGGTTTCATCTCGAAAATCTTCCCTTTAGGGGGTAAAATGGGGGGGTGAAAAATTGGATGTAACCCATTTTGATGAAATTTGGTTAAGAGATAGTTTAAGTTCTGGGGAAGGACATTGGATAGTTTTTATTCCGGAAATCTTTCCCTGAGGGGGTGAAATGGGGGGTGAAATTTTGGTTGGACTCCGTTTAGATCAAATTTGGTATAAATATAGTTTGAGTCCCGGAGGATGACAATGGATAGTTTGAATCCCGAAAATCATCCCCCAAGGGGAAAATAGGGATGAAAATGTGGATAAATCCCATTTAGTTCAAATTTGGTATAGAGATAGAAGGAGTCCCAGGGAAGGACAATGCATAGTTTTTATCCTAAATCATCTCCTGAGGGGGTGAAATGAGGGGTGAAAATTTGGATAGAACCGATTTAGATGAAATTTGGTATGGAGATAGTTCAGAGTCCTGGGGAAGGACTTAACATAATTTAAGTCCAGAAATCATCTCCTAAGGGGGTGAAATGGGGTATGAAAATTTGGATGGAACCCATTTACGGTATAGCGTGTTGGAGTCTTGGGGAAGGACATAGGATAGTTTACTCCTGAAAATCATCCCATAAGGGGGTGTAATTGGGGGTGAAAATTTGTTTGTGACCCATTTTGATGAAATTTGGTTGAAAGTTAGTTTGAGTCCCGGAGTACGGATAGTTTTAATCCCAAAAATCATCCTCAAAGGGATAAAATAGGGGGTGAAAATTTGGATAAAACCCATTTAGATGAAATTTGGTAAATAGATAAAAGGAGTCCTAGGGAAGGACAATGCATAGTTTTTATGCCGAAAAATCATTTCCTTAGGTGGTGAAATGAGGGTTGAAGATTTGGATAGAACCCATTTAGATGAAATTTGGTATAGAGAGAGGTAGAGTCCTAGGAAAGAACATAGATTTTTTTTTATTCCGGAACACATAATAGGAGGAAATCATCCCCTAAGGGGGTGAGAAATGGTGGATGAACATTTGGATTGAACCCATTTACGGTATAGCCATAGATAAGGAAGGACATAGGATAGTTTTATCCCGAAAATCATCCCCTAAGGGGGTGTAATTGGAGGTGGAAATTTGTTTGTGACACATTTTGATAAAATTTGGTTGAACGATAGTTTGAGTCCTGGAAAAGGACATATAATAGTTTCTATTCCAGAAATCATCCCCTAAGGGGGTCAATTGGGGGTGAAAATTTGGATGGAACCCATTTACGGTATAGCGGTAGTTGGGAGTCCTGGGGAATAGGAACATTAACATTACATAAGTAAATTGACGTTCCAAGGGTAAAGGTACATTATGGCGGCCTTAGTTTTGAAGATGTTTTCTAAAACGGGGTAAAAAAGACGTTTGATTATGGCTATTTTGAAAACTATTAGATGTTACATATAAAATGTTTAAATTACAAGTCAGTTAATTTAATCCTACAGTTTAGTAGAAAAGGTCCTTACGGCCGTGTGATATGAAAATATGCAAAATAACACTGAAAAAAGCCTACATGCATCGATACCCTTTCCTTCATACAATCCATACTAATATTACAAATGCGAAAGTAACTCTGTCTGTCTGTTACCTTTTCATGCTTAAACCGCTGAACCGATTGAGATGAAATTTGGTATAGATATACTTTGAATTCCGGGGCCTTCCCAAAGAGTCCTTACTAAAGATAGTTTTTATCTGGAAATTCATCACCTAAGGGGGTGAAAAGGGGGGAGAAAGTTACGATATAAACGAGTTCCGCGCGGACGAAGTCGCGGGCAAAAGCTAGTTTTTAATATTAATCGACACATTTTTATATTATTAAAGTTTAGGTAATAATTAATTATCGTCGTCAGAACTATGATATAATTCATCATCCAATACCATTCCACTTGTGCTTGGTTCTTCAGCTACTGGGTTTTCATAAGTTGCCGTGCTACCAATTTTTTGTAACACATCCTCCTTCGGTAACTCGTAGTTGTGGCAGCATTTTTTTACTCGCCGTAACCCTGACCTGATAGTGAGAATGGCATTTGTGGTTTAATTTTTCACTCTATTGCGGCTTTTGTTTTTCACAATATTTAGTTGACTGAATACTCGCTCAACTTCGCCGTTAGACCATGGCAAAGATATCATGGAAAGAGCGAAAGAACACAATTCTTTAAAAGGGTTGATGTCGGCCGCATTTTTGTATCGCAATACTTCAGACCAAAATGTGATTGTGCGTGCTATTCTTGTTTTCCCACGGTATTTACAGTGGTCAAACAGGCGCGTTCGATGAAGACTCAATATTTTTTCTCGAGTTTTGAAATAGAGCTAAATATGGATAAAAAAAGAGCTATGGAGCTAAATATATTTTATTAGAGCTGTCGAATTGCAAAAAGAGCTATATTTGGCTCTAAAAGAGCTGAGTTGGCAACACTGACGGTAAGTGTAAACACCCATGCGATCTAATGCCTCGCTACGGTTACGCTGGGACACGGAACTACAGTAGATATATAGGTACAATCAGCATCAAAACTAACTACGCAATCGAAGAAAGTCTTCGTTTGCGTAGCTACTTTTGATGCTGACTGTATTCAGACTAGGTAGGTAGTGATCGTCACTTTTTTTTATGAGCGAATGTACAGTCATGGCCAGATAATTAAGAACATGATTTTTTTCCCCATACAGTTGCATACAAATACCTATAACTTTTCAAATTTAATGATGATTTAAAATATGTTTGGCCAATTTTATTTCTGAGTATATGGAGGTATCTGTGTATAAATAAGATTTAATTTAGTTTATATAAAAGTTCTGTAAAAGTTGTGCTTAAAAAAATACGGATGGTCAAATGGACAGATTTACGAGTACATACTGTAATTAGGAACAATGTATGAACTTATAAAAAGTGTTGATTTGACCGGCTGTATTTTTTAAGTCTAAATTTTACAGAAGCATGTTATTTTTTTTTTAATTAATCATTTATTCTAAGTATAATCAAAGCAATCCACAAAGTTAAATATCCACAGCGCAGGTCTCGTCAAAAATGAAATATTAAATACTGTTTAAACACGGTTACATCCGTATAATCAGAAACTAAATTAATCAAACACATTATAATAAATTATCATCAAATTTGAAAAGTCATATTTGTATGCAACTGTATGGGAAAAAAAAACATGTTCTTAAATATCTGGCCATGACTGTAGCTATTTTTAGTGTTCTGTACCTCAAAAGGAAAAAGGAACTTTTGGGTACCTGTCTTGAGATCATTTTGTTGTATGTCTATCTGTCTGCCTGTCTTCCGTCTGTCAATAACCTTTTACTCAGGAACACATGTAGTTGAAATTTTAAACCACACCTACCTACTCAAGCTGAAAAAACTTCTAAGAGGACGCAATATAATTCATACATTCGCAAGAGAACCAATAATCTAAACAGGGGGTTTTAGAGTTCGCTACTGGGGTGTAAGTAAAAGGTTGTTCTTTACGGTTTAGTTATACAATATATTATGAAAACAGGTTAACAGGTCATGTGCGTACACTGTAACACTCGAGCAGCGACTGCGCTACGGAATCCGCGCCTTGCCGTTTCGGGACACATGCAGGCACTTAAGCCCCGCGATATGAGCCGAGCAGGCATGTCGCTATACAATTTCCCCCTTTAAAACAAAAATAAAATCATAAAACTATTACAATGATCTCTCTTGCGGGATCGCTAACCACATTTGTAAATAGTTCTAAAAATACATACATGAAATCAGCAGTCCGAGTGCTCATAAACTTATCTCGGATATCTTAAATAACGATTTGTCAAACGCTTAACTTAAACAAATATTTATGTAACTTAATTTTATCTCAATGTTCTCAGTCCTCACTGATAGGAAACACTTGACAAAATAATATTAGCTAAAGCTACAGTTCAAAATTAACTCAAGAGCATTGGCTCATGATAATTAATGACCCACAGTATGCACAAAGTTCAATACAAACAAAGGTCTTTTTCTAATGGTTAGAACTCCATATTATTTCAAGTGGTTGTGAGAAACACGCATAAATAGTTTCACAGTTCCCGTAAACTAGCTTGGATAACAGCGTTTCGAGTGGGCAATAAACCCTGACATTGTTAATGCTGTCAAAACACTTTAGATTTTTTTGGCACGGTCATAAAATTACAATCGTCAAGTTGCAGTCTGGCGCCTTGGAATTCTAATGACAAAAAATGAGTAGACGCCAGATGTGCATGTGCCCCGTTACTAACCGTTCTTAAAGTTCTCTGATTTTGTTGCTGTTATAACTTCGGTGAAATAATAACAAATGTCGGTTTCTTTTAATGTAATATGCAATAATCAATATGTACCAACGTTTAACACCGCTAAATGAAAACATTACACAATGTATTATATTTAAATTCTTATAAAATGACTTAAAAGTACAATAATAATACTCTTGTAATCAATGTAACTCAACTAAGTAACTTAAACAAGTAAAACAAACTAATTCCATGTAAATAGTTTCGTACTTACAAAAGTTATTCACATTAAAACACAATAGACGTCAACATAAAAACATTGTTGTATAATCTAGTCTTATAATAAACACAAATGAGTAGGTAAATGCTAACCAGCCAGTACTAAGATCCGCTATCGTCATGCTACGCTATAACATAAACATCATTGCCCAACCGTAGTGGAAGGGAAAATAAAGTTTAGGCTTATAGTGCCATGTAAAAAAAAAAAAATATACCTAATACGAGCTGTAAATATTCGCCTTATTAAAAACCGTCCGCGAACCTGACTGGTTTCTTAACTACTCTGCCACTCCTAGTGGTAGTTTCGCTTGCGCTTGGCGCGCTAATAGTGGAGTCTCGTACTATAGGACTTGAACTTGTATCACTCACGTTGTTCCACACATAAGCTGGCTTCAACCTATCAATTGAAATGCGAGCTTGTTTGTTCGGGAATTGAATAAGAAATACTTTCTCTCCTCTTTCTATTACTTTAAAAGGTCCATTATACGGTGGCTGTAATGACTTGCGTACAGAATCATCTCTAATGAAAACAAACTCACACGTACGCAGATCCTTGTGTACAAATATCGTACGCGTGTCAAGAGCACTTTTTGCTACCGGTTTAAGCTTATTTATCTTATTACGAATACTATTTACTAAGCTAAATGGGTCACCTGGCTCTACATTTTGAGAAGTAATGAAAAAATCAGCAGGAAATCGTAATGTGCGACCGAACGTCATCTCAGCGGCGCTTACACCGTTGTCATTTCGACTAGCGGCGCGCAATCCTAGCATAACGGTCGATAGTTCGTCTTCCCATGAGCTGTCACAGATTCTAGCCATAAGGGCTGCCTTTAACGAGCGATGAAAACGCTCAACTTTAGCATTGCTCTGAGGATGGTACGCTGTAGTCCTGAATTTATTAATGCCTAGTAATACCATTAATTCCCTAAAAAGGCTACTTTCAAATTGACGACCCTGATCGCTCGTGAGTCTGATCGGGCAACCATAACGCGTGATCCATCCGTCGTATATAGTCTTGGCAACAAACTCGGCTGTCATTTCTTCTATTGGAAAAGCCTCAGGCCAGCTAGTAAACCTATCTATAATAGTGAGTAGGTAGCGATTTCCACGTGGAGATGTCGGAAGTGGTCCGACTAAATCTACGTGTATGTGCTCCATCCGACCAGCGTCCTCGAAAGCCTGTAGCTTCGAAATTGTATGTCGGTTCACCTTTGACCTCTGACATTGTATACATGACTTTGCCCAATGTCCTACATCTTTGTTCATGCTAGGCCAAAAGAATTTTTTACAAATCATTTTGCGTGAAGTACGTATACCGGGATGACTCAAATTATGCACGCTATCAAATACTAAACGTATGCTTTAACGTAGCTTCTCGGGTATGTACGGTCTTGCCTCATTTGATGAAATTTCGCAATACACGGAACTACTACACGTTGGTATTGCAATTTCTTTTGACACGATGTTATTATTACTTTTGACTTGACCCGACTGCGTCATCCGTCCCAGGTACTCGTCTTTCGCTTGCGCAGCGGCAAGTTCCGAGTAGTCAAGTACCGTGGGACAAAAAATTGTCTCTATGCGGGATAAGGTGTCGGCTACAATATTTTCTTTTCCACTTATGTGCCTTATGTCCGTAGTAAACTCGCTGATGAATAACAGTTGTCTCGTACGCCGTGGCGTTTAATTATTGTTACTATTTATTTTATGGAATGCATGACATAAGGGCTTATGGTCAGTATACACTATCAAAGGTCGTCCTTCGAACGACTTACGGAAAAACTTTGTAGCCATATACACGGCTAGAAGTTCCCTATCATAAGCGGAATAACTTTTTTGTGCATTATTTAATTTTTTCGAATAAAAACCTAAAGGTTCCCAAACACCATTAACTAACTGTTGCAAAACTCCTCCTACCGAACTACTCGAAGCGTCCGTCATGAGGGCTACCTGCACGTCTAGACGAGGATGAGCCAGTGTGACGGCTTTTTTTAGGCCCGCTTTACACTGCTCAAAGGCTACATCGGCCTCACTTGTCCATAAAATTGGCGTTTTGTCCTTTTTCTTTGCGTTAACTAAATATTTATCTAATTCCGCTTGAATTTCTGCCGCTCCCGGTATGTGTGAACGATAGAAATTCAACATGCCCAGAAACCTACGCAATTTCTCCACTGTTTCGGGTTTAGGGTAGTCAACAATAGCCTTAACTTTTTCATCCAAAGGCCGAATGCCTGCGGTACTAACTTCGTGACCTAGACATTCTAACCTCGGTTGTCCCAAACTACATTTTGCCCAATTAATTGTTATGCCAAATTTGTCAAAACGCTCGAAAACTTGCCTTAGATGCTCCTTATGCTGCGCCTCATCGTCGCTCGCAATAAGTACATCATCAAGGTAATTGAACAAAAAATCTAGGCCTTCCAGAACTGAATTATTCATGAAACGCTGGAAGGTCTGGGCAGCATTACGGAGTCCAAAACTCATTCTGGGAAACTCAAATAGACCTATCGGTGTTATAATGGCTGTTTTTTCAATATCCTCTTTGGCCACAGGAATGCAGTGATATGCTCTATTAATATCCAATTTCGAAAAAAAACTTTTTTCTTGCCAATAAATATGTGAAGTCATGCAATCGCGGTATTGGGTACCTATCCGGCTTAGTAATTGCATTCAATGCCCGATAATCCCCGCAAGGACGAATTTCGCCATCTTTCTTTTTTACAACGTGTAACGGACTGGCCCATGCACTTTTAGACGGCCGGAATATGCCAAGCTCTTGCATAAGGCGAAATTCCTCCCTGACTTTTTTATATCTATCGGGTGGCAATGGCCTTGCCTTAGCGTAAACAGGTGGCCCTGTCGTCTTAATATGATGCACGATATTATGTACTTGAGCCTCCCTGAACGTTGCGGGCTTCGTAATGCTCGGAAATTGGGATAGCAATTGATGGTACGGATGGTTATCATCGATAGTGCTAATGGTAGGTTGATCACTACTCACGATTTGCGCTTTCACCTTGAGCTCTGTCACCTGATCGATTAATTTCTGGGCACTTAAATCAACCAATAACTTATGAAAAATTAAAAAATCTGCTCCCAGTATTGGCTGCTTAACATTCGCAATGACAAATTCCCATCGAAATGGCCTACGTAACTTTAAATCTAAGAGCATCGATTTCACACCAAAAGTTTTAATTTCCGTGTCGTTTGCCGCGAAAAGTTTAAGTTCTGAGCACTCACCCGTACACTGTTTCCTGGTTGCTGGTATCACTGAAATATTTGCACCTGTGTCCACCAAGAAACGTAGTCCACTATTTAAGTCTGTCACCCGTAACCGACGGCCAGAAGTGATGGCACAGATTTCCGCCGAGTCCTGTGCCACCTCCTTTAGTTTTCCGACTTATTGTCCCAAGCACACGGTTGCACGCACTTATTCGCTTTCGGACCGAACCTATAATGGTCATAACACAACCAGTCCTTCTTTCCTTGGTTGGAGCCACTGCGGCGTGATGGTGAAGCACTCCTACTTCTGGATGCTGACCGGCCTCCTCGATAATTTCGGCCGTAGTTTTGTTCCGACCGCTCCAAGTCCCTCATCCGGTCGCTCAACTTGGCAATCTCAGCCAGGATAACTGCTGTATACGCCATGATCTCGAGCGCCTCCGGTATTTGCACTTTGTGTTTGTAATTTAATGTTGTCTTGTTGCCTCCGCCCGGCGCCGTTTCCGTTTCTCCGGTAATATTTTAACGCACTAAATTTCACTAAGTATTTAACTGTCCGGAACCAAACCGTAATATGAGTATATTCAATTTATATCGGGGTCACCACTTTAGAGTTCGCTACTGGGGTGTAAGTAAAAGGTTGTTCTTTACGGTTTAGTTATACAATATATTATGAAAACAGGTTAACAGGTCATGTGCGTACACTGTAACACTCGAGCAGCGACTGCGCTACGGAATCCGCGCCTTGCCGTTTCGGGACACATGCAGGCACTTAAGCCCCGCGATATGAGCCGAGCAGGCATGTCGCTATAGGGTACTTCCCGTTAACCTAGAATCATAAAATTTGGCAGTAAGCAACAACATCTCAACATCTTACATTATAAATTAAGGAAAACGTCTAAAAACAATGAATTTGTTACTGACGTTACTGTTAGCTTCTGCAATACTTTCAATAGTACCAGCATAAAGGGACACCCAGCAGGTACATAGGTATTTCGTGTCGTGACGGGAGCTCATGTTACTTTGACTCGTTCCGAGTATTTGCGATAGTTTTGTTTCTTGACTCAAACTCATAAGTAGCTGATGAACACCTTGAAACCTTGTCGCTGGCAGTTTGAACATGACGTTAAAGCACCCTTGTGAGTTCAAGCGTACTTACCTTATATGTAAAAATTACTTATTTTATTGTTGTCAAATACCGTATTGCGTAACTAAGAATACTTATTCATTTTCTGAAATTTAAAAGGTTTTCCCAATGCAGCTGAAACATCAAACGTACCTATTTATCAACCGACGAAAAAAACGGAGGAGGTTCTCAATTCGACGCGTATATATATATATATATATATTTTTATGTATGACCACGCATAACTTTTTACAGAGTAGCTCGATTTTAATCATTCTTTTTTTATTGGAAAGGGTATAACCCGAAGTTGGTCCCATATAAATTTGGAAAAAAAAACCAACCCTAAGGGTACGAAAATAGGGGATGATTGATTTTTCGTCGGTTAAAACTTTGTTTTCAAAGTAAATTATACTTAATGCCATCGTTTTCCAATTCGGATTTCACAGTCTGGGATTGTAAATCGGTGCGTAAACAAGTGACAATTGTTTGAGTTTGTGAATAAATTGGTTTCGCAGATCCCCACAAAGGCGAAGCTTTTCAAAGAGTTCGTGTCTGCCCGACGCTGGGAGGAGTTCCGAGAGCAAATAGTGTCGGACGTGGTGGCTCGGTCCAAAGCAGTCAACTTTACTTCAATACACGACGTGCCCTACTCGATACGCATCCATATCCTGGACGAAACGCTCGATATTTAAATATTTTCAGTGATTTAAGTTAAAATTATTCTAATAATTACACGGTTCAACTAGCTTATTAAATGTTACTACGTGTGATATGTTTCGAACTCTTCAGGAGTTCTTCTTCAGGATGAATGTTTTCCGCGGCGGTGTCGCTAGAATGCGCTTGCGCGGCGACCGGAGCGGGCGCGGGCGCGGGCAGTGATTCTAGCGACACCACTGCGAAAACACTCATCCTGAGGAAGAACTCCCGAAGAGTTCGAAACATGTCGCCCGTTGTGACATTTAATACGTGAGTTGAACCATGTAATTATTAGCATTATTTCAACATGCATGTCTCACGAAAGTTTAATTTCGAGTTAAGTTTTTTTTATTCTTAATTTATTTTAGTGTTATTTTTAGTTTTCATTTAATTAATTTTATAATAAATATTGTTAAGTAACCACTTGAAATTTTATTGACGACTGGTTTATTCCACTCGTACGCGGATGTCAAAATTAGGTAAGTTCAAATTCAAAGTGTTTATTACCAGAACATAGTTATAAAACAGATCCTAATGTAGTATAATAAGGTATAAAGTACTTATGCTCTACCAGCATTGGGCATACAATATTCTATTTAATTAAATCTACTTACAATATTATCAAAATTACAACATCCTCCCAGCCTACATTACTTTATATCAATTGATGTCAATTTAACTTATCAAATATTATTTTACATTTATTTATATAGGTAGTCGTTTATAGAATAAAAACATTTATTTAATAGCCAAGGTAAAGGCAAGACTAGTATATTGGAACATGGTTCCAGGTAATGGGTGTTACCGCCCTAATACAATTTTTTTGTTCAAGGAAAGCTCTGATCATATCCACAGAGTTGCCCTAATTAGTAACCCATATGTCAAGATAGATGAAACATAGCCGTGGTAAGCTACAAGTGCAACGTCTTTAGAACACGTGCTACTTACTTAGCCTTCTCAAGGCATAGACGTGTTTTTGTAGCTTGTCGCATATCGCGGAGATATAAACTTTCCAGTTGCAGAATTGGTCTATATAGTAAAGCCGAGGAATTTGATGGTTTGGTCTTCCGTTACCAGCGCCTTGTCACAATTAATATTAAGGTTAATCGCTCGCCTTCTATAGGTCTTAAATAATATTATAACCATGCATCTATAATATTAAAAACAAAAGGTGCCCTTGATTTAAAACGACTACTTAAATGTTTAGCGCGGATCAGTGCTTGGGCTTACGATGCATGGGTTAATCCATTAAATGCTGAGGCACGGCACTTTGAACCACAAAGTAGTCATTCGATTCGCCAGTTTTGGAAGTTAGGATAAGGATCCTACTCTTCATCACATCACTCGATTACTTACTAACCCTTTTATAGCCTGTTGACGCATTATGCCAGAAAAACAGAATGCCAGATTAGCAGAATGCCACACTAACTGAATGCCGCATTGTTATTGTTTAGGATTAAGTAACTAGGCTTTTGTCAGGAGCTAAGAGTAGTCCATCACTGGGGCTCCTTAAATGCCAAGCGAATTTCGCCCTTTCCGAATAGCTCAGTCCCGAACATTGGCAAACTTGCAAAATGCAAATGGCTCTCGTCGCGCGCGCATCCCTTCCAGCCGCTGCACGCTGAGACATATCTAGACACGCGGCAGCGTGTCAAGCCAAGTTCAAGCAAAGGAACTGGCTAGCCAGCGCCGAGTGTAATATTACACGAACCACTTGGTGCCACTTTTGACCCGTCTATAACTCAAAACCTCTTTAACGTTAACACATTTACGTGTGTTTAATAATATCCATAAGGGCATTTAGAAACCCAAATATCATGAAGCTAGCTCAAACGGTAATAAAGATATGAAGGTCAAAAAGTCGTAAATTTTAGCACTGACTGACTGACATATAGTACCTAAACCTAACCTACTTCCAGATGACCTAGAATAATGAAATTTGGAATCCAGCCCGGTAATTGTGTGTAAGCGTAGGACAAAGTCTAAAAATAAAAAAAAAGTTAAAAAATAGGGGGGTGGTCCCCATACTTTTTTTTTAAATTGTAGCGTTGGAACCATTACAAGCAGATATTTGAAACAATCCCAATATATGTATACTCAATATTTTATTTGTAAGTAATTTTATTTTATAAGTAGTTTAGTTTTAGATATAAGTTATTTTATTTGATAAGTAGTTTAATTTCTTAATTAAATATGTTATATGTATTATTATATTTGCTATATAATAGAAATATAAAAATAAAGTTAAGTCAAAAAATAAGTGGATGTATGGGGACAACAAAAAACTTGTAATACGCGCTAAACAACCGGCAAACGGTGTGGCGTCGGCGTTGCGCGGCACCACATAATTATACACATAACAGAAGTAAATCTCAATACCTGCCTAGTTTTCTTTACAAAAAGTAATGATATCCCACCAAAAACATAAATGTAAAAAAGGAGAGCCAAGTTCAATACAAAAATTATGCTTGGCTGTGGGCTTCACCGCAAAAAGAATGGAGATCTAAATGAGTGCTAAGTTCTATGCAAAATCCAAATACGTATTTATAGGAACATACCCATAACAATAGCTGTTATTTAAAAAATGTGAGATCTTAAAGTAGGTTAGATTTGACTTGGCCAGTTTTTATCAGAATTAAAAAACATATTATATGTTGAATTACTTTATAAATGACTGATGTAATGAAAACTGGCAAAAGTCAAATTTTGACATTGTATTTTAACTTAGGTTCTAACTATAAAGCTACACACTAGCGCAACCGCACACAAACGAGAAATAAACAAATGAAAATTATAAGTATTATAACCGCACGAGAACGAAACACAAACAAAATTAAAATTCTAACGAATTGTAAGGCTAAGTTTAAGCCTACGGCTAGTATTAACAGTAAGTTCAAAGAAAAGTAACAGACAATGGCAGCACGCTCATACCTCTCGACCAGATTTATATTAGGAATTATAATTTACGTTAGGAATTTTACAGTTGAATATATCTATATGCAGTTCATTTGACAACCTGTTTATGTCACAATTTTCTCTGGGGAATTCATGCTTTCCAACCCCCCTTTCGCTGTGCTATCGAAGAATATCTGTAACAGTTATTTTCACAGGAAATTTCCGTGCATGGAAAAACCCGAAGGTGGCGTAAGGAAATATAACTTGCAAGACTTGCAAGGGCATTTCGACCATCAGCAATCAATGGGATATACTTAGGTATGTACGGCGGGATCAGGGACACTTCACACGAACCAACGTTTAGTCCAGCAGATTGCATGATTATAATATTACTAGCTGTTGCCCGCGACTTCGTCCGCGTAGAACCTTTCATCGTCTTAGAAAATGATTTCGCTCAATACAAACTTTGAACCCTCTTTTAGGGGATGAATTAAAAAAAAACGTTGATGTTCATTTTCTAGTTTGTCTAAAACCCAAGTTAAAAATTTCATACTTTAAAAATGTCTTGAAATACACAAACTTTGAACCCCCTTTTAACACTCTTAGGGGATGAATTTGGAAAAACTCTGAAATTAGTTTTGTAGTCTTTTAACGTACATAATAAGACCGAAGTTACAAATATCTTACTCACACTTTAAAATTTTCTTGCTCTCCATTTGAAATTTGACCCCCTTTTAAACCCCCTTAGGGGTTGATTTTTCTAATCGCTGAAAGAACTTTTTTCGTATTGTAGTAAGTAATCTTCATCATCATCATCATCATATCAGCCGAAAGACGTCCACTGCTGGACATAGGCCTCCCCCAAAGAGTGCCAAAATGACCGGTCCTGCGCCACCCGCATCTAGCGGACTCTCGCGACCTTTACCAGGTCATCAGTCCACCTTGTGGGGGGCCTACCCACGCCTCGCCTGGTCGCCACTCGAGAACCTTTTCGCCCCAACGGCCATCGGTTCTACGTGCAATGTGCCCCGCCCACTGCCACTTAAGTTTAGCGATTCGGAGGGCTATATCAGTTACCTTGGTTCTGCTGCGGATAGCCTCATTTCTGATGCGATCACGCAGAGAAACTCCCAACATAGCCCTCTCCATTGCCATTTGGGTGACTTTGAGCCTTCTTATGAGGCCCATTGTAAGCGACCACGTTTTAGTGCCATATGTCATCACTGTATGTAATCTTACTACTAACTTTTAAGTCTCTAGCTCAAGAAAAAGTGTTGCCCATACAAAGCTTGCCCCCTTCTTAACTTAACTCTGAAAGTACTTTTATTTTATTTTAATAAGTAATCTTTCTAATAGTTTTAAGTCTAGTTCAAAAAAAAAGTGTTTCCCACACAACACTGGCTCCCCTTCTTAACCCCCTTAGGGGTAGAGTTTTCTAAAACGCTGAAAGTACTTTTATAGTATTCTAATAAGTTATCTTTTTGCAAAGTTTTAAGTCTCTAACTCAAAAAAAGTTTTGCCCATGCAAAGCCTGCTCCCCTTTTTAACCCCCTTAGGGGTGGAATTTTCTAAAACTCTTTATGTTTTTTTTTGTATTTTAATAAGTAATCGTTCTACAAAGTTTCAAGTCTGTAACTCAAAAACGTAAACTTTCCCTCATAAAAACTTTGCACCCCTTTTTATCCCCCTTAGGGATGTATTTTTCCAAAACGCAAAAAGTACTTTTTTGTATTTTTATAAGTAATCTTTCTACAAAGTTTCAAGTGTCTAGCTCAGAAAAAGTGTTCCCCATACAAACCTTGCACCCCTTTTTAACCCCCTTAGGGAATGATTTTTGTAAAACGCTGAATGTAGTTTTTCCATGTTGTAATAAATAATCTTTCTACAAAGTTTTAAGTCTCTATTTCAAAAAAAGTATGTTTTCCCATACAAACTTTGCACCCTTATTTACCCCCTTAGGGGTGATATTTTCCAAAACGCTGAAAGTACTTTCTTTGTATTCAAATAACTAATCTTTCTACAAAGGTTTAGGTCTCTAGCTCAAAAAAAAAGTTTCCCACATACAAATTTTGCACCCCTATTTTACCCCCTTAGGGCTAGAATTTTCAAAAATCCCTTTTTATTCTTATCCTTAGCCCACGTTATAAAAGCAACTGTCTGTGCAAAAATCAACTCTCTAAGTTCAGTAGTTTCGGCTGTGCGCTGATGAGTGAGTGAATAAGTCAGTCAGGACATATATATATATATATATATATATATATACTACTCAAAAGAACATAAGGGCCACTTACATATTTCTGTTTTTGAGTAAATTTTTAGATGTAAACTAATTAATAAGTGACTAATTAATGATGTCCGGCCTCCTTCAGTATCCAACCTCTTTAATGCTGGTGTTTAAGTCTTACAGCTGGCCAGAAATTGAAGCAAATAAAAAAAACGAGTTTCAGGTCAAATTCCTTTCAGATGGAATCACAATTTTATTCTGTTAAAAACTATTTCTGTCCATCTTTTGCTTCTTTTAACATCTTTTGTTAATAATGCCACGTCAACGAAGGCATATGGATACCATTACTGCCACCAGAGCCGTTACATTGATTGCTGAAGGTCATTCACAGCGGTCTGTAGCTTTTTCGTTGGGTTTCTCTCGCCGAGCCATCCAAAATGTGTGGGATCGGTTCCAAGAGACTGGCAGTGTTGCAAGAAGGCCTGGATCGGGCAGGGTGCGAGCGACTACGGCACAAGAGGATCGCTACATCCGATTGAGTGCCCGTCGAGAGCGCTCTATGACGGCACGTAAGTTACAAAATCGCCTACGGTTGACAACGGGGACTCGTGTTAGTGACCAAACGACACGTAATCGACTGCATGAAGACCAGCAAAGGTCCAGACGCCGAGTAGTACGAATACCTTTATCTAGGGTTCAACGTGGAAATCGTTTAAGTTTTTGCCGCGAACATTCAGATTGGAGCATGAATCAATGGGGTATGGTGCTCTTCACAGATGAGTGTAAAGTGAAGCTTTGTAGTGATGATCGGCGGATTAGAATATGGAGACGACAGGGTGAGAGATTTTCCGATGTCTGCATCAAGGAAATTGACCGCTTTGGAGGTCCTAGTGTGATGGTTTGTGCTGGGATTAGCTTACAAGGCAAAACTGAGCTGGTTTTCTTAAATCAAGGCACAGTAACTGCACAACGGTACATCGATGAAGTCATCAGGCCTCATGTGATTCCATTCTCACAGAGAGTGGGGCCAGGGTTCTGGTTAATGCATGACAATGCCCGCCCACACACAGCTCGGGCCACTCAGACTGTACTGGATGACTCCCATATTCGTGTCCTACCATGGCCAGCGTATAGTCCGGATTTAAATCCAATAGAGCATATGTGGGACCAATTAAAACGAAGGGTTAGGGAGCAGCAAGAGGTTCACAACTAGCAACAGCTTATGGATGCTCTGAAACGTGCATGGGAAGAGATACCTGATGAAAACATCAGAAACTTAATCGAGAGTATGCATTCAAGGCTCCAGGAGTGTGAAAACAGGAGAGGAGGACACACCCGTTACTAAACCATTAAAAAAAACAGCTTGTGTCAGTTTTTGTTTTGTTTTGCAAGGAGTTTCTGTTTAGTTTTTGCTGTTGACAATGGACTAATTTCATGTTAATTGAAATAAGTGAAACAATTGACTACACAATTAAATGGTTATTATCATAAGTTAAAACAAAAGCCTTGTTACATGTTATTTTAATAAATCTACATTACTGTTTACTATATTTTTCACGTAGCAATCAAAATACTTAGTGGCCCCTATTTTCTTTTGAGTAGATACAATCAACTGGACCAACAAACTAAAGAACTACATTAAAGATACTGGGAGGAGACAGACACATGCAGACAGACCAAAGAAATTCTGTCGAAACGCGACTACAAACTCACAACCGCACTACTAAGGACACATAGAAACCAACTGCGCAATATAGTGGGAATAATAAGAGGACATGACACCTTGAACAGACACCTCTATAACTTAGGTATCACAGACAGCCCCATGTGCAGAGCGTGCATGGAGGCAGAAGAATCGACTAAACATATACTGTTGGACTGCAAGCAGGTAGAAGTATACACAATAAAGCACCTAGGTTCTCCAGACACACTACGGGACGCAGTCAACAACACCAAGGCACTCAGCAACTTTCAAGACGAGCTTGGGTGGTTAGAGTAGCGCCACACCGCCGTTTCACGCAAAATAGGCACAATGGATGTCGACTTGCGGAAAACGCCCAGTATAACTGACTAACTAACGCCCACGCGTTTGGGCTGCCAGTACTAGCGCTATGACCATCATTTTCCTTTTCTGATTACGTAATTAGACCCCTGAAGGGTCGCCATACTTGGTACAAATACCTTAAAATTTTGTGTCAGCATCTCCCGGTCTATTACGTACTTTGAATATTGGCACGCTCACGTGATTTTGGCGCGAACGAACGCAGGCCCTGCCTCAAACGTCCGCTGCGGCTCGCATCTGTCGGTGAAACAAACTTTAAATCCACGCAAAAATTATAGGTGCGCGGCAAAACATGACTGCCTTTAAAATAATTATTGCGAGAAAACTGCGTTTTAGTATCCGATGGAAGCCAAAAAATTGTAATTAATAAAAAAATTTTGCGACGTACATTCCTTTTTTGAAGTATAGAAGTAAGTAATATCAACCAAATAATTATTAAGAAGGCAGCTAACGTCACAAGACTGCCTTTTAAAGAATTTTTACTCAAAAGCTGCTTTTTAATGAATTATTGTAAAGTAAATTCTATGAACTATAATTATCAATAGGCAGTTTGGTACAAAACTGCCTTTTAAATAAGTTTTTGCCTAAAATATTTCCCATATATTACGCAGTCAAAGGACTTTAACTGCTTTTTTAAGGATGAATGTCAGATGACTGCGTTTTAATGAATTCGGCACTGGTAAGAATGCACTTGACTGCCTTTTATTGAAAAATTATCTCAAAAACTAAATGTGATAGAGAAAAACGGGTAAGATAGGTCAACGCGTCTTTTTTTCCTGATAAGAACATAATATAACTCAAAATTGGTAAATTGTCAGATGACTGCCTTTTTAAGAATCACGGCAGAACTACGGCTATTTATTGGTGTGCAGTGCACGCGAGACAACAGACATTAGTGTTAAATATTTCAAAAATAGCTCGAAGTCGCGCCGCTACAAGTACATGCCGGCGGCCGCCAAATTGGCGGCCCATTAGTAGCTGCCGCGTGTTGGTACGGGACGCTCGCACGGGTCGCAGCGCGTTGCATGAGATAGAAAGAGATGGCCACATTTAGGAACGTTTGGCGTACCTAAACAGGGAATTTGTTAACAGAGAACCTTCTGTACGTAGTACTATTACTTATTCTGTGCTTCTAGTACCCTTAGCCGCGCTGGGGAGTTAAAACAAGCAGTAACAAAAGCTGAAACAAGTTTTCTTCCTGAATATTCACAAAAGAATAGGTACGTAAAAGCTTATGAATATATATTTTTTATGTAAATAGGTACCTATGTTCTCACTGTTGAAGTGAAAAGTTGTATGTGTTACTCGAGAGCAAAGTATTTGCATCTCGTGCTTTTGAGTCCCTCGCTGCGCTCGTGATGTCTGGCCAACTGTGATACATGTCGCCTTCTTGCATATGCACTGCGCATGAACAACTTCAATTTTCCTTCGTCTTCTGTATGTTGTGTCTGGTATATATGTAATACATAGCTTAAGAGATAAGGTCGAAAAGTGTATACATGTTTATGATGCTGACTGTATATACATAAGGACATAAATATCTGTACACGCCTTTATGACATTGACAACAGAGTCCAGCCCCGCTATTCTACAACCTGTTTTAAGACTTTTAAGCTCACCTCAACGCTCTCCCACAAATATATCTTGACACCGCGATGCGTAGTAACTAAGCGTAAGTAGAGGTCTAGTTTCGACAGGCGTGACGCGTGGGGTGAGGTGCATGAGCGCGCAGTTTGTATGAAAAAAAGACCAGTGGTCTTTCCTCTTAATGGCTTTTTATTGGCCATTTTGTAATATGTAAACTGTTTATTTGTGGGGTCCACCTAGTCCACCTACCTCTATACAATGTACATTATTGTAATAAAAGACAACCTTCTTTGTTTCTTTGTGTCTCGATCTGTCAATAAATGCGATAAATTTGTATAAATGTCATTTATAATTTATACGCGGTGGCACAGACTACTAAGAGATACTAACGTATCAGACGCACAACTGTCATACAGCCATTTTAGCCAATAGGGTTCCACTGAAATTGACGAGACCTTTTTTTTTTTTTAATTTTGATGCATGTTTTGGCATGAGAACTGAAACGAACAGCCAGTGTATGGCACAGTGGCACAGAGTACCTATTTTTAACATATTGTAATGGATATCTATGTCGGCGGCCCAAATGGGTAGGAAGCAGTGTCGCCCTCCTGCAGGAAGGTTTGGAACTATTACGATGTGTATATATTTATGATCAGCAATCCCCATTTATGTACAGTAGGCACAGCTCGGCCGAAAAAACTACGGACCAGCCGTAGTTTTTTTTTGCCGACCTGTACCTACCTATACGGGGCAAGTAGATATCCTGCAGGGTGCACCAGTTTTCTAAATAGACATATACATTTTCTAAGTTACAGAACAATTCTAAAAAAAAACTTCAATTAAAAGGTTACATGTATTTTTATTTAAAAATTATGCAATAAGGATACGAATTCACTCAAAGACTTGGCAAGCTTGCCCGCGAGTCCCGTGACAATAAATTATGTTTTCTCAAACATGCTCGGAAATGTATGCGTTAATGTCACGAAATGAAGACATGAAGTTCCTTGTTTATGGCTGCCTACATTACTTCTTGGCCTAGGCCAAGAAGTAATGTATGAAAACCCTAACTAAAAACATCATTGGCCGCTACTCTAACTTTTTAAATTTGCTTACTGATATTAAACAGACAAAGGAAAAAATACATACTGCCAACCACCAATACTTTTTTTTAATTGTTTTAGTTTTTTACATTTTTTTTGTTATTTTTCGTTTATTTTTTAGTGTTGTTTATCGTTTTTAATGATTTAAAAAAAAATCTTTTCTTTTCTTGATGTTTGTCTATTTTTTTTTATCTATTTTTACTTTTTTTAATGTTTTTTGTTTTTTTTGTCGTTTTTTTTAATTTTTTCAAGTTTTCCTTTTTGTTTTACTTTTTTTAGTTTTTTTTTCCTTTTTTTTTGTTTTTTTTTAATGTTTTTTCTTTTTTTTTCTTTTTTTACCTTTTGTTTTTTTTTTGTTTTTTTTTCCTTTTTTTTTTGTTTTTTTTTAAATGTTTTTCTTTTTTTTTCTTTTTTGTTTTTTTAATGTTGTTTGTTTATTTTTCTTTTTTTTGGCCATTTTTTTTGTTTTTTTCCTTTTTTTTTGTTTTTTGTCATTTTTTGGGCGTTTTTTTTGTTTTTTAGTTGTTTTTTTTTTTTTTTAGTTGTTTTTTTTTATATTTTTTTCCTTTTTGTTTTACTCTTTTGTAATGTTTTTTTAATATTATTCTTTTTTAATGTTTTTTTTTCTTTTTTAGATTTTTTTATCTAGAATCTTTCTCACTTTAGTGAGGTGAAAAGGATTCTATTTTTAAACCACTCACATTCGCTAGCTCGTGTTTCAATTCCACACTCGCGGTTAAATTATAACTGCACCCTTGTATAACAAATAACTATTAATTATTTCCTCACATCGTTTGAGAAAAGCACTATACAAGCCTCGGCCGGAACAGGGATTGCTGGACTCGTTGTATCCGGCCTCGTCTACGACTCGGCCGTCTAGCCCAATCTCGTCCATCAATCCCTTACTTCACGGCCTATGCAGTAATGTACTATTACAATATGTAGGTATATCGCTCAAGCACTTTAATTAATCTAATATTATCTAAGACATTTAAGTATAATGGTAAAATAATAAAATTTATAAAGAATTATAATTAAACTAAACCTATATTATAAACTAAAACTATAAAAAGTAAATGCCCCCCAGGTCGCCGTCGTTGGCTATGGTGCCCAGAAGGCTGGCAGCGTTACCTCTTTGGATTGCTAGGCTAATCCTTTGGCCAAAATAGCTACCAGCTCTCTCTGGATGTTTGGATGAGCCGCTCCGAATACAGGGCCTTCACGCCCGGTCCCCACGGCCCCAGGGTTTCCACTCCAAACAGCACTTTAGTTTAACTAAGTATAAAAGCTTAGGATTTATTCGTTCACACTATCCTAACTCGTTCACATAAGTACATACCTTAGGTAGGTAGGTAGGTACCTAAGGCGTCAACTTCCTGCATGGGGACACATACATATAATATATGAATTATCCCTATTATGAGATCTGATATGGCAGGCTATACTTGCTTGATAAGGCCAAAGTTGCTTTTAAATACTCTATTGCACTCTAGGATCACGAGTTAGCCAAAGAATCCTGGTCTGTGTCTTTCTCTTACACCACAAATTTTATCCCACTATTTCCGCCCATAATGAGTCTCTATCTCTGGAATATTCTAACTCAACA
The DNA here is from genome assembly GCA_963854355.1 of Epinotia brunnichana. Lineage (NCBI taxonomy): Eukaryota > Metazoa > Arthropoda > Insecta > Lepidoptera > Tortricidae > Epinotia > Epinotia brunnichana. The sequence continues at coordinate 17,966,458 of OY977940.1, read as the reverse complement.
CGTTCACGAGTAGGTACACGAAGAGATCAAATACATTAATTAAAACGAAAAAGCTGCGAAACATATCGAAATAGCAAGATAAATCCGTATTTTTTCTGACTTTTCAATCAAACATTTGAATTCAAATTTCAACTTGACATTTGCATATTTTTAATTTATTTTTTTATGTCAAAACATATATTGGTTAAAACGCTCAAACAAATTCAAAAACAAGCGGCAAGAGTGACAGCTCGGACAGCTTGAAGATGGCAGTAGGTGCGGGGGTGAGGGAAGCGCGGTAAATATTTAGTCAATTGCATTAGCCAATCACGTGCAATCACGTGACCACAATACTAACGCCCGGATATTTTGTTCAAAGATTGCAGGCCGTGCGCGGTGGCATGTAGGCATCTTTTCGACGATTATTTTTCGTATAATTTTATATTTTTATTTTTGTTTTTTTTAGAACTGATATTTTAACCCAACGTAATGCCACCGAAGAAAGATGTGGTTCGTACATGTAGACATTTTTAGTTCTTCTAGATGACTTAAGAGTCTGCATCGGATTAGGGTCAATTGGGGCCCAAACTAGTGGATTTCGGTGGACTTGTTGCTACTTAACTACACCGAAACTACAGGAGATGGAGCATATGAATCTAGAAATGGAGGCCTCGTTCCAAGAGACAGGTTGACAGGCCCAGAAGAAGCAAATCGGGCTATATGGACGAAAATTGGAGGGTCAGCGAATGCAAAAAATGAAAAGACGAACTGTCTGTCACACAACGTGGTCATTTAAATATTAGGAATGTAAAAATTTCAGGATCAACGAATGACCACTTAAATTGTCTACTTTCCGGTAGGATCCCGAAGAACTGTTGCGCAGAAAATTTCGCGCGAAATGCCAATTTCGACGGATTGTGCGGCTCGTGCTAGCGAACAGGTATTGGCTTGCAGAGGCAATCGATGAGTACGAGGGCGTGGATGATGTGAAGCGCCGCGTGGAACAAGCCGTCAGGGCGAAGCAAGTCAAGAAACGACTGTTAAGTATAAAGGTTAATTGTCACATTTTATTCAACCATTTCGTGCAACAAAGTTAATGTGCATTAAAAGGTAATAAATAGCACAGGGAATCCCAAAAATCACACATAATTTTATTGTAAAGAAAACACAGTTTATTTGTCATTTCGTAACTGAATCATAAAGTACCTACACAGTTAAGGGTTATGTATGAAAGTAGCACATTAGACGAAGAAACGTACAACGTACGCACTCTGCTGCAGCGTTCCTTGAATACGCGGGTGGTTGGGCTTGCTGGCATGCACCTGTGACTTAACAACTGCCCCATACCTACACAAATCCAGTGGGGTTAAACGCCACTGTGCATTGACAGAGGAACATTCAACGCTGCTTCATCTGCTAAAATTGTACCTCCATACTTTACCCTTTAGGTATCTATTGTGAAGGTCCTTTATGATTAGACTAGCTTTAGCACGCGACTTCGTCCGTGTGGATCTCGTTAATCACCTCAGAGGATAATTGCTATTAAAGTATTTCAGGCGTAGTCATAAACATCGCTCCCCAAACAAAGCTCCCCTCCGCCTTTTCACCCCTTTAAGCGATTATTTCCGGGATAAAAGCTATCCTATGTCCTTCCTAGAGTTTGTAACAGACAGAAACCTGTAATACATACAGGCGGCTAGAGTTACTTTCGCATTCACTGGAAACGTTATTATTTTTTAAATCGAAATCCGTTGAGTAGTTCTACTCACGTTAGTTTGGGCTACCCGTTATCTTATGCCAAAGGACGCAAAACTTTCCATTCCATCCCAATTTGACGGTATTCGATAATTACATTATTTTGACTGATTGATTGATCGATGAACTGATAAGCAACTTCTGATCAAAAAACTTTTCTATAATGTTCAGTTCTAATAACCTAGCCTACTTATCTGTAGCAGTTCTGGTCAGTGAGGGTCGCAGTTCTAACCTAAAATAACCTACGTTCTTGCTAAGGACCGTACCGGAAAGAAAGTAGACAACTTTAGGCATCTCTAAAAACTGGTACGTACATAAAATCGGCATATTTTTTTAAATAACGTATTATATCCTTTTCTTTTAATTGCAACAAAAAGCAATTACTACTTTTGTCAAACTGTCAACATGGAGCGAATTACCTTACACGTTCGTAAAAATATTTTGGACGATTGGTGCAAATTAAAAGGTATGACGATTAGAAAACTGGTTAAAAAGTACGAGTTGAGTCCCGCGGGCGTGCACAAGATAATAAATAAATTTGGTGACTTCTGTACTCTCCAAGATTTGCCTAAATCTGGAAGAAAACCGGGGACAACCGACTTGGCATGACAAAAGAAAGTCGTAGGAATGTTTAAACAAAATCCGCCCTTTCAATTCGAGATGTGGCAAAAAGAGCCAAAACTTCTTCGGCTATGATCTATGATACAAAGAATCAAACTAAGATGCAACCTAAAGACCTATAAAAAACTAAAACAACCAAAACGAGATGAAAATCAAACAATAGCTGTCAGAAAACTGGCAAGGAAATTATACGACCGTATATTGACCAAGAAAAATCAGTGCATTATAATGGATGACGAGACCTATTGCAAATTGGACTTTAAAGCCTTACCAGGACCTCAATTTATTACGGTGCCGGCTTATAGAAGGTTTCTCGAAAACATAAGGCCATCAACATCGAGAAATTTGGCAAAAAAGTATTAGTGTGGCAAGCGATTTTTCAATGCGGTATGCGATCGCAATACTTCTTTACTACAGGGACTTTGAACGCTGCGGTATACAGTGACGAGTGCTTACAGAAAAGATTACTACCACTAATAAAGAAGCACAGGAGTAGCACTTTATTTTGGCCATACTTGGCTTCTTGTCATTGCTCTAAAACAACGAAGGAATGGTGTAAAGCCGATAAGGTAGAAGTAGTGGATAAGGAGATGATTCCTCTCAATTGCCCAGAAGTTCACCCAATTGAGCGATATTGGTCTATCATGATACGACACCTCTAAAAAAACGTCAAAGCTGCCACCTCAGGTGAAAACTTAAAAAAAAAATGGAACAGGGCATCATCAAATGTGTCAAAGGTGATCGTCCAGAATTGAATGAGACACATCAAAAAGAAAGTTAGGTTGCAGGCAAAATATATAAAATACGACGAATTCATTCAAAAAAGTTAAATAAAGACCTTATTTTTCAGTTTCTTTTTGTTTTATTATCAGTTTTCACACAGAATAAAAATAATACCATTTTGAAGTTGTCTACTTTCTTTCCGGTACGGTCCTTAGTAGTTGGATACTGTATACATAGTACTGACTAATTAATGGCCTACTTTTTGTCGGAATTTTAGTAACGGCTAATAAAAAAAAATGTTTTATTAAATATTGCTGTTCAATAAATTATTTTGCTGCTCTACAATTTATAAGGCGGACTAATATTGTTAACATAGTTAGTTGATCGTTTGGAACATTCTTTGTAAATCAAGAGTTGCAGCCTGATTTTATGTATACTAACAGGAAAAGTCTGTGAGATTTGTAAGTTTGTGTGTAATGGGTAATCTCCGGAACCGCTGGACCGATTTCAAAAATTATTTCACCTGCATATAGAATGAACTTCGCGAAAGGACATAGGCTATGTTTTATTCCGCGGTTTTGCCTGCGTTCTTTGCAATACGCGGGTCAAGCCGTGCGGGCAGCTAGTTAATAATAAATTCAATCTCGTGTTCTGGTCAAATAATTTGACTAAAAGCTTATTTTTGTTGCGAGCCAATTATAATAAAAGCGAACCATCCTTAACAAACCGTTTTAACAGAGTTACAATTTTCTCACTGAGGCAAGTTTTCTTATAAAGTGTAAGCCCCATTTTAAGCTCTCTAGACTTCAGTTAGTAATTCGCCAGGCCACATAAGTAGATGCACCTTTCCATGTCATCCATCACATAAACTACGGTCCGCACTTTACTTGTTTTCCATACACACATTTATACATTTTTTAAACCCACTTAAACGTTGAATTTTGTAAAACCCTTACATACAACATTACATATTGCTTGCCTACCTTGAATAAATAACCTACCTTACACATTTCAAGACTCTTGAATCAGTAGTTTCAGCTTAGTGTTGATGAGAAAACTCGAAATGATTTCGTGGTATTATCCTCTGATTTTATCATGCTAAGGGTTCATTTACTCAAGATGCTTGATAAATGAAGAATACTTACATGTCATTATGACTTTGTAATTAAAATCGTGGACAGAGCTTTCAATTCCAAAAATAACTAAACTTTCATGTACACTTTCACCCCTTTTTCTTCCCCTTCCAGCCCTTTAAAGTACGAATATCCAAGAATGCTTCAAGGTAACCATTTTTCATTTGTGACCGAAAAGTCAAATCTCAAATATCATAGATATACTTATAAAACTGACGAAACTTTCATATAAACTTTCACCCCCATTTCACCACTTTAAAGCACGAATATCCGGATAAAGGTCAAAGGAAACCTATTTTATTTCTGACCGAAAACCCAAGTCTCGAATTTCATAGATCTACCTTGAAAAATAATGGATTTGCATACAACGTTTAATCCCCAATTTCACCCCCTGAGGGGTTGAATTTAAAAAAATCGTTCCTTAGTGCGCCTCTATGTCACTTGAAGGATATGTGTTCCAAATTTTATGCTCGTATCTTTAGCGGTTTAGGCTGTGCGTTGTCTGCCACTCTATAAGTAACGGTCCAATTTTATATATATATAAATAGAGAGATAGATAACAAAAAAAATCTCATGTAGCGAGACTTTTGAGACACCCGATAATATATCTCAATCTCTCCTCCTCATTAAAGAGAAGAGGCTTGCGGAAGAGTTTTCCATTTGTCTCGATCTTGCGCGGCGTCTTCCAGGTATCTCCAGCCGAGATCATTCCATATTACAATTATCAATTCATATATTACGAATCATATTAAACAATTTCAGGATAAAGCTTTGCTGAACAAGTTTGCCGAAGAACGAACATGCCCGGAGCAGGTATACCTCTACAGCAAATTGGGTGGGTTGAAGTGCTTCAAAAAATATCCCAACGTACGTGACCTGTGTCTCTTAATTGGGAATGGATGAAAATTTTAGAAGTGCCCGATTATTTTATTGGTGATAGGAATAACCTTCCTTAGCACCAGAAAAAAGTTGCAGACTTTTCAGCTGCGTCAATTATTTTTGAAAAATATGAACAGTATCCTCACTACGTCGTGGGTTTAGGATGGCAAATGAGACACTTTTTTAGATCCGTCTCATATTACAAAAAAATATTTTAAATTAAAAACTTTTTTCTGGTGCTAAGGAAGGTTAATTCCTATCACCAAAAAAATAATCAGGCACTTCTAAAATTTTCATCCATTCCCCATTATCCATTTAATAATTTAACACCTTCAATGCTAAACTGATTACTTAAGTCACATAGATATATTTAATAACTGGAAAGGGCTCGTCAGGTCTTTGCATTATTTATATACTTAGGTACAGTCGGGGAATGATAAGGTTGATCACCTTAAGATCTGTTTTTGCTTGCTCAGTATAAGTTATCAGTATCTGCTTTATCGACCGAGTGTCAGACACATTCCGTCATAATGAATGTCATTTCACTACAGCTCTTTGAATTTTGGAAAGCGAGTTAAAAAAAGAAAAAAAAACGTATACAAGAAATAGCAATGATGACATTGACAGGACCTGTTAGTCACATTTATAGTTTTAATAATTTTAAGCGAAGAGGATTTAATCATTAAATTTATCAAACTTGACACAACGTAATGGCAAGATGAAACTAATAAAAAGGTTTTAGTTCAACTATTAACCTGAGGTATCCCGCCATACCAGGAAAATAGGCAGTGAAATTTGAATCAAATCAAAATAAAAACTAGAGTAGACTTTGTTCTGTTTCTAAAATCGAATGATGCAAAACAAATGCAACTCTGTTCTAATTTAAAATGATATAAATTCCATTGAAGGGAGGATGCCGTGAATTCGCGTCATCGGGAGACATAGTCAAGGAAAATTCGTCTAAGTAAATTTGAACTTTGTTGTCAAACAGTTGAACATAATTTTCAATACATCACTCTCGTCTGATACACAGTTTAAAAAGGTAACATGTGCTTGCAACGCGTAAATGATTTGATTTGAAAACTGATCAACCTTTTCATTCCGCCACTGTACACATGACGAACTTTAATTAAAATGTCGATAAATGGCATCACACTACCCCAAAGGGAATGGTGCCAATTGTTATTTTACCAATAAATCACCAAGCCCAATCAGGCAGAAAGGCTGGGTAGGATAAAGAATTTCATGTTTTCTTAATAGAATGTAAGAAGGAACCTGTCAGCGGTGACTTATTTCAAGTACTACGGTCCGAACCGAGTCATCGTGAGGCAGCATCAAGAGGCAGAAGCTATGTACTTCATAGTGGAGGGAGATGTGTCCGTGAGCCAGATCGTCTACGACGAGCTCCTGCGGCAGAATATGTCCGTGGAAATCCAAACGATGACCGCGGGAGACATGTTCGGGGAAGTGTCGCTGCTTCACAACATACCGAGGAATGCGACTATCACAACTAAAGGTTAGGGTCACTGTCCACGACTCATAATTTCGCGAGGCACAGGATGACCGGCCGAACTCCATACCTATTTGGCGAGCTGTTGTTGGTGAAACTGTGCTATGTACATACAATGACGAGTCGTGGACGGTGACCGAGCTTAACTGCCAGAGATTGAATAGGAGATGGTACCAGCACTACCAGCCTATATAGATGGTTTCGTCGTGTAATCGTACACAAAACTCGCGGACAAGAGTAATACTCGTATTCGTATACACTCAAGAGCAAAAGTTTCGGGTCGGTGAACTACTGTCATATTTCCTAAAATAGTGCAAGGTTATACAGTTTTTTAATCCTGTCATGATCTTTATTAAATTTTACATCTAAACTGCAGAAATAACAGTTAAAAAAACGAACTCGTAAAAACCCATGAAAAAAACAACGTTAACGGATCGAGATATCGCAAAAATCCTAATTTTTGGAGGTTGATATTTTTATGATAGGACCCCGGAGATTGCTAATACATATAACGAAGAATAGTATATTATGTAAATAAGTCTAGTGTAAATTATTTTAAAAAACCTATTGCGATTTTTTAATTTAGGGTGACCCGAAACTTTTGCTCTTGAGTGTACGCATGTAGGCTGTTTTGACATTTATTCTTGTATTACCCGACAGTATGTTTGACACAGAGTATGGCGCTCTCAGTAGACAACCCAGCCCTAAACCCAAACTGTGCATCATGAATTTCTAGGTGTCTGTCGAGTATGGAGTCCAACATACTGTCAAGTATTTTGGCGGTAGTGGTCGCAAGTGAGATAGGCCTATAGTTCGTCCTGTCAGAAAGTTCCCCTGTTTTGTTCTTGACCACAGGTACTACAGTAGTAGTCATGATGTCGTCGGGCAGGTAGGAATGACACACACACAAGTTCAGAAACATATATAGCACTCGCGACAAATGAAGACCCGCGTGCGAAACGAACGTACTTAAAGTGCTCTATGCTAAGACCGCCATGACCAGGGGACTTACCTCTTTGCATTTTAAATAACGTTTTCGATATATTTCGCAGTAAAATAAATATCCCGCCTAGCAGTGTCGGTCTCAGCAAGTAACACAGGCTCGGAGTTAAGCCGTGATTCAAGCAAGGGTTTGACACTAAACTGCCCCCTAAACAACTCGGCTATTTCCCCAGTCAAACATTTGCCTTCAACACTTGCTGGCAAACCAGGTTTAACATACACGTGTTTTGTACCCTTCCAAAAGTCTCCAATTCTTTTGTTATTGTGGGCCAGTGCAAGTTTGTTTGTCCATTCTTAGTTGTTCCTGGTGGTCTTGACACCACTTTAACTTGGACTTGATGGTGCCTCCCAATCTATTTATGAATGAGCAGCAAAAGGGACTCACATATATGATAATCATGCTGATCAGTTTGTTGTCCATATGGCTAGGTCACTGTGAGTTGTTGGCGTTGATGAAGGAGGACTTCAAGAGAGTGCTGCAGGTGACGGTGCAGAGACAGTGGGACGAGGTGCGACAAGCTATGGTGTCGTTCACGTATTTCGACGGGCTCGATCAGGTGAATGAAATCAGAACTTGCACGGTACTGTTCTTAGGTTATATATGTCGACATTTGTTTTAAATAGTTTGTTAGATAAAGTAGGTAAATATTTGAAATGATTTGTATGGTCAAGTTATTCCATTCGTGGTTTAATATTATGGATTATGCGACCTGCAGAGTGTTTTTGACGGTTTAGCAAATGTCCTTTCAGGTAAAATGTATGTAAATGTGACTTCAGGTGTTTTATGGACCTCCACTGGCAAGACACAGCCCTGCATCACATCTTGGTAGAGAGGATACTCTGACTCAGTTGGGGTCGCAGACTTTACATGCTCTTTGGGACTTTTTCTTCACTGATTTTTTATTAACATGTCCACAGACACCATTCTTAAAAATGTGTACCTATAAAAAATCATCTTTTTTTTTGCACTGTCATGGACGTAGGTACTGCCACATCACTGTTTCATTAAATAGTGTGCCTCAGCTGTTTCGTCTTTGTACATATGTCATTTATTACAAACTCAAACTTTCCTCTTGTGGCAGCACGGCAACAGCCTTAACGTCTACAGACGTATTGTGTCACAGCACGCCTCATTCCCTTCATGTAAAATGGAGGAGACCCCTTAAGCTTGTACTGCGGCACTAGGAAAAAATGTAATGCGCGTAAAACGGCACAACATGTCCGCCTTCATTATACTCCTATGACGATATTTCGTCTCAGGACGGATTGGCAGTTTTGTCACGGTGAAGATCACCGGCCACGGCCGTAGTATCGTACCACGAGGGTCTTAATTTACGCCTGTCGCCTTACTGTCCGTGGACGTGTAATTATTTTTTTGTATTTTAATAGGTGTCAAAACGCGAAGGTTGTATAGTAGCCAAGATGAAATCATATGCTGCTAAGGAGACGCTGCTTGGGGACGGCGAGGGAGTGGCAAACTATGTGTATTTTGTTCTGTCGGGACGCTGCCAGATGATTGAGTCCCTGCAGGTTACCGTCGCGAGGCACCTCGGACGCAATCACTACAAGTTGTACGATCCATATGTACGTAACAAACTTTGTATCCGATTAAAATTCTAGTCCCATTTCAGTTCTGACTTCAGAGGTCAATTTCGGATTTATGTGATGACGTAAGTACTGAAATAATATTATAAATTTTATTCGTCTTGATTCACGTGCTCCCTCGTACGTAAGGCACTGATATGAGGATAGAATAGTAAAAAAACGGCTTTAAATATTTAAGAAAAAGAGAAAAGCCTCCAAGAAGAAGAAAATTTATTCACTGAATATTGGGTAAATCATATTTTGAAATATTTCGCTCAAATACTACATTTTTTGTAGGTTCCCACAGAAGCAATTGAAGAGAATTTGGAACAAAAATGGTTTGCTGCATACACTGATAAAAAAACTGGTGTTATCTCGACCTCCAGAGTAAAAAGTGAAATGATGGATGATGGCACGCCCTCTAAACTCCATGGGGTTTTGAAAACTACTCGTAGCCATTCCCAGAAACGAGAGAGCGAGGGCAAACAAAGGTGGAACCAGTCGTTCATGGAGACGGGCACGTCGAGAAACCTGGTGAAAAACTTCGGGTCACGCATTTTCCTGAACCCTATAAGCGAGATGCGCTTAAATTCTACAAGGTTAGAGTGCATTGGTTCATCATCATTATTATTTAAGAGCGAGACGTTCTCAGTGTCATTCTTAATTTTTCTAGGCCATAGAGGTACTTTTGACTTCTTTACATAATATCTGAGGGCTCGGCTACATGTCTGCGATGCAGTGCCGCACCGCAGACATGTGGCCGTGCCCTGAGGCTTCTTGATACGGCAGTCATAGTTTCAATTGGGTACTTTCATGGGTAAAAATATTACATAATTCTAGTTAGTCCACGACCGTGACATGACCGTGACGTCACATTATGGTAATAACTTTCTGTCAAAAATTTCATTTTTGGTAAGTACAGTCAGGGAATGAAAAGGTTGATCACCTTAAGATCTGGTTTTGCTTGCTCAGTATAAATTATCAGTATCTGCTTTATCGACCGAGTGTCAGACACATTCCGTCATAATGAATGTCATTTCACTACACCTCTTTGAATTTTGGAAAACGACTTAAAAAATAAAAAAAAAACGTATACAAGAAATAGCAATGATGACATGACAGGACCTGTATTAGGATTATAGGACACCAGGGGAAAAAGAAAAACTAATTATATACGTACCGAATGGGTTTTATTTTAACGACATAAGCTATTCAATCATCATGACATCTTAGACCAAAGACAACAAGCCAGTAAGATTAACCAATAAGGTTAGTTTAGTTGCATACTTTAACACCCTCAACGAAAACTAACGGTTAAGATATTAAGAAACATAATCACAGAATTTTAACCAAAACATGTCAACAATGAGGTACATCTGGTACCTACGACACTATTCTAACAACATACACGTAAAACGATTGGTTATGCAACGTTCAGACCAATTTTAAAACATTATTTCTGGAATTGGTCTTTACCTAACCCCTTGGTAAACAAGTCAGCTAACTGCTCGTTAGTTGGTATATACTCTAACACTAAAAGCCCCTCGCTAATCTTTCGTTTAACAAAATGATGCTTTAAATCTATATGTTTTAATCTCTTATTATCACAGTTCTTAGCAACTTGAATGGCTGATTGATTATCAACATATATTTTAAAATTTGCGTTATGCAGCTTAAGCTCTGAAAGAAGGTTATGTATCCAACAGGCCTCACTCAGCAACCCCTTTCCCCAAAGCTACATATTCCGATTCCGTCGATGAAAGCGATATGCACTGTTGTTTTGCGCAACACCATGACACAGTGCACCCGTTCACTTTCATAACAAGTCCAGAAGTAGATTTCCTATCTATTTTGTCACCTGCCCAGTCAGCATCGGTAAGTATCTCAAGATACGCTTTAGAGCCTTCCACAAGCCTTCACTAGGCGTAGATTGAAATCTTGACAGATAATTTAACGCAAAGCATATGTCTGGCCTAGTCCCTAACATGGCGTACATAAGGCTACCAATCAATCCTCTACACTTCTTAGTTAAATTTTCGTTATTGGACGTCTCGGAACTAAGTTCAATCCCTAATTCAATAGGTGTCGCTATTGTGTTGCAATCTTGCATATTATATTTTCTCAATATATCTTCTATATACCGTGTCTGGTTCAGCTCTATAGTATTTGTCTTTTTCACTATATTTATCCCCAAATATTTAAGATTATTTTCGCCGAGACATTTCATTTCAAACTTTGCTTCCAAAGCCACCTGTAACCACCTTATTTGCTCTGGATTTTTTCCTAGTATAAGTATGTCATCTACATACACAAGCACATAAAACTTTTCATAGCTCTTGTAGTATAAACAGCAGTCCGCTTCACTTCGGAAAAACCCTTCCTTAACCATGAAGTCGTTAAATTTATTGTTCCACATCTTTGGTGACCTTTTCAATCCATACAATGATATCTGTAGTTTAAGTACTTTATGGGAACTAGAGATTTCCCTCATACCTTGTGGCATTTTAAGATACACCTCTTCTTCAATATCTCCATAGAGAAAAGCACTCTTCACATCCATTTGTAACATGCTTAATCCGTGTTTGCAAGCCATGGCCAAAAGTATTCGTAAAGTGGTAAGTTTCGCCACTGGTGCGTATATTGCCGAGTGATCGAACGTATCTTCTTGTTGAAAACCTTGGACCACAAGTCTTGCCTTATACTGCTGTTGACCATTCTCTCCTCTCTTTATTTTAAAAACCCATTTCGTATCAATAGTCTTCTTCCCCGCTGGTAATTCTGTCTCAATCCAAGTTCCATTTCTTTCTAGTGCATCGAGTTCAGCGTTTATAGCTTCTTGCCACTTGTGTTTGTCATTTATTTCAGTTGCTATATGTAATCTCACTATCTTCATTGACTGCTGTAAATCCCGTGTAATAATCGTCAAAACGCTTAGGCATAATAATCTGTCTAGTTTTTGTACTTACTCCTTGTCCTGTTTCAGTATTTTCAACGTTAGCGTTTGAAGCTGACTCGTGTCTAGATTCAGAATTTCTTATTAACTCTTCCTCTACATGGTCTTCATCCGGCGTTTCAAATCAAATCGATGATTGTGACTCAATTTCCTCTTCCTCGTTCACTGACATCCGAAGAGTATCAAATTTCTTCGTGCCTTCTAATTTCTCACTTGGTCTCCTTTTGGTCCAATCGTTCACCTGTATTTTTTTCTGAAAATATTACGTCCCTATAAGTATCAATTGTCTTAGTATTTGGTTCCCATATTCTATATCCTTTGCAGTTCCCTCCATATCCTACAAAAATACCGCATTTACTTTTAGCGTCCCATTTAAGTCTCTTCTGTTTAGGTATATGGGTGTACACCTTTGAACCAAATTTGCGAAGCGCATTTATGTCGAACTCCTTGTTGTACATCAGCTCATATGGAGTCTTATTTGGTACCTTAGTAGGCCCGGTCCTGTTAATTACAAAAGCAGCTGTACTCACCGCCTCCGCCCACAAACTTTTGTCTAATCCTGCTTCTTGTAACATTGTCCTTCCTGCTTCCACCATGGTGCGCATCTCTCTCTCCACCCTTCCGTTCTGTTCAGGTGTGTAGCTCACCGAAGTCTGATGGGTGATACCATTCCTGTTAAACAAATTCATAACCTCTTTATTCATAAATTCCGTTCCATGGTCACTCCTTACAGTTTTAAATGTCCCGTCTCGTTTTCAAATGTATTAAGTAATATTAAAATTTTCTCTTTTGTTTCGGACTTCTGTTTCAAAAAAAATATAAAACGGTAACTACTGTAATCATCTTTACACAACAAGAAGTATGCAGATCCACCCAGTGATCGTTGCTCCATAGGGCCACACAGGTCGATATGGATCAGTTCGCCTGGGGCACTTGCCCGACTGGTGCTACTTTCAAAAGCTTGTCTGTGTTGTTTACCTTTAATGCAAGGTTCGCATTGTTCAGTCAGCCCTTCAACGTTTACATTATTTTTACATAATATATTTTTCACCCGATTGTAGTTCTGGTGGGCCAAAATACTAAGCCACTCGTTAACGCTTTTGGTGGTAGCCAAAGCTACCGTCTTATTGAATTTAAATTCCATTATAAACAGGTTCTCTTTGCGTGACGAAGTGCATGTTATCTGGCCACCCTTGACAAACTTACATTCCTCACTATTAGAAATCAACCTATAACCTCTGTCAATCAATAGCACAAATAACTGAAAATAAAATTTTCAACACATTTGCTCGTAACGTGCCTCTTATTGGGCTCATAATCCTGGGTATTAAACACGCGTGTTTAATAACATTACGACACTCGTGTAGTTATGTTTATATCCCGATTAAGACACGTTGGCACCTTGCAGCAAGGTGTATGTATGGACTCGGCGCATTCTTAAATTGACCGGGTTATACAGGTTTGTTTTTAATTCTCGGCAAATGGATTCTTACTCGACTAAACAAATTAAATCCTTCTTGTGGATTAATTAACGGCCTCCGTAGCCCAGTGGGTAGTGACTCTGCCTACGAAGCTGGAGGTCCCGGGTTCGAATCCCGGTCAGGGCATTTATTTGTGTATTTATCACGAATATTTGTTCCTGAGTTATGGATGTTATATATGTATATAAGTATCTATATGTATGTATATATTATATATATCATCGCCTAGTACCCACAACACAAGCCTTACTGAGCTTACCGTGGGCCTAGGTTGATTTGTGTAAGATTGTCCCGTAATATTTTATTTTTATTTATTTTATTTTATTTAATTGATTATTTCTTGTTGGATATGATATAGAAAGGTTTATTTAGTAAAACTATTTACTTTTCATAACATTTTACATGAATTTATATTAAATAAGAAAATATTTATTTTATTTCGTATTGGCTGTTTAGAGATTTCATCTAAGCCTCGCTGCGGGCGCACTGCGCGAACTTCACGAAAAAAAATAGTTGCGCGCCATTATAGGTAATTTCACAAATATTTGTAAACATTGATGATGCGTGTTTGGTTATTGTTAAAAATGTTGACTAGTGGTGAATAGAAAAGTGAGAAATATAATTGACACCACTGTACATTCTTGGAGATGTACAAATATGAGAGTAAAAACCTGTTGTCATCAATAACTAAAGGAAACAACTTAGGAGCCTGTAACATGTTCATTTTATGAAAAGGATTTTTTCCTCGCAAATGTGTTGAAAAACGTCGTATGACACGCGTGAGCTTTGATAATTACATCCTCGGCTCTATTATCACGCTCACCTGCGGTTCGCGTGAAAATTCCGCCTCTGATGTAATGAATGATCAACATACCTCACTTGTATCATAATGTACTATACCTTCAGCTCTGGCACGTACAATACATTCAACAGTACAGAATCAATATACTCACAGCCATTAAACGCCTTCACTTCTATTGTGCCGATTCCACTTACTTTCAACTGTTTACCATCTCCAATGGTAGCCCATTTATTCTCAACCTCCTTAAATTCAGTGAAGAGATCCCTGGACTGGCTCATATGCTCGCTGGCGCCTGTGTCCATAATAAACTCATAAGTACAGTCCCCATTCATAATATAGGCATTTGGAGCCTTATGGTACTTCTGCTGTCTCGACCTGCAATCTTTAAAAACATGTCCTACCTTTCCACAGAAATTACATTTTCTACTTCTACAGTCTCTTTTAAAGTGGCCGGGTTTGCCACACTCGAAACACTTGGCACTTGAGCTCTCACTCTTATCTGGAAACTTCCTGATGGCTCCTCGAGTTTGATTATGCTTGCTCAGTAGCGCTGATGACGTAGGCTCTGCGTCTGCTTCACTCACACCATTACGCTCCTCCTCCACAAGCAAACGAGTCTGAAGATTGCTTAAAGTCTGCTCTGATGCGGTGACGGACTCCCACGCTGACACAAAATGTTTATACGACTCGGGTAAACTCATCAATCAATATTTTCGTAATTACCATCTTTTCAGATATTTCCTCCTTCATAGATTTGAGTTTATTAACAAGTTCATCCACATTTGACAGATATTTTGACATAGGCCCTTCATATTTTAGATTGTAGAACTTTTGATGTGTCAAATGCACTCCGACTTTCGACTTTGAGTCATAAACTGAGTTCAACTTCTCCCACATTTGGTAGGCTGTTTCGCACGTAGCTAAATATGTCAGAACTCCCTCCTCCACTCTCAAAGCGATTATTTCTTGTGCTCTCCTGTCCATATCGTTCCATTTTTCTATCTCGGCTTTGTCCTTTGCCGCCGGTATCTGCTCTGATACAACATCGTATAGTTTACGAGCTTTCAGAATTATACTCGTCTGTAACTTCCATGCCGGCCAATTGCTATCGCCGAGAACCACGGTTCGGCTGCTCTCCATCTTTAATACGACTGTTCTTACCTCAAATTTGGCTTGTTAGAACCGACGATACACGTATTAGCATGTGCGTGAAAAATACACGTTGTACCACTATTTACTCCCGCTATCCCCGCTATTTATTTTTTCCGTATCTGGGCCATAACCTATTAGGATTATAGGACACCAGGGGAAAAAGAAAAACTAATTATATACGTACCGAATGGGTTTTATTTTAACGAAGCAAAGCTATTCAATCATCATGACATCTTAGACCAAAGACAACAAGCCAGTAAGATTAACCAATAAGGTTAGTTTAGTTGCATACTTTAACAACCTGTTACTCATATTTATAGTTTTAATAATTTTAAGTTAAGAGGATTTAATCATTAGATTTATCAAACTTGACACAACGTAATGGCAAGATCAAACTCATAAAAAAGGTTTTAGTTCAACTATTAATAGGCAAGGAAAATTCGTCTAAGTAAATTTGAACTTTGTTGTCAAACAGTTGACCATAATTTTTAATACATCACTTTCGTCTCATACACAGTTTAAAAAGGTAACATGTGCTTGCAACGCGTAAATGATTTGATTTGAAAACTGATCAACCTTTTCATTCCGCCACTGTACAAGCTTTTATTGCCGTCTGTACTTTTCTGCATACCATCATCAACTAATCATTGAGACGATTCTAACGAGCCCAAACTCGATGGGGTTGTGTCGTTTTATTGCGAAGTTCCTATGGCCACCTTCCGCTCCAGCATCAGATCAGCTCCAAGTCATCATAATATTGCATTGTCATGCGATATACATATGCGTGCAAAATTTCAGCTCAAATGGATAACGGGAAGTGACTGAAAAATGGATTACAAATTTTGACGGACAACTTACATACTTACTTACATACGAATGTCGAATAGTGCAAGTTAATATAAAGCAAAACCATAAAGTGACGTCACGCGGAACTTTAACAGGCCATATCATATCTGCATCATTTTTTGTTTGATTGACAAAATAAAAAATATGGGACTAATATGTTTTGATAACCTAACCGACGGACTATTTTTTATTTTGTTAGGAAAGGAGCCATTTTTTAGGGTTCAGTACTCAAAGAGTAAAACGGGACCCTATTACTAAGACTTCGCTGTCCGTCCGTCCGTCTGTCTGTCACCAGGCTGTATCTCAAGAACCGTGATAGCTAGAGAGTTGAAATTTTCACAGATTATGTATTTCTGCTGCCGCTATAACAACAAATACTAAAAACAAAATAAAATGTTTTTGAAGGGGGGCTCCCATACAAAAAACGTGATTTTTTTGCCGTTTTTAGGGTTCCGTACTCAAAGAGTAAAACGGGACCCTATTACTAAGCCTTCGCTGTCCGTCCGTCCGTCCGTCCGTCCGTCCGTCCGTCTGTCTGTCACCAGGCTGTATCTCAAGAACCGGAAGCGTTCATAGCCCAGCGGCGCCTGCGAATCGGAAACGATAACGCAGGTAAAGCAAAGATGGCAGCGGTCAGTCCTTGGATGGGTGACCGCCTGTTTGAGTGGTTACTATAATTGAGCGCTTCCGTGCTTTGGAAGGCACGCTAAGCAGTTGATCCCGGATGCTGTCTATGACAGTAGTCGTTAAGCCGAGTTAGAGGCCTTCGGGCGGCTTAAGAACCTCTAACAGTCGAGTTGCCCACTCACTTGACAAATGGGGGACAACTGTCACTTGCGTCCGCAGGAGATACCTACCACAACCCTGCACGTGTCCCCTGGGTGGTACTAAAAAGTGACAAACTCAAAGGCCAAATAATGTATGCCATACGATTAAATAAATAAATCTCAAGAACCGTGATAGCTAGAGAGTTGAAATTTTCACAGATTATGTATTTCCGCTGCCGCTATAACAAAAAATACTAAAAACAAAATAAAAGAAATTTTTAAGGGGGGCTCCCATACAAGAAACGTGATTTTTTGCCGTTTTTATAGATAATCTGTCACCAGGCTGTATCTCAAGAACCGTGATAGCTAGAGAAATGAAATTTTCACAGATTATGTATTTCTGTAACCGCTATAACAACAAATACTAAAAACAAAATAAAATATTTTTTTAAGTACCCACAACACAAGCCTTATTGAGCTTACCGTGGGCCTAGGTTGATTTGTGTAAAATTGTCCCGTAATATTTATTTATTTATTATTTTATTTAAGGGGGGCTCCCAAACAACAAACGTGATTTTTATGCCGTTTTTATAGATAATGGTACGGAACCCTTCGTGCGCGAGTCCAACTCGCACTTGGCCGGTTTTTATAGATAATCTGTCACTAGGCTGTATCTCAAGAACCGTGATAGCTAGAGAGTTGAAATTTTCACAGATTGTGTATTTCTGTTGCCGCTATCTATAACAACAAATACTAAATACAAAATAGTTTTTTTTAAAGGGGGGCTCCCAAACAACAAACGTGATTTTTTTGCCGTTTTTATAGATAGTACGGAACCCTTCGTGCGCGAGTCCAACTCGCACTTGGCCGGTTTTTTCATGTTAACAAAGAAGTTGGTAAATAGGTAGTCAAAACTTGTTTTTCCTATTGTGTATTGTTTTCTATAAGCCGCTGTTCTTAGTATTTGTCGATATTACAGATTTAGTACGATTACAGTCTCTGGATTGACAGTAAACGAAAAGGCTACACCGGAGCCGAAGCCGCTTAACCTGCGCACTTACTTTATGCAGGTTTGACTCTCTCTAGGCTTTTAATATATACTTAACACGTTCCCTGTCCCCATACAAAATTGTCCGTCAATGTCACAAGTCCAAGTGACACTTGTAGTTCGGAGCCGTGAACAACCCGTGGACCCATAGTGAGGACACGGACTCCTGAAAAAAAGGTTCGTGGCCCCACATTGGGGGTACCCGGACAGGGAACGTGTTAAGCGAATTTGCAAAAAGTGGTATCCTTCACGATTGTCGTAGAAATGTCTTATACCAATAGACCTTAAATGGTATAAATGTGTTCCTCGTTGTCTCCAAAGCACGAATCTCGGTTTTAGGAAATTAATGTTAGGGACAGACCTATCTGTGATAAGAGTGATAACATACAGTAGGTATATATTTAGATCAATATTTGCTTGCGAAAATAATTCAGTCAAACGCCACGGACTTGCATACATTCTGACAAAAGCACGCGGCGTCGCGCGTGACGTCCTGACGTCGCGCGTTTTTACACACACGCGTAAATTTGCGGCCTTGTACTAGGTTATTTGCCCATCTAAATAAATAAAAAATGTGCATTAAATATCTCTGAGGGTTTATTAAGAAACTAATTGTATTCAAGCCCATGTTTACAAGAACTACGATGAACATTGAGCCCCTATATTACCTTCACCGCCTGACTTTCGTTTATGCGAGTTAGTAAATGTACGACTCTTTGGCAGGTGGTTATCTTCAACCCTGGGTCCACGTTCGGTTTCGGTGAGAACATGCGCGACCGGCGCATCGTCGCGCTCACTCCCGTCGACTGTATGCTGATGCCATTGGTCTGGCTGCTGCAGCGGAACACGGCCAATATCTGGTCGCGCATACAGCACTACCTCGAGAAAAAGGTGTTCAAAATAATCATAACTACCAGAAATTAAACTGCCGTGCAGAACCTAAAGTGCAGTAACTCGAAAAAGTCCATTTCGAGATAAACGCAAAAAACACATTAAAAGTAGTTTATTTCCGTTCGTTCAAGAGGTATTTACTTATAATTTATTGTCATGGAAAGCGCTCAACACATAGAATACGATGACGTTAAAAACAATGGTTTCAGTGTACACTGAAATTAATTATAAGGCTTTTTCAAAATTTCAAGCTCGTACTGCACTCTTTGAGACAGCCAAAAACAAAAGAAATACCGCTTAAAACACAGTAAAAAGTCGGGTTACTGTCCATGTTTTGCATTCACTTACACAGACAAGTGATGAATTGCCGTTTAAACCACAGTACGCGGAGCTATACTACTGCGTTTTAAACGGTATTTTGCATGATTTTTAGTGCTACGAGCATCCGTTACTGCATTTAAAACAGTTTTTTGTAAAAAAAAAGTATGACTGAAGCCTTTTTGCCAATAAAATGATTTAATATTGAATTGTCTTCAAAACTACATATGCTCAGTAAATGTCAAGTCAATCCGGCTTCTTTAAGTGGGAGAAAAACGACTAGCAAGATTTAAATAAACTTATTTGTGATTTATTATTGGAGATCCTAAATAAAACACATATTTCGTGAAATTGTAAGCAAACAACGTTTATTACACATAATTATGTATCCCTACTAATTAAAAAAGACGACTACTTCAGTATAATGCTACGATTTAAGCTTTTGTACTGTTAAAATAGCACTTTAATCTTATTGTGATTATCCGTTCAGTTACTTTGTCAGATATTAAACTATAACTAATAAGATCGTAATTACTAATAAAATGGACGGCACACATATATAACCATTCATTAGGCTATTAGTAACAATAAAAAAATCAACAATATACAAAAATTACTATAACTAGAGCTTTTTCCAGTTGGAACAATGTGACTTCTAAACATAATTACATTAGAATATTTTGGTAACCCCTGGGAAAAAAGATATATCTTTATTATACTGTGTATACCCTTATAAAACAAGTTTTAGCTGGGATTAGCTTTATTCATTTATTATAGTAATGAGGTATACGAATAAAATTAGTTTTTAAAAACTTACTTCTAAACTGTTTTGTAAAATATTTCACCAAAACTTTTAAATATAAAACGAATTAAAAATTGGTCAAGGTTTGGAAAACTTAACTGTGTCAGTTCAGGCAAACAAGAAAAAACGAAAAACAGGTATTTAAATTTAAATATGGTGATCATTATTATTAGGAAATACCCCACGTACTGCCGTTGTCAGAGGGGTAATCACGTAACGTTCCGAACGCGCGTTAGTACAATCGAACTGTCATTTTTTCATATAAAATATGACATTTAGATCTACCTGACGTGCGTATTATGTGTTACGTGATCGACCTGCTGGTGCAGATGAGACAGGTAATTGCCTACAAAACACAAGCCAGTTTTTGAGCATCAAGGTTTTGCTTCCTTAAGTAACTGATACCAAGCAAAAGATCAAGAGGTGCAGTTTTTCTGACCTATATTTAGTGATTTTCATGTTTAAGACGACCGGCCTACATAATAAATAGTGATAATCTCAAATGCTCCAGTAAAACTTGGCTCCAGTTCCGTTAGGAAGCAATGCCGTCTTAAGAAACTGCAGGGTTCACTGATGCCCAAAAATCGGCTCGTGTTTTGGTGGCATTTACCTGTCTCATCTGCACCTGATAACGCATTACGTGGGGTATTTCCTAATAATAATGATCGAAATGTTTAAATTAAATAATTTTTGTTTATCTTATTTGCCTGAACTGACACAGTCAAGTTTTTAGAAGTAAGTTTTCCAAAAAGAATTTGATTCTTGTACCTCGCTAATACATATTATTAAATAATAAAATTATCCCAGCTAAAATTTTAAGTTGTTTTATAAGGTATATCTTTATTCCCTGAGGTTACCCAAGGATTCTTATGACATTATCTGAGTCATGGATGTTTTCTATGTATTAAAGTATTTATTTTTCTATATAAGTATCTATATCGTCGTCTATTAGTACCCATAGTACAAGCTTTGCTTAGTTTGGGACTAGGTTGATTTGTGTAAGATTGTCCGCAAATATTTATATTTATTATGTTTAGAAGTCACATTGTTCTTACTGGGAAAAGCTCTATTTGCAGTAAATTTTGTATATTGTTGAAGGTTGTATTGTTACAAATAGCCTATTGAATGGTCATATATGTGTGCCGTCCATTTTATTCGTAATTACGATCTCATTAGTGACAGTTTAAAAACGTGTCTTGTTTATCCGTTACAATAAGATAAAAGTGCCTTTTAGCTACATAAGACTGAATAATGAAAGAAGAATAATGTATTATACTGAAGTAGTAGGTAGTCTGTTTTATTACTGTCATACATAATAATGTTTAATAAACATTGATTTATTACGATTTAAACAACTAGGTATGTGATTAATTTACTATCTCCAAAAATAAATACCAAACAAGTATATTCCAATCTTGCTACACGATTTTCGGCCACTTAATGTGGTGTGATTGACTCGACTTTTACTGAGCAAATGTAGGTTCGATGACGATTAAATAATTTGATCAATTGGCAAACAGGCCCCAGTCATTTTTTTACAAACACCTGTTTTACTTAAATACAGTAACAGCACAAAAAATCGAGCAAAATGCCATTTAAAACGCAGTAGTTAAGCTCCAGACACTGTGGTTTAGGCTGTAAAAACACACTGTCTGTCCACAAGTACAGTGACAAAAAACAAATGCATTGAAAATACCATCTTAAGTGCAGTACCTCAGCTTGTTACTGCACTTTAAATGGCAATAAGAGTAATATTTATATAGGGAGGGTACCGACTAAAGTAAGGTAACATACTTTTCACTGCGTTTTAGTTAGTAATTATGTCTAAAAATCAAAGATATTCGAAACACAGTACGAAGAATTTGGACCAAAACTTTGATACTGCAGTTTAGTTAGTTTTTCACGAATAACTTGTTAAGTTCATACAGGCTAAAACATCTGATAAATTACGATTCTACTGCGTTTTAGTTGGTAATGGTCCAATATTCGTAGCCGTAGACGTTTTAACTGCGGTTTAAGTAGTATTTTGTGTTCTACGCTAGTCCATTACTGTACTTTAGGAGGTTTTTTTTTACATGTTCCAGTTGTCCAAATGAAATACCGATTAGATACACATGTGCATCTTAAAATACTGATCACAGATCATCAAAAAACAAAAAATCCCAAATTAGCCCGATACTGCACTTTAGGTTCTGCACGGCAGTATTGGTCATGACCATGACACTACCCAACATCTACAGAATCGCGTGTGACTTCTAGACGTGCATAAAGTACCTAGAATATGCGCCCAAAAAACCTGAATATTTTTCCCTACCATCGCCGTTGTCTGTCTGGTGAACGCAGAATATGATGCAGTTTCTCGAATCTCTCGCTATAGACCAGACCACCTTGCAGTGTGGCTTATGTTATGACCAAGCCTTAAAATATAACAGTGTAATAAGCCGTACGATTAAAAAAACTGCAAATCGATCTACAGTTTAGCCATTTGGCACACGCATACTAGAGGTCAAAACAGTTTTTTTTAACTGCGTTCCTAAAAAAAAATTCCTTAGGAGGGGAGTGCCAAGACATTTTATTTTTTGTAAGGAAAAATAATATTTTTTTCCAGAAACCTATCGTGTGTGGTATCTAATGAAAGGGCATTTTGAGGCGATTCGAAAAATATACCACATCGTTACATTTCAGCGGTTATTTTTTAATGAACACAAAATCAATTTTCGAAACATACCAAGTTTGGACTCCTTCAGATACATTATGGCTGTTTTTTTTAAATACAATATACCACAAATAATACGTAATGTCCTCATTTCTAACCTCTAAAAAGCGAACTTCATTAAGTTTTTTTTTTTAATTTTCAATAGTACAAAGTAACACAGCTCTACTTCAATACCTATTTGACGTGACTTATGGAACTGTAGTACAGGTACAGTACATATTAATCATAATATTATAGTACGTAGTAGTCTCTTTAACCCTTTTACTGCGCCTTTTCATCAGCTGATATAGTTTGTTTAGTTTTTGACACAAACTATCAAGGTATATCACAAATGATACGTTATATCTTGATATCTAACCCCAAGAAAGCAATTTTGAAATTGGGCTTGTACGGCTACCACTATAAATAATCATGTCAATATCATTAGAATTTGAGTGCTACAAATCTAAACTAAGATCGTTAAGTAATCCCAATTAGTATAATAGTTGTTTTTGACAGTCTACGAGTGCACGTAAAGCTTTGCGCAATCTAGAGACGTATCATCGCAGTACGCAGTTTTTTGTAAGGAGGTATACGAGATCATTGATTTCACAGATCCCTAAAAAGAAGGAACTGTTCAAAAAGTTCGTGGCAGAGCGTCGCTGGCAGGAGTTCCGAGAGCAAATTGTCTCGGACGTGGTGGCCCGATCCAAAGCAGTCAACTTCACGACAGTGCACGATGTACCTTACTCCATACGAATGGAGGACATGCTCGATATTTAGAAACTCGCATTTAGCATTCCAATAAATATATTGAAAATGCAGTTGTTTTGTGTTGACATGATTTGGATTTATCGTATACAGGACACTCTGGAGACTCCCGACTTAGTTTTGTTTTGGAGCATATTATAATAATAGGAAGGTACATATTCAATACTAGCTGTTGCCCGCGACTTCGTCCGCGTAGAACTTTTTATCGTCTTAGAAAATGATTTCTCTCAATACAAAATTTGAACCCTCTTTTAGGGGATAATTAAAAAAAAAGTTGATGTTCATTTTCTAGTTTGTGAACAAACAGTCTAAAACCAAAGTTAAAAATCTCATACTTAAAAAATGCCTTGAAATACTCAAACTTTGAACCAATTTTAACACTCTTAGGGGATGAATTTGGAAAAACTCTGAAATCAGTTTTGTAGTCTTTTAACGTACAGAATAAGACCGAAGTTAAAAATCTCTTACTCACACTTTAAAATTTTATTGCTCGCCATTTAAAATTTGAACCCCCTTTTAAAACCCCTTAGAGGTTGAATTTTTCTAATCGCTGAAAGAACTTTTTTCGTAAACTTTTAAGTCTCTAGCTCAAAAAAAGTGTTGCCCATACAAAGCTTTCTTAACCCCCTTAGGGGTGGAATTTTCTAAAACTCTGAAAGTACTTTATTATTAATTTTAATAAGTAACATTTTGAATAGTTTTAAGTCTAGTAAAAAAAAAAGTTTTTCCCACACAACACTGGCTACCCTTCTTAAGGATCTTAAGGATCCCCTTAGGGATGGAGTTTTCTAAAACGCTGAAAGTTCTTTTTTAGTATTTTAATAAGTAATCTTTTTGCAAAGTTTGAAGTCTAACTCAAAAAAAAGTGTTGCCCATGCAAAGCTTGCTCTCCTTTTTAACCCTATTAGGGGTGGAATTTTCTAAAACGATTTGTGTTCTTTTTTTGTATTTTAATAAGTAATCTTTCTACAAAGTTTCAAGTCTCTAACTCAAAAACATAAACTTTCCCTGATAAAAACTTTGCACCCCTTTTTATCCCCCTTAGGGATAGATTTTTTCAAAACGCTGAAAGTCTTTTTTTTTTTATTTTTATAAGTAATCTTTCTACAAAGTTTTAAGTGTCTAGCTCAGAAAAAGTGTTCCCCATACAAACCTTGCACCCTTTTTTAACCCCCTTAGGGAATGATTTTTGTAAAACGCCGAATGTAGTATTTTTCATGTTCTAATAAGTAATTTTTCGTCAAAATTTTAAGTCTCTATTAAAAAAAAATATGTTTTTCCCATACAAACTTTGCACCCTATTTTACCCCCTTAGGGGAGAAATTTTCCAAAACGCTGAAAGTACTTTCTTTGTATTTAAATAATCTTTCTACAAAGTTTTAGGACTCTAGCTAAAAAAAATAGTTTCCCACATACAAACTTTGCACCCCTATTTTAGCCCCCTATTTTTAGGGGTAGAATTTGCTAAAACGCTGAAAGTACTTAATTTGTATTCTGATGACTAATCTTTCTACAAAGTTTTAAGTCTCTATTTAAAAAAAATATTGTTTCCCCCATACAAAATTTGCACCCCTATTTTACCCCCTTAGGGGTAGATTTTTTTTAAACAATCTAGGTACTTTATTTGTATTCTAATGAATAATTTCTCTACATAGTTTTAAGTCTCTATTTAAAAAAAAGTAGTTTTTCCCATACAAACTTTGCACTCTATTTTACCCCTTTAGGGGTAGAATTTTCTAAAACCCTGAAAGTTCTTTATTTGTATTCTAATGACTGATCTTTCTACAAAGTTTTAAGTCTCTATTTAAAAAAAAAAATGTTTCCCCCATACAAACCTTGCACCCCTATTTTACCCCCGTAGGGGTGGAATTTTCCAAAACGCTGAAAGTGTTTCATTTGTATTCTAATAACTAATTTTTCTACAAAGTTTAAGTCTATAGCTCAAAAAAAAAAGGTTCTCCCATACAAACTTTGCACCCCCATTTTACCCCCTTAGGGGTAGAATTTTCAAAAATCCCTTTTGATCCCTAGCCCACGTTATAAAAAAGCAACATACTGTGCAAAAATCAACTCTCTAAGATTAGTAGTTTCGGCTGTGCGTTGATGAGTGAGTGAGTGAGTGATTGAGTGAATAAGTCAGTCAGGACATAGGCATTTATTATGTATAAATAGATAGAAGATAATGAAACTCCCATTCAAATATCTCAAAAAATTATGAAGCTACATCCGTTTTAATGTCGCTTGTTAGAGTGAGAAAACGATGAGGGACTGTGGGAGGGATGGAATATACTCGAGCGTCATAGTAAAAAACAATCGTTTCATATGAAGGTGCGTTTTGCGGAAAAGGGACAGAACATACCCCCTCTTAAAACTTTGGACTCTTATAACTTAATCATTACCTATATAACCTCTTGCTTTGTTTTTTTCTCCATTTGACTATATTTATTTTAAATTCTTTTTCGAGAAAATACATTATGATTATTTACCATATTTTCGATTCCTGAGCTATAACCACGAACTTCGGAATTCGAAAATATTCGGGTATCTCTATCTCTATCGCACTAACCATACTCGAGTGACAGGGATGCAAATATATGAACATTGGGTATCGGTTTTCGTGGTAGCGCCGCAGGTACTTTGGCTGAATGCGCCGAGCGCGTGCCATTGTCATTCAAAAAAAACAAATTCGTGTTAATTATATTGTTCAAATTTGTTGATTTCATTTATTGAAATTACGACATAAAACGACATTTGCGCATATAAGTTCTCATATCAGAATCGAATATTTTTTTATGGTTTATATTTTAGCATTTGTCTCGTAAAGGTCTATCGTAGACGGGATTTAAATTATTAATAAGTGAAAGGCAACGCAATTCCGCCATTTTGACGAAAATTTGACGGTTCTTATAGCTGACAGTTGGAGCAGCGTTTGATTTCAATAAAAATAAATGAAAAATTAAATGAAGTCGTATATTTCGGAAAATTAATTAACTGTCGCAGTCGGATAAAAACTATCCTAAGTTGCAGCTAGAATAATAATGTACCTATATAAAATGTTTCATATTTTTCCGTTCATGGGATGCTGAGAACATTCGAACCGCGCAAAGCTTAGTTTCAAACTGGCTGATTCTTTTTTTAATTTAGAGATTTATTATAAGTGGAGATGACTGTTTGGGTGGAACGGTTCTCGAGTGGCGACTACCTACCGGAAGGCGCACCGTGGGTTGACAATAAGGTGGACTGATGACCTGGTAAATTTTATTTTTATTATTATATTTATTAACCAAAGATATAAAAAACTTATTCTAAAACATGTCCCTGCAAAACTGTTTGAACAGTTTGCCTGCAGGTAAGTCTCTTTTATGCTTAATATACATATCATAATAATAACATCGTTTTTAATCCTATTTTATACTTAAATGCTAACTTATTAATCTTGTTATAAATATGAGTGTGATATGATAACGCTTGCTTGCAAAATAAGCAAGCAAGCAGTTACTTAAGTGTAGGTATGCAGTAGGTGTTTTTTTAGTGCTTTTTTAAATTTATGTTTATTTGGTTCATTTCGGATGTCTTCGGGTAAAGTATTTAAGAAGTACGGAAGTCTCTTGGCTAAAGTACGGTCTCCAAAATAGTTATCAACCCGGGGTACTTCATACTTACCCGCGGACACCGACCTTGTGCTATGTTTGTGTTCTATCGGTATTGGGCTATGTACTCGATTGCTATGATTGTTAACTGCTAAAAGGTATTTATGTTTTAGGCTTAAATATCCCGCTGGATGCGGGTGGCGCAGGACCGGTTATTTTGGCACTATTTGGGGGAACCTTATGTCCTGGCCCCGTAGCATGGATGGCGTTATCACGCGATAAGTGATAGGATAAGCGCGTCGTCTCATTCTATCGAACGGTGTCAGCCAGGGACGGCAGCTCTATCCTATCACTTATCGCGTGATAAGGCCATCCATGCTACGGGGCCAGCACTCCAGCAGACGTCTTACGGCTGATATAATGATGATTCAATATGTTCCTTCTAAATCCATGACTATCAGCCACAGAGAAGACGGTTCAGAACCTTTTATTGTGTTACGCTCAGTCGATAATAGCGACTCGTTTTCAGAAAGTTGCTATAGTTGGTTAGGTAATTTATTTACTTCCAACTAACGTATTGTGCCATACAAGGATGTACATGTACAGCTAGTCGTGGAGGCGGCGCGGGGGAGCGAGGCTGAGCTGGCAAATCGAGTGGTTCCGGACTTCTCTATCTTACCGTTTACCAAGGTTCTGTATTTGCGCTGTGCTAAGCCAAAATGGCGTGTTTAGCGTAGGTGTTATTGTTATTGAAGAACCCTTTTTGCAGGGTTTTCCGTGTGTATTTTTAAAATGTAGGTATTGTGCCGTTAGCTTTGTATGGTTGTTCTGAAAGTACTGCAGATACGAGCGTCTTTTAATATCTTCCTTTTCTTAAGACAAGGTTGGATAGAATTTGATACAGTGAGTGGAACAAATCGATGAACGTAATGCAAGAGCAAGGCATCGCAAAAGATTTTGTTGAGGATGTCTCTAGTGGCTTAAAAAGAGCAGGTATGTAGAAGCATACGCATAAGTACTACGCATTCTAAAGAAATAAGGCATATTACTTGTTACTTACTCATACGAAGAAGGCAAAACCGATCAGTCTCCCAGGATCAGGTCATAGTGGTGATTTATTTTACATTACTAGCGATCCATCGGTTGTGTCGCCGAACCAATATTATTATGGATGGATATAAATATTTTACTCCTCGTTCACCTTCAGTACATTGTTCGTACAAAAATGTTGTTAAGCAAGCCTTCTCCTCTCACCGTGTGAGTATAGGTAATATTTTAGGCATCCGTCCAGTTATGTGCACGTTCAATCTTATTTTGAAAGCAAAGTGGTGTTGAATAATGACTTTATCAATTAAATAGAATTAAATAGTCATTTATTTAAGATTTTGCATCCATATTTTACACATTTAAATAGTACAATGTTCATAAAAAAAAAACAATAAAATAAAGTTTTTTTGTTTAATAATAGGTTGATTATATTTTATTGAATACCCTATTATATAAAAATAAAAACATGTCAAATTTGAATGATGTCGTCCAATGTTAAGACGGCCGTCTCTCAATCACTGTTAGAACCGGTCGTCTTGTTATATTCGACGGCCATCTCGTCATTAGAAAAAAAAAATGTTGAAAATGACGCTTCGCTTTTAAACAGCTGCTTATGTGAAAATCGCAGTCTTTTTCAGCCAGCGTCTCGTAACCTAAGCGACCGGTTTGGCGCGAGCGACACCCACGCATGGTGGAGACTCCGATAGCGAGCACGGAGCACACATTCGACCGCAGTGCACCGCGACGATCGCGCGATTCGCGACCCGACGACAGCCCCGGCTGATCGAATACACGAATTATTAAATACTTCTAATATTCCAATTAAACGTTGTAAACTTTAACAACGACCCGGCTGATCACATCACGGTTTATTGTAGAGCCAGTTCGGTCGGGAGTTTAGCAGGTGAGATGTTAATGTAGTTATTTGTGTTTATTGTTTTTATGAGTTATATATAAAAATATTTTCTTTTCACGCCAGAGTACAAAATGTTGATATATCTTTGGCATCGACTGACTGGCTGTCGACTGTGGAGTGCTCAACATTTTAAAGTACGAGTAATAAGGTCTACGGATACCGTATTTTTATTATTATAACTTTTCGCTATGTCGTAACGTGTCGCTTCCCGTTATGAAATCAAGGTACCTATAATAATTAATTTGTCGTCCCTACTTAATCATTACATATCTATCAGAATTCTTTATTATTAATTATTTTCATTTCATTTCATATTTCATGTCTGCAGTGCCGTATTTACATGGACATGGTCGCCTCCGCCTGGTGTACACTACAGGCAATAATTTACAAAACCCATTTGCATACTCATGTAAATCATTCCGCGAGCTGTTATTTATTTATGTTTCCATCAATTAACGTTTGTTAACAAATTCGCGAAGGAAGGTCCTTCCGTGTGCAGTATGTACTAAAAGAGATATGCATTCAATATTAGGTATTCACTAATGATGACGTGATTAATGAAGATTGTTATTAACCAAAACCAAAGGGACGTTTTTATTAACCTTCGTATTTCAGTATATGTATAATTTATAGATAGTTCTTTGTATGAGGGGACAGTGTTACAGCATTAGTTCGAAATGGTCGATGACGACATGTGTTGCGGCACACGGCAGGTTATCGCCAAACGAGCTCAATTGAGACACTTGATCAGATAACTGGCGAGTTATCGCATCACCTAGCTAGACAAATCCATAACCCAGAGCTCCCAAGGTCGGATCGATCATAAACAATGAAGTTTTCTCTCTATAAAACAGTTAGCTATACACATCTGTAGATACTTAAATAGAACACAACCTTATTGTCAAACTGGTATGATGTACAAGATGATTACTTGATAACTGTATCATCTTATACATCATAGGTTGGTCTTATTATAAGGTTGGGTTCAGAAGTTTATGAGCATCCTGTTTCCTACTACGAAAAACTTGATCCTCCACCTAAGCTATTAAGTTAGAATGCTTCAGTTAATATATAAAAATGTAATATAGAACGATTCGCAATTCTTCGCAATTCGGCGGTGGGACAGCAACGACTGGCCCAAATACAATTTTATTCATTTTTCACGACGACAGAGACACGCACGACCTGGCACTGAACTTTTCTTTCAGCAACCTAGCAGACTCGTTATTTTGACGTCGATAAATATTTATAAGCTTTTACATTTCTTTTGAGTAAAACGAACGTGCTAAATTAAATAGAGATAACGTAAAAACGTCATCGGAAAACCATTTATTTACTAGGATATACATGTAAATATTAGGATAAATGTTATGGAACTGCATTAATTGCATGTAAGTGAATTGTACAATTTTTTATGAGATTAAACGATCTTAAACCTTAATTATATTGATTTAGTATTGATTGTTGTTGATTAATTGTTGTTATTGAGAAATAACAACAATTAATCAACAACAATCAATACTAACTTCTATAAGTACCTATCTACTTCTATAACAAAATAATGGTATAACAGCCAATAAGATTATGTAAAATTAACACATATCTATTGACTTTGTCTCTACTTATTATAAATCTCTTCATTTGTAAAAGAATCAGTCAATTTAAATATTACATTTCTTTTTCTTGAAATCTATCGCTGCCTGCCGATCTGTCATCTGATCAAAATGGAGAGATTGCCACGGATTGCCATACTAACTATCCAATATTAATAAATTCGATCCGGTGTAGGTACTTTAGTTTATCCTAGTTGGTAGTGGCGTTCCCGGATTCGAAAGAAAGAAAGAAAAAGAAAGGAAAGAAACATTTATTCGAGACAAATAACAGACAGCGTTTGTCACGAAACGGTTCTATCTCAGCATAATGCTGGCATTGCTGAAACTAATATATGTAATCATCATCATCATCATGTCAGCCGAATGACGTCCACTGCTGGACATAGGCCTCCCCCAAAGAGTGCCAAAATGACCGGTCCTGCGTCACCCGCAGTAATAAATGTAATAAATTATAACAACACAACAAATATAAAAAGATTTGTTCGTGAGCCCAAGAATGCAATTTATCTACATAAGGACTCTAGTATATAATATATTGCCGTCTAGTACTCATCAAGCTTGTACAAGCTTTGCTTGGTTTGTAACTAGGTGGATTTGTATATAGTTGTCTCCCAATATACTTATTTATTTTGTTTTGACCTTGGTTAATTCAGGAATGAGGATAAGACATTGTAAAGCAATGACTAGGGGAAAGGCTGAGTACATTATAAATCACAGTTTCCGTCATTGTCAATGTGGGCAGACAATGACGCGTCATCAGCAGATGTGGGTGGCGAAGGTGGTTAGCAAGTCTTGTTATTGTGCTATACTTAAGTCGAATGGATCACACAAGTCTAGCTAACACGATCGCATTTCATACCTTTTTCTAGCAAATATGTAAGGTAAACGTCCGAGTCCTCGACGCTGTACTAGTATATGGCATGGGCACTTTATGTCAAAGCAATATGGGTTAAATTCGAACTAAGGGATTTTTCTTCATTCGATTTTAAGCCATGTCACTTTGACAAAGAGTGCTCATGCCATATAGGTACTTGTACAGCGTCGTGCACTCGGACGTTTACCTTATGTAGGTAAGTGTATGAAAATATGTATATAAATATTTTAAATAAATAAATAAAATAAATTATTTCAAGTTCAATTTCAAAAAAACAAGTTGTGGACAGGGCAAGTTCCTACTAACTGTGTTTCAGTATCGCTTTCTTAACCATGCACCACTCTCTTTCTTAAATTTGGTAACTGGGTTTTATTCAATTTGTATGACCCAAGGAAGAAAGGAAGAGTGCGTCGTTAAGGCATTAAGCTCGCTATTTGTACTACTTATATTGTAATGAGCAATCAATTTTACATAAAAGTAACTATAATTACATCAAAAATAATGTCGTCCTAGCGTATGCCCGAAAGAGACGATGGTAAATTAAATTGAGAAGTATCAGACGACTAATACATTCTTGACGTCTAATATCGTTTATAATTTAGTAGTGTTATATCGGTGACGTCATGGTCACGAGATGGTCACGTTAGTTTCAGTACAATATTTTGACAGGTGGTGATAAACAAGCTGGTGACAAACAAAAATTCCGTACCTATACGCGATGGGGGACATGAAATATGACATTGTATCTCGTTCCCACTTGTGGTCTTGTCTATGTCTATGCTTACATCTTTGTCACTCATGTGTGTATGTGTGGGTGAGTCCCTCTATTCCATTCTACCTCTATGCCCCCGACACAAGAAACATAGCTAAGAATCATCTTGATCTTCGATTTCGATTAAAAATAGCCACACTCAAATCGGTTCATCCGTTTTGGAGCTAAGATGCCACAAACAGACAAACATGCCCAAATACTCCTTGCTTTACGACGGGGGTACCAACCAAAGGGAAAAACATTGAAATATACCAGTTTATTGCAGTGATACAGCCGTGTTCCTATACCAGTCAGACATCGTCGTACTATATTAGCCGTATAAGGGTAGAACAGCTTTCTAAAGACCGAATTGGGATGGCAATGCGACGAATACCACGTAATTGAAGAGTTCCCTTTCTCCTAAAAAGTGCAATGGATTAAATGATTTCGCATCCTCCGCTTTTATTAGATTTTTTGCTTTCTCTTAACTTGCAATGTTTGTAACACAGATGTATGAATATAAGGAGATCGGACATGGCGGCCGATTTGTATAGAGTGAGACTGTCGCAAGTACATTAACCCACACAACGCCCAAGTAATTGACAACACAAAGCACGCACACATCTAAAACACACACACTTGTATACCTACACGCTTATTTGACAATAAACGCGCATCATATCAGGCATTTTGGGAAAAAACGTAATATTCTCTGCGATCAGCACGCGTGCACAGTATGGCAGTGTATGCCCATTGAGCATACAGCTGCGACACGGCCGCCGGCGGCTTGTCCTCTCTCTAGTATTCTATGCTCTGAGGTTTGTAACTACAGTGCTGGACAAAAAGAATCATACACTTACACGAAAAGTATATTTTCGTTTACAACTTTTTTTGTGAACTTCACCACGTGATGTTTGTATAGAAAACTTTTAGGACATTTAATGAGCTCTATTATTAATATAACAATATTAGCGATCTTCTCAAAATATTGTTTTCTAGTGCTTGATTACTTTTACCGCGTCATTTTACTCTGGACAAAATAGATAATACGGACGCTTTACTAGAAATAAAATTGTACCACGTAATTGCCTGGCTAGAAACAAAATAAAAATAGGTCATTGTGTCAGTCTTGACCATTTGAAGTAACTTTCATGTATTATTTCAATGTTGAAGATGTCAGGAAAACAGATTTCCATAGATGTTCGTAATCTGGTTATACGTGATAGGAAAAAACAAATTTCGTTTCGGAAAATTGCCGAAAAATATTCCATCTCTGTGGGAGCTGTACAGCACATTTGGAAGAAACATGAAAACCAAGGAACTGTGGCGAACTTGCCTGGAGTCGGTCGCAAGCGATCAACAACTCTGCGCGATGATGCTAGAATTGTTCGATGTGCGAAGCTAAATCCAAAAATATCATCGAGAGCTATTACGGAAACGATGGATCTTAGGGTCAGTTCTCGAACTGTACGTCGCAGGCTCAGAGAAAATGGTTTAAAAAACTGTTTAGCATCTAAGCGTCCATTTATAAGCAGTAAAAACAAAACAAAGCGTCTTGCATTTGCGAAGAAACATATTGGTAAGCCCTTGGAGTACTGGAAGTCAATCTTATGGACTGATGAAAGTAAATTCGAGCTGTTTGGACAAAAAAGCCGGTTCAGAGTGTGGCGTAAGCCTTGCGAAGCGTTGGCAGAACGCAACATACAAAAAACTGTGAAGCATGGTGGAGGTAATGTTATGGTGTGGGGCTCATTTGCTTGGTCTGGAGTTGGCAGCTTAGCTCGAATTAATGGAATAATGACCGCTGTAGATTATATTAACATATTACAAGAAAATTTAGAGATTTCTTTGCTTAAATGTGGCTTGGAGGGCCGATATTTATTTCAGCAAGATAATGACCCGAAGCACACAGCTAAAATATCCGCTGCATTCTTCAAGGCAAATAGGATCAAACAGCTTGAATGGCCGCCACAATCGCCCGACCTCAACCCGATTGAGAATTTATGGTCTTATTTGGATAGCAAAATTAATAAAACAAATGTGACTAACAAGGATTCCTACTTCGGTGCACTGGAAGAAGCTTGGGACAATATCGACCCTGAATACCTAAAGTCATTGGTGGAAAGCGTGCCTAGAAGATTAGCAGCGGTTTTGAAAGCAAAAGGAGGCCACACAAAATATTAGATTAAGTTTAATTGAGTTTGTGTTTAATGTATGATTTAATTTGTCCAGAGCAAAATGAAGTGCTATTGATAAATACCCATGTAAATAAATAAATTTGTTGAATCTTGAAATTTTAATATCTATATATAATAAGCCATGGAATGTGCTACAAGTTTGCCTAAGATATAATATATGTAATCGAATTCATAAAGTAGTTCAGAAAGAAACTCTCATTTCCGTGTAAGTGTATGATTCTTTTTGTCCAGCACTGTATGTTTGTTCGGGTGGAATATTGCAACTCAATTTTGAAGTAGATATCTTGAACCGATTGAGCTGAAATTTTGGGTAAAGGTATAGTTTGGATCACAATTAAATATTATGGTACCATCGAGCTGATCCGATGATGGAGACAGAAGGTGGCCGAAGGTGGCGATTCAGTACTAAACCGACGTAACCCCGTTGAGTTTGGGCTCGTTAGAATCGTCTCAATGAGTTGATGACGGTATACACTGCGTGGCGGAGCGCCCATACAAGCCGATTCCCACCGGCTCGCCTAAATATTCTTTTTAGGCAAGCCTATAGTTATATAATCTAAACTTTCATAACATTTTTGTTCCGGGTTGCCCATCGAAAATTTTCACGCGCCGCCACTCTATACAGAAAAGTACAGTAGACAATAAAAGCTTGTACCAAAAATGTAATTTTTGACAGAAACTTATGTCCGTTAAAGGATCATAGTTAGGTGTGATGTTTTTGGTTTTTGCTTTGAGAATGGTGCGTTGTTTCACTAGAAGTACCTCGTCGTCGTTAGATTAAAAATATATTTCAGTTGAAGTTATCCTTAAGTATTCTCTTATCTAAATCACTACATAGTATGAAACAAAGTCGCTTCCCACTGTCCGTCTGTCCCTATGTATGCTTAGATCTTTAAAACTATGCAACGGATGTTGATGCGGTTTTTTTTAAATAGAGTGATTTAAGAGGAAGGTTTATATGTATAATACATGCATGTATTATACATATAAACCCGTGCGAAGCTGGGGCAGGTCGCTAGTAACATTATAAAGAGCTTAACTTCTAGACTTTTAGAAGTGTGAGATTGTAGCTTTGTTAGTTTGTAGGTATGTAATGGGTAATCTCCAAAACTACTCATCAGATTTCAAAAAAAATTTCACCTGCGTATTGAATTGACTTTCTGGATGTGCATAGGCGCCGTTTTATCCCGCGGGTTTGCCTGCGTTCTTTTCAATACGCGGGCAAAGCCACGCCTTCCTTGCCAGTAAAGGCCTCCACACACCGGTCGCGGGCGCGGGCCCACGCCCGACGCGCGCCTGACCCGCGCCCGCAACCGGTGTGTGGAGGCATTTAGTGTGAAAATAAAGAAAGCTAAAATTGATAGACAATATGACTGTTAGAACTGTTAGAAGTTCCCAGGTCGCCCGAAGACCCCTAAAACTACTTACAAATGCCCCGCTATTCTGTAACTTGTTTTAAACTAACCTCAAGCTCACACACAAATAAATCTTGACGCCGCAATTCGTAGTAACTAAGCGTAGGTAGAGGACTTGTTTCGTTAGGTATGACGGGTGGGGTGAGGCGCATGAGCGCGTAAAGAATAACAGCCCTTAGTTATGTCTTGTAGTTATGCTGCTGGAATCGTCTGATAAAGACGTAGAGGCCAATGATGATGATGAAGGCCTCCACACACCGGTCGCGGGCGCGGGTCGGGCGCGGGCCCGGGCAAGTTGTAAAACATTGAAACTACACTTCAAACACACATCGATATACCCGCGTTCGATGTGTGTTTGAAATGTAGTTTCAATGTTTTATAACTTGCGCGGGCCCGCGCCCGACCCGCGCCCGCGACCGGTGTGGGGAAGCCTTTAGGTCACAACCGGGAGGCGCCACCCATACACCGTCCGCAGCGGATATTGCTTATCTTCGTGACCGGTCCAAGAGCGTCGTTAGGACTTACACAAACACCTCAATCAATAATAATCGAACAATTTAAGTTTTTTTTAATGATATGATGAATTTTATTGGGTCCGATATTAAGAAAAATTAGATCTAGAACTCTATTAAAATAAAGGCATCTGTTAATAGTCAAGGATAAACTACGATATATAACTTAATTTTTGCGTCGAGGCCGAATTATTTCATAACAGAACG
The DNA here is from genome assembly GCA_963854355.1 of Epinotia brunnichana. NCBI lineage: Eukaryota > Metazoa > Arthropoda > Insecta > Lepidoptera > Tortricidae > Epinotia > Epinotia brunnichana. The sequence goes on along the minus strand of OY977940.1, from coordinate 17,929,623 downwards.
ACACATATAATTTGTTTACGTAGTCTAGAATCTGTTACATTAATCGGATTTTAATTGCTATCTTTTAAGACATTACGATATGAAAATAAATCACTCGTCATTCCGAAATCTGAACGAAGCTATAAACGGTTTGTCCCACTGAAATAAACTGTGACACTAAATACCTAAATAAGACAAGTATGACGCCACTTTAGTAGGTCAATCTGACTCGATATATTGGTATTTGGTTGATATGCGATATGTTGCGTGTGTGAGAAAAGTTGAAACCATTATCTCAAAAACAGCTGAACCGATTTTGTTGAAACGTAGCCTTACGTAGCTACGAACCATCTCGATCACGTCAGCTTTCGGATAAAAAAAAACCGCATTCAAATCGGTCCATTCGTTTAGGAGCTACGGTGCCACAGACAGACACACACAGACCGACAGACAGACAGACATACATACACGTCAAACTTATAACACCCCCCTTTTACCGTCGGGGGTTAAAAACAAGTGCGCGCAACATGTCGTATACCTACCGTATACCATCGGTGGATAATCAATTCCCGAAAATCTAATGTTAGCAGGCTTTTCACTTTTCTTCTCTACAATTTTGCAAATACCCTTTTACATTGAACGGACATATCCATAGTCGTTTTCGTTTCGCAGTAGCCCCTCAGTTCACAATTTGACGATTCGACATTGAAAGTTTATAAACTAACGAAAAATATTGCGTTAAATTGTGAACGGTTTTGACAGTTCACAATTGTTCGACAGTTTATTATAATATCGCGAGTAACTGACGGTTTTCACAATCTAACGGTGACAGATATATTGAATCACAATAGGGAACATTACTGCAATAAACGTAGTGTTTATATTCTCTTTGACTGCAATGTTCTGCCGCCAGAGGCAGCACTACCACTAATAGTAAACCAGTATAGGAATATAGGGATTCACACACACATGCACAATTGATTGTCAAACGAGTGACAAGGATGCTTGCATAGACAATACTGCAAGTGGGAACGAGATACAATGTCAACGCTGCTAGTGTCGCCACCTACGAAGAGTTTTGCGTAATGTTCCCTATGTTGGCAAGGATTGACAACATTTATTTTTTTCATAGCGGTTAAAACTAAAAACCATTTAGAGATTTGGGCTAGCTGAGTATATTAAAAAAATAACAGATTTTTGTATTCGCTAGTTCTTGAGAAAAGTGGAAATTTCTTTGAAAAAGCCATTTAAAGACTGAATGCGGACATTCCATGGCATTGCTTAATGTACCATGTAATAAAAAACTATTTAGATATCTGCTTATTTTTGATAAAATATCTAGTAGGTAGTGCAACAATACTGTAGGTAATATTGTAATACAATTAAATACTGTAAAATTAAATGTTATCCTGCATCAGGTACATGCATTATTATTTTACGCTATTACCTTTACCTTTTTAACGCCAAGAACGCCTAAAGGTCGCGGGTTATCGTGCCCACGGCGCCGTTTTTGTCATCTTTGCTTGTTGTGAAATGCGTCGAAAGGATTTACTTTTACTATTTAATACCTTGATCTAGTAGGTACTTGCTAGTTACATTTTTTATGAATCATGATTAAAATAAAGGCTGGTCCAGAGCAAGCAGGAGGCAAAAGTCGCAACAAAGTGGACTTGACGTGATTTTAGGTAGATATATATATACCTACTTTTAAAATAAAACACATTTATTGTCATGTAGGGCCTGGAATTTTTTTTAACAACGCTTAAAAGAACATTTACAATTCTATTCAATATCAATATAATCTTTATTTCGTTACAACATTGTATTAAACAGTTCAATATGTCCAGCAGTGGACGTCTTTCGGCTGATATGATGATGATGATGATAAAACAGTTCATGTTTTTCAGCCCACGAGTTTGAAGATTAAGTAATCATCCAAAATGCCATTATTAGTTTTGGTTATCTTCACATATTATGTATAATAAACCTTTCGGAACATTGGATTTGTTGACGGCAGCACACCATTCTACCCTGTTTTGATAGGGAAAAATATATATTATTTTTCAAGCGACATCAGTGCCGTGTGCCTGCAACTTGGCACAAAACACGAAATTAATGGATCTTGACGATACATTTTCTTTTACTCATTAAAACACGTTTTTTTACGATTAATGATTTGCAAGAAAACCGTCAGCAAGGAACCGTCAAAATGTCAAATGTTCCTGTCACAGATACAGCATACTTTTTACTTTTTAATTCAATAAACAGACCACAGTGCTAATCTTATTCATCCTTTAAACGTACTTAGGCCCTTTTCGAACGTGGTAGTTTAAAACTACCAAATTTAGAGGGCTTAACTTAAAATTAAATGAATAGAAAAAATACGTGTCTTCTAACTTTTCAAATACTATTAAATGCCTAAACAAAATTAAGGAGTCAGAAAAATGAAATGTTGTCAATTATAGCATATTTGTGTAGCTTTTACATGATTATAATTATATATTACATGGTTCAGGTAAAATTCCCACTTTTCAAAAAGCCTTTGCGGCAATGAAGATTATGTCATTACTGATGAACTAATAGACTCTTTACGGACTGCCTCTCTGCATATTGCGGTGCACATAACATATTTAACAACAAACTAAAAGGTCGTGCGGGTTTCTGGATAATAGTAATTTCGATAAAATTAATCTTGTAGGGAAAACTCGCTTTGCGTTGTTGGTTTTTTGAGCACAGTTTTCCCAATTCTGCACTTGTCTTAAAATAAAAAACTAAAAAAGCTTAAATACTGGATATCATTTGAAGCATACATTACATTCGTGTTTCTTTACTAGTTTTGCCGCAAAGTCTGAAAAGAAAGATGTTTTAATACTTTTGCTAATAGTACTTAAACTAGCGTATATATAGAAATATAATGTATGAATGAATTATTGAAAATTTATTCAGCGTTCATTTAGTACTCCACATGTGTATTGTACGTTGCATGGTTTGGGTGTAATTTACACTTTTCCAAGCGCGGCCGCGACGTTTTTGATGACATTACTTTATGGGCTCTGCCTGAAATAAATGTTTTCAATTCAATTACAGAGGAGACCGACTCCCTAGAAATTGTCTCCCGACAGTTTTGCAATCCAGGGAACATGCCTAACAACATACTTAAATATGGCGCCGGTTTCCGAAAGTGAAGTATTTTCCCCTAACAACATGGCATAGGTGTTTTTTTCTTTGATACTTTGGTCAGTAGACTAAGTGAATGAGTAGGGCAGTTTCAGGTGATAATGTGGACACGCTGCACAAAAGCACCAAATTTTTTTCAGGTACTAGTTAGGTAAGTAGCTTTAAGTTTTTGATAGGAACCAACAACTCCTCCGTCGGCCATCTTTTTTTATGGGGGTCATTTTGAATTATAGGTATATTATTAATATCTCGGGCTCTAAATCACTTAGAATCACAAACTTGGTGTCTAAATATACATATTTGGGGTCAGGGAATTCAACTAGATATTTTTTAGGGTCGAGTTTTCAAAGGATACCATACGGAACCCGTTACCAAGCCTCCGCTGTGGGTCCGTCTATCTGCGTGTCAGGAATAGCTAGACTGTTAACCTTATTATTCTTTTATTATTTGTTATTAAAGCAGATATAGTTATACATAGTCTGCGGAAATTTCAAGTGTCTATCTATTACGGTTCTAGAGATAGACCGTTTGTAATGGGCGAGAAAAAAAACGCCCTAAAATGACTTTCAATGTATGGGAGCACTGTTTAATTTTTAATATATTTTTATTTTTATTTATTTTAGTTATAACAGCAATAGAAATACAAACTCTGTGAAAATTTTAACAGTCTAGCTATTACTGACACGCAGATAGACGGACCCACAGCGGAGGCTTAGTAACGGGTTCCGTATGGTATCCTTTGAAAACTCGACCCTAAAAAATATCTAGTTGAATTCCCTGACCCCAAATATGTATATTTAGACACCAAGTTTGTGAAGACACCTATCTTAAACTTAAAGCTATGTACCTAAGTAGTACCTGAAAAAAAATTGGTGCTTTTGTCCGGTGTGCCCGCATTTACGACAATTTGTTCCGGCAGTCTGCCCCACTAAATAGGGCCTTTTTAAACATGCACCTACTTAACTGAATTTAATTAAATCCTTGTTGTTTGACTAATTTAGAAAAAGAATGAAGTTTCAATTGAAAATATTGTTTGACATACTCAAAAACAATTTGACAGTTTATTTATGTGTTTGTGATATTGTACATTGCTCCTAGTTTTTAGTGTTTTGTATTTACTCATAAGATTTACATCTAAAATCCTAATCGTGTGCTTTTGTATCAACGTGTTCTTAGATACTTTGTAATTGTATAAACAACGACAAATATCGTTAAAGAAGAATGTCCCGATCTATTATTGGACCGCTGCAATCGGTAAGTATTTCTCAAGTTTTCGCATTTGCGTATGGCCGTCCGTCGCGTGGTGCGGCGCGAGATGCGAGCTCTCATGGTCGCAATGCACTTGGGGGTGTTTGCCCAAATATCCGTGTCGCATCTTTTTCCTTCCTACGGCAAATGAAAGAGAGGCAACGATGCAACGCGAACACGAACCCCCAAGTGTGGTGCGACCATCAGGCGAATATGGAGACTCTGAAGCCAACCCAGGGTTGTGTATGCGTGACTTCCGACGCGTGCTCCGCGCCGCTCAACGTCCCGCTTTTCTATAAACGCAGCTTCATATGCGTTTCAAATTCCTGGCAGACACGTGTATTAATCCACCTTCGTAAATAATCTTCTGCCTAAACTATTGATTATTTTAATACGTTAAAGCGGCTACGATTTTATTGAGTGGACAGCTGAAGCCATACCAAAGCTGATTGGAAAGCCCTGTAATTACATTCTTACTTCTATTTCGATATCTCCAAGATTATCAGCTGATTGACGGCTCTTTAGCTGATTTACCCTCAAAAGGTATAATGTATGTTGCTTGAGCCTTGGAGAAATCGTTTTTATTTTAATGATAACTACACGTAGGTATTTGGTTAATGATTATTTCTTAAATCATTGATTGCACTCCAGTTGCATTCAATATATCCAGTAGGTAAGTAACTTTAGACTGTCAGTTATTTTTTAAGGACTTGATTTTTAATGTAGGTATCTATCGATAAACAAAAAACAGAACGCCCCGTTTAGTAATGCAGTGAATTTACTAAAACTGCAGTAAAAACTAAATCAAGTTATGGCATACTTAAATTACTATTTAATAACATCATATTTCAATAAAACCAGTCCAAGTTCCAACGTCACTGTTACACAAATAGAATATCCTCTCACGTGTCAAGTTTTCACTAAATTAGTATAAACGGTAGAATTATTTGCATAAACAAAGAACACGAGACGGTTCCATCTCGCATGATAAAGTAAAATTTCGTTGGCTAAGTTAGGTACAGTCCATTTGCTTTATTTAAAACTAGCTTTTGCCCGCGACTTCGTCCGCGTAGAGCTCGTTTATATCGTAGCTCGATACAAACTTTCACCCTCCATTTCCCTTTTAGGGGTAGATTTCCGATATGAAAACTATCATATGTCCTTCCCCGAGACTCAAACTATCTTTATCATCATCATCATCATATCAGCCGAACACGTCCACTGCTGGACATAGGTCTCCCCCAAAGAGTTCCAAAGTGACCAATCCTGCGCCACCCGCATCCAGCGGACTTTTACCAGGTCATCAGGCCACCTTGTGGGGGGCCTACCAACGCCGCGCCTACTAACTACCTCTATACCAAATTTTATCTAAATGGGTTGTATAGTAGTAAGAAACGTCAGATATCTTCTTCCTTATATAATAAACCAACTACCAAAAGAACTACAGCATAAATACGTAAATAGCTTACAATCGATACCTAGTATCAAAAGGTATCTGACGTTATCTGAACCCAATACGAGTGTATTGTAATAATTATGAGCCTATAACGGTGATGTATTCAAGTAAATTAATGTACCATAGCGAACTATTCATCAGCATATAAACCCTAGAGGTTTCCGCTGGTGAAAAAATGTATACCAAAATGTACTACTCAGATTATATTGGTCAATAAATTAAAAAAAAAAAAAAAAGTAGCTCCATACAAATATTCACCCCCCATTTCACCCCCTTAGGAGATGATTTCCGGGACAAAAACTATCCGTTGTCATTCTCCGGGACTCAAACTAACTCTAAACCAAATTTCATCTAAATGGGTTCCATCCAAATTTTCACCCCTCATTTCACCCTCTTTGATGATTTTCGGCATAAAAACTATGCAATGTCCTTCCCCGAAACCCCAACTATCTCTTTACCAAATTTCATCCAAAATTAAATTTTCACCCCCTATTTTATGCCCTTGGGGGATTTTTTTCGGGACAAACGCTATCCGTTGTTCTTCTCTGCGACTCAAACTATCTCTATAGTTACCAAATTTTCCATCCAAATTTTCACCCCCATTTCACCCACTTAGGGGATGATCTCTGGCATAAAAACTATCATAAGTCCTTCCCCAGGACTCCCAACTATCGCTTTACCGTAAATGGGTTCCATACAATTTTTCACCCCTCATTTCACTTCCTTAGATGATGATTTTCGGGATTAAAACTACCCATTGTCATTCTCCGGGACTCAAACTATCATTATACCAAATTTCATCTGAATGGGTTACATCACAATTTTGACCTTCAATTTCACCCCATCAGGGGATGATTTCTGGAATTTAAAACTATCATATGTCCTTTCCCAGGACTCAAACTATCTATCAACCAAATTTCATCAAAATGGGTCACAAACAAACTTTCACCCCCAATTACAATCCCTTAGGGGATGATTTTTGGGATAAAACTATCCTATGTGCTTCCCGAGGACTCCAACTCGCTATACCGTAATTAGGTTCCATCTAAATTTTCATCCCCCATTTCACCCCCTTAGGACATGATTTTTCAGGATAAACACTATGCATTTTCCTTCCCTGGGACTCCTTCTATCTCTTTACCAAATTTTAACTAAATAGGATTTTTCCACATTTTCACCCCTATTTCATCCCCTCAGGGGATGATTTTCGGGATTCAAAGTATCCGTTGTCATTCTTCGGGACTCAAACGATTTCTTTACCAAATTTGATCTAAACGGACTCCATCCAAAATTTCACCCCCCATTTCACCCCCTTAGGGGAAGATTTCCGGGATAAAACTATCCAATGTCCTTTCCCAGAACTTAAACTACCTCTGAACCAAATTTTATCAAAATGGGCTACATCCAAATTTTCACCCCCCCGTTTTACCCCCTAAGGGAAAAAATTTCGGAATAAAACCTATCCTTTGACCTTTCCCGGGACTCAAACTATTTATATACCAAATTTAATCTAAATCCGTGCAGCGGTTTAAGTAGCTCCATACAAACTTCCACCCCCAATTTCATCCCTTTAGGGGTTAATTTCCGGGATAAAAACTACCCTATGTCCTTCCCCAGGACTCAAACTATCTCTATAACAAATTTCATCTAAATCGGTTGAGCCGTTTTCACGTGATGCGCGGTCACATAAACAGACAAACAGATAAACAGATAAACAGACAAACAGACAAAAATTCTAAAAACTGTAGGAACATGTTCTGTTATCGATTTTAAGTATCCCTAGCCAATTTTTTTTTGAATATCTTCCATGTACAGACTTTCGACCCTCTTCAGCTTTATTATATGTATAGATAGATAGATGTACAGACTTTCGACCCTCTTCAGCTTTATTATTTATGTATAGATAGATGTTGTTCTCGTAACTGGGCCCCGCGGCGTATTCCGCGATTGGGCACGAAATCGATCTATGAACTCAAAAGAAAAACAGCCGTCTTAACTTTGGACGCATAGATTGGCGAATCCAGCAACGTAAAAACTATTATGATGTATTCGGAAGATACTTGGGTAGAAAATACAGCGGTATTGTAGCGGCCTGTTTTTTTAAATATCTATAGTTAAGTTTAGATAGTCACAATTGTTTGCCGGTGGCGCTGGTATGCGCGTATACGGGCTCTTAAGTATAAACAACGTTAACACAATGTAAACAATTATGTTTAATGTGATTGTTTCTTACCAGAATAAATGAAAAAAAAGTAATGACTTGATTGCCGAAGGTAGTTTAGCTACCGAGGTCTATTTTCAAAGGGCCTCTCATGCTTAACGTTTCCTGACATGTTCAGTTGTTTATAGTCATTGTGCGACGTAGATGAACGAATGAATAACGCAAGCTAGCCTGAATGAACCTATGAATCAAAGGCACGAGCAGCGAGCTCCCCGGGCGAGTAATGCATTATACCCTATTTGGATAGGTATTTCTAAATATAAACAAAAAAATCACGTGACTTGGTCATTCAACCAATCATTGCAACCTTTTGTATCTATGGTATTATCATATTGGCTGAATGACCATGTCACGTGGTTATTTTTGGTTTACATTTAGTTAAATACCTATCCAAATAGGCACCCTTTTATATTTCATAGCGCCATTCAGGTCACCTTGTAGCGTAGCGCCCTGTACACCTCGGCACTTCTAGTCCACCCGCCCTCAAGCCAGCCCTGATGATGATGATGATGATTAGGTCCACGTTAGACGTCGTGGTTCGCTGCACCGAGCCTCGTCGACCTGGACTCCGTCCTGTGAAGAGGTGATGGGCGTCCGCCAGAACCCGTGGACCCCGACTAAGCGCCGCGGGCCCATCGCGGCAGAGACCGCCAGTCCCGGCCCTGCTGTTGTCTCTTTACCCTCTCTTATTGGTAACCTATAAGGGACTATGCAATATTTTTAGCATCTCGATTTCGTTATGTAGCTAGTATAGTGTTCTTTATTCATTTTGTAGAATAGTTTCTACGATGCTTCCGTATCTTTGCATGTGGCATTTTGATTCATGCGGAGGTAACTTAGGTCTCGATTTTCACTGGCTGGCCTTTTGAATTAGCATAAAGCAAACTGGTTGAATACAGTCCCTGATTTTATCTTTCACATATTATATTTTAAGTATATAGAGCAGTACATAGATAATTCTGGAATAACAAAGTCAACGCTTACAAACATTGAAGCACTTGGCGGCTTGTGTACATTATGTTTACGGTAATTTCTTTTGTGTACACGCCAGTTTCGGCACATCATTGTTCGCGGGATCTCGTGTCGCGCTGACATCACCCGCGCCGGAGGTTGCCGAGATTATCGCAGCAAACAGTATACACTCGGGGCTTGTTCACAACGTAACCTGACAACTTGTTGGAAACGAACCAGTACAAGTCTGACCTCTGCATAAACATAGTTTTTATAAAACTTGGGGACATGTTATAAGAGGGACGAGCTGAGTCGAGACAATTGTTTTGTGAATACGGCCTGGCCTCGCTGTCGCTCTCCAACATATTGAAAACAACGTGACATCATCGCGAAGCCGATGTTGTTCGACCGACTTCGCGCGTTTTACCTTTCGAAAGATAAAAAATTGACCTTTGCTGCGATAATTTATCAATCAACCTAACACCTCATTTACGCATAACGAGTTTATATTGGCATTGATGACGTTATTATAGAGCTTAATAGTTTTTCCATAGATAGCTGGTTAAGATGTGTAGTTAGGGGACCTAATTGGCGCTATTTGGAGCGAGCGTGGGCGCAAAACATTGACCCTGACCAAGGTGAGCTCAGCCTGAGAGTTCGAGATACAATCATCCTCTAATCTATAGCGATGGTCTAAGTTGAACACATTTATTTGAGTGACGATATTTCGATCCTACGAGAAGATACTTTACGGGACCATGTTATGTTGTCTGGCCAGAAACAAATTATTTTTTGCTTATAAATGATCAGACACTATGGTGCGTTTATTACGAGATGTAGGCACATCTTTACCTACTGGTGTCTGGAAGCAACGATTGGTTTAGCTCGTCTTTTGTATACACTATGTCTTAGTTACCACAATGTATGTAGTTTGGGCATAGACAGCAATTGTAGTAAACTGTTATAATTATAAACCACGAGTGGGTACTGTAAACTGTTTGACTTTGTCCTAAGGCCAAATATTCATTAAGGACACAAACAGTCAATTAAAATAATGATTATGTGGTGTTAAACCTGGAATGAATACTTATATACCTACTACCGTGAAACAGTCAAATTTTAATTGAACTAATTTACATTTTATGGCAAAGCTGGACGGTTTTTGGTATTAGTAACTATTGTCGCATTGAATTGTTGTCGCATGTAGAATTCCTAATGGTCACGTTTTTTTCTTAAGGTTGCCAAATAATTAACATGTTCGCTTTACAGGCAAACCACCTCCGGAATCTCGGAAGGCGAGAGCGCCGGCGTTCACCTTCGGCCACAAGTTAGAGCCACCTGGCTTCAGCGGCAAGACAGGCCCCGGCCCAGCCTCTTACAACACTGAAGGCATGACCTCCAAAGGTAAACCGTACTGACTATTTATAATACCAACAAGGAGATGGTAGACTCAAGTGGCTACTTATGGTTCGAAGACTTGTTCGCATAAGTGAGATAAGTACTTAAAGTGACTCACTAGAGAAAAAAGTTATCGAGCCATTAGAATAGGTGTACGTATACTTGATCCGGTCTTCCTTGTGTTGGGTGTCGTTAGGACGTTCGGTCTACAGTACCAACCGTCGAATTAATTCCCGCGTTAGGTAAACGAGTGAAACTAAGCCTTTATTGTGGTAGTTGATTGTCTATTCACTAACGGATCAATGTTGATTGGTGTGGTTACACAAAATTTACTTTGACACTATCAACTTATTCTGTTCTGTTGACTAGGGTAAACGTACCAATTTCATTTCTGTTATCGGTATCCTTCCTTTTCAAACTTGTAGGCAATAAAGGAGGTAATCCTGTAAAATGTGGATAATGTTCTCTGCTAGGTATTTTGTGTGCCAACCTTGAATGTTTAAACGAAATCGAAAATGACATGAACTTGTCATAACAATGTTTTTATTAAATCTAATTGGAATTTATGGTCACTAGACTGGGAAGGCAATCACGTTCAATTATGATAATGTCATCGAGTGCGACTATATTCTAGATGTAATTTGAGACATTCGTTCGACGTATCGCATAGAAGAATACAATTGTGTTACACCTACTCGACCCGTGGTCGTATGCCTCGGTTTTATACATGGGCTTGCTCGATAGGTTCGAGAGACTTAACAGTTCTATAAACCAGTCGTGACTTTGCCGGCACATCAACAGGACACATTCACTTGATAATTAACCCTTAATCAGTTAACAGTGGTCAACTGGTCTCTCAGTATAATAACTTAATAACATGCGTGACCAATGTACAGGTTCGGCGCGCGTGAGGGCGGGAGATCGTGTGCAACTTATAATAGTTATAATATTACCGACTATGCGAAATGTAGAACCGAATCGACTTCTAGGTATTCACAATAGTGGGTTGCGGTGCGGTAGCCACACCCGTGAAATCGGGAATTGTCAGCGACCCACTGAAGCGCACGAATTCCACACTGACGGTTGTTGATATATTGGGCAATCATCTTGGGAGTCAGCTCAGCCAACGTGACTGCTCAGTGCATTCCTGTGGTACGAGTATACATTGTTTACTGTATAATTCAATATCGAGGTGAACCGCCAGATATGCGGGTTTAATACCTAATGTAAGGCTAATAAATAAGTTTGATATTATAATTTTTAGTACGTGCATTTATTGCTTAGGTACTGTACTTCACTTACGTGTAGTTATCGGTTCCAATGAGCCCAAACGCGACGGATTTATCTTGTGTATTTGAAGACTTCCTAAGGCCGCCTTCCGTTATGGTATATTTATGGTACCAAACGTAGGCTGCACCAAATTTTAATAACAATCGGTTAAGAATAACAGCTTTTAAAAGTTATTTGCAAGATTTGACCCGAACAAACATATTACCTATCTACATACATAGGTACATTGCAAAGTTAAATAAAGCTCACTAATATTTGTTCTCCTATTTGAAAATATCATATGCCTACTTCGATTCTATCTAAGGATAGCATATCAAACTTGAGCTATCTGTACCAACAGTTTGACAGTCGACGTCAAAGTTATATGCATACATAAATTTGGTGTTTTTCTCCAATTTTGACCTAGTCTGCCATATTAGTATAGTTATTTTATAACATAGAACATTTAAAATGTATTGAATTCATAGGTGAGATGGTTGACTTCTAATACGCCGTAAGTTAAAAACGGTGATGGTTTGTGAATAACGTGGGTTGACGATTATTTAGTAATTGTCCTCTGTTATCGTTACTAGGTAATGGTCTTACGATTACATTTAAGGTGGTTCGATTGCCATACAAAACGTTATTTGACATTCGTAGGCTAACGGCGTAATATTTTAAGAAACTTATGTAACAAACTTTCATAAATTGGCTTCCCATTTGCGCCAAATTCCCCCTTTCCTAGAATAAACTTGTATAAACTAGATTAATTTGAGAAATTGGTTTGTCACGTGATATTTTGGGAAAACTATTTTTCTCAAATTAATCTAGTTTATACAAGTTTATTCTAGGAAAGGGGGAATTTGGCGCAAATTTGAAGCCAATTGATGAAAGTTTGTTACATAAGTTTCTTAAAATATCACGCCGTTAGCCTGCGAATGTCAAATAACGCTTTGTATGGCAATCGAACCACCTTAAGATGCAGCCACTCTATAAGCAATTACACCGTCTGCCGCCCACAGACCGTAATGTTCCTCTCCAGTGCAACCGTTTGAGGCGATCTTAAATTTATTTCCTCGTATTCGGGTTCTACAATATACTGTCTTAACAAAGGATATAAAATAATGGTATTTTATTGTTTGAACTAAACATTATCACGCCACAGAAATAGTAATGCATCATCATAAGAATGATTCGTCGACCAGCTAGTTTTATACGAATTGAGTTGGTCGGTCAATTACTATTGTATGATGAAACATTTAGATACGAATATATTTTTTGTCATTCAATGAAACAACCTCCCCTCTCCTCAACGCTTCTTTCCAACGTGGTTTAAAAACTAACAAAACTCAATATATTCAACATTTACCAAGTTTTCATAGAAACTGGACAGAAAACACAGTTAATTTATACTTATACCCATTTTTAATGCATTACTAAAGAATTTTAGCGGTGATTATTTATGGATTTCGCGTTAATTTGTGATTCATTCTGCGACGCACATCTACCCCGCTAAAGTAGGTCATGACTGCAGTCTTATTAGCATTAAGCGACATATTTACGTTCGTCCCTTGGAATTCATTTAAATAACCTGCACGCCGTTGGCGCCATTTCCGTGGCTATTGGGATTTTTGATTATGGTTTACATGCGAAAAGGACATTAACTTAAATCTATCTTTTTCGTTTATAAATTCGCTGTAATGATGTAACACAAGGCATTATACAGCGCCATACACAATTAACACTTATTTGCCCGCGACTTCGTCCGCATGAACAACTGTACCTGGAAGTTGATACGCAATCCCCAGTTGCATCCCTTTGGGGGATGATTATCGGGATAAAAGTATCCTATATTTTAATTTGTCGATCCAAATTTAATCTCTTTCCTTTCAGCCGTTTTTGCGAAATTTAAACATTTTTTCCATTTATGATATTAGTAAGTAGGATATTTTTTTAAAGTTAACCTTTTCAAAATGTTATCCATACAGGAACATATAGAGAGAGCATAAAATAATATTCTGAGTTTGTATTTGTTACACTAATATTGGCAGACTTGAGTGTTTACTTAAGAGGGCGCTCGTTTTTTGGTCAGGAATAAGCGAGAATGACGGATTTTTGACGTTGTAATTCTAAGAAACGGAGAGCTTTTTCTAGATCCTGATTACTTATTTGCATAGGTAAACTCCTCACATTGGTCCTAGCCGCCTCCAATTTACGAATTACTGAATACTTTAACCGAAAATACCCGATTACCGACAGTAGTTTTCTGAAGAAAGCGCAGAGTCATAAGTTTGAGCCCCTAATACTCCATGATGTTATATGAGAACCTACTTGTTTTATTCTATTTTCACTAGCGTAATATGTTGCCATTGCTCCTAGCCGCCTCGAATTTTCCTTATTCTGCACGTATATATATGTAAACTGTTCTCAATTACACCATATTTGTCAGCAAAATCTTACTGAAAACTCAAGGATTTTCTCATTATTGTTGAATTATTTGTGTATTGAATCTTACACAACATTAAAGTTCATGCTTGTACCAACAAGATCCAGTCCAAAAAATATAACTTTAGTCAGAATTTATATTTATAAATAATTATTCAAAACTAGTATAAATTTACCGTCGCGCGGGAATATATCTCAGTACCGGCTGAATAGCCCTCCGAGACAGACGTGTACTGTGTTTATTTGTGGCTATTCACGAAGCTAACCGGCGACTCTTCAGATAAAATAATATTATTTTGATCTCCGACTAGGCATAGTTGTTACCAACCTCGGGGTCAAACTATACTGGGGATACATTCGTGAGGCTAATCGAGACAAGTTATGAATTGCATAGCTGCCAGATAAGACGTAGTGTAGCGAAAAGGCTCAAACCCACAGTATACGTAACATTTAAAATTGAACCTTCTACCTAAAACAAAAGTCATACATTTCAATGGTGATGTCTTGTGGGTTGGATCCTTTTGTCTAAACTACGCGTTCTATAGTCAATTATTATTGTACGAGTGATCGTGATACTTGATAGATTTAATTTATTTACTTGTTACTATCAGTCCACCTTGTGGAGGGTCCGCTGCAGTTTCCGGTACGTAGTCGCCTCTCGAGAACCTCCCCGCCCCAACGGCCATTATGATTAGTTAGTATGTATGTATGTATGTTAGTTTGGGCGAAATCTTCAAATTAGGTACAATTATCTTCTTATATTAAGTATCTTCGGTGACAATGCCATAATATCATAGAGCTGGTCTGATGATGGAGTCGGAAGGTGGCCATAGCAACTCCTAAACTCAACAAAATAAAGCCATCGAATTTTGGCTCATTTATTTGGTCATGGCACGGCAAGACTTGGATGCTGGATGATTTCCAGAGTCTGATGATGGAGCTGGAAGGTGGTCATGGAACTCCTAAACTAAACTAGATAAACCCATCTAGTTTGGGCTCATCTGTTTTGTCTTGGTAAACACTTTGGTGATGGATGATTTCCAGGATCTGATGATGGAAGGTGGTCATGGGAACTCCTAAACAAAAATAGATAGACCTATCTTGTTTGGGTTTGTGTGATTTGTCTGTACAAGTACCCACGAACCAGCGACATAATATGCAGGGTTATTGAAAATAACAAGATGAATAAAAAACTTTTTAAAAAACAAGCTTATATGGCGTTTGTTAAGTACAGCACGATCCTACCTTACATTTAGTTATTATTTTTGTTTATATATAATAATAACACACACCGGGGGTTTACACTGAAAAGGGAGATTTTTACGTGGTTTTATTACATTTCCGAGTCATCATCATCATCATCATCATCATATCAGCCGAAAGACGTCCACTGCTGGACATAGGCCTCCCCCAAAGAGTGCCACAATGGCCGTTCCTGCGCCACCCGCATCCAGCGGACTCCCGCGACCTTTACCAGGTCATCAGCCCACCTTGCGGGGGGCCTACCCACGCTGCGCCTTCCGGTACGTGGTTGCCCTCAAGAACCTTTCCACCCCAACGGCCATCGGTTCTACGTGCAATGTGCCCCGCCCACTGCCACTTAAGTTTAACAATTCGGAGGGATATATCGGTTACCTTGGTTCTGCTGCGGATAGCCTTATTTCTGATGCGATCGCGCAGAGAAACTCCCAGCATAGCCCTCTCCATTGCCCTTTGAGTGACTTTGAGCCTTCTTATGAGGCCTATAATAAGCGACCACGTTTCCGTGCCATATGTCATCACTGGCAACACACACTGGTCAAAGACTCTCGTCTTGAGACACTGCGGAATATTGGACGAAAAGATGTGCCGTAGCTTCCCGAATGCTGCCCAGCCGAGTCGGATTCGACGATTGACCTTCCCTTCGACATTTCCGAGTATCACTCTTTATTTCGAAATAAATGTTAAAAAAACCGGCCAAGTGCGAGTCGGACTCGCGCACGAAGGGTTCCGTACCATTATCTATATCTAAAAACGGCAAAATATCTATATCTAAAATCACGTTTGTTGTATAGGAGCCCCCTGTAGCCTAGTTAGTAACTTGGAAGTGACTCTGCCTACGAAGCTGGAGGTCCCGGGTTCGAATCCCGGTAAGGGCATTTATTTGTGTGATGACCACAAATATTTGTTCCTGAGTCATGGATGTTTTCTATGTATTTAAGTATTTATTTATCTATATAAGTATGTTTATCGTCGTCTAGTATCCATAGTACAAGCTTTGCTTAGTTTGGGGCAAGGTCGATTTGTGTAAGATTGTAAAAGAAAAAGAAACAAATAAAAACTAAAATAAAAATAAAAAAGATGTATTGTTTTTTAGTATTTTTTGTTATAAATAGCGACAACAGAAATACATCATCTATGAAAATCTCTATCTATCACGGTTCATGAGATACAGCCTGGTGACAGAAGGACAGACAGACATTCAGACAGACAGACGGACAGCGGAGTCTTAGTAATAGGGTCCCGTTTTACTCTTTGAGTACGGAATCCTAATAAGTGACATAGGTTTTAGGCTCAGAACATAAAAAAAGGGAGAAGTGCCGTACTGCTTAATTTCAACCAAAACCGATGTCCCCAGTTTTCTCCCACCGCAGCGCCCACAGGCACACACATTGAACCGTGTAAAAACAAAGACTCGGGCGTTGCCAGTGAGTCTACGGCAACATGCAAACAAGGGCTGTGATTGGCTTAAACGCACTACACTAGGGGGGCGACAAACGTTAAAATTATGTTTTATCGACATTGATATTAAAATTAATATTATGTTATGATATTGATGGGTAACAACTTCAACAACATGGTAAGTTTATGTGGTGGTATTTAAACTTCTAGCTACAAGTTTAAATAACACGTGTTGTTAACTTACCATAAATCGCAAAAGTAAAAAATATTGACGAATACCTACAGAGTAACATAAACGGCTTTTTATAAGTTCGTGTTCACATACATTTAAAACTCTGGTCACATCGATATTTTTGACCTGTAGGTACCAGGCCGATCCGACTCGCATTTTGGCGCGAAATAATATGTCCATTACTCATATTACGAGATTTAAGGCTAATGGCGAGTATCCACCAAAGATGTGCGAAGATGTGTTACCATACATTTTACACCTAGATTTCAAGCAAGCGAGGTGTCAAATATTCGAAAATTGTACGGCTCTTATTAAGTGGTTGGAAACATTTTTCTTGAAAATGTTACGAACACATTAACTCTTCTCTGTACAGGAAACCAGTTAGGACCTCTGCCAGTAGCATCTATCCATTTTTTTAGAACCTAATCGGATTCTTTGGAAAACTGTAATAAGAAACCGAGATTTCTTCTTCAATTATCACATTTGAAATGAAAGTAAAAAATACTCATTTAAAAAAAAAATTGGTAATAATATCACATTTTAAGTTGTTCTGAAGCCATTTGCAACTAAATTATATACTTGTATATACAATTTTAATATGTCTATTTACCGTTTATACTGCAACTTAGTGAAAATCTTATTAGTAGGTACCGTAAACATTTTGTGCCTTTTAATCTTATTAGTTACCTTTAAGATAGGCACCCAACCAAAACAAGTAATTAAATAAAATAAAACAGCGAAAGTAGTCGAAATAAAATAACTAGTATGATATCGTACTTCTATTTTATCGATTACGCGTAAATTGTAACTGCACTTTGGCACCACTCTAGTTTGCGACGCCAAGCAGCGGCCGTACCACTAAAAAATTCAAGCATCGTCCATATCCATAGTGGTTTAATACATTGCGCCGTGGTTTACTGTATTGAACGATCAATGTACAACGCATAGAACAAAAATATGCTTTTTCGTTCGATATGTTAGTTCGATCCCGAGAAATGATGCGGCGTTGCGTTTATTTATTAAAATATTAGTTTTTACTGACTTAAGTGAAAATACTAATACTCACATGTGGTGCGTGACTATTCATGTAGGTTTTAGTTTCATTCCTATTTTTGCATGTAACCACGCTACAATTCGGCATTTTGAGTAAACGTGGAATAACATTTCAGATTCACGGCAAATTGCGACTAACATGCGGTGGGCAGTGACATGCCCATTTGGCCATGTCGCACCGACACGCGCCAAGCCCCCGTTTCATATCTATTCCTTTTTATCATCTGAGGTTTTAGGCTTTTGAATAAAATCACGCATTAATTAATTGCATTCTAGATAAAAAGCTGTGTTTGTATAATTTATAATTTTCAGTTCCTTTGGTAAGAAACGGACATAGCAATTTCTATGAAGGGCCGTTTTTTTTTACTGTCCATAACAAAAAAAAAATTCTTCAAGAAATGAATACGTAAGTACCCAGTAATTTCCTAGTAGTGGGTCTACTTGTATAATTTCATTACATTACTATATTTAAATAAGACTCAGATAACATGCAAACTATTAATATCCGTAAAACAAATTATTATTCTTATTACTGACAACTTTAAAACTCGTTAGTTTATTTTATACTAAAAAAACGAAACTAAATATACTTTGTCATATCATAGTATTTTAATACAAATACAAAACTTGTGCTCAAAAATCAAATACTTACTTTATTCAAGTTATCTAACTTCGCTAACATGATGTTCTAGAACATCATGTTAGCGAAGTAATACTTACCACTTTTTAGTGCAAGTATCAATATCGGTCACGGAGTGAATTCCAACGGTGCGCTATACAGCTATTTGCATCGGCAAGCTCCGCGGTTAGTTCTATCCCGATCGCACTTACATATAGCTAGAAAGGGACGGCACCCGCGGCTGGTGCGATCTCGCTGTGCATGTGGGGGTTAGGTACGTTTGTGTGGGTGGTAGTAGTATTTACACACACAAACGCACTACGCGTGTCAAAATACCGAATTCTGAGCGAGCGCTTTTTTGAAGAGCACTCTTAAAATATAACTGTGGCGTTACGTTCGATGATCACATCGCGCACGGCTGAGTTAAACAATGATCGCATAAATGTTGCGGTACAGTCCGAAGAAATTACTCATCTCTATGGCTTATTGTGAACTTAATTAATTGGGTGAATAACAGAATAGACCTTCGAATCTCTGATGACACTCATTCATAATACCTACTGTATTATTACTAGAAGGACCAGTTGGTAATGTTAATAACTCGCGTGGGTTCAACAATTGGTATTCATTGAGTCAATATTCAGGTCTGCTTTGAATTGATATCTGTATTTGCGTTGAATAGAACATAAACATGTTATTTTATGTTCATCCACTCTTGTAATTGATTATTCATGGTTACTGAATTTACAAAATCCAATTACGATCCGTGTCAAGGGGGTAATCACTACATTTTTATGTACCATACCGTTCGTTCATTTACGATTATATTCGATATCCCATATTTTTGTGCATACTCGTTCCATTCGGTTCGTATTTGCTAACCACTGTTTTATCTGAGTACTTTCAGTTTTTAGGGTTCCGTACCAAAAGGTAAAAAAGGAACCCTTACGGTACGACTCTGTCCGTCAGTCCGTCTGTCCGTCTGTCACAACGTTAAATATCTCAGGAACTACTTGAGCTATCAATTTGAAATTTGTAATAACTGTTAAGAAGGTTAAGGCACATGTATGGAGGATGAAACATTTAAATATACATTTTTATTTTTTGTGTATATGACGAATATGAGGGGGTTAAAAAATCAAATTCTAGTTAATAGGTCAAATTGGGTATCATATGAAAGGGCTTGAGTTGCGCTTTCTAAAACTATTTAATTTTTTTTCTACAGTGGTTAATTTTTGTTTTAGTATCGAAAATGTTGAAAAAAATACCATTCCAAATAAGAGTACCTAACCTAACATAAATAGTACAGGAAAAATAAGATGAAGACCTAGTGTTTTTTTTTATTTATCAAAAATAATTTCTTAAGTAAATGCAGATGGCGCTGTACAACGGTAATGCTCTACTATGAGCTGTTAAGATTGTTCAAGAATGACTGGGGTCGTGACGTGACGGGTATGGTGTATGAACGTTTGCACGGAACCCTCGGTGCGCGAGTCAGACTCGCACTTGACCGGTTTTTTTGTCTTTAATGTTTCTCTTCTTGTATGTACCTGAGAGCCCATGAATCCTAATAGTTGGCATTGGTAGTGACCCTGCCTGTAAACAGGATAGTCGTGATATTTATCTGATCGAATCACGGTAAGACCAAATCCTTGTGGGATATTTGATCCTGGGTCTTGGATGTTTTCCTTGTAATTAGGTTTTAATATTCTATATCTGTATATATCCATACTTTAGTGTCTAACCTGACCTATAAACTTTCCCATAACATAAGCATTAGTGAGCTTATTAACCTTATCGTGGACCAATACGAGTATAGACTTGTGTAACATTGTCCCCCAATATTAATTTATACCTAATTTGTATGTAAACATTTATTATGTATAGTCAAGGTCACCAATATGTATACGGAAGTAAGGTTGTTGTATACATATTTTTGCAACTTTGGGTATATACATATTGGTGATTTTGACTGTAGTACAACTTGTACTTTAAGCCTAAAAATATTCGGAGCATATATTGCAGCAGATAGCGCAAGCTTCCTGCTTATTGACAAGTGGGCATATCCTGTCAACAACAAGTCTAACAACATGTACAGTCAGCAGTAGAAGTAGCTAAGCAGGCCGGGTGTTCAAAATGAGCTATACTCCAGGCAAAATACGGTTTTGAAAAACATTAATTTATAATAGCATTTTTTTCTTCATATCATTTTAAAACATTATTCTAAGATGCTTTATTCAAGAATCCAACAAACTTTCCATCCGGAAATATTTAAATAGATTTAAATAAATCATGAATTGTTTTTTTTTAATTATTTATTTTGAATATTATAGAGCAAATGTAAATGAACCAAAATAAAGATAAAACCATTTATCAATATTTTTTCTGACTTTTCAAAAGCTAGTTAAGTTATAATTTTTTTGATGTCCAAAATTTTGTTGGATTTTGTCGCTAGTTAACTATTTAATCTCCACTTATAATAAATCTCTAAATTAAAAAAAGAATCAGCCAGTTTGAAACTAAGCTTTGCGCGGTTCGAATGTTCTCAGCATCCCATGAACGGAAAAATATGAAACATTTTATATAGGTACATTATTATTCTAGCTGCAACTTAGGATAGTTTTTATCCGACTGCGACAGTTAATTAATTTTCCGAAATATACGACTTCATTTAATTTTTCATTTATTTTTATTGAAATCAAACGCTGCTCCAACTGTCAGCTATAAGAACCGTCAAATTTTCGTCAAAATGGCGGAATTGCTTTGCCTTTCACTTATTAATAATTTAAATCCCGTCTACGATAGACCTTTACGAGACAAATGCTAAAATATAAACCATAAAAAAATATTCGATTCTGATATGAGAACTTATATGCGCAAATGTCGTTTTATGTCGTAATTTCAATAAATGAAATCAACAAATTTGAACAATATAATTAACACGAATTTGTTTTTTTTGAATGACAATGGCACGCGCTCGGCGCATTCAGCCAAAGTTCCTGCGGCGCTACCAAGAAAACCGATACTCAATGTTCATATATTTGTATCCCTGTCACTCGAGTATGGTTAGTGCGATAGAGATAGAGATACCCGAATATTTTCGAATTCCGAAGTTCGTGGTTATAGCTCAGGAATCGAAAATATGGTAAATAATCATAATGTATTTTCTCGAAAAAGAATTTAAAATAAATATAGTCAAATGGAGAAAAAAACAAAGCAAGAGGTTATATAGGTAATGATTAAGTTATAAGAGTCCAAAGTTTTAAGAGGGGGTATGTTCTGTCCCTTTTCCGCAAAACGCACCTTCATATGAAACGATTGTTTTTTACTATGACGCTCGAGTATATTGACGTCACAGTCCCTCATCGTTTTCTCACTCTAACAAGCGACATTAAAACGGATGTAGCTTCATAATTTTTTGAGATATTTGAATGGGAGTTTCATTATCTTCTATCTATTTATACATAATAAATGCCTATGTCCTGACTGACTTATTCACTCAATCACTCACTCACTCACTCATCAACGCACAGCCGAAACTACTAATCTTAGAGAGTTGATTTTTGCACAGTATGTTGCTTTTATAACGTGGGCTAGGGATAAAAAGGGATTTTTGAAAATTCTACCCCTAAGGGGGTAAAATGGGGGTGCAAAGTTTGTATGGCAGAACCTTTTTTTTTGAGCTATAGACTTAAACTTTGTAGAAAAATTAGTTATTAGAATACAAATGAAACACTTTTAGCGTTTTGGAAAATTCCACCCCTACGGGGGTAAAATAGGGGTGCAAGGTTTGTATGGGGGAAACATTTTTTTTTTAAATAGAGACTTAAAACTTTGTAGAAAAGTCAGTCATTAAAATACAAATAAAGAACTTTCAGGGTTTTAGAAAATTCTACCCCTAAAGGGGTAAAATAGAGTGCAAAGTTTGTATGGGAAAAACTACTTTTTTTTAAATAGAGACTTAAAACTTTGTAGAGAAATTATTCATTAGAATACAAATAAAGTACCTAGATTCAGTGTTTTAAAAAAATCTACCCCTAAGGGGGTAAAATAGGGGTGCAAATTTTGTATGGGGGAAACAATATTTTTTTTAAATAGAGACTTAAAACTTTGTAGAAAGATTAGTCATCAGAATACAAATTAAGTACTTTCAGCGTTTTAGAAAATTCTACCCCTAAAAATAGGGGGCTAAAATAGGGGTGCAAAGTTTGTATGTGGGAAACTATTTTTTTTAGCTAGAGTCCTAAAACTTTGTAGAAAGATTATTCAAATACAAAGAAAGTACTTTCAGCGTTTTGGAAAATTTCACCCCTAAGGGGGTAAAATAGAGTGCAAAGTTTGTATGGGAAAAACATATTTTTTTTTAATAGAGACTTAAAATTTTGACGAAAAATTACTTATTAGAACATGAAAAATACTACATTCGGCGTTTTACAAAAATCATTCCCTAAGGGGGTTAAAAAAGGGTGCAAGGTTTGTATGGGGAACACTTTTTCTGAGCTAGACACTTAAAACTTTGTAGAAAGATTACTTATAAAAATACAAAAAAAAAGACTTTCAGCGTTTTGAAAAAATCTATCCCTAAGGGGGATAAAAAGGGGTGCAAAGTTTTTATCAGGGAAAGTTTATGTTTTTGAGTTAGAGACTTGAAACTTTGTAGAAAGATTACTTATTAAAATACAAAAAAAGAACACAAATCGTTTTAGAAAATTCCACCCCTAATAGGGTTAAAAAGGAGAGCAAGCTTTGCATGGGCAACACTTTTTTTTGAGTTAGACTTAAAACTTTGCAAAAAGATTACTTATTAGAATACTAAAAAAGAACTTTCAGCGTTTTAGAAAACTCCATCCCTAAGGGGGGGATCCTTAAGATCCTTATGAAGGGTAGCCAGTGTTGTGTGGCAAAAACTTTTTTTTTTACTAGACTTAAAACTATTCAAAATGTTACTTATTAAAATTAATAATAAAGTACTTTCAGAGTTTTAGAAAATTCTACCCCTAAGGGGGTTAAGAAAGCTTTGTATGGGCAACACTTTTTTTGAGCTAGAGACTTAAAAGTTTACGAAAAAAGTTCTTTCAGCGATTAGAAAAATTCAACCTCTAAGGGGGTTTAAAAGGGGGTTCAAATTTTAAATGGCGAGCAATAAAATTTTAAAGTGTGAGTAAGAGATTTTTAACTTCGGTCTTATTCTGTACGTTAAAAGACTACAAAACTGATTTCAGAGTTTTTCCAAATTCATCCCCTAAGAGTGTTAAAATTGGTTCAAAGTTTGAGTATTTCAAGGCATTTTTAAAGTATGAGATTTTTAACTTTGGTTTTAGACTGTTTGTTCACAAACTAGAAAATGAACATCAACTTTTTTTTAAATTATCCCCTAAAAGAGGGTTCAAATTTTGTATTGAGAGAAATCATTTTCTAAGACGATAAAAAGTTCTACGCGGACGAAGTCGCGGGCAACAGCTAGTTGATAATATATCTATTACAAAGAATAAATCAGCTATTATAAATTATTTCCAAATTTGACATTTTTTCCATACAAGTTGTCAGTTCATTGCCCGGACACTACACACGTTCTTAATTCCTTAAGAATAAAGTCGTGTGCAGGTCATTTTGAAGACCCGGCCCTCTTAGGTACTGCTGCTGACTTGACTATACATAAACCGCGACAGTTGTCACGTACCTACTTACTGTCGTTGCTTTCAAAAAGAATGAGGCCGGTAGCCATGTTAACTAAGGCAATTATCATTATAATATTATTGACTATTCTCGGAGATTAAAAGGTCGCTTTCGTGATTATAACAGTTTCATTGCATTGGGCGGATGTCGCCAAATAAGTCCGTATGAACGAAGGTGATCTGCAGTGAGTCAGAGGTTGTGTGGGCGCAGATAGAGCCTTAACTCGGTTCGATTCATTCGGGCTTTGCTGTACCTACGGTCTCAGTCGGGCGGTCGCGTCGCCTCCGTAAACAAGCCGTGCGCACGTACTAACGCGACGCCGGTGTCGTGTTTAACTCGATTATACGTGGGGGAATTGTGTGAGTGCTAGTGTATTGCTTATCCTTATTCTGTTGACAAATTGCTTGCTTTGGATTTAAATACCTGTTTTAACTTTCTTTAACACTAACTATATAAGGAGTTGAGATCGTGTTCTTGTTTTCCAAGGGCTCAATAGTTTCGTCAAGGATTGATTACGCGTTTAGGTATTGTAATTATAACATATATATATATGTTTTAGGATCCAGAAGACATGCCTAACAACATACTAAAAGATAGCGCTGGTATCCAAAAGTGAAGTATTTGTCCGACAGAATCCCCTAACAATATAAGGTCATCGTCAATTTTGTAGCATTTTCGGTGCAGCGTAGTGTTGTTAAAGGAATTTGTATAAACAATTTCAATCATAATGCTTAATTTGCATTCATAACATTAATACTTATTACTTGACCTTCATTATTCTTCTACTTCTCTTATTTAAGAGCTAGGCTCTTGTCGGTGTTGCTCAAAGTAGGCCCTCCATCTACTCCGATCTCACGCAATCTCTTTGACATCACGATACGACCCAACATCAACTCTCTTTTTGAGTTGCTCCATGTAGTCTATTCTAGGTATTTCTCTTCCTCGCCTCCCTTCTAACCTAACCTTATCTTCATTAACAACAACCAATAAAACCATGCTGTACCGCAAACGCTACAAAATTTACGATGTCTTATAATATAATATCATTCATATATTCTTGGTCTGTAGGGTCTAGTTGTGAATACGGTTCAAAAACTGTTTTTTTTCTGTTATGTTAGAGTTAGCAAGAGTTCCATAGTGTAGGTAGGTACCTACTCTCCTAAATTTAACGTTGTTTAATAAGTCAATCCTATGAATATGATAAACGCGAAAGGTTATGAGAATATTGGTTAAGTAAGTAATCTTTCACGGGAAAACTAGGTACCGAACGAATTATTTATGATCAACCGTTTTTATAGGATCATGAACAGCAATCTAAGCGGCTAGTAGAAACTGTAGAAAACAGCGTGTGTATAATTATTTTTTTACGTTGTTTGGAGAGACTCTCTAGGGTCCCCTCAACTCATTGGACCTTGTGAAGTTAAAGCATTTATGCAAGTCAGACCGTCTCCTCAGAGTCTCGTCAGAGACTCATCCAATTCATCTATACACCAATACATTCGAATGTCAGAATGTATTGATGCATAGATGAATTGGTTATTAAAAGCAAAAGGAACATCACCTTTCGACAGTTGAACAACACACGACTATGCCGCTTAATTGCAGCGACACACAGATATGACTTAGAGGCCGTACAATCGTTACAAAAATTAAAAATAACAATGCCTCTCACGGGGGCGTGATTTATTCGTTTCGAGGCATCCCCTTAAGGCGCTATAGGTTCAGTGAAGTGAAGCGAACATAGTTTTTGAAACAATATAATGCGTCTGTTTATAATAATATGGTTTCAAAAAAATACGAATAGTAATTTTGAGGCTTTTCTGCAGGAATGTTTTAAGTGAATTTTAATATGTTTTAGACCTATGTTCGTGATTTTTTTTTATCGAGCGAAAATTGCTTAATCGTGTTTCGAATCACTGCGAAACACGATTAAGCAATTTTCGCTCGATAGAAAAAAATCACGAACATAGGTCTAAAACATATTAAAATTCACTTAAAACATTCGTAGCAAATTATGCACAATAGCTAAACATATTAACACTGGTTCTAAAAATCGGCAATATCATGTTTGAGGAAACTTAGTGATTACTTTTTTATTTATTTAAACGCACAAAAAAATTAAATTAAAAAACATGATATCCGCGCTTCCAAACACGCACTTCCATCTCGCTCACGCTTAGCGAGAGGGAGAGAAGACCGTGATACTATACCGCCTTAAGCCCTTGCGACTTGGGCCCTAGGACGATCAGTGGGCCCGGCGGTGTCCCTGCACGGGCGCTGGCCGCCGCCACGCGTGCCGCCGACTCCCGCGCCGTGCGACTACGAGCCGTTGCGCGCGTCGCGCGCTGTGCTCGACCACGCACCGGCGTTCTCCATCGGGCTGCGCGTGAGCATGCCGCAGGCCCAATCCAAGACGCCAGGTCCAACTAGGAACTTGATTTTTTGATAGCACAGTAGTAGTCGACTCTGCAATTTAGATCTATTATCGGTTGATCGTTGAATCTACGAAGAAGCGCCTACTCCTAAGTAATATTATTATACCTATGCATGGATACGTTAAGAAAAACTGCTCAGTAGTACGGACTCGGAGTAAACTGCTTCCCCGTTGGTTGGACGATTTAATAGGTTTAAAAATCCTAGTAGTTATGTAGAGAGTGTTGTTTGGTAGTTTCATCTTTATTATTGTTTTGTTCAAGCACCGTGATTAGTTGTGTTTTTTTAGTTCTGAATGATATGCTTCAGGCCCAATCCAAGACACCTGTTCCACCAAGGACTTGATTTTTATGATAGCATTGTAGTAGTCGAACTTGCAACAGCTATGAGCTCAGTTTAATGTTTAATCCTAGAGTTAGGTTGTTAGTTTTTATTGTACGGCGGTTTTGACAGCACAACACGAGTGTAAACTGCTTAGTTAATTCCTGTAGTGTTGGTTTGTAAGTAGCTTTTTTATTCTAATACACATTCACCGCCGCGAATCGCTACGCGCTACGCTCGTAGCCGATCTCGTGGTTTCCCTCGTATGTAGCGGAAAGCGCTTACGGCGTAGGCACACGACAGTTGTGTTCCCGGCGGTGAATGTGTTAATTCAAGCCGTAACTAGTTCACTTTGTAGTATCTGGCTAGTTTCGTTTTGAATGATTTAACCAGTGTAAATGGCTCTTAACTGTGACGTCATAACAGCTTTTTAAATGTTGTAATGTTTCTATACACTACAAGAAGGTTTACAAAGTGAGTTATGTGTAAACCCTCGTAAACTTTACCTCTTTCTAATATTACTTATAGTATAGACGAGCACAAAAGCATTGCTCGGGCCTTAGTGGTAAAGAAAGCTTTGAAATTCTTAATGATAATTATAGCCCAACCAAACGTGCAGCAGTGGCGTGTTTGCGTGTATTTGACGACGGAATATTAGTGTTGTTGACGTAGATACCTTAATTATATCCATTGCTGTGGGCTTGTCCATATATACCTATCACGCTATCGTTTTTTTGTCGATTTTTGACTCCCATTCATGAAGCATTCACATGCAATTGCGAAAACATATTTTGTTCCAAAGGGCATCAGCAATAGTACCTAGAGTTTATTTATCAATTGGTTCTAACATGGGCTACTGACATACTGACCTATGAAAAATGGGTTTTTAATTGGAACTCATAATGTTTAGTAGATTTACTATTAGCTTTTGCCCGCGACTTCTTACGCGGAGACTCTTTAATCGTCTTAAGGAATGTTTGCGTAGTAGGTATTCATTATAGCACTCCCGTATAAATTTCCACCCCCTATTTTATAGTATATTTTATCAGAGCATGCATCGCATCAGATGCATATGGTATAAAAAAAATACTGTGTACTATGTCCATTCCTGGATCTCAAGCTATCTGCACACCAAATTTCAACGCAATCAGTTCAAGTGTCAAAAATTAACAGACAGACAGAGTTACTTTGACGTTTACGTATAATATAAATTTTTATTTATTATATTGCAATTTTTATATAATTGGGGAAAGATGCAAATTTTAAAAGTGCCTGATAATTTTTTTGGTGATAGGAATAACCTTCCACCAGAAAAAAAGTTGCAGACTCTCAGCTGCGTCAATTATTTTTGCTATGCCAATTACTCCAATTAACGAATACCTAATAAATAAATAACAAAACCGACCAAGTGCGAGTCGGACTCGCGCACGAAGGGTTCCGTACCATTGTCTATAAAAATATTTATTTTATTCTGTTTTTAGTATTTATTGTTATAGCGGCAACAGAAATACATCATCTGTGGTAAATTTCAACTGGAACTATCACGGTATCAGTGAGATACAGCCTGGTGACAGACAGACATACAGACGGACAGCGGAGTCTTAGTAATAGGGTCCCGTTTTACTCTTTGAGTACGGAACCCTAAAAATCTAATAAAATGTTGTGTTTTGCCCGACTACGGCAGAGCCGAAATGAAGGGATATGTTTTTAGCAGTCTATGTTTGTATTTAGGCGCGGCGTAGGTAGGCCTCCCACAAGGTGGACTGATGACCTGGCAAAGGTCGCGGGAGTCCGCTGGATGCGGGTGGCATAGGACCGGTCACTTTGGAACTCTTTGGGGGAGGCATATGTCCAACAGTGGACGTCTTTCGGCTGATATGATGATGATGGTGATGATGTTTGTATTTGTGTATGTTCCACTGTAGCGCTGAAAATACTGAACCGATTTTGATAAATGGGGTGTCAGTCGATTCGAAATTTTGCTCTAGGTGACATAGGCTACCTTTTGTATGAAAAATAAAAACATGGCGGATGTCACATACAAATAAGCGACTGTGTTTGAAAAAAACCTTTTGCTATCGTAGCGTGTTGCGTATGAAATGAAAGCCGAACAAAATTCGAGTTTAAATATATAAAATACTATTCATACTTATTTAGTTACTTTTCCTTAGTCGGGATATACCTAGTTTTTAAAACTTTTTATGCTTGTTGTGAACATTCTTATAATCGTTTGCAAAAAAACCTAGACACTTAAACAATATCTCTTTTTTAAATTTCAGCACCAAATATCTACTCCATGCCGCCAGTCCTCGGCGAGGCGAAAGAAGGCAGTAAGCAAGCAGCGCCAGCGTTCAGCATCTGCGGCCGCCCGAAGGACATCGAGTCCAAGACTCCTATGCCTGGTCCAGGAACCTACACCACCGACAAGGCAGTCAACGTGCTCACCAAGCGACCGCCGGCCTTCACCATGGCCCCTAGACGGGAGCGCAGGCACCCGTCGGAAGCCATACCCGGCCCTGGAGTCTACTGCCCGGAGAAGGTAAATATCCAAACCAATAATTTCTGTCACAAGTCATCCGGTGTATGTTCTACTTGTAGTAACTGAAAATGGCGTTCGAGTGTCTCTCAATAACTTGCATGCAGGTCCATCTATCATATAACTTCTCCTGGTGTCTAATGGATTAATAATTCACCTACTATTAGGCCACTCTTTTAGAATCGGTTTTATCAGGAGTTTGAACGTTCAACACGTTCAAAGTTACGATTCAGGCGAGATGTTATTTTTTCATAAGATTATAGATCTGTAGAATGTATTCTACTGTTCATTACTTAAAAAAAAACCGTTGCATGCTAAATATTAATACAAAATTGCCTTCAGTAATACCTAGAACATGTCATTTAAGCTAAGTACTTTCGGTACAATTTGAACTTGACTGGCAACGGCGATAAATACACTAATGTAGATAAGTAAACAAATACTTTAATTCGAAGAAAACATACTAACTCCGAGACACTACATTTGTAGGCACACTGTTGCCGTAACCAGACGAAAAAATATGACTTTTTGTCCAATTAAAACAGTAACTCTTGTTGTGATTGTTTGTTACTGACCATCTAACACTGGGCTGGGTACAGGTGTGCGTGAACCTCCCTTGGGCGCCGGCACACACGTTCGGCATCCGGCACTCGCAGTACATGGGACAGGCTGCCCACTACCCCGCCCCCGAAGAAATCTCCGTCATTTAACACCACCCGTAACTGGCATGAAGACTCATCAACCTCATTTTTGTCTGCTTTAAAGCTTTGCTTGCTAACATGCTTTAATTTCTACTATTGCTAATACTTACGTATATTGTTTGTATGTTTGTTGTATTTAGTACAAATTCTATGTCTTTTATCAATTTACAATATTACATAAATTGATCATGTTACGTACACTAAATGATCATTTAAGTAAATTTTAATATGATACAATCAAATATGTGTTTACTTACAAGTCTGAATCGATGATGGTGTTCTGAACATTATTAAAAAGGTACAAACAAATATCTGAGAATACTAAATGGATGAATATTTACTAGTTAGAGAATTTAGTTCGTTTGTAGTTTCTAGCTGTATATATTTAATAAAAATGAGGCTAAGTGTACCAATACTATTGATGTGCAGTATTTTAAATTAAATATTTACGCTTTTCCAGGATACTACAGCACAGCAAACAAAAACATACAAGCATACTTTTTCAAGCAGAAGTAAGATAAAAAATGGTGATCAATTTCCAGCACCTAATGCATACTCGCCTGAAAAAGCAGACAGGTTGCTGAGAGCAAAATCACCTGCCTTTTCATTTAGAACCAAAACAGAGATCACTGTCTCGCACAACGCGCCGGCTCCAAATGTGTATTCTCCTGAAAAAGCTCTTAATTCTCTCAAAAGTGGACCAAAATATACATTGGCAGGAAAAGGTGCTGCCGAGAAACATGATTCGACACCAGCCCCTAATTGTTATAACCCACAAAAAGCTGATAGAATTCTACATGAAAGCTCACCTGCCTACACGATGCGTACCAAAGACGTTGTAGATAAAGTTGAACAAACACCAGCTCCTAATATATATGCCCCCGAAAATTCAATTCATATGCTTAATGGTGGACCTAAATACACCATGTCAGGCAAAGGGAGTAATTTGAAAATATCCGAGACACCAGCTCCGAACTCCTACACCCCAGAAAAAGCAGACAAGGTGTTACACGAGAGCTCACCCGCTTATTCGTTTAGGACTAAAGAGGAAACGGTTATCCGCAGTGAATCTCCTGCTCCCAACGTATATGCCCCAGAGAAGTCGATGCAAATGTTAAATGGGACTCCCAAGTTTACAATCACCGGAAAAGGGGCTGTCAGCAAAATCGAAGATACTCCTGGGCCTACAGCATATTGCCCAGATAAAGCAGATAAATTGCTTCACGAGTCGTCACCTGCATATACGTTCAGAGCAAAAGATGAAAAGCGAATAACCGATTATGTACCAGCTCCAAACGCTTATGCTCCAGAAAAATCGATGCATATGTTGGATGCATCTCCAAAGTTTACCATTGCGGGCAAAGGCTCAACTCCGAAACATGATAATATACCAGCGCCAAATACATACAACCCTGATAAAGCAGATAAACTTCTCCACGACTCTTCTCCAGCTTACACATTTAGACCCAAGCATGTTGTGGGTAGACCTAGTGACACACCGGGACCTAATATATATGATCCTCATCTATTGGATGGCACACCTAAATATAGCCTATATGGCAAAGGTCCCGACGGCAAATATCCGGACACTCCTGGGCCTAACGCTTATAACCCTCACTTGCTTGATGGAACTCCGAAATACACGATAGCCGGGAAAGGGCATTCTGGGAAACTATGTGATGGACCAGCTCCTAATTCATACGACCCTCATTTACCTGATAACACTCCAAAATTCAGCTTGGCTGGTAAAGGACCAGATGGAAAGCCGTCAGACACGCCTGGTCCAAATTGCTATGATCCACATTTACTAAGTAATTCTCCAAAGTATACAATGTCTGGGAAGGGTCAAGATGGAAAGGTATCAGACACGCCAGGCCCTAATAATTATAACCCACATTTACCAAGTAATTCTCCAATGTATACTATATCTGGAAAAGGTTCAGATGGAAAGGTATCAGACACGCCAGGGCCTAATAATTATAACCCACATTTACCAAGTCATTCTCCAATGTATACTATATCTGGAAAGGGTCCGGATGGAAAGGTATCAGACACGCCAGGCCCTAATAATTATAACCCACATTTACCAAGTAATTCTCCAATGTATACTATATCTGGAAAGGGGCCAGATGGCAAAGTCTCAAACACACCAGCACCAAATGCTTATGACCCTAATTTGCCTCACCAATCGCCAAAGTTTACAATGTCTGGCAAAGTTCACGATACAAAAACTTCTGATGTTCCCGCACCAAATGCGTATGACCCTCAAATTTCAAATGGAACACCAAAGTTTACGATGGCACCTAAAGGCAAACCAGATAAAATCGACAACACTCCAGCCCCTAATGTGTACCACCCCGAAAAAGCCGATAAAGTCTTAATGGAAAGTTCACCTGCCTACAGTTTTAGAGACAAGCAACCCCTTCATAAACCTGAGGATACCCCGGCGCCTAATTGCTACGATCCAAGTAAATATCATTACATGTTGGATGGCGTGCCAAAGCACTCATTTGGAATTAAACGTCCGGAACAAAAACATGATGACGTCCCAGCTTCGAATGCTTACAATCCTGATAAAGCTGATAAATTATTGTACGAAAGGTCTCCAAACTATACGTTTAGGCCTAGAGATGAGGATGGTAGGATCGTGGACACGCCTGGCCCAGCCGCTTACAACCCTGAGAAAGCTGACAAGGTTTTGTTGGACAATGCACCAAGGTATTCATTCCGCATTAAGACCAATCCGCAAAAACCAGACGATGTCCCCGCACCTAATTCATATGATCCCGACAAGGCTGCTAAGTTGTTGAAACCAAGCGCTCCGCAGTACACATTTAGAATTAAATCGAATGCCTTGAAAATTCCCGACACACCAGGTATGCATATTTTTTAACATTAAATTTGTATTGTTACGATTTTAATTTATACATTAGTCAATATCTAAAAATTTGGTTACAGCTCCGAACGTGTACACGATCCCGACTCCCGTTCAAACGCCGTTGTACACCATATCAGGAAGACACAAGGAGCCAATCGATGAGCGTATAAAGGTCCCTGCCCCCGGGGCTTACAGCCCAGAAAAAGCGGGAAAATTTGTCCTGACTTATTCCCCTCAATACACCTTTGGAGTTAAGATTCAAACGTCGAAGTTTGTCGAAACGCCCGGTGAGTTACTACTATCATAGCCACGTCAATGTAATACAATACAATACATTTATATCTCGCCTACCAAGGGGACGGTCCTGGGTACAAATATATATATATTATATGTATATATTTTTAAATCTTTATTAATGAGGTTTATCGCTTAGCGATTATGACGCTCCATATGATCAACAACGGATCAAATATTTGTTTTTCAGTCTTCTATCTTTTGCATGTGCTTAAGTATTAAAATCTAGGCTATAAAGCATCGCCTAGCATAACGCATACATTATTGAGCGTAATATGTGGCTTGTTTGATTTGTGTAAGATTGACCCCTACTATTTATTTATTTTTTTATTTTTTCAGCTCCCAATACTTACCGAATACCGTCTGTACTGGATACTCCCGTGTATACGATATCGGGTCGCCATAAGGTCCCGGTTGACGACAGGGTACGTGTACCTGCGCCGGGCACCTACTCACCGGAAAAGGTACCTACTTATATTTTTAAAATTCGTTTTACTAAAATGTAAGTCCAAATACGGTTGACTATGGACAATTTACACGTGGCCAATGACTGAGATAGCCCACTGAGCTAAGAAGCGAAAAAAAGCCATTCGAATAAAAGCGGTGTCATTTACATGTATGCCTAAAGATGACAGTAGGCTTATTAGCACGGAACACGCGTTTACACGGAGCCAACAGACAAGACAATCCCCGACTAAACCAATCCAAGTTTGGTATCGTCCAAAGACAGATTCCGCCACAGGCTTTTCCTCAAGCCAGTCCATTCCAATAAAACTATTTGAATTGGAGGACAAACCAGTAACTGAGAACTTGATTGATTTAGTTTAGTGGATTGTCTCGGTATTTGCTCTCGTGTAAATTGGCCTTATATGTACGCCGTTAAAAAGTATGTTAGTCCTTACGTCCTTAACCCTTTAGTGGTTAACGATAGCATATTTACCGACATACGTGGAACAGGCAGGAAACTATTTAGAAATATTAACGGTTCAAAATTAAATCGGGGATTGTCGAAACGCTAAAATGCACTCAAATTTATTGCTTATTGACGGTAAACAATAGGTTAAACACAGAATTTTGCCAACGGGTACTTAAGCGAGCACTAATTAACAATACATGGTCATGCAGCAGATATTATATTTTATTAAAATTGTATGTTACGCAGCACAAATATGTGCTGCTCACTATTTAACAAAATACCTCTATAAATCATAAGAGGTATACAATTCACCTCACGTCCAGTTGTATATCAATTTAACATTTAACTTATCTTTTTCAGGTGCAATTGAACAGAACGCCACAAATAACATTTGGAATTAAACATTCACCACTACTGGGACAACTGAAACCAATACAGTCAATACAGGATGCGAGTAAAACGCAGAATCTACAACAGGTTACTAGAGCCGTCGAAGTTAAGACAACAAATGTCCAGAATAATTTGGTCAACGAAAACGACGTACACAGAACAAGTCACACCATTGAAAACGTAACAAACGATAAATCGTCACAAAACATTGTAAACGAATCGCACGAAGTTAACACATACATTCAACGAACACGAACACCGGTAACTCAAATCAGAGCGGAAACTGATATAAGGAGTTCCACGGTTACCCCGGAACCAGTTGTAGAAACCTTGACGCAGGAAATTGTGTGGGTACCGGAAAAACCCATTCGACGAAATTCGTATACAATTGACAAATCGGATGGATCGGGATTTTTGGAGCATTATGAACATAGTGACGTGGTTCCAGTAGAAAACGGTGTGCGGAGAATCGCCGGCAGTGGGGAGCGCGGGGCGTCTTGCAGCCAGGAGACAAGTGAGGCGGTGATTAAGAGAAATGGCTTCGAACAAACCATGCAAAAGAACGTGCAGAATGAGAACGCACATGAGAAGAGTCAAACAGCTAGCGAGGAGGTGCGACAGGGTACAGAGGTGAAGCACCTCGCGAATGGAGGTATCGCAAAAACGACTACTACCACAACCGTGAGGAAAGTGGGCACAGCTGCAAAAACGGCAAAAGCAACGACCACGGTCACACGCACTGCGACTGCAGTGACGTCGCGTGACGTCGGCGCTAAGTAAACAACAGTTGCTCGCTGTATTAGATTCCTAGACTGCTTCCTTTTCCTTCTAGGGAAATACCTATTTAACTTTAAAAGGAATGCGCTCCTAAATTATTTCAATGAAGCATTAATTATTACTTTGCATCGTTAGTTGCTTGGCAAAAGTGCTTCGAATTGACTAAAAATCTTAACATAGATTTATTTGAGGGTAAGATAATAAGTAATTGTGTTCGATTGCAATCGTCCTCTCGCCGTTTTATACAAAAGATACCAACAATTACAAATGAATTCTTATTTCTTTGTAATGAGATGAGAAAATTTACATCTTGTTTAATTTTAATTGAGAACACAAATATTTTAAGTGATTAATTTATACTCACTTTTGTTACTAATGTTATTATTTTATAGCAAGTAATTATTGAAGATTTAAATAAAGTTTAATACATGATAAACTTGTGATTATTTTAAATCTGTCTCTAAAGTCTGTCTGTAAAGTCCAGTGCTTTACTATCATTACCACCCCTACCTAAAAACTACCTTAAATTGCCTAAAAAGTGGGGGTAATGCTTTTCTAGTGTGCAGTCAATAAAGTAATGTAGAGTGCCCATTCATGCACAAGTGCAAAGCTAACTATTCACAACAACAACACAATAAACTCAACGACAATACCACGACAACAATTAAATCTACGTCGCATTTTATATTCCGTGTCTAGTTGGATAGTCTAACTGACATTAATTTGATTACTACTTGTATAATTTTTGATACTGTATGCATCTAAGAGTTAAATGTGTAACCTAATTTTTAACACATTTGCTCATAACGTGCCTCTTATTGTGCCGCTTTTAGGCTCATAATCCTGGGTATTAAACACGCGTGTTTTATAACATTACGACACTCGTGTAGTTATGTATACTCGTATATCCCGATTAAGACACGTTGGCACTTTGCAGCAAGGTGTATGTATGGACTCGGCGCATTCTTAAATTGACCGGGTTATACAGGTTTGTTTTTAATTCTCGGCAAATGGATTCTTACTCGACTAAACAAATTAAATCCTTCTTGTGAATTAATTGATTATTTCTTCTTGGATATATTATAGAAACGTTTGATTTAGTAAAACCAATTACTTTTGATAACATTTTACATGAATTTATATTGAATACGAAAATATTTATATTATTTTGTATTGGCTGTTTAGAGATTTCATCTAAGCCTCGCTCGCTGCGGGCGTGCGCGCACAGTGTTTTATAGAAGCCGAAAAAGTGACATCCCCGTTTTATTACAAATTGCTGTAGTTTAGATCATTACAAATGTGAGACTAAAACTCCCACGTTTCTATTATGCGTAGTTTTTGAGAAATATTTTTTTGAAAATCTTGTTTCTGACACCCGGATATTACGAAAAAAGCATTTGCAAATTATTTAAAAAACTTTTCTGTTGTTCAAAATGTTGGACAATCCCTTCAAATATATACATTTAGAGGCAATTACGACCTCTCTAGGTACATTTGTTACAAAGATATTAATGATTTTATAGATTTTGGTATTTATTTTTTTTCTTCTATGTTCCACCGTAGTAGGACGCGATATTTGTATGACAGCTTCATTATTATGCCTTCTATTTACTCTATTTTTTACAAGTCCTAATTCCATGGAACATTTTATCTACAGTCAATTAAAAATATCGGTTAGGGCTGCCACTACCACTATCCAGATTTCCTGGATATAAAATTAACATAGTAAACACGGTATAGCACTTTTATGGGTAGTGAAGACATTATTAGGAACCTACACATATTAAATATATTTTTTTTTAGTTCAGTAATTATTTCTTAGCTATTGAGAATTTGTTTATATTGCCCTTCTCAATTACCTAGTGTTTTATTAAGTGATTTTTTGTAACAAAGTAAATAATAAGGTATGTAATACATATGTTATAAGATTATGTGCCTGTACATTTTTGTAGTTTGCTCTTTGTACAGTCGAAAAATCTGTACGCTCCACACTGGTTCCTCGCCCATACTAAGGTGCGTCAAAAATACAAAACATGTGATATTGCCAAATTTATTTCGTTAAGACTACTTAAACGAATACACATACCTATTTGAATGAAAAAATACTTCGTTTATAAATGGCTTTATTTGCTCCATACACCGTGTTTCGTAGCACCCCGTGCTGGGAAGAATATACATCGGCGTAGCACCTTAATTACTCGAAAAGTCGGATTAGAGCGGATTATTTCTGAATTGAATCGTATAAAGTAAGCTTTTACCTAACGGTTAATAATAATAACGACTGGGGGAAAAACCGGGATGTGTTTTGAAAGTCAACATGTAATTGACGTAAGTAAAATATTTGTGTAAAAATATTCTGCTTGCGTAGCAGCTAACTTATAATAATGTAAACCAATATTTCAAATATTTTTATATGAAAAATAATTGTACATACCTTGGGTCTGAATATCCATCACACAAAAAGTTCACGAGAATAATAATAATCCCAAGATATAGGGAAAACAACACGTGGTAATTACGTGAGTCACTGATAGGGCGATAGCGAACTGAAGACGCTTGCACTTTGAATGCCGATATTGGAATCAAATAAATTAGCTAATTGCACTTAATTTATATTTTTTTGTAGCTTAGACTTAGTAGTTACTTTAACGATGAGCCATGTCCTGATTATTAATACTTCGATTTTTGATTTTTGACGTATGAGGGAAACCACTGTGCGCTCTTACACTCAAGGACCATGACAAGACAAACCAACACAAGAAGCATGACAAGTCATTGAATGTCTTCTTTTACTTCCAGGCTCTCTGCCCCATCTAGCACCTCATGGTAGACACCTTCCCAAGTCACATGTAGCGTTTCATGGAAAATTTGTGCGAGTTTTAGTTCATGGCGAAATTAAAAAAACAAGTTTCTGACCAGGTATCATCTACGAACAAAAATAACATGGAAGCCGCATCTCAGTACTTCACCGTTAAATTTATTGGGACAGTTAGCACACAAACACAAATACACTTACATTTAAATAAGACGTTACGTATACAGAGCCTTTCTCCGAACATGACAAACCAAATAATAGTCATCTCTTTTACACTATTGTGAACACTTACGTGTACGTGAAATAGATAGATTGTCAATTACTACCAATCAGTAACATTATCCGCCAATGAGCTTCTTGCTGCACGCACTAGCAGCAGCCCGCCCAGCCAACGCCCGTTCACCGTTTGTCATTTATGGATAGGATTATGCCATACATTAAAGAGCCATTCAAATAATTAATGTATTATTTGTGCAGTTTTGAAGATACCAAATATGTTGGTTAGAATATTGTAATAAAATAAAACAGACTCAAGTTGGCATAGGTAATTTTCGTCAAACAGTATAATGTAAAGTTCCTTACCTATCAATATTTATAAAGGCTTGGCCACACAGAGTGCGCGACGCAACAACTGAACAATTGTTTTAATAAATAAAAAAGGTTTTTAATGTCACAATATATTTATTTTGTTTGAGTGTTTATTGTGTGTTACATACAGATTATTAACACACTACAGGTTATATAATTTACACCATATTTATAACATGAACGCGAGACAAATGACGCGGGAGACGAAGCAACACGAACGTTTCCGATTGTGCTCGAACTTAATAACAAAAAACCTACGATCGGCACTGCCGACCAGTCGGCCGATTAATAGGCAATTCAAAAACCCACGAGTCGGCCGACTAGCCTGTCGGCAAAATCCGTAGTATTTTTTTTTATACCACGACGGTGGCAAACAAGCTTACGGCCTGCCTGATGTTAAACTGGTACCGTCGCCTATGGACACTTGTGACTCCAGAAGTATCACAAGTGCGTTGCCGACCCTTTATTCACTTGAGGATTCGCTGTTTCGGCAGATAGAGACATGCAGGTCCCTCACTCCCAACACAGCGCACCCTAGGGAGCTCTGGCTACCTTACTCACCACCAGGAACACAACACCACATACTTCATCATGCAATAATATAGCAACACTACAAAGCAGTGGTGCTATTATGGCTGCGGTCTTCTGTAAGGTACTTCCCCAGTTGGGCTGCTCCACATACGAGCGAGATGACATTCCGCTGTGCCCTACCTCTCTTCTACCTATTTCATTTCATTTATTTCATTGTTAAGTCATGTAGGTACATACATTATAATTAAGGTGTTAAAATTCAATCTCCAACTAAAATCCAATAAGTTACCTAATAAAATTATCGACTTACTTCATTTGGCATAATATCATCCCTATAGACAAAAAGTGATCATATATTTTAAAGGTTTTACTGAAGTTATCGGTTTACTTACGCGTGAAAAGTGATGCCATTTTCCTTGGAATGGTCGGAATGGTTTTTGCACCACTTTACAACACATGAGGGCATCTTAAATTGGAATAAATCTTATATTTTGTTAGTAAAAGCATTCCCGACCGTCATGTCCATCACTCACTGACATCCCAGTCAAACTGAATTCGTATGCGGCACAGTTTGTAAGGACCGCCCACAGCGGCACAGTTTTCGTTGCGCTAGATTTGAGCGGACATAATGCTTCCATGTTATTTTTGTTCGTAGCTCGTACCGGGTTTGACGCACTCTCTGGATTTATGAAGTAACTGGATTATCTGTGAACTTCATTAAGATTTTCACACAAAAATAGAAAAAGAAACAGTTAATTTTGGGGGTTTCCAATTCTAAAAACTGAACATCAAAAATTTTTTTTTCGTCAAACCCATACGCGTGGGTTATCAATGGATATATAGGTCTTCAAAAATGATATTGAGGTTTCTAATATAATTTTTTTCTTAACTGAATAGTTTGCGCGAGAGACACTTCCGAAGTGGTAAAAAGGGGGGAAGGCCCTGTAACTTTTAAAATAAGAGAATGATAAAACTAAAAAAAATATGATATTATACATTACCATACAAACTTCCACCGAAAATTGGTTTGATCGAGATCTAGTACGTAGTTTTTTTGAATACGTCATAAATCGTAAACCGCAATTTATTTTACGGAACCCTTCATGGGCAAGTCCGACTCGCACATGGCCGCTTTTTTTAATAGTGCAGCATCCTAAACGCTGAAACTCGAAAGAAAATACAAATGAATTAAGAGGGCGCTCGTTTTTTGGTCAGGAATAAGCGAGAATGACGGATTTTTGACGTTGTAATTCTAAGAAACGGAGAGCTTTTTCTAGATCCTGATTACTTATTTGCATAGGTAAACTCCTCATATTGGTCCTAGCCGCCTCCAATTTACGAAGAACTGAATACTTTAACCGAAAATACCCGATTACCGACAGTAGTTTTCTGAAGAGAGCGCAGAGTCATAAGTTTGAGCCCCTAATACTCCATGATGTTATATGAGAACCTACTTGTTTTTTTCTATTTTCACTAGCGTAATGTGTTGCCATTGCGCCTAGCCGCCTCGAATTTTCCTTATTCTGCACGTATATATATGTTTTGTCAATTTTCGACCCTATGCTATATCTACGTAGCTGTTATGCATTTTTACCCACAAGTTTAGTCTTAATAAATCAAGTATAGAATCCAGACGCGTTTGCTTTAAAAATCACCTGCAATCCAAAGTGAACCTTATTATCTAAAGAACATGGTCCACCGAACCTAGGATGATTGACAGTGACTCGCGAAAATAATTGGTTTTAGACAAAATCGGTGTAATTTCGGTGAAATAGCGTTAAATACATGTTGAAATGTGTTTAAAACATTGAACAATAGTGTAACAATTGTGAATTGTGGCGAAAGAACGTTAAGGATCAAGACAATTTAGTGTTTTTTACAAAAACAGTTTCGTAATTTATTACGAGTGATTATCGGACTAAAGGACAAGGTGTATCGTGGAATCATAACGTTCGTGTTGCTTATAGACAGTGCAGTACATAGATTAAAATAGTGAGGCGTTGGTATATAGACGTTGTTGGACATTTTCGTGCGGCGCGCGCGTACCCTACGCGTAAAAAGTTAACAAAGAGTGGAACTTTCCTACAGTAACGTACTATTCTAATACAATCTACACTATTCTGCTATTACAATGGATCATATAGAAAAAAATATACTGATTCAAGCTGATAAATTAGACAAAGTGAAAAAGGCGTGTGTTAACTACAAGAAATCACCTAAGGAACGATTAACGGCTGGTTATCTAAAGGGCAGAATAGATACACTGGAAAAGTACTGGAAGGAGTTTTCGGCCGTACACGAAAAGTTAATCATATTGGTGCCAATGGATCAGCGTCAAGCAAATAACTATTTTGCGGACAATATTTTTGAAGAATTTGAAGAAGAGTATTACACGTACAAAGGCGAAATGATGTCCAAGTTAGATAGTTTGGTTCCGATAAACTGTGAGTCTAGACAAATATCTACTCCAAGCACATCTAGTGGTGAAGTAAAATTGCCACGCATTTCACTTCAATCGTTTAACGGTAACTACACAGAATGGCAGTCATTCCATGATTTATACGTGGCATTAGTGCATAACAATGAATCCTTACAAGATGTTCAAAAGCTACATTATTTGAAAGGCAGTTTAGTTGGAGAGGCAGAAGCATTATTGCGACAATTTTCAATCACTGCTGAAAATTATACAGAAGCTTGGTCAGTGCTGAAAAAACGATATTCTAATAAAAGATACATAGCAAACTTTGTTTTTAAGAAATTCTTTACACAGAAATCTGTATCTCAGGAATCAGCTAGCGCCTTAAGGCAACTATTGGACACTTCAGTGGAATGTATAAGCGCATTAAAACATTTGGGATTACCTACAAATCATTGGGACGCAATTATCAACTATTCAGTGGTGTCAAAACTGGACTCGAGTACCCATAAAGAGTGGGAAGAATTGATTAGCAGAGATGAGACGGACGACTTACCTACTTTTGACAGATTAAAGTCGTTCTTGGAGAATAGATTTCGTACGCTGGAGATGGTGGAACCTGCAAACAAAGGCTACAAACCGGTAAAAACTAAGATGTTTCATGTTACCGCGCCGAAAGAATTGAAGTGTACCTTTTGCAATGAAGATCATTATATATATCAGTGTAAACAGTTTTCTAAGCTATCTATTGAAGACCGATCCAGTTTCGTGCAGAAAAATAATCTCTGTTTTAATTGCCTGATACCGAACCACACTGTATTTAAGTGTAAACAAAGGACAACTTGCCAAATATGTCACAAGAAACATCATTCGTTATTACACCGAGATAAGAAACAAGCAAGTGAAGAAATGAACACGTCTGGAGAAACAAATAACAACAAAGAAGATAAAATACAAACATTAGTAGCGGCGCACACGTCGAGTGTCCCACAAGTATTACAACCTGGTCAAGCCATCTTGTTGGCGACAGCACTGGTGCAGGTCACATCCGAATCAGGACAGACCCACGTGCTTCGTGCTCTTCTGGACCAGGGTTCCGAGGCTTCCTTCGTGACCGCAAGGGCGGTCGAGTTGTTGGGTTTGAGAAAAACTAAAGTCAGCGGAGTGGTCTCTGGTGTTGGTGAGGACAATCAGATGTCAATAAAACATTTGGTAAAATTACATATTAAGTCAAGGTACGATACTTCCTTCTTTATTCATGTTAATGCTTATGTATTGAAGTCGTTAACCCGTCGGCTGCCAGCTAGGGAAATAAGAGGTTTTGTTTGGCCTCAGGTTAACGAAATAAATTTAGCTGATCCCACTTTTAGCATTCCAGGGAGGATTGATATTCTCCTTGGAGCGGACGTTTTCGGCGAAATCATAGACTCAGGTTTAATGAGAGGACCAGGCAACGTTATTGCACAAAAAACACACCTGGGTTGGATTTTGTCGGGAGGTACTAATACTACTAATCCGTCATGTACTGTTTCACAGCACATCACTA
Source organism: Epinotia brunnichana (assembly GCA_963854355.1). Taxonomy (NCBI): domain Eukaryota; kingdom Metazoa; phylum Arthropoda; class Insecta; order Lepidoptera; family Tortricidae; genus Epinotia; species Epinotia brunnichana. The sequence goes on along the minus strand of OY977940.1, from coordinate 17,886,096 downwards.
GTCTGCATGTTACACGACAAATTGAAGAGGACAATAATCTCCTGAAAAAGTTCTGGGAAGTGGAAACAGAACTATACACCAAGCAGAGCATGTGGACGAAGGAAGAAACAAAATGCGAAGAAATATATCAGCAAACAACAACGAGAGACGAAGACGGCAGGTATGTGGTACAGCTTCCTTTAAAGACAAATATAGCAGACACCGTGAAGTCATGTCGAAACACAAAGCATCAAGCGGTTATTAGACTGGAGCAACTGGAAAGGAGGTTCGCCAGAAATGAGCAGTTAAAAACTGAATACACAAGAGTTATACACGAGTACTTACAGCTAGGTCATATGAAGAAGGTTGAAACAGAGTATGAAAGTAATGCAATCTACCTTGCTCATCACCCAGTAGTCCGCCAGGATAAGGAGACGTCCAGGGTACGCGTTGTATACGACGCCTCATCTCAGGGCTCAAACGGATGCTCCTTAAACGACAGCATGATGGTGGGACCCACCATACAACCAGATCTGCGAAGTCTGATATTTAGATGGAGATCTCACAAAATCTGTGTTGTTGGCGATATAATAAAAATGTATCGTCAAGTGAGAATTAACGACAAACACACAGATTTGCACCGCATAGTGTGGCGTGACGACAAATCTGAAAGAATTGAGAGTTATAAGCTGCTGACGGTAACTTTCGGTACATCTGCGCCTAATCTTGCTGTACGAACTCTTCAACGCTTGGCTGATGATGAACAAGAAAATTACCCTCGAGGAGCGGAGGTAGTTAGAAACTCATTTTATATGGATGACCTCATGACAGGCCATGAGGATCTCGATGAAATGAAGGCTACCTGTAAAGAAATTGACAAACTGATGAAGGCTGGGGGTTTCCAGATGCAGAAATGGTCTAGCAACTCCGAGGAACTCCTCAATGATATGGTCGATTACACGAAGATTCCGGAACCTGTAAAAGACAAGAAAGAGATTAAATTAGATAAAGTTATAAAAATACTTGGGCTTACCTGGGATAGGAAAGATGATACCTTCCAAGTTTCAGTTAACTTACCAGCTAGCAGGGTCCCTGTAACAAAAAGAGTGATTTTATCTGATGTCGCTAGCCTCTTTGATCCTTTTGGATGGCTCTCACCTGTTGTGATAACTGCCAAAATTATGATCCAGAAATTATGGCTCTGTTGTCTGGAATGGGATGACGAGTTACCCTCCGATCTCGTGGATGAGTGGATGAACTACCGTGATGAACTTCATGAGTTGCAAACTGTTGAGATACCACGTTGGTTAAAGATGTCATCTCGCTGCAAAGAAGTGCAGCTCCATGGGTTCTCTGACGCTTCAACCCTTGCTCTTGCAGCCGTGGTTTATGTAAGGGTTGTAGATGAGCACGACGTGGTGCATGTCACCATATTGGCCTCAAAAACAAAGGTAGCACCTCTGAAACAATTAACGGTCCCGAAACTCGAACTATGTTCTGCAGTTTTATTAGCAAAGCTGTTGCATGATATTTCTGATTTGTTGAACATACCCATGGACCGAATCTACGCTTGGACAGATTCGATGGTGGTTCTGTCATGGTTGCAGTCACAACCAAGCCGCTGGCAACTATTTGTTGGTAATAGAGTGTCTGAGATTATCCAGAATATAGATAATGATAGGTGGAGGCACGTTAAGTCTGCGGATAACCCTGCTGATCTCGCATCAAGAGGCGTTAAGGCAAGTGATCTGACAAATAATGAACTTTGGTGGACTGGGCCTGCATGGTTAAAGACCAAGGACACTGAGATTCTAAGACCTACATCAATTCCAAGCACAGAATTAGAGAGCAAGAAGTCGTTTCACACTCTGATACAAGACACTCCCATTTGGGAGAGATTTTCATCAATGCTCAGGATGAAAAGAGTAATAGCTCAGTGTAAGAGATTTTTAGATTATAAAAACAAAAACAGAAGATGCGATATCTTGAGTGCTGCTGAAATAAATGATGTTGAAGCCAGCTGTGTAAAGTACTATCAGAAATTAATATATGGACAAGAAGTTGAAGATCTAAAGAAAGGTAAAGTTAGAAACAAAAGTTCTTCGATCGAACTTACTCCGTACTTGAATGACAATAATTTGCTGAGAGTTGGAGGGCGATTAAGTGAAGCGAACTTGCCTGATAACGCAAAGCACCCGATCATCATCCCAAGCAAGCAGCATGTTACAAGATTAATAATTTTGAATACACTTCAAGAAAAACACAAGTGGTACGACGTAGTACCGTCACCCTGTATAGGAGATATTGTTATCATAAAAGAAGAGGACTTACCACCAGCCAAATGGCTGCTAGGAAAAATCACCGCACTGCATCCCGGACCTGATAGCTTAGTACGTGTCGCAACAGTCCAATGTAAGGGTGATCACAGTTTAAAAAGACCGTTGTCAAAATTAATATGTCTGCCAAAAATGGCCGACTATTAAATTACATCTTTGGTGTAAATACTGAGCTATGGTGGGCGGTTAAATTTATTTTGTATTTTAGTCATACATTTTAGTGTAAAAAGTGAAGCTGGCCTACTGTAGTGGTTACACATTCAGTACATAAGCACAATGTTATTGTAATGATAATTTTGCTCAAACATACTTAACAAAGCTGATCAGCTTGTTCTTAACTTAATTGAAAATGATGCATATGAGAAATGTTCATACTTACCTACTGTATACTATGTAAGTTACCATCGGATTAATATTGCTAAGAAAATGTTATACTTACATGTTTAAACATATGTTAATTAAGTTGTAATAACTTTATTATCATTATATACCTATCATGTTTTTACTCATCTAGATAAATTCATACCGTTTGTACGTAACATGAACAATTTATGTTTGTTATTAAAACATTTTCTAGAATAGATATTAAGTTCTACCTATAATGCTAAAGGTCATCCATAAAACAAAACAATTACAGTCCATTAAAGCTAGATCGATAGAATATAAGAATGTTGTTATGGTTGACATTCCTTACAATTATTGTTAGAAAGTAAGCAAACATATTTTCTTTTTTTTTATGAATGCCCTACGAGGGTAAGCGAATATTAACTTCGCGACGCAAGCAGTAACTAGTAATACTTTGATCGAATATTAAGTATTATCAGTCTCGTTTTGTTTTGGCTTGCACTAACGTCGCTTAAATTTGTTATTGTAAATTATGGTGAATGTTATTTGAGTGAATTGTTTCGTGAACTTAAGATTATTACCTACTGATAAATGGTGTATTACCTAAGTAATGTAATGTTTGTGCTCGTGATATGCCTGGAATGCATCAGTTCAAGAAACAGTTCGCGTAAGTTTTAGGTAAACTAGTTTGTATAATATCAGTTAAAAACTGTTGTTTTTGGTGGGCGGAATGTTTTGTCAATTTTCGACCCTATGCTATATCTACGTAGCTGTTATGCATTTTTACCCACAAGTTTAGTCTTAATAAATCAAGTATAGAATCCAGACGCGTTTGCTTTAAAAATCACCTGCAATCCAAAGTGAACCTTATTATCTAAAGAACAATATATGTAAACTGTTCTCAATTACACCATATTTGTCAACAAAATCGTACTGAAAACTCAAGGATTTTCTCATTATTGTTGAATAATTTTTGTATTGAATCTTACACAACATTAAAGTTCATGCTTGTACCAACAAGATCCAGTCCAAAAAATATAACTTTTGTCAAAATTTATATTTATAAATAATTATTCAAAACTAGTATAAATTTACCGTCGCGCGGGAATTTATCTCAGTACCGGCTGAATAGCCCTCCTAGACAGACGTGTAGTGTGTTTATTTGTGGCTATTCACGAAGCTAACCGGCCACTCTTCAGATAAAATAATATTATTTTGATCTCCGACTAGGCATAGTTATTACCAACCTCGGGGTCAAACTATACTGGGGATACATTCGTGAGGCTAATCGAGACAAGTTATGAATTGCATAGCTGCCATATATGACGTAGTGTAGCGAAAAGGCTCAAACCCACCGGATACGTAACATTTAAAATTGAACCTTCTACCTAAAACAAAAGTCATACATTTCAATGGTGATGTCTTGTGGGTTGGATCCTTTTGTCTAAACTACGCGTTCTATAGTCAATTATTATTGTACGAGTGATCGTGATACTTGATAGATTTAATTTATTTACTTGTTACTATCAGTCCACCTTGTTAGTATGTATGTATGTATGGGAGTTTGGGTGAAATCTTCAAATTAGGTACAATTGCGTATCTTCGGTGACATAATATCATAGAGCTGGTCTGATGATGGAGTCGGAATAAGGTGGCCATAGCAACTCCTAAACTCAACAAGATAAAGCCATCGAATTTGGGCTCATTTATTTGGTCATGGCACGGCAAGACTTTGGTGCTGGATGATTTCCAGAGTCTGATGCTGATGATGGAGTCGGAAGGTGGCCATAGCAACTCCTAAACTCAACAAGATAAAGCCATCGAATTTGGGCTCATTTATTTGGTCATGGCACGGCAAGACTTTGGTGTTGGATGATTTCCAGAGTCTGATGATGGAGCTATAAGGTGGTCATGGAACTCCTAAACTAAACTAGATAAACCCATCTAGTTTGAGCTCATCTGTTTTGTCTTGGTAAACACTTTGGTGATGGATGATTTCCAGGATCTGATGATGGATGATTTCCAGGATCTGATGATGGAAGGTGGTCATGGGAACTCCTTAACTAAAATAGATAGACCTATCTTGTTTGGGTTTGTGTGATTTGTCTGTACAAGTACCCACGAACCAGCGACATAATATGCAGGGTTATTGAAAATAACAAGATGAATAAAAAACTTTTCTGATGCGATCGCGCAGAGAAACTCCCAGCATAGCATAGCATAGGCTCAAAGTCACTCAAAGGGCAATGGAGAGCCATTGCCCTTTGAGTGACTTTGAGCCTTCTTATGCTGCCTTTAGTAAGCGACCACGTTTCCGTGCCATATGTCATCACTGGCAACACACACTGGTCAAAGACGAAATGGACGAATTGGACGAAAAGATGTGCCGTAGCTTCCCGAATGCTGTCCAGCCGAGTCGGATTCGACGATTGACCTTCCCTTCGACATTTCCGAGTATCACTCTTTATTTCGAAATAAATGTTTAAAAAACCGGCCAAGTGCGAGTCGGACTCGCGCACGAAGGGTACCATACCATTATCTATATCTTTAAACGGCAAAAAAATTGTTGTATAGGAACCCCCTGTAGCCTAGTTAGTAACTTGGTAGTGACTCTGCCTACGAAGCTGGAGGTCCCGGGTTTGAATCCCGGTAGGGGCATTTTTATGTGTGATGAGCACAAATATTTGTTCCTGAGTCATGGATGTTTTCTATGTAATTAAGTATTTATTTATCTATGTAAGTATGTTTATCGTTGTCTAGTACCCATAGTACAAGCTTTGCTTAGTTTGGGGCAAGGTCGATTTGTGTAAGATTGTAAAAGAAAAAGAAACAGATAAAAGCTAAAATAAAAATAAAATTATGTATTCTGTTTTTTAGTATTTTTTGTTATAAATAGCGACAACAGAAATACATCACATTTCAAATCTCTATCTATCACGGCTCATGAGATACAGCCTGGTGACAGACGGACAGACAGACGGACAGCGGAGTCTTAGTAATAGGGTCCCGTTTTACTCTTTGAGTACGGAATCCTAAAAAGTGACATAGGTTTTATGCTCAGAACATAAAAAAAGGGAGAAGTGCCCGTACTGCTTAATTTCAACCAAAACCGATGTCCCCAGTTTTCTCCCACCGCAGCGCCCACAGGCACACACATTGAACCGTGTAAAAACAAAGACTCGGGCGTTGCCAGTGAGTCTACGGCAACATGCAAACAAGGGCTGTGATTGGCTTAAACGCACTACACTAGGGGGGCGACAAACGTTAAAATTATGTTTTATCGACATTGATATTAAAATTAATATTATGTTAAGATATTGATGGGCAACAACTTCAACGACATGGTAAGTTTATGTGGTGGTATTTAAACTTCTAGCTACAAGTTTAAATAACACGGGTTGTTAACTTACCATAAATCGCAAAAGTAAAAAATATTGACGAATACCTACAGAGTAACATAAACGGCTTTTTATAAGTTCGTGTTCACATACATTTAAAACTCTGGTCACATCGATATTTTTGAGCTGTAGGTACCAGGCCGATCCGACTCGCATTTTGGCGCGAAATAATATGTCCATTACTCATATTACGAGATTTAAGGCTAAGGGCGAGTATCCACCAAAGATGTGCGAAGATGTGTTACCATACATTTTACACCTAGGTTTCAAGCAAGCGAGGTGTCAAATATTCGAAAAGTGTACGGCTCTTATTAAGTGGTTGGAAACATTTTTCTTGAAAATGTTACGATTTTATCGATTTTATCGATTACGCGTAAATTGTAACTGCACTTTGGCACCGCTCTAGTTTGCGACGCCAAGCAGCGGCCGTACTACTAAAAAAATCAAGCATCGTCCATATCCATAGTGGTTTAAGGTGAAGCAGCTTCAGAAAAGTTCCAAAATGGGCTTGGAAATTCCTACTTCATTACGCGAAAACTACATAAAATGTAACGGTTTCTTATTTAAATGCTATTTGAAGATATTTGCTACAATTATATAATGCCCAACACACGATTTGATTAATTTGCCTCGATGAATTAGGCTCGCAAAGTTAGCTCTGATTGCGCGTTTTTCGGTAGGTCGAGTTGACTAAAAACCAGAACCATTTTTTTGCTAGTCAATGTTCAGTATTTATTTTTGTATCCTTTTATTCCTTATTATATATTTGACAACGTAGTAGGCTAATTTTATTTTTAATTAACGTAAATTAGTAACATTAAGCACATAAATATAAAATCTCGCTCAAAACGGATGCGCGTAAGTCATTCGTTTGAATTTTAGTAGGCAGATGGCCAAGGGGCCTCGGGCTGGACGGACGTCTGTCGCGATTTTTTGCATTTTGACAACTGTAAAATTCGCTAGTTTAATACCAGCTGTTAGAAAATAATACGTTTTCAGGGAGAATTAATAGGGTGTCATGTGGGTGGATAGACGTTTAAAATAGATTTTCGGTCATTTTTACAATTTGTTCTAATTTAAAACACAAAAGTTCGTTCACAAACCCTACGATTACAACCCGATTTTTCATATTTCTCATCTTAAGATCCCGTTATTAATGAAAGAAGTTCGAATACGTTTCTTTAGAATGTGGAATATTTTTTTATCACACGGGTCACATTGTCTAGTACGGTTTATGTGCGATACATCTCGCTGCCCCAATATTATAGGGTTCTATGTTACATTGTCGGGGTACTTCAATTTAGACCTAGTGTCACTCTGACAGACTTCAAATTTCAAGTTGATAAAAGTGCAACATAGAACCCTATAATATTGGGGCAGCGATCTGTCATATAGAAAGATTTGACATTTGGCATTTACGCTGTCTTAGGACTTAGATATATCGTTTTCAATAAAATAATAATATATTAAATACAATGAAAATCGTAAAGTGTACAAACTATAACGATTATGATAGTATATTGTGATCCGCTGTAATAATGACGCCATCCAGTTAAATCCCCTGCAGTTCCAACCAATTGAATGTGGAAAGACATTGTCAGAATATTCCTACCCATCCATATACCTACTCGGAATCTGCAAGCATGATGTAATTTGTGTTTATTGTGGTCAAATCAAGACGGATTATTGTCACCCAATTGGATACAGTTCTTCAAGATACCTCCTAACTACACTTCAACTCTAAGTTTTGAACACATTCACTGCCCAGAATATCTACGCACTACAAGGAGCGATGCCTACGGCGTAGGCGCCCGCTAAGCGGGTTCATGGCAGACCTGAGTGAGAGTTTGAAAGTCAAGTGAGGAAGAAGAAGTAGTAAATAATTATAATAATTAATATGCCTAAACAGTAAAGTATTCCATTGCATAATATATAGTTTTGCATAATTTTGTTGCCTAACATATTTTTTTACCTACAAATAATGAAGTAGGATGATTTTATTGTATGATGTTATTTACATTGAATGATATACTTTTTAGTCTTGTGGTATAAAACATTTCTACTAATGAAGAATTTGTTTCATTTTCTTTACCTACTCTGAGGCTAAAGAATTCACTAGAACAGACATATTTAGATTAAGTATGCTGATTTTGTAATCTGCTTGCGTCTTGGTCAAGTGCGAGTCGGACTTGTGCACGAGGGTTCCGTACCATACTCGCAAGATTTCAAGCCAATTAGCATGTCTAGTTTAACGTAGATGGGACACACGGAGCGTTATTATGAATCGATTGACACCTTATTAATCGGTTCCGTATCTAAAACGCTATGGTGGAATTGGTATGCCTATCCGGAATAGCACGTTCCCGCTGCCGCTCGCTGCTTAGCCAGAAACTCATGGCCAGGCCTTTAAAGCTTTATGGGAAGGATATAATGATGTGACGGATCTTGCCAATGAGAATACAATTAGGTAGCTAAAATCGACTTCCGAGCTATGTTTACAATTTGGCACCTTATACCTTTGTGATAAGGCGAAAAAGAAAAATATTCTATATATCATCTTCATTATCATATCAGCCGAAAGACGTCCACTGCTGGACATATGCCTCCCCAAAAGAGTGCCAAAATGACCGGTCCTGCGCCACCCATTCTATATATAGTAGTATAGAATATATAATTTTTTCGCCTTACCAGCTAAGTCTCATATCTGGGAAATTCTTTTTCTCTATTTTCACCCAAGCAGAGCTCAGGTTTATATGTATGTATGTGATACATACATATATAGTATAAAATGGCATATCATTTGTAATCCTATGCGTACAAAAGAAATATGAGTAAATAAAATACATTACTTACAAGCAGGAATCGAAATCGAGGGGCCATCCAGGAAGTACGGCAGTCAGTACAATTATCAAAGAATTATTATTAGTACAATTTTTTTATACCATGTATTTTGCAAACAAACACACGGTTTGCGAGATATCGAAGCCTATGGACGCTTGCTACTAAAGAGGATTCACACATTGGAGGATGCTTAGGGTTCATTTGAATTAACTCACAGATATTCACTAGTTTACGATATAATATTGCTTACCTATATTATTCTTTGTAGATATAGGTCAGTAGAAATCGACACAAAATAGGCTTAAATCGCAAGGGCATGGTTTTTCGGTATATTGAACCGATATATAGTTAGGATAGTGTGAACACGAAAATTTGGTTTAAAAGTCATAAACTATGCTACTTTGACCATCAAGCTGTAGTACACTTTAAAATATAAATAAATTTAAAACAATTTGAGTTAAGCCACAGGTCTATAAACTCAAGCGATGGCCCTTCAAAGATAGTCTATTTTCCCGAAGATTGTCAATTTTAAGTCATGGTCCCGTCCGGATCAAAATATTGGCAAAATCCCTCGTCCAATGAGAAAAATTGTTGGATATAAAGTTTTGTTGATATGTAATTTTCTTTCATACAAACCTTATATAAATTCTGTAAGACTACACGCACAATCTTGAAAATACGAAAAAAAGGTAAGAATAGCTTTTTTGAAGAATTGAGTGCAAAAGGCCTTCGAGTACCAAGTATCAATGGAAAAAAGCAATAAATAATCATCATCATATCAGCCGAAAGACGTCAACTGCTGTACAAAGGCCTCCCTCAAAGATTGCCACAATGACCGGTTCTGCGCCACCCGCATCCAGCGGACTCCCGCGACCTTCACCAGGTCATCAGTCCGGTCCCCACCCGAGAAACTTTCTGCCCCAACGGCCATCGGTTCGACGTGATTTAGGTTTAGATTTATTTCTTTCGAGATAAAAATTACAATATAGGTCCTTATCACGATCGTCAATAATAAGTAATAAAAATAAAATAATATTCATAATGTTAATACACAAAGTGGAAATTGTATCTCCAATTAAGGATTGTCATTTAACAACTAATAGACACTTACTATTGAACAGAAATAAACAATGTCAATTTATGCATTAGGTACCTAAATTTAAAATTTGAATATTCAACATAAATGTTACACAAGAAATAATATCAAATGTGCAATGTGGCGGCGCCAATACCTACACATTATTATTAATTTTACTCATTTACTTTATTTATTTTTAATATACAACCACACATTTTTGAACGCATCCTATTACAGACCATACCTGGCAACTTTCCTTCACCCCCACCCCAAACCACAGTGCACTAAAAATACCCATCGCGCGCGCGCTAACGCTCAATCAAAAACTATTGAAAAAACTCAAAAATCCTACAAGTGTGCATACAAAAACCACAAGTGATTACCGAAGTACAAGTGTTTACTGTGAAATAACAAAATTCTTTATTGTATGCTGAAACACGAACGCAATACTGGATTGCCGGCTGGCGCCGATTAAAAGGTTTGTCCCGCCGCACCACAATGTGCCCCGCCCTCTGCCTTTTAAAAGCAATACGGAGGGCTATAAATCATGTAAAAACGATAATTACTTTTTAATTTACAGAATCCTTTTGGTTTGGTTCAGCTAGAAGTTTTTCTTCAGGTTTTTCCACGCTTTCTTCCTCAGGTTCTTTCAGTTTTTTGAGTTCGTGTTGTGCCTGGGCTTTCTCAAGATCGTTCTCGTCATCGCCTATCGAAATCAAAGCGATGATTTCGAATAATTTTCCTGAGCAAATTAAGCATAGAACTGAGCATTTGAGCTTAGCTCTCTGCTAGTTGGTGGCAAATGTGCATGCAAAGCCCTTTGAATACCTATACATTTGTCAGTATAGTAACACCAAATGTCTCATTATTTGATAATCAATTTTTACCTATTTTAGTGTTTTCGAGATTGTGATTGAATTATTAGTCTCACAGACCTCTCTGTGTTTTAATGAAAGCAAATTAAATTGAGTATAACTTTATTAATAATATTTTTTTCTCATAGCGCGAGGGATTTATGATTATGTTTTGGTCCAGACAGGGCAATTTAAAATCGACGAAGTTCGGAAAAATATATAATTTTCGAAGGGCAATAGCTTCGTCCCCTTAGAGCTTACAGATTTGCAGTTTAATTCAAATAAAATTGTTGGAATAGGGAACTTGCATCTTTTTATTTTATTGCGAAAATCAAATGTATAATTTAGCATTAAAACAACTGTAGCACTAAAACTTTCTTATGATTTATTTTTCTGATTTTATATGCATTTGAAATCTGCACGCGCCAGCACCCCCCCAAAAATGCTCTATATTAAACTGGCTTATGCTATGACGTCACAAAATATATTCTCGGCGCGTTTACTATGGAGTAAGTCATTAATTTGCAATTATCTCCACAACATTTGCGTTTAAGTCTATACTTGTCATACAAAATATAATTTTCTGTGCCAATTCAATATTCTGTGTAACTGTTATGTTATTTTATCGAAACAATAATATTTTTTTTTCGTCATTTTAACGTGAGATAAAACTAATACAATCGTTTTTTTTTTCTTCTGTATGATATTTCTACGTATATCCGCATCAATTGAGTGCCATTTATTCGAAATTGAAGTCCCATGCAAGTTCCCCATTTTAATCAACTTTAAAATTCAGGCGTAAATGTAAAAAAAGTCCTAAAATTTCGCAGTTTTACGCGTGTCGCGCAACTGGCACAAGCTTTTCGAAGTCGCAAATTTGTGTCTACACTACCCTAACTGATCCATAAAACAAAACCAAATAAGTTACTGACAAAATTAACCTACATACAAACAGGTGAAGTTAATATAAAGCTTGTAAAAACCAGAACTACATCGTGCTTTGCGATTTTAATGTCGAATTCTATAGTCCTAACAACGCATCGCTTTGAACCAGGTTCATTGGATGTGGTACTGGAGAGCACCGAAAGTTTTTATGATCTTCATGAATATACAAATGACTTCCACATAGCACTAACAAATTACTATAATTATGTTATAAGTGTCTACCCTTTGATGTAGGTATCACCATCCTGCGACTACATTACTCACTTTCGGTTTGCTGACGACACTACTTACCGTACATCACAATCATAGAGGCACCAGGGGGTGTCAGTGACAGTGATTAAAGAGTACTAAATACGTATTAATATATGTAGGTACGAGTTTATTAGGTCTATTTAGTATAATTATATTCTAGCCTGATATTGGTTTACGGGTATACCTAATACATTGGTGTTACACTTTCATAATAACACTTACAACAGCAGCAGAAACCAAATGTATAATTATGTTTTAGGACGGTTTTTTATACTTAGTATTATTTGTAGTACCTACTTTTTTGCATTCTCACACTATAAAACTAAGGAGCAAAATAAGGATTACCTAATATAGATACCTACCCAGTAACGTACGAATAGGTACGTACCAACAAGGCTCGATCATTCTGACTGACGTGATCGCTTAATGGCCCCTCTATTTTGATGAGTTGAGACTTGAGAATTAAACTGAATTTTCAAATTTAATTATCCATCCAGGCTCAAGCCCCCCAAAAAGCCAGTTCGATCTGAGTCCTTACCATAATGTTACCCCTTTTGTCAAGCAGTGTTAATAAATTTTCGATTGCTTATTTTCATGAAATTTTGCACCTTAGCGAAGACCGAATAGAGTTGCTATGACATTGCCAATCTAAAGACTAATCTATTGACTTATCAATAGTACATATTTCATATACCAAAATGTACCTAAGAAACATACGCATAATCATCGCAGAATAAGGAAATGTCAACAAGTCTGACATTTTTCAATAAGATGTTTTGACAATTTCACTTTCTGTATGGAGGTTGGTGACTGATTTACATGTATAATATCACGAAAGCAAAAAAATACCGAGGTCAGTGACCTGTCACAGTAAAGTGAGATAGTGTGCGTGAAATGTAGCGGTGTGTGTTTCTGGGGAGAATTACGATAATGATGCGCCGCCTAGTAGGTTTTTAGTGTCGCGTATGTAGCTTCACCCGAGATGCCTCACCTTAATACATTGCGCCGTGGTTTACTGTATTGAACGTTCAATGTACAACGCATAGAACAAAAATATGCTTTTTCGTTCGATATGTTAGTTCGATCCCGAGAAATGATGCGGCGTTGCGTTTATTTATTAAAATATTAGTTTTTACTGACTTAAGTGAAAATACTAATACTCACATGTGGTGCGTGACTCCACCACCATTCATGTAGGTTTTAGTTTCATTCCTATTTTTGCATGTAACCACGCTACAATTCGGCATTTTGAGTAAACGTGGAAAAACATTTCAGATTCACGGCAAATTGCGACTAACATGCGGTGGGCAGTGACATGCCCATTTGGCCATGTCGCACCGACACGCGCCAAGGCACCGTTTCATATATATTCCTTTTAATCATCTGAGGTTTTAGGCTTTTGAATAAAATCACGCATTAATTAATTGTATTCTAGATAAAAAGCTGTGTTTGTATAATTTATAATTTTCAGTTCCTTTGGTAAGAAACGGACATAGCAATTTCTATGAAGGGCAGTTTTTTTTTACTGTCCATAACAAAAACATTTTCTTCAAGAAATGAATACGTAAGTACCCAGTAATTTCCTAGTAGTGGGTCTACTGGTATAATTTCACTACATTACTATATATAAATAAGACTCAGATAACATGCAAACTATTAATATCCGTAAAACAAATTATTATTCTTATTACTGACAACTTTAAAACTCGTTAGTTTATTTTATACTAAAAAAACGAAACTAAATATACTTTGTCATATCATAGTATTTTAATACAAATAGAAAACTTGTGCTCAAAAATCAAATACTTACTTTATTCAAGTTATCTAACTTCGCTAACATGATGTTCTAGAACATCATGTTAGCGAAGTAATACTTACCACTTTTAAGTGCAAGTATCAATATCGGTCACGGAGTGAATTCCAACGGTGCGCTATACAGATATTTGCATCGGCAAGCTCCGCGGTTAGTTCTATCCCGATCGCACTTACATATAGCTAGAAAGGGACGGCACCCGCGGCTGGTGCGATCTCGCTGTGATTGTGGGGGTTAGGTACGTTTGTGTGGGTGGTAGTAGTATTTACACACACAAACGCACTACGCGTGTCAAAATACCGAATTCTGAGCGAGCGCTTTTTTGAAGAGCACTCTTAACTGCATTATCTATACATATAATAAAGCTGAAGAGGGTCGAAAGTCTGTACATGGAAGATATTCGAAAAAAAATTTGCTAGGGATACTTAAAATCGATAACAGAACACGTTCCTACAGTTTTTAGAATTTTTGTCTGTTTGTCTGTTTATCTGTTTATCTGTTTATCTGTTTGTCTGTTTATGTGACCGCGCATCACGTGAAAACGGCTCAACCGATTTAGATGAAATTTGTTATAGAGATAGTTTGAGTCCTGGGAAAGGACATAGGGTAGTTTTTATCCCGGAAATTAACCCCTAAAGGGATGAAATTGGGGGTGGAAGTTTGTATGGAGCTACTTAAACCGCTGCACGGATTTAGATTAAATTTGGTGTATAAATAGTTTGAGTCCCGGGAAAGGTCAAAGGATAGGTTTTATTCCGAAATTTTTTCCCTTAGGGGGTAAAACGGGGGGGTGAAAATTTGGATGTAGCCCATTTTGATAAAATTTGGTTCAGAGGTAGTTTAAGTTCTGGGAAAGGACATTGGATAGTTTTATCCCGGAAATCTTCCCCTAAGGGGGTGAAATGGGGGGTGAAATTTTGGATGGAGTCCGTTTAGATCAAATTTGGTAAAGAAATCGTTTGAGTCCCGAAGAATGACAACGGATACTTTGAATCCCGAAAATCATCCCCTGAGGGGATGAAATAGGGGTGAAAATGTGGAAAAATCCTATTTAGTTAAAATTTGGTAAAGAGATAGAAGGAGTCCCAGGGAAGGAAAATGCATAGTGTTTATCCTGAAAAATCATCTCCTAAGGGGGTGAAATGGGGAATGAAAATTTAGATGGAACCTAATTACGGTATAGCGAGTTGGAGTCCTCGGGAAGCACATAGGACAGTTTTATCCCAAAAATCATCCCCTAAGGGATTGTAATTGGGGGTGAAAGTTTGTTTGTGACTCATTTTGATGAAATTTGGTTGATAGATAGTTTGAGTCCTGGGAAAGGACATATGATAGTTTTAAATTCCAGAAATGGGGTTTAAACCCCTGATGGGGTGAAATTGAAGGTAAAAATTGTGATGTAACCCATTCAGATGAAATTTGGTATAATGATAGTTTGAGTCCCAGAGAATGACAATGGGTAGTTTTAATCCCGAAAATCATCATCTAAGGAAGTGAAATGAGGGGTGAAAAATTGTATGGAACCCATTTACGGTAAAGCGATAGTCGGGAGTCCTGGGGAAGGACTTATGATAGTTTTTATGCCAGAGATCATCCCCTAAGTGGGTGAAATGGGGGTGAAAATTTGGATGGAAAATTTGGTAACTATAGAGATAGTTTGAGTCGCAGAGAAGAACAACGGATAGCGTTTGTCCCGAAAAAAATCCCCCAAGGGCATAAAATAGGGGGTGAAAATTTGAATTTGGATGAAATTTGGTAAAGAGATAGTTAGGGTTTCGGGGAAGGACATTGCATAGTTTTTATACCGAAAATCATCAAAGAGGGTGAAATGAGGGGTGAAAATTTGGATGGAACCCATTTAGATGAAATTTGGTTTAGAGTTAGTTTGAGTCCCGGAGAATGACAACGGATAGTTTTTGTCCCGGAAATCATCTCCTAAGGGGGTAAAATGTGGGGTGAATATTTGTATGGAGCTACTATACAACCCATTTAGATAAAATTTGGTATAGAGGTAGTTAGTAGGCGCGGCGTTGGTAGGCCCCCCACAAGGTGGTAAAGGACCTGGTAAAAGTCCGCTGGATGCGGGTGGCGCAGGATTGGTCACTTTGGAACTCTTTGGGGGAGACCTATGTCCAGCAGTGGACGTGTTCGGCTGATATGATGATGATGATGATAAAGATAGTTTGAGTCTCGGGGAAGGACATATGATAGTTTTCATATCGGAAATCTACCCCTAAAAGGGAAATGGAGGGTGAAAGTTTGTATCGAGCTACGATATAAACGACTTCTACGCGGACAAAGTCGCGGGCAAAAGCTAGTATACATTATATGTAGTATATACTCTATTATAAATATATACTCTAGTATAAACTCTGGTCACATCGATATTTTTGAGCTGTAGGTACCAGGCCGATCCGACTCGCATTTTGGCGCGAAATAATATGTCCATTACTCATATTACGAGATTTAAGGCTAAGGGCGAGTATCCACCAAAGATGTGCGAAGATGTGTTACCATACATTTTACACCTAGGTTTCAAGCAAGCGAGGTGTCAAATATTCGAAAAGTGTACGGCTCTTATTAAGTGGTTGGAAACATTTTTCTTGAAAATGTTACGAACACATTAACTCTTCTCTGTACAGGAAACCAGTTAGGACCTCTGCCAGTAGCATCTATCCATTTTTTTAGTACCTACTCGGATTCTTTGGAAAACTGTAATAAGAAACCGAGATTTCTTCTTCAATTATCACATTTCAAATGAAAGTAAAAAATACTCATTTAAAATAAATTATTGGTAATAACAACTTTAAATGTGATATTATTACTAATAATATCACATTTAAAGTTGTTCTGAAGCCATTTGCAACTAAATTATACACTTGTACATAAAATTTTAATATGTCTATTTACCGTTCATACTGAAACTTAGTGAAAATCTTATTAGTAGGTACCGTAAACATTTTGTGCCTTTTAATCTTATTAGTATGTTATTAGTTACCTTTAAGATAGGCACCCAACCAAAACAAGTAATTAAATAAAATAAAACAGCGAAAGTAGTCGAAATAAAATAACTAGTATGATATCGTACTTCTATTTTATCGATTACGCGTAAATTGTAACTGCACTTTGGCACCGCTCTAGTTTGCGACGCCAAGCAGCGGCCGTACTACTAAAAAAATCAAGCATCGTCCATATCCATAGTGGTTTAATACATTGCGCCGTGGTTTACTGTATTGAACGTTCAATGTACAACGCATAGAACAAAAATATGCTTTTTCGTTCGATATGTTAGTTCGATCCCGAGAAATGATGCGGCGTTGCGTTTATTTATTAAAATATTAGTTTTTACTGACTTAAGTGAAAATACTAATACTCACATGTGGTGCGTGACTCCACCACCATTCATGTAGGTTTTAGTTTCATTCCTATTTTTGCATGTAACCACGCTACAATTCGGCATTTTGAGTAAACGTGGAAAAACATTTCAGATTCACGGCAAATTGCGACTAACATGCGGTGGGCAGTGACATGCCCATTTGGCCATGTCGCACCGACACGCGCCAAGGCCCCGTTTCATATATATTCCTTTTAATCATCTGAGGTTTTAGGCTTTTGAATAAAATCACGCATTAATTAATTGTATTCTAGATAAAAAGCTGTGTTTGTATAATTTATAATTTTCAGTTCCTTTGGTAAGAAACGGACATAGCAATTTCTATGAAGGGCAGTTTTTTTTTACTGTCCATAACAAAAACATTTTCTTCAAGAAATGAATACGTAAGTACCCAGTAATTTCCTAGTAGTGGGTCTACTGGTATAATTTCACTACATTACTATATATAAATAAGACTCAGATAACATGCAAACTATTAATATCCGTAAAACAAATTATTATTCTTATTACTGACAACTTTAAAACTCGTTAGTTTATTTTATACTAAAAAAACGAAACTAAATATACTTTGTCATATCATAGTATTTTAATACAAATAGAAAACTTGTGCTCAAAAATCAAATACTTACTTTATTCAAGTTATCTAACTTCGCTAACATGATGTTCTAGAACATCATGTTAGCGAAGTAATACTTACCACTTTTAAGTGCAAGTATCAATATCGGTCACGGAGTGAATTCCAACGGTGCGCTATACAGATATTTGCATCGGCAAGCTCCGCGGTTAGTTCTATCCCGATCGCACTTACATATAGCTAGAAAGGGACGGCACCCGCGGCTGGTGCGATCTCGCTGTGATTGTGGGGGTTAGGTACGTTTGTGTGGGTGGTAGTAGTATTTACACACACAAACGCACTACGCGTGTCAAAATACCGAATTCTGAGCGAGCGCTTTTTTGAAGAGCACTCTTAACTGCATTATCTATACATATAATAAAGCTGAAGAGGGTCGAAAGTCTGTACATGGAAGATATTCGAAAAAAAATTTGCTAGGGATACTTAAAATCGATAACAGAACACGTTCCTACAGTTTTTAGAATTTTTGTCTGTTTGTCTGTTTATCTGTTTATCTGTTTATCTGTTTGTCTGTTTATGTGACCGCGCATCACGTGAAAACGGCTCAACCGATTTAGATGAAATTTGTTATAGAGATAGTTTGAGTCCTGGGAAAGGACATAGGGTAGTTTTTATCCCGGAAATTAACCCCTAAAGGGATGAAATTGGGGGTGGAAGTTTGTATGGAGCTACTTAAACCGCTGCACGGATTTAGATTAAATTTGGTGTATAAATAGTTTGAGTCCCGGGAAAGGTCAAAGGATAGGTTTTATTCCGAAATTTTTTCCCTTAGGGGGTAAAACGGGGGGGTGAAAATTTGGATGTAGCCCATTTTGATAAAATTTGGTTCAGAGGTAGTTTAAGTTCTGGGAAAGGACATTGGATAGTTTTATCCCGGAAATCTTCCCCTAAGGGGGTGAAATGGGGGGTGAAATTTTGGATGGAGTCCGTTTAGATCAAATTTGGTAAAGAAATCGTTTGAGTCCCGAAGAATGACAACGGATACTTTGAATCCCGAAAATCATCCCCTGAGGGGATGAAATAGGGGTGAAAATGTGGAAAAATCCTATTTAGTTAAAATTTGGTAAAGAGATAGAAGGAGTCCCAGGGAAGGAAAATGCATAGTGTTTATCCTGAAAAATCATCTCCTAAGGGGGTGAAATGGGGAATGAAAATTTAGATGGAACCTAATTACGGTATAGCGAGTTGGAGTCCTCGGGAAGCACATAGGACAGTTTTATCCCAAAAATCATCCCCTAAGGGATTGTAATTGGGGGTGAAAGTTTGTTTGTGACTCATTTTGATGAAATTTGGTTGATAGATAGTTTGAGTCCTGGGAAAGGACATATGATAGTTTTAAATTCCAGAAATGGGGTTTAAACCCCTGATGGGGTGAAATTGAAGGTAAAAATTGTGATGTAACCCATTCAGATGAAATTTGGTATAATGATAGTTTGAGTCCCAGAGAATGACAATGGGTAGTTTTAATCCCGAAAATCATCATCTAAGGAAGTGAAATGAGGGGTGAAAAATTGTATGGAACCCATTTACGGTAAAGCGATAGTCGGGAGTCCTGGGGAAGGACTTATGATAGTTTTTATGCCAGAGATCATTCCCTAAGTGGGTGAAATGGGGGTGAAAATTTGGATGGAAAATTTGGTAACTATAGAGATAGTTTGAGTCGCAGAGAAGAACAACGGATAGCGTTTGTCCCGAAAAAAATCCCCCAAGGGCATAAAATAGGGGGTGAAAATTTGAATTTGGATGAAATTTGGTAAAGAGATAGTTAGGGTTTCGGGGAAGGACATTGCATAGTTTTTATACCGAAAATCATCAAAGAGGGTGAAATGAGGGGTGAAAATTTGGATGGAACCCATTTAGATGAAATTTGGTTTAGAGTTAGTTTGAGTCCCGGAGAATGACAACGGATAGTTTTTGTCCCGGAAATCATCTCCTAAGGGGGTAAAATGTGGGGTGAATATTTGTATGGAGCTACTATACAACCCATTTAGATAAAATTTGGTATAGAGGTAGTTAGTAGGCGCGGCGTTGGTAGGCCCCCCACAAGGTGGTAAAGGACCTGGTAAAAGTCCGCTGGATGCGGGTGGCGCAGGATTGGTCACTTTGGAACTCTTTGGGGGAGACCTATGTCCAGCAGTGGACGTGTTCGGCTGATATGATGATGATGATGATAAAGATAGTTTGAGTCTCGGGGAAGGACATATGATAGTTTTCATATCGGAAATCTACCCCTAAAAGGGAAATGGAGGGTGAAAGTTTGTATCGAGCTACGATATAAACGACTTCTACGCGGACAAAGTCGCGGGCAAAAGCTAGTATACATTATATGTAGTATATACTCTATTATAAATATATACTCTAGTATAAACTCTGGTCACATCGATATTTTTGAGCTGTAGGTACCAGGCCGATCCGACTCGCATTTTGGCGCGAAATAATATGTCCATTACTCATATTACGAGATTTAAGGCTAAGGGCGAGTATCCACCAAAGATGTGCGAAGATGTGTTACCATACATTTTACACCTAGGTTTCAAGCAAGCGAGGTGTCAAATATTCGAAAAGTGTACGGCTCTTATTAAGTGGTTGGAAACATTTTTCTTGAAAATGTTACGAACACATTAACTCTTCTCTGTACAGGAAACCAGTTAGGACCTCTGCCAGTAGCATCTATCCATTTTTTTAGTACCTACTCGGATTCTTTGGAAAACTGTAATAAGAAACCGAGATTTCTTCTTCAATTATCACATTTCAAATGAAAGTAAAAAATACTCATTTAAAATAAATTATTGGTAATAACAACTTTAAATGTGATATTATTACTAATAATATCACATTTAAAGTTGTTCTGAAGCCATTTGCAACTAAATTATACACTTGTACATAAAATTTTAATATGTCTATTTACCGTTCATACTGAAACTTAGTGAAAATCTTTTTAGTAGGTACCGTAAACATTTTGTGCCTTTTAATCTTATTAGTATGTTATTAGTTACCTTTAAGATAGGCACCCAACCAAAACAAGTAATTAAATAAAATAAAACAGCGAAAGTAGTCGAAATAAAATAACTAGTATGATATCGTACTTCTATTTTATCGATTACGCGTAAATTGTAACTGCACTTTGGCACCGCTCTAGTTTGCGACGCCAAGCAGCGGCCGTACTACTAAAAAAATCAAGCATCGTCCATATCCATAGTGGTTTAATACATTGCGCCGTGGTTTACTGTATTGAACGTTCAATGTACAACGCATAGAACAAAAATATGCTTTTTCGTTCGATATGTTAGTTCGATCCCGAGAAATGATGCGGCGTTGCGTTTATTTATTAAAATATTAGTTTTTACTGACTTAAGTGAAAATACTAATACTCACATGTGGTGCGTGACTCCACCACCATTCATGTAGGTTTTAGTTTCATTCCTATTTTTGCATGTAACCACGCTACAATTCGGCATTTTGAGTAAACGTGGAAAAACATTTCAGATTCACGGCAAATTGCGACTAACATGCGGTGGGCAGTGACATGCCCATTTGGCCATGTCGCACCGACACGCGCCAAGGCCCCGTTTCATATATATTCCTTTTAATCATCTGAGGTTTTAGGCTTTTGAATAAAATCACGCATTAATTAATTGTATTCTAGATAAAAAGCTGTGTTTGTATAATTTATAATTTTCAGTTCCTTTGGTAAGAAACGGACATAGCAATTTCTATGAAGGGCAGTTTTTTTTTACTGTCCATAACAAAAACATTTTCTTCAAGAAATGAATACGTAAGTACCCAGTAATTTCCTAGTAGTGGGTCTACTGGTATAATTTCACTACATTACTATATATAAATAAGACTCAGATAACATGCAAACTATTAATATCCGTAAAACAAATTATTATTCTTATTACTGACAACTTTAAAACTCGTTAGTTTATTTTATACTACAAAAACGAAACTAAATATACTTTGTCATATCATAGTATTTTAATACAAATAGAAAACTTGTGCTCAAAAATCAAATACTTACTTTATTCAAGTTATCTAACTTCGCTAACATGATGTTCTAGAACATCATGTTAGCGAAGTAATACTTACCACTTTTAAGTGCAAGTATCAATATCGGTCACGGAGTGAATTCCAACGGTGCGCTATACAGATATTTGCATCGGCAAGCTCCGCGGTTAGTTCTATCCCGATCGCACTTACATATAGCTAGAAAGGGACGGCACCCGCGGCTGGTGCGATCTCGCTGTGCATGTGGGGGTTAGGTACGTTTGTGTGGGTGGTAGTAGTATTTACACACACAAACGCACTACGCGTGTCAAAATACCGAATTCTGAGCGAGCGCTTTTTTGAAGAGCACTCTTAACTGCATTATCTATACATATAATAAAGCTGAAGAGGGTCGAAAGTCTGTACATGGAAGATATTCGAAAAAAAATTTGCTAGGGATACTTAAAATCGATAACAGAACACGTTCCTACAGTTTTTAGAATTTTTGTCTGTTTGTCTGTTTATCTGTTTATCTGTTTATCTGTTTGTCTGTTTATGTGACCGCGCATCACGTGAAAACGGCTCAACCGATTTAGATGAAATTTGTTATAGAGATAGTTTGAGTCCTGGGAAAGGACATAGGGTAGTTTTTATCCCGGAAATTAACCCCTAAAGGGATGAAATTGGGGGTGGAAGTTTGTATGGAGCTACTTAAACCGCTGCACGGATTTAGATTAAATTTGGTGTATAAATAGTTTGAGTCCCGGGAAAGGTCAAAGGATAGGTTTTATTCCGAAAAATTTTCCCTTAGGGGGTAAAACGGGGGGGTGAAAATTTGGATGTAGCCCATTTTGATAAAATTTGGTTCAGAGGTAGTTTAAGTTCTGGGAAAGGACATTGGATAGTTTTATCCCGGAAATCTTCCCCTAAGGGGGTGAAATGGGGGGTGAAATTTTGGATGGAGTCCGTTTAGATCAAATTTGGTAAAGAAATCGTTTGAGTCCCGAAGAATGACAACGGATACTTTGAATCCCGAAAATCATCCCCTGAGGGGATGAAATAGGGGTGAAAATGTGGAAAAATCCTATTTAGTTAAAATTTGGTAAAGAGATAGAAGGAGTCCCAGGGAAGGAAAATGCATAGTGTTTATCCTGAAAAATCATCTCCTAAGGGGGTGAAATGGGGAATGAAAATTTAGATGGAACCTAATTACGGTATAGCGAGTTGGAGTCCTCGGGAAGCACATAGGACAGTTTTATCCCAAAAATCATCCCCTAAGGGATTGTAATTGGGGGTGAAAGTTTGTTTGTGACTCATTTTGATGAAATTTGGTTGATAGATAGTTTGAGTCCTGGGAAAGGACATATGATAGTTTTAAATTCCAGAAATGGGGTTTAAACCCCTGATGGGGTGAAATTGAAGGTAAAAATTGTGATGTAACCCATTCAGATGAAATTTGGTATAATGATAGTTTGAGTCCCAGAGAATGACAATGGGTAGTTTTAATCCCGAAAATCATCATCTAAGGAAGTGAAATGAGGGGTGAAAAATTGTATGGAACCCATTTACGGTAAAGCGATAGTCGGGAGTCCTGGGGAAGGACTTATGATAGTTTTTATGCCAGAGATCATCCCCTAAGTGGGTGAAATGGGGGTGAAAATTTGGATGGAAAATTTGGTAACTATAGAGATAGTTTGAGTCGCAGAGAAGAACAACGGATAGCGTTTGTCCCGAAAAAAATCCCCCAAGGGCATAAAATAGGGGGTGAAAATTTGAATTTGGATGAAATTTGGTAAAGAGATAGTTAGGGTTTCAGGGAAGGACATTGCATAGTTTTTATCCCGAAAATCATCAAAGAGGGTGAAATGAGGGGTGAAAATTTGGATGGAACCCATTTAGATGAAATTTGGTTTAGAGTTAGTTTGAGTCCCGGAGAATGACAACGGATAGTTTTTGTCCCGGAAATCATCTCCTAAGGGGGTAAAATGTGGGGTGAATATTTGTATGGAGCTACTATACAACCCATTTAGATAAAATTTGGTATAGAGGTAGTTAGTAGGCGCGGCGTTGGTAGGCCCCCCACAAGGTGGTAAAGGACCTGGTAAAAGTCCGCTGGATGCGGGTGGCGCAGGATTGGTCACTTTGGAACTCTTTGGGGGAGACCTATGTCCAGCAGTGGACGTGTTCGGCTGATATGATGATGATGATGATAAAGATAGTTTGAGTCTCGGGGAAGGACATATGATAGTTTTCATATCGGAAATCTACCCCTAAAAGGGAAATGGAGGGTGAAAGTTTGTATCGAGCTACGATATAAACGACTTCTACGCGGACAAAGTCGCGGGCAAAAGCTAGTATACATTATATGTAGTATATACATAGTATGTCGATAAAAAAACCGGTCAAGTACGAGTCTGACTCGCGCACCGAGGGTTCCGCACAAACTTTCAAACACCATACCCGTCATGTCAGGACCCCAGTTGATCAATAGATCAATAGATCAACTGGGGTCCTGACATGACGGGTATGGTGTTTGAAAGTTTGTGCGGAACCCTCGGTGCGCGAGTCAGACTCGTACTTGACCGGTTTTTTTATCGACATACTATGTATATACTACATATAATGTATACTAGCTTTTGCCCGCGACTTTGTCCGCGTAGAAGTCGTTTATATCGTAGCTCGATACAAACTTTCACCCTCCATTTCCCTTTTAGGGGTAGATTTCCGATATGAAAACTATCATATGTCCTTCCCCGAGACTCAAACTATCTTCTAATTAGACTTCGATTTTTTAACCCCCCTCATATTCGTCATTTAAACAGAAAATAAAAATGTATATTTATTTTTTCATTTTCTAATATACACGTGTCTTAACCTTTTTAACAGTCGCTCCAAATTTCAAATTGATAGCTTAAGTAGTTCCTGAGATATTTAACGTTGTGACAGACGGACGGACGGACATACGGACAGACTGACAGGCGGACAGACGGACAGACGGACAGACGGAGAGAGTCACACCATAAGGGTTCTTTTTAAGCTTTTTGGTACGGAACCCTAAAAAAACAGAAATATAGAATGAATCTTCAGAATGGACATAGCTTATATTATCTCGTCGAAGTCCAGGCCCCGTAGCATGGATAAGTGACAGGATATCACGCGATAAGTGACAGGATAGACTATCCGTCCCTGGCTGCCACCGTTCGATAGAACGAGACGACGCGCCTATCCTGTCACTTATCGCGTGATAACGCCATCCATGCTACGGGGCCTGAGGGGTAATCACGTAATGTTCCGAACGCTCGTCGGTACAATTTAACTGTCAATTTTCCATATTTAAAGTGACATTTAGACCCACCCGACGTTTGTTAAATGCGTTACGTGATCGACCCACCGTTTCATTATAATATTATCGATGTATTTATGCTCGGTGTAGGCAGCACATATGTCATCTCTATTTTATATTCATAAAACCGAAGAGGATAATCAATCTAATAAATTGATGTTCGTTTATAACGCAGGTGTTGAATTGTTGATCACAATGCGTACAAAGTTATGAATATGGATTAAGTTATTAAAAACCGGCCAAGTGCAAGTCGAGCTCGCGCACGAAGGGTTCCGTACCGTTATCTATAAAAATATTTATTTTATTCTGTTTTTAGTATTGGTGGTAGCGGCAACAGAAATACATCATCTGTGTAAATTTCAACTGGAACTATCACGGTATCAGTGAGATACAGCCTGGTGATAGACAGACAGACAGACAGACAGCGGAGTCTTAGTAATAGGGTCCCGTTTTACTGTTTGAGTATGGAACCCTAAAAATGAACGGGAAAACCACTTTGTAAAAATATATCTCCAGAGTCCTGGTTATGTTTTATTATCGAAGTAACATTTTTTTATCACCCAGCGGATGTTTTCAAGTGATAATTGAACAATTTACAATGAACGGAAGCCAGTATGGAATGCGTACGGATAACTGACAGCTAGTTGTTAACTATTTGTCTCTCGCTTACACTGAGGGTGCTATCTCTGTCTATCTGTACCGGGATTACGAACAAACAATATATGTTTTTGTATTGAGTCAAGTAATGATAAGGGATAACAGTTAACGAAGGTTCATTATAAAATCGCATAGTTGAAATACGAGTATTGTGCTCAGTTCTCTACACACAATTATGCGAGACTTAAAAGCTTGTTATGGAGAACAGAGTGCAAGTATGTGAGAACTTGTCCATCATCACTTGGAGCTCCTGCGAGGATCCGGCGACGAAAGCTGCGTCATTTAAAAAAGTGCTATACTATGCATTCGCAAAGCGCTGCTTGAATCGTCTGATAAAGACGTAGAGGCCAATGATGATGAAAAGCTTGTTAATAAGAACCTAAGGTACTCTTTTTTAGGATACTTAGGTATATGGTTGAGATTATTTAATGTGGCCGACTTTTTATAAAACTGTCTTTTGCATTGGAATCTTCTACCTGTGATGGTATCAATCAATCAATCAATCAAATCGTTTATTCGTAAAACATAGGTAAATACAGAGGTGTTATGAACATTCTACAGGTCTCACTATGTCTTCGCCATAAGGCATACGAATAGTCATAACATATGACACAAAAAATGAAAATACATTAAACAAAATTATTAAATAATCATATTAATCATGCATATGTCAAATTACGCAAAATAAATGAAATAATCAAAATTAAGATGTTCAAAATGTATACCTATGCAGTTATGTAAGTAAGTAAGTAAGTTTGTTTTTATTTGTAAACATAGGTTACAGGGTGGTGGTGTAAAAGGTACAGTGTGGCGCTATGTTTCGCCGGTAGGCATATAAATTTAAATTCCAACATGACATTAGATTTCAGATTGCGTTATGCCGGTCCATACAGATCCTATATATACTAAAAAATTGCAATGGCAACAGTCTATATCTGATGAAGAAAGGAGACATCTTGTAGATCTGTAAGTTTTTTACGAAGTGTCAGCGACCATCGTAAGGCGGCCTTTACACCTGTAAGTTACTTACGTAAGTTCAGTACAAATATTGTTATAAGTAGAATAAGCTTCTATTAGTCAATAACAATATGTCCCAGATATACGTTAAATTCGTAATTAAAATAAAATAAAAATTAAAAATACCAATTAAATAACTCAAATTATATTCAATGTTGGTATTTACAATTAAATTAAAAACAACGAATACTAAACAAGACATAGAAAAATTATAAACTAATTACAAAAAAAAAAGCCCGTCCAAAAGTTTTGCCTGCGGCAAGGACCCCATGGCGCTGGCGGCATTTCCCCTTTGGACCGCAAGAGCGATCCTTTGGGAAAGGTATGCGCCAGCTCTGGGGTCACCTGAGGCGTGGACCAGCCGTGACGACAGGGTCCTCATGAAGGCCTTCATGTCGGCTGACCAGGGTCCCATCGTTTCAACTGCAAGCGCCGCAAACTCGTAGTCCTGTACTTGATCAGCCCCAGCGCCGGCCTGAGACCGTGTTGCCTGAATGTGGGACAGTGCGACCGTATCGACGCACGTCGCGTCCAAGACCAGGGCCCTACCGAGTTTCCACGGTACCAAAGTAACTCCGTCCGGGCGCTTGCCATCGTCTCTCATCGTACCAGGAGGTTCTAATGACGAAGGTATAGAGACAGTGGCGAGCGCCCGACGCAGCAGGTCGTTTATCGTACTGTGGCGGTAAATGCGGTCGGCACTTCTGTTGCATGAAAGGCCATGTCTACCCAGCTGATCTACACCTTTGCCGCAGACACAGGTGTGGGGAACACATATTTAGATCCCAGCCTGAAACAGATAGCTATTCTTAGAGTACCTGAGTCTAGAACTGTGCCTATGTTGCGTGAGGGAAGGGCATTTAGCCAGTGGCCTGACTCAAATGTGGAGACAGCCAAGAGTCGGGCGTGTTCTGAGTCGTTTGGACTATTTTCAAATAAAGAAGCGTGAATGGATTTGAGCCGAGGAGTGCCCCATACCTTCTTGATGTGTTTCATGCCAGGGGCGTCCGCTCCCGGGCACGAGTCGCATCAGGCCCTCTGCCTCCACTAAGTTCGCGATCTCTACGACGGGTATCTGTTGATTTTTTTAAATAATACCGACGAGAGACAGCGAACTGTACGCAGAAGACAGGAAAGCTGGCAGTGCCACACTGGAAGAGGCGCGAACGCCCAGACCACCGAATCTTACAGGGAGAACTGCCTGGGACCATGAAATCGAATCGAAAGTAATGTTCATAATTTTGGATAAAGTTGTTTGTAGAGTATTATCAATTGACAAAAGGATAGAGGGGTATTTCCAGATCGGACAGCATCGAAGTAAGTACAGTCGCCATCACATACATCGGAGCAAACAAGCAGCTCACAAACATCGGAACACACCTCTATTTTCAAGGCATTAGGGTGCATGTGCCGATATTTTTGAACACCTATAGTGTACCTATGTATGTGATGGCGACTGTACATAAATGTTGGTGTAAAAAGACAAAAATGGATTATAAAAAGTGCCATGTGAGCCATTTATTCCAACTAAATTAAACATAACAATAAAATAAAAGAATTCAATTATTGGGCGTGCCAGGATAAGCTAAGTGATTCTGCCCCCGTCGAATTTGGGCTTGTAATTTTTATGGTTGGTGTGGCTCTACACCAGTAATTATTGTGCAAAATTTGAGCACCCTAAACATTATAGTTTTAGTAAAAAAAAAAAAAAACGAAAAATCATTGGTCTTTGATAACTTTTTTTCTAGTTAACCGATTTTAGTATTATTCACATATGTTGTACATTGAGTCAAGATAATTGTATGACGTAATAATATTTTCATTATGTCATAGCAAAAAAAAATAATAAAAGCTGACTAAACTTATTTAGTATTTTTTTTTATTACTTAAAGGTTAGAGACCGCTCTAGTTTTTTCACCAATAGTACACCCACTAATAAACTACAACATGTATTTTTTTCTAAATTTTATCTGAGGGAGAACATAGAGATATCTTTACATACATTTCCTAGACTCGCCTTAATATAACATAATACGAAATGTGTGAAACCTCTTTAGAGAAACGTGCAGATTGCATACCTATTTAATACTGGCCACTTATATGTCGCTGCGTTAAATAAAAAAAAAACATTAGTATTGCAGCGGAATATTTAATTAACTCTTTTTGATTATCGTGCGTTAGTAAAATATTTTCTTGTTAATTACACTTAAAATAAAAGCGTATATAAACTTTGTTTATATGTAAATAGCTTACATAAACTTTGTTTGTACTCTTATCTAGTTGACGTTGGTCATTAGAAGATAAATAAATAGTGCAAATGTGCACTACATTTGCACAACATGTCACCAACCATAAAAATTACAAGCCCAAATTCGTCGGGGGCAGAATCACTTAGCTTATCCCGGCACGCCCTTTGTCCGCAAAGAAGTCTGTCAAGGAATAATAACATTTTTCGATGTGTAATTTACATAAATTATTTTTAAATACCTTGAGTGGTGCCAGTCTTAGAGGCAAGGGTATTTTATTATAGATTTTACTTGCCAAGCAGAACACGCTTTTTTGCACCAGTGCAGTACGTGAGAACACTATGCAAAGATTGTGACCTCGATAGGTGTCTTGAATACCCCAGACACTTGTTTGAAATTAGAAGGGTTTGTTTAACAAATATAGCTGTTTCAAAGATAAAAAGACAGGGAAGAGTTAAGATATTCAGTTCTTTAAAATATGGCACACAGCTGTCGGTTTGTTTCAGGCCACACATAGCCCGTATGCATCTTTTTTGTGCCCTAAAGATGGTTTCCCTGTTGGTACAATTTATCCAGTAAATAAGACCATAGCGGAGAGTTGACCCAACATAACCATGATAGGCTGAAATTACCGCCTCAATGCTCACTAGTTTGGACAACTTATAAAGCACATACGCATATTTATTGAGGATTTTACAAATTTTCTCTGACTGTGGTTTCCATTACAACTTACTATCTATTACTCCTAAGAATTTAGTGTCATTAAAAGATTCAATAACATGTCCTTGGTTATTACATTGTATTGGCAATATAGGGACCCTTTGTCGAAAGTGAATGATTTTAGTCTTATTAACATTTATTACAAGATTATTAACAGTTAGCCATTTCAATATACCATTCATAGTGTCATTAATTTCCGTTTCGTAATTATTAGCATCGTTACATTTAATTATTACAGTGCTATCGTCTGCAAACAAGACCATAGGATACTTGACATACACCATAGATTATTTTACGTGCATCTAACTTGTATGACTTTTTTCCTTCGAATTCATACAGATTTGCGCTATAGATTATTTTACGTGCATCTAACTTGTATGACTTTTTTCCTTCGAATTCATACAGATTTGCGCTAGCTCTGTACACTGCTGCCTGTTGCTCAAATAAGACTCTAAAAGACTCGAAATATTCCCACGAATGCCATACGCGTTCAATTTCTTAAGGGGACGTAGGTTCGTGGTCTTCTGTCCCTCTCACTGAGCATAAGCGTGAGCGAGATGGAAGTGCGTGTTTGGAAGCGCGGATATCATGTTTTTTTTAATTTAACTTCTTTGTGCGTTTTAATAAATAAATAAATAATAGCTGATTTCCCTCAAACATGACATTGCCAATTTTTAGAAGCAATTGTAATATGTTTAGCTGTTGTGCATAATTTGTTACGATTTTTTTAAGTGTATATTAGACCTATGTTCGTGATTTTTTTCTATCAAGCGAAAGTCAAAAACTCAGGATTCGAATAGCTGATTTTCCTCGAAAAAGGCCTCAAGATTGCTAATTAAATTTAAAGCAGCCGTATTATAATCCAAACAAAAGCTACGATTTTTTAAAAATCCGTTTTTGGAGCTCACGTCGCCTTAATGAGTAACTTCTGGGTAGAGTTACTTTTGCATTGGCATTTTATACCTGTGATGGCAGAGCTACTTTTTCATTCGAATCTTCTACCTGTGATGGTAGAGTTACTTTTGCATGGGAATCTTCTACCTGTGATGGTAGAGTTACTTTTGCATTAGAATCTTCTACCTGTGATGGTAGAGTAACTTTTTATAAAACTGTCTTTTGCATTGGAATCTTCTACCTGTGATGGTAGAGTTACTTTTGCATTGGAATCTTCTACATGTGATGGTAGAGTTACTTTTGCATTGGAATCTTCCCTTCGGACCGTTTCGGAGGCAGCATCCGAGCTACCGTATGCGAATTTAAAATCCCGTTTGGCAACTGCATACGAAGCGGGCATTTTTTTACCGTTTCGGAGCCATCATTCGGAGCCAGCTACCGTGCGGAAATTTAAAATCCCATTTGGTCTCCTGGTATTCCGACAGTTTTGACGGAGCCCCGCTCTGCGGGGGTCCTATTTCTGGTCTATTTGCCCTTCGGGCATGTGAAGATACCTAACGAACCTAACCTACTAACTCTATGGAGGTAACTGCATTTCGTATCAGTCCAGCTCCCAAACAGGATTTCAAATTCCCACACGGTAGCTGGCTCCGAAAGGGTCCGAAGGGGGAATCTTCTACCTGTGATGGTAGAGTTACTTTTGCATTAGAATCTTCTACCTGTGATGGTAGAGTTGCTTTTGCATTGGAATCTTCTACCTGTGATGGTAGAGTTACTTTTTCAATGGATGCAATGCGGCCAACTCAAAGAATCACTAGTTTTATACCATGGTCCTCATTTTTCTAACTAAATAGGGCGTAACTTACGAGTTAGGAGAAGTCGTGTACATAACGTACCGTCGTAAACGTCGGTGGCAAACAAGTGTACGGCCCGCATGATCATAAGCGGCTACCGTAGCCTATGGACACTTGCAATACCAGAGGACTCGCATGCGCATTGTCCTCCCTAGGTATTAGGTAGGTAGAACCTTTCATTTGTAATATCGACAGCTCTCCGTGTCCAGTGAAGTGTCCCGGATTTTATTATGCGACACAGTTAAACCCCGGCGACATGCATAATGACGCAATTGTTTACGGGCTAACGATATTTATTTAAATAGGGCACGTCACTTGAAATGGGCCGCATCAGAAATCAAAACGCGTTGCGGGCAAACCAGCTGTATAAATAGCTTTCCAATTTTTCCTATTCTTCCTATTTTTTGAATGATTTCTAAAGAAGATGGAGGTACAATGAGATGTTATTTCAAGATCTCCGAATGGTCATTTATAAACAGAACTTGAGCCCATTGTTAACTTTGCCTACAACTTATCAGTTCAAAATGAAGTATAGGAAGTAACAAGCTAATGTGCACAAGCAGCTACCTTTCAGTGTAATAATACAGCATTTGAAACGGTAAGTAAGTACATAGTATCAATTATCAATATGCCGCGGCCGGAGTTCACACAGACCTCCTACCTGGCTACTGTTCCATATGCCTATGTGTATATTATTACAACTTGAACTTTATAGCTTACATCGGAAGGCTTACGTAAGAAGCGGTCGATCGATGCTAACAAAGGGCACAAAAACATTGTTCTAATAATTTGGACACCTTAAAAACATCTCAAGGGGCGGTCGAGTTTAGAGTTTAAAATAAATGATAATTACCTATATTGCGTAGGTACAAAGATAAAAACATGTAAGTATGATGATTACAAGTCTGTTTGACTGCGCAAGTAGCAAAGCGATAACACTGATAAAGACTGTGTAGGTACTTATCGTTTCGAAGCCATCATTATTGTTGGTTGTGGTTATTCCTGGCACTATAAACTGTCTTTAGAAAATAAGCTGATAAGACATAATTGTTTGGCATTTGTCACAGAATCGATTGCTGCATTGCAGAATCGATTGCTGTATTTTTTGGTTTGAAATAGAAATAGAAATGTTTATTGCATATCACATTACATTTATTTATTTTATTTTTACGTTTTCACATTTTATATAAGCCAGCAATAAAAAAATGCGAGGCCTTACACCAGAACAGCGAAAATCAATTGTGGACAAATGGTGCAATGTGTATATGTACATAACATTAAAAACAAAAAAATATTGCATTTTCTTTTTGTATTTATTTATATCAAGCGATACAGTCTTTACTTGGTTTAATTACACACCTAGCAATTTTTCACAACAACTTGCTATACGTAATATGGAATGTGACAATAATAGTACCTACCTTGCATTCTAGCTATAGTAAGAATGCAAGGTCTACTATTATTGTCACATTGTTTTACTTTAAAGTTGGTGTGACAAAGTGCATCATTTGTAGTGTGCTTTAGCAACCGCAAATTTTACTGAACCTATAGCGATTGCGATGTACCTACATCCAACTTTCGTCACAACCCCGCCCTGTGTGACGTAAATTGAAAGAAGCGTGATCCTCTGACGTAATGAACGCCATTAGATTAGCTGGCGGGGTACTTTTTATTCCAAGAAACGACTCGAAATTCTCGAATTATAACGATTCATGTATACAACTTCATTTTGGTGGCTTCACCTATAAGAACCTAACAAAACCAAAGTAAACCTCAACAAAATAAAACGATGAAACGGATGGATGCTATTCAGAGAATATGCGAATAGGTGGTACAATAGTTTCTTTTGCCCATATAGCGGTCGTAGGATGGACAACTTCGTTGGTTGATCGATATAGGTACCTACATAAACCACTGTGGTGATTCCAGCCTAGGTGACCGCGTGGCTCCGGCGCGTGTCACAAGGAACGCAAGCGGAGCCACAGGATAAAATATAGTCCATCTCGAAGATCCGTTCTTAGTACCTACTGATGAAATGATATGATATGATATGATATGATTTATTTATCTCACAATATACAATGTCACTTAAAACTAACACTCAATCAATTTTAGGAATTTATATTGTGATCGTCAGTTATTTAACATATATCAAATTAAAATTTTAAATTATAATCTCCACTTATAATAAATCTCTAAATTAAAAAAAGAATCAGCCAGTTTGAAACTAAGCTTTGCGCGGTTCGAATGTTCTCAGCATCCCATGAACGGAAAAATATGAAACATTTTATATAGGTACATTATTATTCTAGCTGCAACTTAGGATAGTTTTTATCCGACTGCGACAGTTAATTAATTTTCCGAAATATACGACTTCATTTAATTTTTCATTTATTTTTATTGAAATCAAACGCTGCTCCAACTGTCAGCTATAAGAACCGTCAAATTTTCGTCAAAATGGCGGAATTGCTTTGCCTTTCACTTATTAATAATTTAAATCCCGTCTACGATAGACCTTTACGAGACAAATGCTAAAATATAAACCATAAAAAAATATTCGATTCTGATATGAGAACTTATATGCGCAAATGTCGTTTTATGTCGTAATTTCAATAAATGAAATCAACAAATTTGAACAATATAATTAACACGAATTTGTTTTTTTTGAATGACAATGGCACGCGCTCGGTGCATTCAGCCAAAGTACCTGCGGCGCTACCACGAAAACCGATACTCAATGTTCATATATTTGCATCCCTGTCACTCGAGTATGGTTAGTGCGATAGAGATAGAGATACCCGAATATTTTCGAATTCCGAAGTTCGTGGTTATAGCTCAGGAATCGAAAATATGGTAAATAATCATAATGTATTTTCTCGAAAAATAATTTAAAATAAATATAGTCAAATGGAGAAAAAAACAAAGCAAGAGGTTATATAGGTAATGATTAAGTTATAAGAGTCCAAAGTTTTAAGAGGGGGTATGTTCTGTCCCTTTTCCGCAAAACGCACCTTCATATGAAACGATTGTTTTTTACTATGACGCTCGAGTATATTGACGTCCCAGTCCCTCATCGTTTTCTCACTCTAACAAGCGACATTAAAAAGGATGTAGCTTCATAATTTTTTGAGATATTTGAATGGGAGTTTCAATGTCTTCTATCTATTTATACATAATAAATGCCTATGTCCTGACTGACTTATTCACTCAATCACTCACTCACTCACTCATCAACGCACAGCCGAAACTACTAATCTTAGAGAGTTGATTTTTGCACAGTATGTTGCTTTTATAACGTGGGCTAGGGATAAAAAGGGATTTTTGAAAATTCTACCCCTAAGGGGGTAAAATGGGGGTGCAAAGTTTGTATGGGAGAACCTTTTTTTTTTGAGCTATAGACTTAAACTTTGTAGAAAAATTAGTTATTAGAATACAAATGAAACACTTTCAGCGTTTTGGAAAATTCCACCCCTACGGGGGTAAAATAGGGGTGCAAGGTTTGTATGGGGGAAACATTTTTTTTTTAAATAGAGACTTAAAACTTTGTAGAAAGATCAGTCATTAGAATACAAATAAAGAACTTTCAGGGTTTTAGAAAATTCTACCCCTAAAGGGGTAAAATAGAGTGCAAAGTATGTATGGGAAAAACTACTTTTTTTTAAATAGAGACTTAAAACTTTGTAAAGAAATTATTCATTAGAATACAAATAAAGTACCTAAATTCAGTGTTTTAAAAAAATCTACCCCTAAGGGGGTAAAATAGGGGTGCAAATTTTGTAAGGGGGAAACAATATTTTTTTTAAATAGAGACTTAAAACTTTGTAGAAAGATTAGTCATCAGAATACAAATTAAGTACTTTCAGCGTTTTAGAAAATTCTACCCCTAAAAATAGGGGGCTAAAATAGGGGTGCAAAGTTTGTATGTGGGAAACTATTTTTTTAGCTAGAGTCCTAAAACTTTGTAGAAAGATTATTTAAATACAAAGAAAGTACTTTCAGCGTTTTGGAAAATTTCACCCCTAAGGGGGTAAAATAGGGTGCAAAGTTTGTATGGGAAAAACATATTTTTTTTAATAGAGCCTTAAAATTTTGACGAAAAATTACTTATTAGAACATGAAAAATACTACATTCGGCGTTTTAAAAAAATCATTCCCTAAGGGGGTTAAAAAAGGGTGCAAGGTTTGTATGGGGAACACTTTTTCTGAGCGAGACACTTAAAACTTTGTAGAAAGATTACTTATAAAAATACAAAAAAAAAGACTTTCAGCGTTTTGAAAAAACCTATCCCTAAGGGGGATAAAAAGGGGTGCAAAGTTTTTATCAGGGAAAGTTTATGTTTTTGAGTTAGAGACTTGAAACTTTGTAGAAAGATTACTTATTAAAATACAAAAAAAGAACACAAATCGTTTTAGAAAATTCCACCCCTAATAGGGTTAAAAAGGAGAGCAAGCTTTGCATGGGCAACACTTTTTTTTGAGTTAGACTTAAAACTTTGCAAAAAGATTACTTATTAGAATACTAAAAAAGAACTTTCAGCGTTTTAGAAAACTCCATCCCTAAGGGGATCCTTAAGATCCTTAAGAAGGGTAGCCAGTGTTGTGTGGGAAAAACTTTTTTTTTTTACTAGACTTAAAACTATTCAAAATGTTACTTATTAAAATTAATAATAAAGTACTTTCAGAGTTTTAGAAAATTCCACCCCTAAGGGGGTTAAGAAAGCTTTGTATGGGCAACACTTTTTTTGAGCTAGAGACTTAAAAGTTTACGAAAAAAGTTCTTTCAGCGATTAGAAAAATTCAACCTCTAAGGGGGTTTAAAAGGGGGTTCAAATTTTAAATGGCGAGCAATAAAATTTTAAAGTGTGAGTAAGAGATTTTTAACTTCGGTCTTATTCTGTACGTTAAAAGACTACAAAACTGATTTCAGAGTTTTTCCAAATTCATCCCCTAAGAGTGTTAAAATTGGTTCAAAGTTTGAGTATTTCAAGGCATTTTTAAAGTATGAGATTTTTAACTTTGGTTTTAGACTGTTTGTTCACAAACTAGAAAATGAACATCAACTTTTTTTTTAATTATCCCCTAAAAGAGGGTTCAAATTTTGTATTGAGAGAAATCATTTTCTAAGACGATAAAAAGTTCTACGCGGACGAAGTCGCGGGCAACAGCTAGTAACAAATATTTTAAAGGGAAATGATGTACAACAGGTATTTGTCAACAAGTTATAAAATGATAAGTAGAGAGTAAGATGTCAATGAATATAAAATTAAGATCACCGTATACGGGTCGTCATTTATCTACAACAACTACATAGTTTAAATGAGTAGGTAAACAATTCTGATGTCAATAAAGATACAATTTAACATAAGTAATAAATCTAATTAGTGATGTCATAATATTCATCTATTGAATATTAAGGATTATCCAATAAAAAGTTTCTCAGTCGATTCTGAAATATTTCAATACAAGTTTCTTTTCTCAGTGCTTGGGGTAGGCGCTCGTAAAATGTCGGACCAATG
The DNA here is from genome assembly GCA_963854355.1 of Epinotia brunnichana. Lineage (NCBI taxonomy): Eukaryota > Metazoa > Arthropoda > Insecta > Lepidoptera > Tortricidae > Epinotia > Epinotia brunnichana. The sequence continues at coordinate 17,848,993 of OY977940.1, read as the reverse complement.
ACACGCGGGTTTTTTTCTGCCAGTGCCATGCGACGTGGGACTGTTGCTAGGCGCCCCGTTGAGCGAATCACTTTATTCAAAACTTCAACTTTCGTAAATGTCGACCAGTTTTTTTTTACAAACATTAAAACTTCGAACAAATACAGCGAGTAGTGCGTCATAATACGGGTTTCAATGAAGATACCCCTGCATGAGTGTCTTGTTTTGACTCCAGCCATTGTACGTAGGGCGCGCTTCTGTAGTATAAGAACTCGATTTGCATTTGTTGAGTTACCCCACATGAGCGTACCGTACGACATTAGCGAATGAAACAATGCAAAATAAACCGATTTTAGCGAAGTTTTGGATATGAGGGGTTTTAATTTCCGCAACACGAAGACGGCACTACTCAGCTTATCACACAGTTTGTCGACATGACACTTCCAGTTTAGGTTCGGGTCTAAGATGAAACCAAGGAACCTACAGTCGCTGCATAGTGGCATTGGGACGTTGACTATACACTGTGGAAGTGGAACATGCCGACCTGAAAAAAAATCATTACATTTGATTTTGTGAAGTTCAGCAACAAACCGTTCGTCCTGAACCAGTGTTGTAACTGCCCGCATGTGTCGTGTATTTTTTCACTAAGCTGTTCATACGTTCGCGCGCTGACTATGACAGTCGTATCGTCCGCGAACAGCACTGGCAATCCTACGGCGCCCTTGCATAAGGCAATTGTCATTAGGAACAATTTGTAAAATTAATGTTACATTGCCAACATGACTACTTGGCGTAATTAAAACAAAATATTATAGGAAACATGACTTTGGGAATGTATTCTGTGCGTAATAATGTTTGTTTATTCACCTCTTGTTAATTGTTTAGGTTTTTGTTGGAACTTAATAGGAACCTAATTGAAAAGGTAGGTAGGTATAAAGTTAGCTTTGTTTTGTTTGTAATAAAAAATTATAAAAATCAACCTTTTATAATAATTTATTTCATTGGTTAGGATCTAAGAAACCTAGGTGCGTCCATACAGTGTTTAAATCAAAATTCGTCTTTCTTGTGGTCAATAGTTAGGAGCTTACGTGCATATAAATAATGTTTTTATCGCATTATAATAATATCCCACCAAAAACATAAATGTAAAAAAGGAGAGCCAAGTTCAACACAAAAATTATGCTTGGCTGTGGGCTTCGCCGCAAAAAGAATGGAGATCTAAATAAGTGCCAAGTTCTATGCAAAATCTAAATATGTATTTATAGGAACAAAATAACATAATGAACAAGTATTAAACTCTGTCTTTGCTTTATTGGATACGTGTCTAACCTACTATACTACTAAATGACCGGTCCCGCGCCACCCGCATCCAGCATTTATCGTTATAATTTAATTGCTAGCGTTTGTCGGTTATGGCATTACACTCCAAGGCTAACTTGTTTACAGACTTTAAAGGAATCTATACCTGAAGCTTAACGAAATTAAGTATAACTTAACTGTGTGCGCCGATTCTCCACTGACTCTCTCGACACAATATGGCGGAACGTGTGCCATTTATTTGCATTTTTAATAAATACAATATACGCGACAATCCGAATTTTGCGGATATATGTTGTCAATTCAAGACCCTTATTTTTATATGTTCCTTAATTTCAGATATGTGTTGATCGGATCTACGGTAACTCTTGATGGAATAATACATTATCACGCGCCATTTTGTTAGTGAAATAGTTTACTACAGTCGGTACGGTATTCTTCGGTTCGAAATGTCAAATTTGTGTCACATGGTACCACTTGGCCGAAAGTTTAAATTACGCATCGAAAACTAAACGCTAGCGAGTAACGTTTTGAAGTTGTTTTCCGAGTACAACGGCACCATGAGTTACGAATTTGACAGCTCGAATTTGCGACAGTCGAAATCTATTCAGAGCGCGTTTACTCGCTCACGAGGAAAGTAACGTAATGGGTGTTCTTGATACCCACTGGTGGTAGTGCTACAGGGCATCAGCTGACGAGTTTTCAACCGTGAGAACCAGCTGACGCGTTTATTTATTTAAGTAATCTGTCACCTGACAAAATTTCAGTAGAGGGGACAAGACTGATTTTTTTTTGTTTTACATGTTCTTAAATAAATAAATATTACGGGACAATCTTACACAAATCAACCTAGGCCCACGGTAAGCTCAATAAGGCTTCTGTTGTGGGTACTAGGCGATGATATACAATATAATAGATAAATACATATAGATACTTATATGCATATCTAACATCCATAACTCAGGAACAAATATTCGTGATAAACACACAAATAAATTCCCTGACCGAGATTCGAACCCGGGACCTCCAGCTTCGTAGGCAGAGTCACTACCCACTGGGCTACGGAGGCCGTTATTGTTCTTGTTACCAGCTGACGGACTTTCCACCACTGTATAGTCAGCTGACGATTATTTTTCTTCATAATATTGGAGTAACTATCATTTGATGAGAAAATGAATCGGGAGAAATACTTCTTTATTTCGTGTTTTGGAGGTTGCTGCTGGGGCAACCCACGGACCGAGCTGCAGCTGACGTCCACAAGGCTTCATGATACAACATTCTGCACCTGTTCACAATTTATCGCCCGGGGGTAAGTGACTGACAAAAAAAAGCTGCCAAGTGCGAGTCGGACTCGCACATGAAGGGTTCCGTGAAATAAATTGCGGTTTAAGATTTATGACGTACTAGCTGTTGTCCGCGACTTCGTCCGCGTAGAACTTAATACTTAGAAAATATAATGCAAACAATCTTAAGGGATGATTTCCGAGGCAAAAACTATTCTATATCCTTTGAAGGGTCTCAAATTATCTCTATACCAAATTTCATCTAGGTACATGGATTTTATCCAAACTTTCACCCCCTATTTCATACCCTTAGGGAATGATTTTCGGGATAAAAACTATCTAATGTCATTCTTCGGGACTCAAACGACATTTATACCAAATTTCATCTAAACGGGATTCAACCAAATTTTCACACCCCATTTCACCCCCTTAGGGAGTGATTTCCGGAATTACAACTATCCTATGTCCTTTCCCAGAACTCAAGCTATCTCTATACCAAATTGTATTAAAATGGGTTCCATCCGAATCTTCACCCCTAATTTCACCCCCTTAGGGGATGATTTCTGGGGTAAAAACTATCCCATGTCCTTTCCCAAAACTTAACCTATATCTACACCAAATTTCATCAAAATAGATTACATCCAAATTTCACCCCCCCCCCCCCCCCCCTTTCACCCCCTTAGGAGATGATTTCCGGGATAAAACCTATTATATGTCCTTCCCCGGGACTCAAACTATTTATATACCAAATTTCATCTAAATCGGTGCAGCGGTTTAAGTAGCTCCATACAAATTTCCTCCCCCAATTTCAGCCCCTCAGATATAAAAACTACCCTTTGTCCTTCCCCGGGGCTCATTTCATCTAAATCGGTTCAGCGGTTTGGGCGTGAAGAGGTAACAGACAGACACACTTTCGCATTTATAATATTAGTATGGATAGTATGGATTATTTCCGCTTGTCTTCCAAATAGAGGTGTAGCTGTAGATATTTCGAATTCTGAAGTTCGTGGTTTAAAAGAAAATACGGATTTCGGATAGATCGAAAATGGGGATGTAAACACTGTAGACACAAAATAAAATAATCACAATGTTGTAGGTATTTTCTCGAAAAAGGACTTAAAATGAAGTCAAATGTAGAAAAAAACAACGCAAGAGGTTATTTAAGTAGTCACTTAGTTATAAGTTTTAAGAGGGGGTAGGGTAAGTGCACCAGTGAATGAACGAATCCAGTGAAGGAACGAAAACCTGATTATTTGCTTAAATTAAGAGTTCTGTATATTTCTAGCATACCGGGTATTTTTTTCTCGATTAGAAGCATTCATTGTAAGGGTTTTGTAACATTTATATCAACTCAGTCGCAACAGTTACTAAATGAGCGAAGCTTAAATTTGACGGGCTATTGGCGTGGATTTTTTGTATGAGCCGGTAATAAGGGGACAAGATTGTTACCTTTCATTTGATGTGCCATTGTACTAGTTTTATAAACTTGTAACTTATGGTGTGTGGTTTTTGGAAATCATAAGAGCGAAATTGTGCTATTCAAACATCTGTTTAAGTTATTTAAGTTTAGATTCTCGTTTTTTAGAAGGTGTTCTATAACTAGAATTAAAAACCGCCTAAATCAAGTGAATGAACAGGAGTGTTCATTCACTGGCAACGCCTGTTTTAATGTTTTCGCAAAATCTTATGTTCTAGTTATTGTAATAAGATTTAGTTTTTAGTAGCATAACCACCAATGGTTTGTCCATCGTTGGTCCAGTGTTCGAACAAACCTCATTTTCGAACATAAAGTCAGTTCATTCACTGGTGTATAGATTTCCAGTAAATGAACATCGACCAATAATTACCTAGTTCATTTATTGGTTTTTTGGAACCAGTTAATGAACGAACATTTGTTACAGTTTTTTAATTGTTTTAGAAAAAGTAAACCATTAACTACCACCCCGTGTGTTGGTATATCGAGATACTCCAAACAAAATCGCTAAACAGCAATTTAAACCAACAAACCATAACTATAACAGTAGTTCATTCACTGGTTTTTAGTTTTCATTTACTAGATAATAAATTAAAACCCTGTTCATCCACTGGTGATTTTCCATTTTTCCACCTAAAAGGTCAAATAACTTAAAATTATGGAAACTTATTGCAAAAGCAAAGTAATTTAAGCAAACTAGAATACTTGTTTGAGCTGTACAAACAGTCACGGCCGATATTAAGTATAGCTATCTTACATAAAACAATTTTTAAAGTCAAAAATATCCTTAAGCGTTCATTCACTGGCACTTACCCTATGTTCTGTCCCTTTTCCGCAAAACGCACCTTCATATGAAACGATTGTTTTTTACTATGAGTACTATGACGCTCGAGGATCGTGACGTTATGGTCCCGATCGTTTTCTCACTCTAATAAGCGATATTAAAACGGTTGTAGCTTCGTAATTTTTTGAGATATTTGAACGGGTTTTTCGTTTCTTCTTTCTTTTGAAGTAGGTAATAATAAATTTTGAGTCTACTCCCCTATTTGGAAGATTCTATATATATTAAAGATAAGTCATTTGAAGAAATAGATACCTACAGAAAAAAACCGGCCAAGTGCGAGTTGGACTCGCGCACGAAGGGTTCCGTACCATTATCTATAAAAACGGCAAAATAATCACCTTTGTTGTATGGGAGCCCCCCTTAAAAAAATATTTTATTTTGTTTTTAGTATTTGTTGTTATAGCGGCAACAGAAATACATAATATGTGAAAATTTCAACTCTCTAGCTATCACGGTTCTTGAGATACAGCCTGGTGACAGACAGACGGACGGACGGACGGACGGACGGACAGCGAAGTCTTAGTAATAGGGTCCCGTTTTACTCTTTGAGTACGGATGCCTAAAAAACAGTACGGATTGACAGCAAAAAGTATAATAATTATATTTATGGGAACAAAAATATAAATGCCTATGTCCTGACTGACTCACTCACTCACTCACTCATCAACTCACAGCCGAAACTACTAAGCCTAGAGAGTTGAAATTTACACCAGAACTACCTTTTACAACGTAGGCAACAGATAAGAAGTAATTTTTGGAAATCATACCCCTAAAGGGGTTAAATAGGGGTGCAAAGTTTGTATGGGGGAAACTTGATTTTTTGAGCTAGAGACTTAAAACTTTGTATAACGATTACTTATTCGAATACAAATAAAGTACTTTCAACGTTTAGGAAAATTCTGCCCCTAAGGGGGTTAGAAAGGGGTGTACATTTTGTAAGGGGGAAACTTTATTTTTTAGACAAGCGACTTAAAACTTTGTAGAAAGATTACTTATTATAATACAAATAAAGTACTTTTAGCGTTTTGAAAAATTTCACCCCTAAAGGGTTGAAAAGTTTGTATGAGCGAAACTCCTTTTTGAGATAGAAGCTTAAAAGTTTTTAGAAATATTACTTATTACGATACAAATAATACGAAACAAATAAAGTTTTTTTAGCGTTTTGGAAAATTCCACGCCTAAAGGGATGAAAAAGGGGTGCAATGTTGATTTTTTGGAGCTAGAATCTCAAAACTTTTTAGAAAGATTAAATAATAAAAAAAATTAAAGATATGAGATTTGTAACTTCGATCTTAGCCTGTTTAGACTACCAAAATTATTTCAGCGTTTTTTTAAATTCTTCCCCCAAAGGGGAATTTATAAGGGCATTCAAAGTTTGTATGGAGAGCAAGACATTTTTAAAGTAAGGGATTTGTAACTTCGGTTTTAGACAAAACAAACATGCTAAAATACTACAAAATTTATTTTAGCGTTATTTTTTAATTCATCGCCTAAGAAGGTTAAAACGGGGTTCGAAGTTTGTATAGTATACAGCAAGAAATTTTTAAAGTAAGAAATTTGTAACGACGGTTTCAGCCTGTTTATTATGAGGGTTCAAAGGGGGATCTAAGTGTGTATAAAGAGCAAGCCATTTTGAAAGTAAGAGATTTGTAACTTCGGTTTTAGACTGTTTACTAAAAGACTAGGCACAAAACTAATTTCAATGTTTTTTTTTTATTTATTCCTTAAACAAACTTTTAGACGATGACATGTTATACGCGGACGAAGTCGCGGGCAACAGCTAGTATGTAATAAATCTCTTTAGTAAAATTTTGTTCTGTGCTCGCACGCGCTGTACTCGGGCTCGAAATAGTCTCATCTCGAGTATCTTATCTACCTATTGATCTACAGTAGTGTTGCGTGGTCATTGACCTGCAGTTCCCAAGGTAAAGGGCTTCTAAACAGCTATGAGTGTTAAAGTCAATTCAATTTCTATGCTCTCGTTTGGTATCTACATTCTACACCATAGGTACATAGGTTAAATGTGCCTGTTGATATTAAACTACTTATTAACTTTCTCATACATTTTATCCTCGACAAAAAGTATTTACATTACTTACGTAGGTAACTATTTGGAGTAATTCTCCATGCATATTTTATATCTTCGGCATATTGAAATTTACCCGAAATTCATTCAATTAATGAAGTTTGAGGCGCAAAATTAGACAATTGATGTAAAATGTTATCCTAAACATTTATTATTTAGAATAACATTTTACATCGGTATTCAATTCAATCATACAAAATACTATGCTATACGCTATATGCTAGGGCTATGTTGGGATTTTCTCTGCGTGATCGCATCAGAAATGAGGTTATCCGCAGCAGAACCAAGGTAACCGATATAGCCCTCCGAATCGCTAAACTTAAGTGGCAGTGGGTGGGGCACATTGCACGTAGAACTGATGGCCGTTGGGGCGGAAAGGTTCTCGAGTGGCGGCCACGTACCGGAAGGCGCGGCGTTGGTAGGCCTCCCACAAGGTGGACTGATGACCTGGTAAGGGTCGCGGGAGTCCGCTGGATGCGGGTGGCGCAGGACCGGTCACTTTGGAACTATTTGGGGGAGGCCTATGTCCAGCAGTGGACGTCTTTCGGCTGATATGATGATGATGATGATGATGATACAAAATACTACCTATTCGCATTTATATTGGGAATTTAAACATAGAGATGTTCATACAAGTAATATTTTTATAGCCGACTCCTTATTTTCTTAATGTTACCGAGACTTTGCAAACTTTAGGTATCCGAATTTCCGAAGCAAATCAGTAGGTAGGTACTTTTCCCAATACGAGTAAGTTAGCATTTTATTTACAACCTCTGCTCGTCTATTTATAAAGTTTAATCGATGACATCGACGGTGATAGTTTGTTTGCTTAAGAATAGAATATCAAAATAGTATGTCTATATATAATTATGTTATCATACTTTCTTGAATATGAAATGAGGTTGTTAAGCGATGTCGCTCAAGGATATCAAGGGTGTTACCGTAACACTGTTACGTGTTGCCACTGTTACGTATAGCGATCGATAGTTTGACAAAAGGCCCGTTGTGCTTTTGATGAAATCAAGATTTACTAAATTCGAGTATAATTTTAAGTTACGTATCGATTATTTGTGATCTATTAGTAAAATAATAAAAAATAAAATAAGTGAAATTTGTTTATTTCGGACATGATCCATATAATACTTTAATTATATATAAATATCTTATATTATATATAAATATCTTATATATATATAATAATACTACAGGTACTTAAATTCTTTTGCTCTAACGAGTCCTACACCATTGAGCAGCACTGGGGGCATAGTCGTCACTTTACGACTCTATAATATAAATGGTAGTCGTACAAGCCCAATTTCAAAGAAAAACCGCAAATCGATCTACAGTTTAGCCATTTGGCATACGCATACTAGAGGTCAAAACAATTTTTTTGACCCGCAGTTCCTAAAAAAAATTCCCTTAGGAGGGGATTGCCAAGACATTAAATTTTATGTACGGAAAAATTTTTTTTTTTTATAGAAACCTGTCGTGTGTGGTAATGAAAGAGCATTTTGAGGCGATTCTAAAAATATACCACATTATTACATTTCAGCCATTTTTTTTAAATAACACGAAATCAATTCTCGAAACATACCAAGTTTGGGCTTTTCCAGACACGATATGGCTGATTTTTCTAAAATACAATATACCACAAATGATACGTAATATCCTCATATCTAACCTCAAAAAAGCAATTTAAAAAAAAATTCATTAAGTATTATTTTCAATTTTTTTTGTAATAATGAAATTATATACACATAAAATAAAAAAATACTCAATGAAATTATTTTCAAAACTGCTTTCTTGGGGTTACTTATCAAGATATAACGTATCATTTGTGATATACTGTACAAAAAAAATGTTGCGTATATCGTATCTGAAGGATTCCAACCTTGATATTTTGTATCAAAAACTAAACAAACTATACCAGCTGATGAAAAGGCGCAGTTAAAGGGTTAAAGAGGTATTTCCAGTCGGATATATGGATACTACGTATCATTTTATGATGTATCTGTACTACAGTTCCATAAGTCACGTCAAATAGTTAGGTATTGAAGTAGAACTGTGTCACTTTGTACTTAATATTAAAAATTAAAAAAAAAAACTTAATGAAATTATTTTCAAAATTGATTTTTTGAGGTTAGATTTGAGGATATTACGTATCATTTGTGGTATATTGTGTTTAATAAAAATCAGCCATATCGTGTCTGGAGGAGCCCAAACTTGGCTGTTTCGAAAATTATTTTTGTGTTAATTAAAAAAAATGGCTGAAATGTGATGTGGTATATTTTTTAGAATCGCCTCAAAATGCTCTTTCATTAGATACCACACACGATAGGTTTCTGTTCATTTTTTTTTCCATACATAAAATAAAATGTCTTGGTACTCCCCTCCTAAGGGAAATTTTTTTAGGAACTGCGGGTCAAAAAAATTGTTTTGACCTCTAGTCTGCGTGTGCCAAATGGCTAAACTGTAGATCGATTTGCGGTTTTTTTAATCGTACGACTTACACTATTAGGATGAAATACAAGAAGCTCACTTTTTTTTACATTGTATAGGAGGCCGTACAACTTAGCGTACTCTTCACAAGTTCTCAATAACCTTCTGAGTGCTGAGATCGATGGGCTGAGCAGCACCATGTCGTCTGCATAACTAATACTGTTGACAATCTGTCCGTCAATCGAGCAGCCGACTTTCGTGCTACTACCCAGCTCATCGATTAGCTGGTTCACATACAGGTTGAAAAGCGAAGGAGACGTCAACCCCCCTTGTCTCACTCCGCATTCCAACCCGTGCTCATCAGAAAGTTCGTTAAGCCATTTGACCCGGTTAGTGTGATGTGCATACCAATATTTAAAAATATTGACCAGTTCACCGGGCACACCAGTGTTGATTAGTTTAGACCACAGTATATCATACCATACCATACCTAACCAAGTCAAATGCCCTAGACAAATCAAGAAATGCAGCATAAACAGGCGTATTTCTGTCGGTGTACTAGTAGTACCTAACGACATGCTTGAGGGACAAAATGGCAATTTTAGTCGATAGCCCGGGTCTAAAGTCTAAACCCGAACTGTGCATCGTGTAAATTTAAATGTATTTTAAGTTGTCTCTCAAGCATGGCGTCAAGCACTTTGGATGCAGTTGTAGCTAATGATATCGGCCGGTAGTTGCATTTATCTGAAACATCCCCAGTTTTATTCTTAGTTATAGGCATCACGACCGTCATCATTAGCTCACTGGGCAAGTAGGAATGACGAATACATAACGTGTACAGCAACTGCAGTAACCTCAGGAGGTGTGGCCCTGCGTGCTGAAAGTGTTCGATGCTCAGGCCGTCGTGTCCGACTTATGCCTCTCTTCATACTTTTTATTATAAGAGCTACTTGTTCCGCGGATACCCTCTCAGGCACCCCCTAATCTTCATTATATAGTAAACATACTTATTGAGATGAAAACTCAGCCCTATGTATATTATGTCCAATATATCTGTATTTGGTGAAGCTTTACTTGACTTTTATTACTCAAGGCAATATTTTATCCGACGTATACCTACATAACACTTTGTACACTAGACGTCTAGGTACCTATATACATAGGTACTCTATGAAAATTGCGTGTAGCGTCGCTAATAACGTAATGAATTCCATTAATTTTACTTTACGCGGTAGTTTGCAGGACTAGGTTATTAAAAGCATGGAAGTGAATAGATAGCCATATTTTGAAATAAACCGTAGGAACTATGCTATGGGTGAAGTAAAAACAATTTCCTGTAAAATAAATAAATGTAAATTTTTAATAGGAAACAATATTTTCTGTCACCTAAGTTTAGATGTGTCACTAATCTGCAACACCCTAATATAATATTTAAGTATCCCCAAGAATAACTAATATATGTCATCATTTTAATCAAATTTGTCTCTGTCTGTATAAATCCTCGGATTTATGTGTAAATATGTAGGTATCTTAAATTATAGTTTGATCACTTTTTTCTATAAGTAGCCTGAATATAAGATCTGTCATCAAAATAATAGGCCTGTCACCGAATAAATAGATCAGTTCCATAATTTAATGAAAAAGTGGCGGTCTATGAAAATGTTTATCATATAATGACTTACTTGACATAGTTTGTCGATGCTATAAATTTCAGAAGATATAAGTTGGTTTTACTATAAATAACTTTAGATATAAATCAATGATTAAAGGTAAAAATAGCTACCAAAACCCGAATCAGCGCAACCCACTTCCACATGGTCTAGTCTGTCCTACCCCTAGAGTGTATATAAAAGCCCGCGGAGCCAGAAGCTCGCCAAGGAGGTCCTGAGTTGAACGGGTGCACGAGCCTCGTGCCACGAGGCCGAAGCAAAGCGAGTGCGGGGGGGGTGGTGGCGAGCGAAGCGAGCCGGCGACCTCCTGAGCGAAGCGTAGATACTTAGGTCGAGTGCGCACCGAAGGGCCGATATAATTTATTAGGTCACTGAAAATGCATTTATTAGGTGATTAATACAATCATATCCTTTTTAATAGTCGTTTGTCTTGTATTTACACTTTTTTCTACTCCTGTCCCGTTATCTGTCATTTATATAGGCTGTAGCTCAAATACAATAACACCAATAATAAGTCGTCCAAAAACTCTCTGCTAAATGGGCCATAAACGCATTGTTTAGCGTAATTTTATGGTTCATATACGTACATATTTTATAAAAGTACTGTTTACCACGATGTAAATCGTCTAACTATTTTTTAATCGGCCGCAATATTGCAGTATTTGGAGTGGTACGGTCAGCTCGAAATATATGTATGAAATTTTCAACTTTATTCCACCGACATACGTTCGTAAATGTATTCATATTTATGATGCTGACTGTAGTACAACTTCATAAACAAATATTTCGACATAAACGTTTTTATTTACTATTTAACATTTTTATATTATGAATGATTTACTACAATAATAATAAATCATAATCTATTGCGTGTTACGTTAAATGACATGTTTTATAAATTCTTGGTACTATTTATAAAAAACCGGCCAAGTGCGAGTCGGACTCGCGCACGAAGGGTTCCGTACCATTATCAATAAAAATATTCATTTTATTTGGTTTTTAGTATTTCTTGTTATAGCGGCAACAGAAATACATATTATTTTATAATATTAATATTATTTTTATTAGGAGATCTCATAACAAGGTTTCCTGTAACGATATAGGTATATATCTGACTGCACTGTCTGTTATTTTGATAAAAATAATATTGAACAACGGGTACCTTATCTCGTTGTGACGTTTAAAATATCAGCAAATGCCAATTTCATGCTATTGTGGCAATGAACGTCATGTGTTTCACACATGAATGCTGTTCCATATGGTAAAACAATGACGTAATAGGACGTACTATACCGAAAACGAACAACATTAAAACTAACCGTTTAATAAAATTAATGATTTGTGTTTTAGGTTATTTGGAATCTCATTGTCTTCATCACTATGTTAAATTTATTATTAATATTAGGTAGTCTTGTATTTGGCGATCGTGAGGTATCGTGACATCCAGCGACATTTTAAACAAAGGTCAAAGTATGCAACTGTGTTCGTTTACTGGCGTTGGTGGTAGGTAACTAGGTACCTCTGTTTTGGTGCACCGACCGGGTCAAAGTCCCATATTTAGACTGCCTCAATTATTATTGTAGTTGTTATTTTCGATAGTTAATAAGTAACTACTAGGTACTTCTCAACGATTTCGATGACCTGCCTGAATTACGGATTGATCCTTTTGTAAGTAAATAGTACTCTGATAAGATATGGCTCGCTAGCCCAAATTTAGTCTTAACTGTTCGAAGAAAACCGTATTCCTACCAGGGACATAAAACGCCTATTGCGCAAGAGAGACCCAAACCATTCCAAACCCTACCTCCTACACATATTAGTAGTTTATGTGACTGTACACAATGAACGGCATTAAACACGAGTGTTTTAATGCCTAATTATGTATAGTTACATACACTAATTTATCTATCCACATATCATTAGCATCCATGATGCATTCAGGAGCCGCTTATTATGACCGGTATCGCGGCGTTGTTTTCTGGCAGCTGTCATAGTTTTTTTTTAATTCAGAGACAAGCTAAAGTCGGCTTCAACTATCATATCGTTCGATATCTTACTTACGTGCGACATTTGTCAAATTTGTTTGCAAATTGACAATTCATTTGGAACTAAACGTCATCTCGACTGATATTAAAATAGAGGTCAAATCAAATTTCTTTGTTTTTCAGAGATGTTCGAAATTTGTATGAAATAATATTATCGAAATCGATGTTATTATGTAGCAATAATAGCATTTTCACAGATAATACATTTGTTCTAACAAAACAGTCAATTTTTATGGTGGTCATAATGTGCGGTTCTTGAACGCATCATGGAGGGTTTATGATATTTGGATAGATAAACATATTTATAAATCAACAGGGCAACTTTACTTACTGTCATACATAATTATGTACAATTAATAGTGGTAGATCGTGATGGTTAAAACTCAAGTCTTGTAGCCAAGACTTCTAATGTTCATCGTTTAGGATTTGGATTCGTTTGAAAGGAATTTGCTTGGGGTGATGTTTCCAAAGTTTAATATTTTCTCTCGTAACTAAGTTGTTTGTTTCTTTATTCACAGTATTTTATTACTTACCTGGAATACGCGGCGTTTGCCTGAAGAAAAACCACAAAATAAGTTGAAGTAGTTTTACTTGTTCTTCGTTCACTTCGCTCGCTCGTTCAATTAGGTAGGTGCATAGGATTTGGTACTTATTTTCTTAACGCGTCAGATAATAAAATACCACTCGTAATAGGACCAAATAAAAAGTTAGGTACTTACCGTTAATTCAAAAATGCATAGGAAGGCGGTACGGTTATAAATGATGGGTCCCAGTTTCATTTGTCTTTCCGAAACTATGAACGACGCACCGCACAAACGTAAACAAACCATCAACCTACGTGATTCAATCCGGTTTTGTTAAAATGTAGTTTAGATTGCTGGTAACTTATCATATCAGACCCACATAGTACCTGATTTTAGCAATTTTACGGTACATAATAACGTTATCTCAATTCGTTCGCGTGTATGATAAACGATAAAGTAATGTCGTTGGTTTTATGTTATCGGTTTGGTCTACACGGCACGATGTGTCTGAAGTTGAGTTGATGGTTGCCGGTCGCGTTGTAGCGAGAAACGGGGCCGCACAGCATTACATTTACGTTACCGGCGCTGCGAGAGCCGGCCGCGTCATTCGCGTCCAACCTCATCACGTGGCTCGTAACAATATTCCCATACATCGTACTTATTAAAAGTGTTTTACGCCACAGTAATCTTTAATTTAATTTTTCAACTATGTCGATTGATTTTTTAAAGTTATTTTAACCGTATCGGTTAAATCAAGGTGACTTAGTGCAATATAGCAGTGTTTACAATAGTTACAGTGTAGTCGGGTACAAATGGAATTCGTGATTCTATAAATAGATGTCTACGTTGCCGTACAACTGTGCGCCGTGATTACGATTATGGCATTTGAATCGATGTATGCAAGCTGAACAAGCAAAGATGTAAACAAAGGACTGGATTGTTGACAAGTTTGGCAACTTTGGTGAGATTCTTACTAAGGGAGCCGTCAACGTTGCCTCAAGATGACCGACTTGTTGAGTTGGTGTTTGCTAATCTCTCTAGTGCTCATAATATCAGGTTTGATCTCCATAATTACTCTCGTAACGCCAAATTTGAGTATTCATGTTTAATACACGCAACTTCTATCCCTCGATCTTACTGAATCTTCACTTATATAAAACTTGTTTATAATTAACACACTTTCATGAAATCTTGATGCACCTTGTTCTAAATCAGTGTTAATCCCAAAGCCTTTCCTAAATGTAATTTAGTAATAACACTAATTGTTTTAACATGAAATGTGCCTACACTTTACTAACTTTGTAGCTAACAAGACTCGAGACCAGTCATCCGCTATATATACCTATTATTAATATAATAGATTAGTAGGAATCACTTGCGTCAAGAGGAATATCCAGTGCTATTTAATAGGTGGAAGTGTGAGAAGTGTCACAGGAATCCATTAATAGAACTCATTATTTAATGAAATAAATAAGTTAAGTAATAATAACTGGTACCCGAGAGGTATTTTACTTAGGTACCTATACTTATAATATGATAATACTAAGTACTTATATAATAAAATACCCGCGCATGCAGCGTCGTCGTGTCAATACCTACCTAAGTCGCAGTGTCAGCTCGCAACTGTGATCGGTAGGTATTATATACTTATGTGGTCTCCTTTCGGTTTTCGCAGAGTACGAAACGCATCCTGAGGAAGGTTAAACAGTACCTAGTTTTGTTTTAAACAAAAGAGCACTATTCCTTTAAAAAAACACCTTTTATTTTATGTTTCTTTTTTTGAATCACCATCACAAGTACATAAATCAGTTTACTGTAGTTGTATTATGTCTATCGTATTCTCGTAAATAGATAGGTAGGTAATGTTTGTTTGTTTTCTTTGTTTCGCTTTCATTGAAATAATTACACAACTTTAATAAAAAAATTCATTAGACGAACGTCATGTAAAACGTAGGTATTCAGGTAGTTACATTCTTAGCAACAAACAGAAAATCTTCATTATTCTATGCTTTTGTGCGAAATGTTAAAGAAGTTAAATTCTGGAGGAGGTTGGACAATTGCAGCTGTAATAGACTCATTGTTGTTTTTGTCTGGATGGAATGCCAGCCTTTTACCCTGTTAATAATACAAAAGCGAAAAACGCTTAATGTTCAACTGTATATTAATGACTGCTTGACTGTCTCGGGCGGACGAATGACCGCGAGTTCGTGTTGACTAACTTAACGAGTTGTTGACAAATAGAATAATTGCCGGCCTTATCTACCCTTCTTGTTAATTCATATTTGTGTTTTAAAGAGATAGTGTGATAATATGAGGGAAATTAGGTAGGTACAAGAACCGGACAGAGAAATGTATACACCTAAAGACGCTTTTCACGCCATTTCTTATTCAACCGTTTACTTTTATCCTTTTCAAATTTATGTAGCTATTATATTCACTTTATGTCAGCAAAAGGTATTACGGCATTATCATAATAGTTCCTTTCAGAGGGTGGGCGTCAACAATAGGAATAAAATTTCTCAATCTTCAGCACAACAGTCTGGTGGTTCTTTTGATGCAAAATATTCATTCCCGCAAGTCTATTATTAACCTTTAAAAAGGGGAATCAAACAATGACTGAAAATTAGGTAAAGTTTTGAAAGTAAATAAGTTGACTGTGTTCATAAATAAGTTGACTGTGTTCATAAATAAGTTGACTGTGTTCATAAGTAAGTTCACTGTAGGCCTATTTTATACAAGGTTCAGCTAAGAGTAAAATATTATTCGTCATAAATTAGGAACAAAATTCAATATCGAGTCGCGACAATTCTGAGAATAAATAGGCCCGAAAGGTTTTGGTATATTAACACTGATATTCTTACAACAATAACTTTGCCCGCATTTACACCCATTGTTCAATTTCGATGCCCCTATGATCGTGAAATAGAATTTGAGCTTATTGTGATAATTTAAGGTAATTACCTACTAATAGGTGAGCTTGCTACTGACTTGTGTAATTTTGACGCAGGAGAAACCGGCGATGTCTGTGGGGACAGCGCTTTTAAGTTTGCTATGGGTCTGAATGGTCAGCTTGACGGAACGCTTACTGCGAGTGCTAACAGTTTGTGCTCGGTTGTTTGTTAAAACGATTTACAAAAGTGACCTAATTGTAATGATGTTTCTGAAGGGTTTTTGGGTTCTCCAGTGATTGGAATCCATCCCATCGAGATACTTAACCTTAATCGTTTACCTAGTTTCAGATACCTACAGCAATGACATGAACAAACAATCATCACAACTTTTAATTTGCCATTAAATGGTCTTCACTCCATTAAAATATCGAATCATATTTCAAAAACTATATTAGCTGCGAGTTTGAGTTTTAAAACAATCCTAAATAATATCTTATAGCAGATAGAGCCGTTTTGAATGTATACACGAGAAGTAGGTAAATCTCATATAGGCGTAGTAATATATACTTACTCATTCTGGGATGGTAGGCGTGATTTCGTAATATTGATGAAACGCTGAATACAATGGTTCCAGCGTCAGAACGAAAAACTGCTCCAAAAGTTACCTCTGCCCCTCTGGCAGCAAAGACCGGAGCACGCACTACACGGGAGGTGACTGTTTTGGGACCAGCCTCGCCACAAATGAGTGGGCCTGCGGGTAATGCACCTGAAACCTTTGAAAGCGAAAAAGACGGAGAAGAGTACAACTTGGCCCAAAGTAAAAAGTCCAAAAAGAAGGAGAAGAAGGTTTTATTAGCCGCCGCAACATCTGATGCTGCTGCCGGGAAAAATGCTGGCGAGCCAAAAAGGTCAAGAAGTCAAACAAACCTCGACTCACTCCGCCGAAAACAGCTGCCGTTGTTATCTCCTTGCAGCCCGAGGCTGCTGAAAAAGGAGTGAGCTATCTAGATGTAATGGGCAAGGCCGTAGCGGGTGTTAATTTGCAGGAAATAGGGATTCATTCCCTCAAGTTCCGTCAAACGGCCTCTGGAGCAAGGATGGCTGAACTTCCGAAAGAGCTGTTTTTGGACTCCCTCAGAGCAGTAATAGGTCTTGGAGACCCATGCTGGTCCTTGGAGACTTCAATGCAAGGTCCAGTGCATGGGGGGACACCATCATCAATCCACGTGGCCGGGCCCTAGAAGCCTGGGCTTTTCAGGCCAACATGTATATTTTAAACCAAGGAACGTCGCAGACCTGCGTACGATATCAGGGAGGGTCCGTAGTGGATGTAACATTTGCCACTCCGGCTGTCACACGCCGAGTACAGGACTGGAGAGTAGAAAATGAGGTGGAGACCCTTTCGGATCACCTTTACATCCGATTTGCGGTATCTCATCATTCTACATCATTAAGAGTTCGCAGTAAGCTCGATTCTCCATACAAACGTAGTTACGCTCTCATTTTAAAACTACGTGTTGGATTGTAACGATACTTTGCATATACAATGACATGAGGTACATCTAAGGCTGAAATTAGTTTATATGGCTTCAGATACCATAGGGAAAAAAATACAGCGAATTTAAATTTTTCATACAAAACTTGTTTTTGCTGCATTTCATTTGTTTTATAAAGTGGAGCCATATAAACTAATTTCAGCCTTAGATGTACCTCATGTCATTGTATATGCAAAGTTTCGTTACAATCCAACACGTAGTTTTAAAATGAGAGCGTAACTCCGTTTGTATGGGAAGGTGTAATTCGGCCTAGCTTACTGCGGCCTCTTAACACGAACTAGAGAGCCTAGCCGATTCGTTCGCTGGGCCTGTACTAAGGTGGATCGAGAGCTTGCCCGTGAAGCAGCAATCGTGCAGCGCTGGGTTCCCAACCCTATGGAAGACGCGTACCCGTCTTCCATAGGGTTGGGAACTGTTCCTAAAGAGGGACGCCCTCAAGGCCACCCCTCAGCATTTAGACCTATCGTGCTGTTGGACGAGGTGGGTAAACTTCTTGAGAAGATCTTGTCTGACCGCCTCGTTCGACATCTCGAGGAAGTAGGACCGAACCTTTCTAGTGTTCAGTTCGGCTTTCGGGCAGGCCGGTCTACTATTGACGCAATAGACTACCTGAAAGTTCTCTCCAAAGAAGCTACGGATGGAGGAGATGTAATGCTGGCGGTCTCCCTAGACGTCAAAAATGCTTTCAACAGTCTCCCATTTGAAACGCTCAAGGAAGCCCTTCAGTACTTTGGAGTGCCTGTCTACCTGAGGACACTGCTGGGAAGCTACTTGGAAGACCGCTACGTTGCGTGGGAAGACGGAAGTGGATCAATGCTCCAGCGACAAGTTAAACTTGGCGTCCCACAGGGATCTGTCTTAGGTCCCACATTGTGGAACGTCGGTTTCGACAGGCTCTTGCGAGGCCCAGTCCTGCCGGGCATGAGTGTACTCGCTTAAGCTGACGTCACCCTCATCGCATGCAGAGGTCACTCCTATGAGGAGGCTGCCAGAAGAGCCACGGTCGAGACATCACTTATGATCGACCAAATTCATCAGCTGGGTCTCAAGGTGTCCCTTCCAAAGACCGGAGCTCTCCTATTCCATGGTCCTAGGAAAGGCCCTCCTCGAAATGCCGGAATAAGGGTAAATGGGGAGGAAGTGACGCTGAAACCTCACATTAAGTATCTGGGTCTTATCCTAGACGGACGATGGAACTTTGGGGCACACTTTGCCAAGCTTGCTCCGAAGTTAATGTCTACAGCCGCTGCCCTTAGCCGGCTGCTCCCCAACATCGGTGAGCCCAATGCCACGTGCAGGCTCCTGTATTCAAGGGTCATACGGAGCATGGCTCTATACGGGGCTCCCATATGGGTTGATGCCCTCTCGGCGACAAATAAGACCCTACTCCGCAGACCTCAAAGGGCAATTTCGTTAAGGGCCATTCGAGGATATCGTACGGTATCATTTTCAGCGGCAACGATCCTGGCTGGGGACTCTCCTTGGGACCTCCAAGCACATGTGCTCGCTAAGGTCCATCAACATAGGGCTGAGAAAAAAGCGGCAGGGGAGTTCCCCGACCGGCAGGAGTTGGACCGCGTTCGAGCGTTTGCCCAGAACAAATCACTCCGCCAGTGGAAAGAGGAGTTGGGGCTGCGGATTACGGCTTAGTAACAGTAGAGGCAGTACTGCCTCTCTTAGAACGCTGGGCTGAGAGGCAGCATGGAACCCTGACGTTCCATATGGTGCAGCTACTTACTAACCATGGCTGCTTTGGTAAGTATCTGCATCGCATAGGGAGGGAATCCTCCCCATGCTGCCATGAGTGTGGCGCGCCTGTGGACACGGCGCGTCACACTTTAGAAGAATGCATTGCGTGGAGGCCCCAACGGGCTGCTTTAGAAGCAGTGACGCGGTCGGACCTCTCATTGTCGGGTGTTATTAGGGCCATGCTTGACAATAAGGAAGCATGGAAGGCGATGGCCTCCTTCAGTGACCAGGTTATGTCACAGAAGGAGGCCGCGGAGCAGGCACGCGAGAATGATCCCCTCGCGGATCCGCTCCGCCGGCGACGGGCGGGAGGCAGAGCCAGGCGCTACGCGCATTTACTGCCTCCTCCGTAGTGGGATGGTGCGGGGTTCGGGGGATACCCTGCAAAAATGAATCCCACTGGACTGAATGCGCTGACCTGGCGCGCAATGTCTGCGGCCCGCTACCCTGTAGGCCGCCCGTCGGGACGTACGCGGTCGAATGCGGAAAGCGATCCCGCGGCGCCCCTTTCTTAAGGCGGAGCTGGCAATCGTTGGGGTTTTAGACGGTAGTCCAAGGCTATTGCCGCGGTTAGTCCGTCATACCCGCCCTGCCCCTTCCCCGTGGCGGGCGGGATGCTTGTGACGCGACCGGTGTGTGGAGGCCTTAAGGTGCGCTGTGTTGGGAGTGAGGGACCTGCATGTCTCTATTCTGCCAACACACCGAATCCTCAAGTGAATAAAGGGTCGGCAACGCGCTTGTGATTCTTCTGGAGTCAGAAGTGTCCATAGGCTACGGTAACTGCTTAACATCAGGCAGGCTGCAAACTTGTTTGTTGTGTTCATATACCTACTGATACATATATATAAACTCAAGTAGGAATCTTACAATTTTTTTCAATCCGGTCTGATGTACATATCTGTTTTTTTCGTTGCCTTTTAAATCCCTTTATATTTTATATCATTTAATAAAATAGTCGTTGGATTTAGGTCGATAATTAAAAATTAAATTAATAAAACATAGCTCATTCAAGCTGCAATAAATTAAGGATATAATGTTTTCAAACTGGTAGAATTATAATTAATCTATGAGAAACGACGTCAATTTTTTAGCAAAACTGAGAAATTTCATCATACTGATTCTTATAAATCAATAAAGTAAGTTAAGCATCATTTCGTATGGTATGAGTAAGATGTTTGCTTAAACATCACCGCGACAACTCAGCTACGCAATTCACAAGCTACCTACCACTCACAACCAGTATTTCAAGGCCTCGGGATTCGGTAAAACTACGCATATTCGAGAAACAGACTTTACTTACAACACTGGTCATCCTCACGCGAGTGGTTGGTAAGCTATGTAAATATCAGCACAGCGCAGACGAGACGACGATGGCGTCTTTTTGGTGACTCATGTCTGAATGGTTCTCTTACAATATCACGTTTTAAAGGGAATCTCTGTCGATGCAGTATGACTCATTACATTACGCTAGGTGTCCACGTCATTACTGATAAGTATTGCATGTATTGGGGATCACGCATGGGGTCTTTTGATATACCTATTCATCTCTTAACTAGTCCAAACGTTAAGTTACGAAGTCAAAAATTGGGTTCCAAGCATTTTCTTCTATACCTTGAGCATTCGGTGCCTGACGTTAATATTTTAAAGCGGAGTTCAATAAAAATGACAAAAAATGTAAACACCTTTGTACTTTGTTATTTGACATAACAACCTCTAAATGTACTTATTAAAAAATATTTACCTATGGATAGCTATTTCAACTCTAATTTCGCATGAACATAATAAAAATAAACAGGTTTTTCATCTCCACTTATTAAATCTCTAAATTAAAAAAAGAATCAGCCAGTTTGAAACTAAGCTTTGCGCGGTTCGAATGATCTCAGCATCCCATGAACGGAAAAATATGAAACATTTTATATAGGTACATTATTATTCTAGCTGCAACTTAGGATAGTTTTTATCCGACTGCGACACTTAATTAATTTTCCGAAATATACGACTTCATTTAATTTTTCATTTATTTTTATTGAAATCAAACGCTGCTCCAACTGTCAGCTATAAGAACCGTCAAATTTTCGTCAAAATGGCGGAATTGCTTTGCCTTTCACTTATTAATAATTTAAATCCCGTCTACGATAGACCTTTACGAGACAAATGCTAAAATATAAACCATAAAAAAATATTCGATTCTGATATGAGAACTTATATGCGCAAATGTCGTTTTATGTCGTAATTTCAATAAATGAAATCAACAAATTTGAACAATATAATTAACACGAATTTGTTTTTTTTTAATGACAATGGCACGCGCTCGGCGCATTCAGCCAAAGTACCTGCGGCGCTACCACGAAAACCGATACTCAATGTTCATATATTTGCATCCCTGTCACTCGAGTATGGTTAGTGCGATAGAGATAGAGATACCCGAATATTTTCGAATTCCGAAGTTCGTGGTTATAGCTCAGGAATCGAAAATATGGTAAATAATCATAATGTATTTTCTCGAAAAAGAATTTAAAATAAATATAGTCAAATGGAGAAAAAAACAAAGCAAGAGGTTATATAGGTAATGATTAAGTTATAAGAGTCCAAAGTTTTAAGAGGGGGTATGTTCTGTCCCTTTTCCGCAAAACGCACCTTCATATGAAACGATTGTTTTTTACTATGACGCTCGAGTATATTGACGTCACAGTCTCTCATCGTTTTCTCACTCTAACAAGCGACATTAAAACGGATGTAGCTTCATAATTTTTTGAGATATTTGAATGGGAGTTTCATTATCTTCTATCTATTTATACATAATAAATGCCTATGTCCTGACTGACTTATTCACTCAATCACTCACTCATCAACGCACAGCCGAAACTACTAATCTTAGAGAGTTGATTTTTGCACAGTATGTTGCTTTTATAACGTGAGCTAGGGATAAGAAGGGATTTTTGAAAATCCTACCCCTAAGGGGGTAAAATGGGGGTGCAAAGTTTGTATGGGAGAACCTTTTTTTTTGAGCTATAGACTTAAACTTTGTAGAAAAATTAGTTATTAGAATACAAATGAAACACTTTCAGCGTTTTGGAAAATTCCACCCCTACGGGGGTAAAATAGGGGTGCAAGGTTTGTATGGGGGAAACATTTTTTTTTTAAATAGAGACTTAAAACTTTGTAGAAAGATCAGTCATTAGAATACAAATAAAGATTTTTCAGGGTTTTAGAAAATTCTACCCCTAAAGGGGTAAAATAGAGTGCAAAGTTTGTATGGGAAAAACTACTTTTTTTTAAATAGAGACTTAAAACTTTGTAGAGAAATTATTCATTAGAATACAAATAAAGTACCTAGATTCAGTGTTTTAAAAAAATCTACCCCTAAGGGGGTAAAATAGGGGTGCAAATTTTGTATGGGGGAAACAATATTTTTTTTAAATAGAGACTTAAAACTTTGTAGAAAGATTAGTCATCAGAATACAAATTAAGTACTTTCAGCGTTTTAGAATATTCTACCCCTAAAAATAGGGGGCTAAAATAGGGGTGCAAAGATTGTATGTGGGAAACTATTTTTTTTAGCTAGAGTCCTAAAACTTTGTAGAAAGATTACTTATAAAAATACAAAAAAAAAGACTTTCAGCGTTTTGAAAAAATCTATCCCTAAGGGGGATAAAAAGGGGTGCAAAGTTTTTATCAGGGAAAGTTTATGTTTTTGAGTTAGAGACTTGAAACTTTGTAGAAAGATTACTTATTAAAATACAAAAAAAGAACACAAATAGTTTTAGAAAATTCCACCCCTAATAGGGTTAAAAAGGAGAGCAAGCTTTGCATGGGCAACACTTTTTTTTGAGTTAGACTTAAAACTTTGCAAAAAGATTACTTATTAGAATACTAAAAAAGAACTTTCAGCGTTTTAGAAAACTCCATCCCTAAGGGGATCCTTAAGATCCTTAAGAAGGGTAGCCAGTGTTGTGTGGGAAAAACTTTTTTTTTTACTAGACTTAAAACTATTCAAAATGTTACTTATTAAAATTAATAATAAAGTACTTTCAGAGTTTTAGAAAATTCCACCCCTAAGGGGGTTAAGAAAGCTTTGTATGGGCAACACTTTTTTTGAGCTAGAGACTTAAAAGTTTACGAAAAAAGTTCTTTCAGCGATTAGAAAAATTCAACCTCTAAGGGGGTTTAAAAGGGGGTTCAAATTTTAAATGGCGAGCAATAAAATTTTAAAGTGTGAGTAAGAGATTTTTAACTTCGGTCTTATTCTGTACGTTAAAAGACTAAGTAAAGTAAAAGTAAAAAAAGTAAAAAAGTCATTTATTTAAACAGAATGAGTTTTACATAGTTACCAGAGGTCCCCACACTAGGCTACGCCTGTATCGTGGAGAACCAGTTAAATTTTTAAAGATCAGAAATAAGTTACCACAGAATAAGTTACTACAAAACTGATTTCAGAGTTTTTCCTAATTCATGAGTGTTAAAATTGGTTCAAAGTTTGAGTATTTCAAGGCATTTTTAAAGTATGAGATTTTTAACTTTGGTTTTAGACTGTTTGTTAACAAACTAGAAAATGAACATCAACTTTTTTTTTAATTATCCCCTAAAAGAGGGTTCAAATTTTGTATTGAGAGAAATCATTTTCTAAGACGATAAAAAGTTCTACGTGGACGAAGTCGCGGGCAACAGCTAGTTCATTAATAAGGTCTCATGCTTGATCTTAAGAAATTGGTAGGCATAGTTATAAGGTAATATGGTAAATTGGTACGTTTGTATTTTTCGCCAAATCTATTGAGCTCCACTACACATTCCTAAATTTTATAGTTATTATCGAGTAGGTAATATAAGTATAATAGTAATAAATAGTCATAAGTACGAGTATAGTTAATAGTAATATCAGTCAGTCTTTGTGAAATACACGTTCCTACGTACCTGGTCAAATCTTTAATGCAATATTTAATTGGCGTTCAATTAGGGTTTCTGGTTTCTCGACTTTTTTATTTTCTTGAGTTTCGAGAATTCTCGAGGGCAATTTCTCGAGTTTTCTCGGGCCTCGAGTCTTTCTATAAAAACCGTTGAAAATTGGTTAAGACTTAATTCAATTAACTAAGCTTTTTTTTAAGCTGCGATATTTTTATTGCACTGTTATTATTGATTTGTAGTATTTAGTACCTTATTTAGGTGTAAGAAAACCAAGAAAACGAAGAATCATTAAATGTAATAATCAAAACTTAGTACAACAGGACCTGATAAGTATGTACACGTGAGTTATCAACTTTTGGGGGCGTAGATGTAAATGACTACGACTTAATTTAACGTCGGCATAAATATTAATATTATCAATTTTTATGAAATATATAACCACAATTAATCAATCTAAAAATCTACAACTTCAATGACTAAACATAAACAACAGACACAAAAGATTTTTTTTCAACGTAAAATATGTGAAAGGTCTTAAGTAAATCTGAGGAGTATAACCTGTCCCTCTAGTTTAGCGTTCGTGGACTACGAGAAAGCCTTCGATTCGGTCGAAACCTGGGCTGTATTACAGTCTCTCCAGCGGTGCCAAGTAGACTGCCGCTAAATCGAAGTACTGAAGTGTTTGTACGAGAACGCCACTATGTCAGTCCGACTTCAGGATCAGAGCTCGAAGCCTATTCCGCTGCAGCGGGGTGTCAGACAAGGGGATGTTATTTCCCCAAAACTGTTCAGCGCTGCACTGGAAGACGTTTTCAAGACTCTGGACTGGAGAAGGTTAGGCATCAACATCAACGGCGAGTACATCACTCACCTTCTGTTTGCAGATGATATAGTAGTCTTGGCTGAGACCATGAAGGACTTGAGTACTATGCTCGATGATCTCAGTAAAGCTTTTGAGCGAATTGGTCTAAGGATGAACATGGATAAGACGAAGATCATGTCAAACGTCCATGTAGTACCAACTTCCATTTCAATCGGACACTTTACGCTCGAAGTTGTAGACGATTATACAGGGTGGAAATATAAGTCGGGCCCTGGAGGGAAACTACCTTAAATCCTTAAGCTGGCTTATTTTACTTAAAGGAGACACCTTTATTTTAAAAAGAAACAAAACTGCATTCAAATATTTCCAAAAAAGCCTTACACACGGCCAAGAATCGAACCCGGTCGAATCTTTCTAAAAATAAAGGAATGTCTCCTTTGAGGAAAATGAGCCAGCTTAAGGATTTAAGGTAGTTACCCTCCAGGGCCCGACTTATCTTTTCACCCTGTATATACCTAGGACAGGCTGTCCAGTTATGTAGGTCCAACTTTGAAAAAGAGGTCAATCGTCGAATCCGACACGGCTGGGCAGCATTCGGGAAGCTACGGGTACATCTTTTCGTCCAATATTCCGCAGTGTCTCAAGATGAGAGTCTTTGACCAGTGTGTGTTGCCAGTGATGACATATGGCACGGAAACGTGGTCGCTTACTATGGGCCTCATAAGAAGGCTCAAAGTCACTCAAAGGGCAATGGAGAGGGCTATGCTGGGAGTTTCTCTGCGCGATCGCATCAGAAATGAGGCTATCCGCAGCAGAACCAAGGTAACTGATATAGCCCTCCGAATCGCTAAACTTAAGTGGCAGTGGGCAGGGCACATTGCACGTAGAACCGATGGCCGTTGGGGCGGAAAGGTTCTCGAGTGGCGACCACGTACCGGAAGGCGCGGCGTGGGTAGGCCCCCCACAATGTGGACTGATGACCTGGTAAAGGTCGTGGAAGTCCGCTGGATGCGGGTGGCGCAGGACCGGCCATTGTGGTACTCTTTGGGGGAGGCCTATGTCCAGCAGTGGACGTCTTTCGGCTGATATGATGATGATGGGCTTGGCTATCATGAGCCCTTGGAATAAACTGTCGAAGTTAGGTGTATGTTTCCCTAACGATACAACTCGTGACTTGCGATTATGGGCAAAAAATAGTGGCACGACGGGCTTGGTGATATTTAAATTTGGAACTCGAGCTTTCTCCCTAACCCTAATTTCAACAAACTTAAATTGCTATTGAATATGTACATACATACATATATCTGTCCAAAGTATAGCGGTAAATAAATTCAGATAATTATAGTAAAAAAAATAGCATGTTTATTGGTATCATGCTAAAATGGGTAAAAGTACATTTGTGGCTCACTTCTCCCGGTATGTAAGTAAACAAGCACTTGTGTTGGGTGGGAGGCTCCGCTCTTCATCAACATGGTTATAATATAGTTTAGTAGCTACAATTTCATACGATACGAATCGATCACACCGATAGATTATTAAGGAAAGGTGTTCATTACTTCCGGTCGAGTATGCAGTCGTGTTATTATTTGTGCGTTAGGTTTAAGAATGGAATAGCTGTCCATTCATAAACATTTTGACGTTGATGGTAAAACTGTCACTCCCATTCATAAACGTATCGCGAATATCGCGATCGAGTAGGTAGGTATTAATACACATATTTAATCATACTCAGATTATTTTATTGCATCGAGTAAGTTTTTTTTGAATTTTGCTAATATCTGCATTATTCATCGTAATGTCACCTTATCCCAGATTTATAATATGACGCATAAAAATTATTTGAAATTGTTATAATATTTTCTTGGCTTGAATAAATGTAAACTTTGTCGTGTTTTGGTAGTATAAAAAATGCATACCTACTTATTAAAATAAGCAGTTGGGCATAGCAAAAATATGAAGAGTAGGCACCCAGACAAAAAATATTAATAATAAATTATACAACAATCTGCAATGAATAAAGGTTTATTTTGCTGTTCCAGGGATATTAGATACAACTATTCGAAAACAAGCACACAATTTCTGAAACTAATAAAATCTTAGCATCATATTTAAGCGATAGTTTGAACATTGAAATAAAAATAATGGCATAAATGTGATAACATAAATTTCAAATAAAAATAATGGCATAAATGTGATAACTTAAATATCACATAGTGGTTATAAGTATAATATATAATAGACACAAGAAGCCTTCGCTGCTCCCGTCACACTCATAGATAAAGCACTGTCATTTGTTTAATTCACTAAAACACCTGCTAGTCCAAGTGATGTAAAAAGGAAACATTTATTTTCAGTAGGGTAGCCAAAAAATACCTAACCGTGCGGATCCAAGTTGTGATAGAGTGAGAAACACCGATACTAAATATATAACTTTATGGCCGCGGGATATAATCGACATGATTATTTGGAAATATATGTACCTCTACGTATACAAATAAATAACATTTAGACAAACAACGTAGTCATTGTTTTTGTTGGTTTACTCAGAATGCCTCTTACAAATAAATTACAATAATACTTTTTTCAATGCAGGTATTACAAAATCGTATGTTAGTCATTATAAAAAAAACCGACCAAGGCGTGGTGTAGGGTGTAGGGTTCCGTAGTTGCCTGTCTGTCTTTGTTACATCAACACGCGCGCGCCAACTAAAGGCCTCCACACACCGGTCGCGTGCGCGGGCTCGCGCACGCGACCGGTGTGTGGAGGCCTTAAACGCTGCGGTTGCATCGCCCGAATTTGTACGAAAGGTGGTTTCAAGTACATTTATTAAGTTGGTCGACTATTACTCGGTATCTAGTGATGCCTTCTTAGACGTGCTAGTTTTCCTTTTAAATTCATTATATGTATTACTGCCATGATTTTTTTCATATACCCAGTATGTACCTAATAACCATTTAAGGATGACTCACGCTAGAACGGGCCGTGTCCGGCCCGGGCCGTTTTCTAAGAAAAACGACGGCGTTTTTGCGCGGCCGAGCCATACCTAAGCCCAGCCGAGCCACGGCCGGGGTTCGGAAGCGGCTCGGGTGATAAGTATGTTTAAAACACCTTCCCAATTTTGTTATTATCGCATCAATCATACGAATCTTGTTAAAACACATGTCAGTTGCCTCTCTTATTTACTCTTATCAGCCCACGTTGATAAAGGTCAATAACAGCCAATATTCACGTGAATTTGTATTCACTATTGTACTAAACACATTTCCTTAAGTACAACTAGATTGGATTAGATAACTCATCTTCACCTAAAATCTAGATAAACAAGTATCTTCACGTGATGATTCACTTGCTAACGTTCGCGGTCTCTTATGTAGGTATAATGTAACCTATCCTATCGTGTGTCGTTATTCGCATTGTTTTAAGCTTAGTAAATTTCCTTATAATACATTTAGGTCTAACAAACATTTTTCCAGTGTTAACCAAAGCACTTGCGTAGCACAGTAGATAAAAAAACGGCTTTGTAATGGAGTATTTTACAATTTTTAACATAAAAAAAATGCGCATGTGGGGTAATCAACTGTTAGACCCACACTATTATGTCCGGTATAACGCAAAACGCAAGATAGAAAACTGCCATGTTTGATATGTACATAATTATCGCGATTATGATAAAAACAGGGTTAAAAACGAGATTAAATGATTTATATTATATTTCACATGTATCCGGCTAAAAACATTTTATTTTTATTTTTTTTTTTTCTTCGTAAGATTTAAAAAATGATTTGCCATATACGGCTAAAATTTTTTACCAGTTTATATCTCACACGCACAATCAATTTGAAGACATTTCATAAGACAAACAATATAAAGTTAGATGATTTTGGCGCCGAAATGATAACAATGAGGTTTGGCATCAGTATAGTTAAGACCTACTTGTAAAATGCGTTTGGTCAACTCGCTCCGCGGTGGAGTTATGAACGGAAATATCTCATTCTACAATAATTTTAGCATCTGCAGGATGTTCGCCTGGACTCATATCGGAACATCCGGTTGTTAGTGACTAGCCCGTTTTATAAAGAAGATACAGTACCTACTGCCGACCTTTTATATGGCTTTTTTAAACATTTTATATATTTATTTTTATTATGGATAGCATGGTAAATCAATATGTATTGGGTTGTGAGGACTTTAGGCTCGGACGTTTGTCGTAAAAGGCGACCAAAGGGGTCATCGGGGTCTCGAGTGTTTCGTGTGGCGGAAGCCATCGCGAGCATCGTAATGCCCTAGGTTGTGCTCGTGCCTGATGTGGCGAGGCGCAGGAAGGCTCCAGGGCGTTCAGTATTAGATCCTGGAGTCGTCCACAAGAAAGCGCAAATGGTGGCAGTTTTGAGTGGAAAGAAATACCGAGTCATCGCCGGTTGACTGAGTCCGCAGGTTTTCTCTACGAAAAAAGACATTTTTACAAGATTCAACCATTCAATAGTGGCGAAACCCTGCCAGGACATGGCTGTCACATTGACTGGTTAATTATTTAACCATATAACAACCACGTCTTGACATGACATGTCTTTATTTCACTTGTCAATCTCACTCACACAGTGCCCCCTACTTAATACGGTATTTGACAAAAGTCAAATCAGCTTCTTTTTATGAAACGTCAAAAACGCTCCGTTAGTATGGATTTTGTAGGGATTACTATGTTGTGACGTCACAATCAACCAACGTCCTTATTGTTAGTTTTTAAAAATTTAAAAATCTTAAAATAACAAATATAAATGAAAGATTGATACTTTCCGAGTATTTTCGTAATGTTTATCTATTGCGAATGAAAAAACAATTTGTTTTCACTGTTGTCAAATACCCTATTACGCTAATATATTCAACAATGGAGAACGTGTATGAAATTTTCATTATATAACTTCTGGACACCTGACTTGTTTTTTAGACTATTTTAATATTTGGTATAACACAAATTTGTCTGTGTTTGAATCTAATGGGCATGCATCCTTCTCAGTAGGCATTTTATATTGTACATACCTACTTTAGTGATAAGCTGTGGGCCGATAGCATTACCAATTAGAAACTATGAATGTGTCTAGACAAACACATGTCCTTTAGCTCGCAAACACATCACGTTGTCACTTAATGTGATGATCTAGCTAGTCCATCGATTAGCAAAACTGCGGGAAACTAATCACTTAATTGGTCATTGTTTTTCGTGGTTGATATGATCAATAGTTGTTGTAGTTGTTGGTTCATTTGTCGCTGAACCTCTAGGATTAATTTGCCGAATGTTGACCGCGCCTACGGCGCGCCCTGCGAGAGCACTGCTAATTAATGGCGGCTTCGATAGGATAGAGTGACGAGCACTGCCAGCTCACGTTACAACTGCCATTAGCATTATAAGCTCACTGCTCCGCTCAAACTTACGTCTACCTACCTGCTAAAGGTATCACAATGCTCAAGGTCCGTTTCTTAATCTTTGAATACTTTCGTGCCGGTGGAAGGGTGCAATAATCAAGACATCCATTTTGTTTGTAAAATTAGGATAAAATCCAGATACGCTCATTGGGGTCTACCAGTAACCATTTATTTCCCGAGCCTTAACTGTACTATGCCGAGATTCAGTCTCAAAAAAATCACGTACACAACGCTGATTATCATTTCCAGATGCTCAACAGTTAAATGGTCCGATTATTAAGCCATCTGACGAAATATTATTACAAAAAGGACAAAACTTCACCATTCGCTGTAAAGGAAAAAGACCACTAAATTTTACTATACAAGAAGCGGCAGAGGAGGAAGATGGGAATTTCCAAAAGATACAGAGAAGTGTGGCTCCATCTGACCATGACTACGAGTACGAAGTAGTGTTAGATCTGTACAACGTCGATCGGTTCGCAGTTGGTTATTACGCCTGCCACGACGGCCAGGTAGACCCGTCACAAATCTTTTCTGAACTGGTCGACGAACCGAACAACACCCAACACATTTCTTATACGTACGTCTACGTCAACGGTGAGACTGCATTCTTGTTCACTGGTCTCATTTGCATTACATTTCCGACAACAACATAATACTCGCAAATATTATAATTTAATTACTTAATGTCGTGATTTTAGATTCACGCAATTTAATAGCGCCCATGAGAGAAATTGTTTATGTGGTGAAACGCGGCGCCAAGACTGTTATTGAATGTAGACCCACATATCCTGATGTAGAAGTTAATTTGACTATGGTACGTATACAGCAGACATAATACAATAGTTACATATTTAATCAAATTCACTACTCATTAGTTCCTAATTAGACTTACTCGTATTCCCAACTTGAATATATTTTCTAACTCCGAATCGTATTCGAAAGTGGTTATTTTAACAAATTTAAGTTTTCCTTACAGCATTTGCATGATAGGTATTACATATTAACAGAGAATGATCACGCCTCTGCTATACCATCATATACCTATAACCACTGACTTTGTATGAAATCGCAATATTATAAAATATCTGGTCTAAGCAATTTGATTTGCATGAGATAAATGTCTTGACGGCGTATTTTTAGTCTGACGATATATCAAAACAGCTTTTAGCTTTGTGGATTAATCTAAATGGCATGGTACCTAATAATGTTCATTAAAGGTCATTACATAATTAATACACAGGAGTTCATTATGAGTGAATATAATCCTAAAATTGGATACATCTTAGACACTGCCGACTCTTTGGACTTAGAGCCGATGATGGAAGTAATTTGTGAATTTGAAAGGAACGGGTTACGAAACGAAACAAAAGTATATGTGGACATATGTAGGTGTCTAAGAAACTATGCTAATATTATTTTACTTAGATATACCCTTGCACGAAAATGGTTATTACAAAATGTAGTGAACAAAAAAATATTGTTTAAAAAAAGTTGCAACAGTAGGTAACTAATGTGATACTTATATACCAACCTGTTTCATAAGAACTTGGCTATAGTTGGGAATTATGTCATTGTATACGAATTTACTACACTGCAAAGGAACTACGTAGGTTATATTGAGTTTCCCACGAACGTAAATATGCACCAACCGAACTGCGAATCATCACTTGATGTTCGCGACACATGCATACCTACATCTGTAAAAAAAGATGGCGAAAGAAAGGTGAACATGGAGTGTAATAGCGTAGATTTTCGTCCCATTATAGGAAGCTTATGCAGCTAAGCTGAGGCATTGAGCAACTAAAAATAATAAATTGAGTCAATAAACTAGGATTTCTTAG
The DNA here is from genome assembly GCA_963854355.1 of Epinotia brunnichana. Classification (NCBI taxonomy): domain Eukaryota; kingdom Metazoa; phylum Arthropoda; class Insecta; order Lepidoptera; family Tortricidae; genus Epinotia; species Epinotia brunnichana. Next base: position 17,816,145 of record OY977940.1, on the reverse strand, counting down.
TAATCAATTGTATACATTAATATATATAGGTAGGAATAGTAAATACTTAAAAGTAGTCCGTGTTGTATTATGATTATACTTTCGGAAGGCATTTTTTTTGAAAAAAGGTCTGTAGGTACTCACATTATATTTTATCTATTAAATTAGTGAGATGAAGAGTCAAAACATTTTCGTGGAAGTGGTACGACATGTTTTTCAATTTCAACAAGATTTGTTCAAACAGACACAGACAAACGCAATAGAAAAGTAGTACGCTTTATAGTTTATACAGACAATCATTTAAAAAAAAACACCAGATTACGAAACAATAAATGTTTTTTTGGAATTGAAAAGCATCCATTCTGAAAATGTATTTATAACGATACTAACTTATGCCTACATGATTTTATTGACGATAGAAGAATGCGACACAGCAGGTGAAATCGAATCAAATCAAGAAAAATAACATAATAAGAGTAACAAACAAGATTGGGTTTCTAATAGTCAAGGCGCATGAGGCGTACGATTGCCGTTATGTGTGCGAAGGGATTCGTGGCAACCAAACCACTCGGAAAATTGCCCATATTAATGTACGCCTATGTAAGTCGTGTCCAAATTGGTTGTACGGTAGTGATGACTGTTTCACTTCAGGTAGCATGGTGTGGTGGTTACTCTGTTTCAAGTTTTTGTTTCTTTGTATGTTGCCGTACTAATTATTTGTTTGTCAAATCTTTGTTACATGTTGCCTGCTTTTAGCTTTTTCCGATTTCACTATACTCCTTCTTCGGTGTATTTTACTGGTCTGTGCACAAATATGCTTTACTAATCTTACTTATAATTCAACTTATATTGTGACGTAAGTATGTTATAAATATATATATGTATATATTATGTTGGGCTCTTCCCTTACGGCTAAGATGGAAAACTTTTGAATTACCTGCTACCATTATCGTTTTAGTGAAGTACTTTCTTCCAACTAAGCACAAAGTGAGGAGCACTTGGCCAAATTACCTTTAAAAGTGGTTTTGGATATTGTGTTTGTAAAGATTGTATCCTCATATAAATTGTGACTTCTGATGCTACATTTACACGCTTGCCGAGGCTTGGCAAGCGTCTACAAGCTCCAAGGTTTTACAAACGCTTGGAAGTCATTTACACGCTTGCGAGTGCGTTAGTTTGTTGCGGGCAGACAAGCATCTATTGCCTTTTGCCTTGACAACGTACGTATAAAAACGTCGTTAGAGCTTGCCGCAAGCTTCCTTTGATCTGTGTTCAAAAACCGACACTAGTCCGGATGGCGACAAGCTCTAAGGTCGTATGCCAAACCAAACAACCCCGTTCACATGCTTTGTGGAAGCATGTCGAGACTTGCCAAGCGTGTACACGTGTACCATCACATTTTAAAATCGTAGTCGTCAAGTTCCTGCATAAAGGCCGAAACGCACAAAAGCGGTGGCGGTGCGGTGCGGAAGCGGTACTGGTTGTAATGTTAGAACTACCTAATACGAAAGGGTCCGCACAGATACAACCGGTACCGCGTCCGAACCGCACCGCACCGCGCCGCCACCGCTGTCTGTGCGTTTCGACCTTAAAGGTTGATATTCTTGAAAACGATTTGTTTGAATACGTAATCTTTTAGAATACCTAGTATAAACGTTACAATATTTGTCAATGTATAATTAGGTATAACTTGTACTGGGGTCGTGGGTTTAGGACACTTCTAGTGATTAAAAAGTGATATAACCCTGTCATAACGTATTTAACAGCACATCCTGTTTTGTTAACCAACTAATGTATCCAGTTAATATGCCAGACACGCCATGACAATATTGTATCACTGTGAAACAGTGTGTTCACAAAGTGTCCCACACCCAAGACTCATCATAAATCGTGCAAGGCGTAAAGTTAGAGAATTAATGTTTTTCAAAAAAAGAAGGGTCAACAAGGAAAAAGTTTCCATACAAAAATAAACGCATAGTACCTAAGTACCTAAAGTTGATTATATGCCGTATTTCATATTTCTATAAGTAAGTTTAAATTTTCAACTGAAAAAACAAAACGATAAAAACTAGATTTTGATTGTCGCCGTCTGCCGTCGTTAGGAAAAAGTACCTACTTACTTTCATTTGAAATTGACGCAAAAAGAAACAAATTAGTTAATGGTGCTTTCAAACCGCCTGATGACCCTTCTCTTAAGGAACTTCGTTTTTATCAGACTCAAATCGAAACGATTACAATAAAATAAGTTTGACGTTTCTTTCTTTATGTAAGATTTCAGAAGGAAATATCAAACTACACAATTGCTATTTCGTTTTATTAAGAGTCCTCAAGAATCTCGATACATGTCGGCTCTCCAAACAAACGTAGTTTGGCTCTCATTTTAAAACGGCGTGCTCGGATAACATGAATGGATGGGTGGATCCCATGGTATACGCAAAGCTCCATGTTATTCCAGCATGCCGAGTAAAATTAGAATCAATCTACGTTTCTATGGAGAATCGAACATCGTGTGGACTCTTAATTACTTAGAGAAGAGAAGTAAGCGTGAGGCATTATTTTAATTTATAATTTTTCCTTAATATTATCGATTAAAGTAATTCTGAAAAGAACGATGTTTTAGGTGGTAAATTTATTAATTTTAATTATAATTCATACGTACATTATCGTGGTTTTGACGTTGTCTGTTTTTGTAAAATGTATTATTTTTGCAGCTATTCCAAATGATACGGAAAAACCAACAATTTTTCCGCAAGAAAAACACTTCCTCCACGGTGAAACAATATCTCTGAACTGTACAGTGAAATACATTGCTAACACAGCTATCTCGCTAGAATGGAAAACTCCACGAAAATTGTCTAAGGTACGGTACCTACACAAGTTTTTGAATATTCTGTTACTTACCACATTTATCATGCACATCCTGGATGTATATAAAACAGGGAAAGAGAATGAGTAATTTGCAGGGATTGTAACCGGTTTTTTTGTATGGGAATGTAACCGTTATTTTTCGTTCTTTGTTAATTATTTCATTTTCTAATTGGGCAATCTAATAATACGCACTCGTTACCTCAAAACACAACTGAGTCCTACATATGACGTATAAAATAGTTCGAGATATGTGGTTATTTCGAGGTTTTTGCAAAAACTGGTTACAATCCCTGGTCATTTGTTAGAGTGTTAAGATGTATGGGTTCAATATCATACTATGCAAATAGCGCCTATGGTACGAACCATAAAGTTAATGACACTGTGACGTGCTTCCACCCCTACGTGCCTAACGTCACCCTGAAGACCAGAACCTTTAGCATATATTGCTGCTGGCATGTGCTGAGAGGTATCCATTTTGGTGCATTTGAGTTGTATTTAAACACATTTGTTTGTGACACCAAATAATTATATGTCAAGGTGTGGGTGTATCTTGGGATCTCGGGCATTGATACAAGACGATGGCAATATGTTTACAAACTTTACTACTGACTTCATTGCAGCATTGTTACAAAAGTTATGTGAAATATCTGGCAATTTCAGCCGCGTCCCGCCGCGGTATTCTGTGCGGACCCTTTCGTATTAGTTCGAACATTACAACCGGTACCGCCTCCGCACCGCACCGCGCCGCACCGCCACCGCTTTCAGTGCGTTTCGGCCTTTCTTTTTCCGTCAGACCATTATCACCACGTATTTTCTTCAATGACATTCAATCCAACCGTCTATTGTTCTGGCTCTAATTCAAATAATACCCGTTTTAGCCCTCTGTTGGCGCACGGCGGAACTAACGAGTTCCCGACTTTGCCCAAACCGTATGTCTGCGTTCGCTGACGACATTTGTAGAATGATAGTAAAGCAAGATACGACCGAAGTCCCGGTGAATGTAATAGAGGGCGCTCAATACAACTTTCTCATCTCCGACATATATTTCTTTCTTCTTTCTTTCTTTCTAATTCGCTAAGCATAGCTATCATTTTAAAGAAGTATTGTAATCCGATGTCTTAATTCGTCGACTAGCATTTAGTATGGACTGGATCCGAAATGGGTAGATGAAGAATCTGAGTATAAATCAGTAGTGCTGCTAAAATGCCCACAGAATTGAATCCCAATCGTCGACACTCTTCATACTCGTAAATAGAGTCGTTAACCGGTAACGCAACTACCTTCGGTTAGCGACCACTGCACGGACTAGGCTGCTTTAATTAATAGTACATTTCGATGCTAGTGCGGAAAGTATGTCATTACGTCACGAGTACCGAGATATCTTACCACGAGCCGTAGGCGAGTGGCAAGACTCGGGACGAATGAAGAATGACATTTCCGCACGTGTAGGTATCGAACGACATTTTTTAATGCAGTTGCGAAAAAATAAGAAAAACATCAAGATATACCTACGTGGAAAAGTAAAAAGCATTAGTTCGTGAAAACCAACGCTAAACAGCTACGTAAAGTAGCACTTTTTGAGCAACTGTATTAAAAATATATTAACATTTCTACAAACCCAATAGAAAAAGTTATTAACTATTCTTGAATAGTATCAGAATAAGAATATAATTATACAATTTAAAAACGACAGCTTATATTAATCCAAAGCAAGAAAAAATTACTTCAATTCACACATTGCTTTGCTTGCTTGACGTGCAGTGAATCTGTAAAAAAAATAACGCGACAGTTGGCGCGAAAACTTTAGTTACGTCACTTATTTTTTATTATGCTGAAATTAGTTATTTGATTGCTTAAATGATTTAGCTGTTGTAATCATTTCGTTGAGAATCAGCATATTATAAAAAAAAACCGGCTGTTGTAAATCATAAAAGGCCACTTTTATACTCACTGTTTGTTTACTTAATAGGATGATGTGAAGTCGAATGAAAACGAGATCCATACAGATGTGGTATTATACAAAGCTATTACGATTATAAATGCCACTGAAGCGGACGCTGGAAAATATATTTGCGAAGCACGAAAAGGAAACGGTGGAATATCCACAGCCTCCCTGCAGAAGGAATATTTAGGTAAATACATAAAATAATTATCTCTGAAATAGCATTGAAAATTATATTTTGCCCTGACTGCCCCTTGTGGAAATACAGGCGTGAACTTAGGTATGTCACTGTGTAACTAAGTCATCAAAATACCTACTTCATGAAGGTGGTGTGAACTGCACCGATGAAGTGGGTACTTTGTTATCTTATCATCCAAATAAGGCCTCTCACAGACTGGCGCGGCCTGGCCGCAGCGGTCAGTACTGCCGTGCAGAACCTAAAGTGCAGTATCGGGCTAATTTGGGTTTTTTTGTTTTTTGATGATCTGTGATCAGTATTTCAAGATGCACATGTGTATCTAATCGGTATTTCATTTGGACAACTGGAACATGTAAAAAAAAATCTCCTAAAGTACAGTAATGGACTAGCGTAAAACACAAAATACTACTTAAACCGCAGTTAAAACGTCTACGGCTACGAATATTGGACCATTACCAACTAAAACGCAGTAGAATCGTAATTTATCAGATGTTTTAGCCTGTATGAACTCAATAAGTTATTCGTGAAAAACTAATTAAACTGCAGTATCAAAGTTTTGTTCCAAATTCTTCGTACTGTGTTTCGAATATCTTTGATTTTTAGACATAATTACTAACTAAAACGCAGTGAAAAGTATGTTACCTTACTTTAGTCGGTACCCCTCCCTATTTAAATATTACTCTTATTGCCATCTAAAGTGCAGTAGCAAGCCGAGGTACTGCACTTAAGATGGTATTTTCAATGCATTTGTTTTTTGTCACTGTACTCGTTGACAGAAAGTGTGTTTTTACAGCCTAAACCACAGTGTCTGGAGCTTAACTACTGCGTTTTAAATGGCATTTTGCTCGATTTTTGTGCTGTTACTGTATTTAAAATAGGTTTTTGTAAAAAATTACTGGGGCCTGTTTGCCAATTGATCAAATTATTTAATCGTCATCGAACCTACATTTGCTCAGTAAAAGTCGAGTCAATCACACCACATTAAGTGGCCGAAAATCGTCTAGCAAGATTGGAATATACTTGTTTGGTATTTATTTTTGGAGATAGTAAATTAATCACATACCTAGTTGTTGAAATCGTAAGTAATCAATGTTTATTAAACATAATTATGTATGACAGTAATAAAAAAGACTACCTACTACTTCAGTATAATACATTGTTCAGTTTATGTAGCTAAATGGCACTTTTATCTTATTGTAACGGACAAACAAGACACGTTTTTAAACTGTCACTAATGAGATCGTAATTACGTAACTAAAAATGGATGGCACACATATATTACCATTCAATAGGCTATTTGTAACAATACAACCTTCAACAATATACAAAATTTACTGCAAATAGAGCTTTTCCCAGTTAAAACAATGTGACTTCTAAACATAATGTCATTAGAATACTTGGGTAACCTCAAGGAATAAAGATATACCTCATAAAACCACTTACATTTTTAGCTAGGATAATTTTATTAATTAATAATATGTATTAGCGAGGTACAAGAATCGAATTCTTTTTGGAAAACTTACTTCCAAGCTGTTTTCTTAAAATAATTCACCAAAAAAACTTGACTGTGTCAGTTCAGGCAAATAAGATAAACAACATTTATTTAATTTAAACATTGCGATCATTATTATTAGGGAATACCCCAAGTAATGCGTTATCAGGTGCAGATGAGACAGGTAAATTCCACCAAAACACAAGCCGATTTTTGGGCATCAGTGAACCCTGCAGTTTCTTAAGACGGCATTGCTTCCTTACGGAACTGGATCCAAGTTTTACTGGAGCATTTGAGAGTATCACTATTTATTATGTAGGCCGGTCGTCTTAAACATGAAAATCACTAAATATAGGTCAGAAAAACTGCACCTCTTGATCTTTTGTTTGGTATCAGTTACTTAAGGAAGCAAAACCTTGATGCTCAAAAACTGGCTTGTGTTTTGTAGGCAATTACCTGTCTCATCTGCACCAGCAGGTCGACCACGTAACACATTGTACGCACGTCAGGTAGATCTAAATGTCATATTTTATATGGAAAAATGACAGTTCGATTGTACTAACGCGCGTTTGGAACATAACGTGATTACCCGTCTGACAACGGCAGTACGTGGGGTATTTTCTAATAATAATGATCACCATATTTAAATGTAAATACCTGTTTTTAGTTTTTTCTTGTTTGCCTGAACTGACACAGTTAAGTTTTCCAAGCCTTGACCATTTTTTAATTCGTTTTATATTGAAAAGTTTTAGTGAAATATTTTACAAAACAGTTTAGAAGTGAGTTATTAAAAACAAATGTTATTCGTATACCTCATTACTGAAATAAATTAATACACCTAATCCCAGCTAAAATTTTACTTTGTTTTATAAGGGTATACACAGTATAATAAAAATATATCTTTATTCCCAGGGGTTACCAAAGTCTTCTAATGTAATTATGTTTAGAAGTCACATTGTTCTAAGTTCTAACTGGAAAAAGCTCTAGTTGTAGTAATTTTTGTATATTGTTGTATTTTTTATTGTTACTAATAGCCTAATGAATGGTTATATATGTGTGCCGTCCATTTTATTAGTAATTACGATCTTATTAGTTATAGTTTAATATCTGATAAATTAACTAAACGGACAATAACAATAAGATTAAAGTGCTTGTTCAAGCATCAGAGGATAGTTACAGCGCCTACGCTTTAGTTAAGAGCAATGCGCACACGTGCCATCTGGAGCTCACACCTAAGTTAGGAGATAATACCTATTCAAAATCTGCATGTCACTGTCATTATTTTATTCATTCATCCTGTACCCTTTGTCACGGAATTACACATCTTTTTATAACAGAGGAGTTTTCGGCAAGAGCCCATATTTCAGCCCTAAACATGGCCCATTACCGAACCGGATACTGAGGAAATTTGGATTACCTATTAATTATTGGAGGAATTACTGGCGAGATACTTATTACTGCTGTGGGAGACAAGGATCTGCTGAAGAAGACCATCAGGACCTCGGAACCCAATAGTGTTGAGTGTGGTAGGGAAAGTTAGGACCCAGCACTCCATTCAGGTAGTAAAATAAGTAGGATTTATTGTGGAAACTCCAGGTTAGTGAATACTTTTCATGTTAAAATGTACCGTTACTTGACCGTTAAGTCTATTAATTGTGCACTAAGTTAGTTATATTTATTATTAAATGTGTTAGTTATCTAGTCAATTATTTAAATATACCAGTGCATATTAAATTAAAGTAGATAATTGCAGTTAATTAGCTAACTTTTGTCAACACATGGCTTGGTCGGCCGGTAGGATTTACCGTTATTCCTGTACAGGTATTCACTTGAGATTTGTAGCATTTAATATTTTGTGACATTGTGGATTAATTTAGAACAGGAATTAGATAGGGATTTTAAATGATAATTGTATAATGAATTGAATTGTTTAATGAATTTTGATACGCAAATTATTTTATACATTTCCAAGCTTTGTTAGTAGGTACAATAGGATAATATTCGGTATATTTACATAATCTTATTCGAATCAATTTGTTGTTTATATTTTATTTACAAAGATTTATGAACGAGACTATTTTAGCTTATTGACTAAACCGAAAACAAAGTGTAATTTTAATAATTAAACTTTTTACAATAACCATACTTACATCTATTAATTGTTTACATTCAAGGTCTACACCAGCTTCCTAAGATGAGTGATGAGAAGGACTTAACTCGGAAAAGAGGCAGTTACAAAGGACAATTAACTCTGTTTGTCACATACCTAGGTACATTGAAGGGTTCTGCTGCCTTAGTCATTCACTCAATTGAATTCTCTGCGAGTAATTATGAGGTGGCATGGAAACTCTTATGTGAAAGGTTCAACAATAAAAGGTTATTGTTGCATAATCATGTTTCCGCGCTGTTTAACATTGAACCCATCACAAAAGAGTCATCAGTGCATTTAAAGCGGATTATTGACCAAGTAAACAAAAACTTAAGATGTTTAGAATCCCTAGGTGAGCCTGTCAAGCAATGGGACACACTTCTTATTCATATTCTAAGTAAGAAACTAGACACAAAAACATTTCGCGAGTGGGAAGAACACAAAGGAAGCCTAGATAAGAATGCACCTATATCATTTGATAATTTTATCACTTTTATGCGTAATCGTGCAGACTTGATTGAAACTTTAGAGTTATCGAGCGCTCCTGTCGCCGGACAATCGAGTCAGCCGGCTAAAACCGCATCAAAACATAGGACTTGGCTTTCTGTACAAGACACTGAGAACTGTGTTACTTCTCCGCCTAAATCGTGTCCGAAATGTAATGGTCAGCATAGCTTGAATGACTGTCCACAGTTTCTCGCACTTAGCAATGTCGAGCGGCTTCACTTGCTGCCGAGTTATAAAGTATGTTTTAATTGCTTCCGTAGCGGTCACTTTGCAAACCAGTGCAAGAAGGCGGGTTGTAAAATATGTAAGCGCAGGCACAATTCATTAATCCATGTTGCAGAGGCAAAGCAAAACACGGGATTAGATTATTCGTCCGAGCGCGCCGCCGTCAAGGTCAATACTGCGCCGGCGGCGGGCACGGCACCCGTCGCGTTATCAGCTCGCATTACAACGCTGCATTCGCATGCATTAGAACAGCAAGCGGTACTATTGTCCACTGCATTAATTAAAGTTTACGATCGAGATAATCGCGAGTATATTGCTCGAGCAGTTTTGGACAGTGGTAGCACCGCATGTATTATGACTCAGGGAATGTCTCGAAAGTTAAATTTACTAACCGAACGCGTAGATAAATCGGTTGTAGGCATAAACAACGCCGTATCCCCGGTAGGTGAGATGTGCCGAGTATCAATGAAATCATTGAATGATACCTACTCGACCCATCTACACTGTTTTGTTTTGCCATCAATAACTGACGTCGTGCCCTCTCGTCAAATAGATCTCTCGAGATTAAGTATTCCGGCTGATCTTTGTTTAGCTGATCCTAACTTTCATACACCGTCTCCGATTGATTTTATCATTGGTGCTGATCTCTTTTGGGACTTGTTAGGATCGCAAAAAATTAAATTAGGTATTGGGCAGCCGATACTATGTGAGACTCGGCTCGGTTGGCTAGTCTCAGGCCCGATTAACAGCGGTCAAGTATCGACTCCATCGCATACCATTATATGTAATTTTATGAATGTTACTTCTAGTCCTAGTACTGAATTGCTTAACAATGAGGTTCAAAACCAACTCACGCGTTTTTGGCAGCTTGAAGAAGTCTGCTCTGAAAATCCTCATTATTCTCCAAAGGAGAAATTATGTCAAAAGCAATTCGTTGAAAACTTCACTAGGCTAGAAGACGGGCGTTTCTGTGTACGTTCACAAAAAGAAGATCCTAGTGTTTTAGGTGATTCTATTAATCGTGCTAAGCAGTGTTATTTATCGTTAGAGCGTGAGAGAGAAATTAGAGACATGACAGAGTATCAATCTTTAAACCACATGTCTGAAAGTGATGATGAGGTCGTTCGTGAGATCATCGCTCAAGACTTTTACGTAGATGATCTACTCACTGGTGGGGATGAGTTGCAACAAGTGCTGTCGATTAGATACAAAGTCTCTTCTTCTCTAACATCCGCTTGCATGCATTTGAGGAAATGGAAGTCAAATGAACGTCAACTTGTAAATGACTCCTATCCCGCTCAGTCAAAAGTCAATATTTTGGGAATCAAACCCAGTAAAACCTTGGGGCTTAGCTGGCAGCCAGATTTTGATCAATTGTGCTTCCCGGTAGGTAGTTGTTCGCTTAGCGGCAATACCAAAAGGGATTTGTTGTCAGCGATTGCACAAATATTTCACCCCACTGGTTTATTGGCTCATTACATCAATCTTATGAAAAGTCTCTGGCTATACGCGGAGGCTCTAAATTCACTCAGGTGTAAAGTTAATGTTAACTTGAATCCATTAGTGGCACAGTCAATACCTGAAAGTCGGCCTGAAGTAGTACTTCATGTAGATGTCACAAATAACCAGGTTGGAATCGACATAAGTGAATTTATTGCCGTTTCTTGGTTTTCAAACTTGTCGCGACTTATTCGTGCAGTCACTTATGCGCTGCGTTTAGTGAACTTGTGTAGAAAGCAAGTAGGTATAGGTACCGTCGACTGGCTACCTAAATAATTCGGAACTGAAAACCGCATTGAATGTTATTATTAGAACCTTCCAATGAGAATCATTTTCAGAGTACAATTTACTTGTCAAATATTTAGTTGTTGATTATAAGAGACCTCTGACTTCTGCCAGTCGTCAGGGTCGTGTATGTAGACATGTAAAGGTGCACATAGCCATTTTCGTATGTTTCACCACCTAGAGTTGGCGGAGGGCTTAACCAGCAATAACTATCTGTCAGCATCGCGTAGCCTTGTATCTCGGAGAGGTTTACCATCTGATATTTATTTAAATAACGAGACATCATTTGTAGGTCCATACAATGAGTTACCATTTCTTAAGGGCAACTGTAGTTCGTTGGCTGAAGCTGCAGCTTACGAGAGGATTAATTTCCATTCTATAGTCCTGCCTATTCTCTACACTCAGGAGGTCTTTGGAAAGTTGGGGTAAAATCTAGTAAGTTTCATTTCGAAAGAGTGCTGGGAGATTATAATTTAACGAAAGATAAACTTAACACTGTTCTGGTCCAAATCGAAGCAGCGTTGAACTCTCGGCCACTTACTCCCATATCGTCACATCCAGAAGATTTGCTGCCGCTAACTCCGGGGCACTTCCTCATCGGGCGTCCTCTAACCTCACTGCCAGTTCAGGACATCAGAGAACCGCTATCAGTGGATCGAACAACTCCGGCAGCATTTCTGGACCAGATGGAGCAAGGAGTATGTGTCCGAACTCCAAGTCAGAACCAAATGGCGCACGAATCACGAAGCGCTGAAGCTGGACGCTCTGGTACTCATAAAGGAGGACAACCTTCCTCCTTTGAAATGGAAGCTGGGTCGCGTCGCTGCCATCCACCCTGGGACTGATGGCATCACCAGAGTTGCAGACATCAGGACTGCGACTGGATTAATCCGGCGGTCCTTCAGCAGAATCTGTCCGCTCCCGGTGTCAGAAGATTCTCTCTCTGGTTGAAAGAGAGCTTTCAACGCCCGGGGGCATGTTCAAGCATCAGAGGATAGTTACAGCGCCTACGCTTTAGTTAAGAGCAATGCGCACACGTGCCATCTGGAGCTCACACCTAAGTTAGGAGATAATACCTATTCAAAATCTGCATGTCACTGTCATTATTTTATTCATTCATCCTGTACCCTTTGTCACGGAATTACACATCTTTTTATAACAGAGGAGTTTTCATCAAGAGCCCATATTTCACCCCTAAACAGTGCTATTTTAACAGTACATAAGAATAAATAGTAGCATTATACTGGAGTAGTCGTCTTTTTTTATTAGAAGGGATACATAATTATGTGTAATAAACATTGTTTGCTTACAATTTCACGAAATATGTGTTTTATTTAGGATCTCCAATAATAAATCACAAATAAATTTATTTAAATCTTGCTAGTCGTTTTTCTCCCACTTAAAGAAGCCTGATTGACTTGACATTTACTGAGCATATGTAGTTTTGAAGACAATTAAATATTAAATCATTTTATTGGCAAAAAGGCTTCAGTCATACTTTTTTTTTACAAAAACCTGTTTTAAATGCAGTAACGGATGCTCGTAGCACTAAAAATCAAGCAAAATACCGTTTAAAACGCAGTAGTATAGCTCCGCGTACTGTGGTTTAAACGGTAATTCATCACTTGTCTGTGTAAGTGAATGCAAAACATGGACAGTAACCCGACTTTTTACTGTGTTTTAAGCGGTATTTCTTTTGCTTTTGCCTGTCTCAAAGAGTGCAGTACGAGCTTGAAATTTTGAAAAAACCTCATAATTTATTTCAGTGTACACTGAAACCATTGTTTTTAACGTCATCGTATTATATGTGTTGAGCGCTTTCCATGACAATAAATTATAAGTATATACCGCTTGAACGAACGGAAATAAACTACTTTTAAAGTGTTTTTTGCGTTTATCTCGAAATGGACTTTTTCGAGTAACTGCACTTTAGGTTCTGCACGGCAGAGTAGTCAACTTGTCATTAGCTGTCAAATTTACTATTGGCCGCCACCGCAGGCCACGCCAGTGTGATTCAGGCCTTAAGGCCTCTCACAGACTGGCGTGCTTAAGCTGGTGTGAAAGCGTTGACTTACTATTCCTGCGTACCTTAGACCAAGTATATTTCCCTCCTCATCCTTACTAACTCGGTGTGCGACGTCTTCCTCTATATCTGCACTTTCCGCTATTACAGAGCGTAAGTATTTAAATTGCGTCGTTTTTGGAACTTTCGTATTATCCGGGTAGCTGACTATGGCTGGGTTGCTGACATTACCGAAACTGCATTGTTTAGGTGTTCTGTTTTGGAGCGACTAACTTAAAGGCCCACAGCTTCAAGGGCCGCGATCCATGATGTCAGTGTGGTCTGTACGAGTAGCTCGCTTGCTGTATTGACCATTAAGACTATTTCATCTGCATACAAAAGGTTCCAGGGCAATGGGGATTGAATTTGCTTTGTGACAAGACTAGGTTGAAGAGTAGTGGGCTGTGAGCTGAGCCTTGATGAACTCCTTACTTATCCCGGCAGGGCTCTTGACTTTAGTGCGGACGTTAGGTACTGTTCATATCCTGAATGCGGTTTTCTATGTTCGAAAACTGACGTGATCGAGATGGTTTTTAGCTACGTTTCAACAAAATCGGTTAAGCCGTTTTTGAGTTATTGAACTTTGAAATGAAAAAGTCGCGGGTTTTTCAACTTTCCTAAGTTGTAGTTATTATCCATTAAAGTTAAATTTATTTTTGAGAAAAATATATTTAAACTATTAAAAAAGCCGGTCAAGTGCGAGTCAGACTCGCGCACCGAGGGTTCCGGACAATAGAAACAATTCCACTATAGACTGACACTCACAAAGTATGTATTCACATACTTAATGCGTGTCAGTTTATACTGGACATTAAATTTTTAGTATGTAACTAATTTTAATGTTGTTAATAGTTTATTAATAATAATAATAATTTCGAAATTTGCATAAACGGCGGTATCTTTTCATTACGTTGGCTTAGAAGTTTGTGTTTTTCACAGCTTCAAGGGATATGGACTTGAGTATTTGATATAAATTTCAGCTTGATACATTCACGCGTTCCTGAGAAAAAGGGTCTTGACAGGCGGACGGACGGACGGACAACAAAGTGATCCTTTAAGGGTTCCGCTTTTTCCTTTCGAGATGCGGAACCCGGAGAAAGGAGAATAGGTACGAAGAAATTGGTTAGGTATTTCGGTAGGGAACTATGTGAGGATTTTTAGGAGCCTTGCTTCCTACCAGAGAACAATAGTGCTGTTCGTTTTTATATACCATACCGTCTATCACAAAGAAATAAAAGAAATTTTTGAGTTTCACATTCGCTTTGTTTCTTAACAATTTATACATGCGGATCTCATTCTAGTTTTAAAATTTTCAATACGTAAAGGGTCTTTCAAATAGGGCGGGTCGATGTTGAAATTGAATAAAACAAGCTGTGTGTGAGATATTAATGAAATTACGTTATTCTTCTATTCCAGATAAGCCGTATTTGAAGGTTACACTCTGGTCGGATAAGGAGATCTCTATTCCAGTTCCAAAGTCCGAGTTCAATATTGCTTTTGATGTTGACGGATACCCTCCACCAACATACAAATAGTGAGTACCATATCAACATTACCGATCAATATTCCTTTGCTATTTCGCTAAAAAATGTGCTGGTCCATCGGCGGAGATGAGATAGAACTATTTGCGTATTTTGCATGCGGTTAATGACCCCACCCTCCCTCTGCAGTTTCAAACTTGCAAAAAATTACAGCAAACCACCACGAATAATAAAAAAACCTCGACACGTGTTACCACTCTCTATGCGGCATCATCAGGAGATGCTGGGGACCGATTTTTGACTTTCGAGCGCACGAAAATTAAATAAAAGTAAATACGATTCTAGTGTCAAAATTGCTGGCAGTTACTTTCTACCTTTCGAATTAAATATGAGTGGTGGATACCACTCGTTTTTAAATTTTCTATGTCTATTTCAAAATAGAATTCCATCATGTATGACCGTTTTCGAGTGAAAGAGTCGAGCGCTCGAAAGTCAAAAATCGGTCCCCTGGCAGGAGATGTTAAAAACTCTACCTTATCTACCTTGGATTTTTCGGGAGTGATCCGAATATGTTCTTACTACGAGGTGAAAAGTTGTATATGTCACTTGAGAGCAAATTTATTTGCATCTCGTGGTTTTGAGAGGGACTCAACTAGCTACGCTCGTTATTTAATTTTAGAATATTTTGCCTCCTGGGGACTCAAAAGCAGCACTTGCATAAAAAAACATCTTTCCTCTCTTGTAGCACAAATAATATTTGAATATTTCCTGGAACACATCTAGACACGCGGCAGCGTGTCCAGCCAAGTTCAAAGCCAAAAGGCGCATAGGATATTTCTAAATGTAATCGGTTTGTGTGCACTTTCCTTGGGCATTCTAGATTGAAACAGTTATGCACGTAAGTGTATGTCATAGTACCTACCTATTAGTAACATTTTGTGTAAGAGACGTACGTCAAAGTGTTCGTAAGGGAAGTTCTAAAAGTTAAAACACACGTATCGCCTCTGCTACGGATCGGCTCCGATTCAACTGACCCATTCAAAAATGTTTGTGTCACCAGTCTAATAATACGGCTCGACAGCTTCTTTCTAAATATCTTGGAGGGCAAGGTCGAAGGAAAGAGAGCCAGAGGAAGGCCCAGACATACTTACACCAGCCAAATAAAAGAGAAAGTTGTTGCAATTTTAAATATTGGCTGTTAGCAGTGAATGAGGCAATTTTAAATATTGGCTGTTAGCAGCGAATGAGGTAGCCGCTGGCCAGGGAAGCACGCAAGCGCGGCATCGCTGCGCGGCCACCTCGCCGCTTTGTAGTGCTGATGGCGCTGTTATGTTTTTGCATTAGGTTGTCGCCGGGTGGACAGCAGGTGGGGCGTGTTGGAATCTGTCCGGAGCGGAGGTGATACCTGTGCGTTTACCTTGGACAGACTGTACCGATTTTAATTGTTCTTGATAATCTTGGTACAACTTGTTATTAGGCATCTACATAAAGGAAAGGTACGTTTGTTCGAAATGTTTGATGTGTTTAGCTTATGAACTTTTTCTCCCTGCAGTTTCAAGAATGGAAACATTAACCTTATTAATGGTACCAAGTACTCGTTTCAAATTCATGCGAAATACAATTTCTTGTTGGTAATGAATAATATGGATATTTACGACACAGGGAATTACTCTATCGCATTAACTAACGATGCTGGTACGAAAAATGCTACTTGTAGTTTGAAATTGAAAGGTAAGTAGGTGACCAATAACTAATTATATCAAATATTTATCTAGATGGGTATTCGAACGTAAGGTAGGGGAGGGGAACCAAGGAAGGCTCCTAATAACGCCCACCTTTAAAAACTCGCAGTTATCAACATCTCTTGCTATGATTGTCCAAACCACTTCACATTTCGCGAGCATATTGCGTTTACGGTTACAAACAAAAGTGAGCCGAATCGTGCGGAAAGTCCCACTTTTTCGCACTAGTGCTTTTTACTTTTCATTATTTTTTAAGTCCGTATTGAGCCCGACGCAAAGAGTTAAAATAACTTGACAAAAGTTTAACAAATCTTTCAATTACACTTTTTCTTTCACGTAAATAGTATATAAATACTAACAATTTGTAAAACGTTTTTATTTAATAATCATTTGAAATTTATAATTCGATCTATAAATATATACCTAAATTTCAAATGTTTACTTAATATGTTTGGCTGAACGCATATTTTGCTTATGCCTTACGACACGGCATGGCGGCTATTTGCACATGCGCTGTAGGTCGATTTTCTCGTAGGATTAAAAGCTCTGCTAGCTGCTATGGAGCCATCCCTTCAAAGCGCGCTCATTATGCGAGCCCCCACGGACACTCACTAAACCCGGATGTCTTGCAAGGGAAACCTGAGGACCGATGTCGAGGAAGTGAGCGGCCAGGCAAGCCAGGCCGAAGGCTGAGTTTCTCGTAGGGATGAAAGGTCCAAAGTGTCCCTTCTGAGCGCGCTCACTATGCGAGCCTGCACGTATTTAAAACAAAAAAGCCCGCCACTGTTGTTTACTTTGGCGTTGTTTTGTGTAAAGTTGTTAAAAGCGTCGAGTGAAAATGACTAATCAATAATAACAATTTATTATTGCGTTAGTTAACTTGATACTCGAGCACGTACTAAGTCAAGTTAACTCTTGCGGGTTATACTCGAAATTAATTGCGTTCCAAACCCACAAAACAATAGTTTTAAGTGACAGCAAAATATGTTGAGAAGTTGTTAAATGCAGCTCCAGATAATAAGCATATACCTGACAACCTAGGTAAATTCAATTTTAACCTTTTTATTTTAAAATGACTTTTCAATATTTATCTCCTCGCACAACGCATAGTAAAACGTATGATACACGCGTTTAAAGATGATTCCCGACTCGTGTCGAATTATACAAAAAAATGACACTCGTGAGTCACATAATTTTCACACTTGTAGCATAAATAACTATTTACGACCAGGGCACTATTTCTCGAAAGTTACAAGTTAACAAGTTTAAATGCTTACATTTAAAACTAAATTTGTACATGTGTGTTTAATACTGTTTCTAAAATAAATGTAACTATAAGTCGTTTTCATCAAGTTAGAAAATAGGTTTGCTTAAGGTGGTTCGATTGCCATACAAAACGTTATTTGACATTCGCAGGCGTGATATTTTAAAAAACTTATGTAACAAACTTTCATAAACTGTCTTCCCATTTGCGCCAAATTCCCCCTTTCCTAGAATAAACTTGTATAAACTAGATTAATTTGAGAAATTGGTTTGGGACGTGATATTTTGGGAAAACTATTTTTTTCAAATTAATCTACTTTATACAAGTTTATTCTAGGAAAGGGGAAATTTGGCGCAAATGGAAAGCCAATTGATGAACGTTTGTTACATAAGTTTCTTAAAATAACACGCAGTTAGCCTGCGAATGTCAAATAACGCTTTGTATGGCAATCGAACCACCTATTATAAATGTTATCTTAATGTCAGTGTCACCTTTATTAGAAGAAAATACTCAAATATTATTCTGCATTAAACATTTCTTGTGCCAAAATGGCTAAATTAGACAGCAAAATTGCAGTGCTAACAAAAGTCTGCTACGTCAAACATTATATTTGGTCAATTTTCTGATATACTGACAAAGAAAAAAATTCAAGAGTGGAAAAGAATTTGCGAATTTGGCAAAGCTCTTGGTTTCATCCCGAAAGAAAAAGATTTTTCTTATCCCCGGGACGTATTTTGGTCCAATATTAAACGGGCAACAACATCATCGTCAGAAGAGTCGCTAGAACACATTATCAATTAACAAATTTATGACAATTTATGCAATTTTCAGATTTATTTGAATGACATTCAATGACTTTACTACTCCTCAATAAAATGGCTGACTTGTGTCTTCGGAATTTACAAGTGTTCAAATACATACAAGTAGTAATAAAAAGCATTTCTCAAAAGTATCTAGTACAAGTGTAAAATCAAACTCATTCACTTCAGTGACTTCCGTCACCCAAATAAATGTTTACAAGCTTCAGAGCGCTTTCACTTACATGCGTGTTTGTCGCAACTGTAGCGCTTCTAAGTCGCGCTGCAGTAGCGCGACTCGTATCCATCCCCATACATATTTAAGTAGCGCAGTTGTAGCGCGACAGCCGCGCGACGGTCGCGCGACAAAAACGCCTATATTATGTGAAAGCGCTCTAGTGTGAGTCAGTTTTTTTATTTATATGTGTGAATACACCAAAAAATCACGCAAACAATTAATATAATAGTGATAATTTACTAATTCCTTAGCAATGATATTTCTGCCTTTTTTCATAAAATAATAAGAATATTTAAATATAATCTATATTTTTTTAAATTGTTTTAAAAGTAAGTAGGTATGTAGATAATTAGATTATACATACATTTGACTTGCTAACTTTTCATAATTGTTATCCTATTTTATAAGTGCAAGAAAAGTATTATGTATCATGACTTGCTAGATGTAACGTTTTTTTGTTACTTGGCCAAATAAAGAAACTTGAAACGTAATTGCTTTTTCTCAAACATGCTCGGAAATGTATGCGTTAATGTCACGAAATGAAGACATGAAGTTCCTTGTTTATGGCTGCCTACATTACTTCTTGGCCTAGGCCAAGAAGTAATGTATGAAAACCCTAACTAAAGTCATTATTGGCCGCTACTCTAACTTTTTAAATTTGCTTACTGATATTAAACAGACAAAGGAAAAAATACATACTGCCAACCACCAATACTTTTTTTAAATTGTTTTAGTTTTTTGTAAAAAAAAATTGTTAGTTTTTTAAAATTTTTTTTTTCGTTTATTTTTTAGTGTTGTTTATTGTTTTTAATGATTTAAAAAAAAATCTTTTCTTTTCGTGATGTTTGTCTATTTTTTAATGTTAAAATTTTTGTAGGGTCTTTTATGTTATTTTTAAGTTTTTTTTTATCTATTTTTCCTTTTTGTTTTACTTTTTTTAATTTTTTTTTTCTTTTTTTTTGTTTTTTTTAATGTTTTTTGTGTTTTTTTTTTTCGTTTTTTTGTTTTTTGTTTTTTTTTGTTTTTTTTTTAATTTTTTCCTTTTTTTTGTTTTTTTAATGTTTTTCTTTTTTTTTTGTTTTTTTCCTTTTTTTTTGTTTTTTTTTCTGTTTTTTGTTTGTTTTTCTTTTTTTGTCCATTTTTTTGTTTTTTTCCTTTTTTTTCGTTTTTTGTCATTTTTTTTGGCGTTTTTTTGTTTTTTTAGTTGTTTTTTTTTGTTTTTTTAGTTGTTTTTTTTTAATATTTTTTTCCTTTTTGTTTTACTCTTTTGTAATGTTTTTTTAATATTATTCTTTTTTAATGTTTTTTTTTTCTTTTTTAGATTTTTTTATCTAGAATCTTTCTCACTTTAGTGAGGTGAAAATGATTCTATTTTTAAACCACTCACATTCGCTAGCTCGTGTTTCAATTCCACACTTGCGGTTAAATTATAACTGCACCCTTGTATAACAAATAACTATTTATTATTTCCTCACATCGTTTGAGAAAAGCACTATATACGCCTCGGCCGGAACAGGGATTGCTGGACTCGTTGTATCCGGCCTCGTCTACGACTCGGCCGTCTAGCCCAAACTCGTCCATCAATCCCTTACTTCACGGCCTTTGCAGTAATGTACTATTTAATCAAGTCCATACACAACGTAGACGTTTAAAATCTTATAAATGCAATTTCTTCATTTATATATTTATCAGTTTTTAAGAAATATAAATAAGTATTACAAGTCTATAGAGACTCTTAATTATTTAGTCACATGCTACAAGTATGAAGTACAAGCCTTTGAGAAACGTAATTACTATTTCATTATATAATACCTACTTGTATTTGTCAACTGGGACACTCTTGTAACAATAAACAGTAAAATAAATAAATAAATATTACGGGGCAATCTTACACAAATCAACCTACCTAGGCCCACGGTAAGCTCAATAAGGCTTGTGTTGTGGGTACTAGGCGACGATATACAGGGTGACTGGTAATTCGACCTATTCCTTGAAAGGGGTTATACTAGAGCTAATTTATGTCCAGTCAACCAGGGGTCAGAACACGATTTTTTTTAATTTTTCGAGTTTTTAGTTTGTTTGAAAAAAAATCAGAAATCAGAAATTTTATTTGTGAAATTGCAGCCTTAAAGTGCTGATTGTGACAAAAATGTTTTTATACCATCCAAATGGAAGTACTTTTGTCACAATCACCAGCTTAAGGCTGCAAGGAGATTTTTTTTCATACAAACTAAAAACTCGAATATCTCGGAAACCAGCGAGTTTTGACCCCTGGTTGACTGGACATAAATTGTTGCAAATTAGCTTTAGTATAACCCCTTTCAAGGAATAGGTCGAATTACCAGTCACCCTGTATATAATAGATAAATACATATAGATACTTATATACATATATAACATCCATAACTCAGGAACAAATATTCGTGATAAACACACAAATAAATGCCCTGACCGGGATTCGAACCCGGGTCCTCCAGCTTCGTGAACCTTGAACTTCTGAAAAACATTGAAATACAATGGATACACACTTTATTACAAGGCTTTGTACCTTTCGAGAAATAGGGCCCGTTCGAAACGAGGGTAATGTTTTAAACATTGAATAAACGCATACTTTTATTAATTTACTAGCTGTTGCCCGCGACTTCGTCCGCGTAGAACTTTTTATCGTCTTAGAAAATGATTTCTCTCAATACAAAATTTGAACCCTCTTTTAGGGGATAATTAAAAAAAAGTTGATGTTCATTTTCTAGTTTGTGAACAAACAGTCTAAAACCAAAGTTAAAAATCTCATACTTTAAAAATGCCTTGAAATACTCAAACTTTGAACGAATTTTAACACTCTTAGGGGATGAATTTGGAAAAACTCTGAAATCAGTTTTGTAGTCTTTTAACGTACAGAATAAGACCGAAGTTAAAAATCTCTTACTCACACTTTAAAATTTTATTGCTCGCCATTTAAAATATGAACCCCCTTTTAAACCCCCTTAGAGGTTGAATTTTTCTAATCGCTGAAAGAATTTTTTTCGTAAACTTTTAAGTCTCTAGCTCAAAAAAAGTGTTGCCCATACAAAGCTTTCTTAACCCCCTTAGGGGTGGAATTTTCTAAAACTCTGAAAGTACTTTATTATTAATTTTAATAAGTAAAATTTCGAATAGTTTTAAGTCTAGTAAAAAAAAAAGTTTTTCCCACACAACACTGGCTACCCTTCTTAAGGATCTTAAGGATCCCCTTAGGGATGGAGTTTTCTTAAACGCTGAAAGTTCTTTTTTAGTATTCTAATAAGTAATCTTTTTGCAAAGTTTTAAGTCTAACTCAAAAAAAAGTGTTGCCCATGCAAAGCTTGCTCTCTCTTTTAACCCTATTAGGGGTGGAATTTTCTAAAACGATTTGTGTTCTTTTTTTGTATTTTAATAAGTAATCTTTCTACAAAGTTTCAAGTCTCTAACTCAAAAACATAAACTTTCCCTGATAAAAACTTTGCACCCCTTATTATCCCCCTTAAGGATAGATTTTTTCAAAACGCTGAAAGTCTTTTTTTTTGTATTTTTATAAGTAATCTTTCTACAAAGTTTTAAGTGTCTAGCTCAGAAAAAGTGTTCCCCATACAAACCTTGCACGCTTTTTTAACCCCCTTAGGGAATGATTTTTGTAAAACGCCGAATGTAGTATTTTTCATGTTCTAATAAGTAATTTTTCGTCAAAATTTTAAGTCTCTATTAAAAAAAAATATGTTTTTCCCATACAAACTTTGCACCCTATTTTACCCCCTTAGGGGTGAAATTTTCCAAAACGCTGCAAGTACTTTCTTTGTATTTAAATAATCTTTCTACAAAGTTTTAGGACTCTAGCTAAAAAAAATAGTTTCCCACATACAAACTTTGCACCCCTATTTTAGCCCCCTTTTTTAGGGGTAGAATTTTCTAAAACGCTGAAAGTACTTAATTTGTATTCTGATGACTAATCTTTCTACAAAGTTTTAAGTCTCTATTTAAAAAAAATATTGTTTCCCCCATACAAAATTTGCACCCCTATTTTACCCCCTTAGGGGAAGATTTTTTTAAAACACTGAATCTAGGTACTTTATTTGTATTCGAATGAATAATTTTTCTACAAAGTTTTAAGTCTCTATTTAAAAAAAAGTAGTTTTTCCCATACAAACTTTGAAAGAAAGAAAGAAAGAAAGAAAACATTTATTCGTGGACAAAACAATGGGTGTAAAAAACAAAACACAGAACGTAAAAAAAAAAATACATGGTCCACGAAAAGGCCCCGACTCAGCATGGTGCTAACCTAGAAGGCCAGCGCTGGTCTTCCGTCGGAGCCTTTACCTGAGTTACCTCCTGGAAGGCAACACAAAACAAATACCTACGCTAAACACAATATATCTTAAAACTATTACAAATCCGACGCCAGAGTGGCACGGCAAATTGCATCGTGTGAACGCGTCGGCAAACTGTGTGTCAGTGTCACTGTCAACTTGACAGACCGAACGCAACTTTTATTTCAGATAGTGAATACTCCTTTGCACTCTATTTTACCCCTTTAGGGGTAGAATTTTCTAAAACCCTGAAAGTTCTTTATTTGTATTCTAATGACTGATCTTTCTACAAAGTTTTAAGTCTCTATTTAAAAAAAAAATGTTTCCCCCATACAAACCTTGCACCCCTATTTTACCCCCGTAGGGGTGGAATTTTCCAAAACGCTGAAAGTGTTTCATTTGTATTCTAATAACTAATTTTTCTACAAAGTTTAAGTCTATAGCTCAAAAAAAAAGGTTCTCCCATACAAACTTTGCACCCCCATATTACCCCCTTAGGGGTAGAATTTTCAAAAATTCCTTTTCATCCTTAGCCCACGTTATAAAAGCAACATACTGTGCAAAAATCAACTCTCTAAGATTAGTAGTTTCGGCTGTGCGTTGATGAGTGAGTGAGTGAGTGAGTGAGTGATTGAGTGAATAAGTCAGTCAGGACATAGGCATTTATTATGTATAAATAAATAGAAGATAATGAAACTCCCATTCAAATATCTCAAAAAATTATGAAGCTACATCCGTTTTAATGTCGCTTGTTAGAGTGAGAAAACGATGAGGGACTGTGACGTCAATATACTCGAGCGTCATAGTAAAAAACAATCGTTTCATATGAAGGTGCGTTTTGCGGAAAAGGGACAGAACATACCCCCTCTTAAAACTTTGGACTCTTATAACTTAATCATTACCTATATAACCTCTTGCTTTGTTTTTTTCTCCATTTGACTATATTTATTTTAAATTATTTTTCGAGAAAATACATTATGATTATTTACCATATTTTCGATTCCTGAGCTATAACCACGAACTTCGGAATTCGAAAATATTCGGGTATCTCTATTTCTATCGCACTAACCATACTCGAGTGACAGGGATGCAAATATATAGTAATAGTAATATAGTAATAAATCTTTATTGTTCAAAAACATAAGTTTGTTACAACTGGAGCCTTGGAGACTGCGTTAGTTTACACTGTGTTGCAGCCCCCAGTGGTTGCCCGTAAACATGAACAGAAAGTTGTTAAGAACAACTGACTTAAGTACTAATAAAATATATTAAAAAGTAAAAAAGTAATAATATTTGGATTACTGTTAAGTTAGGCTATTGTTAGGTTAGGTTACTGTTACTTACATTATATTTAAAGAATACATATGTTAGGTCTGTATTAACTCAAACAATTTTTTTTAAATTATGAACATTGAGTATCGATTTTCGTGGTAGCGCCGCAGGTACTTTACTTTGGCTGAATGCGCCGAGCGCGTGCCATTGTCATTCAAAAAAAACAAATTCGTGTTAATTATATTGTTCAAATTTGTTGATTTCATTTATTGAAATTACGACATAAAACGACATTTGCGCATATAAGTTCTCATATCAGAATCGAATATTTTTTTATGGTTTATATTTTAGCATTTGTCTCGTAAAGGTCTATCGTAGATGGGATTTAAATTATTATTAAGTGAAAGGCAAAGCAATTCCGCCATTTTGACGAAAATTTGACGGTTCTTATAGCTGACAGTTGGAGCAGCGTTTGATTTCAATAAAAATAAATGAAAAATTAAATGAAGTCGTATATTTCGGAAAATTAATTAATTGTCGCAGTCGGATAAAAACTATCCTAAGTTGCAGCTAGAATAATAATGTACCTATATAAAATGTTTCATATTTTTCCGTTCATGGGATGCTGAGAACATTCGAACCGCGCAAAGCTTAGTTTCAAACTGGCTGATTCTTTTTTTAATTTAGAGATTTATTATAAGTGGAGATAACGGTCCTTATTAGGCACCCGGTCAAAGTAAAGTAAAACCAATCAACAAGATTTTTTTGATAATGGGTTTTTTTGCTATTATAGCGCAAAGAACATTGCGGTTTTTTAGAGTTATTTTGTTTGTTAAATAAATTATTAGCAGTCCTATGAACGGCTTTTCTTAATAAATCATATTGTAATTATTTTACGACGCTTTAAAATTAAGGTGGGCCTTATTAGGAGCTTGTAATCGTGAGCTCATGAGATTTAAGCGTCATTCGAAACATTTTCTTTAGCTTTCAGTGGCGGTGCGTGAAAATTTTCGATGGGCAACCCGGAACAAAAAAGTAATGAAAGAGCTTAGAGTATGTAACTATAGGCTTGCCTGAAAATACATTTTTCACCTCAGCAGCTCGAACAAGCATATTTTGCTGCGTGAAAACAGTGAGCAAAATGCGATTTTGCTCACTCCGTGAGGCAAAGTTTATTATACATTATTACAAATTCAGAATATTATAGGTGCGTAAAAGCCTAGCGATATATTTTTTAACGTGACGATGTTCTCACTGCTGAGGTAAAAAGTTGTATGTATCACACGAGAGCAAAGATATTTGCATCTCGTGCCTTTGAGTCCCTCACTACGCTCAAGATTCTATATTTGAATCACTCGCTACGCTCGTGATTCAAATATAGAATCTTTCGCTTGCTCGGGACTCAACATCAACACTCGCAGCAAAAATCTACTTTGCTCTCTTGTTGAACAAATAACTATTAGGCAAGCTGGTGGGAATTGGCTTGTATGGGCGCTCCGCCACTGTTAGCTGCCGTAATTATTAGTCCAGAATAGCAAATGACACCTGCTTTTCAGAAAAGAGTCATGTTTGCCCTGAGATGAGGGATTTCATTTTTGCTCATAGATGGTATGAAAAGCAGTGTGTCACTCTGTAGCTAAATTCTTTCCGTCCAGGGCACTCAAGATTCTACTTTAGAATATTTCGCTGAATGCAGGATTCATTGTACCGTCCACGCCGTAAATGGGCATTTTCAATAATTTATGCACTCAATTAGCGTGAGTTGTTAAATAAAAATTAACTCAGTGTCAGTTTTGTAACGAAAGTTAAGCATACAAATGATGTCAAACTGAACTTTTTTCGCATTTAAATAAGGTCTATATGCATATGATTTATATATTGAAAAGAAAAAGTCAATTCTTATACAAACTAAATACTTAATTGTCGTTACAAAACTGACACTGAGTTAATTTTTATTTAACAACTCACGCTAATTGGGTGCACGAATTATTGAAAATGCCCAAATATGTCAAAGAGAGCAACTCTTGAGACACAATCTACTATTGTGTCTCTATTGAATCTTTAGATTAAGCTAATAAAATATATTTTTTTGTTACCAAATAAAAAATTAAATAAAATGTATTACAAAAAAATTCGAGTGTAAGCTGACAGTACATGAATATGTTCGATGCGATTCTTAAGTGATTCAAGGGGATGCCGAGGGCGTGTCTTATGGACAGTCGCCATCACATACATCGGAGCAAACAAGCACGTCACAAACATCGGAACACACCTCTATTTTCAAGGCATTTAGGGTGCATGTGCCGATATTTTTGAACACCTATAGTGTACCTATGTATGTGCTGGCGACTGGACAAGCGGCAAGCAGGTCGATCGACGACGCGGTGAAAACACACGGCCTAAACGTTTTCATACTCGCCTGACAGCCCGCGTCTCACGTCGATCAACGGCCCGCTTGTTGCGACATTGTCCAGGGGGGCGGTTTTTGACTTTCAAGCGCTCAACTCTTTCACTCTAAAACGGTCATAAATTATGGAATTCTATTTTGAAATAGCGATAGAAAATTTAAAAACGAGTGGTATTCACCACTCGTATTTAATTATATCGGTAGAAAGTAAGACCCTGCAATTTTGACACTACAATCGTAGGTATTTAATTTTCGAGCGCTTGAAAGTCAAAAATCGGTCAAAAGGCGGCAGCGGGACCGTACGAGGGAGCGAGACGCCGTGCTCCAATCTCCCTCTCTTACTTATCCGCTGTCGCCACTTGAAGTCGGAGCCGAAGTGCGATATAAGTATCAAAGTTTATATTTTTTAGATGTTCCTCGTGTCACTTTTAATCTTAGTGAAGGAAGGAAATTAAAAGGTCAACTAATAAGATTGGTGTGCGAAGTTACCGGATATTCATTACCAGAAGTCGAGTGGGCTTTTAAAGACAACGTAACAAAGGCAGAAATCGGCACACCTGTTAAAGTAAGCAAGTTTTATATTATGTTTTATTTATAATTTAGCATATAATTGCGAATGGATGATATTATAAAAAAAGTGCTATAATATCTTGTGATAGGAATCTTATATAGCACAGCCATTTAATTGTATGGCCTCATCCGTCTGTTATTTTACCATTGTCGTGTCGATGAAGGTTATAAATTCGTGTCACAACAAAAATATTGTAAGAGTTTTATAATGTATCCATTTGTTTAACTTTTGTTGTTCGTTTAATACTTTGCGTTTGTATTTGTCACGGAAAAAATATTTTCATTTCATTTCATTTTAATTTCAAATGTATAGGTACTTGAGATTATTTGAGTTAGCCAAATTGTATCAAAGTAAGTAGTCTGTTCAAAAAACAACTCTACCGCTCAAGGTAATAGAAGTTACCAATTCCAATTATAGTTTTATAAAAACTCGACCACATTAAATAATCTCAACAATGGTATAATGTGGTTAGTTACAGCTGTCATATTTGTGATGTTCATTGTTTCTCATTGACCGGAAATAATGTACGAGTACCTACTGATAAAAAATGGCATACTCTTACATCCTTTTTATCCATCATGTAAAAAAACAATAACGGCAAAATTAACTTTCCGTATTATCAGTAAAACAGACTGCAATTAATATGATACTGATTAAACTTTGGTACAGTAACCAGCATCACCATAATGAAGACGGCAAAAATAACTCACACTTAACTCACCTATGGCCTTAGGCATAGAGTCCTGTCAGATATTCACGCGTCCTTTGTTGTGGCAGATATTAATGCCAGTGACTGTATGTACTCTGACAAATAATTATATTAAAAATTCAAAACTTTAATCTGTAGGAATTAAAATACTAAAAGTTTATTTTTGCATGTTACCTGGCAAAGTTGCAATCACTTACGTTTAATTATGGTAAACGTGCTTAACCAGAGTCAAAAGTACACCACCGCGTTTCGTTCATTCGGCATTTAAATGTACGTTAGACATAGAAAAAAAAAACCTGTATACAAGATATCTACGCTTTTCTAGTCGAACATATATATCAGGATTGTAATATTTATCTAATAATCGTATACAACAAGCACATTAGGGTGAGTTTTTTCTTCATACCCTGCTCCGTATGGTTCTGGACTCTTACACTTAAACCTATGTATTTTTTTTAGGGTAACATAAAAGAAGAATCAGCGTACAAAATTGTTTCAACACTCGATTTACCAGTACAGACTTCGGGCTCAATAATCTGCAGAGCTCGGAATAGTGAAGGCAGTGATAGTAAATCTAGAGAACTATACGTTAACGAGATAGAAGGAGGTTTCGGCATTGAAAACGGAGGGAAGGACACCAAAGAAGTCGCAGAGGGAGAGTCAGTTATTTTAAGATGTCTGGCCTCCAGATACGACTTCACCTCTGTTCAATGGGAGCCCCCCAGCGTTGTAGAGTTTCCGGATGTGACAGGTGGGGAACCATGCTTTATTTAAAACCTGCCAAGTCAAGCAAAAAAAGACACAATCGTACCGTACCATCCTTTTCTCGATGCCATTCGGGCCATTTTCGACCTACCAGTAACTTCGTTGTGGAAAAAACTAAAAGCCTAAATGTTCAGTGACTAAAATGGCATTACATAGCATTTACTGCATTTATAATTTTTTGCATACTTACCTACAACTATGTTGTATTGTGTGATTCCCATGTTGCTAAATTTAATTAGCAAGTCAATAAAGATTAATAAGAATTGCCGACTTGGCTCTACTTAATATCTCACAACTTTTGACGGTGGAAGAGTGTCGAGCCTTGGCCTATTTTTTACATGGAAAGTTTATTATGGGATATTCAGTAAAATATGGCTGACGATCATGCTTTTGGGTTTAAAATAATTAGATAGTTTTGTGCCGTGTAAAGAAAAGTTACGTTATATTAATTATTGATTAATTTGAATGGATATTTGTGAGATAAAATGTTTTTTGCCGATTCATTTCGAGGATAAAATCAGTTCAGTCGGGTATTTTTTGAATAATAATATTTTATTTTATTTTTCATGCGAACGTCGGAGCAGTCAGTAATTCTTCTAACGGTATGTCTCTGATTGCAACAATCCAAATCAATGACGTATCAGTAAGCCACAGTGGCTGGTACACATGTGTTGGATACAATACGACTGACGCACAACAAGCAGCAATTTTCATTAAAGTTGCAGGTAATGTAAGACTAACGTATTTTTATTTTTAGTTTCATGTTTACACGTGCCGCGCAGCGAGCACTTTGAGCCACTATGTTGCGCCTTGCACGCACTAGTCCTAAACTTGATAGCGAACGCAAAAAAATACATTATGCCTGACAATCCTGATATTACACAAAAGCATTTCTTTCTATACAATATTCTTCGCAAACGGAGATAACAGCAACTCATCACCTTAATTTGGTTTTCTTTATTCGGGCCATACAGAGATTTAGGTTCGCGTCTCTCCTGTGGACAATTAATGCCAAAGTTAGCTATAAAGCCTCATTTTTGGTTGGACTCTTAGTTGGCATAAACGGCGTCTCCTCTTCTATAATTCGATATGATAAAAACATAGTACTTATAAATATATAAACACGTAAACCCTTAACTATTGACCACAAGAAAGACGACTTTGGTTTTTTTGACTGTGTATGAACCATTCCTCTTTTTACACGACTGTCCAACGAAAAGGAGTGTAATGTTTTAGACAATAACGTTTCCTTTCTCAAATAGGTACGTAAGTGACCTGTTTTCAATATCTCCACTTATAATAAATCTCTAAATTAAAAAAAGAATCAGCCAGTTTGAAACTAAGCTTTGCGCGGTTCGAATGTTCTCAGCATCCCATGAACGGAAAAATATGAAACATTTTATATAGGTACATTATTATTCTAGCTGCAACTTAGGATATATTTTATCCGACTGCGACAGTTAATTAATTTTCCGAAATATACGACTTCATTTAATTTTTCATTTATTTTTATTGAAATCAAACGCTGCTCCAACTGTCAGCTATAAGAAACGTCAAATTTTCGTCAAAATGGCGGAATTGCTTTGCCTTTCACTTATTAATAATTTAAATCCCGTCTACGATAGACCTTTACGAGACAAATGCTAAAATATAAACCATAAAAAAATATTCGATTCTGATATGAGAACTTATTTGCGCAAATGTCGTTTTATGTCGTAATTTCAATAAATGAAATCAACAAATTTGAACAATATAATTAACACGAATTTGTTTTTTTTGAATGACAATGGCACGCGCTCGGCGTATTCAGCCAAAGTACCTGCGGCGCTACCACGAAAACCGATACTCAATGTTCATATATTTGCATCCCTGTCACTCGAGTATGGTTAGTGCGATAGAGATAGAGATACCCGAATATTTTCGAATTCCGAAGTTCGTGGTTATATCTCAGGAATCGAAAATATGGTAAATAATCATAATGTATTTTCTCGAAAAAGAATTTAAAATAAATATAGTCAAATGGAGAAAAAAACAAAGCAAGAGGTTATATAGGTAATGATTAAGTTATAAGAGTCCAAAGTTTTAAGAGGGGGTATGTTCTGTCCCTTTTCCGCAAAACGCACCTTCATATGAAACGATTGTTTTTTACTATGACGCTCGAGTATATTGACGTCACAGTCCCTCATCGTTTTCTCACTCTAACAAGCGACATTAAAACGGATGTAGCTTCATAATTTTTTGAGATATTTGAATGGGAGTTTCATTATCTTCTATCTATTTATCTCCACTTATAATAAATCTCTAAATTAAAAAAAGAATCAGCCAGTTTGAAACTAAGCTTTCTGTGGTACGAATGTTCTCAGCATCCCATGGACGGAAAAATATGAAACATTTTATATAGGTACATTATTATTCCAGCTGCAACTTAGGATAGTTTTTATCCGACTGCGACAAATACTTTATTTTCCGTAATATACGACTTCATTTAATTTTTCATTTATTATTCTTAAAGTATATCGCCGCCACATCTGTCAGCTAAAAGAAACGTCACAATCACAGTAATAAGAAATACTACGGACAAAATGGCGGAATTGCTTTGCCTTTCTTTCGCCTATTAATAATTTTAATCCCGTCTAACGATATACATTGACGAGACACATAGGTACCAAAAGCAAATATAAAATTAATCGATTTTGATATGCGAACTTATATGCGCAAATGTCGAATTAAGGCGTAATTTGTACAAATGTAAGAACAAATTCGAACAATATAAACTTGGTTTTTTTGAATGGCACGCGCACGCTCTTTGAGTATTCAGCCAAACCACGAAAACTGAAACTCGAAGTTCGTATATCTGAGGGCCTACCGCGAACGGCATTCGAAGTTTTCCCTCTCTGTCGCACTTATGTACGAACTTGTAAGTATGACAGAGAGGGGAAACTTCGAATGCCTTTCGCGGTAGGCCCTCTGCATTTCTGTCATTTGTTAGTGCGATAGAGATAGAGATACCCGAATATTTTCGAATTCCGAAGTTCGTGGTTTAAAAGAAAATACGGATGTCGGATAGATCTAAATTAATATTTTATGTGTGAATATGGTTAAAATTATTTGGAAATACTATTGTTGTTATTGTTTTAGTATATTTGACTAGCTTTAAGTTTAATATTGTACGTCCGAAATGGGCAAGCTGTTGGACTTTATTTTACACAAAACAACTAAATGTACACAGTTCTGACAATAAAGAAATCTTATTTTATCTTATCTTATCGAAAATAGGGATGTAGACACTAAACAAAATAATCATAATGTTGTATTATCTCGAAAAAAAAACAACGCAAGAGTCTATATAGGTAATCACTAAGTTATAAGCGTATAAAGTTTTAAGAGGGGTTTTGTTGCGTCTCTTTTCCGCAAAACGCACCTTTATAATGAAACAATTGTTTTTTACTATGACGCTCGAGGATCGTGACGTCACGGTCCCTGATCGTTTTCTCACTCTAACAAGCGACATTAAAACGGTTGTAGCTTCGTAATTTTTTAAGATATTTGAATGAGTTTTTCGTTTCTTCTTTCTTTTGAAGTGAGTCTACAGCTCTCTATTTGGAAGACAAGGGTGAAAATTTGGATGTAATCTATTTTGATGAAATTTGGTGTAGATATAGGTTAAGTCCTGGGAAAGGACATGGGATAGTTTTTACCCCAGAAATCATCCCCTAAGGGGGTGATATTAGGGGTGAAAATTCGGATGAAACCCATTTTAATACAATTTGGTATAGAGATAGCTTGAGTCCTGGG
The DNA here is from genome assembly GCA_963854355.1 of Epinotia brunnichana. Taxonomy (NCBI): domain Eukaryota; kingdom Metazoa; phylum Arthropoda; class Insecta; order Lepidoptera; family Tortricidae; genus Epinotia; species Epinotia brunnichana. The sequence goes on along the minus strand of OY977940.1, from coordinate 17,783,577 downwards.
AAAGGACATAGGATAGTTGTAATTCCGGAAATCACTCCCTAAGGGGGTGAAATGGGGGGGTGAAAATTTGGATGAATCCCGTTTAGATGAAATTTGGTATAAAGGTCGTTTGAGTCCCGAAGAATGACATTAGATAGTTTTCATCCCGAAAATCATTCCCTAAGGGTATGAAATAGGGGGTGAAAGTTTGGATAAAATCCATGTACCTAGATGAAATTTGGTATAGAGATAATTTGAGACCCTTCAAAGGATATAGAATAGTTTTTGCCTCGGAAATCATCCCTTAAGATGGTAGAAGTTTGTTTGCATTATATTTTCTATATGTTAAGTTCTACGCGGACGAAGTCGCGGGCAACAGCTAGTATTTTAATATGTCTGAGTCTCACGGGAGTTTTCTATATAAAACAACGTTTCTTCTTATCCGCATTTCTTCACAAAGGAACTACAAAGGCTAGAATCTCGAATCGATGAAAAAATCGTAACTAGCCGATTATTGTGTATCCAAATTGTACAGAATAGTAAATTGAAAAAAAAAGAACTGTGAAGAAAAACGAGCGAAGTAAATTGATTGATGGGTTATGAATAGGAAGAAACGATTTTGTAAAGGACGGTTTTTTGGCATAGGTACTTGGCTTTTAATGACATTTCAGAACGGCAGAATATTACAGGATTTGTTTGTGGTATTGAATTGAAAGCGAATTGTGGTTAGCTATACCCTATCTGGTTAGGTAATTAACTAAATGTAAACATAAAGAACCACGTGACTTGGTCATTCAGCCAATAAGATAATACCATAGATACAAAAGGTGACTATGATTGGTTGAATGACCAAGTCACGTGGTTTTGTTTGTTTACATTTAGTTAATTACCTAACCAGATAGGGTATAGTGTGATCTAATTCCCATACGTTTAGCTATCTGTATTCTTCATATATATATATATACTAGCTGTTGCCCGCGACTTCGTCCGCGTAGAACTTTTTATCGTCTTAGAAAATGATTTCTCTCAATACAAAATTTGAACCCTCTTTTAGGGGATAATTAAAAAAAAAGTTGATGTTCATTTTCTAGTTTGTGAACAAACAGTCTAAAACCAAAGTTAAAAATCTCATACTTTAAAAATGCCTTGAAATACTCAAACTTTGAACCAATTTTAACACTCTTAGGGGATGAATTTGGAAAAACTCTGAAATCAGTTTTGTAGTCTTTTAACGTACAGAATAAGACCGAAGTTAAAAATCTCTTACTCACACTTTAAAATTTTATTGCTCACCATTTAAAATTTGAACCCCCTTTTAAACCCCCTTAGAAGTTGAATTTTTCTAATCGCTGAAAGAACTTTTTTCGTAAATATTTAAGTCTCTAGCTCAAAAAAAGTGTTGCCCATACAAAGCTTTCTTAACCCCCTTAGGGGTGGAATTTTCTAAAACTCTGAAAGTACTTTATTATTAATTTTAATAAGTAACATTTTGAATAGTTTTAAGTCTAGTAAAAAAAAAAGTTTTTCCCACACAACACTGGCTACCCTTCTTAAGGATCTTAAGGATCCCCTTAGAGATGGAGTTTTCTAAAACGCTGAAAGTTCTATTTTAGTATTCTAATAAGTAATCTTTTTGCAAAGTTTTAAGTCTAACTCAAAAAAAAGTGTTGCCCATGCAAAGCTTGCTCTCCTTTTTAACCCTATTAGGGGTGGAATTTTCTAAAACGATTTGTGTTCTTTTTTTGTATTTTAATAAGTAATCTTTCTACAAAGTTTCAAGTCTCTAACTCAAAAACATAAACTTTCCCTGATAAAAACTTTGCACCCCTTTTTATCCCCCTTAGGGATAGATTTTTTCAAAACGCTGAAAGTCTTTTTTTTTGTATTTTTATAAGTAATCTTTCTACAAAGTTTTAAGTGTCTAGCTCAGAAAAAGTGTTCCCCATACAAACCTTGCACCCTTTTTTAACCCCCTTAGGGAATGATTTTTGTAAAACGCCGAATGTAGTATTTTTCATGTTCTAATAAGTAATTTTTCGTCAAAATTTTAAGTCTCTATTAAAAAAATATATGTTTTTCCCATACAAACTTTGCACCCTATTTTACCCCCGTAGGGGTGAAATTTTCCAAAACGCTGAAAGTACTTTCTTTGTAATTAAATAATCTTTCTACAAAGTTTTAGGACTCTAGCTAAAAAAAATAGTTTCATACATACAAACTTTGCACCCCTATTTTAGTCCCCTATTTTTAGGGGTAGAATTTTCTAAAACGCTGAAAGTACTTAATTTGTATTCTGATTTCTACAAAGTTTTAAGTCTCTATTTAAAAAAAATATTGTTTCCCCCATACAAAATTTGCACCCCTATTTTACCCCCTTAGGGGTAGATTTTTTTAAAACACTGAATCTAGGTACTTTATTTGTATTCTAATGAATAATTTCTCTACAAAGTTTTAAGTCTCTATTTAAAAAAAAGTAGTTTTTCCCATACAAACTTTGCACTCTATTTTACCCCTTTAGGGGTAGAATTTTCTAAAACCCTGAAAGTTCTTTATTTGTATTCTAATGACTGTTCTTTCTACAAAGTTTTAAGTCTCTATTTAAAAAAAAATGTTTCCCCAATACAAACCTTGCACCCCTATTTTACCCCCGTAGGGGTGGAATTTTCCAAAACGCTGAAAGTTTTTCATTTGTATTCTAATAACTAATTTTTCTACAAAGTTTAAGTCTATAGCTCAAAAAAAAAAGGTTCTCCCATACAAACTTTGCACCCCCATTTTACCCCCTTAGGGGTAGAATTTTCAAAAATCCCTTTTTATCCCTAGCCCACGTTATAAAAGCAACATACTGTGCAAAAATCAACTCTCTAAGATTAGTAGTTTCGGCTGTGCGTTGATGAGTGAGTGAGTATTGAGTGAATAAGTCAGTCAGGACATAGGCATTTATTATGTATAAATAGATAGAAGATAATGAAACTCCCATTCAAATATCTCAAAAAATTATGAAGCTACATCCGTTTTAATGTCGCTTGTTAGAGTGAGAAAACGATGAGGGACTGTGACGTCAATATACTCGAGCGTCATAGTAAAAAACAATCGTTTCATATGAAGGTGCGTTTTGCGGAAAAGGGACAGAACATACCCCCTCTTAAAACTTTGGACTCTTATAACTTAATCATTACCTATATAACCTCTTGCTTTGTTTTTTTCTCCATTTGACTATATTTATTTTAAATTCTTTTTCGAGAAAATACATTATGATTATTTACCATATTTTCGATTCCTGAGCTATAACCACGAACTTCGGAATTCGAAAATATTCGGGTATCTCTATCTCTATCGCACTAACCTTACTCGAGTGACAGGGATGCAAATATATGAACATTGAGTATCGGTTTTCGTGGTAGCTCCGCAGGTACTTTAGCTGAATGCGCCGAGCGCGTGCCATTGTCATTCAAAAAAAACAAATTCGTGTTAATTATATTGTTCAAATTTGTTGATTTCATTTATTGAAATCACGACATAAAACGACATTTGCGCATATAAGTTCTCATATCAGAATCGAATATTTTTTTATGGTTTATATTTTAGCATTTGTCTCGTAAAGGTCTATCGTAGACGGGATTTAAATTATTAATAAGTGAAAGGCAAAGCAATTCCGCCATTTTGACGAGAATTTGACGGTTCTTATAGCTGACAGTTGGAGCAGCGTTTGATTTCAATAAAAATAAATGAAAAATTAAATGAAGTCGTATATTTCGGAAAATTAATTAACTGTCGCAGTCGGATAAAAACTATCCTAAGTTGCAGCTAGAATAATAATGTACCTATATAAAATGTTTCATATTTTTCCGTTCATGGGATGCTGAGAACATTCGAACCGCGCAAAGCTTAGTTTCAAACTGGCTGATTCTTTTTTTAATTTAGAGATTTATTATAAGTGGAGATAAAATCAAGCAAGATCGCTCCAACCAGTAGCCAATCCAATCAGATTTCTACATGTTAGTTGCACGTTTCCTCCTTAGGCACTGTAAATGTATCGTTAAGTACAAGACAATTCGATATACTTAGATACGTGTATAATTGTGTAAAACTTTAACAGAAATTCGCTCACCGACTATATTTATCCCGGCGGAAAACAAGGAGAAAGAGGTGATCCCGTTTACCGACGTAACACTAACATGCGTAGCAGTGGCTGTTCCTCCGCCGCTTATTAAATGGTATAAGGTACGCTAAACTGTTTTTGAAACGTTGGACTAATTTATATTGATTATTAGTTACTAAAAATAACTGCTCTCAAGGCCAACACGCACTGAAAGCGGTGGCGACGCGGCGCGGCGCGGTATTCTGTGCGGACCCTTTCGTATACTCGTAAGTTCGAACATTACAATCGGTACCGCCTCCGCACCACGCCGCGCCGCCCCGCCACTGCTTTCAGTGCGTTTCTTTCGTTCACGAGATGTGATGAATGTGATGCAACACTCTTCGTGGACGGTTTTTTTGGACATATTTCGATAAATACTAACTTTATTACGTTTTATTCATTTTCTTAAATACTATTATTTAAACTGGTTTGTGTCGATTAATAATATTGTGAGTAAGCTGAGGTAACAAGGAAAATAAAGACCCAACTCTGGGTATTATTTTCTATCGAGAGAATTTGAAGCAATCATGTTTTTATTAAATTTGATACACAATTATATAGTCAAGAATCATAATATCTGGTAATTAGTCTTTTATAGTTTTCTAATTTGACCATAACGGCGTTTCAAAGAACGCAATATTTTCCAATGAACGTCCTTTAGTTTTACACGAAACGAAATGTACCAATGCAATATATATATAGTCAAATGCGCATATTTTTATTGTTTAAAAAAAAACATTCTTGAAAAAATAAATGCATTTTAGCAAAGATTTTTTTTTGCTCTAAAAAGCGCTCTTCGTGGACGGTTTTTTTTGGACATATTTCGATAAATACTAACTTTATTACGTTTTATTCATATTTCCTTAAGTGAGATTTTGGATGAGGTAAAATACTATTATTTAAACTGGTTTGTGTCGATTAATATTATTGTGAGTAAGCTGAGGTAACAAGGAAAATAAAGACCCAACTCTGGGTATTATTTTCTATCGAGAAAATTTGAAGCAATCATGTTTTGGTTAAATTTGATACACAATTATATAGTCAAGAATCATAATATCTGGTAATTAGTCTTTTATAGTTTTCTAATTTGACCATAACGGCGTTTCAAAGAACGCAATATTTTGCAATGAACGTCCTTTAGTCTTACACGAAACGAAATGTACCTACCAATGCAATATATAGTTAAATGCGCATATTTTTATTGTTTAAAAAAAACATTCTTTAAAAAATAAATGCATTTTGGCAAAGATTTTTTTTGCTCTATAAAGCGCGACCTAGGCTTGGAACCACGCTTTTTTGGCAAGTTCAGGTTTTAAAAACTATTTGGGTTATTTTATGTAAATCAATCTTACACATACATACAAACGTACAATCAAGGATTTTGATTCAAGTACCACCGTATAGAACCCTATCGCAATAAGGTTATGTCACCTTCTCACCTTAGGGTTCACACGAGTTTGAAAGACGGCCGCCTGTCAATTGCGACAGGATTCTACGTTGGTACGTGAATCAAATTCCTTCACTGTAGGTACATGTTGTTGGTATTCCAGTTTGATTTCAATAATCTAATCGTGTCCACAAATATAAACATCATCTTATCATTAAACACTCCCGATGTTTTATCTCCAGAAATAAGGTTGATTAAGTAAATATACGTTATATCTACGAATGAATACGATTATACGCACGTATGCGTCAGATTGATTTACAAAGCACAAAAAATCATTCCTGAAAATGAAAATGCACCAAAGTGGAGTGACAACGCACATAAATAATATGAGTAGCTAGCAAGGTGCTCACTGGATATTCTTGGTCAACATCAAGGTATAATTAACATACAATAACCGATGAATGTTAAGTATCGATAAAAAATCATTGTTAATGAATCGGGTTAGGAACGCATGTTATATTGAATTAATATTCCTTTCCATTTATGATAAGGGCTTGTGCACAAATCATGCGAGGTTCGATAGTGGAGGGGGGGGCGGGTCAGGAAAAAATCACGAAAGATCACGTTGGGGGAGGGGGGGGGTTTAAGGATACCTCACGTGTATTTTTCTACAGAGAACGAAACTAAGAAAGAATATCTACCACAAGAGTAGATCCTTTTCTAGGCTTCGTTAAACATAAATCTTTACTTTAGCACTTCAAAATAGCGAGTCTATTTTACTAAGATAGAAAAATAAACAAGATTTACTATATAAAATACTATTTATCTTACAATTAGGTCGAACGAAAAAAATATACGTGAGGTTATGTGGGGGAGGGGGGGTAGCCAAAAACCTCACCAAATATCACCAACGGGGAGGGTGGGGTCAAAAAGTAGCCGAAAAAACCTCGCGTGATTTGTGCACAAGCCCAAAGAGAGGTTTGATATTATAAAATATTAATGATAATTATGATTACATATTTATGTGATTATAGGTATTATCCAACGATAGTTGTTTTGTACTAAAGGGACTCTTGATACATGTCGGCTCCCCATACAAACGTTGTTTGGCTCTTATTTTAAAACGGCATTCTGGAGTAACGTGAAGCTTAGTATACACAATGTAACTACGTTCGTGAGGAGAGTCGACCGTCCTGGGGACTCTTAAACGAGAATCTGATTTTTACAGGACGGCATGGCTGTAGATAGCGATCAAGTTGTCAATCGTATTTGGAATTACAGTACAGTAAATTCGACTTACACATTCAAGCAAAATGGTACTGAAGAATCAGATTACGAATGCATAGCTAGAAGCGGTAACTCAGAGACCGCAAGAACGTACAGCGTTACTGTAAGTAAGTATTGCTGTAAACTTCATAATAATTTGACGACCGCTTTACCCTAGTTAGTAGTGACCCTGCCTATGAAGCAAGAGGTCCGGGGTTCCAATCCCGGTAAGGGCATTAATTTGTGTGATGAGCACGAATATTTGTTCCCTTCCAAGTTTACTTGTATTTTTTTACTCTTCAGGCCCCGTAGCATGGATAAGTGACAAGATAGAGCATCCGTCCCTCGCTGACACCGTTCGATAGAACGAGACGACGCGCTTATCCTGTCACTTATTGCGTGATAACGCCATCCATGCTACGGGGCCTGGAGTGCTAACTTGCTATTTTATCTTTTGAACACAAAAATGCAAAAAACTATTATTACTCATTACACGATGTTACCTCAAAATCTGCATTGACTGCCGTGATATGATCTCGTGGCGCTAAGATACATTACTTGGAGGTCATACTTTAGATCGCAATTTCTCCGAAATCAACATTTTTGAAAGTGTATGATACACAAGGGGTTACTGCAAATGCTCTAAGGAAGCGTCCTTTAGAATATTTGCTCCTGTTACAGGGCCACCCTGTATATAATATATGAACATTAAACATATGTTTGTGTTTAAAAATATATGACATAATTTAGGCATTTTTTTATTATTTTGTTTGTGGGCCTTAATGTGCCGCTTCGACCAGCAAGTGATCTATTGTGGCAGCCCTTGCTTTAGAGTTCGCCGTTAAGTCCCGTTGCCTCCAGGAAATTCCAGATTCTTTGGGCGGTGATATGTTGTACTTCTTGTGGGTGCACTATGTGCCGTCCTAGGTAGGTACTTCTTTTATGCATGAGTGGTCCGCAGGAGCAGAGCATGTGCATAGCAGTCTCCTCTGTCTCCTGGCAGAACATGCAGGTTGTGTCCTGCTTCATACCCATTTGAAACAGGTGTTTGTTCAATTTGCAATGTCCTGTCAGGATTCTTGTCACTGCGCAGGTTTTGTGCCTTTTGAATTGTAATAACTCTTTAGACTTTTTACGATTAAAAATTTAGGCATTACATATAGTGGACAGGGACATCTTGGGATTAGGTGTCAAAGCGGACCCCGGGCTCCTTTAGGGGCACAACCGGGAATAACGCTAGGAGGATGATGGTGATATAGTGGACAGACATGCATGATCATTTAATTTGGGAACATAAAAGTACCTACTTTCAAGTATGATAGAAAATCTAAGCACTTGTATCTTGTATATTTAAAACGAAGAGGTACTTACATACATACATACATATAATCACGCGTCTTTCCCAGAGGGGTAGGCAGAGATCACGGATCTCCATTTGCTACGATCCTGACAAACCACTTTCGCTTCACTCACTTTCATAACATTTCTCATACATGCTCGTCCTAAAGGGTACTTTTGACCTGGCCTTTCTGTAAGATTTCTCCAATTTGATCGGAAAAAGTTCGCCTAGGTATTCCCCTTCCAACTTGCCCTTCCACTCTTTTTATATACACTCTCTTCGTTAATCTTCTTTCATCCATCCTCTCTACATGCCCAAACCACCTTAACATACCCTTCTCAATGTTAGTGACTATATCTCCATCCATTCCACACTTATCTCTTATCACACTGTTTCTGACTCTATCACTCAATTTCACTCCACACATACTTCTCAACGCTCTCATAAGAGAGGTACTTACCTACTACAATTTACATTTTCTTTATTCACCCAGCAGTTTTCAAGACGTCAAGTTGGAAATATCTCAGCATTCTAGGAGTAATAATGTTGGCGTTGGTACTACTTGTATTGTACTTAACATGGAAGATCAAGAAGGAAAAACGGTTCAGGAAGGAAATGGCAGCAGCTGGGCTGCTATACTTTAAAGAAGGCGCCCCCAAGTCTCTCAACCCTGAATTGGGCATTGACGAACAAGCAGAGTTGTTGCCTTACGATGATAAATTCGAATTTCCGGTAGAAAGATTGATCTTAGGTAAGGGTAAATCGACTATTTATAATTATATACCACCCACCACCACCACCCACCCTCACCACTGTCGAAAAAAAAACTATCACGCCAGATTTTTTTATGCTTTTTCAAATACACGTGGACTCATCCCAGAAAAACATCGAAAACCTTGGAAAATTTTTCTTCTTTAGTTACAAAATATTACATATATAACACCCATTCTACAAATTCGTCATAAGTACAATAGTAAGTGTAGTAACCACGTAAGTATATTCTACAACATTTGAATTAGAATGTATGTAATACCTTACTTTAGTAAGGTATTGTATAAATGTGTAGGTGCGTATTTCTATCATTCTGCAATCTTGACAGATTAACCTGTCGTAAGTGCTGTCCGACCGTATTTAAAATAGTTGCTGCCAAACAGTTTAAACCCTGAACTCTGTGCAATTTAGTCCTGATGCAGACGGTTGTCAACTTTACCACGCGAGCCGCAAATTCGATGCTGTATTTTTTAACTTTACTTATTTAAATCCTTGCATAGTTCTGGGTCAAATCAGTGTTGGACACTATAATTAAATTAAATAGAGAAGCGGCCGACCTACATAATTCTAAATCTTGAAGTACGGCTTTGTTTATCTATGTACCCTTTTTAACCCCCGACGGAAAAAGAGGGGTGCTACTTATAAGTCTGACGTGTCTGTCTGTCTGTGTGTGTGTGTGTGTCTGTCTGTGGCATCGTAGCTCCTAAACGAATGGACCGATTTGAATGCGGTTTTTTTATCCGAAAACTGACGTGATCGAGATGGTTATGAGTTACGTTTCAACAAAATCGGTCCAGCCGTTTTTGAGATTTTGAACTTTGAAATGAAAATGTTGGGGGTTTTTCAACTTTTCTAACTTGTAGTTATTCCTCTAAGGATCCTTAGTTAGGCATCGGTTTCATTTCGGAGAAGAGTTTTGGCCTATCAATGTTAATATTTTCATCCATAGGTCCCCAGTTAGGAGCAGGAGCATTTGGTGTGGTTTACAAGGCGGACGCCCGCGGCATAATTAACGCCGAAGACAGCACCACCGTTGCAGTGAAGATGGTTAAAAAAACTGCCGACAACATTTACATCAAAGCGCTTGCGTCCGAACTCAAGATCATGGTGCATCTTGGGAAACATGTCAACATTGTCAATTTGTTGGGCGCTTGTACTAAAAACGTTGGCAAACGTAAGTCCCTTTTTAAACCTTGACATAAACGAGAAGTGTTATAAGTTTGAGATTTGTATCTGTCACTCTTGTCTGTTTATTTGTTCGTTTGTTTGTAAAAGGTCTTTATTAATCATAATCACAACTACAATGTAAGTAGGTACGGTCAACCAATTTGATTCCTAGGCCGCCGTAGAACCCTGTCATTTTAACTGCTACATAGCGACGCAATAATCCTAGTAACCCGTATTGACATAGCATTTACAACGGCAAGGTTCTATGATGGCCTAGGAATCAAATTGGTTGACTGTACACTAACACAGAGGTACACTTCACTTACACACCAAAACTAAAATTAATAGTACATTACATCAGAGGCCTGGAAAACACGGATTTCCGGCCAAGTAGGTATAGACGGCCGAGCGTAGCGAAGCTGGACAGAGATACGAGGCCGGGAATCCGTTTTCACGCCGAGGCATGTATAGTGGTGCTTTTCTCAAACATGCAATGAAATAAATAAATAATAATTTACTTTAAAAACAAAGTTTAAACCGACTTCAATTCAGTACTTCGCCAAACCACATGGTACATGAAAATTTCCACATATCCTTTCCAATTTACCACATGAACTGCTTTCCCAGAGCAAATGCGTTGATTATTACAGAAAAAACCCAAGTCGCTATATGTGGGCTGATAATATTTGAGAAGTTCAAGTTCAAAGACCTCAGAATTAACACTTCATTAGTTGCTGCTTCAACGGAATCATGTCAGAATCTTTGACGACCTTTACATCTTTGAGGAGGTCCATAAGTCATCTGTGATCTTCATCATCAGTTCCACTTCACCAAAATTGCGATTTCCGATGGTCGAGACACGAATTATAATAGAAAATACCGAAGTCACTACATGCGTGCCTATCAAATTTGAGGGTTGCCCTCAATTTCGCTGGGATCCCATCATCAGATCCTGATTTGGTGACAATGGGACCACCTCGAAAGTATACTCTTTCAAATAAAAAATGAATTTTGGAAATCGGTCCACAATTGACGGAAAAATCGGCGAACATACATTAAAAAAAAATACATACAGTGGAACATATAACCTCCTCCTTTTTTGAAGTCGGTTAAAAATCCTCAAATCAAACAAATTTTCATGGCTGAATGCCGTGATGCTGAATAGTGGAATGAATATTAAAAAGTTACTTTGCAGGCCTAGGCCTGAAAAGTTGTATGAAATCCAATTTCAGGCCGCCTCGAGATGCTGCGCCCTAAAAAGGATACTTCCGAGTCTATTATAATGAACGTAAAGAGAATAATATTTCATTGCATGTTTGAGAAAAGGTACTTTATACGAGTATACAGGCTAGTTTTTGCCTTTAAAAGCTGGTTGCATTGATAAAAATAGATTTTGGTCATTACTTAAATACATAATGAAACTGATTAATAGCTATCTAACGGACGATCCGATTTTAGTGCGTTTTTATAAACAAATGTGTTTGTAAGAAAAATATTCTTTAAAAAAATACGTATATAAATATTTACTTCCAATGTAAGTAAGTATGTATATCGGTTAGGTCGAATCTTGCAAGTCAATTTTTACTACAATACAAAGGGCCTTCGATTCACGAAAGGGTCTACGACAAAAAGATCCATGATTTTTTTCCGTTACTATTGTACTGATTGTTATGACAATACAATAACAACTTAATATCATGTCTCAAACAGTTCCTTGCCGTGTTTTTGATTATTACTTATTAGATTTACTGGCTTTTTATAAAGGTGCACTTTACACGGGACACTTTTTTGAGCAACTATTGCCCGTCAATAGGGTTGTCTACTCTCACTTGCAGGCAACGCCTATGTTGTTGACGGGCAATACTTTACTTACAAGTTTGTGTATGTACAGTCAGTATCAAGTATTAAAAGGGAATAATAACTTTTGACGTCTTCGATTGCGTAGCTACTTTTGAATTTGACTGTACCTAAGCGGTTTTATGTTTCGATAGGCGAGCTGATTGTCATCGTGGAGTTCTGCAAGTTCGGCAACATCCACAACTACATGCAGCGGCACCGGGACGTGTTCATCGACCAGCTCACTGACAACAAGGAGAAGGCTCAGGGGAACGTCAACCGGGGATTCTCATGCAGCGGAGGAGACAGCGGGTATGCCAGCTTAACAAACGTTACCTTAGTTCAATCTATTTAACTTTCCTTTTGTCACTCTGCCGGTAGAAAATTTTCTTTCATTTTGTCATCCTAAAAGTATTAACAGCTATATCCAATCCAATGAGGACCAGGGGACAACAGGGGAATGGGTGGCGAGGAGGACTTATTGTGTGAATGTCATGCCCTTGCCAGACAAAGAGTGAACTACTTCGGTAACGGTTATCCGTAACCAAAGGAATTCAAGGTGCTCCCGGTGAACTGCATCATCCGTTTTGAGGAGATGATGCAGCAAGCCTGGGAGCAGGCATAAAGGAGAAAAGAACAAAAGATCCCACTGGGTCGAAGTGCATCCGAAAGGGCCCTCACCTAGATAAGATAAGATAAGAAGGGACTAACTTGCTGGTAAGTCACGTCGTGTCAGACTCAGTGAGTCTTGTCTTTAATTGTAATTAGAACGAAAAGGGTACAACCCGAAAGAGCTAACTTGAGACTCGAGCGCATACCTAGGTACGTCATATTACGAGCGAGGTGTCAAGTTAACTCTTGCGGGTTAAGAGATCTCATCTCACGTCACGCTACCCTCGCAAAGAGGTGTTATGTAGAAGTGTAAGTAAGGTGGGTACGTATTAGAAGATCGAAAATTGATATGTCGACAGGAAACACATCGAAGTACAAAACGTCGAAAATCAAAATAATCGTCGAATGATTGAAAAATCTAATGCTATTATATCGACGTCTAATTGGTCTACGATACAAATGCCGAACGATTGAAATATCAAAAGTTCAAAATATCACCAAATTATGCAGGCGATATATTAAAATTTCGAATTACAATATATCGAATAACTAATACATTCGATGTTTTAAACTATGGCCTTATAAACTTTCGATGTTTTAAATTCGATATTTTCTTTTTAGAAATGGTTGTATTCGATATTTTAATCGGTCGGTAAATTAAACTTTCGATATTTTGAATTTCGACCATACAACTATTCGATATTTTTATTTTCAATATTTTGTACTTCGATGTTTTCATTGTCGATATATCAATTTTTGATCTTCTAATGCGTACCCAGTTAAGTGCCTAATTTATCAGTGCTTAGATGTGAGACATAGAATCATTCTCCTAACGGTATTCCCTGTTGTGCCCTAAAGGACCCCCGGGGTCCGCTTTGGCACCTAATCCCAAGATTTGGCGTAGGCACTAGTTTTACGAAAGTGACTGCCATCTGACCTTCCAACCCAGAGGGAAAACTATACCAGGCCTTATTGGAATTAGACCGATTTCCTCACGATGTTTTCTTTCACCGAAAAACCACTGTTAAATATCAAATAATATTTTGTACATAAGTTAAAATAAAAACCGGCCAAGTGCGAGTCGGATTCGTGCACGAAGGTACCAATCTATAACAACGGCAAAAAAATCACGTTTGTTTTTTAGTATTTGTTGTTATAGCGGCAACAGAAATACATCATCTGTGAAAATATCAACGGTCTAACTATTACGGTTCATGAGATACAGCCTGGTGACAGACGGACAGACAGACAGACATACAGACAGACATACAGACAGACAGACGGACAGCGGAGTCCCGTTTTACCCTTTAGGTACGGAACCCTAAAAAAAACCAGTGGTACGAGCTTGGGTTTTTACCCCGGACCTCCAGATTGAAAGTCACTCGGTTACAGTGGCCTCCAGGTGTGGGACATATCCGGATAAAAATGGTGCTTAAAGCATAAGATACGAATAGTTTGGAATATGACGAGATTGGAAAATTATACCAGTTTGGAAAGTGTCGCATTTGGAATATGACCAATTCGGATGATGAAGAATTAGGAACAAATGATTTTTTTACGCCCATTAATGTTACATTCGTGGAAATTTCATTGTTTGAAAAGATGACAGTTTCTTCTTGGGCGAATCTTGCTGGCGTCATTTGCGCCCATTTTAAAGTTCAGCCGTAGGTTCAGCGAAGTTACGCAAACAGAGTTTTTGAAACAATGCGTCTGTTGAGTTGAGTTGCTTGAGGCTTTTCTGCTTAATTATTGCTGCTGAGTAATTCAAAACATGATTAAGCAATTTTCGCTCGATAGAAAAAAGTCACGAACATAGGTCTAAAATATACTTAAAACATTCGTAACTAATTATGCACACAAGCTAAACATATTAAAATTGGTTGTAAAAATCGGCAATATCATGTTTGAGGGAACTTAGTGATATATTTTTATTTCTTTATACACAAAATACACACACACAAAATATTAAAATAATTAAAAAACATGATATCCGCACTTCCATCTCGTTCACGCTTATGCTCAATGAGATGGAGAGAAGACCATGAACCTACGGTGCCTTAATCGGTCCGTTAAATGTTGTTGACGCAATACTAAGCCGTAAAGGGGAAAGTTGCAAGTCGTTTTCCGTTTGACCCTATTAAGAATACTTGTGATTGTTGGTTTGTTCATACAATTTACGGTTTTCCTGATTATGTATAGTATTTGAAGTAGCTTATTTTTCTCAGGCTTGCTTTGGACGCAAATATGTTATTTATTACCAAATTACTTACCAGTTTGCTAAGGAAACTAGAATAGTACATTACTTACCTAGGGCGGTTAAACAAAGAATGTCTCAGATCGCAGGTATTTGACGCCCGAGCCGAAGGCAAGGGCGATAAATATGCGCTCTGAGGCTTTCTTTATTACCGCCCGTGGTAAGTACAAAATTTTACGTCTCTATCTGGCCAGGAAGTGGGGTTTTCCGCACGCAAAGCGTGCGGTAATTCCTACTTTATGGCCAGGTATGACGTAAATTAAATTACTTAGGCAGCATAAAAGTCGCCTCACACACGTCCACATTATGACTAATTATTAGATAAGAATAATCAACGGGGGCAAAGGAAGGAAGGAAGCTAGAGCAGTTCGGCAGATATAGTCAGATGGTGCCATGTGGTGTAATAACATAAGACCAGAATAATGGTCTTCCTGAATCAATTGATGAAAAGTTTTTTTTACTTCTCATGCTCGCAAAGTTCGCCTTTGTGCTGGATGTATGCTGCACAAAATGCCAGTTTTATGCTCTAGTGCACAAAGTAAAATTGTTTGAAAGACTAAGTTAATCGGGCCTAACAGCCACACACACACAATAAAACTTCGTAGAATAAACTTGTCATTTAATTTGATTTGCTTTAATAAATTTCACATCCGTGACTAAATTAATAAAACCAGATAAAATAGGAGTCAATTATTATTTATTTTAAAAGGTATTAAACATTTAAATGACTTGGCGTATGAAGTACCTACCTAAGTCTAATATCACGTGTCGAAATTTATAAATTAAAACTTTAAAAAGTTGAGTGACAGGAATGAGCTATTATTTTATTTTATTTTGCAATTATTTGTTATTTCCTCGCAATAGAAGTGAAAAGCAGTGTGTATACTCGTAACTCAGGCATAAATTAGCCATTTAACCCCTCGACTTAACTATCCACGCTCGCCGGTGGCTCGGGTGGATATAAACGTCTCAGGTTTAATGGCTCGTTTTATGCGCTTGTTGTACAATCTACTATTATCGAATTTATTACATTAAGAATATTCTGTCGATGGGTTGACGAAAACATTTCTGGCAAGACTGTAAATAATAAACAATTCAAAAATTAAAATTTTCTTGAACATTGGGCTCGATTGTTTAACGAACAAGTTTTATACTAATCGAAGCCTATGGTATTCTACAGGCTTGTATAAAATGTAATCGTTAATTAAACTATTGAGTGCAATGTAAAAAAAGTTAGTAAGTAAATTTTTGTTATTTTTCTTGCCAGGATTTTTTAGCCAACATGTACCTGCCTACCTACTAATTTCGATATAATACTTTTCATCCATTAAACAGATGGGTGAAGGTTGTGCCTTTATTTGTATCTCCTACTGTAATTTAATTTGAGGAGGAGACAATAGTTAAGGAAACTGTCGGTAACAAATGTACCTAATACCAAATTTACATTTGGGGATAACCGTTAATTAGTGGTATTTAATGGCGGATACAGTACTGACGATCGATGCCAGACAAATACAGAAACACGACCTCACAGAAAGTTGAACTCTGAATCCCCGTAAACGGGTTCTCCTCTTTTATAATTTTAAGCGATAAATACATGTTATACATGCATGTGAGCCCTTGACTATTGACCACAGAAAATAATTAAGAAAAGAGTATTTTTTGCCCCACAAATGAGGGATTTAAATTTTCCTCATAGAAGGTTTGAAAATCAGTATGTGTCACTTGGTAGCAAAATTATTTCCCTCTTGGGCGCAAACATTTGAATCCCTCGTTACGCTAAAGATTCTACTTAGAAAGCCCTTGCTACGCTCAGGATTATATTGTAGAACATTTCGCTTCACTCAGGATTCAAACCGCCCTCGCCGTAAATATATCGTTTTGTTCCCTTGAGACACACTCTACTATTGTCACGCCTTTTCTCGTGTGGTGTTTGTCTTGTGCTTTCCCTGTAGTCTTTTCGGCAAAAAATTGGTAGCATAATCAGCGCAGCGGTCGCGGAGTGGCTACGCAATGGACTGGTATCCAGAGACACTGAGTTTGATTCTCGGGCTGTAACGATACGAGTTGTATGCCTGTTTAAATGTTTCTTTGTGCATTGGTCTTTGTATCAATAGTAACTTGTGCGTTTCAAGGGTACGGTGGCATTTGCTCTTTATTCATTCAGGATAGTAGCAATCATGCCATAGGACCTAATTACAAGCTTTTTATTAACTTGTAATGTAGGTAGGTATGTACCTACCTAACTATGTTACTATGTTCGGGTGGAATCTCGCAACTCAATTTTGAAGCACATATCTTCAACCGATTGAGCGAAATTTTGGGTAAAGGTAAAATTTGGAAGACAATTCAATACGAGTATTATGGTACCATAGAGCTGATCTGATGATGGCGACAGGAGGTGGCCATGGGAATTCAGTACTTAACCGACGTAACCCCGTTGAGTTTGGGCTCGTTAGAATCGTCTCAATGATTAGGTAGTTGATGAATAGTACAGTCTGCAATAAAACCTTGTACCAAAAATTAAATTTTTGACATAAACTGTTTGTGTTACTGATATGCTAATTGTGTAATGAACTTTCTTCCACAGTATGAATTCGGATTGCTTGAATACCAACCAAACGCAACACACTTCCCTCAATACCGCTGCCAGCAACCGCTCAGGGAGATTAGGTAATATATTAACTGTATAAATACCACAGTTATCCTGTACTTATTGGTGTACATAATTTAAATTAATGTGTTTCTTATCAGACAAACCAAAAACAAATACGGAAATCGAAAAAGGTAAATTCTTAGTACGTTAATTGTACCTACAGTTTTGCATTTTGCACAATAGCCTACCTGCTTGTATGGTTATGTCAATGTTTGTTTTTTTAGTTACATAAGTAATGTGTTAGTATTTTAATATATATTAGAGGCTCTGTGATCTATTGAACTCGGAAGCTTGTCTTTATTTAAAAAAAGTTTAAAAAGTCAAAAAAAACCGATATAATTATCGAACCTGAGTGCCTACCGCGAAAGGCATTCGAAGTTTCCCCTCTCTGTCATACTTACGAGTTCGTACGTAAGTGCGACAGAGAGGGAAAACTTCGAATGCCGTTGGCGGTAGGCCCTCTGCTCCCAAAATTTCACGAGGATGGGTTGAGAAATGCGACCTGTAGAGGAGAACAGCTGGACATCCTGACATACGATTTTTTTGGCCCAAGCTGAAGCTAATAACTTCGTTAGCTTCGATCCCTCGGTCAATTAATGTTTTTGTTTTATTTTGGGTAGGCTGAAGTTAACACAAAGAGTTTCTTCAATAGAAGTTTGGGAGGTAAGAAATGATCAGTGCACATAGGTAGGCGCATCATCAGAGGCTTTTATATAGGCATAACTCCAAGAAGGCATTCTGAAAATTTCCGTTTCGAAGAGGCTTTCCCAATTTAAAGTTTAGCTATACCATATTTTTTCTAGCTTGATTAGAATGACAGATGCCAAACTGACGTATATTACGTAGTGTTTTCACGGTCACCTTTGGTTAACTGATTTGAGATCAAGTCTATAAAAAATCCGCATATTAGACGTGATTTAATTTTTACAAGCAATATTTGTCCCTTGGTAAAAATATGAATTTCGCTTAAAGCGACAAGTTCGCAAAGTGTTCTTATCAATCTAGAAAAAATATGGTATATACAAACATGATTGAACATGTCAAAACTATTTAAACTGAGGCCTCGTCCATTCATTTTAATTGACAGAAGGTCAACTTCAAAGAGGGGATATACCTATGAATGCCGGAGGCTGGTCAGCTTTGTTAGCCGGATACCGGCCCTGGCTGCATGAAAAACTATATTTTGCAGACATACTTAAATTTATTCAACTAATTCAGTGTCCGAGACGGGATACGTGCAGCCAGAGTGGCGCACTAACTACGAGAGTGACTACGTGTATGAGGGCCGCAAACCGCGTCCGCTTACGTCGCGGGATCTAATCGCGTGGGCCTTCCAGGTCGCCAGGGGCATGGAGTACCTCTCTAGTATGAAGGTTAGTTTCAATCTGTTCACTCAGCGCTGTTGAATAGTAAAATATCGCGGAAGATCCGCCGCTGAAGTCGCGGGAGGTATGGAGTACCTCTCGATTATGAAGGTCAGTTTTATTATTTTATTAATTTAATTAAATGATAGATAATTTAAGCCCGAGTTTATCATGAAGGCGGCCGTTTTTCACTAGGAACGTTTGAAATTCAATATTCACCACTATGCCCTAAGGGCCTAGGGCCGTGGGGACCAGGGGTTCTTAGCACATTTAAAGGGCTGGGAAAGCCTCTTGTCGACGCGACTGGTGACCTGGCCCCGTAGCATGGATCATCACGCGATAAGTCATAGGATAAGCGCGTCGTCTCGTTCTATCGAACGGTGTCAGCCAGGGACGGATACTCTATCCTGTCACTTATCGCGTGATAAGGCCATCCATGCTACGGGGCCAGAAGGCTGGCGCGTACCTTGCACAGCGCGTCGCTATCCAGTGAGTAAATGTTGTTAGAATTTTTAGCGAAATTAGGTGTTTATTCTGTTTAGGATCGAATTATAGGCTGTTATTTTTAATTTATTTTGGTATGTATTATAACGAGACTTCATTGAACTAAAGCAAAAGTGCTCTAATAAGGCCCACTGTATATTTGTGTAATAATAATGAGATAAGAATTAACTGAAATGCTGGTAGGTACCTACTAATGTACCTAACTAACCCAAATTAATTTTATTTCTTTTTTTATTTCTAAACTATTGATCTCCTGCAGCAAAATTACTTGTTTATTTTTTTTGAAGTTTGTGTCTGTGTGTGTGTTCTTACGAGTATTTTGTACTTCGTCTTGTTTGTGTGGATGTTGTACCTAATTACTTTTTTAGGGTTCCGTACTCAAAGAGTAAAACGGGACCCTATTACTAAGACTCCGCTGTCTGTCTGTATGTCTGTCTCTGTCTGTATGTCCGTCTGTCACCAGGCTGTATCTCATAAACCGTGATAGTTATTTATGTCGCCGCTATAACAAAATATACTAAATAACAGAATAAATATTTTTTTTTTCTTTTACACTCTTACACAATTCGACCTAGTCCCAAACTAAGCAAAGCTTGTACTATGGGTACTAGACGACGATAAACATACTTATATAAATAAATAAATACTTAAATACCTACATAGAAAACATGCATGACTCAGAAACAAATATTTGTGCTCATCACACAAATAAATGCCCTTAGGTACCGAGATTCGAAACCGGGACCTCCGGCTTCGTAGGCAGGGTCACTACCAACTAGGCTACAGGGGGCTCCCATACAACAAACGTGATTTTTTTTGCCGTTTTTATAGATACTGGCACGGAACCCTTGGTGCGCGAGTCCGACTCGCACTTGGCCGGTTTTTTTATTTTTATTTACATCCAATATAGTGGCATCCAGGGCCACAGCTGCGGTGGTGTGCAAATCAATAAATCCGAATGACCCATATAATCCATGCACTAAACGTAGAATATATCTTGTATCTATCTTCTCCGAACAATCAAAAACTGAAACTAAATGTTAATTAAACTTTTATTTTTACGACTTCGTTCCTAGTCGGTAATGTCTCTCGTAAGACTCACTGAAACAATTTCAATGTTTTATTCAGTAGTTAAAGACTTAACAGTCCTAACCCAAAGGTCCTCGTAAGAATTTTATGGCACTTAAATGCCCGTTTTCAAATATATCTCAGACGGATAAATATTTACTTAGATAAGTACATACAATATTTATATGACAAATGTTTATTTAGCTTTTATTGTCCGTCTAGTGCAATGTCCTCGCATGCTATACCGACGCTTAAGAATCAATACTGTCTAACTAACATTTTTGACGTTTTTTATCTTTTAATGCATTTAGGTGCAGAAAAAAATAACGAATAGCATGCCACGCTTCCATGTAAAATTGTATTTTTGTTACTTAGACGGTTTTCGTCGATTCTTAAGCGTCGATACGTTTCATGCTCATAATAAGTATTCGTCGTAAGTCCATTTGATATGTATCTAGCACGAGTGGGCGTGGGATTGAAGATAACGTGTAACCAACGTGTATGCAATTCATGGGTGCCCACACTAAATAATGTCGCTAGCACATAAGACATGTCAACATCTATGCTCTGGTTTGATATTTGCAAGACAAAGGCTGTGGTGTGGCTTGTACCAATGAGTTTTTGGAACATCTGTACGGAATTAATTTGTTAAATACCATTAGCTTTTTATTTATCCATGAGAGGAAGTCTGTCCCAAGCTGGGACGTATACAGACTAGTTGCTGATACAATCTACGTCAATTTGTTTACAGATCCTTCATGGTGACTTAGCAGCCAGAAACATTCTACTAGCCGAAGACAACGTTGTCAAGATATGTGACTTCGGTTTAGCAAGAAGCATTTACAAGAATGACGAATACCAGAAGAAAGAAAACGTAAGTCACAAAGTACTTTGTTATATACTGAAATAGAGAACAATCTCTGGGCCTAAAAACGGTAACCCTGTAATTGATGCGCCATCTAGAATCGTTAGTTGAAATACTCCACTTCAATGTTAAAACATGCAAAAAGTGCGTCGGTCGCAGGGTTTGAACCCCGGCTCATCGACTCCAAATACCCCCGTCTGTACCCCTAGGCTACTGATGTCTTATGACAACACGGCGAATTTTGAAATACCTTGACAGCCTCTAGTTGACTTATTATGCTGTCATTACCGCGCAACTAGTACTAAGATTGGCTGCCCTGACGTAAGTAGTGTCTCCATCTCGATTACTGTTGTCATGACGACCAAATGATGTTTGTTTCGCGTTCGTCATAAATAAAAGCCATAATGTTTTAGTATCTTTGTGTATCGGTTAATTTGATCGCGTCCAGCAGGCAATAGCGTTATTTATTGCCTGACCGCTAGTATTGTCGGACATGACCAGTGCTCTAGGCGTGATTCAATTTTATCGCTTGTTTATTAAAGGAGTTACGAGCAGCCATAACGCGAGCAATATTTCAAGATCACTTCTTTAATGGGGGTTGAACAAGTTTTTATCCACCGTTAGTTTGCGTTCGAGGTGAATAAACGTCTCGCTGCGAACCCAATTTTTCAGGGATCGAAAGAAGCGTTTAGTTTTTTTAATATACTTAGGCGTTTATGTCACACCGTACAACTTACGTAATGAAAACAGTGCTGGTTATACGGTACCGGTAGACTGGGGTTACTTTAGGAAAAAATGGGGCTACTTTGATCATTTAGAATGTAGTCATCATCCTCCTAGCGTTATTATTCCCGGTTGTGCCCCTAAAGGAGCCCGGGGTCCGCTTTGACACCTAATCCCAAGATTTGGCATAGGCACTAATTTTACGAAAGCGACTGCCATCTGACCTTCCAACCCAGAGGGAAAACTAGACCTTATTGGAATTAGACCGGTAGTATAAAATGTAGTATAAAAGCAAAACTATTTGAAATGAAGAAGATTTAATTGAGTTTACAGCAAGATAGATAACTAATATATTCACTGCCACAGTTCACCCACAAGTAAAAACAATGATTTCTGAGAAAAACCTATTTGATCAAAGTCGCCCCGCGAATCAAAGTAACCCCAGTTGACGGTACCGTTTATCTATATAAATCTATAGGTATACATTTATCTCTCTCGCAGCTACGTGTCAACCCTCGCACTATAGTTGGGTAGTTTTATGGCATGTTTACACATTGAATAGCGTTTAGTGCAAAATCGTACAGTTTCTGCAAATGAGTGTAGCCAGCGTATATACTCGCACTGATCACCTATCAAAGTGTAAACAAGCCATTAGTTAAGTATTGCGAGATTCGTAATTGACTCTGGCAACAAATGGATATGGTTGTGTTGCGGGTCTGGACGCCTTTTCTCTATTACGCTAACTAACATAAGCTTGGAATGAAACGAATTGGTGGTTAGCACGTAACATGTGTAAGAGAGAAACAAATAAAGTAACTAAGTTTCAATTAATTATGGACATACGTTAAATAGGTATAACTACAGGACCGAGGTTACGAAGTGTGACGAGTATCTGTAATGAAACTAATGAAATTGAAAGATAGAATCTACATTTAATACCTAACAATTACCTCTATACTATACACTGACCCCTCTCATGTTAATGGCATGCACGCCATCGTCTGGTACGTCCATTGACCGTGAAGCGCACCTATGTTTTTAATTATTTTAATTAATTGGTATACACTTTTTATTTATCTCTCCAGCCTGTAAATAGTACAATTACAAATTCAAGTATGATGTGCTTCAAAATAATTAGGTAAAAGGAAATATTTATCATGAGAAATAGAATACAGTAGGTACATGTTAACTCTTATCATTGCAAACCTCACACACTGACAGGCACGATTGGGGTCAAAAGGAAGCCCGTTTGATTTGTACATCCAAAATATTAAAATAATAAAACATTAATTCATGTTTCGCTTATGTTATGCATTTTGATTACGTGTGATGTTTTTGCCTGGTTCGGGATTAAATTACGTCTTTGAAATCACCCTGTATATTTTGCATTGTGTAAATGACATTTGAAAATTCGAAATGTAAATTTCCAGAGTCCCTTGCCAGTGAAGTGGCTAGCTGTAGAATGTATGACGGACCGGATATTCTCGACGCAGTCGGACGTGTGGTCGTTCGGGATCGTGCTGTGGGAGATGTTCTCCCTCGCCAAGACTCCATACCCCGAGATAAGCCCACAAGACCTGCTGCAACGACTGCAAGAAGGGTGAGTCATGAGTGTCATGACTGTCCAGAAATAACTTCACGGAGTAAAAAAAGAAGTATAGAATGGCCATCTTCTTAACATCTATAACGTCGATTACACAGTCGGTCACTACAACCAAAAGTGATATATTACAATACGAATACTTATGCTAAACTATTACCTATGATTGTGATGTGATGACGATGAAGTGTACCCGTCGTACGCACGCTCTTAATTTCTTAAGAATAAGGTAGTGTTCAGGTCATTTTGAACACCCGGCCCGCTTAGCTACTTCTGCTGCTGACTGTACCTACTCCTAATCACGATTTTCAACAGTGTCCTCATGTCCTGTCTTTTTGAAAAGCGTGTAAACAGTACTTTCTTTATGGTGATGAATGATATTCATCATCCTGCTGGAGCTACTTGATTACATTTGTATGAAAAAATTAGATCTTTGGTGCTGCTCAAAATCAGAATGACAAAGAAGTAAAGCGAAGTACTAGGGATGTCCCTTTCTGTATTAACATATTCCATTCGTCTTAATGGTAAGACGAATGGAAAAGCGGCCCTGGGCAACAACATAAATTAAATTTATGTATCCTTATTGAGTAACTACTTTCTCATAAATGGTAACAGGAAAAGAAACGAATTTCGTTGAAATGGTATTTAGGACTTCGGTTTGCCTCGAAGATTTGGAATTTCAAACCACACAACAGGATAATCATTAGGAACAAATTTGTGTCAATTTCTTAAACCACCATTTACAGTACATACTAGTCGTTTATGTGACTGTACATAATTAAGGGCATTAAACACGAGTGTCTTAATGCCTAATTATGTATAGTTACATACACTACTTTATCTATTCACATATCATAAGCCTCCACGATGCATTCAGGAGCCGCATATTATGACCGGCATCGCAGCGTTGTTTTCTGGCAGCTGTCATAGTTTTTTTTTTAATTCAGAGACAAACTAGAGTCGGATCCAACTAGGATCGTTCGATATCTTACTTACGTGCGACATCTGTCAAATTTTTATGCAAATTGACAATTCATTTCGAACTAAACGTCATCTCGACTGATATTAGAATAGAGGTCAAATCGAATTTCTTTGATTTCAGAGATGTTCGAAATTTGAATGAAATAATATTATCGAAATCGATGTTATTCTTTAGCAATAATAACATTTTCACAGATAAGATATTTGTTCTAACAAAACAGTCTATTTTTATGGTGGCCATAATGTGCGGTTCTTGAACGCATCATGGAGGGTTTATGATATTTGGATAGATAAATTCTAGTATTCATTTAAATGTTGATAATAATGAGAGGCTTTCGAATGTTTTTCTTTTAATTGTGCCGAAAATAATTATTAATTCATTTAGATAAAGAGGATGTACTTATCAAACTAAGTAGTTTGACAAATGAAAATGTTGTCAGGGATTGGTACACCTACTTTTTTTTTTGTGGTGAACCACCCGGGTGTAGGGCGTGACCCGAGTGGTTATGAGGAACTCCCCGTATGGCCTAATGAGACCCACCGTGTACCCACAAAAACTCCCCCACTCGCCGCCTCGCCGCCTGGTGGCGAGGTTAAGGGAAAGTTTGCGCACATATCCGCGACCCCGCCGGCGGCAGTCGCCCACAAGCGGCTCCTTCGCGGATGACCAGGGGCCCTCCACGTGAGGCACGCCAGTTGTTTTGGCGCGCCTGCCTCCTCGATCTCCACCTGTTCAGTAGCGGACCCCCCTGAGTCCGCTACGAGGAGATCATGGGTGCGGGAAATCTAGCACCCGGTGGCGGATCAGATCTGCGGTTCTGCCACTGACCACGTCACGGCCACAGAGGATAGGGAAAACGGCGCACCGTAATACCGGCATTCCTCTTCCTTTGCGGTCCCACCAATGCCGTTTCAGCAGAACGGCCCCGCTAAGTTCGCAGGGGGTAGGGAGAGTGGCGCACCGTTATACCAACACGCCTCTCCCCCTGCGATCCCACCTCGGCCGCAGAAGATAGAGAGAAGAACTCTTCTTCTGCGGTCCCTCCCTAACGCATCCTAAGCGGGCTTAGGCAAACCCGCTAAGAGCGCCCTCCTTTGGCCAGCCGGCAGCCCAAACAGCCCTGGGTGCCTCTTAGCTTCGCCGTGGGTGACCAGTCCATGGTTACTAAGCCCCCCCGCCCCGACAAGGCGAGCCCCCTCGAGGGGGATATTAGACACCTACTAACCTAACTTAATCTAACTGCCGAAACAACATACGCCACCATGACATTACCATTTTTAAGCGTAAATTTTTTACTTATTTTCAGTCATCGCCTCAGCAAGCCACCTTATGCTGATGACCGGCTATACGGGGTGATGAGGTCGTGTTGGGAGCAGCGACCCCCTAAGAGACCCACTTTTACTGAACTGCAGGAGACCCTCGGGTCTTTCTTAGAGGACAGTGTGCGAAATGTAAGTAAAATCATCTTCAAAGGAGTAATTGACAACATTTCATAATTCTAAGTCCATGATTTGACTAGCTCCTTGTATTCTACTCGAAAAGGGGAGCACGCTGGTAGTTTTATATTTGCAGCATTAGTTATGTTAAATTTTTAACAAATTTTTAAAAAAGCACTCAAAGCAAATCCAATTCTACTGCAGAATGGGCACCTTGCTTTAGTCTTGTTTACATATACCAAATTAAAAACAAACATTGTCAAGATGGCGCCAAAAATGACATTTAAACTTTTTAAACGTTTTCGTCGAAACGGGTCTATAATAGCAAGGTGCCTATTCTGCAGTAGAAAAAAATTAACATAAATAATACTGGAAATATAAAACTACCAGCGTGTAGTACTTTTCGAGTAGAATACAATGAGCTAATCGAACTAAGGGCAAAAAGTTATGAAATGTTGTCAATTGCGTTACTTTTCAAACGAGCGTTTGGACGACTCAACTGCCATTTTCTCATATGAAGGATGACATTAAGATCTGCCTAACGTTCTTACTAAACGTTATGCAATGTACCAAAGACGTCCACTGCTGGACATAGGCCTCCCCCAATGAGTGCCACAATGGCCGGTCCTGCGCCACCCGCATCCAGCGGACTCCCGCGATCTTTACCAGGTCATCAGTCTACCTTGTGGGGGGCCTACCCACGCCGCGCCTTCCGGTACGTGGTCGCCACTCGAGAACCTTTCCGCCCCAACCGTCATCGGTTCTACGTGCAATGTGCCCCACCCACTGCCACTTAAGTTTAGCATTCGGAGGGCTATATCGATTACCTTGGTTCTGCTGCGGATAGCCTCATTTCTGATGCGATGGATCGCGCAGAGAAACTCCCAGCATAGCCCTCCCCATTGCCCCCTGAGTGACTTTGAGCCTTATGAGACACTTTATTTTATAAAGTTAGAGTTTAAAAATCTAAACGGGCAACACTGAACGTATTATTTGACATTTG
Organism: Epinotia brunnichana; assembly: GCA_963854355.1. Lineage (NCBI taxonomy): Eukaryota > Metazoa > Arthropoda > Insecta > Lepidoptera > Tortricidae > Epinotia > Epinotia brunnichana. The sequence goes on along the minus strand of OY977940.1, from coordinate 17,756,621 downwards.
ACCAATGACGAGAGGCTCTCTTGGCATGGGGTGTAGCATGGTTGCCATTTTATCACTTATCGTGGTCGATAAGACATCCGTCACTCTCGCACTCGCATACTTGTCAGAATGTGACGGATCTTGTCCACAGCGATAAGTGATATAATGGCCACCATGCTACGCCGGGTGCTGTTGGTTTAGATTTGTATATATTTATTGTAATTTTACAAAATCGGTTCCAGGCGGACTTCACAATAAAATCCCCATTCCGTGAGAGCGTTGCTGCTAGTCTAACTTTTTCAGTCAATGTACTAGTACGACCAAAATACTAGAGGCATATTTCACCTATTCTGACAGATCAGATTGTCATGATGTGCTATAGTTTACCAGTTATCCCAGTTTCGCCTAGAATGAAATCATATTTGCCGCTCTTGCTAAAGTCGGTGTTCGTTCCCGTTTTCTCCTTGAATTTAGGCTATGAACCATTATTGTTGGGGTAAAGGTTGATCCCAGTTTCCATCTGGGAATACGAGCTGACATCAGCGTTAACTCTTCTAGCACTACGTGGAGCTGAACCAACCGTGCGCACAGACGAACGCGGACCGCGGCGGAGACAGCTATCTAGTGCAAGTGTGCGCACCTGACTACAATAATCAGGTGACGCCGAGCCCCCACCACTACGCCAACGACGCCAGCGGCTTCTTTTTCGGCGTCACCCCTACACTGACGCCGGTACAATTGCAACATGGTAAGTACACAGCATAAAAAATACTACTTGAATCAAGAAATAAATTAGACAGTATGTTGAATGAAACAGATATCATCTTGAATTTCGTTGTTTTTCTCGAATTTTGGTTCAAGATAATTTCGCTTTATTATGAATATCTATTTAGTGGGGGGGGGGGGGGGGGGGGGCAGACTGCCTGAACAAATTGTCGTAAATGCGGACACACCGGACAAAAGCACCACATTTTTTTCAGGTACTAGTTAGGTAAACAGCTTTAAGTTTTTGATAGGAACCAACTCCTGCGACGGCCATTTTTTTTTATGTGGGTCATTTTGAATTATATATAGGTATATTATTAATATCTCGGGTTCTAAATCACTTAGAATCACAAACTTGGTGTCTAAGTATACATATTTGGGGTCAGAGAATTCAACTAGATATTCTTTAAGGTCAACAGAACCCTGTTACTAAAAGCCTCGGCTGTGGGTCCGTCTATCTGCGTGTCAGTAATAGCTAGACTGTTAAAATTTTCACAGAGTTTGTATTTCTATTGCTGTTATAATATAACCAAAATTAATAAAAAATAAAAAATATTAAAAATTATACAGTGCTCCCATACATTGAAAGTAATTTAAAGGCGTTTTTTTCTCGTCCATTACAAACGCTCTATCTCTAGAACCGTAATAGATAGACACTTGAAATTTCCGCAGACTATGTATAACTATATCTACTATAATTACAAATAATAAAAGTATAGTAAAGTTAACACTCTAGCTATTCCTGACACGCAGACAGACCACAGCGAAGGCTTGGTAACGGGTGCCCTTTGGGAACTCGACCCTAAAAAATATCTAGTTGAATTCCCTGACCCCTAATATGTATATTTAGATACCAAGTTTGTGTTTCTAAGTGATTTAGTACCCGAGATATTAATAATATACCTATAATTCAAAATGACCCCCATCAAAAAATGATGGCCGACGGAGGAGTTGGTTCCTATCAAAAACTTAAAGATATTTACCTAAATAGTACCTACCTGAAAAAAATTTGGTGGTTTTGTGCAGCGTGTTCACATTATGACCTGAAACTGCCCTACTATATTAATTTCTTGGTTCAATGATATCGACTCATTCGAAGAATATTTAACTCGAATCAAGTATGTATTTTTATATGTGCTTGATATATCAAATCAAATCAAGTATGTAATTGCAAGAGGTACGATTGCATTGGCTTTAAACTTGCACTAATATTATTTTATGTAATATCCAGTCATACAAAATTTCTGTATAAGCCTAATGCACTACACGAGTATATGTTTGCCTATTGTTAGTGGTCCTATTCTAAAAGTATGAATATTATGAATAAATATTGACGATGCGCACCGCATTCAGGAATAACGCATATTATTGGTCTATCTTTACCAAATTAGATAGGACTAAATTCTTGTAACTACGGAATTGAAGGGTTAAAACAATAAAACCATTGTATGTTTTACAAGGAAACATTCTAGAACTTGTTTTCCGCGATTCGATAAAAGAAATGGGTTACAATAACACTTGAGTCATACCTGCGTCAGAGTCCATGGCGTACACAACTGAAATGAATTGGCATGTAAATGTATTCTAGATTATTCGTTAAACATACTGGTAAATGATTGTTTAAACAGACGTTTCAAATGTTAATACAATGCACTGTTTACTTCAGTTACTCATCACAGTCATCATATATCATATTAGCATATTAACCAATTGTAAATGATATCATATTTTCATTTTAGCCCTTGGCCATAACCACTTCCGGGACGCATTTTTTAACTCATTCTAGGCGTCAATGCTACGCGTGCTACGCCCTAGCGCGTAGCAGCCTTTTTCTGTTTTGTAGCAGAAATCGCTCGTAGAGGCATGGCCCATATCGCCATATGTGAGCCATTCGCTTTGAATGGACTAAAACATATTTAAAATGTATGAATGTTCATAATTTCTTCGCGGATGTACTATGAGACGGAATTGGAATAAAAGTTGAAACTATTTGTTATTATTTATCTGAGGGTTTTCAGTGTCATTGATTTCCATCAGACTGCAGGTGGTTCCTATTATATTGCCCGATTTGCTGTTTGTACACATTAATCAGGATTTTTTCCTCTTCGTTATCTTTAGAAAACACGGAAAATACCAAGCTCTGAACAAGTTACATCATCTTGGATTGGTAAATAATGTGTGGCGCATGTGTGTTGATGTCGCAAACTAGATTTGCTGAAAGAGTTTTTAAAGAGCTATACATTTTATAACGCGATCACGCCGTTTACTCTTCACTAATTATTAGATAGGTAATAAAATAACACTTTCATAATAAACTAATCTGCTTTTGTTATCATTTATCAATGTAATTCTTGGCAATCCGAGTAAGTATTGGGATGTTTACTAGCCAGTGTGTTATAAAAACATTAGTTAACATATATTCAGTAGGTATGTTATTTTTTTTGGATTTTCTGAAATGAATCACAGATAACAATGCTTAACGAACTTTATCTTCAAAACAAATAATACGTATTTATTTATTTGTTTTCAGTGCAACTAATGTGTCGTTTATAGTTTTTGCAGCATAGTCTCAAACAGATATTATGCATGACATAATTGCAGGGAAATCAGCAGCCCAATAGCAAAATATAAACGGACTGCGGTATTTTGGTGAATAAATGTCAATGAAGTCGACCTTTAAGCCAGTCCGTCAATTTAGCAACCATATTGCAGTTTTTCTTGACACCAAGTTTTGACGATTATGCTTATTTGTAACATTTCTACAGCTGTGTTACTTTACTAAAATTAAAAAAAAGTGTTTTGTCATTACCATGTGTGCTATTTTTATTGCTGCAAGTTGGTTCTATGCTAAGAACTTAACGTTTTGCTTATAAACGATTTTGTTTTAATTTCCAGATGATGAGGGCTACTTAGCGATGACACCAGCGTCCAATCAGAACATATTCAGCCCCCGGATTGGGTCGACGTTCGACTTTGACGCGCGCCAGCTGAATGGGCGCACGTCAGCCGCCAGCCAGGTCTCCGAGCTGACGCCCATACTGTCGCTCAGCCACCTGCGCCCGCGCAGAGGCTCCGAGTCCGACCGCGAGGGCAGCACCTCCCCCTACCTCAACATGATCCCCCGCATCGAAGAGGAAACCGACGAGGTATTTGAACTAGAAACTAAAAATAATAATCTCAAAAACTCACAGAACAACGCTGTGACTAATCCGACGTACATCACGTTTCCAACGCTAGACAAGAAATCACCAATTATTTCTAACAATTATGTCAATGTCAATGGGAACAGTCTAGTCAAGGGAAGTTAAGATATAGGTACATATGTTTAATGCAATTCCCAAGTCCCAAGTGATGGTTTGTGTAAAAAATCGATTTCCCACCGGCTCGGAATAATGCTTAGTTTAGTGCCCAAGAAAATGTCAAATAGATTTGTTACGGTTGCGGCTTACTCGTAAATTAATAGGTATAGGAATTTCACGTCACGCTACTGTTTCCCGTTTTTGTACCTTTATTTCAGTATTTTGGTTTAAATACTAATATTATCAAATGACTGCTACAGAAATGTGCCTGTCATATGAATAGGTATAGGTACATACGCACAAGTTTGTGAACATATATAAAAATTATATTCTATATTGTTGCATGTGAGTTTCTCTGTCTATTTTCGTGTATTTTTTATTCCATAAAAATATTTTCTGTACTTTTATCTTCTTACCCTAAAGCCTTAATTGTACATACATACCTCTTTTTTATCTTTCTAAATATATTAAAATAATACCTATTGGCTGCAATGGGCTTTTAATGCTTAGGTATTTCTTCTAAGATCCAAAGTAAAGTTATTTTTTATAGGCGTTGTACGCTACAAATAAGATTTAAGATATTTTATAGAAGTAGAAAAGCTAAAATAGGTAAGTATAGTGGATTCTAAATTTTAATTGGATTAGTACCTACGGGTAAATTGATTAAATTGCATGGAACAAATACTTGTTTAATTAAGAATGAAATTCAACTATGGACGTCAGTACCTAGTTTTTGTGTAGTATAAGTCGAGTAAGATAGCTAACTAAATTAGTTTTGAAGTGGATACTTCTTTGCTCGCGTTCTTGTATAGGGGTTAGGGGTACAGTTCAAAATGTATCACGTGACTTCCGGAATAACTTTTCGTAGAGTAGCCTAATCTGATTTCAAATAATTGTTAGTTACATGTTTTAATCCTTCTTTATTTGCCATTAGTTGTTAATCACAAAATCTTATTTAGTTTATGTGGCGGTCATGAAAATAATGCTGAAATGACCGCCATTTTCAATGTATCGCGAGTCAAATGAGCTACGTCAGTCAATGTTGCCATATATACCCATTTATCTGTACTTGTACAGATTTTAGTGAAATCATTCAGATATATTAGGGTTCCATAGCCAACAAAGAAGTATTCACGTAAACTAAATTAACGGTTGTATCTCCGACACAACCTGCTTCTTTTTTAGTTATAATTTCAGTGTAAAGGAGGGTTGCTATCATTGGACCGGCGCTTTGATTGGACCATCAAAATATTTTAACTCTTCGCGTGCTACGTAGAGTTTAAAATATTTAAATGTTCCAATCAAAGCGCTGGGCCAATGATAGCAACCTTCCCCTAATTTCTCTCCATCCGCTGCTTAAATTTATAACTGAATATGATAACTCTCTTGCACGCTTTGCTCCGTTGCTGGGCAAATACCTCCTTCTAGAGGTAATAGTAGCTCCGATGTTTTTGATCTCTGATAATACTTATTACATATTCTTCTAATTGTAACCTGTCTATTAACCTCCGCTCTCGCTGCTCTTGTGTTATGAAGTGAGTAGCATTAACCTTGTATCGAACTACACACCGCTTAAATTAACTAACAATTCTTTTAGTAATTAACGTTACCAGCCAGAATATGATCATGATTAAATATAATCAATGGGCCAAATCAAACAATACCAGCTCAAAAAATAAGCATAAAAATGAGCTTAGTTACATAATGTAGACGTTGTATGTTATTGTCATTACAGATTTTTTATATTTTACTTATTAAGTTGTTATTGATATTTATAGTCTATAAGCCCTTTTTATTTTTGAGGATTGTCTAGTCGTTGGGTACATTAATTAGTCATTATAACCAAATAACCACATAATTCAGAAAGTACATAATAAGGGGTTGGGTTCGTATTTACATCCCAGGTGCCACATTGTATATTATCGTGTGAAATGTTTAATTAAAAAGTATGTTGATGGGACCCTGTGCGGGTTGGAGTAACATGTCACCGAAGGGAGGCTTTGTCATACATATAATTGTTGATCTACAGGGTAATTGCGTAATTGTTCAAACGAGCATTAGGACCTGTCATTATCTATAATCTAAAATGGGAGATGATATGTCCTAAAGTGCGTTAGAATAGTTACGTGACGACTCTACTATTTTTGGTATTAACAGAGGTCACATAAATGGGTACTTTTAACAATTTTTAAACATAATATTTCCGAAACCTCATCATACCATAATTATGCCCTACAGCTAGTAGGTAGCAATTATATTTTGTTTTTAGTGTTAAATCGTTCAAGGGCATACATGTGCCTACGTGTAAGTAGGTATATGGCCTCTGTAATATTTTAGTCATAAAAGCATCGCCGATATTGAATATAATGTAACCATCATTCTGTGTGCTATTATGTGTATTGTACAGTTACTAGGTACGTTTTATTTTCTAATGTACCATTAATGTGTCATACATATTTCCATGTAATTAACTAATAAGAACGTAGATTGTGTAAAATGTATCTTGTATAATATTTGATCTATTGAAATAGATCTATTTATATTGTGTTGTGACATAGGTTGCGCCTGTAAAAATCGCTTTGTGTGCATCTCTAATTTGAAACCAGAAAACCGTATGCTTATTTTATAAGGGTAGATATTCACTTTTAAAAGGGCACCTAGCGATTTTTGTAGGCTTAACATAATTCCTCCAGCGCATAAAAAAAAACAAAAGATTACATAAATCTATAAAACTCAAATAAATTTTATGTGATATAATTTGGTTCAGTTTTCCTTTATGTCTACATGTCACTAACTTGTATATATATCGGGTATTTAATTCAGATCTGTTTAACACTGACAGATGAATATACCTATAAAGTCAATAGTTGATATCGATTAGCCCGGCCGCTCGATATCATCGTCTCGCCTCTTGTCCCGTATATTATATTAACTCTTTTGACCGCCATCGAACCACTGAAAATGAGGATTAGAGTCAGTTTTATTTAATATACCTACAAAATATCTATATATTTATATATTGACCTGATTAAAGCTAGCGGTACTCACTTTTGTAATCGCACTTAATATACTCGACCCGACCTGTTAAAGAAGGAGGATTTGTATAGTATACTTAAATAAAATCGAAAAAAATTAACGTAGCTCTACTGGAATAACTTGCCACTAAAACTTATCTGCCCAGAAGGGTAATTAATAACCAGTGATCAGATCTAGGATGCAATTTCCCGGGGTTTATGTCCGTAATATTAAGATAGATATGACTTACAAGCCCGTGACTTTTACTTTTAAGTAGTTTCTAGTATAAAATTAACAAAAAATTTAATAACAACAAAAAAGTTTACAGCACCTACTGCATAGAAGAACTGAACGTAACTTGTATGTCTTATCTTTTGTGTATTCTTATTATTCTTATATGTTTACTAGGGTATACAAGTAAAAGTAATAATTGTTATTAATTAGTATCACTATTTTGTTAATCTTATCATCACCAGAGCTCGAACTTTTAGTGCTAATGACGTACGTTACACTGCACCGCACATAGGATGCCTTCAAATAGTATTTTCGTAAACAATTAACACTTATCAACAACCTCTTTTATTAAATGAAATGGCCACTTGAAATGAACAGTATAATGTCTTGACTGACATTGTCATTCAAATCGAGCAGGGATCACATTCTTAACATATCGACAAATAATAATAATTTCAGTTATAAATACACGTATTTTTTTAATTTACAAATAGCCCATTTCCCAAAATCCCGGGAAATCCGAGACACATCCACGATAAGCATAATGTTTGAGGTCGTTCACCCCAAATTGCATCCTAGATCCGATCACTGGTAATAACCTAACTTTTCAAACGTACGTTGGGGACAACTCAACTGTAAAATAATTATCCCATTCAAAAAGTGACATTTACATTATCTGACGTACGTAATGCGTTACGTAATCGACCTAAGGGGTAATCTCGTAACATTTCGAACGCGCGTTAGGACAATAGAGCTAGAATAGAATTCATCCATATAAAAATTAAAATTTAGATCTTTCTGACGTACGTACAATGCGTTACGTAATCGACCAGCAGGTATTACAAGAAATGTAAGCCGCGGGATAGAATATTGTCTTTGTCCGTCCCGAAGATTTAATCTCTATACTGGTAAAAGGTCTATTTTAAACCGAATGTGTAGTTCCGGAGATTCCCTCTACACACAAACATACAAATAGGAGAAAACATTCACAAATAGAGATTTATTTAGGTTATTCGGACACCAACTAGTATCTTAATTAGTGAGAAAAGCGGCCAAGTGCGAGTCGGACTCGCACATGAAGGGTTCCGTTAAATAAATTGCGGTGTATGATTTTTGACGTAAGTACCTATTAAAAAAAACTACTTACTAGATCTCGTTCAAACCACTTTTCGGTAGAAGTTTGCATGGTATGTATGTTAATAATAAAATCAAAAGTAAATGAACGAACGGGACGAGGTGCGTTTGCGGGACGAATTGCGAACGGGATGATTTGCGTACGGGACCAGTCGCGAACGGGACGAGGTGCGTTTGCGGGACGAATTGCGAACGGGACGAATTGCGAATGGGACGAATTGCGAACGGGACCTGTCGCGAACGGGACGAGGTGCGTTTCCGGGACGAATTGCGAACGGGATGATTTGCGTACGGGACCAGTCGCGAACGGGACGAGGTGCGTTTGCGGGACGAATTGCGAACGGGACGAATTGCGAATGGGACGAATTGCGAACGGGACCTGTCACGAACGGGACGAGGTGCGTTTCCGGGACGAATTGCGAACGGGATGATTTGCGTACGGGACCAGTCGCGAACGGGACGAGGTGCGTTTGCGGGACGAATTGCGAACGGGACGAATTGCGAATGGGGTGAATTGCGAACGGGACCTGTCGCGAACGGGACGAGGTGCGTTTGCGGGACGAATTGCGAATGGGACGAATTGCGAACGGGATGAAATGCGAACGGGAATAATTTCAAACGGGACGAATTGCGAACGGGACCATATGCGACAAAAGGCAAAAAGTTATAGTTTTTTTTCTATTTTACATTTTTTACAGAATACATCTACTTACCAAGTTTCGACAGTATAGCTCTTATAGTTTCGGAAAAAAGTGGCTGTGACATACGGACGGACAGACAGACAGACATACATGACGAATCTATAAGGGTTTCGTTTTTTGCCATTTGGCTACGGAACCCTAAAAAAGGGATTTACACTAACCTCCATGATTCCGGTTATTATTTGTTTTGCTCCCTCGGTTAAAGCTTTGAGACCCTGGCAACAAAGGATTTCACTAACATTAAAATTTACTCTAATATGGGTACTAAAACACCGTAAAATAATTACTAACTTACCTCACTGACTGATTCCAAGTGTTCATCATTACTGGGATTTTGTGCGCCAGGTGTTGCAGCATCCGTTTTCGTCACATTTGCAGTTTGTGATTTGTCAGCTGTTTTGGTAACATTTTGCTTCTCATTTGCCATATCATCGCAAAAAACAAAAACAAATAACAAAACAAAAGTCAAAGGTTTGAACATAATAGCACAATGCCAGTTCGTCTCCGAGGCGACGACGAATCGAAATGGCGACGGTTGATTTACAGCTGTTGTGACAGCTTGTTTGTTATTATAATTTCGGTCTCACTTTATTAACTTACATTTACATAAAATAGTTATTTGTTCAACAAGAGAGCAAAGTAGATTTTTGCTGCGAGTGTTGATGTTGAGTCCCGAGCAAGCGAAAGATTCTATATCTAGTAGGCATTTGATAATGGGGAATGGACGAACATTTTAGAGGTGCCTGATTATTTTTTTGGTGATAGGAATAACCTTCCTTGGCACCAGAAAAAAATTGCAGACTTTTCAGCTGCATCATTTTTTTTTTTAAAATATAACTCGCTACGCTCGTGATTCAAAATTATAATCTTGAGCGTAGTGAGGGGCTCAAAGGCACGAGATGCAAATATCTTTGCTCTCGTGTGATACATAGAACTTTTCACCTCAGCAGTGAGAACATCGTCACGTTAAAAAATATATCGCTAGGCTTTTACGCACCTATAATATTCTGAATTTATAATAGAGCACTGGTGACACAGTGACTGTGGACACTATGATGTGTCACCAGTGCTCGATATCAAAATTAAAAAGCTACTTTGACTCACGGAGTGAGCAAAATCGCATTTTGCTCACTGTTTTCACGCAGCAAAATATGCTTGTTCGAGCTGCTGAGGTGAAAAAGGCTTTTACTACTTCTGGTATTTCGATAATTATATCATGCGAATTGTTCAGCCGGGTAGGCAAGTGAAACTCTGTGCTTGTGTAACTGATTCATATATTTGAATATATTTGATACTACTTAGTACAGTGGTTTGTGTTACAGTATTCCTCTCACGATGGCAAGAAAGGTTTTCTCTATTGCTGCGACACCCTGCAACATTTAGTAAAAATCGTTATTTAGCGAGTAATTTACTAATTCATGTTAATTACTGAACCAAACACCTAAACAAACACTACTTACGTCTTTACACGCTTCCACGAATCCCAAAGGTATATCTAGTAACATTTTTCCAAAGCTGGCGAGTGCCTGAAAAACATAATTTTGCAGGTATTCATGAAATAAAACCTTATATCCTAAAATGTACGTAATATGTTCTTCGGATGAAACATATACTGTTATACGTGTGTTGATGATGGCGATATTTTATTCGGAAATGGTTAAGGAGCATCGGCATGTTGCTATCCCGCATGCAATCTCTCAGTAGGTAAGTATTAAACTAACATTTTCCACTTTCATACTAACACCATTACTTATCAATGAGATAAAGATGAGTATGAACATAATGATTTTCATCAGATTTTATGTTATTAGAATAGTATAGTACGCGACAAGGCAGGAGTGCTAGCGATGTCGCCGCAGGCGGGACGCCGGTGTGTGAGCACGGGGGGGTCCGATTAATGTACGGCCCTATAATCCGCGTCAATACGTAGACACGTACTCTTTTTATGCATGGGTTAAAGATATAGAGGACGCGGATTATTGGGCCGGATATTACTCGAACCCAGCACATTCCTCTCACTCCAGCCTTGTCGCACACTATACTAGTGTAGGTATAGTGCGATACTGACTCCTGATTCGTGTTTGATTGTTGCCGGTGGCGGTCTTGTAGCGGCGGGCGCGGGCGCAGCGACAGCGGTGGCGTTCCCGGCACCCCTGACCACCGTCGCCGTCAGCACCACCACCAAGACCTTCAGGTCTACATACATACTCAATACTGACACACTCGACGAGGCGGCTTTTCTTATATTGACCACCTGGTACCCGTGACGAACTGTTAACCATGACGAGTTAAGAAAACTCAGACAGAGACATGTATAAAGTGTAATTCGTTTTGGTAGAGTATAAGGCCGCTTACGTTTTTCCATAATTAATATTCAATGACTAGTCAAAAGGATCTTTTCAAAGCGGAGGCCCTCGTGACGTTCAAATTTTATTTTCAGCATGTGGTAAGTAGGAATATGTTTTAACTCAAGGATTGCTTGGGTTTTCATTTAGCGCTTTGTTGTTTAAAACGCTAATTAAGTACCGTCTAACATGCCTACTTTGCCACCAGTAGGTCGATCACGTAACTCATTGTACGAACGTCGGGTAGGTCTAAATGTCACATGTTATATGGAAAATTGACAGTTAAATTGTACCGACGCGCGTTCGGAACGTTACGTGATTACCCCTCTGGGGGAACTTTGCCCAAGAGGAAAATTTTAAAATTTGCTTCTTGGGCAAAGTTCCCCCTGGTGGCAAAGTAGGCATGTTTGACGGTATAGGTGTTAATCAAAATAAATGTTATGAAAAAACTATCTTCCTATTTTTTATTTGTGTTGCCTGTTGCTGAAGGGCTGAAAAGCTTCAAGGTGTATAGGTATCGTTTACAAGTTTTTAGCGTAAATTGGCTACTGATTAACTTTTATGTAGCTTATTACCATGATACTTACTATGTATTTTAGTGAGAACATTGCAAATCGATATTTACTCATTTTTAGCAATATAATATTGACTGAGATAAATTAATGTCATACTGTGGTAATACTATGTACCTACCTATACTACACTTATTTGGTAGTAAGTATTTCGAACAAAGAGGGCAATAGATTAGTTGTTTTTTGATTTAACGGAATAATTGTAAGTATAGTTTAAGTTAGGTATACAATGTTTAATTCCGATGATATTACAAATAAATAATTTACTTTCAAAATAAAGTTTTAACCGACTTCAATTCAGTACTCCGCCAAGCCACATTAACATTTCCACATTTTTTTACCAATTTACCACATGAACTGATTTTCGAGAACAAAAGCGTTGATTTTTAGACCAATAAACCAAATCGCTGTATGTGGGCCGATAATATTTGAGGACTTCCGTCGGAATTGAGGAATCTCAAGGATCTCAGAATTACCTTTGGCACTTCATTGTTTGCTATTTCAACGGAATAATATCAGAATCTGTGACGTACCTACTTATATAGTTTGAAGTACATCATTGAGAAGTTCCACAAGCCATCTGTGGTCCTCATCATCACTTCCACTTCACCAAATTTATGATTTCCGGGTGTAAATACACGAGTTATAATAGAAAATACCGAAATTACTACACGCGTGCCTAATATATTTGAGGATTTCCCTCAATTCCTCATGATTCCCATCATCCAACTGGGGTTTTGGAAACAATAGGACCAATCTGGAAGCATATACTTTCAGTTAAAAAAAGAATTGTACGAATCGGTTCATAAATGACGGAGTTCTGAGGTAACAAACACTAAAAAAAAAAAAAAAAAAATACATCCGAATTGAGAACCTCCTCCTTTTTTTGAAGTCGGTTAAAAAATAAAACGCGGTCATTTAATCAAAGTAATTACTCGTGAAACCATTTTCGTCTGTGTTTGATGTTTCACCAAAAACCTACCTACGATTCTTATTTACAAAGCTAGGTATTTAATCTATAAAATAAGTATTTAATCTTGGGTTCCAATATCTTGTCTTACTATGGACAATTCAATCGACTTAAAGATTAGCTTCTTTGCTAAGGTGAACATGAAATAATAATTGATCTTCTGTGTATGTGTAGGTATACCTAATTCGTACAAGTTATAATGGTCTTGTGATTGAATCACTTTGGGAGGCTTAACAATCAATGATATAAACTTTTCGTAATATGGATGTCACGTCGAGTGGTTAATTGACCAGCAGGTCGACCACGTAACGCATTGTACGCACGTTAAGTAAATATGTCTAAATGTCAAAATATATATATGGAAAAATTACAGTTGGTTTGTACTAACGCGCGTTCTGAACGTTACGTGACTACCCCTCAGGGCCCTATTTCACCATCTTGACAATTGTCACCTGACAATGACATTTCCACGTACATTGCTGGGTCAATAAGCTCTCCAGCAACCACCTTAACCTGTCGACGCAGCCATGTAAGTCGAACTGTCATTGTCAGGCGACAATTGTCGATTTGGTGAAATAGAGGCGAAATTTTCTTGTGAATTTGTCAAAACAAGTCACGAAATTTAGTTTGGGACCCACTTAAGGTTGACAATCCTGTCAAATTATATAGGTACATATAATATTCTTGCGAAAAGGATACTTAATGAATGAAGGCGACCGTACTCCTGAAGGACGACTTTTTTATATTACCAGTGTAGGATATGGGAAATTTAGCGAATGAGCAATAAAAGTGTAAAAAAAAAACAATTTTATTTATTATCCCATCATATATTCCCAAAAATCTGCACATGCTTCGGAAGTCTGTGAACAACAATATAAATTGACGTTATTAACAACAGCTGTGAATTATTAATTCATTATTAGACGATGTTATTCTGGTTTGTTTAGAATTATTCAAAATGAAAAAAAAAACATTTCTTTTAGTAACATGTAAATTCGTGAAAGGCGCAAATGGAATAAACAAAATATCAAAATAGCAATAGGTATATTATGTCTCATCTGTCAACACGTGAACGTATTCGATAAGCCCGCCAGTATAATCCTGTACATATTCGGCGAGTAGGTATACCTAGATATATTTTTATTCACTCATTCAATCCTTTCGCGCCAGGTTTCATGAATCACCAACACCAATACTAAAAGGGTATGATTTTATCAGTCACCTAATAAATGCATTTTTAGTTCTTAGAATAATAGATCTGTCGTCACCTTAATTGAATCACCTAATAATAGTAAAAGGATTACCTAAATATCAATAAGAATTACTTGGAAATTATATCTATCATAAATAATTTATATTGAAGAAGAAAGTTGACTGAGCCTCGCTTTCGTTTCTGGGACTCAGTCTCCTGCACTCCGCCCGGGCTCCCACCAGAAACTCGCTTCTGTTCTGGCTTCGCGGGCTTTTATATACACTCTAGGGCAGGGTTTCGTAAAGGCCTCCACACACCGGTCGCGACCGGTGTGTGGAGGCCTTAAAGTGTGGTCCATGGACCCCTTAGGAGTCCGTGACATGATTGCTAGGGGTCCACGGCCACTTTGTTCACTCTTAACGTAGGTAGGTAAGGTATTTTCATTCACACATGAGAATTTTTTTCAACATTTTCTTCAACAGGGGTCCGCGGTATTTTTGACACACTTAAAAGTGGACTCCATGCCTAACAAAAGTTTAAGAGCCACTGCTCTAGGAGTAGGACAGACAAGACCACGTTGAAGTGGGGTGCGCTGATTCGGGTTTTGGTAGCTATTTTTACCTTTGATCATTAATCACATTAAATAATTTAATTTTAATCAATGTTATTTATAGTAGAACCAACTCATATCTTTTGAAATTTATAGCATTGACGAAAAAAAAGAAGCGGATTTGACTTTTATCAAATAGGTACAGTCAGCATCAGATAGTTAGTAGCAGCCAAGGTAGCCAAATATATCGCAACACGTCTTTATAACTAGGTATAGAAGGAAGGATGTGTTACGATATATTTGGCTACTTTGGCTGCTACTAACTATATGACGCTGACTGTACCTACCGTATTTGACTCCGCCCCTATTAGCCATTTTTTCATTAAATTAAGGAACTGATCTATTTATTAGGTGACAGATCTATTATATTGATGACAAATCTATTATTTTGATGACAGATCTTATATTCAGGCATTGAGGTATAATGTACTAACGTACTAGAGAAAGAACACGAACATTATAATGTGTCATCTCTAGTACCTACGTTAGTACCTACATTATACCTCAATGTGTTCAGGCTATAGAAAAAAAGTGATTTATATTTAGAGACAGTTTTGATTAAAATGGTGACTAATATATAATTAAATAGATATTATAATTAGGGTATTGCAGATTAGTGACACATCTAATAATTAGGTGACAGAAAATATTGTTGCCATATTACTAAAATACAAATATCTGCATAAGGCTCGCCTCATACAGGCTGAATTCCGAGTCTTCGTCATCCTCCTAACGTTATTCCCGGTTGTGCCCAAGATTTGGCATAGGCACTAGTTTTACGAAAGCCATCTGACCTTCCAACCCAGTAGGAAAACTAGACCTTATTGGGTAATCCCAATAACCGGGAATCCTAATGACCGGTTAACGGTTTCCTCACGATGTTTTCCTTCACCGAAAAGCCACTGTTACATATCAAATGATACTTTCGTACATACGTTTTTGAAAAATGCAGTGGTACGAGCCGGGGTTTTAACCCACGACCTCCAGATTTAAAGTCGCATGTCTTACCACTCGGCTACAGTGACTTAATTCCGTGTCTGAAGGTCGCTGAATTCCGCTGGGCTAATTCCGATCGCAGCTGCTCCATGAATACAAACCTTTGGCAGACAGGCAGACGACTTCTGCGGCGGAATTTATCTGTAGTCAAGTCAGTCGTAGTGCCATAGATTTTGTATGAAACAGCTGCGGTCGGAATCAGCCCAGCGGGATCCAGCGACCGAATTCAGTCACGTAATTTAGCCTATTTGTGGCGTCCCTTACTTTCATAACTATTTATATAAACAAATCTAAGGCGTCAAAACGGTACTTTAAAAGTCATTCTACTTGATTTATAAATAACTTACAAGTTTACATGCTTCCATTACACCGAAAGGTATGGCAAGTATACTCTCACCCAGCTTGGTTAGCATCTGAAAAGTACGAATAATACATTTTAGGTAATTGCGGTAATTTGATCTATCTATCTATACATCTATCTATCTATACATATAATAAAACTGAAGAGGGTCGAAAGTCTGTACATGGAAGATATTCGAAAAAAAGTTGGCTAGGGATACTTAAAATCGATAACAGAACACGTTCCAACAGTTTTAAGATTTTTTGTCTGTTTGTCTGTTTATCTGTTTGTCTGTTTATGTGACCGCGCATCACGTGAAAACGGCTGAACCGATTTAGATGAAAATTGGTTAATTCAATTCAATTCAAATTATTTATTTAAGACTATGTCCATATCACGTTAGTAACAATAAAACTTATAAAACTTAACTTAACAGTTAAGAGATAGTTTGAGTACTGGGAAAGGACATATGATAGTTTTATTCCGGAGATCATCCCCTAAGGGGTGAAATGAGGGCGAAAATTTGCATGGAACCCATTTACAGTTTAGCGATAGTTGGGAGTCCTGGGGAAGGACATGAGATAGTTTTATCACGAAAATCCTCCCCTAAGGGGTGAAAATTTGGATGTCAGTGACCCATTTCGATGAAATTTGGTTAACAGACAGTTTGAGTTCCGGGGAAGGACATAGGATAGTTTTTATCTCGAAAATCGTCTCATAAGGGGGTGAAATGGGGGGTGAATATTTGTATGGAGCTACTATACGACCCATTTAGATAAAATTTGGTAAAGAGGTAGTTAGTAGGCGCGGCGTTGGTAGGCCCCCCACAAGGTGGACTGATGATCTGGTAAAGAACCCAGGAGTCCGCTAGATCCGGGTGGCGCAGGATTGGTCACTTTGGAACTCTTTGGGGGAGGCCTATGTCCAGCAGTGGACGTCTTTCGGCTGATATGGTGATGATGATGATAATGATATAGATAGTTTGAGTCTCGGAGAAGGACATATGATAGTTTTTATATCGGAAAACTACCCTTAAAAGGAAAATGGAGGGTGAAAGTTTGTATCGAGTTACGAGTTCTACGCAGACGAAGTCGCGGGCAAAAGCTATTAAATACATAAAAGGATCAACTAGCATAAGCCGTATATTGTCAGAAGTTACCATTAACCTATTTATTGGTAACATTTGGAAATCAGTATTTCCACTAATTACCACCACTTCGTTTAAAGATAAAAATTACAAGTTATAATCCCAAATAGGCTGGTGATATCTATTATCTGCTTCTTAGGAAAAAACCAGTAACAACTTCTTTCACGAGTCAAAACATATTAATAACCAGCAAAAAATGGGATGAAGATGAATGTAAGTAAGACGAAAGTTATGGTATTTGAAAAAGATGAAATTATGACATACTGCGAAATAATGATTGGTGAAGAAAGACTGGAACAAGTAATAGTTATTTGTTATACAAGGGTGCAAAGTTGTATTTTACCCGCGAGTGTTTCAACATACGAGAAGTAAAATACATTTGCACCTGTGTGTAACACAAATTTTTTCACCTCACTGTAGCGAGGAAAGTGCAACATGCAAAACAACTTTATTCATTTTTAATAATAAATTTGCAACCTGTATAAAAAAAATATAACAAATAACATTTTTTGTTTGGTCAAGTGCGAGTCGGTTTTTAGTTTTCCCATACATATCACCTGATGAAAGCAACAAGCAATTTTGAAAAGTTTTTTTGTATGGGAGCACCCTTAAATATTTTAGATTTCTCATACATTTTGAGACCCAGCGCCTGACGAAAGGCAACAAGCAATTATGAAAAGTTTTTTGTATGGGAAGGGGGCCCTTAAATATTTGTTTTATACAAATTTTTAGTATTTGTTGTTAGAGCGGCAACAGAAATACATCATCTGTAATAATTTCAACTGTCTAACTATCACGGTTCATGAGATACTTGAGATAAACTCCAAGGTCTAATTACTTTGCCCACTAGTGGATAAAATGCGTTTTTGCTCACTGGTTTTATAGGATAAAAGACGGCTTTCCGAGGCAGTGATGGGAAAAAGAGTTTGTGTATTTGGGGACACTATTTACTGGAGACGGAAAGCATGAGAAAGATATTGAAAGGAGAGTGAATGCAGGGAATTGAGTGAATGGGGCAGCCAGAAAATATCGCAAAAAGCACGCGTGGCTGTGCATAGGGGAGTGTTGGTGCCCACACTTATGTATGGTAGCGAAAGTTGGGTGTGGCAGAAAAGACATCAAAGTCGAGTGAATGCAGTAGAAATGAGAGCATTGAGAAGTATGTGTGGAGTGAAATTAAGTGATAGAGTCAGAAACAGTGTGATAAGAGATAAGTGTGGAATGGATGGAGATATAGTCACGAACATTGAGAAGGGTATGTTAAGGTGGTTTGGGCATGTAGAGAGGATGGATGTAAGAAGATTAACGAAGATAGTGTATATAAAAAGAGTGGAAGGGCAAGTTGGAAGGAGAAGACCGCACCTCTTCGCGCACCGCACCGCCGTTCTATTGACTGCTGACGGCGTATGTTCCATAAAACTTTGGGCTGACTATGTTAGTCTGGTTTAAGGTACTATGAACTACTTGCACGATTTTTTTAGATTTTATAAAACACTTTCACCAACCAAATTTTTTGACGGGTTTAGCGGGCTGCTGACGCGTACTGTTCCAATATTCTGCAGACTGACTATGTCCGCATAGTTTGTTAGTTGTCTTACTATCCACAGACAAATTTTCAGATTTATAAAACAGTTGCAACGTAGGTAGGTGTTTTCTTAACAAGTTCGGAACCACCCCCACGCCAGTAGTCCCAAAAACTGGCTGACTGACGGCAGGCTATTGATATTCGAGCTATTTATGACCTAATATTAAAATATCAGCCTTTATAAAACTGTTGCAGTTTTGGTCCCTCAGCTCTCAGTCTATTACACTACCTACTCACTAGAAGAGCAGTGATCACCAAATGTAGGAACACGTTTTAATTAGCTTTCACTAAAAGATCCTTGTCACCCTACCCGTAAGTTATATTTTGGTAGGTAAATAGGTACCTACTGATGTCTGACAACGCCATGATCGAACATAAATTATTTTGACACGTGTACCGCAGCATGATAGGTTTTACGTTTAGTTTTACGTGACGTTTTGCACCATTTGGACCGTAAAACTTGGCCATAAAACCTATCTTGCTAGCTGGGATAATGTCGAACAAACTGGTGATGTGCCGTCGCAGATTGGAATGAATGAATGAATGAAAACATTTATTTCAAGTAACACAGGACTCATACAGGAAATTATATATCAACTTAAGCATACTTATAGTATAAAAATAAATTAAATTTCTACACAAAATAGGCACTGTTGGGAACATGCATTTCGCAACAGTGCCTCATATATGGACAGTCTAGCCTGTCCGCTATCAACCGCAGGATGGGGTTGGGGCTGGCCCGCGCCCGGCGCACCAGGGATGTGCAGTCCTTGCGCATAGTCGCATAAAAGCAGTCTACACGCGCTTCTGCGAACATCCCTGATGCGCTACAGAAGCGGGGCAGCCCCACCAGCACCCGGAACGCGTTATTATATTGGACCCGGAGGGCTCCGTGGGCCCGTTGCGTGTAATACCTCCATAATCCGCACGTGTACAGGGAAGTACAATATGCTTTGAACAGAGTTATTTTAACCTCCCTCGTACACCGTGCGAACTTACGGGAAATCATATTGGCCCTCACTGACAGAGCCGTCCGTTCCCTTTCTATGTCCATATTATCTTTTAAGTCAGCTGTGACAATATGACCTAGGCATTTGAAGCTTGACACCCTCTCCAATGGAGCACCATTTAGGTATATGGGACGCACTCCGTATACTCTATTAATGCCCGGCTCAAATACCATGAACTGACTTTTGGCTACATTATATCTAAGCCCGTGTTCACGTGCGTACTTCTCACATACGAGGAGTAACTTTCGTAGGCCACAAGCCGACGCACTGAGTAAAACCATGTCGTCTGCATAGCTTATATATTATTTACACATAATGAGTCAATATGACAGCCAACATGCATTTTACTCAGCGCGTCAAGAAGTCCGTCCATGTACAGATTAAAGAGCGTGGGTGAGGTCAGCCCACCCTGCCTCACTCCACACTCCAACCTATATGGATCCGAGAGTGTACCTATTTTGAGTAGGGGTTTTGGCACTACTGTTATTCGTGCCAACCCAGTTCCACCAGGAAGCCTAGCAGACCCTTTATGTTGCCGACGGCCTCCGGTAGTGACCCCGGTGTTCCGAGGTGCTTTGCCCTGTATTCTGCCACTCCAGGACATGTCAGGGGGACGTGGGCAGCTGTCTCATCCTCTTCCATGCAGGCTTCGTAGAGAGGACTGTCTATAACATGTTCGAACTAATACGAAAGGGTCCGCACTCCGCACAGATTATCGACCGGGGAAAAACCGTTCTGTGTGGACCCTTTCATATATTAGCTCGAACATAACAAGTATTACAACCGGTACCGCCTCCGCGCCGCGCCGCACCGCTCCGCCACCGCTGTCAGTGCGTTTTGGCCTTAAGACTGACAGCTGCCTATTGCCACAAAGTTTTTTGAAACTGTTAATATGTTTTTCTTTACAATATTATCATATAATTAAACAAAAACCAAGAAGATATCATATTTAATAGTTTCTGTTCCGGCAACACATGCGTTAATCCTGGTAACATTGTCAGTGGCAGTATTCCTGGGAATGAGAACATTGGCAACAGCACATCAGTAGAACAACCACAGCTAGAGACAATAGTAGATTGCACAACAAGTGCATACTCATTTATTTATAATATTATAAAAATATTAAACGTCACATAAAACATAAAACGAGCTATTTAACCTGAGACGTTTATATCCACCCAAGCCATCGGTGGATAGTTAAGTCAAGGGGTTAAATGGCTAATTTATGCCCGAATACACACTGCTTTTCACTTTGATTGCGAGAAAATAACAAATAATTGCAAAATTAAATTGAATTCTCGTCACTTTAAAGTTTTTATGTTTAATTTTCGACACGTGATATAAGACTTAGGTACTTCATACTGCCAAGTCATTTAATGGTTCAATACGTTTTAAAATAATGATTGACTCCTATTTTATCTGGTTTTATTAATTAAGTAATGGAAAACACGGATGTGAAATTTATTAAAGCAAATCAAATCAAATGACCAACTTATTCTACGAAGTTTTATTGTGTGTTTGGCTGTTAGGCCCGATTATCTTAGTCTTTAAAAAAAATTTACTTTGTGCTCTAGAGCATAAAAGTGGCATTTTGTGCAGCATACATCCAGCACAAAGGCAAACTTTGCGAGCATGAGAAGAGAAAAATTATTTTGAGCTAGTAATTGCAGAGCGTCGAATAGAATTAGTGAAGAAAAGCAGTGCTCCTGAGTCTCCCCTAACTCTGACTCTACCCTGACTCTGTGAATGAGGAAGAATATTTAAATCGCATTCTTCTTGGAAGATACCTACTAATTTAATGTGAGACATCATTTTGTCATCAGCTGAATCAGAAAAGCTATTTATAATTGTATATTTATTATCATCTGAGCGCGTATAAGGCGTAAACCAAACAGAGACGGCATACGGCGAGGGCGAGGCGCAGGCTGGCATAAGGCGCAGCGCGCTTCAACCTATTGTAGACCTTTAATACAATGAAATAAGGTCCATTAGTGAATTGAACCGCGGTGCCTGCGCCGCGCCGCTTCTGTGTAATTTAAAATACGTCTCCTTAGTACATTTTGTATACAAATGTTTTGAAGCGGCATCCAAGCGGCATCGCACGCGCGCCCCGTCCGCGCCACGCCGTCTCTGTGTGGTTCACGCCTAAGTATGCCACGGTTTTTCCGTCGTAGCTAGCTGCACGCTGGGAAAAACGTGTAAGCTTGTACATTAGGTAAGTAGGTGCCTGCACGGCAACCTTCACACCCAATTGCGACAGGCACAGGCGACAGGCATGTCTACTATTTATTTATTAAGTCGTCTGGCACTAATAATTCACAGAATCTACTTTATACACGGCAAGTTAACCGTGCCTATTCACGGCGACAAAAAAGGTACTGTTTTTGGTTGTAAAATGTATTTCTGGTCAATAAACGAATTTACTATTATTATGATAACAATTATGTCGAATATTGCGGGTGGAATACCAGGGCTTCTACAACCGCCTTCATCGCATCCTACCTAATCGCAAGTAGTCCTGTGTCTGCAATCTGCATGCTGTGGTCAATATTCGAATACTGGGTGATAGTGGAGAAATCAGGTAAGTGCTTTTCCAAGAATTGGGAATGGATGAAAATTTCAGAAGTGCCTTATTATTTTTTTAGTGATAGGAATAACCTTCCTTAGCACCAGAAAAAAGTTGCAGACTTTTCACCTGCGTCAATTATTTTTGAAAAATATAATCATTTTACTCACTTACGTTTTGGGTTTAGGACGGCGAATAAGACACTTTCCTTGATCCGTCTCATATTACAAGAAAACATCTTAAATATCCGTGGTAAACTGACACGGGCAATAATATCGACAGCTGCAGCAGCTATATTTGTCATTGCCAGGGTCAGATATTGAAAATATTTTTTTTGCAATATGGGACTCATGGTATTTCTCTTGTCCTCCAAAATGTTCGATCTACGCGTATTTTCTTTTAAGGCGACGTTGGCTCATAAAACGGATTTTTAAAAAGTCGTAGCGTTTGTTTGGATCATAATACGGCTGCCCTAAATTTAATTAGCAATCTTGAAGCCTTTCTCGGGGGACTCTAGCTATTCGAATCCTGAGTTTTTGACTTTTGCTCGATAAAAAAAAATCTCTAACATAGGTCTAAACTACACTTAAAAAAATCGTAACAAATTATACACAAAAGCTAAACATATTAAAATTGGTTCTAAAAATCGGAAATGTCATGTTTTAGGGAACATAGCACTCATTACTTTTTAATTTATTTAAACGCACAAAAATAAAAATTAAAAAACATGATAATATATCCGCGCTTCCGAAAACGCACTTCCAACTCGCTCACGCTTATGCTCAGTGAGAGGGAGAGAAGACCGTGAGCCTACGTCACCTTAATCCCGTTCCTCGTACTTTGGGTGAACGCCATTAAAAAAATATAAATATGTGTTTTATATGGGTGCGTAACTATGGCTATAAATATTTTTGATATAATATTACTCGCAATAACGCTCATCTGATATAATTCTCGAGTTGTATAACAACACTTTATATATTTTCATTTGGTATAATTATCATTTTATATAACGATCATTTGATATAATAAAATGTAGTATAACATACATTAAGTAGAATGCATATTTGCTATATTGAACATTGGATATAATGCTCATTTCGTCTAATGTACAGTTGATATAATCAAGCCAGAGTAGCCAGAAAAAGGGGGCGGGGCGGGGCGAAGCCCCCGCAAGGGCAGTAAAAAACACACTCGCAACCATTGTACTATTGGTGGGTAAGGTTAGGGTTCACTTGTGTCTCTTAGAGAGGAAATAGGCACCCCGCGAAGCGGGTAGACGTCGACACGCTGGCGGTTGGGTTAGGTTTACTCTCAGACCAAGAAAAAAAGATAGACAGAGCATTACGAACAACCTAGGGAAGCCAGTTTTTAACCAAGCCAAATAAGTTTATCATACACTCACGCACACATAAACGGTAACCTATCGATGTTTCGAAAAACTCACACCGTTTTTCACTTGTCCGAAAGCGGTTCACCGAATTTTTATAACCCATATACTTTGTTTACCATAGTTTTGAAATTCCGCTGGTTTGTTTTTCCACATTAACGTTTTCCCGAGACTCAATAACCAGAAGAACGATTGCCAACATTATTATTTGACAACCGATTTGTTTACCACCTGTTCATAATTATTCCGATGCTACGTAAGAACTAAATCTCATTTTCCCTAATATCATTTTACCTAATATATTTTGTAGGTTAGGTTATGGTTATCTTGTGTCCCTTAGAGCGGAAATAGGCACCCTGCGAAGCGGGGTGACGTCGACACGCTGGCGGTTAGGTTAGGTTTAGGTAAGGTTTGGGGCGCTATGCCGGGTAACCTCCTCGAGTGTCTGGACTCTACCGATTCCTCTTGATTCGGTTGATCCGCAGGAATGGGTAGTGTCTTGGCCGGTGCACCCTGGAGACAACGGCAAGTGATAATTTAGCGAACGCTAAGTTATCAATTGCTGGAGTTACCAATAACCCGACACGGGGGGGTCGGGGGGTTCCGCCCAGGGAATCGCAAGATTCCCCAGGTGCGGCGTGAGGGAGAGGCCATTGCCGTTTACCTCTATAATAAATAACGGACCTGGAACCCTGACAAATCCTCTGCTATCAGAGGATTCATGTTAGGCGCGGGGGCTGCGACCTTCAGGCCGGGGCCGAGTTGTGGCTGCGAGGGAGAAAACCTCTATAAAAAGTTACAAGGGGACCTGAGCGGGTTAATCCGAGGTCTATCACCCTCTCCTGGCGTAGAGGTCCTTTGGTCGGGTCGAGAAGCGTGCGGTGTCGCCTTGCACGCTTACGACGGGAGGGGGGCTTTTGCCTCAGTAGTGAGGGCAGCTGCGGCTGTTGCTGAGGGGCGTCGTGGTGAAATGTTCGCTATCCCATGACGCCCCTACTACACGGCAGAGAGGGCATACCTTGGTGGTTTTAGACAGTACTCTGGAGGGTTCCCGGGAGCCCGTCATACCCATCCTAGTTCCTCGGCTAGGTGGGATGCGTAAATGCATTTCCCAAAGTAAAAAAAAAAAGTTTATGTAAGGTTAAAATAATTTCCGTGCGTTAAAAAACGGAATTTGACACACTACACTTTCGATCTTTTGGTGTAGCGGGATAATAATATTTCGGACTTACTACTTTTCGGCACCTATACCTAGTTGACAAATGTGATACTTCGGAATTTTAATAAGTGTCTAGTCGAATCATAAGCGAATCAAAATTATAACGAACTGAGAATTGGGAAAATAATAATTTTGGGCAAACAAAATTTCGGCCAACATAAATAAAGCGAAACGTTTTCGGTATTTTAATAATCGGAAACCCGTTTTCGAGTTTATGATAGTTAACCCACATAAACATATTAAATTCCACAAAACTAGAAATAGGTGATCTTGAAAGCATTGAGACACGTGCTGAACTGTTTTGTGCAATTTTGTTTGTATAGGTATGTGTGCGTGAGCGTATGCTAAACTTATTTGGCTTCACTAGGTGGTTCGTCATGCTCCGTCTATCTTTTTTTCTTGGTCTGAGGGTTTACGTTAGGTTAGAACGGAAAAAAGTAGTTTAGCTAAGGTAAATAAAACACAATTTGCACATAAAATTTATACCGCTTGATCATTATACAATATGAGATGTATATCAAATAAGAATTATACTCTATCATATGATGGTTATAAGAAATAAGCGTTATACCGAATGATAGTTATACTAAATAAAAATATATATTTTTATATTATACCAAACGTTTATTATATACAATGATTGATTCTACCCTTTGAAATTATATCAAAAATGTTTATATCCAATGAAATTATATTATTTGTTTTTATACCGATCATTACACACCCGTTTTATATTACATTGTTCGAATTTGTTGATACATTTATTGAAACTACGCCTTAATACGAAATTTGCGCATGTAAGTTCTCATGTTAGTCGATTTTTTATGCTTTATCATTTGGTATGCGTTTCGTGAAGGTCTATCGCAGACCGGATCGAATTTATTAAAGCGCTTATTACATTATCCTAAATTACGCCGCCATACGTTAGATACGTATGGAGATATCTTCGTCTCATTCCAACGTATTGCGGCGTCCCTCTCGTTAGTGCCTAATTTAGGATAAATGTAACACGCGCTTATAGGTAAAAGACAAAGTCGTTCCGCCATTTTGACGTCACTGACAGCTGACAGCCACGACGGCGATTTCTCTCAAGAAAAATAAATAAAAAAATAAAAAATTTAATGAGGTCGAATATTTCGGAATAGTACATTACTACAGAGGCCGGGAAGTAAGGGGTTGCCGGCCGAGTACATATAGACGGCTGAGCGTAGCGAGGCCGGATAGTTATGAGGCTGGCAACCCCTTTTCACGCCGAGGTATGTATAGTGCTTTTCTCAAACATGCAATTAAATAAATTACAAAAACTCCAAGAAATCAAACTTTAATTTCTAAAGAAAGTTCTAGTTTAGACAAAAAATATAACTAATACAGATGGTAGGTACTATTTCTTCATCGGTGTTTTCGTTGGAACTCATATTAAATAACAAAATCAACAACGCACAATAAATCCAACAAAATAGAATTACTGAATGAAAAATTATCAATTTTGCCTCCAATATGATAAAAAAAATACCTATGCGGTTTGAGTAGACATTTTTACCGCTAATATTTAGATGAAATAATTTAAATGTGTATTTGTCAAGTTAAATTGGCAATTTAAAATTATTGCAATTTGTTAATAATGTGTAATTTGGTATGTTCAAGTAGATTCTACATAAATAAAACTGCAAAATATAGCAAAAATCGTTTGTTGTTTTTTTTAATAAACAAACCAAACCGAACCAAAAAGCAAATGTTACTTATAGTTTTTTTTAATGGCTGAACGCCGTGATGCTGTGCCACTAATAAATGTGGAACGGAAATTAAAAAAGACCATCTTGCAGGCCTAGGCCTGGAGGCCTATTTTGCATGAAATGTCATTATGTGTCTCTCGTCTCTCCGCACCTGAAACGTGATACTTCGCTGCCTATTATAAGGAACGTAACGTCAATATTTCATTGCATGTTTGAGAAAAATACATTACTTATTTGTCGCAGGCGAATATAAACTAGCCTAAGCGCGGGCTAGACTAATAATGTACCTATAAAAAATGTTTCATGTTTTTCCGTTCATGGGAAGCTGAGATCCTTAAATGATACTGGCTGATCCTTATTTTAATTCAGAGATTTATTAAAATGTAGATGACGCTTTCAATGAAGTTAACCTTTAAGCCTGCATCACACTGGCGCGGCCCGCGGTGGCGTGGCGGACCATAGTACCTAAATTTGAAAGCTAATGACAAGTTTTCTTATGTCCGCCAGTCTGTGAAAGGCCTTTAACCCCTGCTAGACGGTCGCCAACACGCCCCTTCGACCGAGCGACCTTGGTCCGCATCGACCGCGTAGACAGTTGTTTGCAGCCAAATTTCATACTACAGCGGTCGGTGCCAACCAAGGTTGCTCGGTCGGAGTGGCGTGTTGGCGACCGTATAGTAGGGGCTTTGTAGTATATACGTACGGATGGTCTTTCTGAAGAGGTCGATGGGGCTTCGGTGGTGGAACTCGTAGCGGCGGCAGTGGTCGTAGTGC
Organism: Epinotia brunnichana; assembly: GCA_963854355.1. Taxonomy (NCBI): domain Eukaryota; kingdom Metazoa; phylum Arthropoda; class Insecta; order Lepidoptera; family Tortricidae; genus Epinotia; species Epinotia brunnichana. The sequence continues at coordinate 17,729,045 of OY977940.1, read as the reverse complement.
TGTTGTCAGCACCCAACACCACCGCTAGGATAGCCAAAACAACCAACACCTTCAGATACGCTGAATACATTGTATTTTTTGCGACTGACGGCGAATTTTGAAACATCTTCTCTTATATAGATTTACTTGAACACCGTAACGTCGCACCAAATCAGCATGACAGGCAATGAGAGTATCAATGCTCGGGCATACGATGTTTGTCGTATATGTTTTCGTCGTTGCCTGATAAATATTCAGTAGGTCTAAGAAAAAAGTAAATACGTACATATGTTAATACTCCGATTGTGTCCATTGTAATATGATGTATTCAAAAGGAGCGCCAATGGGTAATTGTCTTTAGGTTGCATAGTAACTACATTCTTTATTTAAGTCTCAAATTACTACGGTGCGTAAGTCCTTGGGTTTTTTATTGAATGAAAATATTTGTTTAAGTAGCCAGTTTACCCAAGTCATTTTCATTTATTGAGCACTACAACCTTGCTTTCATGTCAGGCATCAAACAATTTATAGTATTTTTATGTCATTTACTTATATAGCATATGTTACGGCTGAAATTATCAAACAGAATATCCTATTTTAATACATTACCTAAGTCATAGTTACCTATGCCTACAAACAGTACGGAATTTTGTAGATCGCTTAAAAATAGGCAGGTACATAATCAAGTAGGTATTATCTGTCTTAGAGTAAGGATTCCTATATGTAGAGACGCCTGTACGCGTGCAACCGTAAGGGACGGAAAACCATATGCAGCTAAATTCCCAGAACCATCCAGTTCCAGCCCTCCCCCCCCCCCCCCATAACAAATGGTCCAATGATCAGCTTCGAAGGCAGGGTCACGGTCACTACCCACTATGCTGCACTGGGTGTCTTTGACTTTGCAGTCAAAGTTTCACAATTAGCGTATTTTTGCCTACATCGCATATGAGGAAAGGCCCTCTTTCCTGGTATACAAATACTTGAGGCGTTAAGACTCATGGCGAACATGAGAAGGAATTAGGTGTGTTAAAATCCTGACTAATAGGCTAAATATTTAATTACACCTTAGCTGGCTACTGTGTTTGACTCAAAACGGAAAAATAACATAACAAAAACCTGTGATGAAAAATTTATTTAAGTAAATTAAAGACTTATCCGAAGAAGGACTGGAGCAACGTTTCTAATGCTTCGGCTCCCTGTTGGAAAAAAGAAATTCGATATGAGTACCTACTTATTAGACTAAGTGACTTTTGGACATCGCGGGGCGGTATCGGTATTTTGTAGGTACTTTGGTGTGAGCTTACTGATGTCGCATAGATTTCTTCACTTGTCGGTGTACTGTCAGTATTACATTTGCACAGTAGTTATACCATGCGCGTAATCGGGGCGTCATTTAGATAAACGTAGGCGCGCAGTAAACAATCGGTCCTGACTCGACTGACTGATGACATTGAAAGCTTACTGATATAATACCGCCTCCGCACAGACACATCAGGAAGTCGCTTAAGAACATTCACAGTCAGCTGAAAAGCAGAATAATCTATCTGTGAAATTTCTTTTAGGGGGTACTCCAGGGGGTGGCGTTCCAATTTCCAGGGTGTTCATTTTCTTTACAAAAAAAAATAGCAGGCATTTAAAAGCACACGAATATTTAGACACTAGACTTTTTACATGATGTTGTGTTGCTTATGCTATAACATGGGTACAGTTAGGGGTATTCATATACGTACATAAATGAGGACAAAAATATCTGTACACACCTTTATGACATTGACCATACAGTCCAGATATTTGTGTACGTATAATAATACCCCTGACGGTACCTACTTACCAACTTATGCATAACGAACGAATTTAAACGAACAGATTTTAACGGCATTTGAATCATTAAATATTAAGGATAGGTGGAATTAAAATGTGGCTTACATCTTTACACGCTTCCACAAATCCCAGCGGGACATCGATAATACTGCTACCCAATTTTTGTAGGACCTGCACAAAAATCATACAAAGAAGTCAGTATTTAAAACATATATCACGTACAGTCAAGGTCAATAATAGTGGCTGTAATAAACATACATACACAACCGGAATATTAGATAGTCAAAAGTGTGGACAAATAGGTATTTTGATCTAAAAATCACACGTTGAATTATTGAAGAAGGTTTTTTTTATTATTATCGAGGATTCGAATCGTGACAGTTCACAATTTACCGATTGTTTATAATATCGCGAGTAAGATAATAAACTGACTGTTGAGAACGCATCCAAACTGACGTCATCGACGGCCGTTTGCACCCGAAGTTTGAAGATCGGCAACGAGCGGGGAATAACGGTCGCCATCAGTATCAACGGACAGCGGAACGAACCGCAACTCATTTTTGTAAACATTTATATAATTTGTCCGGAATAAATCCGTTTTTATAATTTAAAAACAATATACTTCATTGAAGATTCACCTAGTCATCCCGAATTACCTAGAAGGAACCTAGGTCCTAAACACTGACCATGTTCATAATCTGACGGTAACATATTTATGCCTTTTACTTAGATATATACAATTCTACACTACTGTTCTACTGACTGTATCCCTACATTTGTGGTTTCCACAAATCCTACTAATATTATAAATGTGAAAGTTTGGATGTTTGGATGTTTGGATGTCTGGATGTTTGTTACTCGATCATGCAAAAACGGCTGAACGGATATTGCTGAAACTATGTATAGAGATAGTTTATAACCCGAATTAACACATAGGCTAAATTTTATCTCGAATCATTTCGATACTTTTCGCCGAATATAAATTTTGGGTATAAATTTCATATTAATTTCATGATTTTGAAGTTTATTTAGATATTTACGCCATTTTAGGTGTTAAGTTACTATCAATAAGCAGTATAATGGCTTGAAACGAAATAATTACAAGTATAATGCACATTGACGTATATTTTGGCATATCGAAGTTTTTGTATCTCAAAGACAAAGTGGCGTATCCATTGAAATATTTATGCTATTTTAGAACACACGACCCATATGTTAAGAAATATAATCGCGTGCAGAATATAATCGATTTGTGTTATTTTGACACAAAAAGGCGCAGTTCTTATGTAATGTTTCTAAATGAAATGTCAGCTGCCAGCACTCAAGTCTTTTTACAGACCGGCAATGAGGTTCGCGTATATTATCTTTTTCTGTCGCTCAAATAAGAGCGGTAGAGATGGAGATATACAAGTATCGAGGATGTATTCACAAAGCTTCCCGACAATAATTTATCGACGGATGGCTAGCACGTGATGGTGCGTGACTTATATAGTCGTCACTTTTTAACTTCTCTAATTATAAAGAGACGGGTAGCCTTTCTCGCTCGCTGTTATATTCTCAGTGCTAACCGTGCAAACGAACTACCTATTTATGTCGAAGTTCAAAGATTGTATATCTCCCTCTCTATCACTCGAATACGCAAGTGCAATAGAGACGGAGGTACCTACACGAACGAACGATATTGTATTGGAGTTACATACTATGAGTGTAACCTCCATCCTCCACCGACCACGCATAATAGTTGTTCACTTCATTCATGACTTCAACAGTACGCCCACTATCTGGCCTATTAACGAGCTGCTGAGTCACCCATCGAGTCTCGGGCGCGGTGCGACGAAGATGTTCAGCGGCAGGCAAGTGCGAGGGCTGAAGAAACGTCGGAGCAGCGCCAGCACCGACTTCAACAGCACGCCCACTATCTGGCCTCTCAACGGACTGCTGAGTCACCGAGCCAGTCTCAGGCGCGGCGTGAAGAACAAGCACAGCGGCAGGCAAATGTGAGGGCTGAAGAAACTTCGGAGCAGCACCAACACCTACTTCAACAGCATGCCCACAATCTGGCCTCCCAGCGAGCTTCTGAGACTGCGGAGCAAGCGGAAGCTACAAGACGAATTAGGTCCCAACTTCCTTCCTGTAGCCAATGAACAGCCACAGTTTTTGCAGGTTTACTTTTAAGGTGACGGGGAAGCGCAACTTGATCGACGGTTCTCCATCATACAAGGCGTTCAGAGACCAGTACTTCAAACAATTCAAAGAGTTCTGGAGGACAGTAACGTGCTAAAACATGAATTTAGAAGCGCTTTGAAGAACATGACTGACGAAACGTTTATGGTAGTGATCCACCCTGACTACGTGCCCCTTGGGCAGCACGAGCGGCGCTACAACGCGCCCACCACCAGCGAGGTGGTGGCCGTGGTCGCCGGCTCGGAGCCCACCGCCGGCAGGGACATCGTTCTGCGCGCGCGCGAAGGCTGGCTCTGCCGCATCGCTGACACTCACAGGTTCCTAGATGCACTCCAGTATCCAGTCATATTCCGGAAAGGCCAGGAAGGGTATCATTTTGAAATACCTCAGGTAAATCCACAGACTACGCAACCAGTACCAAACAAAAACGTTTCCTGTATGGATTTCTATGCATACAACCTTTTGGTGCGTAGCAACGGGTTCAATCTGTTGTTACGCTGCAAGCAACTTCTGCACCAAATTTTAGTCGATATGTATGTTAAGCTTGAAAGCGAACGCCTTAGGTACATATCACTAAACCAACGCAAGTTGCAAGCAGAAAATTACATTCACTTACAAGATGCTGTAAGGAATGACGCGCAAGTTAACGCCAACGATGTGGGGCAGATAGTGATACTGCCCTCCTCCGTCGTGAATTGCCCGATATACCTCCACGAGTACACGCAAGCTGCGTTCGCGTATGTTCGGAGCTACGGCCGTCCGGACCTGTTCATCACGCTTACATGCAACACGGCATGGCCGGGTATTACCAATCAATGAACTAATGCCTGGATAAATAGCCACTGAGAGGCACGACCTCATTGCATGGGTTTTTTAAAATTAAAATACAGAAGTTGGTCGCCCTGTTAAGTAAAGGTCAAATATTTGGAGAATCGCAGTGCTGAAAATGAAGTATATTACTATTGCGAAAGGCGACAGATTCTAAGTGGACTGTATCAAAATCGAGTCCTTGCGCGGTCACCGTGATATTGCAGAATGAATGTTAAAGTTTGGATAGATTGCGTATTGGCTTACCTGGACGTCTTGAAGGCCATGCTCAGCATCCGATGAAGGCACTATAGAGTGGCAAAAGCGAAGGTTGCCCCATGTACCTACACCATTTATTGTGGCTAAAGGAGAAATTGCGTCCCTGTCAAATCGATGACGTAATTAGTGCGGAAATTCCTGATGTCAATGTTGACAAAAAACTACACGACACTGTCGACAAAAACATGATCCACGGTCCATGCGGTGCACTAAATATGTCACCTCCGTGCATGAAGGATGGGAAGTGTACAAAGAAGTATCCCCGAGCTTTACTAAAGGACACGCAGACGAGTGAAAACGGGTATCCACTGTACCGGCGAAGAGCACCTGACGATGGAGGACGCACTGTTACTACTAGAATTCGCGGTGCAGAAAGATGAAGATCAAAATGTTCGATGGCCATATTAATGTAAAATTTTGTAGTTCAAGGCAGGCTATCAAATACATATGAAAATATATCAACAAGGGCAACGATCAGGCGGTCTTCAACGTTAGGGTCGTTAGGCAAGCTGGTGATGTAAATATCGACCCCAGGGATGAGGTGCAAACGTTAAGGGCGGGCCGATACGTCAGCAGCAATGAAGCGGCGTGGCGAATCTTTGGCTGGCGAAACATTGTATGTCCACGTGTGGCACATTAATCGATATGCCTTTCAAAATAAGTATAAGGTTTCTTAGCAATTTTTTTGATTAAGTGAATATAGTCGGAGATAATCGCCCCGAAAGTCATAAAAATTGTGTCCCCCCCCTCTTATTTACAAACGGTGAATTAATAAAAATTAAAAGAAATTATAGACATAGCGCTTATTAAATTCTTTTACCGAAAAGTATTTTGAACAAGATCGGTCAAAAGGTTTTCGAGATATTGCTGAAAAACTGCCTTCCCTGCGGAAAAAGACGTAAGTGTCGTAAGATTTCTGTGACGATACGACCTTTTTAATAGGCACGGAACCCTTCGTTGTGCGTGGTTCGACACGCACTTGGCCGCTTATTTTATCATCGCTGCCTTTAATGTTATGATTTAACAAAAACTTTAAGTACTTATGTTTAAAAGACGAAACCGTATCTCAAATATATACATACTTAAAGATTGCTTCTTGCATTTTATTCGTAGGTTTTATATTCGTGTGTAAGCCTATACAAATACAGGTTACCCCTCCTTTTTTTCTAACCACAATACCATAGTAACCCGTCAACTGGATCACTTCCAATTTGCAAGCTAAATAAGATTCACAAATGGTCAGTTAATACCTAGGGTTGTCGATTGTACGTATTCAACGCGAACGAAGTCGCGGGTAAAAGCTAGTACATATATACTCGTAATGATAATTTTAGCACCATTTCACATGTATGCAAATAAAAAGGGGGGATTCTAATAGCCTCGTTTTGATTTATAGACATCATCATCATCTTTCTGGCAAATGCCAGATGCGGATCTCAGGCTCGTTTAGGATACAACTTGGGAAAATTCCCGCTGAGATCCGCTTTGGCACCTAATACCTAGATTTGGCGAAGGTACTAGTTTAACGAAACCAACTTCTATCTGACCTTCCAATTCAGAGGGAAAACTAGACCTTGGCATTTGTCCGATTTCCTTACGAATTTCACGATGTTTTCCTTCACTGAACGGCTACTGCTAACACTCACTGCCAAGAATCGCTACGCGCTACGCTCTTAGCCGATCCCGTGGTTTTCCGAGTATGTGCAGTGAAAGCGTTAAATATCACAATACTGTTATACAATGTATGTATGTATGTATATCAATGGACACAATACACACGACAAAATATACATACGGATGGTCTGGATGTGGTGGTTGTGGTAGCCGGAATCGCGGAGGCAGCGGGCGTGGTCGTTGCGTTGTCGGCACACGACACCAGACCCACCACGGTCACCAGCACCATCAACAACTTCAAGTCTACAGCACACATCATTACAATCCTGCAACTAACTCCAATTTCCCCGCATACGTTTTTAAATACATTTCTGTGATGACCGTAACGCTTTTTAGCCTTCGCCAAACAAACAAACAAAGTGCGCCATGGTTAGGCATCACAAATGGCCGTTCTGGTTTTAAAGGCCATGTTTTTGTAATTAAGTTGATGAATATTCAGCTGGATTTATCAACGAAGGTAAATATTATTTTCTCAAACATGAAGTTTCTTGTTTATGGCCTAGGCCAAGAAGTAATGTATGAAAACCCTAACTAAAAACATTATTGGCCGCTACTCTAACTTTTTAGGGTTCCGTAGCCAAATGGCAAAAAACGGAACCCTTATAGATTCGTCACGTCCGTCCGTCTGTCTGTCTGTCTGTCCGTCCGTATGTCACAGCCACTTTTTTCCGAAACTATAAAAGCTATACTGTTGAAACTTGGTAAGTAGATGTATTCTGTGAACCGCATTAAGATTTTCACACAAAAATCCAAAAAAACATTAAGTTTTAGGGGTCCCCATACTCAGAACTGAAACTCAATTTTTTTTTCATCAAACCCATACGTGTGGGGTATCTATGGATAGGTCTTCAAAAATGATATTGAGGTTTATAACATAATTTTTTTCTGAACTGAATAGTTTGCGCGAGAGACACTTCCAAAGTGGTAAAATGTGTGTCCCCCCCCCCTGTAACTTCCAAAATAAGAGAATAATAAAACTAAAAAATATATATGATGTACATTACCATGTAAACTTCCACCGAAAATTGGTTTGAACGAGATCTAATAAGTAGTTTTTTTTTAATACGTCATAAATCGTAAACCGCAATTTATTTCACGGAACCCTTCATGTGCGAGTCCGACTCGCACTTGGCCGCTTTTTTAAATTTGCTAACTAATATTAAAAAGACGAAGGAAAACTTACAATTTTTAAATGTATTTTTTCTTTTTTTTTGATGTTTTGTCTATTTTTTAAAGTTGAAATTTATTAATGGTCTTTTATGTTATTTTTCAAGTTTTTTCTATCTTTTTCCCTTTTTAAATGTTTTTTTCCCCTTTTTTAATATATTTTTTTGTTTTTTTTTCTTTTTTCAATGTTTTTAAACGTTTTCTTGTTTATTTTACTATTTTAGCTGCTCTTTTTTTAATCTTTTTTTGTTTTTTTAATTTTTCTTTTTGTTTTTTTGTAGTTTTTCTCATTTTTGAAATTTAAAAAAAAACATCCTTTTATGATTTTATGTCGATTTTTTAATTTTGCAAATTTTGTATGGTCTTTTATGTTATTTATCAAGTTTTTTTTCCAGCAATCCCTTAATTCACGGCTTCTGCAGTAATGTACTATAAAAGACCTTAAATAAATAAATAAATATTTGTACTATAAAATCTTACACAAATCGACCTAGTCCCAAACTAAGCAAAGCTTGTACTATGGGTACTAGACGAAGATAAACATACTTATATAGGTAGATAAATAAATACTTAAGTACATAGAAAACATCCATGACTCAGAAAAAAATAGTCGTGCTACACAAATAAATGCCCTTACCGGGATTCGAACCCAGGACCTCTTGCTTCATTGGCAGCGTCACTACCAACTATATAGGCTAAAGCGGTCGTCAAATAATATTAATATAATTGTTATTATCCTCTGCTTATAAATAATTAATACCAATCCATTATGTAAGTTGCTTTACTCAATACCTACATAAGTAATCCATTAAAATTAAATTAATATTCGTTTATTTATATAGAATAAAAATAATAAACAGCATATAATTTACATATGGTAAACGTCCCAATGTGTAAAACCTTAACACTTCTAGTAAATCCACGGTTAAACTCACGTATTAAATCGCCTGTAGTGACATTTAATACGTGGATTTAAACGCGGATTTATTAGCAGTATTTTAGGCATGTCTCACGAAAGTTTAAATTCGACCTTAAAACTTAATAGTTGACACATTTTGTTCACCCTGTATTGTTATAAATTAAGACTAAAGTGTCAGTGGGCTAGTGTCAAGCTAAGCACCAGAGCGTTTACCTTATATTTTATAAAAAGAAAAGGTTTGGTAAATATTCCAATCATTTAATTTATTTACCTTCGAAGAGCACTCCCCGCTGCCGGGCAAATGGAATTATCCTCCATTTTGGATAAAAACTGCAGCGGAGTGCATTCCATTTTTTTTTGGTGATTGCATCGAGTTTTCACAAAAACCGAATGTTGTTTAAAACCAGAGTACCTAAGCCGTACGGCGTTAGTAAAATCCTGTTCTACAATTCAAAGAAAATAATAAGTATTCTGTAGGTCTTTAGAAGAAAAGAATCGTTTACCTGATATTATTTGTATGTATTCAGCAATTTCATCATTATATTTATTGTACTAGGTTTGAAAGGTGTCATATTTAGTGGGCGAGTAAAATATGTGCCGCTAGGGAGCTAAGGCATAAGTGGAAGGTGTGTGCAATTTAAATATTTTAAGCGCGGCCCGCTCGCTTCCGAGCGGGCCGCGCTTTTGGCTCGGCCCAAGGAAGAACAACAATCCTACTAAAACTCTATTCCACATACACCAATACAATGAATTTTACCAATACTCGAGAACTATTAACTTTTTGTACACTACTTTAACAGTTCAGTCTTAATATTGTAGTATAATCAACTATTTAATAAATAAATAGAAACGGGATATTAGTCTGTTTCCACGCGCACAGGGTTGTCAGAATGCAATATGACCAGCCAGTCTGACTTCTAGAGGGGTAATTATAATTTGGTTTACAATGCAGTCGCTCTGAAAGTGCGCCTTTATATATATGGTTCAACATAATCACGAGAAGTCTTCTATTTATGCCGGCACGGTGGTGCCGGGCGGGACGTGCTCGTGCGGGAATGGATTTCAGGCCAATACTCCCACACAAGTGCGAGAATGAGATTTCGTGCCAGTTAAAATTTCACCTCTCATGTATATTTTTTTAATTCCTTGCACAGCACACTTGCACACGCACGTGTACCTAACACGGATAGGTACCTAATTACCAACTCGTGTCGACCAAAAACACTCCCTGACGGTCGTGATTACCTACTTTCCGCAGCCCAGCTGCGGAACATTTCCTACCTAACAGAAAACCGCAGCCATAATAATGCTACGAGTTGCTCTGTAGGTATGTTGTGTTCCTGGTGGTGAGTAAGGTCGCCAAAACTCCTGAGGATGTGTTGTGATGAGAAGGACCCGCGTTCGTCTCTAGCTATTAACACAACGAATCCTCAAATCAATAACGGGTTGGCATCGCGCTTGTGATTCTTCTGGAACGGCAAGCGTCCACAGGCCGCGGTGTTTGCTTACCATCTGGCAGACCATACGGTTGATTGTGTGCAACCGTTGTAGTATAAAAAAGTGCCTAACTTTCTAACCGAGCGTTAGTATTTTTCTATTGTTGTTTCTCTATTTTCTATTTTAGTACAACTCAACCGCCATTTTCCCATACCTATAAAATAATACAGGATGGGCCAAAAATTCTTACACTTTTGAAACTTTGATGAAAATAAAACCATGAAAGTTAATTTTCTGATCATTTAATTTTTGTGACTAACATCTAATGCAAATAATATATATTTGAGGTGATCCCCCCATCTCGACGGTGGCACTCCTGCAAACGACTACGCAGATTTTGGGCAACTCGCTGACACATGCTGCGAGGGATCTCGGCTATGTTATCGCGGATGTTTTGCATGAGTTTGGATATTGTCTTCGGTTTTTTAACTTAGAACTCGACTTTATAAATATCCCCGCGCGAAAAAATTGGCGGGAGGAGTGAGGTCCGGGCTTCCTCCTAAATAGGCGGCGAACTGTTACATACCCATTGTTGCTTTTATAAACTGTTTTACACAAAAATCTCAGTAAAACGATCAGTAAAACGCTTTATTGCAAATAAAACTGCATAAAGTAATGTCAAATTTCCCTCCACTCAAAAACTATATAATTTATTATTAGGTATACAAGATATTCAGCGTTGCCATTTGCAAAAAATTATGGCCCAACCTGTACCTACATTAACGAGTAGATCTACCTAAAGTACGTAAGGACGTTACGCAATCGACCACCAGAATGTTTACCAATTTTTGTCCAAAATCTGCAATCATTTTAACAATGAGGTATTAGATACGTCAGTCTGTCGAAAAATTACAGGTTTTTTACTGATGTACGTTTTTGGATTCTGCTGACTTTTGTTTTTGGCTGACGCACACACAAGCGATCTTTAAATCAAGTAGTACCTACCAAGTATATACTTAGTGTAGTAATGTTATGTATTTACTTATCACATTTTACTGTATCCCAACCTATTCAAATTACGTTGAACGAATATACAAAAAGTTTTGCCAAACAAAGGTTCTTAGTCGATACAATTACGTACTTTCCGATTTCGGGATCGTGTTAGAAAATTGATTATCTCGTAACATTTCGATGTCACGCTTGCTTACACCCCGGCAGCTCCTATTTATGGCAAACCAAAACACAATTTGAGAATGCCCCAGGATGCTCGGGAAATTCTACTTGCCTTATCCTTTCACGTAGAAAATTAAATGTCTCTCTGCAATATCCGTGGGCTGTGGTTTTGGCTTTGGCAGTTGATCTATGGTCTCGCTGACTTGAACAGATAATTATGTTCAACCACTCTGCTTATTCTGAATAGGCGTAGTAGTCTTCCCAAGACAATTGAATAAGGTTTTATGTTTTTGTCCTTAGGTATTCGAAGGTTTTTGAAGGCTGAAATGCCCAGTTACAGTGAGCGGTTCAGTTGAAGTTGTGAAAATAAAAGCTTGATTATGTGATACATCTTAAATTGTGAAAACACCATATGGTTTATATCCCTTTCCTTTTATAACATACATGACAACGGGAATAAGTATTAGAAAACAAACCCCACTTATCTATTCTATCAAAGACGAAAAACATAAGAGATTAACCTAGAGATGTCCTCTTTTTAGGGTTCCGTACTCAAAGAGTAAAACGGGACCCTATTACTAAGACTTCGCTGTCCGTCCGTCCGTCTGTCTGTCACCAGGCTGTATCTCAAGAACCGTGATAGCTAGAGAGTTGAAATTTTCACAGATTATGTATTTCTGTTGCCGCTATAACAACAAATACTAAAATCAAAATAAAATATTTTTTTAAGGGGAGTTTCCATACAACAAACGTGATTTTGAACTCGCACTTGGCCGGTTTTTTTAAAATTAAGATGAATGCAATTGCGGCCTTGTACTTCATTTGTTATTAATACACTAGCTGCCCGCGCGAATTCACGCGCGTATGGCAGATAACGCAGGCAAACCCGCGGGATATAAAATAGCGATCCAGAGATTACCCAATAAGATAGATAAAGATAAGATAAAGATAAAATAGTAGATTGTTAACCAAGGGTTGAAAGTGACCCACATCACCGGAGATATTTCTGGCGCTCGAACGAAGTGAGAGCGCCAATAGTTCAAGGGTGAAATGGGTAATTTCACCCGAGTTACACACTATACTTTTCATTTCGACTGTGAGGAAAGTAAAATACTGCACGTACATTTTATAAAACAGGTATATCAAGGCTCGACCTTTCCAATTTTCATAAAAATGAGTTGTTTAGTAACCACTTGATACATTATGACGTAACAATTTACCGTCGGAAAAAATACATCATAATCTGCATGATATGTGAAGTAACATAGTTTTCGTAGAAATCCATTTTAACAAAAGAAAGTACAGAAAAAAAAATCTACAGTGAACCCTATTATTTCACTTGTGACCAGTTTACTGCTCCATTTTTATCAGAAAAAGATCAAATTTTATTATCTTCTTCATAAAGTAATGAACAATAACTTTATTTTCTTACTTATTTAAATTTCTTCTGGTTTTCTGAAATATTCCGAAAAACATGATATCCGCGCTTTCGAACACGCACTTCCATCTCGCTCATGCGTATGCTCAGTGAGAGGGAGAGAAGTCCATGAACGTGCGGAGACTTAAGAGTAATCAGTTAAAATACACATACCTGTTACATGGTACTGCCAACTTTAGAAAAGTTTAAAAAACGTATGTGATCTAATAGTTTTAATCTTATTTCTTGTATTTTGCTTAATCTGAAATAAATTAATTATTTGATTTTAGATATACCTAAGTAAAATAATTAAAAATATATCCAACCTCTAACCTCTTTGCACTGGCCACTTGCCACGGCCTACTCAATTGTAATCGAGAAACAAAAAACACAAAAACCAACAAAAAAGAACAAAAAAACGAACAAAAAAAAAAAAACTACCAAAAAAACAAAAAAAAAACAACAAAAACTGAAACATAAAAAACAAGAAAAAAAACAAACAAAAAAAAAACTGTAACAAAAATCAAACAAACAAGAAACAAAAACGAAACAAAAACAATTGAAACAAACGAAACAAAAAAAAACTAAAAAACAAAAAAATTAACAAACGAAACCAAAACCACAAAAAACAGCAAAAAAAAGAACAAAAAACAAAAAAACTTACAAAAATAAAAAAAAACTACCAAAAAAACAAAAAAAAACAACAAAAACAACAAAAACAATTGAAACAAACAAAACAAAAAAAATAACAAAAGAAACGAAAAAAAAAACAACAAAAAAACAAAAAAAGAACAAAAACAAAAAAACGAACAAAAATACAAAAAATCGACCAAAAAACAAAAAAAAACAAAAAAGGAAACAACAAAAACTGAAACAAACACAACAAACAAGAAAAAAAAACAAAAATAGAACGAAAAAAAAACAAAAACAAAACAAAAAAAACAAAAAAAATATCCTCATATATATATATATTTATATATATATACGTACATTGCACGTAGAACCGATGGCCGTTGGGGCGGAAAGGTTCTCGAGTGGTGACCACGTACCGGAAGGCGCGGCGTGGGTAGGCCCCCCCCACAAGGTACACTGATGACCTGGTAAAGGTCGCGGGAGTCCGCTGGATGCGGGTGGCGCAGGACCGGTCATTTTGGCACTCTTTGGGGGAGGCCTATGTCCAGCAGTGGACGTCTTTCGGCTGATATGATGATGATGATGATGATGATATATATACGTTTGTCGATTACGATGAAATTACAATCGATTATTTTATCAAGATTCTATTGGGCACATTGCGTAAATGCTACAAGCCAATGAATAAATTAAAAAAGTAGCTTGAACAGAAAAGTAGCATTTTGGTCCCTCTCGTCGGGGACCAAAACTTACTTTTCTGAATGAGAGGTGTGAAAACTCTATTTTCCACCCGGCTATATGCCCATGAAAAGTCAACTTTCAGAACAGGAGAGATGAAAAGTAACTTGCACAAATAATTAAAATACAGATACAAACAAACAAACTTCAAAACTACAATCTCTCAGACAATTTCTCTTTATAGTTAATATTAACATTTAGTAAGTACTACTTAGTCAATGCAACTAAGAGCAGTTTCATGCACAATATATAAATAACGTGCTCTGAAACAACTTGAAATAAATTAAAGTCTAGTTGATAAATCGACTAATTAACGGTCGCGAGACTCTTGAAGGTGGTTGTAAAAGAAATAATAAAAGAAAGGTCACTGTTTATTTCTCCACCCGAGCCCCCTCGTAAATTTACTTTTTAAAACAGGACTTATTTAATTAGTCAAGCTCTTATAACTTGACAGGGTTACTTCCTGATATACCTTTCTGAATAGTTGTCTATTGTCAGGGGTTTCCCTCTTATGTGGGATAAGTTCATTGTTTAGCGGAACAAAGAAGGTTTTTATCTGAGGGCTGAGGGAGTGGAATAAAACAGGTACCTAATACTAAATACTTATCACAAACGTGTGCTAGTTACAGAAATAGATTCTTGCAGACTCGACATTTCTTTGACATTTATATTCTTTGTCATTTTATAACAGATTTATGCTACTTCAATAAGTATTGATAGAAGACTTAACTAGCTGCCTGCGCGGCTCCGCTCACGTATTATAAAGAACGCAAGCAAATCCGCGGCAAAATATAGCTAATGTTCATCTTAATTGAGGGTCCATTCTATCAACCAATGAATTTTTGAAATCAGATGAGTATTTCTGGAGAATACACCCTACAAACAAACTTATGAACAAGCCCAACATACAAGCTAAAATTCCACAGACTTTTCCTCCTTAAAATATTAGTGTAGACAAGGTTGCCCGCGCGGCTCCATCCACGTATTAGCAGGAAACCCGCGTGGAGTTGCGGGATAATATATACAGCGTGGAACGGAACGATGGACTTTCCCGCTTAATAATCCCGTAAAAGCGTTAGTACGTTCAATTTTCCGGATAAACTAAATCCCATAAAAAACCTTCCATGTAAAAAATAGGCCAAGTCTCGAAACTCTTTCACAGTAAAAAGTGGTGAGATATTTCGTAGAGCGAAGTCAGGCATGACTGAATTTGCAAAATTTTCAGGTGGTTTATGAATTATTAGGCTAAAAACTATTTACGTTTGAAATTTGGAGCTTGTGGGTCTGCTAGAAGTACCTTAGAATTAGCGTGATCATTATCAGTAAGTGAGTATGTCAGTGACAAAACTAACGAACTTTAACGGACAATAGTTCTTATTCAAACTAAAAGTTGAAATTGAATGTTATTGATATTATATGTTAGCCATATTATGCCCTACATGTTCCTGAAAATTCAGGGTTCTAGCTTTAGCCAGCACAAAATTACAGGATCTTGAAATTGGAAGGTAAAGTGTATAGTGTAAGGCCAGATCAAAATAAAAATAAAAACCCGCCAAGTGCGAGTCGGACTCGCGCACGAAGGGTTCCGTACCATTATCAATAAAAATATTTATTTTATTCTGTTTTTAGTATTTGTTGCTATAGCGGCAACAGAAATACATCATCTGTGAAAATTTCAACTGGCAAGCTAGTCCGTTTAAACAAATACTCAGCCTACAATTGCTTCCTTCCCGGCCACGGCAATAATGTACCTACTATTGAAATCTGTTAAGTGCAAAAGGTGCAGTTTCATAGAGCAAACGTAGGCGAAAAGTTTGTTTAATAATTCGTTCTTTGCTTATCTCATCGGGATATGATGCACTGCGGAATCTGCATTTGCATAAAAGCGTCCATTATCCACAGCTTCGCCAAATAAAAAATCAATAGCTGCCGAGCCGCGTAAAGGCAAACGTATAATGGGCTCGTATTACGAAACCTTTCAGGACGCCTGCTATAGCAAGATATATTAGAGGTTCAGTGTGATGTTGTTTTAGTTGAATTACAACGCCAACCTACGTGCCGATTAAATGCAATATGATATCTTAATAATAACGCAAGATTTGCAGCTAATTACAACATATTAAGTAGTAAGGTATCTACTATTAAACAGAGATAAGTACATAAAAGAATCAACGCTTTCATGAAGATTCTAAACTGGATCTAGTTTGTCAATTTCGGTTGTGAATTCGGCAGTTTTCAGTTTCATTATATGGCCTCATCATAAGCCTATAGTCCCAACGCTGGGCACAAGCCTCCTGTCATCAATGAGAGGGAACGGGCAGTAGTCCACACGCTGGCCCAGTGTGGATTGGAGACTTCACATACATCTTTGAAGTTCTTCTCAGATGTATGCAGGTTTCCTCGCAATATTTTCCTTCACCGAGAAGCTAACGGTAAATATCAAATGATAATCCGTACATTCGTTCCGAAAAACTCATTGGAATAAGCTGGGATTCGAACCCACGACCGCCGTTTAACAGACGCATGCGTGAAACCTAGTGAACACCGTAGTTAATATAGGTATTGTATCATTATCTGACATATCGAAGCTATATTTGAAACTCAAGCTTACTTTGTGGTACTGTTGAAATTTACTTGCATGTAAGGAAGTTTGTAGCCTGCTGTTACAGTCGGGCAAGCTTTCCAACTTTAACTCTTGAGTTGTCCATTAACTTACATATCCTCCAGTGTGAGGTTTGACTTCTCAGTCTGAGAAGTTTGTAGAGGCCAACGACTCTCGTTAACTAAAATAGAATAGACAGCCGAACGATGTACTAACGTAATTTAACGAATACTTTCCTGCATACCCAGCACATTATGTACGTAGAAGGGTCAGGTATCCAAAAAATGTTCAATGTAAAAAAGTGCTTAATTTGAATGTTTTTCATTAACACGTTAGCTGCAAAGCTAGGCATTAATTGCCTAGTTGATGTATTTCTGCCTTGTGAGTTTTTTATCGTATCTTTTCGTTCGATGCGGACGTCATAAATTGACTTGTAGGGGAGAATGGGGTAATTACGAACACTTAAAGGAGATATGAAATAAAACATAATCTAATTAAGTCACAAAACTTCCAAACGCTTTCCAACTTTAACTCTTGAGTTGTTCATTAACTTACATATCCTCCAGTGTGAGGTTTGACTTCTCGGTCTGAGAAGTTTGTGGAGGCCAACGACTCTCGTTAACTAAAATAGAATAGACCGCCGAACGATATACTAACGTAATTTAACGAATACTTTCCTGCATACCCAGCAAGCACACTATGTACGTAGAAGGGTCAGGTATCCAAAAAATGTTCAAAGTAAAAAAGTGCTTAATTTGAATGTTTTTCATTAACACGTTAGCTGCAAAGCTAGGCATTAATTGCCTAGTTGATGTATTTCTGCCTTGTGAGTTTTTTATCGTATCTTTTTGTTCGATGCGGACGTCATAAATTGACTTGTAGGGGAGAATGGGGTAATTACGAACACTTAAAGGAGATATGAAATAAAACATAATCTAATTAAGTCACAAAACTTCCAAACGCTTTCCAACTTTAACTCTTGAGTTGTTCATTAACTTACATATCCTCCAGTGTGAGGTTTGACTTCTCGGTCTGAGAAGTTTGTGGAGGCCAACGACTCTCGTTAACTAAAATAGAATAGACCGCCGAACGATATACTAACGTAATTTAACGAATACTTTCCTGCATACCCAGCAAGCACACTATGTACGTAGAAGGGTCAGGTATCCAAAAAATGTTCAAAGTAAAAAAGTGCTTAATTTGAATGTTTTTCATTAACACATTAGCTGCAAAGCTAGGCATTAATTGCCTAGTAGATGTATTTCTGCCTTGTGAGTTTTTTATCGTATCTTTTTGTTCGATGCGGACGTCATAAATTGACTTGTAGGGGAGAATGGGGTAATTACGAACACTTAAAGGAGATATGAAATAAAACATAATCTAATTAAGTCACAAAACTTCCAAACGCTTTCCAACTTTAACTCTTGAGTTGTTCATTAACTTACATATCCTCCAAGCCACTACCAGAATAATAATGATCACAATAGATCAGCGATGGTCGCAGTGATATAAGGGCTTTGACAGCCCGAAAGCCACTACCAGAATACATATCCTCCAGTGTGAGGTTTGACTCCTCGCTCTGAGAAGTTTGTAGAGGCCAATGACTCTTGTTAACTATAAATAAATAAATAAAATAAATATTACGGGACAATCTTACACAAATCAACCTAGGCGTAGCTTACCGTGGGGTAAGCTCAGTAAGGCTTGTGTTGTGGGTACTAGGCGATGATAATAGATACATACATATAAATACTTATATACATATATAACATCCATAACTCAGGCACAAATATTCGTGATAAATACACAAATAAATGCCCTGACCGGGATTCGAACCCGGGACCTCCAGCTTCGTAGGCAGAGTCAAATATATATATATAGAGTAATAGAACAGACAATCGAACGATGTAGGTACTTACGTAATTTCACAAATACTCCCCTACAGACACAGCACACGCATAATGTACTTACGTAGAAGGGTCAGGTATCTGTAAAATGTTCAAAGTAAAAAGTGCTTCATTTGAATATTTTTAATTACCTACGTTAGCTGCAAAGTAAATTCATTGCCTGGTTGATGTATTTCTACCTTGTGCGTTTATATCGTGTGTTTTCGCTCGGTGTGCACGTCATAACTCGAGCTGACTCGAACTACGAAAGCGATCCTAAAAACCAGAATTTGGCAACTGTCAACTGGCAAATCGTAATATTTTGATAAAGTATTTTTTTGTTTTCTAAATGATGTAACGATTCAACATTTGAAATGCTTTGTTTAATTTAATCATTACGCCCTCCGCATTATTATTATTTTGTAGTGCGTTAATAGGCAGTTTTTTTAATTCACGCCTTAACAGGGCATACCTACTGGTCGATCACGTAACGCATTGTACGCGCGTCAGGTAGATAAATGTCACTATTTCTATGGAAAAATGTCAATTAAATTGTACGAACGCACGTTCGGATTGTTACGTGTTTACCCCCCTGGTATTTTTTGTTGTTGAAAATAGGTAGATAATTTATCCTTATCCTACTTAGTCCTCGGGACATTCATGAAGTAGGTACACGCGAAAGTGGACTCTAGACTAATTTATAATGGCGTCCAAGCACTAAACAGACTTGGAAGGCACAATAAGGTGCAACTAGTTTGGATACCAGGGCACAAGGGCTTCATCGGCAACGAAAGAGCAGATGAGCTTGCAAGAGGGGGCTCTACAAATCACTTTGTAGGTCCAGAACCATTTGTGGGACTCTCGCAGGGGACCATAATATCGGCCTTTAAAGCCTACGCCAAAACCAAACACCAACACGAGTGGAGGAATGAGGCTGGCTTAAGGCACTCTAAGCTCTTCATAGAAGGAGTGGACTCGGGCTGGACCAGAAAACTCTGGAAATCCAGTAGGAAGCAACTCAGAATTATATCTGGGGTGTTCACTGGTCACTTCTACTGACTATCTGATAGTTTAGACTGTAGAATGTGTGGCGAGGAGGATGAGACTATGGAACACTTATTGTGTGAATGTCATGCCCTTGCCAGACAAAGAATAAACTACTTTGGTAACGGTTACCCGCAACCAAAGGAATTCAAGGTGCTCCCGGCGAACTGCATCATCCGCTTTGTGGAAATGATGGAGCAAGCCTGGGAGCAGGTATAAAGGAGAGGGCAAATGCACAAAAGATCCCACTGGGTCGAAGTGCATCCGAAAGGGCACTCACCTAGATAAGATAAGATAAGGTACACGCGAAATAATATTTCTTGACGTTTATTATTGGCGATTTTGTACAATTAATTGTACTAGTGGGTTTTATAAAAAACCGGCCAATTGCGAGTCGGACTCGCGCACAAAGGGTTCCGTACCATTATCTATAAAAAACTATTTTATTCTGTGTTTTTAGTATTTGTTGTTATAGCGGCAACAAAAATACATCATCTGTGAAAATTTCAGCTGGAACTATCACGGTATCAGTGAGATACAGCCTGATGACAGACAGACGGACGGACGGACGGATGGACGGACGGACGGACAGCGGAGTCTTAGTAATAGGGTCCCGTTTTACTCTTTGAGTACGGAACCCTAAAAAACTAGTTCGCTTCAGAAGAAACGCACTACTTCGCAGTACAGTCAGCATCAAAAGTAGCTACGCAAACGAAGACGTCAAAAGTCTTTATTAAAAGGGAATAAGAGCATTTGAAGTCTTCGATTGCGTAGTTACTTTTGATGCTGACTGTACCTACCTGGTAACGCATGGTAACAACTTAAAAGTTTGTCTCGCAGCTTAGACCTAGAAAAAAGATAGTCAGGGCATTACCTGCATGTGAAGCAGGTTTTCAACCAAGCCACATAACTCAAGCACACGCTCACGCACACATATACAAACAAAATTGCACAAAACTCTTCAGCACGTGTCCCAACGTTGACATGATCACATATTTCGACATTTGTGCACTTCACTAGGTTGTCCGTCTATCTTTTTTTCTTGGTCTGAGTCTCGCAGTTAACGCGCGCCTAATAATTAACATCACATTTTTATATGTAAATATTTCAGTGATCCAACCGCGTTGCATTCTTTTTTGAGGAATTTACACTCACTCGATCTCGCTACTTGATAGGTATTCGGACCTGAATTTAATTTAGGTATCGAACCAAGTTCGAACACTGCACTTTATGGATTTAATCGCCAATCAAACTTCTACGCCAATTGATGTCATCGTTGAATCGTAGTAATAATTTTATTTCAACCTTTATCACCTGACCCCCTTGTCTGTCTGCAGGTCATGCAAGTTTAAGCTGATTCAATACCCGGAGTCCAATCAAATATAAATGTTTTACACACGATGATATCAGCTGAAAAATCTATATTGGTATTACAAACCACTGAGATGTCCTCTGAAAAATGGCCGTAGGAACTTGTTCATTACATAATATGATCATCATCATCATCATCATATCAGCCGAAAGACGACGTCCACTGCCAGAAAGACGTACATAATAATTATGATAAAACCAATGTTATACGCCTCGATAAGTACAATCATCTTAACAGCAAGAAAAGTTTTTGCCTAAACGTTTTTTTTATTATTAACCAATATTGAAAACCAATTTTTTTTTTGAATTTATTTTGATGATATCTTAATGAATTGAATAGAATTCAGTTCAGTTAGAAAAGTGATGGTCATGACGGGTACAACCACATTAGTGTAAGGTTGAAAGCGGTGGGTAATATTATAAAATTAGTGAGTTGTAAGAGCAGTAGCGGCACCTGGTTCCGGTTGCGGGCGGCACTAACTCAGCGATTCCGGATCCAACGGTACATTTAATTCTTAGGATACGACCACACGAATTGTAGCGAAAATTATGGAATTAGTTACTCTGACGCTGGTAATGCTATAACAAAGTCAAAATTTTATTCATCAATTTAGGCATATTAAATACATGCACCTATGAATGTCGACAAACTACCACCGGTTCGGAAAGAAAACCTATGCCTCGAGAAGAACCGGCGTAATATACTCGGCGAGGTATAATTTTTTTCAAAACAGTATACAATACATAATTTCAGTATCACGGTATTATTAAATTTAATTGCTACAGCGGAAAGCCTTTTTATTTATTTAGCGATAGATTTGTTTGTTTGTTTTTTTTTTTTATATACCACGTCGGTGGCAAACAAGCTTACGGCCCACCTGATGATGGTAAGTGGTTACCGTAGCCTATGGACGCTTGCAACTCCAGGGGTGTTACATGCGCGTTGCCGACCCTTTAAGAATGTATACACTTTTGAAGAACCCCATACTGTAGTCCCTTGGGAAAACCTCGGCAGGGAGCTCATTACACAACCAGGCCCCGTAGCATGGATGGCTTATCACGCGATAAGTGACAGGATAGAGCATCCGTCCCTGGCTGACACCGTTCGATAGAATGAGACGACGCGCTTATCGCGTGATCCATGCTACGGGGCCTGAGCGTCCGAGGGAGGAAATTTCTCTGAAACCGTACGGTACGCGATCATTTAGGTTCCAGGGTGTGAGGATGAATACCCTGCCGATGGCGAGCGGTGCGGTGGTGAAAAGCAGCCGTAGGTATCATGTCGAACAGTTATTCGGAGCACAACCCGTTATACAAGCGATAGAACACGCACAAGGACAGTGCAGGACTTTATCACTGCCAAATATCCCTATCCATGATATAATCCTTAGAGCATGCTCTAAGATATAATCTTTTATCTTATAATATGCTTTTGAAATACTTAAGTGTCTGTTTTGCGACGGATTTGAATTTAGAGTCAGTAAGTTCGGTAATGTGTTTTGAAATTTTATACAAATTCCCAAGAACGACTTTGTCGCTTTTACACTATTACTTATTCTGTGCTTTTACTAGTCTGTAAAAAGTTGTTTTGAGTTTTCCTGTGCTTCAGATAACCTTTACCCGTACGTCCAAGTTAAATCCAAACACGTGTAGCAACGCGAGAGATTTGGCCTTAAAAGATTACGTTTTCCATCTCATCTTGGCTTTATCGCGGTTACATCCCGAAGGGACAAGAAGTCCGCTGGCCTACTTACTCCTAAAAATTGGCGTAAACACTAGTTTTTGCGGAAGCCATTGCCCACTGATTGATTAAAACGTCCTTATTGGCCTTGTCGACCAAGTGGGCAATTTGACTGTTAGAAGTTATTCGGCTTAGCGATGGTTGTTATACACAACAACCGGGATCAACAGTTTAACGTGCCTTCCAAAGCAAAGCGCAAAAAAGCGAAAGCAATCAGCTAAAAATGATACCTATATATCAGAAAAATCTGTATTGTCGCCGACTTGCTAAGCGAAGTTTTTTACAATTGAGGTACCGGTCAAAAAGTAACATCGAGCCCCGCATCATCATCGCGAATCAATATTTTAAGTATATTCCGTTTCGGACTTTTATCAGATGAAGCGCTAAAATAGCAAAGCATTTAGTAGATTTCATTTTTATGGGTTGTTTGTCAGGGTAGCGAAAAGTGAAAACCCAAGTTTGCACAACAAACAACTTTGTTTGCCTTTTTTGATGTGGAAGGAATCCGAGTATAAATTTACTGTAACCAACACTAACAATGAATACTCACACTTTCAGTAATATGATACAGGTTGTTACAACAATCTGCCAATGGTAGTTTATGGATGCGCGTAGATACCTAATGAAAGGAGCATTGGTGTTACCAGCAGGGGGGAAATCACGTAACGTTCCGAACGCGCGTCGGTACAATTTAACTGACAATTTTTCATATGAAAAGTGACATTTAGACCTACCAAGCTCGTACAATGCGTTACGTGATCGACGGAAGTATAAACACGCTAAACCTCATGTTTAGCTTGGTTTAGTTAGGACGTAGCTTGGTTGACATTTTATCACTTATCGCTGGCGATAAGACAACCGTCACGTTCCGGCAAGTATGCGAGTGCGAGAATGACGGATGTCTTAACCACAATGATAAGTGATATGGTTGCCAAAAATGACAACCATCTTAAGCCCGCTGCTTGCAATAGGGATGATGACTTAGATGTTTTTACGATGCCATTCGAACCAGTTTTTGGAGAGGAACAAATGAGACAAAGATTGACCTCGCTGGCGGCAACCCAAACGCTTTATACTAATTGACACACGGGTATGACGTCACAACTGTTATTTGTACTAATCGTAGTATGGAAAATCAAGTAAATTGCTGTTTCGGTCTCGAAATACTGCGTTTAACAAATTTATACGACAATTATGTACCCTAAGTTATCATATATTTTTATAAAAAAGCGTAAGAATTCTATTGGTACCTAGTTTTCAATTTACTCTTGAACAATAAAAATAAATGCATATCTTTACAAAACTTTCAAGGTCCATCCATAACTTTTTATGATTTTAAGTATATTTAATAATTTATACTTTATCACCATAATTTGATGGTTTACTATCCATTTAGCAACACAACGTTATCAATTTTAACATGACGAGGCATCATGCCTATTGTAGGCAATATTTTTTTTTTACATTCGTTGGACACGACTAAGAAGTAGAAGATTGTGCGCTGAATCATCATCAGGGTTTGGATTATTTTGCGGTCATTCTAGACTCTAGAGGGATAATATTTTTTGAAATTAAGTATTTTATACGAAATCTGGGGGCACGGCAGTGCCCCCGCCAAGACAAACCAAGCGAAGCGCAAGGGCACTTACTACCTAACCTTTTCTCGAAGCGCTTCTTCGGTTTTTTGAATACTCATAACTTGGCTTGGGTTTGGATTATACCGGATAAACAACATTCTCGTGATATGATGTCAATAGTAGACTTATTAAACATATACAGTTGCAATTACATAACTCTTATACTTAAGATTTTATTTATATCTAAAGAACCCCGATTTCGTCCCTGACTCGCTGATGATCATCATCATTCTTAGGGACTTCCTGAAGTCCTAGAAAGCTCAAATTTGGTATGTAAGCTAGTATTAGTACCTACACAAAGATTAAAAAAAACCTAAACCTTGGAACTTATACACCCCCAACCCCTCAAACTAGGCGATGAAATTTTGTATGAGACTTCCGCAAATTTTGATGCTAGAGGTCTGAAAATTGATATAGGGATTAGGGACTCCTTGTTATAAATAATAAAATACATATTTCAGGATCTCTAGTAAATCTTCCCCCCCCCCCACCCTTTGAATTAGGGGATGAAAGTTTGTATGGGTGGGGCATTTAATGGTAGGTACACGAAAAAAATTAAACCCTTAAAACAAGCTAGAAATTACCTTACAAAAAGGAATGATATCCCAATAAAATCATTACATGTAAAGTGATTGCCAAGACTCCCTAACTCATATAGCAGCGCTAAAACGATATCAGATCGCAAGTAGTGCCAAGCTTCCTACTCCACACGGCATAACCCTACCAGCCACGCTCTACTTATTCTATATCTTGGCTAAAAAGTATATAATAGAGAGCCATCGCTTCATATCATCATAAATTCATACCGTAGTATGCACGCGGGAGAGTCTAAGCGGCGACCAGGATGTCCCCAACCAAGCTATACTTTTTAGCCAAGATGTAGAATTTGTAGAGCGTGGCTGGAAGACATAACCCGTGTGGAGTAGGACGCTTGGCGCTATTTGCGATCAGATATCTTTTTAACGCTGAAAGCTATATAAGCTAGGGAGTCTTGGCAATTACTTTACATGTAGTGTTTTAGTGGAATTCATTCGTTCAGATTTGTGTTATTAAGTACATTACTTAAGTACTAACTGTATTAATGAATTCATTCGGACAAAATGTATCATGTTTACCTATTAGTGACAAATCCATCGCCAAAATCGCCATCAAACGCAACAGTTTGGCGAGAATATAAATGTTTTGTAAGATGTCATTTGAATATCCTATGAATAAATAAATAAAAAATAAAAAAGTAGAAAGTTCATATTTGCTAAGCAACCAGCAGGTTATACTCCGGGTTTGGCGAAGAGAGCATTAAAAATAACCTCTGTAGCCACAGCCTTACGACTGCCAGACATGCTGACTCTTATTAACTTATTTCAATCTGAGGTTTTTCTTTGAATGCATTTTGCAAGGTATTTAGAAAGGAGATATTCTCTAGGTAAAAATCGTGCAGTTTTAAAAGGGAATTGCTTTTGGCTGTAATATTACCTGTGTAGCGGGTAACATCTCGAATGTGTAGCTGAGGCAGCGGTTTTTGAATCGCTGAGTTTAGATCACCAAGCCTGATTGACATAAGGGTGTATTTTTGTAGTCAGTGGCCGTCCGTTGTGTCTTTTCGTGTTCGTGGGACGGCAGGACGGTGTCGCAAACTGTGGCCAGGTCACCCAAGTGCCGACTCCTAAATTATACAACCAAGTGTAGGTAGACGTAAGTAAGGGTGATGTCAGAAAAGCTGGCATAGTGTTGCATTGTAAACTCTTCTTTGTTAATCTCTATGAGTTAGCGGTGGACAAATTACCTATTGCGTTGATGGACACTAACCCAGGTACAATATAAACACGCCTATGGTACACAAAAGAAGCAGGCGAAGTTACGGACATAGGCATGGTGAAGTCATGGTAAATATATAAATAAATATTAGGGGACACTTAAGGTCTACGTTATGGATACTAGACGACGATATAATTAATAGGATACATAGCAAGATTCAGAAAAAAAAACATTCTCATCAGAAACGTAATTTATTGCCTAACATTCACCAAAATTTGATCGATTCTGTGCGTAGAAAAAGCCTGGTGCATTTTTAAACGCTCAAGGTCATGAACCGAGATACTTAGAGACAATTTTACTTTATTTCACGATTCCATAGTTATGTGGAACTCATATTCCTATATAAATACCAGTAGTTAAGTAGATTTAAGTGTCTAGTGTTAAGTTTTATATTCATTATGTTATCTCCACTTATAATAAATCTCTAAATTAAAAAAAGAATCAGCCAGTTTGAAACTAAGCTTTGTGTGTTGCGAATGTTCTCAGCATCCAATGAACGGAAAAATATGACACATTTTATATAGGTACATTATTATTCTAGCTGCAACTTAGGATAGTTTTTATCCGACTGCGACAATTTATTAATTTTCCGAAATATTCAGACTTCATTAATTTTTAATTTATTTTTATTGAGATCAAACGCTGCTGCTAAACTGTCAGCTATAAGAAACGTCAAAAATGGCGGAATGGCTTTGCCTTTCACTTATTAATAATTTAAATCCCGTCTACAATAGACCTTTACGAGACAAATGCTAAAATATATACCATAAAAATATATTCGATTCTGATATGAGAACTTATATGCGCAAATGTCGTATTATGGCGCAATTTCAAAAAAAAAAATCAACAAATTTGAACAATATCATTAACACGAATTTTTTTTTTTGAATGGCAATGGCACGCGCTCTGCGCATTCTGCCAAAGTACCTGCGGCGCTACCGCGAAAACCGATACTCATTGTTCGTATATTTGCATCCCTGTCACTCGAGTATGGTTAGTGCGATAGAGACCCGAATATTTTCGAATTCCGAAGTTCGTGGTTATAGCTCAGGAATCGAAAATATGGTTAATAATCATAATGTATTTTCTCGAAAAAGAATTTCAAATAAATATAGTCATATGGAGAAAAAAGCAACGCAAGAGGTTATATAGGTAATGACTAAGTTATAAGAGTCCAAAGTTTTAAGAGGGGGTATGTTCTGTGCCTTTTCCGCAAAACGCACCTTCATATGAAACGATTGTTTTTTACCATGACATTGTAGCTTCATAATTTTTTTGAGATATTTGAATGGGAGTTTCGTCATCTTCTATCTATCTATACATATGACTGACTCACTCACACACTCACTCATCAACGCACAGCCGAAACTACTGGGGCTAGAGAGTTGAAATTTACACCAGAACTACCTTTTACAACGTAGGCAACGGATAAGAAGGGATTTTTGGAAATTCTACCCCTAAAGGGGTTAGATAGGGGTGCAAAGTTTGTATAGGGGAAACTTTATTTTTTGAGCTAGAGATTTACAATTTTGTATAAAGATTAGATTACCTACTTATTAGAATAAAAATAAAGTTCTCTCAACGTTTAGGAAAATTCTGCCCCTAAGGTGGTTAACAAAGGGTGCAAATTTTTTATGGGGTAAACTTTATCACTTTAGCAAGAGACTTAATACTTTGTAGAAATATTAATTATTAGAATTCAAATACCTAAAGTACTTTCAGCGTTTTAGAAAATTCTGCCCCTAAGGGGGTTAAAAAGGGTTGCAAAGTTTGTATGACCGAAACTCCTTTTTGAGATAGAAGCTTAAAAGTTTGTAGAAATATTACTTATTACAATACCATCAATGAAAGCGTTTTCAGTGTTTTGGAAAATTCCACCCCTAAGGGTATGAAAAAGGGGTGTAAAGTTGGTAAAAGGGATTTTTTGAGCTAGAATCTCAAAACTTTTTAGAAAGATTACATAATAAAATAAAATAAAATACTTTCAGCGTTTTAGAAAATTCCACCAGTTAGGGGTGTATAAGGGGGTGCAACGTTTGTAAATATCTTTTTTTTAGCGAGCGACCTTTGTTGAAAGATAACTTATTACAATACTTGCAAATAAAGAATTTTCAGCGTTTTTGAAAAAGGGTTATCAAAAGGGGTGAAAATTTGTATGAAGGAAACTTTTTTTTTGAGCTAGAGACTTGTAATTGTGTAGAAAGATTATTTATTAGAATACAAATATACAAGGTGTCCCAGAAATCGACGTCAAGCCGAAAACGGGCTAAGCTGTTTCTGTAACTTCGGTAGCCGGGCTTTTTTTAAAGGAGGTTAAAATAACGTATATTTATCATGATATTAATTTAATTTATGAACTAAATTTCAGACTTTGTTTATTTTCTAACAAATTTTTAATTGCCAGCAATGTACAGCGAAGTAAATTGACAAGTTAGTGTAAATGCTCGGTCGTAGACACACACTGTATATGTTGTCTATACAGACCACTTGCCAGTTCAGAACTTTTCCGAGGACCCGCTATCAGAAAATGAACGTGGGATTTAAACACCGTACATAATAAACAGTAACTATTTCAGGTGAAAATTAGATTTAGCATCGCGCGGTGACTGAACTTATGCATGTCACTGTCTCCACTTTGGAGTGTCTACTTGTCTTTCTAATTGGGAATATGAATAGAATAATTATAGCCCAGGTAGGTATATATATTTATTTAAGTGGACATCGCATTTTCGAACATGGATTACTGTCCACGCATTTGTTAGCGAAAAAACGTGGCTGATGTATAATATTAATTAATTATTGTCCCGTGCATATTAGAAATAATATTATTAGTGATAATGAATATTAATATTTAAACATAGAAGGAATCATTTGAATTTTAAAATGGCTATTATTTCCTCAGACTAACCAGGCTCGCTACACTAATAATAATACGACTACCGAGTGAGATGGCCATATACAAAAATCTCTATAGTGTGACAGATAGATATACCCACCTACATCATTTGTGGTCTATGCCATATTTTCACCTTTTTTGTTTGCCTTAAAGGTCCGAACCATTTGAAATCACTTTGGGGCAAATAAACAATTACCTCCCCGCCCAAATTAAGTAGGTAAGCCAGTTTATAACAAGTCCGCAATTTAGCTGCATTTTTATGAGCTTTTCCGTCCCTTACGGTGGCACGCGTATGGCCTTGTCTTTGGGATTATTTATCTAAGATTTAGACAAAGTTGGATAATATTTAGTTCAGACTCGACCAATTGTTGGCACTCGGTAGGTGCGTGATCTACCTTGATATATATGTAGGCGGCCGATCGTAAAATCCGGCAGATCACGAAATTCCTAAGCATATCGTGAAACGCCACCATTTCATGATTTGGCTAAATGACA
The DNA here is from genome assembly GCA_963854355.1 of Epinotia brunnichana. Classification (NCBI taxonomy): domain Eukaryota; kingdom Metazoa; phylum Arthropoda; class Insecta; order Lepidoptera; family Tortricidae; genus Epinotia; species Epinotia brunnichana. The sequence goes on along the minus strand of OY977940.1, from coordinate 17,699,330 downwards.
TCCGCCATTTCGTTCAAAACTTGACGTTTAACGATTTGTCTAATGACGTTTAGGCAGATCATGAAATTCCTAGGCATAATCATGAAACGCCGCCATATCGTTCAATACTCGCCGTTATACGTAAGCAGGGTTTGCAAGTCTTCTAACCTATTCGCGATCCGAGTCGGTTTTGCCACTGCGTCGATCTGCCGTATTCTTTATCAGGCACATCATGATATGCCTGGTCAACTTTTAGCCAAATCATGAAATGGCGGCGTTTTTCGATATGCCTAGGAATTTCGTGATCTGCCGGATTTTTACGATGTGCCCGGTATATAGAGCTAGGAATATCGACGCATGCGTTTCTCTAATCGATATGCCGTATTTTTTATCAGGCACGTCATGGTATGCCTGGTCAACTATTAGCCAAATCATGAAAGGGCGGCGTTTCACGACATGCCTAGGAATTTCGTGATCTGCCGGATTTTACGATCGGCCGCCGACATATATATATCTTTTAGGTTGTGAATGCGTGTTTTGTTTACATATATTTCTCATCTATATATTAGATGCATACTCTGTTTAGCCCAATGGTTAGCTGGTAGAGAATGCCATTTGGCATTAAGATCGCTATTTGTATATATTTTTTGTATTTTGTGCAATAAAGTTTAAATAAATAACGAACGTTTTTCGGCTGATATGATGATGATGATGGAATAAATAACACTGCACGGTTTAGCTGCATTGATTTTGTACATGATGGGAGTAATTCATGTAAAGTAAAGTAAGTAAAGAAATTTATTTTGCGTAAAACGTGGTACAGAAGATGGTTTACATATATCACAGAGAAACACACATTTCACCAGCAACTGGCATGCAAAAATTTTAATATATTAGGTACCTAACGAAATAGAAATTAATCATAATGGATTTACACAATAAATGTAATGTCAATTAAAATTCGAATTAAATTAGTTCAGTCTTAATACAAATTCAAGTTTTTATAATAGTCAAAGTAGTATAAAACGATTCCTGTGTTAAAAAATGACTTAGTCTTGATTTCACTATGTTAAATAGTAATTTTTTTTTTTTTTGAAAGGGATGAAGATGAATGTAAGTAAGACGAAAGTGCTGGTATTTGAAAAAGATGAAATTATGACAGACTGCGAAATAATGATTGGTGAAAAAAGACTGGAACAAGTAAAAGAGTTTGTGTATTTGGGGACACTATTTACTGGAGACGGAAAGCATGAGAAAGATATTGAAAGGAGAGTGAATGCAGGGAATCGAGTGAATGGGCCACTGAATGCCTTTATGGGCAGCCAGAAAATATCGCAAAAAGCACTCGTGGCTGTGCATAGGGGAGTGTTGGTGGTTGGTAGCGAAAGTTGGGTGTGGCAAAAAAGACATCAAAGTCGAGTGAATGCAGTAGAAATGAGAGCGTTGAGAAGTATGTGTGGAATGACATTGAGTGATAGAGTCAGAAACAGTGTGATAAGAGATAAGTGTGGAATGGATGGAGATATAGTCACAAACATTGAGAAGGGTATGTTAAGGCCAGGTCAAAAGTACCCTAAACCGACGAGCATGTATGAGAAATGTTATGAAAGTGAGTGAAGCGAAAGTGGTTTGTCAGGATCGTAGCAAATGGAGATCCGTGATCTCTGCCTACCCCTCTGGGAAAGAGGCGTGATTATATGTATGTATGTAAATAGTAATTCTTTAATGTCATCATGTAACCTATTATATATTCCAATTGCCATACAAAATGCGTTCTTGCCGTATAATTGAGTCTTTATAGGCGGAATAGCAGGACCATTTGGGTACCTCCTATTAGATTTGCATACGTCACTTTTTTATTGAAAAATTCAGGAAGGAGTTTAACAAGTTCATTTTTAAAATTTATCTGTGTCCAAGTTTATTTTAAAATCAGCAATGCATTTATTTATAAAAACCGGGACATTTGCAGCACTGACGATGTCAATTGCTTCATTCTATAACGAACTTTAAATATAATATTTCGTTTGTCTGAAAATTATGATATCAAGAAACAACGTTTGTTAAATAAGATATATGAGTAGGCCAAGAATAGTTTAGTTTAAGATCAATTTGTTTTACGTAGATGTACAAAGGTTTTACTATCGGTGAAACTCAATAGAAAGTCAATAAATTAGATAGTCAAAGGTCGAATCAATGCAGACCACACATTTTCTCTAGATGCTAGGTTTACTAACCGTACTTAAGGCTCCACCCTTGAAATTTTCGTGAAAATTAGTTGTTTAGTAAGTAACCATTTTATACATTATAACTTTACAATTATCTGGTCGGAAAAAATGTATCACAATCTGCAAGATATGAGAACGTAACGTTTTCGTAGAAATCCATTTTAACAAAAGAAAGTAGAGTTGTTTTTAAGTGAACCATATTATTTCACTTGTAACCATTTTACTACTCAATTTTTTATCAGAAAAAGATGCAATAATCTTCTTCATAAAGTAATGAACAATAATTTTATTTTCTTACTTACTTAAATTTCTTAAAAAATTACCTAGTTTTCTGAAATATTGCTAAAAAACATGACATCCGCGCTTTCGAACACGCACTTCCGTCTCGTTTATGCTAAGTGAGAGGGAGAGAAGACCACGAACGTGCGGCGCCTTAAGCACAACGAAATGTCATTTGGCTAACCATAACAAAATTAGACAACTCTCTAGTCTGTTAATTTCAAAACGAAAATGCTTCCTATTTTGTATTATCGCGGTGAACGTGAAGTCCATAATGAGGGAGAAATGGGAGAATAGAGTATAAGGCTTGTTGTGATAGTTAATAATTCATCACGTCATATGCCACCAAACTAGACGATAACATGCTCCAAAATCACAATGGAAGTTTAAAATTATTCACGCTGCAGGCGTTGCAAAACCAAGCCCTGCTTTAAATTCACACTTCCGTTTCCTACAGCCGAGAACGAGTACCTGCTTTGTATGAAGTCCAGACCTGCAGGGCTTGACGTCATTGAATATGCATTTGCCCTTTGCTGAACGATGTGTAATTGGCTCGACTTTTTCTTTGATCATTAGCACGTCATTATATTATTAATTAGATTTTTTTACATTTAAAAATATATAGGTACTTCTTTCGAACTGTTATGCATTAGGTACATACAAACACATGAAAACTGTGATATTTAGGGTTAAGGGTCGCCAGTTGGTTCTCATTTTTAAACGGCATACTGGAATAACATGACATTTTTTATAGACAATGAGATCCGTTATATCTGAACGGAAGCTAGTTTCTGTTGATATATATTATAGTAGAATAGTACATTGTTTAACAAGCGGCGTATGAGGAATATTGCAAACGAGAGTCTATGAGGAGCCCGACGCCGTAAGGCGGAGGGCTTTTGATGACTCGAGTTTGCAATATTCTTACGCCCGTGTTATACACAATGTTTTTCATCACATTTGCGAGGAAATAAATAACCACAAAATACAGAAATACCTATGTTTTATACAAGCGCATCAATCAAATGTTGACGAAATTGACAACTTCACTTCTAGATCAGTGCGAGTGGAGGGCGGAGGTTCAATATTTCAACCAATCACAGAGCATGGAGCATGTGGTTCTTGCAGGGCACGGCCTGCTCGATTTTTTTCCAACCAATCACAGAGCAGAATTCTTGCCGTCCAAATTTGCTTAACCAATCAGATCACACACAAGCTCATTACTTCCCTTGGGACCATTATTTCCCGCGGGAACAATTTAGGCCATTGTCCTTCTGTATACAGGCAAGAAATAACACCATTTATGAGCAAGTGTGATGAAAATATAAAAGAACTAGTGGCTCTGTAAGCTGGAATTCACGGGACTGACTTAAAAAAATAAAAGATCTTATTTAGAAAAAAATACTCGACAAGAAGAATTTATATAATTAAGAGGCTGACAAGACCTAATTTGTTGAAATTGATATTATTTAAGCAGTTTTTAAAGAAAAGTCAATTGTTCTATCACATCAAAAAAAATAAGTCAATATTCATCATATTTCCAAGACCGTAGACGGACTCCAAACATAATTGGACGAAATCGGCTCGTCTTAAAATCACCTTAAACGGTTCTATATGTATATGACGTATGGATCTGCAATTAAAAACATGAAGTCCACATATTCGTACCTAAACCGCTAACGAGCCATATTTCACAAATAATCCACCCTTTTTTTATTTCAATATTTATTCATTGTTCTTTTAAAACCGGCCGCCCAAGTAACACTCGCTCTCGTTTACTCCGATACAAATAGACAATGTGCGCGTTTTTGGTGTTAACAGCGCCTTAACGAACCTGCTCGCAAAATTTGACGAGAATCGGTTAGAAATGCGACCTGTAGAGGAGAACCAGCGGGTCAGCGGGACACCGGACTAACGATTTTCGGCCCAAGCTGAAGCATAGAATTTCATTTGCTTCGCTCGCTCGTTCGAAAAAAAATACCGGTCAAGTGCGAGTCGGACTCGCGCACCGAGGGTTCCGGACCACCCCGAACAATAGAAAAGTGTCCACTATAAACTGACACTCACTAAGTATGTATTCACATACTTAGTACGTGTCAGTTTATACTGGATACTCAATTTTCAGTGACGTAACTAAAAATTTACGGTTTTCGCAATTTTTCCTATATCTGTGCTGTAAGACGTTGCTTCGTACCTACCAAATTTCAAAATTCTGAGTTCACGGGAAGCACCCTGTAGGTTTTGATTCCGTTGCGAGTTTCGAAAATTTGCGGCATAAACGGCTGTATCTTTTGATTGCGTTGGCTTAGAAGTTTGATTTTTTCACAGCTCCAAGGGACAATAAATTTGAGTATTTGATATAAATTTCAGCTTTCCTGAGAAAAAGGGTCTTGACAGACGGACGGACGGACGGACGGACAACAAAGTAATCCTATAAGGGTTCCGTTTTTTTCTTTTCGAGGTATGGAACCCTAAAAATTGAGTGATTTTAGACGTTGTATGAAAAACGTTCTACTCGCTCAATTTTTTTAGGGTTCCGTACACAAAGGGTAAAACGGGATCCTATTGCTAAGACTCTGCTGTCCGTCCGTCTGTTTGTCTGTCCGTCTGTCACCAGGCTGTATCTCGTGAAACGTGATAGTTAGACAGTTGAAATTTTCACAGATGATGTATTTCTGTTGCCACTCTAGCAACAAATACTAAAAAACAGAATAAAATAAATATTTAAGGGGGCGTCCATACAACAAACGTGGTTTTTTGCCGGTTTTATAGATGATGGTACGGAAACCTTCGGGTGCGAGTCCGACTCGCACTTGGCTGGTTTTTTTCTATTTTAATTTCTAGTAACAAAAACTAGTTTCTGACCTAGATATGGCGTTGGCCCATTGTGTACGTAAGTATACAGTAAAATTTCATTTTATACTAGCGTGTCATTTTATACTAGCGTGTCATTTTATACTAGCGTGTCATTTTATACTAGCGTGTCATTTTATACTAGCGTGTCATTTTATACTAGCGTGTCATTCTATACTAGCGTGTAATTTTAAAATCAGAACCAAACTACGTTTGTATGTAGAGTCGAGCGTCCACCTTGAATCTTAAATCCACCAAATATGGTTTTGCTCACATTTTTTCTAAATTTTTTATGGTCCATCGTCTAGGCATAACATTTTTGCTAACAAACTCTGTCATATTGTGTCCTGTCAAACGGGACAAAATGACGACAATTAAGAAATAGTTGACTGACCCAAATGCAATGAACGTAACAACAAAATATTGAAAGGCTTGCAAGCACAATCACATTACACAAACAAACAAAATTATGTTAGAATATATGCGAGGTTACACGTAGGTGCCAGTGAGTGGCTCCAGCGCGGATGGAAACAATTCTCTTAATGTGGCACTACGGAGCGAGCTCCTTTGAGGGTGAAAATAAACTTTTAGGTCAGGTACGAGCATCAACGACACTATCAAATTAAGCAGACGCTCTGCGAACTAGCTGCCAATTTAATTAGAACGCCCAAGAAATGCAGAGCATTTTAATTTCATTGGAAGTTTCAATAAAAAGGTAATCCGTTGGAAAGTTTACTTTGTTGCTCCATTGGTTTTGAGTGCACTGTTCTCCTAATTAAAACAATCGACCAACTTGTCGAACGACGTAATTACGCCTCTAGTTCCTTGTCACTATCCGCTCTAAACTTTACCATTTACATTGCAAATGCATAAATAGATAGTTGTGCAGTGTACTTAAAAGTTTGTACTGTGTGGAGATAATCCAGTAGCATTTTCATAAATGATATCATACTGTGACTATTCAAATTTGCAATAAAAAGAAAATAAACCTGCTGTTAACCTAATCAATCTATTTAATTCAGTTTTGGTACATACAGTTTATTTAAATATAAAAATAAAATCTACATTCGCTGTTCTTCATTCACCTATATGAAATAACCTAGTTAAGTTAACTACCCAAGGACGAAACACACTAGAGCAGCTATTTCTTTCAGTTGGACATAACGGACAGTATTCTAGATAGCAACTGTCATTGCTGTGTGTTTATCGTTTGCCGGCGCGCATCGGATCGGCGCGGTTAATCAAAGCCTACGGTGCCTACGGTGCCTACGGTGGTCGGCGGCCGCCTCGGGCGTTCCACCAGGTTCCACGCTGCCGCCTGCATAAATCCTACTTGCCTTGCACATAAGACGCCAGCACTCCCAGCAGTTATATGCCTCTAATTAAGCAGGCGTGTTAGACAATTCACAGGATCTCGGCTCGCAAGCGCGTGTCACGTAATCAAATGATTGCCTGTTATTGTGACAGGCTTCTAACGTGTCGGTGGTATCGTAATTACCAACGCGTCACTAATTAAGGCGTAATGGGGTATGATAGTGGGAATACTATTACTAGCTACTAGTTAGAAATGCCAAATGGTCTGTAAAACGTGCTTGAATTGTTTGTATGTGTGTGTGTTATAACCTTAGACCATAGAATACTAGAGACAGGCCGCGTCGCAGTTGTCAGCTCAATGGGCATACTCTGCCGCTAGTTCACCGTCCGTTGTTACCGAGTGTACACGCGTGCTGATCGCAGAGAATATTACGTTTCTTCCCAGAATGCCTGATATGATGCGCGTGTATTGTCCAATAAGAGCGTAGGTATAGGTACAAGTGTGTGTGCTTTAGATGTGTGCGTGATTTGTCTGTCAATTACTTGTGCTTTGTGTGGGTTAATGAACGTGCGACAGGCGTACTCAATACAAATCGGCCGGCATGTCCGATCTCCTTATATTCATACATCTGTGGTTATAACGTTATAATAATCGATGCGTTGTTGGGCGGGTGTGCGCGTAGATAAGCCGACAGCGGCAGCGACAGCGCCGGTGTCGCGCGACATGTTTGCGGCGGCTGCGGTCGCCCGCCCCGAGCAAACACCGCGCTGTGTGTGCCATGATTCCACTCTTATATTTATAAAATTCCGAACTTGCTCTTGAAATGTTGAAATAATATCGAACCTAGGAAGGTTCGATTGAAAGCTATAAGAATCAAATATACCAATTTTAATACACATGTAAATATTTACTACCATATAGTAATGAAGTTGCAGGCGTAGGTACATGTGCTATGATGGTGCCGCTTATCGTAGTATCAAAATATGATTTCAAATACATTAACGTGGCGGTAAAACATATGTTTTAGGTGAAATTATAACTTAGATATATTTATGGTATGATATATATACGCTAAAAAGCTACAGTTGTGCTTATAGTTTAAGGCCTATTGGTTATTTAAAGTACCTAAATACTTACTTACCTAAAACATTTTATATCACGTGTTTAGTATTGTAAAATTAAAGTTTTAAGATAGCTTTAGTTTATATTTAGTTATTTGTAATTGTAAATACAAATTCGTTCGGATGTGAGTGGTTATAAATGGTGTTAAGGTTAGTATTTTGGTTACATCGCAATCAGCCAGAGTTTGGCGTAGGTACACTATTTTGATTCTCAATTATTATTTATTGTTATATTAATATCTAATAAAAAAATAGAAATAAAAATGTAGCAATATTAATATATTATTAGTAAGTCAATGTCATGCAAAAAGTAGTCAGAGAAAATAATAAAATTCATTTGGCATTTGTGGTTACAACAAAGGTTCAAATGAATTTGTGTTGTAAATAAATTTATATCTGTGCACTTTGTATATACTTAATGTATATTTTTATGGAAGCAAGTAAATTTAACATTCATAGTAACTTGTATATGAGATATAAATAAACTTGTTAGCCTGTTCACTTTTGATTTATTTGCGAACGATTATATAATTCCTAAGAGACCCATAAAACTTTATGGGAACAGTTATATAAATTCCAACAGACATTGGGATCACGTATTTCTATCAATCCATTGCAGGAAATTGGAGTTTTCCAAGTGCGGGTCAGAGGGCGAATCAGCAACGGCTTCCGATTGGGCCTAACAAGAAAAACTACCTGTCGTATCTGTTCATTGTGATGAGTCCATAATCGCAAAAATACTGCGTAAGTACCTACTAGGTATTTACTTACGCAGTATTTTTGCGATTAAATCTTCATAATATACATATAGTGTCTCGTGAACTACTGACGTGACGTCAGGGTTTATTATATGAAATCCGAGGGCGTTGAACGAAAATGTTGTGATTTTTCAACCGACGAAAAAAACGGAGGAGGTTCTCAAGTCGACGCGTACTTATATATATTTTTTTTATGTATGACCACGCATAACTTTTTACAGAGTAGTTTGATTTTGATAATTCTTTTTTTATTGGAAAGGGTATACCCCGAAGTTGGTCCCATATAAATTTGGAAACAAAAACAACCTTAAGGGTAGGAAAATAGGGAATGATTGATTTTTCGTCGGTTAAAACTTTGTTTTTAAAGTAAATTATATTTCGTGGAATTCAGCAGCTGTCATGTCGTAATACAGCGTATCAGCAAATATTTTTTGTATATACATACAAATGACTGTCCGTTGTTTTCACATCACAGTTAAAAATGCTTGGATGGAATTTTATTTTATTGGGAAGTATCAATTTCATAATTTTGTTTAAGTACTTGTTGTAGATTTTTTAATGCCGTTTTTACACAAATACCTATCTACCTTCGATCGGCGCTGGGCATAATTCAAGTCTATTTTGAAACAATTTTCCTCATTTCCCGTCGCTTCTCGCAAGGTAGACAGCTAAGGCTCGCTCGAGAGCATATTTCACACCTCCGCTCGATCGGATGCTTATTGCACTTCGATCGCTTATTTCTTTAGGCTATTTTTTACAGCATCCGATATCCACTACTCATTTCTGCATTTTTAATTGCTTCTGTTTGTTGCCTTTCTTTTCTCCGAGATAACTAGTGGTCGTCGCTTAGCCCAGCCAGGTTGTGTAAGGTGGGATATTTTTTACCAGTTATTCGATTGCGTATCCGAGAACGATTCAGTGTGTTGTCTGCTCTGGCAACTACCTACTGTTGCTTCTTGCAACTTCTTGCTAAGGTCTGTGCGGAACTAGAACCGTTGAGGCTGAACAAGGAACTAGCTGCGAAATGTGTTTTTAACCTACTTCAAAAAAGGAGGAGGTTCTCAATTGCTCTGTATGTTTTTTTTATGTGTATATGTTACGTGATAACTCCGTAATTTATGAGATTTCAAATTCAAAAAATGTAAATATCACGTTAGACAAACATTTTTTTCGAGGTTTCCAGGCAGTTTACATCGGTTAAAGTTGCGAATGACTGTGATGCATAAATGTCATTCGCAACCTACTTACCTACTCATCGCTTTGTAAGGTATTTATTGATTCCAGACCGCATCGAGGCCCTATTCATTATCATCATCATATCAGCCGAAAGATGTCCACTACTGAATATAGGCCTCCCCCAAAGAGTGCCAAAATGGCCGGTCCTGCGTCACCCGCATAGGCCCATATTACTAACTACTAATAACAATGATAAAATACATTTCTTTTTAGGGTTCCGTACTCAAAGAGTACTCAAAGAGGACCCTATTATTAAGACTCCGCTGTCCGTCTGTCTATCTGTCTGTCTGTCTGTCTGTCCGTCTGTCACCAGGCTGTATCTCATGAACCGTGATAGTGAGACAGTTGAAATTTTCACAGATGATGTATTTCTGTTGATGGTATAACAAAAAATACTAAAAAAACAGAAGAATATTATTATAGATAATGGTACGGAACCCTTCGTGCGCGAGTCCGACTCGCATTTGACCGGTTTTTTTTTAATTTATATACTTGAACATACCCATCCGCCATCGCTACTACGCCTCACAGTAGTAGTCACAGTGTAACTAATCGGCATCTGAAATGACGCTGGACACAGCCAGACAAAAATAGAAAGCAGCGTTTCGCTAAAGGAAATTACAACGCAAAGATGTTCCGCGTAAAGGTTGCGATGCGTCGGTCGGCAGTTGTCCGGGCGGCAGTCGTGCGTGCGACCCGGCATCACCGCGGCCGGTTGCTCCATTAGCCACTACAGACGTGTTGTTATTTGCGACGAAACCTCGTTACCTCGCCCGATGCGCCACTCACTCACTTCTTTCCTCATGTGAAAGGAAAGAAAAAGCTATCCATTTTCTGCGGAAAACGGAGAATAAAAGTGAGTGACGCGTTCCGTTGTCTGCCTATCTGTTGTTATTCCTCTCATTTTGACAATGTATTCACGACAGTCCTTATTCTTCTGTTGTACGAGTGTTTAAAATAATTTCGTTAACATCCCAAATTAAAATATCGATACCTCACGATAGTTCACGGTCGTACGACTGTGAACTAGGGTTCAAATACAATTACATTTTTTTTGTCACTGAAATTGTAACTTTATGATTTGTGCACTATCATACTAATTACACCACTTTTTCGCCGTAATTATTACGATTGTGAACTAGGGTATGGATATACATACATATAATCACGCCTCTTTCCCAGAGGGGTAGGCAGAGATCACGGATCTCCATTTGCTACGATCCTGACAAACCACTTTCGCTTCACTCACTTTCATAACATTTCTCATACATGCTCGTCGGTTTAGGGTACTTTTGACCTGGCCTCTTTGTAAGATTTCCCCAATTTGATCGGAGAAAGTTCGCCTAGGTATTTCTCTATTATATATTCTTTCATCCATCATAATGGATATGCCTAACATAAAAAAATATATATGTAGGTAGGTACTAGCAAAATACTTAGTCACATACTGTTTAGCAGGTGATAAACAAGTACTCGGTGTTTGAGTAAATGTGTTTCTTAACAAACGAATTATGCGATTTCATACAGAAAACTCCCGTGAGTTTGAGTCATACCTATTAAAAGTGTAAACATAAAAAAACGTATGTCATACATGCTCTGCTCGCGCGCACCCACACACCCACACACACACACTCACTCATACATACACACACGGACACACACACAGACATACAGCATTTTAATAAAATAAAAATAATATCGTTATATATATTTATAATATTCTAACTATTTTTAATTGCATAAACTAGTCTATAAAATCTGAAGACGCAATCACTCTGGCAATTCTTATTGTTCTTGAAACCCACGATACAGGCGTTGCCTAGTGTGGGTATCACTGTAATTTCTGTATGTGTATTTTTTTTTGTTTTAATATACAACGGTTGAAATGCGCATCAAAATGGTTGTTCCAAAATCTAGGTAGGTACATACACATTTCAAGATCAACCCATGTATACCATTATAATTTTAATGTTCTGCGATTTATATTCTAAACGCTATAAAGAGACGAATCATTTAAGTCGCTTTAAGTTACACAGTTTATTTGCTCTGCAATCGTTTAACTGTCGTCGTGTAGGTCTGCATGTTATCAAGCTTTAGTCTTGTGTAACTCTTGTTGTCCTAAAACAGTTCATTTATCATTATTAATCAACTGTGCTTCCGGTACGTGGGTAGTTACAACTTTGTACCGCATTAATCAACTCTTCTGTTTGCTCTGCTGAAGTTATTCCCTGAGTAATTCATATGTAGTATCCCGTTTTTCCTTGTACACGGGAGTTAAAAGAAAAAAACATAAATAAGTGAGGCAACTTTTACACAAGTAGCTTCTCTTATATCCTATTAATATTTTTTCAGTGAAATCATTCTAGCGTATAATAGGTAAATTTTCTCTGTTTTTACATTTAGGGTATTTATTAAGTAGTTAACAGTATGTGCTAAAAACGAAATGTTATTTTCTATAATATCAGAAAACGCACCTAAAATCACACCCAATGTTAATTAATAGTTCTTTTCGATTCATGCATCTTAAACAAAGCAATAAACAATCAATCAGAACCTTTCCTTACCCTATATTCCCTTTACTTTTTCTCAAATCCCATAATTCAAACCGCGAATGATAATGCGTCATTTAAGCATTTTGTCATTTGCGTAATGGAACTCTGGTGGCCGATTTTTGACTTTCGAGCTCTCGAAAATTAAATAAAAGTAAATACGATTTTAGTGTCAAAATTGCAGGCACTAACTTTCTACCGATATAATTAAATACGAGTGGTTAATACCACTCGCTTTTCAATTTTCTATCGCTATTTCAAAAGAGCATTTCGTAATTTTTGTCCGTTTTTGAGTGAAAGATTCGAGCGCTCGAAAGTCAAAAATCGGTCCCCTGATCGTATGCGTATCAGGAAATTTGCGAATGAAAATCTGATACTAAACGCCTGAAAAAATCACTCAAGCGTTTCCTTTGAAATGCAATGAATAGGTAATGATATTATATACAACTACATTTATAAACGTGACTCGGCGGGATACAGACGTAGACGAGAGTTTGTATAAGACATTTATAAACAAGCCAGTTCTTTCGCGCTCAAGTACCTCGCAGTCAAGAACACCGAGAAAGTCCTGAAAAAAGACGGTTTTATGAGTATGTTACACAAACCCATTCACAGGTAGAATATGCTTACTTGGTATAGAACGTTCGCCGAAAGTGCTTAACATAAACGGCATTCTGTTCTACCTACTGCGAGTAAAAGTTATTATGCTTTTCAGTTCTCAGTATATACGGTAGGTACAGTTACTATTTCTGTTTTATTTTAAGTAAGGTCTCACTGACTTAAGTACTCGCCATTTCAACAAAATGCAAAATATACAATCGCAAAAATGATTATCTTGTTCCCTAAAGTTATTTATTAGAAGTAGAAGTAGAAAAGCTTTATTCAACATCACATTACACGAAATTATCATTAAACATACATGTAAACCTTAAGATTAGGATTAGAATCAAATATAAATTTAAAATTCATGTTACAGTTATGATGTTTGTGTGTGTGTGATATTAAAAAGGAGCTTGCCTCAGCATAATGTTACAGCGAAGTCACTGCAACGCTGGTTTTCAGGCAGAACCTGGTAACTTAATACATCCATTTTGAATTGCTCGCTGTTTGTCGGGAGGGCCAATCTCCGAGCGTTTGAACCGCTCGGTTCTAACGTCATTGTCGGCTCAAGATTATTTCAGCAGAGGTAAAACATGCCGCGGAAACTTAAATCAAAAAAAAATCAGCACCGGTATTGGCTTACGTCATCATTAAAACTGGACTCTGATATAGGTCTCTTTTAATAGCATTTGCTGGCGACGACAATGACGAAAAAAAAAACGCCTTAAAAAGCTGAATATTCGCCCGGGAACGAAATGTCTCAGTTAGTGTGTGTGCGTGTGTAGGTATGTTGTGTACTTATATGTGTGTGTATAGAGAGGCCTAAACCTTCATACGTGTACACCTATAACACAACTGGCCAACTCTACTGTCCCCCATGCAATAGAGTTTTTAAGAGTAAGTTTGGCCTAGCCAGCCACGTTCGAGCTCACAATAGGGCAAATCCGTAATTGCTGGGGTCGCCGTCATCGAAATCGATGAGGAGGACTATATATATAAGAATATATATATATATGTGTGTGCGTGTGTTTGTTATTATCTCTCTCTCTTTTTTTAAATACTCTACACGTACTTTTGGCTTGTTACAAAACTACGTTCCTATTTATTATATACTTCTGGGAGCAGTACGGATACTTCTCACCTTCAGATCTAGTAAATTACATAGTATTTTTCTAACGATAATATTGAGTAGTACTGATGATAACTGTTCATCGGAATCGATCCGTCTAATGAGGAGGAGCCTTTGGCCATACCAGTAGGAGCATATTGGCTAGTAATAAACAAGTAATAATTAAAACGGACTCAAGCGACACTAAAAAGTAGGGGAACTTTGATTGGACCATTAAAATATTTTATGTTAGCAACCTTCCCCTAGCTACATCAGAAAAACAGCTTCTGACAAACAACATATTTTCGGTAAAAGCTTTTATTGCTGACTGTACTTTTCTGTATACCGTCATCATTTCATCAACTACTAATTGAGACGATTCTAACGACCACAAACTCAACGGGGTTACGTCGGTTAAGTACTGAGTTCCCATGGCCTGCGCCTTCTGTCTCCTTCATCAGATCAGCTTGATGGTACCATAATATTGACTTTTACCCCAAATTTCTGCTCAATCGTATAACGGCAAGTGACTGAAAAATGGATTGCAAATTTTAACGGACAACTTACTTACATATCAAAGCCCCATGCGTGGCCAAAACCCAGTGCGGCAGTGTAAATACTGTCCTTTCATACGGTGCGGGGAGCGTATCTTGGCCAATCGTTGGAGTAGGACAGAGACAAATATTGTTTTCTGTATAGCTCTTAAATTTTGATAATATGGCATACTTAGTTTACGTGAGAGGCACATTGGACCTATCCCGCACTGAATGACTTTTATTTCATTTCAGTGCAGGAAGGGGTCCAATAGACCTTCGACCCATAATTCGCCCCTGAGTGTGTACCAATATCAACAGGCAGTGATGTGCCGCACACGAACAGCGATAGGCGGTTGTTTTAGTTACTTGGGTATTGTTTGTGATTGTTTCGAATTTCTGAAGTAATCAAAAAGGACCAAAAATAAGCTGAATTTGTTAAGCGACTCGGATCAAGAAATCAACAATTATGCTAACAATATTTTAATGAAAATCAATCATAGTAAAATACATTAATTACTATTTACGACGGTTTTTATTTTTCTGATTTGTTCAGGTCAGAATAGGTACGTTTGTGCGATGTCATACAACCTTCTTTGGTCAAACGTTTGATTCTCACTCAGCAATATAGGAATCGTTTCCCATTCGTCGTCGCGTCGGTGGGATTTCGTTTAGTTTTTTTTCAGCTTAAGTCGAATAATTCAGTGCGGCAAAAGGTCTAAAAGACCCCATTTTTATTTTTTTATTTTTTTAAAAGTCTGAGAGCGGGGCGAAACTGGAACCATATTGCTTATCACATATAGTCCCTGGGCGACCGAGCTCTGCTCGGATGGAAATGGTGAAAATACGGAGAAAATGATTTTTCCCAGACATGAGACCTATCTAGATCGATTTATCGCCCCCGTAAACCCCCGTATTCCTCACCGAAATCGTTAGAGCCGTTTACGAGAACGTGATTGCAAATACAAATATTGCTCGTTTAATAGTATAGGATATAGCTTAGGTCTAATTCTATATGTAGTACGGTTAACCTCGATGGAATAATATCCAGTTTTTTTTCTCTCGTATGGTGCTCGCACTGAAGTTTAAGGCTCGACAGTCAACAGGGGCAGCGTTTTCGAGTTTTTTAAAACAATCTCAGACGTAGAAAATAGGGTTCAAAAATCTAAAAAAAAGATAAGTATTACTTAAGGATCTAATCTAGTCAAAGTCGCATTCAGTTACGCGATCTAATGAACTTCACTCGATAGAAAAAAATCCCAAAGTTACCTCTTTTTGTAAAGTTTATTCAATACTAGCTGTACCCGCGACTTCGTTTGCGTAGGATTAAATGTGTTCCTTCTCTTTGGACCATGGAGGACATAGGTACCTACTTATTGATTATTCATTAGGCCTGCCTAAAATAAGCGCGGCTTGTGGTGGCGGCCAGATGTATAGCTACTATGATAATCAAGGCCGCGTGTGTCTGAAACATTAATTATCATAGTAAACAATTGGCCGCCACCGCAGGTCGCGTTAGCTTGTGACAGGTTTTATAGTATTCCGACAATTCGACCGAAGTTCTGTATAAAATTTATACAGAACTTCGGTCGAATTGTCGGATTATGGCCAGCTCAGCATACAGGACGCAACTATGCGTTCAAGTTTTACTTAAATCCGTTATATCTAATGTCGGTGTAAATTTTAATAAGTCAATATTATTTTTACTTTACTTATTTACAGAAATTGACGGCTTTTAACGGATCTGTATAAAACTGAGTTTAACTATATGTGCCTATAAAAAATAGAACAATTTGTAAAAAAAGGTATAATCATTATAAAAGACATATCTACATCCTTATCTACAAATTATGGGTTTCGCATGCTATGATCTAATTTAAAAGTCGAATCAGCATTTTAGATTTGAATTGTACAACGTAACAGTTTTTTATTACTTATTAGTATGAAAGACTGTATGTCTTCACATTAGTATTTAATCATGCCATGTACATGCAACCACGTGGTGGGTAGTGACACGTTTGCTTCTACTAAAACAATTAATTAAAAAGTATAAAAATTATATAACATTTAGCAAGTAGGCAGTAGTGTCATCTACATAATGTCTTAGGTACACATATCTATCAATATACAGCCTAAAAATAAACGTGTTACTCTCAAATTTTTTTTTGTTTTAAGACACGGTTAACATATTGCTGTCCGAATATTTATTTACACAGTCATCAATTTCTCGCCGCAACATTGTAAGGAACATAAGTTTGGTTGGGAAACCGTATTATTCGTAGCATTATCAGATAGTTGTTATGAAAATCATCGATATCATGACCAGTAAAGCTTGTCGGTAAGTTACAATTTGATCAGTCCAAGCAACACTTTAAAAAGGCCACTAGTCATAAATATTGACTACACGACGGATTGACGTCTAAATAGACGTGTATTTTTTTTAAACTACCTTTTGTAGTTGTCTCTAAGGGTAAGGCCTCCCGTTTCCGTCATCAGACTAACTTTATATATATATATATATATATATATATATATATTAGGTATCATTAGTTAAAAAAATACTTCTGTAAGTTGATCATATTTGATGTACACAAATTAACATTATATATTACTTAGGTACTATAGATACCCTACCGTTTAACTCAGACGGCGCGTGGACGCTGCTGATGCTGCAAAGTAGCAGGGGTGACGTCAAAAAGTAAGGACTTGCCGCCCACTAACCGCCCTACACCCTTTGACGTCTCCCCGCTTGTGCCGCGCGCCGATCAGGGACCATCTGAGTTAAACGCTTGGTCTAAAGTGCAAGTTAAATAAAAGCTTGTAAAAATGCAGTCACTTGATGAATGATGAATTACATTGTTAGACATTGTTACGTTTTTTGGGAATAATTTATGCTTTTACTATTGAATGGCAAAACCGAAGCTTGCCACGTTTACCTACCTGACTACACATTTTTATATGGACCATACAGATAGATGATATCATATGTGTATCAGCCTAGCTAGCACACTAGGTTTTA
Organism: Epinotia brunnichana; assembly: GCA_963854355.1. Taxonomy (NCBI): domain Eukaryota; kingdom Metazoa; phylum Arthropoda; class Insecta; order Lepidoptera; family Tortricidae; genus Epinotia; species Epinotia brunnichana. The sequence continues at coordinate 17,681,755 of OY977940.1, read as the reverse complement.
TGTCGGCGAAAATGTACTGAAACGTCACGTAAAACGCGACATAAAGCCTAGTGTGCTAGCCCCCCGGATCTACATGTTATTGTAATTACGAACATGATACACGGCCCCTGTGGCGCCATCAACCCCTAATTACCGTGCATTACACACGGGAAGTGTTCCGAAACCACGTTTACCTACCTGACTACACATTTTTATATGGACCATACAGATAGATGATATCACATGTGTATCAGATCTACATGTTATTGTAATTACGAACATGATTCACGGCCCCTGTGGCGCCATCAACCCCTAATTACCGTGCATTTACACACGGGAAGTGTTCCGAAACATATATAATTTACATAATTTGACGGTACACTATTAATGACAATGATGAATCTGAGACGGTATGTTCGCTGAGTTACTTAGTAGGTACGGCATAAATTATTTAGTGCAAAACTTCTTGATAAACTATGTTAGAAGTTTTATTCTCCGGTGTGTAAACACATACATCAGCGGCATCGCTGACTCGAGAGAGAGCAACGTAGAGTTGACCGTGCGAGAAACAGCTGCTAGTGAGATCTATGCCTGCTTTGCGCAATGTCTGGCCCTGGGCCTTGTTGATGGTCATGGCAAAAGCAACACTAACAGGCAGTTGAATCCGTTTAAATTGAAATGGGTAATTATTGGGAATTATTGGAATGCGCGGAATAAAAACACATTCTCCTGCACCGCAACCGGTAAGTATTTCCGCTTCGATTACGTTCCTCTGTAACGCAACTACTTTTAAACGCGTTCCGTTGCATAATTTTGGGGGGCTTAAATTTCGCATTAAAATGATAGGTACGCCTATTTTGAGTTTGAGTTCATGCGCTGGGAGACCAGACGCTGATAATGAGTTTAAAAATTCTACCGGGTACGTTGTAGCCTCTTCTCGATCGATTACTCGGTTTATCGAGGTATAAGTGTGGAACTGCCCTTCAACTTTTTCCATTATGTTTGAGTTGATTGTTGTCGCCTGATCATTCCGAGGCGTAAGAATGGCTCGCTCGCAAAGCCAGCTGTTCTCCTGATTTATTATGTCATGTGGGTCGCCATACACCGACGAAATAAGTTCGTTGAGATTGGATACCAATTTACATATGTCGTTTGTTAAAGTTATTTTGCCTTCTACTACGGGATATCTGCCTTCGCCTATGCTTAGCAACAATTCGGAGAACTGTTGAGCATTTATATTTCCCCCCAGTAGAGCTCGCATATTGGTTGTTAAATTTAATTTGTTAACATATGGCCACAGATCAGATTTTTTAAAGCAAGCATTCACTTCATCCGCTCTCGTTCCACGGGTTACGACTGGTAATGTTTGGCGAAAATCTCCACAGAAGAGTACAGTAAGCCCGCCCATGAGTTGGTTATTTTGGCGTATGTCTTGAAGCGTTCTATTTACTGCTTCAATTGCTTTGCGATGCGCCATTGTGCACTCATCCCATACAATTAGTACACTGTCACGCAATACTTTAGCCTTTTCACAATTGCGCGAAATGTCGCAGACGGGAGTTTCAGTGACATCTAATTGTATGGGAATTTTTAGCATGGAATGTGCAGTTTTTCCTCCGGGCAGTAACGTGGCCGCAATTCCAGATGATGCCACAGCTAAGGCAATTTGACCTTGGATTCGAACTTGTGCAAGAATGAGTTTCGTCAAAAAAGTCTTTCCTGTGCCTCCCGGGGCATCCAAAAAATACAATCCTCCGGATGCATTTGAAACACTTTGGAATATTATATCAAAAACTCCTTTTTGTTCTGTTGTGAGGCTTGAAACCCCTTCAAGAGCAACAGTAAGTTCTGCGAAGTTATAATTAACTTCGGTTGCGTATTCTCTATGAGTGTCGGTTTCATTCAGGTCAGGCTCAGGCAGACCGTAGTGTGGTAACGGGTGGCCGCCAATTGAGATGACAATTTCTTGCAAGTCACACAAACAACAGTTTAATTTGATATTGCGCATGCGGTCATCGAGCTCGTGATGAGTTTCAGGACCTGATGTGCGTAAATAGTCCTCTGCCAAGTAGTTTTGGTATTTTAGCCACAGGTGATTGGCGTCGGAAATCCCGCAAAAAACTAACATCACGGCAAACAACTGTCGTAAACGATGTGGACTATCACCAAGTGATGCTTCTGATAGAGCTTCGTCCCAATGCTGGTCATCGTCCAATAGTCCGCGAGCCCGACAAGCTGCCTGGAAAGTCGGGTACTCGGTGCCATTGAAAATTTTTAAATCTGAAAAAGACGTCGGTCCTCTAACATTGTGCAAAAGCAACCGCACATAAAAACATTCTGCGTTATTGGGGTGCACGGTGTACACCCTTCCAATAACGTGTTCTCTCATGATGGAGGGAAAATTTTCAACAGGCGTTCCACGTCGCCGGCGTGTAAACAATCCGTGTTGTTTGTCATACGTATAGTACGATGGAACTTCGTCATAAAGCAATGTTTTTGCAAAATCGTCTGCCTCGCATAACGAAAAGAATGCCGTTAATGTTGTTTGCCTGGGATTCTCTAACTGTTCTGTTAAATTGTTTGTATTGAAATAAATACGTTGCCCACCTTCTACGTGAACGTTTAGGTGTATCACAGGCGGAAATCGTTCAAAAATCGGAAAACTGAATATCCGCCATGCTGCTTCCGAGGAACTAATGTAACGCCCCGTTTGGAATCTGGTTACTTCGTCACGGTCATTACTTGTAGCAAGCGTAGCCTGATCGGTTCCTTTATTTACATACTTGAAAATGTATTTAATCGATTTTATACTGTTACACAGTTCCACGTTTACATGACCCTGAAACGTTCTCGACAATACAGGTGAGAATGGTACAACCCACCGATTGTCTACTTCCAACAACCGTAGCATTGCAGTAAACCCTCCATGGTCTGGAGCACGTCGCCGGTATTTAGGATAACCATCTTCACCTGTAATTGTCTCTTGTAGTAGGCTTTTCGGAAATTTTTTAACACATCGTCCGTCCTGCATGCAAGGAGAGCTATTGTTTAAAGGGCCACAAGGTCCGTGAATCATGTGTTGCTTCACAATTGCGTGTAAAGCAGGATCTGAAATGGGATTTGGTATTTCTGCGCTTATTACTTTATCTACGTCATGGGGACGTATTTTTTCTTTAAGCCATAAAAGTATATGAGCGTGTGGTAGTCCTCGCTTTTGCCATTCAATGTTATATGTAAAGCACAAAGATGCGCCATACATTTTTTCTTTTGTGAGTAAATTAATTAATAATTTAAGTTTTAAATGAAAAACTCTACTTATTAAGTCGTGTCGGTCATACGGAACTTGACCTGGCAGCAGCTCTTGAGTTATTTCATTCCATTTAGGATTTGTAGTAGCAGTGATAAATAAGTCTGGCTTACCATATTTGCGAACATACGAAAGTGCGTCTTGCACTTGCTCGTGCATGTTACGTGGACTTCCGATGAAGCTTGAAGGTAAAATTACCAAGCGCCCCATGTTCTCGGAATTAGTATCATTTTGCAGTGCATCTTGGAGATCTGCATAATTCTCAGCTCGTAACTGCCTTTGATGAGTGCGGATATAAACTAAACGCTCAGTTTCGATTTTTGCGTACATGTCAACAATGAATTGAGAAAATAGACCGCGAAAACGTTGTAAATACGTAAATCTGTTTAGTCGGACCTGCAAAAGGTAGCAGTAAAATTGTAGCGCCGTGGCTTTTTTGTCGTTTCGTATTGCCCCAGTGGTAGGATCAAGTTGTCGTATTGCAAAGTTATAACCATCTTCACCGCGACAGTAAATAAGCGGATATTGTAATGAATCGTAAGAACGATGGGTTTCACTTATACGTTTCAGACGGTTATCTCGTGCACGTAAGACAATATCACGTTTGTCGCACTGTTGGTCTACCAGAACAACAGCTACTTCGTTGGTAGAAGGAGGGTTGTAGCGACCGCGGTGTTCTGTAGGAGGTCGTTTATCAGCACTTATAACAAATTTGTACTCCTCCTGCTGATCAGGAGGTATAGATTCCAATGCGGCCTTAAAATCGGACAAGTAATGGTTAGACTGATGAAGCATCTCCTGAAGATCAAATATGAGACCGGAGTTTAAATTTGTGAAGTGTTGGTTCCTGATATTAGCCTGCTCTTGGTAATCGGAAACAAAATAAATTTGCAAAAATTTAGGATTTTCTTCGGGCAATAAAGATCCTATTAGGTGATACACTTGTCCTTGCACTTTAAAGGTAGGCATAAATGTCCCGTGTATCACCTGTTTTGCACCAAAAGACGTCATTTGAAAAGCGGCATTATATGTACGAATATTGGCTAGAAATTGTTGTGATAATGGATGTTCTCCATTCAAAAGTGACTTTATAAGTTCAGGCGGATTTGAAAATAAATCAAAACGAACTTTGCCACCTGAACAACAGAATCCCATCGATTCTTTTGCCCACTTCAAAGCTTGACAATTACCGCAAACATTAACCATTCTCCCAACTGAGGCAAATTCTTGGTAATTAATATTAGGTAAGTAGGCAAAACCACTATTTTCTATTTGATCCCATCGAAGTTGTATGAGGTTTTCTTCTTCATTAAAATGTGCGGAGCTTGGTGTAAATGTCTGCGAAGCCCGTGACATGGCATCTTCATCGCCGCTTGCGGAGAAAGGCACCGGGCTCGGTGCAAATGTCTGCGAAACCTGTGACATGGCGACTACACCGCTGCCTGCGGACAAACGCGCCGAACTTGGTATAAATGTTTGCGAAGCTTGTGACATGGCGTCTTCACCGCTGCTTGCGAACAAACGCGCCGAGCTAGGTGTAAACGTTTGTGATATGATGTCTTCGTCTCTGCTTGTAGACAAAGGCGCCGAGCTTGGTGTAAATGTTTGCGAAGCTCGCGCCACAGCGTCTTCACTGCTGCTTATGGAGAAATGCACCGAACTTGGGGTAAATGTTTGCGAAGCTCGTGACGCAGCATCTTCATCTTCACCGTTGCTTGCGGAGAAATGCGCCGAGGTTGGTGTAAATGTTTGCGAAGCCTGCGCCACAGCGTCTTCACTGCTGCTTATGGAGAAATGCACCGAACTTGGGGTAAATGTTTGCGAAGCTCGTGACGCAGCATCTTCATCTTCACCGTTGCTTGCGGAGAAATGCGCCGAGGTTGGTGTAAATGTTTGCGAAGCCTGCGACACAGCGTCTTCACCGTTGCTTGCGAAGAAATGCGCCGAGCTTGGTGTAAATGTTTGCGAAGCTCGCGCCACAGCGTCTTCACTGCTGCTTATGAAGAAATGCACCGAACTTGGGGTAAATGTTTGCGAAGCTCGTGACGCAGCATCTTCATCTTCACCGTTGCTTGCGGAGAAATGCGCCGAGGTTGGTGTAAATGTTTGCGAAGCCTGCGACACAGCGTCTTCACCGTTGCTTGCGAAGAAATGCGCCGAGCTTGGTGTAAATGTTTGCGAAGCTTGTGCAACGGCGTCTTCACTGCTGCTTGCGGACAAACGCGCCAAGCTTGGTGTAAATGCTTGTAACGATTGTGATGTGGCAACTTCACTGCTGCTTGCGGACAAACGCGCCGAGCTTAGTGTGAATGTTTGTGAGGCCCGTGACATGGCGTCTTCACCGCTACTTGCGATCAAACGCGCCGACCTTGGTGTAAATGTTTGTGATGTGACATCTTCGTCTCTGCTTGTAGACAAATGCACCGAGCTTGATGTGAATGTTTGCGAAGCTCGCGCCACAGCGTCTTCACCGCTGCTTGTGGAGAAATGGACCGAGTTTGGTGTAAATGTTTGTGAGGGCCGTGACATGGCGCTTTCGCCGCTGCTTGCGGACAAACGCGCCGAGCTTGGTTTAAATGTTTGTGAAGGCCGTGACATGGCATCTTCACCGCTGCTTGCGGACAAACGCGCCGAATTTGGTGTAAATGTTTGTGAAGCCTGTGATATGACTTCATCGTCTCTGATTGCAGACAAACCTGCAGAATTTGGTATAAATCTCTGTGAAGTCCGTGACATGGCGTCTTCGTTTCCACTTGTAGACAAACCTGCAGAACTTGGTGTAAATGTTTGCGATGTCCGTGGCATGGCGTCTTTTTCTCTGGTAGCAGACAAACGCGCACAATTCGATGTAAATGTCTCTGAAGTCTGGGAGATAGCATCTTGTTCTAAGTCTGAAGTCGCTGAGCTTTGAGTAAGCTCCTCTGATATTCGAGCCTCTGCTTTGCGAACGCTCTCTCGTCTTCTCTTTATAGCGACCCGAGTGCGACGTGAAAGATTTGTCTTTCTGCGAACCATTTTATTCTTTATTGGGTCATGTCTCTAGTATAAGTAGTTACTTTCGAATGCTTTCTTGACTCAAAATCGGGAACCAAAATAAACGTTCTGTTCTTCCTGTAAACAATACAACAGTTAACGGTTTATACACCTATACATATGTATATAAATTATGTTCGATAAACTGCCACTGATAAGGAGTCATTTTTGTAGCTATTGTAACATCTGTGTGAACAGGCTATGTGGGTCGTCGGCCTACCTCAATTGGAATCCATATTCCTGATCAATTTTGCTACAAATATAGTCATACATTCACAGTCGTGAGGAAACATTATTTAGTAGGATTATATGTTTTGTCGCCACAGCACGGCTATCACAAGACGGCGCGCGAGCTCTCTCGATTTTTCTCCCACTATACATCTCTTTCTAAGTTTTCTAATAAGAGAGAGACAGATAGTGCGAGAAAAATCGAGAGAGCTCGCGTGCCGTCTTGTGATAGCCGTGCAGGTCCTAATAGCGCGATAGGTTTTAGTGTCAAGTTTTACGTGACGGTTCAGTACATTTTCGCCATAAAACTTGACGATAAAAGCTATCGTGCTAGCTGGGGCTCTCGGTCGTCGTGGCATGGTATGGCATGTACGTATTATCCATTGCAGTCGGTCATATAGCTACCCACAGGCAGAATTCCGTTGCGAAATTCTGCTTGGCAGGCCACATGTAAAGGTTCCTCTACTTAAATGACGACGAACACAAACTACCATCACGGCGGCAGTACTTATGCGGATGAGATAAAAGTAGGCCCTTTCTCCCTTTAACGCATAGTTGTATCCTGTATGATGGGTCATGAGGTATTGATGGCCCATTATCAAGAGCATGCCTAAGCGGAATGACGGCTACCGCCATGGTACCGCGTATGAAATCGGTGCTAGAGGCGCTAGAGTGTATGGAGCCAATTAACATAAATACTTATGTAATACACGGCCAGATAATGTACCACTTTTTTGGGCCGTGCATTATGAGCCCGAACAAAAGTGGCTTCCAATTATTGCCCCGGACCAAGATTGATGTGATGAATTCAATTCGGCCAGGTCAATAGTAAACTTGACAGCTATTGTCAAATTTACTATTGACTGCCACCGCGGGCCGCGCCAGTAAGGCCTGCAACACACTGGCGCGGCCTGCGGTGGCGGACCATAGTAAATTTGACAGCTAATGACAAGTTTTCTATTGTCCGCCGCGGCCAGGCCGCGCCAGTCTGTGAGAGGCCTAAGGCGTGGCCTGCGGTAACGTCAGTAATAAACTATACGATTATTATTACCCGACTGCCGAAGGAGAGGAGGGTTATATAGTTTACTATTGACGGCCGCGCTAGTCTGTGAGAGGCTTGAAGCCTGAATCACACTGACGCGTCTTGTGTGATTCACTCTGAAAGTAAACTTGAAATTAGCAGTCAAGTTTTATATTGACGGCCACCGCAGGCCACGCTAAGCCATCGCTAATCGCTAAGGGTTAACTTATACCATATAGGTAAGTTATATGTAACTACACCTTAAGGATCAAGGCACGCATGTTTTGTACGAAGTACAACGTACCTAGTACCTACCTACCTATTTCACTCGCGAGGAAAACACATTACATTAGATTATAAGGTACCTACTTACGTTTTCGCTGACCATTCTTTGCAGCATTTAATATTTATATTAACCTACACTACACGAGTTAAGTATGATACCTATGATATGAAATGAATAAATAATGGCGCGAACTTTTTTTTGTACCTATATACCTACTTACTTTGATATTGAAATACCTATGCGCGCGCATGTAAGACAAAAAAGGCTCCAAACAGCCAATATAATATCAATTAATTCATAGTCAGTCAAATATTTTGTGGAAATTATTAAATAATATAATGAAACGTTACGAAGTATGTTTACATTGTATTATTATATTATATATTTCGATATTTTAATCATAGGTTTTAAAAAAGTAGTAAGTACAACTTCATTATTTAAAGGCGTATATAGACGGGCGACCACGGAGGACTCTGGTTTTGCCGGACACCGTGCAGCGTGTAATGGTTCGCGTTCGTTCTTTTGTTCAGTGTGTGCCCACCATAAGAGCTGTTAGGCCTGAATTACACTGGTGCGGGCTACGGTGGCGGACCATAGTAAATTTGACAGCATTAGACAACTCTTCTATTGTCCGCCGCGGTCAGGCCGCGCCAGTGTGTGACAGGGCTTAAGCCTGCACCACACTGGCGCGGCCTGCGGTGGCGGACAATAGTAAACTTGTCATTAGCTGTTAAATTTACTATTGACCGCCACCGCAGGCCACACCAGTGTGTGAGAGGCCTAAAGGAAACGCTACACCTACGAATTTTCCGGACGGCCAAGCAACGTCACAGAAAATCTAGTATGGAGTGACCTTGATTTGGCCGGCCGCCGTGCTTCCGACACGTATCCACACGGACTGAATCACGCGTCGGCTGGTGTGCAGTCCGGCCGATATCGGCCCGTGTAGCGTCTCCTTAAACGGTCTTGCATTGTTTCGACCATGGCGGCCATTACACAGTGAGTATTATCAGGCGACCCACTCATTTTACAATCCCAATCACAGGCATATTGACGTGTATTACAGGATTGAGATAATAGAGCAGAAAATCCGGATAATTTTAAAATCCACCCAAAGATAAGAAATAATCTATCAGCGACTAAAGCCACACCACACGATTCTGTTTGATGGATGGCGCCCATACACGGTGAAGTATTATCACGCGATCCATGCGCATTCTCTTTCTCAATTACTTGATTGACACTTGAGTATTTTAGCAATATTTTTATTATAATCATATTGTGATACTCGAAATTGTACGGTGATATATTTCTAGCTTCTCTATCTTTAATAGGTTATGACAGACAGCTAGAAAAATATCACGATGATAAAAGTGGGCGCACGTTATGGCGTTCTATATTATTTGTCGCACCAACTTGCTTTAGTAAGAGCCATGAAGTCTCTCACAGACTGGCGCGGCCTGGCCGCGGCGGTCAATAGTAAACTTGTCATTAGCTATCAAATTTACTATTAACCGCCACCGCAGGCCGGGCCAGTGTGACTCAGGCCTTACACGCCTAGCAAATTGACACAACCACTTACTATAGTTGGAATGGCGGCCAATACACGGTGATTAAATACTGATGATCCACCATAGCTGTCTCTTTCTACAAAATGCAATAGAAAGAGACAACTATGGTGGATCATCAGTATTTAATCATCGTGTATGGCCGTCTATGAGGAAACCGTATATATCTTTCATTCCAAGGCCTGAATCACACTGCCTGCGGTGGCGGTCAAAACTTGCCAAAACGGACCCGGGGCTACTTTAGGGCACAACCAGGAATAACGCTAGGAGGATGATGATTTTAAGGAGTTCTATACATCTAATGCCTAGTTTACACTATGCCGAAGTGAGCAGGGAAGTGTAGGCAGAATGGGCGTAAAATGCGGTATTACGCCCGTTCTGCCCACTTCCCTTCCAACTTCCCTGCTGACTTCGGCTTTGTAAACGTAGTATAACATTTTGTCACAACAACCGCCTTCAAACTGACTTTACAGCTGCGTCGGTAGATTGCTGTGACAAATTGCTAGTTGTATAATAGCCTTAACTACATCAAGTTGGTTTGACAAATTGCATATATTTGTGCTATATATCAAAAAATAAAATAATTTATTTCAGTAACTTAAATACATATACAAGTATCTGTGCTGGTGCCTCTTTTTAAGTATATAATATACTTGTGCTAAGAAGATCACCGCTCTTCCACATGTTGTGATTTAGGTGTAGGCATAAGTAACTTAAAATATAAATTAGAAAGTAAACATTTTATATTATACTATGTGGTAAGTGTGTGTGTGTGTGTTTGTGTGTGTGTGTGTTTGTGTGTGTGTATCACATTTAACATACATTACATTATACATTGTACTCATATTATTGGGCCGTGTATTATCACCCTGAGGAAACTCGGTACGGGGGGCATCATTAAAATTTGTCCGGGCTGATAATGCACGATCCAATCATTCACGTACATTGGACGCGAATTATTGGGCTGTACATTATCATGGCCGTGCATTATCATGGCCGTACATAACCGGCACCTACTCTACAAAGAGAATATAAACACTACGTTATACTCTACTCCGTGATTCCCGAATAAATTATAACCAACAATAAGGATACAATAGCGAAAACGCTGGACGTGGTGTTTGTGAAGTGAAGATCATTGATTTGTAAAGGCATTTACCAAAACCGAATCGTATTCTCAATCCTACAATCGAGTGGTTACAAAACAAACGCTGATGCCTCTCATAGGACAGCTTAACCTGTCCTACCCCACGACTCGCGCACTCATTAATGAGCATAAAACTAATAATAAGATTTGGTAAGTTATGATACTAATATGCTTTATTGATTTGGAGATTCGTTGCATTGACAGTGAGAGACTTACGTAGATTCCTCACAGTGGGTGACCTTACTAACCATCACAAACACAACACTGTCTTCTGGAAGGTAGAGGTTGTTCTCCAGTTGGGCTGCTCCAAATATGAGTGAGAAGACATACTGTGCTAGGGCACAGTATGTCTCAAGCTAGGGCTTGAGCTATAAGACAAACTCACTCTTTTGTGTACCTATTTAATGTAATACTACAGTTATAAACTTTTTTGTTGTAAAAACCTAATCTATATAATAATTTATTTTAGGTATGGATTTTCATGGGCCATGGATTTTCTCAACCAAGGAACATAATAATTATAATATGATGTGTAAAGACAAACCAAAAAAAATGGAATTGTGTTCAGTTGAGTATGCAGAATAAGAAAAGGAAGAAAAACCACTCAGCAATTGGAAAGCCAAAAATAATGAACGATTTACTAAGTTTCAATTATTGTGCTTATTAAAATTGATGTTTGTTTTGTATCTAATTTTATTTTTCACTGGGCACATTATCATATTTGGCAGATGATTATTGCCGAATTATCTATCATCATCATCATCAGTCCTTCCCCCAATGCTGAGGATGGTGACTTCATGTCCTATTGTTGTTGACCAGATTACCCCATGGGCTCCTAACACCCACTTTATGCGTGGCCTCATGCAGATGTAGTTGCAAGGGTTCAGTGATTTGTATGCTCGATTTAGCAGGTGCTCTGCCGGTGTGCTGCATCATAATAATCCTCTCCAGGTTATCTGAAGAACATTGTCTATACTAATATTACAAAGAGGAAAACTTGAGATTGTAACTTTGTATGTAATGGTTGCCAAAGTAATGGGTAATCTCTGGAACCACCAAACCGATTTTAAAATTTCCTTTACCTGAGAAGAGTGACTCTAAGATAAAAGTTGATGGAGAAAGTTTAGAAATTCACAGTGCTGTCTTTGAATTGTTGTATAATATGTACTTGTAATATATGAAATTAAAAACTGCCAATACATCAGATAATTTAAGATTAACATCCTATACTAACCTTTCCTTTCATCACATTGACAGTTGTTATGTGGCAATGACAATTTGTTGTACATTGAGAGCTCTATATGTAAAGAAGATTGCCATAGAACAGCATCATTACTTATTATCTTGGCAATATTATGTCAATTTAAGGTTGTGAAATATCTCCTATCATCATCATCATATCAACGGAAAGACACCCACTGCTGGACATAGGCCTCTCCCAAAGCGTGCCACAATGGCCGGTCCTGCGCCACCCACATCCAGCAGACTCCCGCATCCTTTACCAAGTCCACCTTGTCTATCTCCTATAAAATATCTATTTGCCCAGACATAAGTGGTGAACCTTTTCTTCAGACTGAACATTGCATTGCAAAGGATAGACCTACTGGGTGAAAGATATCATACACTTTGGTTAAATAATCTATATGTTTACTATATGTTTATTTTAAAGAAAATATTCACACAATTAAAATATATTAAATTTTACTAAAAGAAGATTGTAGCTTTACAATTTTGCATGTACCTACTTAATGGGTACCTACATAATATCCAGAACCACTTATTCATTTCACCTGCATGTTGAATGCAAAGGTTATAGGCTATATTTTATCCCGCGAGTTTGCCTGCATTCTTTGCAATACACGGGTAGCTAGTAGGTATACATCGTGTAAAATCAAATGATAGGGAAGTACAAGTAATACATTTTGATAATACAACCAAAATCAATGTTGAGAGTACATAGCTGTCCAGCAAATAACTAAATTACCTATACAAGTAATACTTGTCTCGGTGTTTCTTCATAATTCTTTTTACAATTAGGTACGTCCCAGTTATAAGTTAAAATTCTTGTTAGTTTTCAATGCTTAGATTGACTCAATTCCGTCTTTACGGATTTGTTATGTTGGCCGTCTCTCTTATCTGCAAGAACAGTATCACGCCTGTTTCTCATCTCGAATATTTAATTAAGTAGCATTAACATCAGAATCTCGATTCACTGTATTTTCACCTATACTTACTCAATTTTTCACCTATATTCAATTTTGACTGATATTTCCCATGGGCCTTTTAAATATAATTTCATGATGATCATAATCTTTTGAAACTTGTATAAAATTGCCGAGATATTTTTGGTTGACAAATTTTATAGTACACATCAAATATCAGTTATATCATTCATATCATAACCCGCCATGAATATTTTGACTTCGCAGTTCGCTGACAGCTCACCTGTCAGTGTCACCTGACAGTTGTAGCAGCGTTTGATTTCAATAAAAATAAATTAAAAATTAAATGAAGTCGTATATTACGGAAAATAAATTAATTGTCGCAGTCGGATAAAAACTATCCTAAGTTGCAGCTGGAATAATAATGTACCTATATAAAATGTTTCATATTTTTCCGTTCATGGGATGCTGAGAACATTCGAACCGCGCAAAGCTTAGTTTCAAACTGGCTGATTCTTTTTTTAATTTAGAGATTTATTATAAAACTAGCTGTTGCCCGCGACTTCGTCCGCGTAGAACTTTTTATCGTCTTAGAAAATGATTTCTCTCAATACAAAATTTGAACCCTCTTTTAGGGGATAATTAAAAAAAAAGTTGATGTTCATTTTCTAGTTTGTGAACAAACAGTCTAAAACCAAAGTTAAAAATCTCATACTTTAAAAATGCCTTGAAATACTCAAACTTTGAACCAATTTTAACACTCTTAGGGGATGAATTTGGAAAAACTCTGAAATCAGTTTTGTAGTCTTTTAACGTACATAATAAGACCGAAGTTAAAAATCTCTTACTCACACTTTAAAATTTTATTGCTCGCCATTTAAAATTTGAACCCCCTTTTAAACCCCCTTAGAGGTTGAATTTTTCTAATCGCTGAAAGAACTTTTTTCGTAAACTTTTAAGTCTCTAGCTCAAAAAAAGTGTTGCCCATACAAAGCTTTCTTAACCCCCTTAGGGGTGGAATTTTCTAAAACTCTGAAAGTACTTTATTATTAATTTTAATAAGTAACATTTTGAATAGTTTTAAGTCTAGTAAAAAAAAAAGTTTTTCCCACACAACACTGGCTACCCTTCTTAAGGATCTTAAGGATCCCCTTAGGGATGGAGTTTTCTAAAACGCTGAAAGTTCTTTTTTAGTATTCTAATAAGTAATCTTTTTGCAAAGTTTTAAGTCTAACTCAAAAAAAAGTGTTGCCCATGCAAAGCTTGCTCTCCTTTTTAACCCTATTAGGGGTGGAATTTTCTAAAACGATTTGTGTTCTTTTTTTGTATTTTAATAAGTAATCTTTCTACAAAGTTTCAAGTCTCTAACTCAAAAACATAAACTTTCCCTGATTAAAACTTTGCACCCCTTTTTATCCCCCTTAGGGATAGATTTTTTCAAAACGCTGAAAGTCTTTTTTTTTGTATTTTTATAAGTAATCTTTCTACAAAGTTTTAAGTGTCTAGCTCAGAAAAAGTGTTCCCCATACAAACCTTGCACCCTTTTTTAACCCCCTTAGGGAATGATTTTTGTAAAACGCCGCATGTAGTATTTTTCATGTTCTAATAAGTAATTTTTCGTCAAAATTTTAAGTCTCTATAAAAAAAAAATATGTTTTTCCAATACAAACTTTGCACCCTATTTTACCCCCTTAGGGGTGAAATTTTCCAAAACGCTGAAAGTACTTTCTTTGTATTTAAATAATCTTTCTACAAAGTTTTAGGACTCTAGCTAAAAAAAATAGTTTCCCACATACAAACTTTGCACCCCTATTTTAGCCCCCTATTTTTAGGGGTAGAATTTTCTAAAACGCTGAAAGTACTTAATTTGTATTCTGATGACTAATCTTTCTACAAAGTTTTAAGTCTCTATTTAAAAAAAATATTGTTTCCCCCATACAAAATTTGCACCCCTATTTTACCCCCTTAGGGGTAGATTTTTTTAAAACACTGAATCTAGGTACTTTATTTGTATTCTAATGAATAATTTCTCTACAAAGTTTTAAGTCTCTATTTAAAAAAAAGTAGTTTTTCCCATACAAACTTTGCACTCTATTTTACCCCTTTAGGGGTAGAATTTTCTAAAACCCTGAAAGTTCTTTATTTGTATTCTAATGACTGATCTTTCTACAAAGTTTTAAGTCTCTATTTAAAAAAAAAATGTTTCCCCCATACAAACCTTGCACCCCTATTTTACCCCCGTAGGGGTGGAATTTTCCAAAACGCTGAAAGTGTTTCATTTGTATTCTAATAACTAATTTTCTACAAAGTTTAAGTCTATAGCTCAAAAAAAAAAGGTTCTCCCATACAAAATTTGCACCCCCATTTTACCCCCTTAGGGGTAGAATTTTCAAAAATCCCTTTTTATCCCTAGCCCACGTTATAAAAGCAACATACTGTGCAAAAATCAACTCTCTAAGATTAGTAGTTTCGGCTGTGCGTTGATGAGTGAGTGAGTGAGTGAGTGAGTGAATAAGTCAGTCAGGACATAGGCATTTATTATGTATAAATAGATAGAAGATAATGAAACTCCCATTCAAATATCTCAAAAAATTATGAAGCTACATCCGTTTTAATGTCGCTTGTTAGAGTGAGAAAACGATGAGGGACTGTGACGTCAATATACTCGAGCGTCATAGTAAAAAACAATCGTTTCATATGAAGGTGCGTTTTGCGGAAAAGGGACAGAACATACCCCCTCTTAAAACTTTGGACTCTTATAACTTAATCATTACCTATATAACCTCTTGCTTTGTTTTTTTCTCCATTTGACTATATTTATTTTAAATTCTTTTTCGAGAAAATACATTATGATTATTGACCATATTTTCGATTCCTGAGCTATAACCACGAACTTCGGAATTCGAAAATATTCGGGTACCTCTATCTCTATCGCACTAACCATACTCGAGTGACAGGGATGCAAATATATGAACATTGAGTATCGGTTTTCGTAGTAGCGCCGCAGGTACTTTGGCTGAATGCGCCGAGCGCGTGCCATTGTCATTCAAAAAAAACAAATTCGTGTTAATTATATTGTTCAAATTTGTTGATTTCATTTATTGAAATTACGACATAAAACGACATTTGCGCATATAAGTTCTCATATCAGAATCGAATATTTTTTTATGGTTTATATTTTAGCATTTGTCTCGTAAAGGTCTATCGTAGACGGGATTTAAATTATTAATAAGTGAAAGGCAAAGCAATTCCGCCATTTTGACGAAAATTTGACGGTTCTTATAGCTGACAGTTGGAGCAGCGTTTGATTTCAATAAAAATAAATGAAAAATTAAATGAAGTCGTATATTTCGGAAAATTAATTAACTGTCGAAGTCGGATAAAAACTATCCTAAGTTGCAGCTAGAATAATAATGTACCTATATAAAATGTTTCATATTTTTCCGTTCATGGGATGCTGAGAACATTCGAACCGCGCAAAGCTTAGTTTCAAACTGGCTGATTCTTTTTTTAATTTAGAGATTTATTATAAGTGGAGATTCTTGTTAGTTTTCAATGCTTAGATTGACTCAATTCCGTCTTTACGGATTTGTTATGTTGGCCGTCTCTCTTATCTGCAAGAACAGTATCACGCCTGTTTCTCATCTCGAATATTTAATTAAGTAGCATTAACATCAGAATCTCGATTCACTGTATTTTCACCTATACTTACTCAATTTTTCACCTATATTCAATTTTGACTGATATTTCCCATGGGCCTTTTAAATATAATTTCATGATGATCATAATCTTTTGAAACTTGTATAAAATTGCCGAGATATTTTTGGTTGACAAATTTTATAGTACACATCAAATATCAGTTATATCATTCATATCATAACCCGCCATGAATATTTTGACTTCGCAGTTCGCTGACAGCTCACCTGTCAGTGTCACCTGACAGTTGTAGCAGCGTTTGATTTCAATAAAAATAAATTAAAAATTAAATGAAGTCGTATATTACGGAAAATAAATTAATTGTCGCAGTCGGATAAAAACTATCCTAAGTTGCAGCTGGAATAATAATGTACCTATATAAAATGTTTCATATTTTTCCGTTCATGGGATGCTGAGAACATTCGAACCGCGCAAAGCTTAGTTTCAAACTGGCTGATTCTTTTTTTAATTTAGAGATTTATTATAAGTGGAGATTATGACTAAACTATAGATATTTTAAATTAATTTTTTGTACTCAAATAAAGTTATTAAATATTTATAGACAAATTCGCAGAGTTTGAATACATAAAATGATTATCTTAATTACTATGTTTAAATACCTACAAAATGCGCGAGCGCGGAGGCTCGGCAGGCCCGATCAGTCGCGCGCTGGCCCATACGGACTACGCCTCAAGGACGTTAGCGGGTGTACAAGCCTTAAGTAGGGCTCCTTGGACCTATTAACGCACCAAAATAAGAAACATGTAAATCAGTCTCGCAGCCAACGTGATATTTATATACTGATGCTGATGATGATGATGATGACGTGCATGTTAAATAAAAGCTTGTAATAAAACCAGGTTAATTCCTGAAGACCTACAATTATTAGGAAGTTGACACTTTTAGCTGTAAAGGAGTCTCCATTTACCTACTTCTGCATTTCGTTTCAAAACACGGCCTACCTATTTCCAAACAAACGCACTTCAGTTACATCTGAATTATTTCAAACAACGCATTCGACGTAACGTGACGATGCAGCCATTTGATGCGCGACTCCGCTGCAGATGAGGCGAGGTCTTTATCAAACATAACCCGCTGTGCAAACAACTGCTCAGCTACGTTCAGTTGCCACAGTTAATTATCAAAGTCAAATGCCCACCGAAATTTTCCACAACTTCGAATGCATGTACCCCAGTCAGAAACCTTTACATCTGAGCATAACCCGGGTCTAAAATATATATATAACGCCTTAAAACACCTTATCGGCAATGTGATATATGATTCACCCAAAAGATCGTATTTTATATAATAGTTTGTACCGATTAAGTACGTAAATTATAGAATAGGCACTTTTCATTTGTCTATTTTGTTAACGAATTTTTCAGCAATGTTATATTATGAACTTTAACACTATTATTAATGATTCTGTTATAGCACTAAACTTAGGTATACTCGTACTTTCTTAATTACCTAAATAATCTCAAAACAACGTAGGTGTTATAAATGGCTAAAATGTTGGTAACAAAAAAGAATAAATTAGGTACTTTAAAAACAAAGTTCAAACCGACTTCAATTCAGTAGTTCGCCAAGCCACATCGTACATGAAAATTTCCACATTTCCTTTCCAATTTACCACATAAACTGCTTTCCGAGAGCAAATGCGTTGAATATTACAGAAAAACCCCAAGTCACTATATGTGGGCTGATAATATTTGAGGAGTTCCGTCGATCTCTCAAGGATCTCAGAATTAACCCTTCATTGGTTGCTACTTCAACGGAACCATCTCAGAATCTTTGACGTACTTTACATCTTTGAGGAGCTCCATAAGTCATCTGTGGTCTTCACCATCAGTTCCATTTCACCAAAATCACGATTTCCGAGGGTAAATACACGAGTTGTAATATAAAATACCGAAATCACTACACGCGCGTGCCTATAAAATTTGAGGATTGCCCTATATTTCCCTGAGATCCGATCATCAGATCCTGACTTGGTGACAACGGGACCACCTCAGGAGTAGGTATACCTACTCTTTCGAATAAAACAAGAATTTTGGAAATCGGATCCACGATTGACGGAAAAATCGGCAAACA
The DNA here is from genome assembly GCA_963854355.1 of Epinotia brunnichana. Taxonomy (NCBI): domain Eukaryota; kingdom Metazoa; phylum Arthropoda; class Insecta; order Lepidoptera; family Tortricidae; genus Epinotia; species Epinotia brunnichana. The sequence goes on along the minus strand of OY977940.1, from coordinate 17,663,234 downwards.
TACATTTTACATCTTTGAGGAGTTCGATAAGTCATCTGTGGTCTTCATCATCAGTTCCACGTAACCAAAATTGCGATTTCCGAGGGTAAATACATACAGGAGTTATAATAGAAAATACCGAAATAACTACACGCGTGCCTATAAAGGGTTGCCCTCAATTTCCCTGGGATCCCATCATCGGATCCTAAATTGGTGACAATCGGACCACATTTTGGAAATCTGTCCACAATTAACGGAGAAATCGGCGAACAAAATAAAAACAAATAAAAATAAATATTCAAAAAAAAACATACAGTGGAACATATAACCTCCTCCTTTTTTGAAGTCGTTTAAAAATTAAAAGCATGCCTTAAAAAACGCCGTTGCATTGTTGTTGATCCCTGTTTCATTAGTCTGACAGTAACTATACAGTTCCAGTGCATGGTAGAAATAAAAATATGAAAGAAATTGTAACTTAAATGCTCAGGTACACTTGAACTCAATGCACTACCTATATGTAGGTACTATCATCATCACTACATAGTATAAAACAAAGTCGCTTCTCGTTGTCTGTCTGTCTGTCCCTATGTTTGCATTGATCTTTAAAACTACGCAACGAATTTTGATGCAGTTTTTTAGGGTTCCGTAGCCAAATGGCAAAAAACGGAACCCTTATAGATTCGTCATGTCTGTCTGTCCGTCCGTACGTCACAGCCAATTTTTTCCGAAACCATTAGAGCTATACTGTTGAAACTTGGTATGTAGATGTATTCTGTAAACCGCATCAAGATTTTTACACAAAAATCGAAAAAAAAACATTAAGTTTTAGGGGTCCCCATTAAAATTTCAGATATCATTTTTTTCTAAACTGAATAGTTTGCGCGAGAGACACTTCCAAAGTGGTAAAATATGTGTCCCCCCCCCTGTAACTTCTAAAATAAGAGAATGATAAAACTAAAAAAAATATATAATGTACATTACTATGCATACTTCCACCAAAAATTGGATTGAACGAGAGCTACCTAGTAAGTAGTTTTTTTTTTAATACGTCATAAATCGTAAACCGCAATTTATTTTACGGAACCCTTCATGTGCGAGTCTGACTCGCACTTGGCCGCTTTTTAATAGATAGAGTGATTCAAGAGGAAGGTTTATACGTATAAAACATGCATGTATTATACATATAAGCCCGTGCAAAGCCGGGGCGGGTCGCTAGTAACTTATAAAAACTTATTAACATCGCGAAGAAATTTGAAATTAAAGCTGTTTATAGTAAATATGGGCTTTTGAACAACTTCTATATTACACCTACTCGTACATTTTTAAGATTTGGTATTTTTCTGAATCAACAATTGCAAGAAAGATCCCATACATTGTTTTAGTTATCTGAGCATTGTTTGTTTAAATCTCTTTACCCCTATCTCTACTGATGATAAAGCGACGAAGCGGTCTAAAGTGTATCACGCATGCCTATAATATTCACCCGAGGCTTGAAGATCGCTATGATTGTAACTACCAGGAAACATCCCGGCTACAGACTAAGGCAAGAAGCTATTGCAAGCTAGCTAGAAAAAATAGCTTGGACATAGTAGTCTCAAAGTCTCAATTGTTTATAAGTCTCGCCAATTACTTTGCACTGCCCGCCAAGCACTACATATTTGACTGATGACAATAATGATGTCCATATAGTCAAAGGCGAAAAACAACTTTGATTTAACCCGGCAAGGGTATGAATTACCGCCATTACCGGCCACCTGTGGTGAACCGCGGAGAGGCGGGAGAGAGCTCTGCTCTCTGCTTCGAAACAATTTTATGTGCAGGACTCAACACTTCATGAATAGTAATCAAACCGCCATCCTCCCTTCATTTATCTCGCAAGAGACCAACAATGAAATGTAGATGAGGACTTTTTGCTTAAGCTCTTAGCATAATTTGTACCTACTTTTACTTAAATTCAAAATTATAAAATGGCCCGGGACAAACGATCGGCCTAAATTACAATTTGAATGAGAATCTTTGGGAATACTTAAACTCTTGGAAACAAAGCTTACAATTTAATGCTTAGGTAAATATATACCTAATTAGAGGCTTATTAACAGTTTTGCGATGGGCTTTGATAATTTTTGAATAAATAGCTACTTAGTTGTTTGAATGACTAAAAACAAAATAAAAACTAGTGCCTATGCCAAATCTTGGGATTAGGTGTCAAAGCGGACCCCGCGCTCCTTTAGGGTCACAACCGGGAATAACGCTAAAAGGATGATGAGTTGTTTGAATGAATAGTTAGAGGAAGCAAGACAACATGGTATATGTCTAGTGCAAAAATATAATTACGAATTCGGATTTCAAACTATAGAGAGCTATTTTTCTTGAAGTACTTAATTTAAATTTGCTATAATTAAATTTATTTCTGTACATTATTCATAAAGCGAATTATACCGTAATCAATGTTGTAGGTGACAAGAGAATTTTATTGACCATCGATGTCGGTTTCTATCAGTGATCAGTATGTTTATTGCTTGCATAGGTAAATGCAAGATGGTACATTATATATGTTCAGCTATGAAACCCTACAGGCACTACAATATTAACTAAAACTAAAATTTATTAATTAACAACGGCTTAAGGCGCTTAAGTATCTCTTAATTCTTAAACATATACAAAGTAGTGAGCATGCAAAATATATTATATAAAGTATTACAAATGTTTATTAAGCTATAGCTAAATACTATTTATTATTAATTAACTTTAAAAAAAATCTTGCCAAATAATAAACTTGCGATGTTCTAGTTCCATCATCTGATAGCTTATATTTGTCGTATCAGAATAAAAAGGAAAGCTCCGCCGGAGCCGCCTTTGTCTGACTGTTTATCCGTCAATTTTCAGAGAAGCCGACGGTTTCGAACTATTTTCTAGAGGTTCGTAGTTTCTTTCGGTTACAACTTATTTTATGTATTGTATAAAAATACTTTACGTAATAACACGCTGTACACTAAATCCACTTAATAATATTTCATGCCCCCGGTGGTGGTTAGGTTTGTTTTATAAAAATCCTCAAAAGTTTAGGTACTGTTACTGAAAAACTTGTTTTCGATGAAATGTAAATTCTGCGAAACATACATTCGGTGAAACCTTCGTCGGTAAAACAAAGGTTAACGATTAAATAAATTTGGTTTCGTTTAAACAATAAAAATGTGTTAATAGAATTTAACCGACAAACGTTTCATTGAATGTATGTCTCGCAGAATTAACATTTCATCGAAGTTGATGAATATACCGTTTAAATACTATAGTGACATTTTAATTAATTGTTCAAACGAAAACAAATACATATGTGCCTATGTAATATGACACATTCGTTGTATGATGAGGTTTACCTAAATTAGCATTACATTAAATACCCATGCGGACGTCAAAGTAGGTAATTTTAACCATAATAACTTATCCGTAATGTAAGAAAGCATTTTTGTTTGGATTAAGTTTTAAGTCATCAAAATTTGGCACCACACGATAACTAAAATGTCTCCGCCTTTTGGCAGTAGATACAAAGCTAACTCTCCGCAGCGCCGTACCTTTCCGAATCCGTCAGCAGAAGTACGAGTAGTTGGGTTCAATTTATGTATCTTTAGGGTTGCGTACTTGAGATAAAAACACAGAACATCCGTCGAGGCATGGTCGCCGGCCGGGCTGTTAAACTCGTTTTCCTCACTTACTGTTACAATAGGTATTAGGTGGAAATGTATGATAAGTGCTTAAGATTATTACCTACACCTTCCTATTACCTGCCCCGGTGCCCTAGGTGAGGGACCAGCGCGGCGATGATAAAGATATCAAAGAGCATCAAGTAGCAGTAGCATCGCATGCCAGCTTGCTTGGAGCTTTGTCTGCCAACAAACCGCAATATGGTTTGACAGATTTGTATCTAGCTATAAAAAAGCCATTAAAAAAGAGAATGCACATAACACTTCAAACTCGCGCTTTGTACTGTAACGAATTATGAGGGTATCTACTAATTGGGTTTTTTGTGTTCCAAGATATTAAATAAATTAACTCGCTACAACTTACCCATAATTGCTCGGATTTCAATCGGACCAAGTTGTCGAATCTTTGTATCAAGGGTCCTCTTGAGGCTGTCTTGGGTGCTATCGGGTGAGTAGTTAAAATGTTATATTTCAAGTTATGCTTACTGCACTCGCAAAGTGCCTCTACGGTCAGAGCATAGTAAAAGAGGCCCGATTTTAGGACTTGGAAATTTTTTTTTTCTTATTTTTGCTACTCTTTTGTTTGGAATTTTAAAGAATACATTAAAATAAGCATATTTTATTGAATGCATCTTTTATTGAATACAACTTTTTGATTAACTTGCCCGTTTAAGAACTAGAGTGGTCCAAAGTTGCGAGTTCGGCCATAATAGGATTACCTACTACGGAGCCAGGTACAGAAAATTTACGGTGAAAAAAATTAACCAGTAGAACATGCTAAAATAAGCATATTTTATTGAATATAGTTTTTTAATTAATTTGACCGTTTACGAACTAGAGCGTCCATAAGTCTGTGGTCTTAATCCACTTAACCAAAATTGCGATCTCCGAGGGTAAATACACGAATTATAATAGAAAATACCGAAATCACTACACGCGTGCCTATAAAGTTTGAGGGTTGCCCTCAATTTCCTTAGGATCCTAAATTGGTGACAAATAGACCACCTCGGGAACCTGGGGGGCTCTTTCGAATAACAAAAGAATTTTGGAAATCGGTCCACAACTGATGGAGAAATCGGCGAAAATACATTAAAAAATATATATTCATACAGTGGAACATATAACCTCCTCCTTTTTTGAAGTCGGTTAAAAATAAATAAATATGACGTTAGACCCGTGTAAAACAGTAATTTAAATAGAGTATTCTTTTTTTATCATTCACCTATATTATGTCGGGTTGATGAAAGTTAGGCCCGTTGCACACGACAGGTTTTTGCGTCCGGTTCTCGGATCGGTTTCCGAATCATGGTATGGTAAGTACTCAAAGGCAACAATAATCGAGCAGTACTTGTCTGAATGCCTTGTGAATGGCTTAATAACGTAGGTTAAATAAACCTTGTAATTAGAAAACGATGCAAAAGATGTTCAAAACAGTTGTAGTTGTTATTGCGATTAGACATACAATTCCTACAGTTATCATTCATAGACGCAACAAACGCCCGAGTGAAAAACGTCCACAAACGCATTACGATTAACGAGTGTTCGACGCTGTACTAGTTATATGTCATGGGCACTTTATGTCAAAGTGACATGGCTTAAATTCGAATGAAGAAAAATCCTCTTAGTTCGAATTTAACCCGTATTGCTTTGATATAGAGTGCCCATGCCATATACTAGTACAGCGTCGAGCACTTGGACGTTTACCTTAGTTGACTGATACGTTTACTTTTAAATTTCATTTATTATTCAAAGATAGTAAGTATAAGAATTTGTAAATGGAACCCTCTGTGCGTATGCTTAACTAGTACCTGGCAGTTTTTTTTGTATACGAGTTGTAGGTGACCTTTTCCGAGGGGTATAATGCGGCGGACCTGAATGCCGCGGAGGTGTATTGAACGACTGCCTGCGCATAAAACTTCTTAACCAAATTTCACTTGTGCTTCGGCTAGGGAACAACCTTTTTTTACTTTTGTTAGTAAATGTAAAACTCGCGAGAAATACAATTTTACTAGGTATGTAGGTGTGTGCACCGGGACTCGTAGGACAATTTTTACAAAAGTTATAAACTCCCGGTTTACTACCTCGGAGCTCAGTTTTGCATGTCAGCTCAAGCGCCTCCTGGTCCAAAAGGCGTATTATTCAGTAGCGGAATTTTTACAGGGATAAATCTGAATACTTCGCCTTACGTATTGGAGCATATTATACATATAATGTAATACAAAATGATTAATTGTTAACTCCTGAATGAATATTAATGGAACATAATCTAATAATTTTAATGTGAATTTATACCTATATCTAGTATAGATATTATATTTGACATATGTATTTTATGACGATGTATGATCAATGCAAATAAATGATATGATATGATATGATAAGCATAAACGTCCATCAAACGTTGGAAATGAAACGTTGGAACGTTGTTGTCATTATGACAAATAAGTTTGTGAGATTTTAGGTGACAAAGGTTTATAAGTTTTATGATTAAAGGGGATACAACTTATAATTGTGAAAATTCATAATATAGTTGTGTACCTTTTGTGTATTTGAGATAAAGAAAAAACTTAAGTAATATACGTATACGTAACCACGCGAGGTTCATGAAATTGCGTTTGTTATTTTATCCATGACTTTATTTTGACGCTTTATCATGCCGCCAGCCTATAGTTTTTTATTATTCAGAATAAGTACTTTCATATTCACCGTGTCTCTGTTATTGCACATTTATATGAAAAATACATGCATTGTCACATATTTTATAGCTCAGCGTATCTCTAGTGTAGGCGGATACGGTTTCATGAAAATAAATAATATTATATTCTCAACCAATTCTAAACTGTTTTTTTTTTTAAGAATTTGCCTTCAGCTCGGGCGTCAAATATCTGCGATCTGAGACATTCTTTGTTTTACCGCCGTAGGTACTATTCAATCACCTAAGGTCACCTGCACATTAAAACTAACTGCTATTCCTTGTTTGTGTTAAGTAATTATCAGATTGGCGTTTTCATATTTTATTATGACTGCTTTTTTTTTTTTTTTTTAATTTATTTATATATATAATTATTTTACAATACATGGCCAGACAGCGGACAAAACCCAGCAGGGTTTAACTGCCACTGCATTCACTCAATTAATATTTAGTTTATACATAGGATAACAAGCTTATAAAAATAAAGCGCACACGGCGATTGCCTACACAAAATGCGACATTATGACGTGATATGCTGTGAATCACTTGGGAGCACGCTGGAGACGTGCATACCGTTTCTTATCCTATTGCCGCGGCTTAGGGTCCAAAAACTGCATACACGTCTACGGCGGCAACAGTAATTTAGATTAGCTATTTCATTAATTATTACTATCAGGTTTGGGATATACAAGCAGATTTCATTATACGTTTACAATGTTGCGGTTTATCACATATATTTGTGAGTACATCAGATGGTAAGTCATTCAGGATACTAGGTAACAAATATTCCCATCTTCGTTTACCATAGACATTGGTACATTTTGGTAACACATATAGTGGTAGGTATACTAATTTTCTGAGTCGTAGTGGTCTAGTAGTTTTAGTTAATTTCTCTAAATTATCGAGTTCTTCAGCAATAATTAAAATTTTGAATCTATTGTATATACTAATGACATTGCAGTATCTCAATATTTCCTTATCTTGTTGGCTAAACTTTTTTGTAACTGACTTTGGTACTAATGCTTTCAATAGGCTTAACTGTAATTTGTAAATTTTATCAATATATGTGTGATAAGTTCTGCCGTAGCTAGTTAGTCCATAGTCAATAACAGACTGTGCTAGGGATAAATATAGCATTCTAAGAGTACTGTATGGAACTTTAAATTTTAACAATGATAGTTTTGAGAGTATGGACCTTAATTTGTTGCAGACATAAGTTATATGAGGTCCCCAATTAAATTTAGAGTCTATGATCAGGCCGAGGTAAGTATGTTCCGTGGCTAGTTCTAAGGGTTCACAATTGCATACAGTTTTTGTATTTTTATTATTATCATGCAAACATTGGTGACAATGCGCTAGAATGTTAGGGTTAGGGGTCTTCGTTAGGTGAGTAGAATGGATATGCATAAGTTTAGTTTTGGAGTAATTTATAACAAGGCCTACGTCATGGGCCCATTTACATAAAGAGTCGAAGTTTGATTGCATTAGGGTTGAAGCCTTTTGCACATCCTTGTCCGCCGCCAGGAGGCAGGTGTCATCTGCAAATTGATACACTGAGCCGCTGTCAAATATGTTACACATATCGTTTACGTACAATAAGTACTCGGTTGGACCGATTATAGAACCTTGGGCCGTGCCTTCCTCGGTTGGGAGCATGTCACTGAATGTATTATTTACTTTAACTGTTGTAAAACGATTTAGATGATAGTGTTTAAAAAGATCAAGGTTGGGGCCCCGTATACCACTTTGCAGGAGTTTAGAAAACAGTATGTCATATCTTAGAGTATCAAAAGCCTTACTGAAATCAATAAAAATAGCAAGTACGTGTTTTTAATCATTTAGGTATTGGTTGACTTCGTTAGTGAATTTACTCAGTAGCTGGGAGGTGTTTTTTTCTCTTTGAAAACCGTACTGCTTGTTATGAATTACATTGTTTTTAGTAAGGTATTTATTAATTTCAAGACCGAGGTATTTTTCTATTATTTGATCAATACATGGTAAAATTGTAATGGGCCTGTAATTGTTGACATCATTGTAAGAGCCTTTTTTAACTTTTTGCTGTAAGCTCGTATCTTAGACAAGAGACTTGAAGTTTAAATACATACCTATATTTACCCTACTAGTTTCTATCCGCGGTTCTACTCGTATCGATATGTTTATAAAGAATATTCGGACGATACTTAACCCTTTCACTGTCAGCAACCCACTAGGCAAGTTCTATATCCTTAGGCAGTTAGTTCTTGGTTAAATTCTGAAAAGGCACGATATCGGCTACGTACGGTAGCGCTACGAAAACGTCAGCAATGAATGATGCTATATAAAACTTTGCCTTGTTTTACTGTTTGCTATTTATGATATGCCACAACACGGAATTGTGGAAACTATTGAATGTTTAGAATTCATAGAGCCGCCTGCGTATCCACTATCCACGCTATACGTCTGACGGATAGACAATGCATGTCAGGCTAGCTTTGATGTATATGGGTACTCTCAAGAAGATGGTGTATGTTTTGTTACTTCGTAAACACAGCTTAAAAACGCATTTTGTAGACAATATGTAGCTTCTTGGCCAGTATTTTGGACAGAGACATGAAAGCGGGAATATGTCTCCTTATACCGACTCTAGTTTCAAGTATAGCTAGGGCCCCAGAGTTAGAGCCATAAAAACAACTTCTTCTCTTCTTAGTTCTTCATTGTAAAACCATGGACTTTTGTTGAGAACTTTGAGAAACACAAACTGAGAAACACAAACTGGTTGACAAACAGTGAGTACTATTCATCTTTCTACACCTGTAGTGTTGTATCAAATTTGGGTTTTCTTCTTTTCTACCTTGTATTTACTAGTATCACCTTTCAACGTTTCTATCAATGTGCCTCAATAAATATTAAACACAAAAAATAAAATTGTAACATTTTACTCACTCCATATTATTGATTATCATATTTTTTCTAATTTTATCAATAAAATATCCCATTCCTTATTCAATCAAGTAAATTTCCGTCCGAACCTCTAGCCCTATACCTACGGGGCCTTGAATCACCCCGTTATCGCTCAATACGGGCATGTTTTGGCAAGAGTCAGTGGTTAGGCATAATTTCACTTACTTGAAACTTTTGAAGTATTACAGCTATACAGTTGAAATTTCACACACACAATAAGTATAATGTGTTTAATCAATAAATAATCACTTCGAGTAATAATATTCACAATTTTTTCTGCTATCAAGCAATATATCAGTCACTAAGAAATTGAAGATTTTTAAGTTACTACTCGCGGATTTCACATGTTTAAGTTTAAGAACATTCGTTTATAGTATATTTAACACAAATAAACACTTCAATAACGATAATTATAAAAATAATGCATCAATATCACTAAAAATAACACACCAAACACTCCCACGCCGTACTCTTACAAAAACACTATTGTCCGCCATATTGAGCTCAATTATTTGCATGTCCGCAGTACGGGTGTCAACCCCAGTTGACACCAAATAAGTGTTCCGTTGGACCAATTTTGGTACGGAACACTAAAAAGCGGTCATTTTTTAAAATATGTTTATTTTAGAGCCATCTACCGAAACATTATGATATTATTTTCGTTGTATCTGTACTAATCCCAATGCATAATGTGACCGCTATTAACAAGACACGAGGGCTCGTTTTGATTTAAACAAATGATGAACATGACCATTACTTTGATCTACTATAGTTGACACCCGTACTGCAGCGGTGTTGCAGTACTGGCAACTCTGGTTGACACCCGTAGGTAAAGGTAATGCATGTAGCTCGTGGGGTTTCGTTTGGTCGTTGGTGAAACTCTGGCAGCCTATTGTTTGCATTGGCACCTTTGTATGAATGAATGAACCTTCAATTATGTTTTGTTTAATTTTAAAGTCCATTGAATCGATGTGCCCCTTGTATTAATGATCCCCCTTTCCCCCTTTGTACTATGAAGTAAAGTTGACAAAAATATAAAGTTAGAGACAATAGAAATAAAATAAAAATATGTACACTAAAGCTCAAAGATTCAAAGATTTATTTGTCCAACATAGGTAAAGTACAAGGTGTTACATCATTACATTAGCTTTCATATCACTGTGTGGTGCCTGTCGGCATACAAATGTATTGGTCGAGACATTAGAATTTATTTAATATGTCAACAGATATTAGTTTTTTATACATCTCATGAAAAGTGCTTAATTAAATTGAATAGGTCAAGAGGTATAAGAATAAAATTATGTAAAGAGTGTAGGGTATACATGTCAATATTTATCAAATACATCAGTCAAAAATTCTGTTACCGTATAATATGCTTGTTCCGTAAGAAATAACTTTAAACGTCTGTTAAAAGCTAAAACAATTATTATTTAGTACTAATCTAATACATAGATCCCCGGAACGGCAGGTACCTGGCGCAAATGTGCCCAAAATGCTGGCCGCGTAACCCCGCTGCACCGCCAACGATATGTGCTGCACCAGATACGAGCCGGACCGGACCTGGGATCTCGACCTCTCTCCCGCAATCGTTGTCCTAATTGTTTAATGAATGTTTTTGCCTCGGAGCACCAGGGCCACTCGTATCCACAGCAACCGGGACGAAGTCATACCCTGGTTCCAAATTTGAGTATTTTTAATGCTTAAGTTTTGCTGCGCATTCGGGGGCTGCTCCAGCCTTGCGTACCGTGTGGTTGAGGTGTGATTTTCAAGTTGAAGTTTTATTGCAATTTGTCCCTTGGCTATCGATCTGATTATGCCTATGGAATAGTTCTGAAATAACGGGAAACGTCAGTCTTCTAGAGATAGCGTCAATTGCAGCGACGAGCCGGAATTAAATTTAACATGTTTAGAAAAAGAGGGTTCAGAGTAAGCCTCGGCTGAAGCGAGCTCCGTGACAGCCGTCAATCCGGGACTGTCGGCTGACGTCGGACATCTGTTACGTTTCTTGTTACTGCGACCCGCGTCTTTGGAGAAATTACTTCTTACAGAGACGTCGCTGCCAGCCACTGACACATACCCTCGTTTCTAATCATTTTCTGCGCTAAATGTGACCCATTTCTTCCATGTAACTACTTATATCGGAATCAGAAACCTTAACTATCTGGTTATGATCACTTCAAGTTATTAAGATGATACAAAACTTTCGAGCAGTTTCATCTTCGACAAGTCAGTGCTTCCAGAAGAAAAACCGAAATGATAAATATCTCTGCAAAGTAAGCACAATTGCCGCAATTAAAATTTATTGCTTACTGTTTGAACAAATGGGGCTCCTGAAAAAAATATGAAGTCGGAAACATTCACGGAGCGTCGTCAGTTGAGAAATATAGCTCATTAAGGAATGTTTAGTCGAGCTAATTTAACCAGAGGCCTAGGGTACCCCAGGGGAAATCACGAATGCTGTGCGTACTTGCTAAACTTTTGGACTTTGTTTTAGTTATTAATATGTTAACTTTACATAAGCTATATGAGCCAGAGATGAAACGAGATTAGGATGTTCTTCATAATGGTATATTTATTTTAACCACTGTAGTAATGGTATGCAAGGGTGGGTCTATAAAGGTAAATCGCTTAGGTATTTGAACGAATGAGCCCGGTATTTCCCGGTAATTGGAGCTGTCGCGTGGACAAATGCCCTGTCCAACCTGTGCCAGATAGTCACTCTAACTGCCGCTATTAGCCCGGAGATAATCTTAAATTACTACCGGGCCAGATAATTGTGGGCCTGCACAATATTTGTATTGTTACATTTAACTCAAATAATTATTTAGTTTCGTACATTATTGGGATCGTCATACTTTTGAATTAAATGGTAACTTTTGGTTGACATTAAATATACATTCGTAAGTTTGCATAGAAAAGCTATCGAAAAATAAAAAGCGGCCAAGTGCGAGTCGGACTCGCACATGAAGGGTTCCGTGAAATAAATTGCGGTTTACGATTTATGACGTATTAAAAAAAACTACTTACTAGATCTCGTTCAAACCAATATTCGGTGGAAGTTTGCATGGTAATGTACATCATATATTTTTTTTAGTTTTATCATTCTCTTATTTTAGAAGTTACAGGGGGGGGGGGGACACATTTTACCACTTTGGAAGTGTCTCTCGCGCAAACTATTCAGTTTAGAAAAAAATGATATTAGAAACCTCAATATAATTTTTGAATTATTATACTAAGTATATTTTTTATTAGATAACTACATTAACGCATTACAGGATTTAGAGGTAACTGAAAGTATTAAAAAAAATTTTGAGTTTCAGTTCTGAGTGTTTTTTTTTCGATTTTTGTGTGAAAATCTTAATGCGGTTCACAGAATACATCTACTTACCAAGTTTCAACAGCTCTTATATTTTAGGAAACAGCTCTTATATTTTAGCTTATAGCTCTTATAGTTTAGGAAAAAAGTGGCTGTGACATACGGACGGACAGACAGACGGACGGACATGACGAATCTATAAGGGTTTCGTTTTTTGCCATTTGGCTACGGAACCCTAAAAATGGTGACGTTGATAATTGATAAAACTTATCATTAATATTAGTTTAATAACAACTTCTGCTGTAAATCTTCGAAGAAAACACATTATCTCCACTTATAATAAATCTCTAAATTAAAAAAAGAATCATCCAGTTTGAAACTAAGCTTTGCGCGGTTCGAATGTTCTCAGCATCCCATGAACGGAAAAATATGAAACATTTTATATAGGTACATTATTATTCTAGCTGCAACTTAGGATAGTTTTTATCCGACTGCGACAGTTAATTAATTTTCCGAAATATACGACTTCATTTAATTTTTAATTTATTTTTATTGAAATCAAACGCTGCTCCAACTGTCATCTATAAGAACCGTCAAATTTTCGTCAAAATGGCGGAATTGCTTTGCCTTTCACTTATTAATAATTTAAATCCCGTCTACGATAGACCTTTATGAGACAAACTAGTTTTTTGCCTGCGGCGCGGCGCGCGAGCGCGCCGCGGTACCTATTTGTACTTTTGACTTGTTTATTCAAAATCTGCCTGTATTTTTTGGTTTTTGTATATCCAAGGAAAAGGAAAGTGAAATTCCGCTATGGGAAGGGAAAAGCGGAGGGTATTTTTTGTCAGAGAGATCGCGCACTCAGTCTTGCTTGTGACGGGAAGGTGCGGGGGGTGTGTGTCCGCGTGGGCTCGCCCTTCGGGCCTTCGGCCCTCGGGCTCGCGTAGAGAGCGAGCTCTACAGGGCCGCTTCGGGCCTTCGGCCCTACGCGGAGCTCGGCCTTCGGCCTTCGCGTACCTGGAAGCTCACCTTCGGGCCTTCGGCCCTCAGGTTCGCTTAAAGACACTTGGGGGGCGTAGGGTTTCCGCAAGCGCGCTCTGAAGGGACGCTTCGGGCCTTCGGCCCTACGCGGAGCTCGGCCTTCGGCCTTCGCCTACCACGAAGCTCACCTTCGGGCCTTCGGCCCTCAGGTTCGCTTTTAAGACGCTCGGGGGTTAGTGAGTGGTAGCACAACCTTAAACTCCCGCAGCTCGGCCTACGGCCTCGCAGGACGCTTCGGGCCTTCGGCCCTACGCGGAGCTCGGCCTTTGGCCTTCGCGGCGCTCGGCCTTCGGCCTTCGCCTACCGGGAAGCTCACCTTCGGGCCTTCGGCCCTCAGGTTCGCTTTTAAGACACTCGGGGGTAGTAAGTGTCCGCGTAGGCTCGCCCTTCGGGCCTCCGGCCCTCGGGCTCGCGTAGTAAGCGCACTCTGAAGGGACGCTTCGGGCCTTCGGCCCTACGCGGAGCTCGGCCTTCGGCCTTCGCCTACCACGAAGCTCACCTTCGGGCCTTCGGCCCTCAGGTTCGCTTTTAAGACACTCGGGGGTTAGTGATTGGTAGCACAACCTTAAACTCCCGCAGCTCGGCCTACGGCCTCGAAGGACGCTTCGGGCCTTCGGCCCTACGCGGAGCTCGGCCTTTGGCCTTCGCGGCGCTCGGCCTTCGGCCTTCGCCTACCGGGAAGCTCACCTTCGGGCCTTCGGCCCTCAGGTTCGCTTTTAAGACACTCGGGGGTTAGTGATTGGTAGCACAACCTTAAACTCCCGCAGCTCGGCCTACGGCCTCGCAGGACGCTTCGGGCCTTCGGCCCTACGCGGAGCTCGGCCTTTGGCCTTCGCGGCGCTCGGCCTTCGGCCTTCGCCTACCGGGAAGCTCACCTTCGGGCCTTCGGCCCTCAGGTTCGCTTTTAAGACACTCGGGGGTTAGTGATTGGTAGCACAACCTTAAACTCCCGCAGCTCGGCCTACGGCCTCGCGGGACGCTTCGGGCCTTCGGCCCTACGCGGAGCTCGGCCTTTGGCCTTCGCGGCGCTCGGCCTTCGGCCTTCGCCTACCGGGAAGCTCACCTTCGGGCCTTCGGCCCTCAGGTTCGCTTTTAAGACACTCGGGGGTAGTAAGTGTCCGCGTTGGCTCGCCCTTCGGGCCTCCGGCCCTCGGGCTCGCGTAGTAAGCGCGCTCTGAAGGGACGCTTCGGGCCTTCAGCCCTACGCGGAGCTCGGCCTTCGGCCTTCGCCTGCCACGAAGCTCACCTTCGGGCCTTCGGCCCTCAGGTTCGCTTTTAACACACTCGGGGGTTATTGAGTGGTAGCACAACCTTAAACTCCCGCAGCTCGGCCTACGGCCTCGCACGCTTCGGGCCTTCGGCCCTACGCGGAGCTCGGCCTTTGGCCTTCGCGTCGCTCGGCCTTCGGCCTTCGCCTACCCTGAAGCTCACCTTCGGGCCTTCGGCCCTCAGGTTCGCTTGTAAGACACTCGGGGGCATAGTAGCATAGTCCTATACTCCCGCAGCTCGGCCTACGGCCTTCGCGTACCTCGAAGCTCACCTTCGGGCCTTCGGCCCTCAGGTTCGCTTGAAAGACACTTGGGCGCTGTAAATAGTAGCAAAACCTTAAGCTCCCGCAGCTCGGCCTACGGCCTCGCAAATTTGTTTTGCCCATGCCGTCCGCCATTTTGGATTTTTTCCATTTTTTTTTTCTTTTTACAACTCTTGGGCCCCTCAAGTCCTTGCATGCCAAATCTCGGTGCGCTGCGACCAATTTGAAATTTCAAAAAAAAAAAGTTTTTTTTTTCGGCCAAAAAAAAATGCGGTTGTACTCCCTTTGGGAACCTTTATGACATTTGGTCGAAACCGCTATTCAAAAGTCGAGCGGTTTGGCCGGAAAAAAAAATCGAAAAAATTCCCCATACAAAATTTTTTTTAGAGCTAAAAAAAAAAAAAAAATATTTTCAGAATCTAGAGCCATATAGAATTCCGCTAGCTAAATTTCAGCGCTCTAGGAGCATTTTGAAAAAAAATTAAAAAAAAACTTCGTTTTTTTTTAATTTTTTTTCCGCCAGCAAAAACTGCACGCAGTTCTTTATGACATTTGGTCAAGCACCCCTAACCTAGCTGTAACCGTTGAGCCAGGCTGTATAGCAACTTTTTTCCAGGAGCCAAATCTTCAAATGTCAGATTTTTCTGGGGGTCACATTGATGACAGTAACACTTTTTCCATACAAGTCAAAGCTCCAGTTACACTCCTTCATGGAGAACAACCATATGAATGAGAAATGAGTCGTGCTGGAGCTTTATAGTATATTAAAACTAGTTTTTTGCCTGCGGCGCGGCGCGCGAGCGCGCCGCGGTACCTATTTGTACTTTTGACTTGTTTATTCAAAATCTGCCTGTATTTTTTGGTTTTTGTATATCCAAGGAAAAGGAAAGTGAAATTCCGCTATGGGAAGGGAAAAGCGGAGGGTATTTTTTGTCAGAGAGATCGCGCACTCAGTCTTGCTTGTGACGGGAAGGTGCGGGGGGTGTGTGTCCGCGTGGGCTCGCCCTTCGGGCCTTCGGCCCTCGGGCTCGCGTAGAGAGCGAGCTCTACAGGGCCGCTTCGGGCCTTCGGCCCTACGCGGAGCTCGGCCTTCGGCCTTCGCGTACCTGGAAGCTCACCTTCGGGCCTTCGGCCCTCAGGTTCGCTTAAAGACACTTGGGGGGCGTAGGGTTTCCGCAAGCGCGCTCTGAAGGGACGCTTCGGGCCTTCGGCCCTACGCGGAGCTCGGCCTTCGGCCTTCGCCTACCACGAAGCTCACCTTCGGGCCTTCGGCCCTCAGGTTCGCTTTTAAGACGCTCGGGGGTTAGTGAGTGGTAGCACAACCTTAAACTCCCGCAGCTCGGCCTACGGCCTCGCAGGACGCTTCGGGCCTTCGGCCCTACGCGGAGCTCGGCCTTTGGCCTTCGCGGCGCTCGGCCTTCGGCCTTCGCCTACCGGGAAGCTCACCTTCGGGCCTTCGGCCCTCAGGTTCGCTTTTAAGACACTCGGGGGTAGTAAGTGTCCGCGTAGGCTCGCCCTTCGGGCCTCCGGCCCTCGGGCTCGCGTAGTAAGCGCACTCTGAAGGGACGCTTCGGGCCTTCGGCCCTACGCGGAGCTCGGCCTTCGGCCTTCGCCTACCACGAAGCTCACCTTCGGGCCTTCGGCCCTCAGGTTCGCTTTTAAGACACTCGGGGGTTAGTGATTGGTAGCACAACCTTAAACTCCCGCAGCTCGGCCTACGGCCTCGAAGGACGCTTCGGGCCTTCGGCCCTACGCGGAGCTCGGCCTTTGGCCTTCGCGGCGCTCGGCCTTCGGCCTTCGCCTACCGGGAAGCTCACCTTCGGGCCTTCGGCCCTCAGGTTCGCTTTTAAGACACTCGGGGGTTAGTGATTGGTAGCACAACCTTAAACTCCCGCAGCTCGGCCTACGGCCTCGCAGGACGCTTCGGGCCTTCGGCCCTACGCGGAGCTCGGCCTTTGGCCTTCGCGGCGCTCGGCCTTCGGCCTTCGCCTACCGGGAAGCTCACCTTCGGGCCTTCGGCCCTCAGGTTCGCTTTTAAGACACTCGGGGGTTAGTGATTGGTAGCACAACCTTAAACTCCCGCAGCTCGGCCTACGGCCTCGCGGGACGCTTCGGGCCTTCGGCCCTACGCGGAGCTCGGCCTTTGGCCTTCGCGGCGCTCGGCCTTCGGCCTTCGCCTACCGGGAAGCTCACCTTCGGGCCTTCGGCCCTCAGGTTCGCTTTTAAGACACTCGGGGGTAGTAAGTGTCCGCGTTGGCTCGCCCTTCGGGCCTCCGGCCCTCGGGCTCGCGTAGTAAGCGCGCTCTGAAGGGACGCTTCGGGCCTTCAGCCCTACGCGGAGCTCGGCCTTCGGCCTTCGCCTGCCACGAAGCTCACCTTCGGGCCTTCGGCCCTCAGGTTCGCTTTTAACACACTCGGGGGTTATTGAGTGGTAGCACAACCTTAAACTCCCGCAGCTCGGCCTACGGCCTCGCACGCTTCGGGCCTTCGGCCCTACGCGGAGCTCGGCCTTTGGCCTTCGCGTCGCTCGGCCTTCGGCCTTCGCCTACCCTGAAGCTCACCTTCGGGCCTTCGGCCCTCAGGTTCGCTTGTAAGACACTCGGGGGCATAGTAGCATAGTCCTATACTCCCGCAGCTCGGCCTACGGCCTCGCTGGACGCTTCGGGCCTTCGGCCCTACGCGGAGCTCGGCCTTCGGCCTTCGCGTACCTCGAAGCTCACCTTCGGGCCTTCGGCCCTCAGGTTCGCTTGAAAGACACTTGGGCGCTGTAAATAGTAGCAAAACCTTAAGCTCCCGCAGCTCGGCCTACGGCCTCGCAAATTTGTTTTGCCCATGCCGTCCGCCATTTTGGATTTTTTCCATTTTTTTTTTCTTTTTACAACTCTTGGGCCCCTCAAGTCCTTGCATGCCAAATCTCGGCGCGCTGCGACCAATTTGAAATTTCAAAAAAAAAAAGTTTTTTTTTTCGGCCAAAAAAAAATGCGGTTGTACTCCCTTTGGGAACCTTTATGACATTTGGTCGAAACCGCTATTCAAAAGTCGAGCGGTTTGGCCGGAAAAAAAAATCGAAAAAATTCCCCATACAAAATTTTTTTTAGAGCTAAAAAAAAAAAAAAAATATTTTCAGAATCTAGAGCCATATAGAATTCCGCTAGCTAAATTTCAGCGCTCTAGGAGCATTTTGAAAAAAAATTAAAAAAAAACTTCGTTTTTTTTTAATTTTTTTTCCGCCAGCAAAAACTGCACGCAGTTCTTTATGACATTTGGTCAAGCACCCCTAACCTAGCTGTAACCGTTGAGCCAGGCTGTATAGCAACTTTTTTCCAGGAGCCAAATCTTCAAATGTCAGATTTTTCTGGGGGTCACATTGATGACAGTAACACTTTTTCCATACAAGTCAAAGCTCCAGTTACACTCCTTCATGGAGAACAACCATATGAATGAGAAATGAGTCGTGCTGGAGCTTTATAGTATATTAATTAATGCTAAAATATAAACCATAAAAAAATATTCAATTCTGATATGAGAACTTATATGCGCAAATGTCGTTTTATGTCGTAATTTCAATAAATGAAATCAACAAATTTGAACAATATAATTAACACGAATTTGTTTTTTTTGAATGACAATGGCACGCGCTCGGCGCATTCAGCCAAAGTACCTGTGGCGCTACCACGAAAACCGATACTCAATGTTCATATATTTGCATCCCTGTCACTCGAGTATGGTTAGTGCGATAGAGATAGAGATACCCGAATATTTTCGAATTCCGAAGTTCGTGGTTATAGCTCAGGAATCGAAAATATGGTAAATAATCATAATGTATTTTCTCGAAAAAGAATTTAAAATAAATATAGTCAAATGGAGAAAAAAACAAAGCAAGAGGTTATATAGGTAATGATTAAGTTATAAGAGTCCAAAGTTTTAAGAGGGGGTATGTTCTGTCCCTTTTCCGCAAAACGCACCTTCATATGAAACGATTGTTTTTTACTATGACGCTCGAGTATATTGACGTCACAGTCCCTCATCGTTTTCTCACTCTAACAAGCGACATTAAAACGGATGTAGCTTCATAATTTTTTGAGATATTTGAATGGGAGTTTCATTATCTTCTATCTATTTATACATAATAAATGCCTATGTCCTGACTGACTTATTCACTCAATCACTAACTCACTCACTCATCAACGCACAGCCGAAACTACTAATCTTAGAGAGTTAATTTTTGCACAGTATGTTGCTTTTATAACGTGGGCTAGGGATAAAAAGGGATTTTTGAAAATTCTACCCCTAAGGGGGTAAAATGGGGGTGCAAAGTTTGTATGGGAGAACCTTTTTTTTTGAGCTATAGACTTAAACTTTGTAGAAAAATTAGTTATTAGAATACAAATGAAACACTTTCAGCGTTATGGAAAATTCCACCCCTACGGGGGTAAAATAGGGGTGCAAGGTTTGTATGGGGGAAACATTTTTTTTAAAATAGAGACTTAAAACTTTGTAGAAAGATCAGTCATTAGAATACAAATAAAGAACTTTCAGGGTTTTAGAAAATTCTACCCCTAAAGGGGTAAAATAGAGTGCAAAGTTTGTATGGGAAAAAACTACTTTTTTTTAAATAGAGACTTAAAACTTTGTAGAGAAATTATTCATTAGAATACAAATAAAGTACCTAGATTCAGTGTTTTAAAAAAATCTACCCCTAAGGGGGTAAAATAGGGGTGCAAATTTTGTATGGGGGAAACAATATTTTTTTTAAATAGAGACTTAAAACTTTGTAGAAAGATTAGTCATCAGAATACAAATTAAGTACTTTCAGCGTTTTAGAAAATTCTACCCCTAAAAATAGGGGGCTAAAATAGGGGTGCAAAGTTTGTATGTGGGAAACTATTTTTTTTAGCTAGAGTCCTAAAACTTTGTAGAAAGATTATTTAAATACAAAGAAAGTACTTTCAGCGTTTTGGAAAATTTCACCCCTAAGGGGGTAAAATAGCGTGCAAAGTTTGTATGGGAAAAACATATTTTTTTTTAATAGAGACTTAAAATTTTGACGAAAAATTACTTATTAGAACATGAAAAATACTACATTCGGCGTTTTACAAAAATCATTCCCTAAGGGGGTTAAAAAAGGGTGCAAGGTTTGTATGGGGAACACTTTTTCTGAGCTAGACACTTAAAACTTTGTAAAAAGATTACTTATAAAAATACAAAAAAAAAGACTTTCAGCGTTTTGAATTTGAAAATCTATCCCTAAGGGGGATAAAAAGGGGTGCAAAGTTTTTATCAGGGAAAGTTTATGTTTTTGAGTTAGAGACTTGAAACTTTGTAGAAAGATTACTTATTAAAATACAAAAAAGAACACAAATCGTTTTAGAAAATTCCACCCCTAATAGGGTCAAAAAGGAGAGCAAGCTTTGCATGGGCAACACTTTTTTTTGAGTTAGACTTAAAACTTTGCAAAAAGATTACTTATTAGAATACTAAAAAAGAACTTTCAGCGTTTTAGAAAACTCCATCCCTAAGGGGATCCTTAAGATCCTTAAGAAGGGTAGCCAGTGTTGTGTGGGAAAAACTTTTTTTTTTACTAGACTTACAACTATTCAAAATGTTACTTATTAAAATTAATAATAAAGTACTTTCAGAGTTTTAGAAAATTCCACCCCTAAGGGGGTTAAGAAAGCTTTGTATGGGCAACACTTTTTTTGAGCTAGAGACTTAAAAGTTTACGAAAAAAGTTCTTTCAGCGATTAGAAAAATTCAACCTTTAGAGGTTGAATTTTTCCCCTTAGGGGGGTTTAAAAGGGGGTTCAAATTTTAAATGGCGAGCAATAAAATTTTAAAGTGTGAGTAAGAGATTTTTAACTTCGGTCTTATTCTGTACGTTAAAAGACTACAAAACTGATTTCAGAGTTTTTCCAAATTCATCCCCTAAGAGTGTTAAAATTGGTTCAAAGTTTGAGTATTTCAAGGCATTTTTAAAGTATGAGATTTTTAACTTTGGTTTTAGACTGTTTGTTCACAAACTAGAAAATGAACATCAACTTTTTTTTTAATTATCCCCTAAAAGAGGGTTCAAATTTTGTATTGAGAGAAATCATTTTCTAAGACGATAAAAAGATCTACGCGGACGAAGTCGCGGGCAACAGCTATCTCCACTTATAATAAATCTCTAAATTAAAAAAAGAATCATCCAGTTTGAAACTAAGCTTTGCGCGGTTCGAATGTTCTCAGCATCCCATGAACGGAAAAATATGAAACATTTTATATAGGTACATTATTATTCTAGCTGCAACTTAGGATAGTTTTTATCCGACTGCGACAGTTAATTAATTTTCCGAAATATACGACTTCATTTAATTTTTAATTTATTTTTATTGAAATCAAACGCTGCTCCAACTGTCATCTATAAGAACCGTCAAATTTTCGTCAAAATGGCGGAATTGCTTTGCCTTTCACTTATTAATAATTTAAATCCCGTCTACGATAGACCTTTATGAGACAAATGCTAAAATATAAACCATAAAAAAATATTCAATTCTGATATGAGAACTTATATGCGCAAATGTCGTTTTATGTCGTAATTTCAATAAATGAAATCAACAAATTTGAACAATATAATTAACACGAATTTGTTTTTTTTGAATGACAATGGCACGCGCTCGGCGCATTCAGCCAAAGTACCTGTGGCGCTACCACGAAAACCGATACTCAATGTTCATATATTTGCATCCCTGTCACTCGAGTATGGTTAGTGCGATAGAGATAGAGATACCCGAATATTTTCGAATTCCGAAGTTCGTGGTTATAGCTCAGGAATCGAAAATATGGTAAATAATCATAATGTATTTTCTCGAAAAAGAATTTAAAATAAATATAGTCAAATGGAGAAAAAAACAAAGCAAGAGGTTATATAGGTAATGATTAAGTTATAAGAGTCCAAAGTTTTAAGAGGGGGTATGTTCTGTCCCTTTTCCGCAAAACGCACCTTCATATGAAACGATTGTTTTTTACTATGACGCTCGAGTATATTGACGTCACAGTCCCTCATCGTTTTCTCACTCTAACAAGCGACATTAAAACGGATGTAGCTTCATAATTTTTTGAGATATTTGAATGGGAGTTTCATTATCTTCTATCTATTTATACATAATAAATGCCTATGTCCTGACTGACTTATTCACTCAATCACTAACTCACTCACTCATCAACGCACAGCCGAAACTACTAATCTTAGAGAGTTAATTTTTGCACAGTATGTTGCTTTTATAACGTGGGCTAGGGATAAAAAGGGATTTTTGAAAATTCTACCCCTAAGGGGGTAAAATGGGGGTGCAAAGTTTGTATGGGAGAACCTTTTTTTTTGAGCTATAGACTTAAACTTTGTAGAAAAATTAGTTATTAGAATACAAATGAAACACTTTCAGCGTTATGGAAAATTCCACCCCTACGGGGGTAAAATAGGGGTGCAAGGTTTGTATGGGGGAAACATTTTTTTTAAAATAGAGACTTAAAACTTTGTAGAAAGATCAGTCATTAGAATACAAATAAAGAACTTTCAGGGTTTTAGAAAATTCTACCCCTAAAGGGGTAAAATAGAGTGCAAAGTTTGTATGGGAAAAAACTACTTTTTTTTAAATAGAGACT
The DNA here is from genome assembly GCA_963854355.1 of Epinotia brunnichana. Classification (NCBI taxonomy): domain Eukaryota; kingdom Metazoa; phylum Arthropoda; class Insecta; order Lepidoptera; family Tortricidae; genus Epinotia; species Epinotia brunnichana. Next base: position 17,640,393 of record OY977940.1, on the reverse strand, counting down.
TAAAACTTTGTAGAGAAATTATTCATTAGAATACAAATAAAGTACCTAGATTCAGTGTTTTAAAAAAATCTACCCCTAAGGGGGTAAAATAGGGGTGCAAATTTTGTATGGGGGAAACAATATTTTTTTTAAATAGAGACTTAAAACTTTGTAGAAAGATTAGTCATCAGAATACAAATTAAGTACTTTCAGCGTTTTAGAAAATTCTACCCCTAAAAATAGGGGGCTAAAATAGGGGTGCAAAGTTTGTATGTGGGAAACTATTTTTTTTAGCTAGAGTCCTAAAACTTTGTAGAAAGATTATTTAAATACAAAGAAAGTACTTTCAGCGTTTTGGAAAATTTCACCCCTAAGGGGGTAAAATAGCGTGCAAAGTTTGTATGGGAAAAACATATTTTTTTTTAATAGAGACTTAAAATTTTGACGAAAAATTACTTATTAGAACATGAAAAATACTACATTCGGCGTTTTACAAAAATCATTCCCTAAGGGGGTTAAAAAAGGGTGCAAGGTTTGTATGGGGAACACTTTTTCTGAGCTAGACACTTAAAACTTTGTAAAAAGATTACTTATAAAAATACAAAAAAAAAGACTTTCAGCGTTTTGAATTTGAAAATCTATCCCTAAGGGGGATAAAAAGGGGTGCAAAGTTTTTATCAGGGAAAGTTTATGTTTTTGAGTTAGAGACTTGAAACTTTGTAGAAAGATTACTTATTAAAATACAAAAAAGAACACAAATCGTTTTAGAAAATTCCACCCCTAATAGGGTCAAAAAGGAGAGCAAGCTTTGCATGGGCAACACTTTTTTTTGAGTTAGACTTAAAACTTTGCAAAAAGATTACTTATTAGAATACTAAAAAAGAACTTTCAGCGTTTTAGAAAACTCCATCCCTAAGGGGATCCTTAAGATCCTTAAGAAGGGTAGCCAGTGTTGTGTGGGAAAAACTTTTTTTTTTACTAGACTTACAACTATTCAAAATGTTACTTATTAAAATTAATAATAAAGTACTTTCAGAGTTTTAGAAAATTCCACCCCTAAGGGGGTTAAGAAAGCTTTGTATGGGCAACACTTTTTTTGAGCTAGAGACTTAAAAGTTTACGAAAAAAGTTCTTTCAGCGATTAGAAAAATTCAACCTTTAGAGGTTGAATTTTTCCCCTTAGGGGGGTTTAAAAGGGGGTTCAAATTTTAAATGGCGAGCAATAAAATTTTAAAGTGTGAGTAAGAGATTTTTAACTTCGGTCTTATTCTGTACGTTAAAAGACTACAAAACTGATTTCAGAGTTTTTCCAAATTCATCCCCTAAGAGTGTTAAAATTGGTTCAAAGTTTGAGTATTTCAAGGCATTTTTAAAGTATGAGATTTTTAACTTTGGTTTTAGACTGTTTGTTCACAAACTAGAAAATGAACATCAACTTTTTTTTTAATTATCCCCTAAAAGAGGGTTCAAATTTTGTATTGAGAGAAATCATTTTCTAAGACGATAAAAAGATCTACGCGGACGAAGTCGCGGGCAACAGCTATCTCCACTTATAATAAATCTCTAAATTAAAAAAAGAATCATCCAGTTTGAAACTAAGCTTTGCGCGGTTCGAATGTTCTCAGCATCCCATGAACGGAAAAATATGAAACATTTTATATAGGTACATTATTATTCTAGCTGCAACTTAGGATAGTTTTTATCCGACTGCGACAGTTAATTAATTTTCCGAAATATACGACTTCATTTAATTTTTAATTTATTTTTATTGAAATCAAACGCTGCTCCAACTGTCATCTATAAGAACCGTCAAATTTTCGTCAAAATGGCGGAATTGCTTTGCCTTTCACTTATTAATAATTTAAATCCCGTCTACGATAGACCTTTATGAGACAAATGCTAAAATATAAACCATAAAAAAATATTCAATTCTGATATGAGAACTTATATGCGCAAATGTCGTTTTATGTCGTAATTTCAATAAATGAAATCAACAAATTTGAACAATATAATTAACACGAATTTGTTTTTTTTGAATGACAATGGCACGCGCTCGGCGCATTCAGCCAAAGTACCTGTGGCGCTACCACGAAAACCGATACTCAATGTTCATATATTTGCATCCCTGTCACTCGAGTATGGTTAGTGCGATAGAGATAGAGATACCCGAATATTTTCGAATTCCGAAGTTCGTGGTTATAGCTCAGGAATCGAAAATATGGTAAATAATCATAATGTATTTTCTCGAAAAAGAATTTAAAATAAATATAGTCAAATGGAGAAAAAAACAAAGCAAGAGGTTATATAGGTAATGATTAAGTTATAAGAGTCCAAAGTTTTAAGAGGGGGTATGTTCTGTCCCTTTTCCGCAAAACGCACCTTCATATGAAACGATTGTTTTTTACTATGACGCTCGAGTATATTGACGTCACAGTCCCTCATCGTTTTCTCACTCTAACAAGCGACATTAAAACGGATGTAGCTTCATAATTTTTTGAGATATTTGAATGGGAGTTTCATTATCTTCTATCTATTTATACATAATAAATGCCTATGTCCTGACTGACTTATTCACTCAATCACTAACTCACTCACTCATCAACGCACAGCCGAAACTACTAATCTTAGAGAGTTAATTTTTGCACAGTATGTTGCTTTTATAACGTGGGCTAGGGATAAAAAGGGATTTTTGAAAATTCTACCCCTAAGGGGGTAAAATGGGGGTGCAAAGTTTGTATGGGAGAACCTTTTTTTTTGAGCTATAGACTTAAACTTTGTAGAAAAATTAGTTATTAGAATACAAATGAAACACTTTCAGCGTTATGGAAAATTCCACCCCTACGGGGGTAAAATAGGGGTGCAAGGTTTGTATGGGGGAAACATTTTTTTTTAAATAGAGACTTAAAACTTTGTAGAAAGATCAGTCATTAGAATACAAATAAAGAACTTTCAGGGTTTTAGAAAATTCTACCCCTAAAGGGGTAAAATAGAGTGCAAAGTTTGTATGGGAAAAAACTACTTTTTTTTAAATAGAGACTTAAAACTTTGTAGAGAAATTATTCATTAGAATACAAATAAAGTACCTAGATTCAGTGTTTTAAAAAAATCTACCCCTAAGGGGGTAAAATAGGGGTGCAAATTTTGTATGGGGGAAACAATATTTTTTTTAAATAGAGACTTAAAACTTTGTAGAAAGATTAGTCATCAGAATACAAATTAAGTACTTTCAGCGTTTTAGAAAATTCTACCCCTAAAAATAGGGGGCTAAAATAGGGGTGCAAAGTTTGTATGTGGGAAACTATTTTTTTTAGCTAGAGTCCTAAAACTTTGTAGAAAGATTATTTAAATACAAAGAAAGTACTTTCAGCGTTTTGGAAAATTTCACCCCTAAGGGGGTAAAATAGCGTGCAAAGTTTGTATGGGAAAAACATATTTTTTTTTAATAGAGACTTAAAATTTTGACGAAAAATTACTTATTAGAACATGAAAAATACTACATTCGGCGTTTTACAAAAATCATTCCCTAAGGGGGTTAAAAAAGGGTGCAAGGTTTGTATGGGGAACACTTTTTCTGAGCTAGACACTTAAAACTTTGTAAAAAGATTACTTATAAAAATACAAAAAAAAAGACTTTCAGCGTTTTGAATTTGAAAATCTATCCCTAAGGGGGATAAAAAGGGGTGCAAAGTTTTTATCAGGGAAAGTTTATGTTTTTGAGTTAGAGACTTGAAACTTTGTAGAAAGATTACTTATTAAAATACAAAAAAGAACACAAATCGTTTTAGAAAATTCCACCCCTAATAGGGTCAAAAAGGAGAGCAAGCTTTGCATGGGCAACACTTTTTTTTGAGTTAGACTTAAAACTTTGCAAAAAGATTACTTATTAGAATACTAAAAAAGAACTTTCAGCGTTTTAGAAAACTCCATCCCTAAGGGGATCCTTAAGATCCTTAAGAAGGGTAGCCAGTGTTGTGTGGGAAAAACTTTTTTTTTTACTAGACTTACAACTATTCAAAATGTTACTTATTAAAATTAATAATAAAGTACTTTCAGAGTTTTAGAAAATTCCACCCCTAAGGGGGTTAAGAAAGCTTTGTATGGGCAACACTTTTTTTGAGCTAGAGACTTAAAAGTTTACGAAAAAAGTTCTTTCAGCGATTAGAAAAATTCAACCTTTAGAGGTTGAATTTTTCCCCTTAGGGGGGTTTAAAAGGGGGTTCAAATTTTAAATGGCGAGCAATAAAATTTTAAAGTGTGAGTAAGAGATTTTTAACTTCGGTCTTATTCTGTACGTTAAAAGACTACAAAACTGATTTCAGAGTTTTTCCAAATTCATCCCCTAAGAGTGTTAAAATTGGTTCAAAGTTTGAGTATTTCAAGGCATTTTTAAAGTATGAGATTTTTAACTTTGGTTTTAGACTGTTTGTTCACAAACTAGAAAATGAACATCAACTTTTTTTTTAATTATCCCCTAAAAGAGGGTTCAAATTTTGTATTGAGAGAAATCATTTTCTAAGACGATAAAAAGATCTACGCGGACGAAGTCGCGGGCAACAGCTAGTCGTATATAATTCAAAGGTAGAGGACCCTAAGATTTGTTTTCATCGATTTCACGGGGCTATAGCTCCATACTCGTATTGTGTGTGTTTGTGAATAAATGTATCTTTCTTCCTTATATTATTTTGAATCCTTAGGATTGAAATACTTCGTGGTTATTTACGAAAAATAAGAAAGCTTGATAACATTTGCATAAAGTTCCTTCTTGTTGAATAATTGACGGTCTGACTTCTTTGCATTGCTATTCATATATCATGGTAATAATTTTGCATTTAACCAGATTATTATACTAAGTATATTTTTTATTAGATAAATACATTAACGCATTACAGGATTTAGAGGTAACTGAAAGTATTAAAAATACAATTTTATCCAGGCCATATTACTAGTACCACGAGATGGTTATTGTCCCGAATGAACGGTGGAAAAATTGTACGAAGGGTTATTACTTATTAGACCTGAGCTGATGCTGACCTGAGCTAAGATGGCTTTTAGACCAGAGTTTTACACTCTGCTTTTCACATCGATTGCGAGAAAATAATCCACCCACAATTAATAATAAATTCCACGGTGAAAAAGTTGTTTAATTTGGCGCATGTTTGTTTTTATAATCTGTTTTGACGCACACACAAGATATATACTATACTAACTCGGCTGCCCTATGCAGAAATCAAATATCTCTCAGTTGTGACACATTTTTCAGGAGGGCGATAAAACGTAATTTGTAATTTTCTGTTACTATTAATAGCAAAATGTATTCAAAGGAAATGTAACATTAAGTATCGTTAATACAATCTGCCGATTATTTTGTTTTATAAATTTTTTGCTTATTTGGATTCGACAAGCAAAAATAGATTACTGCGTAGAACGGAGGCACATAATCTGAATAACTTTCTATATGAAAACAAGTAAGTAGCTTGAGATCCTCGAGTTTAGCTTGGGCAATTTAACTACGATACATCATTAAATCAAGTAAGTTTTAAGTTAAATACGTATTTATGATTTTTAGTCAATACTGTCAATACTTCAATAAGATAAGGCTTTATAAAAATAGTATGTTCACTTATAACGTTTGACCCACTGAACGGATTTCCATGAAATTTGGTATCCAGGCAGATTATAACTAGTCCTATGGTCAACATATAAAATTACTATTTTGTACGCATAAATAAAGTCGTGGGTAAAAGCTTGTATGGCAATAAAATAAACTACATATTTATAGGTATCAATCGTCCTCATGTATTAAAAATTAAATAACAAAATAATCTAATACTATCTACTAATATTATGTCATTCATTACTTAATAATACATGTGGTGCATATGAACTATGTCACATTTTAAATGAATCCATTTGTATAGATTTTTATCTAAAATGAAATGGTCATTATCAAATAAGTAGGCCATAAGCAATAAATTTACTTATCCTATTATATAAAATAACAAGAATAACATAATATAGCTACCTATTTAATTAAGACTAACTAGTTATTAAGGCAGGCTCCTTAACTCAAAAAATCATTTAAATTTAAGATTAGTAGTTAAGATTGTAATAACCCTTAAGTAATTTTTAATTGAAATAAACAGTTCAATTTTTTTTTTAAATGATCTATCGTTTTCTTGTAACTGCCTCCAAAGTTGTAGGCGGGTTTTTGGCTTAAGTGTTAAATGTAATCGCCTATATTTTGAAAATTATACATTAAGTATGCCGAGAAAATTATTTATAATAGACGTTTTCAAGACGGTAATTAAAAAAAATGCAAAAATGTTTTTTTTTTTAATATTTACGTGTAACTTGTTTTGTTCGTAGTACAGCCGAGATACTTGTTTTTAGACGCTTTAGTTAACTTTCTTTACAAACGTCCTGTTAACGATGAAACCAATTATCTTCCAAAACCATTTGATTTTCTAGTATCTCACATTGAGTTACTTGTTTTTAGCGTAGATATGGTACTTACTTGGTATGTTAGATATGGTAATGGTAATATGATACTTGAGTTCAGCGTAGAGAGCAAAATAAGATACTTGAATATGAAAATTATCTACAACTCGGAAAATATGAGGCTTAAGAGAAAATTTGTGATGAGGGTAGATGTAAAAATTCAAAAAAATTAGATAAGTACTTGTATATTCTGAGTAGGGCAGCAAAACTACATAGTTACTGTGGTATTAGATAGAGCAGAGCGAGACAGGAAACATTCCGTTCTCTATCTCGCTCTCTCTTATATCTAATGCCCCGTATGCAGTCCGCCACGCTCGGACGTTCGAACGCGCCTTTATTTTTTTAATGATTGTGAAATAGGGACTAAAATACTCCCGATGTTTTGCGATACTCTGTGTCCTGATTGGTCGATTTTAATAATACTATATTCTGGTTGGTTGATACCAAATACAAAGTTTTTTTAAATAGTAAGATTAACTAAACAGTATACGTAGGTACCAAAAAAGAACCCAACGTTCCGATTGACTGACGACGTGGATTGTGATTGGTGGATTTTTAATAAGGTGAAGTATTTTGATTAAAATGTTTTGTAAATCATAAATAGGTATGGAGACATATTTTCCCTAGGGGCTGAATGTACTTACTTTAGCCCCGCTTGACAAACCTAATAAGACACATTTTTCGACCATGAGAAGTGAAAATAAAACAGTAGTATCAATATGCATATAAAACAGTAGTATCACTTAATGCCGTTGAACGTGCAAATATGGCAATAAACGCTACGAGGATCTGTCGTAGGCCCAAACCGTATCAGATAACCTGATGGGATTTTACGTAACTTTTCGGAAAGTACGTTAGGGCAACTCAACTGTCTTTTCCCATACATAAAGAATCTCACATACATATAGACCCTGAAAACATTACAGTCTTTTTCGTTGGGCAGTCGTGTAAAAAGTGACATTTAGATCTACCTATCTGACGTACCTCAATGCGTTACGTGATCGACCTGCAGGTACCGTACGTATGCTTTGAGCCCATGTGTAATAACGTTGACAACATGTAAGAGAGACGTTGGAATTTGGATGACATTCAGATGTACTCTATGAGTAATCATTCCAAGTATAATACATAGGTACAAGTCGTTTGGGATGTGAGAACGGAAAAAAAATTACGTTACGTTAAGTAACGTAAAGTTGGGCCCCGCACCGTCGTGTCGACTTCCCATGTTTATGTTGAACCATGTTTAAAGGCGCACTTTCAGAGCAAGTGCACTGTAATAGTTATTTATGATACAAGTGCAGAAAGTAGGTAATTCCCAACGAGTGACGATGACCAAAAACACGACCGCAAGGGAGTGATTTTTATCGCCACGAGTGGGGAATTACCTATCCGCCCGTGTATCATACAAAATTATAGGTACATAAAAGGTGAAATTTTAATTGTCATGAAATTTCAATCTCGCGCGTAGGCGGGAATATTGGCCCGAAATCCATTCCCGCACGGGGGCCCCGCCCCGCGCCGCTATGCCGGCATAGACGACTTTATGTTGTACCAATAAAGGCGCACTTTCAGAAAAAGTGCATTGTAATAGTACATTGTGATACAAGTGAGCTATGATGATCATTACATCAGAGGCGGAATTGTCACGCAAACCGCAGGTGAGCGTGATAATAGAGCCGAGGATGTAATTATCAAAGCTCACGCGTGTCATACAACGTTTTTCAACACATTTGCGAGGAAAAAATCCTTTTCATAAAATGAAAATGTTACAGGCTCCTAAGTTGTTTCCTTTAGTTATTGATGACAGCAGGTTTTTACTCACATATATTTGTACATCTCCAAGAATGTACAGTGGCGTCAATTCTATTTATCACTTTTTTATTCACCACGAGTCAATATTTTTAATAATAACCAAACACGCATCATCAATGTTTACAAATATTTGTGAAATTACTTATAATGGCGCGCAACTATGTTTTTTTCGTGAAGTTCGCGCAGTGCGCCCGCAGAGAGGCTTAGAGGAAATCTCTAAACAGCCAATACAAAATAAAATAAATATTTTGTTATTCAATATAAATTCATGTAAAAAGTTATCAAAAGTAAATAGTTTTACTAAATTAAACGTTTCTATATCATATCCAAGAAGAAATAATCAATTAATTCACAAGAAGGATTTAATTTGTTTAGTCGAGTAAGAATCCATTTGCCGAGAATTCAAAACAAACCTATATAACCCGGTCAATTTAAGAATGCGCCGAGTCCATACATACACCTTGCTGCAAGGTGCCAACGTGTCTTAATCGGGATATAAACATAACTACACGAGTGTCGTAATGTTATAAAACACGCGTGTTTAATACCCAGGATTATGAGCCTAAATGCGGCATAATAAGAGGCACGTTACGAGCAAATGTGTTGAAATAGTACATTTCGATGCTAGTGCGGAAAGTATGTCATTACTTCAGGAGTGCCGAGATATCTCAGACTAGTAGACTCAGGACGAGTGAAGAATGACATTTCCGCACGTGTATCGAACGACGTTTTTTAATACAGTTGCGAAAAAATAAGAAAAACAACAAGTAAGAACAGTATTCAAAAATTTTTTTTTTTTAACAACTTCATTATTTTTCAACTTTATTACAATGATGTTACAGAATTAATAATATAAAAGTTTTAAATTCCTTACTTGTTGTTTTTTTTATTTTTTCGCAACTGTATTAAAAAACGTCGTTCGATACACGTGGAAAAGTAAAAAGCACTAGTGCGCAAAATACAACACTGTATTAAAATAGTACATTTCGATGCTAGTGCGGAAAGTATGTCATTACTTCACGAGTGCCGAGATATCTTGCCACGAGCCTTAGGCGAGTGGTAAGACTCGGGACGAGTGAAGAATGACATTTCCGCACGTGTATCGAACGACGTTTTTTAATACAGCTGCGAAAAAATAAGAAAAACAACAAGTAAGAACAGTATTAAAAAAAAAAAAAAAATTAAACAACTTCATTATGTTTCAACTGTATTACAATGATGTTACAGAATTAATAATGTAAAAGTTTCATATTCCTTACTTGTTGTTTTTCTTATTTTTTCGCAACTGTATTAAAAAACGTCGTTCGATACACGTGGAAAAGTAAAAAGCACTAGTGCGCAAAATACAACTTTGCGCATGATTTGCAGCTACAAAAAGTACCACTTTTTGAGCAACTGTATTAAAATAGTACATTTCGATGCTAGTGCGGAAAGTATGTCATTACTTCAGGAGTGCCGAGATATCTCAGACTAGTAGACTCAGGACGAGTGAAGAATGACATTTCCGCACGTGTATCGAACGACGTTTTTTAATACAGTTGCGAAAAAATAAGAAAAACAACAAGTAAGAACAGTATTCAAAAAAATTTTTTTTTTAACAACTTCATTATTTTTCAACTTTATTACAATGATGTTACAGAATTAATAATATAAAAGTTTTAAATTCCTTACTTGTTGTTTTTTTTATTTTTTCGCAACTGTATTAAAAAACGTCGTTCGATACACGTGGAAAAGTAAAAAGCACTAGTGCGCAAAATACAACACTGTATTAAAAAATATATTATTTCATAGTTACGAGTATATTAATTTGACAACCGGTTTAGCCTAGTTGGTAGTGACCCTGCCTACGAAGCTATTAGAGGTCCTGGGTTCGAATCCCGATAAGGGCATTTATTTGTGTGATAAGCACGTATATATTATACGTTCCTGGGTCATGTGGGTCTGAGGATTCCTGAGGGTTCATGTATTCGGGTATTTTAATTTCTAGGTGCCTATGATTCATCCCGATGATTCATTTCGATACTTCGGGATGTATATTAGTTATAATACCCGCAATGTCATACGTTTCAGTAGTATTATTTAAAATATTTTCTGGAGGATGGGGTTGATTGTACCAGGGGTCAGTTGTAACGGTATAATATTAGTAATTGTTAAATAATTCAATATTTTTGTTGTATTGAGATGTTGTTATTGCCTGAAAGGTTTGTGCTATTATTGATTGTGATGATTTCTAGTGTTTTTAGGGTTCCGTACTCAAAGAGTAAAACCGGACCCTATTACTAAGACTCCGCTGTCCGTCTGTCTGTCTGTCTGTCTGTCTGTCTGTCTGTCTGTCTGTCTGTCTGTCTGTCTGTCTGTCCGTCTGTCACCAAGCTGTATCTCAACAACCGTGATAGTGAGACAGTTGAAATTTTCACAGATGATGTATTTCTTGTTGGCGCTATAACAACAAATACTATAAAACAGAATAAATAAATATCTTTTGATATATTTTATTTCTTTTACAATCTTACACAAATCGGCTTAGTCCCAAACTAAGCAAAGCTTGTACTATGGGTACTAGGCGACGACAAACATACTTATATAGATAAATAAATACTTAAATACATAGAAAACAACCATGACTGAGGAACAAATATTTGTGCTCAACACACAAATAAATGCCCTTACCAGGATTCAAACCCGGGACCTCCGGCTTCGTAGGCAGGGTCACTACCAACTAGGCTACAGGAGGCTCCCATACAACAAATGTGCTATTTTTTGCCGTTTTTATCGATAATGGCACGGAGCCCTTCATGCGCGTGTCCGACTCGCACTTGGTCGGTTTTTTTTTTATATCTCGACATAATATTATGTTTCATAAACTTGGAGAATATTATGTTACGTTTAGTTCAACTGAAATGCTAGCTTTGTCTAGTCTAAATACGAGTCTCTATAATTAAGACTGATGTATCGTAACAGACTGATACGTCTTAATAAATTAACAATAAATACTACTAATTAAACATTAACTTGAACTATCTGAATCTAAACAATATTATTAACAATTTTGGACATAGGTACATTTTCTAATGGGTTTGATTGGAGATGAAAGTTTACATGGAGTGTACTTGAATTTCATGATTAAGAAACGAGTTATTTTAAGTTTAACAATGAAACTTTAAAGATTTTTTTTACGTGATAACGTTCTATAAATCGATGAACGCCGTCTGTAGGCACGAAAAAGTGTGACTCATTGTCCCGTTCCGAACGCCGGCTGCACGAACGAATTATCAACGCACAGCCCAAACCGCTGGTTCTAGAGATCCCAAATTTGGCACGCAGGTTCCTTATAAGGTCTAGAGGTGCACTAAGAAAGGATTTTTGAAATATCACCCTCTAAGGGGGTGAAATGGGGGTCCGAAGTTTGTATGGCAGCACAATGTTTTCTTATGACGTTATCACGTAAAAGTATCGTCCGTAAACCGACTTTATAGACAACCAATTTTTTTTTTACGTCTTAGATCGAAAATTCTGCGCCTTTTAGCGTTAGAAACGGATAAAGACATAAGATTACATACAAAAGTAAGTAAATTACAAATTTAATTAGGAAATTAATTTTGATAAATAAAAAAAATACGCTAGATAGAGATATCGTTTTATTTTTCCTGTATTATTTATGTTACTCTTAATCATATGTAATTATTTCAGAAGTTTCGCTTGACTTCGGAGATAAGGGGGGGAAGGGGGGGATTAGGAAGGTTTTAGAAAGTGCAACTCAAGGCCTTTCATATAATACGTAGTTTCATAGCTGACGCTTAAAGGTATACTTGCTAGACGCTTATATAAGCTATAAGATAGCTTAAGTAGTTCCTGAGATATTTAACGTTGTGACAGACGGACAGACGGACAGAGTCGCACCCTTAGGGTTCCTTTTTTACCTTTTTGGTACGGAACCCTAAAAACGAATAAATAACAATGCATTTAGACCTCATTTAGGTATGCACTTCAAATAAATTAAATAGGCAAACGAAGTTTCGGGCATTAAGCTAGTTTTTATACAAAACTAATTTACTGTTATCATGATTGTACAATGAAACGATTACCTATAATTATACAATGTGGATCAAAACAAACAGTCCTGATTGTGCTTATTTACTTGTACACCTCCTATCAATTCAATTTCGCCAGTCACCTTTACCTTAGTTATCGAGCCGAGTACACTAGAGCAAACAAAGCAGAGCATAACTTAATATAAAGCATGTTGGGATGTCCACAAACTTAAGCGAGAGTTTCAAAGAGAACCCCCGAGTCTCCTTTATGCAAATCTCGGGTAATTTCTTTGGTGGGCGTCACTGCGGGACCCTTTGCCAAGATTACGTTGACTCTTCAACCGAGGCGTACGTCTTATTTCACACTAGTTGATGGAATAATGTCACCCGCTAATAATGTTACGGTTCTGACCTTTCCATTCTGGGGGGATTCTTAGCAATAACGGCTAACTCTTGAAACACAATATGTGCTCTTGCCGATCTTCGTATTATGTCTAAGTTGTTTAAGTTACCTGAGGCCCTAGCACGATAGGTTTATGTCACGTTTTACGTGACGTTTCAGTACATTTTCGCTGTAAAACGTGGCGATAAAACCTATTTAAGCTAGCAACGACGCGACAGATACATTAAGCGTTTATCCTTTACTAATATGTGAGTGCGAGAGGGACGGATGCTTATGTCAGATATAGACGGGATAACTAGTGCATTATGCAACTTTTTTCCCTAGGTCTGGTTTATATCCCTTTACTTTTCCGACTCGATACTATCGTGCGAGTTTTTTTTTACATTGGATTGTCGTTTTTTTGACAATTGTTAATAAAGTTAATTTTTGACTTGGCAAATCATGATTTCTCGGTTGTAAAGGGTTATGACGTCACTGTCACATCATCTGGTAAATACGCCTCGATTTTAATTATATTAACATTATCCACGAACAACTGTCTCATTTTAATATTTATTTCCAATATGAAATTTGTTTCTAGTTATAAAAAGCGGCCAAGTGCGAGTCGGACTCGCACATGAAGGGTTCCGTGAAATAAATTGCGGTTTACGATTTATGACGTATTAAAAAAAAACTACTTATTAGATCTCGTTCAAACCAATTTTCGGTGGAAGTTTACATCATATATTTTTTTTAGTTTTATCATTCTCTTATTTTAGAAGTTACAGGGGGGGGGGGGGGGACTCATTTTACCACTTTGGAAGTGTCTCTTGCGCAAACTATTCAATTTAGAAAAATGATATTAGAAACCTCAATATCATTTTTGAAGACCTATCCATAGATACCCCACACGTATGGGTTTGATGAAAAAAATTTTTTTGAGTTTTAGTAAAGTATGGGGAAAACTTAATGTTTTTTTTCGATTTTTGTATGAAAATCTTAATGCGGTTCACAGAATACATCTACTTACCAAGTTTCAACAGTATATCTCTTATAGTTTCGGAAAAAAGTGGCTGTGACATACGGATGGACAGACAGACAGACAGACAGACAGACGGACAGACATGAAGAATCTATAAGGGTTCCGTTTTTTGCCATTTGGCTACGGAACCCTAAAAAAGCTGAGATAAAGGTATCGGAGCGAACGCATAACGTCTTGCAAACGTTACTTATTAGTCCGTATCGACTATGGGTGCAATGTATAATCGACAAAGGATTACGATAATTTGAAATGATAGTAGGTAAGTGATTATATTTTAACTGAAAAAAACTTCATATAATATAAGAACAAGAATAAGAGTAATAAATGTATTCATACAAATATTTTCAACTCCGGTTTTATTATACAAAAAAAGGAATACATGCAAATAAGCCTTCTGCCTCCCTCTGAGTGAAATATTTGTAATATTACGTAGCTAGTTGAGACGGTAATATTTTATGTCACACAAAAATACTTGAAGCCAAATCGCATGAATAAACTAAGTAGGTACAGTTGTACCAAATTTATAAAGCCTATTTGTCTCATTAAAATTTGTCGCAGATAATAAATTAAATACCATTCATAGCGATATTGTTTGTCCAGTGTGCAGTGTCGTGTGCAAACAATGTAATTCGTGCCGTGTGCAAATGATAAAAGCGATTATAATATGAATGTCCGATAACCTACCTACCTGTAAATATTAAGATTTACTACCTACATTTTGCTTTATTTCACTCCTTCACTGAAATAAATCAATTTATATATTTTTTTACGAGTAGGTATGCTATTCTATATTAACCATTAAATATTTAGGTTGCCCTTGATTTGATCGTTCTTGAGTATAGGTAAGTATTTGGTCCCTTAAACGTACTGGGTATAGTTATGTAAAAGTTTATTTTATTTATAAATGTGGCTTAAAATGTTCTAGGTAGGGGAGACCGGGGACGATTGACTATAGCTATAGGTAGGCTAACTGTCAACAATTCCAGCTACGCGAAAGCCTTCGTCGCGTCGACCAAACTAGGTGTAAGAATTCCCGCATTGAAATTGCCTTTTAGAGCATTGTTAAAAATACTAACATTTTTACTGAAATTTGGCGGTAGTGGAGACCGGAGATGATCTCCGGTCTGCACTATCGATTATGCAAAGTGCTTCATTTCATAATAGCTTAAAATTTATAAGGTCGATGACAACACGAGTATGTCTCTCCCATCATCATCTTTATATTCAGACTCTATTATGATTCGTGCAATATACAAAGCGATAGTAAGATAAACCGTAAAGCCTCCAATCCCATCAGTCGCTCCCTCTATAGGCATGATGCCTCATGTTAAAATTGATAACGTAGTGTTGCTAATAAATTATAAAATGTAATTAAAACCATAAAAAGATATGGATCTTGAAAGTTTAGAAAAATATGCATTTTTAATGGTCCAAGAGTGAATTTATAGGTACCGGTAGCATCCTTATGCTTTTATAGAAACAAAATTGTATGACAACTATGTACGTAAATGTAGTATTTCGCGAGCAAAACAGCAATTTACTTGATTTTCCATACAACGATTATTACAAACTAGCTGTTGCCCGCGACTTCGTCCGCGTATAACATGTTATCGTCTAAATGTTTGTTAAAGGAATGAATTAAAAAAAAAACATTGAAATTAATTTTCTACCTAGACTTTTAGAAAACAATCTAAAACCGAAGTTGCAAATCTCTTACTTTCAAAATCTCTTGCTCTCTATACAAACTAAGAACCCTCTCTGAACCCTCATAGTAAACAGTCTGAAACCGTAGTTACAAATTTCTTACTCTAAAAATGTCTTGCTCTCTATACAAAGTTCGAACCCCCTTTTAACCTTCTTAGGCGATGAATTAAAAAAAACGCTGAAATAAGTTTTGTATTCTAAACAGGCTAAGATCGCAGTTACAAATATCATACTTAATTAAAATTTTCTTGCTCTCCATACAAACTTTGAACGCTTTTCAGGGAAAAATTAAAAATAAAACACTCGGTTTTTTTATTGTAATAGGTAAGTATTTTTTCTACAAACTATCTAGTCTCTAGCTAAAAAACAGTGTTTCCCATACGAACCTTGCACCCCTTTTTAACCCCTTAAGGGGTGAAATTTTCCAAAACGCTGGCAGTAGGTATTTTTTGTATTTTAATAAGTAGGTACTTAATCTTTCTACAGAGTTTTAAGTTTTTACCTAAAAAAAAATTTTCCTACACAAACATTGCACCTCTTTATCCCCCTCTTAGCGGGTGGAAATTTTCAAACCACTGAAAGTAATTTACCTATATATTTGTATTCTAATAAATAATCTTTCTACACAATTTCAACAAGTCTCAAGCTCAAAAAAAAAGTTTCCTCCATACAAATTTTCACCTGTTTAAATCACCCTTAGGGGTGGGAATTTTCCAAAACGCTGAAAGTTCTTTATTTGCATTGTAATAAGTAATCTTTCACCAAAGGTTTGTCGCTTGCGATCTTTTTAAAAAGGTTTGAGATTCTAGCTCAAAAAAATCCCCTTTACCAACATTGTACCCCTTTTTCATACCCTTAGGGGTGGAATTGTCCAAAACGCTTTTTTTTATTTGTATTGTAATAAGTAATCTTTCTACAAACTTTTAAGTTTCTATCTCAAAAAGAAGTTTCGCTCATACAAACTTTGCAACACTTTTTAACCCCCTAAGAGGCTGAATTTTCCAAAACGCTGGCAGTACTTTATTTGTATTCTAATAAGTAAGCTTTCTACAACGTATTGAGTCTCTTGCTTAAATAATAAAGTTTCCCCCATACAAAATTTGCACCCCTTAGGGGCAGAATTTTCCTAAACGTTGAAAGTATTTAATAAGTAATATTTATACAAAATTTTAAGTCTCTAGCTATAAAAATAAAGTTTCCCCCATACAAACTTTGCACCCCCATTTGACCCCTTAGGGGTTAGAATTTCCAAAAATATATTTTACCCGTTGCCTACGTTGTATAAGGTAGTTCTGGTGTAAATTTCAACTCTCTAGCCCCAGTGAGTTTCGGCTGTGCGTTGATGAGTGTGTGGGTGAGTCAGTCAGGGCATTTATATGTAGGTATAGATAGATAGAAGATGACGAAAATCCCATTCAAATAATCTCAAAAACCGTTTTAATGTCGCTTGTTAGAGTGAGAAAACGATCGGGGACTGTGACGTCAAGATCCTCGAGCGTCAATAGTAAAAAACAATCGTTTCATTTGAAGGTGCGTTTTGTGAAAAAGGGACAGAACATAAAACTTTGGAACTTAGTGATTACCTATTTATATACCTAACCTCTTGCGTTAATTTTTTTCTCTATTATCCTTTTTTCGAGAAAATACATTATGATTATTTTTATTTAGTGTTCTACCTACAGCCGGGTCCGCTGCACCAATGTTTTCCATGTTTTTAAACATCTAACATGTTTTCAGTCAGGTTCGGCAAACAAATAGGGTTTTGTTTTGATTGGCAGAACATGTTTGACGTTTAAAAACCACGAAACATGGCGCAGCGGACGCGGTCTTACGGGGTGTAGTTTCGATTCCTGAGCTAGGTATAACCACGAACTTCGGAATTCGAAAATATTCGGGTATCTCTATCTCTATCGCACTAACAACACTCGAGTGACAGGGATGCAGTTATACGAACTTCGAGTTTCGGTTTTCGTGGTAGCGCCGTAGGCACTTTGGCAGAATGCGCAAAGAACGCGTGCCATTGCTATTCAAAAAAAACAAATTCGTGTTAATTATATTGTTCAAATTTGTTAATACATTTTTTGAAATTACGCCATAATGCGACATTTGCGCATATAAGTTCTCATATCACAATCGAATATTTTGTTATGGTTTAACTTTTTGCATGTGTATCGTAAAGGTCTATCGTAGACTGGATTTAAATTATTAATAAGTGAAAGGCAAAGCAATTCCGCCATTTTGACTAAAATTTGACGTTTCTTATAGCTGACAGTTGGAGCAACGTTTGATTTCAATAAAAATAAAGGAAAAATTAAATGAAGTCGTATATTTCGGAAAATTAATTAATTGTCGCAGTCGGATAAAAACTATCCTAAGTTGCAGCTAGAATAATAATGTACCTATATAAAATGTTTCATATTTTTCCGTTCATGGGATGCTGAGAACATTCGTACCACATAAAGCTTAGTTTCAAACTGGCTGATTCTTTTTTTAATTTAGAGATTTATTATAAGTGGAGATAACAGATATGACGTAATTACCCCGTGTATTAGTATGAAGCGTTTATGGGTGGCGCCAGCGAAGTCAATCTTTGCCTAAATTTTTTGGTTATTTTGTTCCCATCCAAAAACTGGTTCGAATGGCATCGTAAAATAATCTTAGTCATCATCCCTATTCTGAGGATTGTGAGCAGCATGACACTGCGTTGGCGAGTGCAGATGGCTCACAACCAACAGCAGGGCTATCACAAGACCACATGCGAGCTATTCGTCTTTTTCTTATTGTTCTAATTAGATAGAAACGGTTTATCTCGCGCGCCGTCGTGTGGAGGAGGTTCTGATGACGTGTGTGCTACGTGCAATAGCACCAGATTTTCTAAGAATCCCGGCAGTTTATCGATATGATTACTTCATTTTGTGGCTGTCTGCCACGAGCTCATTTGCTCTCCATCACGGTGTCCTGAAGGTTGCTGGTAAGATGAACACCAAAAAGAACAAGATCCGCTGTTGGTAGCCTATGTTTGGATTTTATGTTCCGCTAATGTAGAAACTATGGTTCTTAAGGCAGTCCAAAGAACGGGTAGGTAGAAGTCGGCTACTGATCCACTTCGGAATAGGAGCGAAAGCTAGAAAGCAAGGCATGGCGTCCGCATTGGAGCGAAGAATAAAGCGATAACTTCTTACCTTCTCTTACTTGGCCCTCTCATCAATCTCACTTTACCACACACATGTTACTATTTACCCTTATTTACCCAACTTTAAAATTAATAACAAATAAAACTTCATAATCAATTAAGGTGGTTCGATTGCCATACAAAGCGTTATTTGACATTCGTAGGCTAATGGCGTGATATTTTAAGAAACTTATGTAACAAACTTTCATACATTGGCTTCCCATTTGCGCCAAATTCCCCCTTTCCTAGAATGAACTTGTATAAACTAGATTAATTTGAGAAAAATAGTTTTCCCAAAATATCACGTCCCAAACCAATTTCTCAAATTAATCTAGTTTATACAAGTTTATTCTAGGAAAGAGGGAATTTGGCGCAAATAGGAAGCCAATGTTTGAAAGTTTATTACATAAGTTTCTTAAAATATCACGCCGTTAGCCTACGAATGTCAAATAACGTTTTGTATGGCAATCGAACCACCTTAAGTGCTTCAACTAAGATCACAATTAATCACAAAAAGTAATTATGTTGCCAACTACAGCTAGCGGAGCATAAGTAATAGGTGTTTGTTCACGTAAAATTAATTTTAACCTATTTTTAACCCTAGAATAATTTATATGCATCAATTTCCTGCGTGTCAACGTACTTATTAATATAGGGGTTAATATAAGGGTTAATATCTTTTACGTCATACCTGGCCATAAAGTAGGAATTACCGCACGCTAATGCGTGCGGAAAACCCCACTTCCTGGCCAGATAGAGACGTAAAATTTTGTACTCACCACGGGCGGTAATAAAGAAAGCCTCAGAGCGCATATTTATTGCCCTTGCCTTCGGCTCGGGCGTCAAATACCTGCGATCTGAGACATTCTTTGTTTAACCGCCCTGGGTAAGTAATGTACTATTTCAATATGCGCAATTAGTTATGGGATAAAGTTTGCGTTTATCGCAATCACTCGAAGTGGAATAGGTAGGTACTCCAACTAAGTAGTGGGTACTTTGTTATCGTCAAACATAATCAAAAAAAAAACCGGCCAAGTGCGAGTTGGACTCGCGCACGAAGGGTTCCGTACCATTATCTATAAAAACCGCAAAAAAATCACGTTGGTTGTATGGGAGCCCCCCTTAAAAAAATATTTTATTTTGTTTTAAGTATTTGTTGTTATAGCGGCAACAGAAGTACATAATCTGTGAAAATTTCAACTCTCTAGCTATCACAGTTCTTGAGATACAGCCTGGTGACAGACAGACGGACGGACGGACAGCGAAGTCTTAGTAATAGGGTCCCGTTTTACTCTTTGAGTAGGTACAGAACCCTAACAACCTGGCAGGGTTTTCTATATTGTGTTTCTTTAAATTTTTTTTTTGAGTTGATTACGAATTTAAAAGCTAAATTTTAAATGAATAATTAAAGCTTTAACGGGGCCCAATTCAGTAACGAGTCCAGTAATAATAATATCAGATACATATATAATTATGTTACCATTATACTTAAATGTTTTTACTGTAACATAATATCAGATTGAAATGTACCTAGGTAATTTACAGTTTAGGCTTTTATTCTACGATCGATAGCCACGCTAAGCCGTGTGTCAACACCAAAAACGGTATAACGATATTTTACAGCATAAATCTATCCATCAATGGACAACGAGGCTACGTAAAAAAAAAAGTGATATGCGTGCTAGAAACACAAATTTTTCTACTACCGTAATTTGTATGGTGGTTCCATACAAATTGTTGCCAAAAGCATCGCCGGCAAAATATGTCCCGGTGTGTCATAGCATAGGGAGCCGTTTCAAAATCAGATTGAAATTGACAGACCCATGGAAATGGAACAAAACAAAAGCGATATCTTAGGGATGTCCCCTTGTTACGTCAATTAAGACGAATGACCACTATTAATGTGGGTAATTTATGATGGGTCCTGGGTCTGAGATGCATTACGGCATCCACCAGCTATATAACACTGTAAATGGTGTAGCTATCATAATGGTCTACATGCCAATACGAATTATTTATGACCCTTAGGTATGTATGTTTGAAGCGAGTCAATAAGCGCAAATGCTTTTTGTTGTCAAAGACAGTATAAAGTATAGAGCAGAGGGTTTATCTTATCGTTTATTGCTGTAGGAAAGACACCCGTCACTGACGCTATTAACTACATATCTGCTAGAACATGACGGATGTTTCCATCGTAGTGAAAGACAATCTACATAAACGCCTAATGAACGCGGTTGACATTGGCATAAATCCTATATATACCTACTATTATAAATGATAAAGTTTGGATGTTTGGATGTCTGGAAGTTTGTTACTCAATCACGCTTAAACGGCTGAACCGATTTGGATGAAATTTTGCACGTAGATAGTTTATAGCCTGGATTAAAATATACGACGAAGTCGCGGGTGGAAACTAGTAAATAAATACAAATAAATAAACTCAACGTCGCACCGGTCGCACGGCCGACGCGACGTTGGCCACGACGATTTTAACTAGGCGAAAAACTCTCAAACATCTGTTTTGTTAGATAGTTGACCTCCTGTGAGTAACTATTTACTATTCATTCCGTTGTATAGGTACGTTTGCTTACTACATCATCGTTATAAATACTTAATTCAAAACCAGACTAATCAACAAATAGGGTAAACGATGCACAGTATACAGCTGGAGGCGATCCATCGGCGTGGCACTGATGCGGACTTGAGTCCCCCTCTCGTGCCTACCGTTCGTCTGCCGGGGAGTCGATATCAGCTGCTCGATAATTTCTGTATGCAACACTGCATCGACATGCACCAATCACTGTTGACTGCCCATCATTTATTGATCCCGATTCAGTAAACTGTTTAATGCAATGTGCCTGTGTTAGTGTTATTGGACAGCCAATAAAGTAACCAACAATGATATTTTTCTCGAAAAAGGATAAAAAATATTGTTAAATGGCGAAAAAAGTGAAGCAAGGGATAAAATAATCACAAAGTTATAATTGTACAAAGTTTTAAGAGGGGTATATTCTTCGGTCCCCTTTCCGCAAAACGCACCTTCATAATTATGAAACGATCGTCATTTATTTATACTATGACGCTCCATGTGGATCGTGAGTTCGTGACGTCACGATCCCCTAGCGTTTTCTCTCTCTAACAAGCAATATTAAAACGGTTGTAAATTAGTAATTTTTTGAGATAGTTCAATGGGATTTCCGTCACTAGGCATAACATATTTTTGCCTTCTTTGTTTTGGAGTGTTATTTAATAAATTAAAGCCTACACCCTGTGTGTGAAAAAGACAACAATAATACAAATCTCAAGTAACAAAGTGTATATAGGGAATTTAAAAAAAAATGGCAGATTAAAGTTAACTAAAGTGATGTTTAAGTCACGTCTAACCTGTCGGATTTGTTACTAAACGTAGGCGATTGACATTGACTGTCGGTTTTGTTACTATCCTTAACTGTCCGTTAAAGGGGGCAAAAATAATGAATATGCCCATTTATGTGGTGAGCCCCGTCACTACAAAACATGTGCCGAGAGAAACTGACACGAAAAATATACTGTGAACATGTAATGTATACATAAACACGAGTAGGTCAATACGAAAGCCTTTTTTTAAGTACATTCATATTTATAATGCTAGTGCTATCTGTGATATCCTGCAATGTAAAAAAAAAAAAAAAAAAAATTTGAACTGTTTATTTTCAGATCTGTGATTAAAATACATATATTAGTTACATATAGTACAATCTTTAATATTTAAGATTATTTACTAAACTTTTTTTATCTTAATAGCTAGTTATATTTATCTATGTTACTACTGGGGGCCATACTGAACATTTTCTTAGTTATATTTTTAGGTTGTGTAGGTTTTACTTTCTATATTTATTACAATAGTTTTGGGAAAGCTGTTTAATACAAAGGGTAGGTAGTTAGACCACACTCTTTGCCCATATGTGTTGTTATATATATTTGTGAACTATGTGATTGGCTCTTTTGTTAATATTCATGTTTTTAATTAGTGGTATAGTTGTCGATTATCCTAAAAAAATATACATTTACGTCACACCACCTAGCCACAGAATAAGTAATAGTACTAGCTATAAAGTTGCTATTACCGCCCGCTACGCGTGCAGAAAATCCCATTTCCTGGCCAGAGAGAGGCGTAAAATGTAGTACTCACCTAGGGCGGTATTAAAAAAGACTGAGATCGCTTAAGTATTTATCACCTATCCAGGGCGTTTAGTACCTGCGACCTGAGGCTTTCTTTATTTTACCGCCCTACGTCCTACATATTTCTGATAAACCTCATTAAGTACCCCAAAATGGGGTGAGTTAGGTCAAAATAGACATTCAAAGTATTCAAACCTCGATACAAAAATATTTTTACATGTTGATTTATATACATAAAAAATGTTCCGGCTTTCTGAATTTTAGTTTTGTAATGATTATCTGTCGTTTAATTTCATAATTTTAATTTTTTTTATTTTTTTATTTATTTATTCAAACAATTATTACACAGTATTACAGTTACAGAACTAATGCACTGTGAATCTTAGAATTAACATTTCCAGCATACTTAATACACTATGGAAGACTGGCGGTCATCCATCGTCTCGCTAAACCTCAAGCATTCACGACAGACTTTTACCCAGCTACAAGCGAAAACATCCCAGTCAGAAGCAGATTCGAGAAGTAGATTGAGGCAGTGAAGAGCTCGAATAAGCGGCGACTTACTATGAGCCACAGTTCGCGCCACCGGAGGAGCAAGCAGTGGTCGGTTTCGCGGACGTAGATGTATCCGAGATTGCAACGGAGTGTGCAGCCTCACTATCCGCTCCACCAGTTCAGGGCAGTCTGAATCACCTCGTAAAATTTTGCAACCAACCGTGAGTAGTGCATAGTTACGCCTCGCCTCCAGAAAATTAAAACCCAATACCCCTAGCAGGAACTTTTTAGGGTATAAAAAAGTATAGTACCCGTACATTTTTTTATAAAAAAATCTCAAAAAGGTTTTTTGGATTTTTTCAAGCAGCTAGGCGTAAGAGGACTCATAAGGGTTCCAGACAATCGATGTAGCTTCCAATTTACTACTTACCAGTGTAAACAAGTTTTATGGCACATGGGCTGTCGAAGTCACGTGCGTTCAGGATAACGAACCCCAACCTCCTAAAACCGTTAACTGCTAAAGCTTTCATGTGCTCATGAAAGTTGATGTGTGGATCCAAGATGACGCCTAAGTCCTTCACGGTATTGACACGGGTCATGACTTGTGTGCCAAGCCGATATTCGAAGTGCAGCGGATTACGGGTCCGACCAAAAGACATCACGGAGCACTTTTCAATATTGAAGAGAAGCTTATTTTTAATACTCCATTCAAGTGACCGATTAATGTCCTCTTGAAGAGATTGACAATCTGAGCGCTGCACACCATACACCAACTTTAAGTCGTCGGCGTAGAGTAGGCATGCAGCGCTCTTTGGAACTAAAGCTAGGTCATTAATCATGACGCCAAAAAGAAGTGGACCTAAAATCGAACCCTGGCTGACTCCAGAACGCGTGTGGTATGGTTCAGAAATAAAGCATCCGTGTTGTACAAACTGTTGCCTGCCTGTTAATGTTTACGATAAACACAAAAATAGTGGGAAATCCCACCTCACCCCGTAGTGGAGTTAGAGGGGATAGCAATGGGGTGAGCTGGGAAATTGTATGGGGAAAAACTTTCGGACTGTGAATTTTGAATTAGCTTGCCTCGATCCGCGTTCTGTCCCACTCTCCGCTTATATTTATCGCTCCTCTTCCGCATGATCGCTACCCGCTATCGTGGTTACACTCCAGGCCACATATCTTTCATCTCACACTTTTTTAATGTTATAATTTGGCTACTCCGTTTTAGTGTTGCCGCAAGATAAGAAAATATGTCTAAAAGTATAATAAAATTACTTGAGCCAGAAAATCAAAGAAGCAACTGAAACTATTCGCGTTCCTACTGGCCCCGCAATTCCTACTCACCCGATTTTACGGTACCTACGCCGAAAATTACCTACTGTGAACATAAATTTAACGATTTTAGGAAAAATTGGCTCGCACCTGTGCTACGTGAAGGCACGAAAATGAACGCCATTATCCCACACCATAATCTTAAATCACTTCGGCTTAGTGTTTCGATTACAGACAAAGGTTCGGTGGAAAAACCCACATTATGATCGTAGTTGAATAATTGTGTAGATAAGTGAAATTGATAGCTTTCCGTTTCTGTTGAGGGTTAGTGGCAGTCTCGTCTTAAATTGGATTTAAGAAAACAATTGCTGATTTTCTAGAATTCAATGGAAGATTTACCTTTGCAGTATGAAATTAAAATGACTATGGATTTAGCTTGGACAAAGAAAAAAATACTTTCTTTCTCGGTCTGAGGGGCCTAGTCTGTGTGATTAGTCGCGACACCCTTAACAGGGAAAAATATATCGTCACCCCTACCCACTAACGTCTTTTAACATATTTTTATTTTATTTTACAAAATATCAACGCCTTACATCACTTTAATAAAAAAAAAAAGTAGCTGCGACCCCCTCCAATCAGCTACTTTACCCCCCATGTTGTCACCCACAGATCGAAACCCACTAATCAACTGGATAATGTTCTTGTATAATATGTGAGTTATTTTACTTCGTTTTTTCGACACGGACGAAAGTAACAAATAAAAACATATAAACTCTTATAATGCTAACTTACAAAAGGTATTTAGTTTGTGTATAGGGGGTTCACATAAGTCTAATCTTATAAGTACATTAAGTTTGTAACTTGAGCGGTGGAAACTGGTTCCTGAACTGAAGGAGAGGAAACCTGTAAGTATGTTGTGTGACTACGTCGCCAAACCTCGGAAGTCATTCGACAATAATGGTTTGGGTAAAAGTGTTGTAATTTTTTTTAGGTGATCGGGCACTCGTAAACGTAGTAGATTATGATAGATGTATCAAAATAAACTAAATAAGTCTATATAATATTCTAAAATGCATCGGAGTCGAGATATTTGCAATAGGTAACGAATTTCCACAGGTCATACTGAAAAGCTATTAGATATACAAACTTAAAACTTAAATATCTCGGCTCCGATATTGTTTAACGCGTTACATTTTATATGTATATGTGTAAGAGGTCCTCTAAACGATTATTAAAAAAACATCCTTGGCCGCTGCAAAAAAACGTACAAAGTTGCCCAATGCCCTTTCTTTAGGTGCATAAAATTACCATCCAGGGCCTATATCAAGACTACTTAGGCGCCCTCCTTCAAGGATACGCTTCAGTTTATGAAGACGAATATAATTGCAGAGGCAGGGTAAATTGCGATAGATATTTGTTTAGTTATTTGGGAAACATCTTTAAAAAAAGCGGCTAAGTGCGAGTCGCACATGAAGGGTTCCGTTAAATAAATTGCTTTTTACGATTTATGATGTGTTAAAAAAAACTACTTACTAGATCTCGTTCAAACCAATTTTCGTTGGAAGTTTGCATGGTAACGTACATCATATATTTTTTTTTAGTTTTATCATTCTTTTATTTTAGAAGTTACAGGGTCGGGGGGGGGGCACATGTTACCACTTTGGAAGTGTCTCTCGCGCAAACTATTCAGTTTAGAATAAAATGATGTTAGTAACCTTAATATCATTTTTGAAGACCTATACATAGATAGCCACACGTATGGGTTTGATGAAAAAAAAAATTTTGAATTTCAGTCTGTATGGGGAACCCCAAAATTTATTGTTTTTTTTTTCTATTTTTCTGTGAAAATCTGAATGCGGTTTACAGAATACATCCACTCACCAAGTTTCAACAGTATAGCTCTTATAGTTTCGGAAAAAAGTGGCTGTGACATACGTACGGACAGACAGACAGACAGACATGACGAATCTATAAGGGTTCCGTTTTTTGCCATTTGGCTACGGAACCCTAAAAAAGAGAAGTATTGAACCACCAGTGTGCATGTTAATCGTGTATTTTTTTCGGCTTATTCAAATATGATGCTAGTAGTTGTGGCGAATTGAGACCATCTAAACATGAGAGTACTTAATACCAGACTGGGAGCTATTAATTAAATTATTCATCATAAAGCACATGTACAAAATTGACAATAAACATCGCCCGAAGATATAGTTTAGTCAAATTTCTATTGATATGTTCAATCAGCTGCAGAGAAAAGTAACGCTTCCTGTATGTAAACTTCCGGGGATGCTGCATACCGGAACCTTTGCTTAACTGTACACGGCAAAAATTCTCACCCCGCGGTTGAAACGCACACAACTTTTCTCGTTATGTCCCTTCGAGTTGTTCTGAGAGTTGCGCAGAAGCTCCGAAGTACATGGAGCACAATGGTTCGTCCCTATCCTCTTTGCGGGACACGTTTATTTGGACTTTTTGCCCAGGCTTCGGAACAGTTGGTCGCGCGGCACGTACGCTCGCTCGTCGCGAACGCGTTTCGAATTCAATATCCCTATTTCACGTAGCCGTATTTTGCACATACCTACATTAAACATCCTACAGATGCCTCGGCTTTGTGTTGCCTATTGTTGTCTTTCATCTGATATTGCACGGGTTGCAGGAAGTTCGGGTAGCCTCGGACTCGTATGCTTGTTATTATTATAACCAAGCTAATTAGAGGAAGTAGCTACAACAAACATTACCTTCTGACTGAACCATGAAACACCTCATCATAAAAGAAAAAACAATATTAGATACCAGATCAAATTTTACAGTATTGTCTAGAAAATCAGAGTTCTTCCCGATCTAAATTGAAAATGCAGTTTCTTTCCCGTTTACAGATAAAATTGATCATTATCAACTTCCAGTGGCCAAGTCGCCTGATTTACTTTACGCGGTCTAGTCTAGGTCATATTAAAATTCAGTAGAAAAATTATTTTGTCCTTTAAATTGCGCGTGGCGTGGAAAGTGGTACAATTTTATTACACTTACGAGGAATTTCATTTCGGTCATCTCACGATTCAAAGCAACTTCAGTCAACCTGTAAAAATCACCACAGTTTTTTTTATTAGGTACCTACTAAGTTTTATTTGACTACAACATCTATACAGGGTGGAAAGTTAAAACGGGACAGTACGAGCCTACTAGATCCCTTGCCGCCACGCAAAAATGGCATTAGGATTTCAATCCTAACTTTTTAAGTGATGACAATCTACATTCACAGATTTTTGAAAAAAAGTACAGTCAGCGAGAAAATCATCAATTTTGACAAAAAAAATTTGATGCCATTCGATCCCATTCTTATTAAGGATCCAAATACTCTTTGGGACCGACTAAGGTTTGACTACTAGAACGCCCAGAAATCAAAGAAAACTTTTTCCATACAGTTAGTATGGGAATCCCAAAGTGCAAGTACCTAGTACTTTAGTTAGACGATTATCATATTGTACGGAGACGGAGATAACTTCATTTAGATTAGAAATGAGAGAATTCATTCCTTTGTATAAAAAAAAACTAACGTATTTACACCCGTATTCATAAACGTTACTATGTGGACAGTACTCACGAGCGGACAGGTGCTGTAAAACCCTTAGGTACCTTAGTAAATATAAAATTTCGAACAAAATTTCTGAATACGGATGTTAGTATTCATTTTACAAACTTTTTACAGAATAAAGCTGGCCGTCAATGAATAAAACCAGTATTTTTTTTTCCTCCTAAAATCCTAATATGGCATTAGGATTGCGTAGCGGCAAGGGATCTAGTAGCTGCCCTTACTGCCCCGTTTTAACTTTCCACCCTGTATACGTTAGTAAATTCAATAGCAACACACATACTATACTATACCGGACATGACCAGAATTTGGTATGTGAGGCCTTCATTGCGGAATTTAATTGTAATTACTAAATCGTTCCACCGCAATTATAGTTGGCATGCAAGCTACAAAACAGCGTAATTCATAATTTCTCACGTCACAGTTAACAGATACTATTATACGATTTTATTTGGGATCATTAAGAACGGTTACACACGGCGACTTTTTGAAGCGTTAAAAACGCGATACAGTATCGCAGCTGTCGCACGATAGTCGCGTGTTAATGAAACGCGCGTTTGTGTACCTGCAAAAAGTCGCCATGTGTAACCACTCTTAGTGACATGAGAATAGGTACAATAGCAACATTAACATTGCTCCCATGACAAACCTCATTATTATTTCTGGTTCAGCTGTTTGCTACATCTTGGAAGTATACAAATATTATTCTAATAATGTATCTTAGATTAGGAGCTTAGTGGTGAAATAAGAAAAATAATGTTATCTCCAGCTATGAAAAGTACTAAAAGTTCAGGATCCGTAAGAAACATAAATGTAAACTAAATGGGAAACAAATTTTTAAAGCCGCCAAGGAAAGTCCACCAATTAACCTGTAAAGTTGACATTAACTCGCCGTTTTAGTGATAGTTTAAGGTGGGCGTTACAGACAGTGTTCAATTTCCGCTCTCGTGTTTAATGTAAAACATGAACGTTTTACGTGCGCTCGACATGGGCTACTTGGATTCAATTAAAACGTTTCTTTCCCTCGCGCCGTGGGTAGTTAGTTACGAGTCAATTTCAAATTATGTAACTCTGCTCATTAAGCGAGTGAGGCGCATACAAATGAAGACACCGAATTTTCTACGATAGTTGGGAGTTGTAACATTAAGTTCACGTGGTACAAAGTGTCTAAGTACTTGATTAAACTATTGGTAATCAAGTATTCAATGCAATGCACATGCAACAAATGATCTAATAACAACTTGTCCTCTTGTAACTTAATTATTTGACTTTGACTTTATCTTTCGGTTCATTTGATTTAAATTGAATTGACTGCTATATTTTTATACTCCAATTCTTACAATAAGTTTATAGACAAATGCGATACATCGCATGAATCGTAATGTTCTGAAATAAGATCCATGTATCTAATGGTACACGTATCGGGCGAAGTGGTCTGGACGCATTGTGTGCCAAATGGGCAAACTTGGATGAAAATAGCCACAACCTAACATGCTACGCTGCTCGTATGGTTACACATAATGTGTATTGTTAGATAGAGTTTAACTTGCTTTTAAACACTTTGTAACACAACATGTTTTATAATTGGTTTGTCCTCAGATTATACCGAAATATATATTTCATACAAACATTTAAGCTCTGCTGATCGGTTTAGTGTTCGACACTGCCCCAATAGTTGTCATGTCACCTTCAATCTAAATTCATAGCAATAGCGGTGACAATTTACCTTAACGCTTGATAAAGCAGTGGGAAACATATTTTATTACCGTGATTTTGGTATATTAAAAAAACGGATGCCTTATATGCCATTTAAAGGTTGAAAATTGTTTTATTGGCCAGGTACGATTGAATAATCATATTAAAAACAGGAGCTAATAATAGGTACTCGTAGTGTACAAATTTTAATACTCAAGTAAGTTTTTCTATCGAATTCACCGAATAACATTCTTACTACCAAACTTACCTTACCTTACCTTATCTTCGAAGCAGATTATTAACAAATATGACCACCATATTGGCGTCTTTGAAAAAAATACATCTTCGCAGCCGTCTATACAACGACGTCTCTCATCTCAAATGTATTACTTCAAACAAAAGTGATGTTTTTTTAAAAGTATTAAAAAAGTTTACAGCAAAGCTACAGGGCGCGAAGGCAGGTTTTCCAAAGAATAATTTAGAGGTTAGCAGAGCGCATGGAGCGTCTCGGCGACACAATGGGGCGTCGCTCCCCTGTCTGCCTTCGTTGCAACTTACTCCAATACGACTTGCCAAACCTTTCTCATTCCGTTTTTGTTTTCCGCGCGGCTGCGGCGCAGATGTTGCGGGAGTCACGGCTCATCTAAGGATTAGTGCTCCTTAGGTTTTTAATCATTCTCGTATGTTATGAGACTCCCGAGATTGTTTTGACAGTTGCGAATAAGCAAGTTTGTACTCGTAATGTTTCGTCGTTCATGCAGGTTTGTAACATCTTAGCTAATATTTAATTTAATAGGTATTAGCTGCCTCATTTATCGAGACTCGAAGACAGGACTTTCAAGAACAATTTAGTAAAATTACCGATAGGGTAACCGACGAGCCACCGCAGAGACTCCGAGAGAGTCGACGATATTAGTATAAATAAATAAATTTATAAATATGTGGGGAAAATCTTACACAAATCGACCTAGTCTCCAACTAAGCAAAGGATACTAGGCGACGATATACAAATACAAATAAATACATATATATATATATTTACAAAGAAAACATAATCAATGACTCAGGAACAAATATTCGTGCTTACCACGCAAATAAATGCCCTTACCGGGATTCGAACCCAGAACCTCCAGCTACGTAGGCAGTGTCACTACCAACTAGGCTAAAGCGGCCGTTTATCGGCGTTTAACTCTTTGAGTACGGAACCCTAAAAAAGACAATTCATGCTTTATTTAAATGTTTATAATTACTTCCGGGTGGAAAGTTTGTTGAATTCTTGATCTTAGAATAACGATTAAAAATGAAATGAACAAAAAAAAACGCTATTATAAATTAATGTTTCTCAAAACCGTATTTTGCCTGTAGAGCGTGCGCAACTGCGCAGAGCGCTTGTCCAGGGCGCCGCCAGCAGCGGAGGCCGGCGCCGGCGCCACTCGTACCGCGACGGCGCGCACAGGCCCACTGCAGCCAGTACCCCAGAGTTACAGACCTTACCGCGTAAAAGGTTGAATACATAGGACACCAGAGTCAACTCCCTCCTAACCTCTATGCCTCTAACTAATTGTACCCTACCATGCCCATAACCAATAAAGGCACATTAATTGGTAAAATGGGTACACGCCATAACAATGAAAATATGAAAACCTTACAAATTTATTTTGTATCCGTTCCAGCATAAATTGGTACTTAGCTTCGTGCGAGCTCCAAACACTCGAGTTGACCTCCAGGTGGCTTTTTACGAGAGCTTCATACAGTGCTCGGATAGCACTTAAGTTGGAAAAATCCTGTGCCTGACGCAATACAAACCCTAAGTTTCTGTATGTTTCTGTATACAAGTCATTAACAATGTGACCCCTGAACGAAAGGTCAGCTGTGAAATGCTCACCCAGATCGCGCACCTCCGTGACGCGCTCAATCGGTACCCCTTCTACCTACGTATCGATGATGTATCAGATTGCGAGATCGGCTAAATGATAGTGAGAAGCATTTGGACACTTTAAAGTGAAGCTTATTGTCTCCTCCACATGTACGACTCGATCAATATCACTCTGCAATGCAAGACAGTCCGATACATCGTTGATTACCCGTACGAGCTTTAGGTCGTCGGCAAACAACAAACATTTCGAGTCTCTTATCACACCAGGGAGATCATTAATCATCAGCACAAACTTCAAAGGTCCCAAATTACTGCCTTGACTGACCCCAGATCGCGTATAGTAGGGCTTCGACGTGTAACTAGCGCAGTCCACGTACTGCCGCCTATCTCGCATATAGCTGACAAAAATGCTAGCGTATGTGGTGTACACCCCACGTCCGCCAGCTTCTTCAGTCAAATGTTATTATCTACCGTGTCAAAAGCTTGTTTTTTCGATCGCTTCAGTAAGGCCTCCAATTTCAGCGGGAGTGATACATTGCCCTGGTCTCGTGAGTTTTAGGGCTACGTGGATGATTGAGGTGTCAAAAGATGCCTCTTGCCAAGGGTTACAAAATGGTAAAAAGAAGATTTAAATATTCTTTTAAAAGTTGCTAAAATGTCAAAAAATCACAAATTTTTTTGGTGTCTTGTCGTACTAAATCGGCAATTTCTTGAAAACGAAGAGTGATATCGAAAAAATTTAAAAAAATCCTCGGGGTATTGAGCTATTCTACATTTTGTAAAGAAGAGAACCTCTCTATCTCTTACGGTCTAGGCAGGAAGGTGCCCTTTATGTGGCGCAATTTCAGGGTGCGGCTCGTTATGTTCGGCAATACGAGTGTCGTGTTGTTATTGGGGTGTTTATTTGAGGTTTCAGTGCTTATTCTAAATTATAATATACATATATATATATATATATATTGTGAGGTTTCTGTTTTTATTTGTGATTAAAATAAAAAAATAAATTTTAATAAATTGTAATACCTATTACTTTTGAGTTTAGTTTTTAATGATAATGTAAGTTATAAAGTAAAACAAATAAAATGTATATTTATTCATATAAACAATATTCAAAACAACATAGGTTATAAAATAAAAAGTATTAACTAAACTAATTATTAAAAACTAAATTAAATATATAATACAACTAAACTAAACAATAGTACATTGTGCATTAAGGGCCGTAAGAAAGGGATTACCAACGAGAGTCTATGAAAAGCCCGACGCCGAAGGCGGAGGGCTTTTAATGAGTCGAGTTTGTAATCCCCTTACTGCCCATGATACACACCATGTTTATAAAAAAATGGAATTGGAAATAAATAACTACAAAAGACAGAAAAATCCAAGTTTCATACAACCGCACCAATCAAAAATTTACGATATTGACAACTTAACTTCACTTACAGATTTGCGAGTGGAGGGCGAGGGGCGTGGCCCCACGTGGCCTACTAGATTTGCTTTAACCAATCAGATCAAACAAAAACTCATAACTCCCTCGAAAGTTATAAAAAATCATAACTCCCTCGGAAGTTATAAAAAATCATATCTCCCGCGGAAGGTAAATCGGCTATAGCTGCTCTATATACCTATCTGCCTATAATACACCCTTTACGAGCAAGTGTGATGAAAATAAAATAGTTTCGTATTTCATGAATTTAAGACATTATTAACAGAATATAAATATGTATAATTGCCTCTTTATCTCTTACGTGTGGCGCAATTACAGGGCGCACGCTCGTTTTGTTCTGCAATACGAGTGTCGTGTCGTTGAGTTGCAATTTCATTGTTTATTTGAGGTTTCAGTATTTATTTGTGATTATAATATATGTCGACGCGCGAACAAAATTTACACATACATAATGAAATACAGATTTCTTCATGCAATTGTTTGTTTCTGATTATAATATATGTTGACGTGTGAACAACATCTAAACAAATAATGAAATACAGATTTCTTCATGCAAATGTCAGTTAAATGCAAATGGTGTTATCTACCTTTATAAATGTATAGGTCGGCATTGGGCTTTGTTTTTACTTTGGCAAAAAACAAAAGGAATGTTAGAGTCGTTTTTGAGATTTATTTCATATTTTTAAAATTTATGGTTCAAAAGGTAGAGGGGTGGGGACACACATTTTTTTTAACTTTAATAAACTCCGAAAATATTAACATTATCAAAAAATGATTTTAGCAAACCCTATTCATTTTTAAATACCTATCCAACAATATATCAACAATATATTACACGTTAGGGTTGAAATGAAAAAAAAAACACTTTTTATTTTACCACTTGGTCGGCGTGATTGATAGGTATACATATTAGTACCAAATTTCAGCTTTCTAGTGCTAACGGTTACTGAGATTATCCGCGGACGGACGGACAGACAAAGCGAAACTGTAAGGGTTCCTAGTCGACTACGGAACCCTAAAAAATTGGCAAACTCTTCCGCTGATTCTTGCGGTGATAAAACTCGTCCGTTCTCTATTAATTTACAGCAATTGCTACTTTTCCTTATATTTTTTATAAATCTCCAAAATGATTTTGGGTCTGTTGCCATATTATATTGCATTTGAGCTTGATACCTACTGATCATGAGCAATAGAAATAACCGATTTTAATTCCATTCGACTGTGAGAAAATTTACAACAATCATGTTTGCAGATCCACTCCATTTGTATAGCTTAATGTAATGAATGCTTAAGTTTAATTTTGTGTATAATTTCAGCCGTGTACCATTCCGGATACGAGTTCTTAGACATGACCGGCTTCTTTTCTATAGGAACACCGGTGTCTAATATAATAAAAATAAATAAAATAAATAAATATTTGCGGACAATCTTACACAAATTAACCTAGTCCCAAACTAAGCAAAGCTTGTACTATGGGTACTAGACGACGATATAGATACTTATATAGAGAAATAAATACTTAAATACATAGAAAACATCCATGACTCAGGAACAAATATTCGTGCTCATCACACAAATAAATGCCCTTACCGGGATTCGAACCCAGGACCTCTTGCTTTGTAGGCAGCGTCACTACCAACTAGGCTAAAGCGGTCGTCAAATATGGCGTTAAATTTATTGTAAAATCAAGTTGTAACTTCGGAAATATCGTTAATTAGATAAAGATCGGTCCAGTCTATGTTTGCCAATGACTTGTACAAAAGATCGAATTTTGCTTTAGCGAAATCCCACTCTTTGTATTGCGGTAAACTCGTTTGCTCAAAACAATTTAAATCATTATTTAATGAGGCGGGCGCGTGGGTCTAAAGGCTGAAACGTACTGAAAGCGGTGGCGGTGCGGCGCGGCGCGGTGCGGAGGCAGTACCGGTTGTAATGTTCGAACTAATGCGAAATGGTCCCCACAGAATACCGCGGCGGGACGCGGCGCGGCCCGGTATTCTGTGCGGACCTTTTCATATTAGCTCCAACATTACAACCGGTACCGCCTCCGCGCCGCACCGCATCGCGCCGCCACCACTTTCAGTGCGTTTCGACCTTGGGCCGGGCGCGGGCGCCGCGCCGACGCACACGGCGAGCGGCGGGTGGTACAGGTCCACGGGCTGCACCCCCAGGTCCACCGCGCGCGCCGTCACCGGCGAGTCTACTCCGCCGCCGCTCAATATTAAATTGAGTTGCCTTCCGTTATAATTAGGTACTCCATTGTTCTGAATGAATCCACAATAAGTTACAAAATACTCATAGTATAAACGTACATTATCATTACTAGAGAATAGATTAAAGTCACCGAATGCAATTAATTTACCATTATATTTATTAGAGAATCCTTCTCCTAAATTAAACATAGTCATATAATCATCCTCCTTTGCCTGTGGCGGAATATACAAAACAAAATAAGCAAACACTCGTATTATTTACTTATTACGGTACACTTATTATTTCAATGTAACAAGTTCAAACTGATGGGCATTCAAATTGACGTCACGTCACCGCATTGCACTTGACGTAGCTCGTACCGCGGTGTGGCCACTAAAAGCGCGCCTCCTTCTATCGCAACGTAAGACTGTGAATCCTGGCGGTATTAGTTCGGAGTTCTGGATAGCAAGTTGCGTTGCAACCAGTTTCTGTTATTGCAAATAAATCGGATGATGAAGACAGTAGTAACGCCATAAATTTCGTAGTTTTGGTCCTGAGACCCCATGCACAGTACTACATTCTGATATAATGACATGTATCTAGGTTAAGAAAGTAAGCAATAAAGATTATATTATGTTATTTATCTATAAATTAAGCCTCCATGATGCATTCAGGAGCCGCCACGGAGCCGCATATTATGACCGGCATCGCGGCGTTGTTTTCTGGCAGCTGTCATAGTTTTTTTTATTCAGAGACAAACTAGAGTCGGTCCCAAATATCATATCGTTCGATATCTTACTAAAGCCGCGTCCGCTGCACCAATGTTTTCCATGTTTTTAAACATCTTACATGTTTTTCGTCAGTTTCGGCAAACAAATAGGGTATTGTTTTGATTGGCAAAACATGTTTGACGTTTAAAAACTACGAAAACATGGCGCATCGGACGTGGCTTTACGTGCGACATTTGTCAAAGTATGCAAACTGACCATTCATTTCGAACTAAACGTCATCTCGACTGATTAGAATAGAGGTCAAATCAAATTTCTTTGTTTTTCAGAGATGTTCCAAATTTGAATGAATAATAGTATCGGAATCGATGTTATTATTTAGCAATAATAACATTTTCACAGATAAGAAATTTGTTCTAACAAAACAGTCTATTTTTATGGTGGTCATCCCTTCGCCTTCGGCTCGTTTCATAAACCCACACTCGTGATTAATGCCCTTCATCATGTACAGTCACATAAACTACTAATATATATTATACTAGCTGTTGCCCGCGACTTCGTCCGCGTATAACATGTTATCGTCTAAATGTTTGTTAAAGGAATGAATTAAAATAAAAACATTGAAATTAATTTTCTACCTAGACTTATAGAAAACAATCTAAAACCGAAGTTACAAATCTCTTACTTTCAAAATCTCTTGCTCTCTATAAAAACTAAGAACCCTCTCTGAACCCTCATAGTAAACAGTCTGAAACCGTAGTTACAAATTTCTTACTTTAAAAATGTCTTGCTCTCTATACAAAGTTCGAACCCCCTTTTAACCTTCTTAGGCGATGAATTAAAAAAACGCTGAAATAAGTTTTGTAGTCTAAACAGGCTAAGATCGCAGTTACAAATATCATATTTTAAAATTTTCTTGCTCTCCATACAAACTTTGAACGCTTTTCAGGGAAAAATTAAAAATAAAACACTCGGTTTTTTTATTGTAATAGGTAAGTATTTTTTCTACAAACTATCTAGTCTCTAGCTAAAAAAAAGCGTTTCCCATACGAACCTTGCATCCCTTTTTAAACCCTTAAGGGGTGAAATTTTCCAAAACGCTGGCAGTAGGTATTTTTTAGTATTTTAATAAGTAGGTACTTAATCTTTCTACAGAGTTTTAAGTTTCTACCTAAAAAAAATTTTTCCTACACAAACATTGCACCTCTTTATCCCCCTCTTAGCGGGTGGAAATTTTCAAACCACTGAAAGTAATTTACCTATATATTTGTATTCTAATAAATAATCTTTCTACTCAATTTCAAGTCTCAAGCTCAAAAAAAAAGTTTCCTCCATACAAATTTTCACCTGTTTTATTCACCAATTTTTCACAATTTTCCAAAACGCTGAATATTCTTTATTTGTATTGTAATAAGTAATCTTTCAGCAAAGGTTTGTCGCTTGCGATCTTTTTAAAAAGGTTTGAGATTCTAGCTCAAAAAAATCCCCTTTACCAACATTGTACCCCTTTTTCATACCCTTAGGGGTGGAATTTTCCAAAACGCTGTTTTTTTTTATTTGTATTGTAATAAGTAATCTTTCTACAAACTTTTAAGCTTCTATCTCAAAAAGAAGTTTCGCTTATACAAACTTTGCAACCCTTTTTAACCCCCTAAGAGGCTGAATTTTCCAAAACGCTGGCAGTACTTTATTTGTATTCTAATAAGTAAGCTTTCTACAACGTATTGAGTCTCTTGCTAAAATAATAAAGTTTCCCCCATACAAAATTTGCACCCCTTGTTTACGCCCTTAGGGGCAGAATTTTCCTAGACGTTGAAAGTATTTTATTCGTATTCTAATAAGTAATATTTATACAAAATTTTAAGTCTCTAGCTATAAAAAATAAAGTTTCCCCCATACAAACTTTGCACCCCTATTTGACCCCTTTAGGGATAGAATTTCCAAAAATCTCTTCTTATCCGTTGCCTACGTTGTATAAGGTAGTTCTGGTGTAAATTTCAACTCTCTAGCCCCAGTAGATTCGGCTGTGCGTTGATGAGTGAGTGGGTGAGTCAGTCAGGGCATTTATATGTAGGTATAGATAGATAGAAGATGACGAAAATCCCATTCAAATATCTCAAAACCGTTTTAATGTCGCTTGTTAGAGTGAGAAAACGATCGGGGACTGAGACGTCAAGATCCTCGAGCGTCATAGTAAAAAACAATCGTTTCATTTGAAGGTGCGTTTTGTGAAAAAGGGACAGAACATAAAACTTTGGAACTTAGTGATTACCTATTTATATACCTAACCTCTTGCGTTGATTTTTTCTCTATTATCCTTTTTTCGAGAAAATACATTATGATTATTTTATTTAGTGTCTACCTACAGCCTGTTTTTAAACATCTAACATGCACAAAAGATCCCACTGGGTCGAAGTGCATCCGAAAGGCACGCATCACCTAGATAAGATAAGATAAACATCTAACTTGTTTTCAGTCAGGTTCGACAAACAAATAGGGTTTTGTTTTGATTGGCAAAACATGTTTGACGTTTAAAAACCACGAAAACATGGCGCAGCGGACGCGGCTTACGGGGTGTAGTTTCGATTCCAGAGGGCCTACCGGGAAATGCATTCGAAGTTTCCCCTCTCTGTCATACTTACGAGTTCGTACGTAAGTGCGACAGAGAGGGAAAACTTCGAATGCCGTTCGCGGTAGGCCCTCTGAGCTATAACCACGAACTTCGGAATTCGAAAATATTCGGGTATCTCTATCTCTATCGCACTAACAACACTCGAGTGACAGGGATGCAGTTATACGAACTTCGAGTTTCGGTTTTCGTGGTAGCGGCGCCGTAGGCACTTTGGCAGAATGCGCAAAGAACGCGTGCCATTGCCATTCAAAAAAAACAAATTCGTGTTAATTATATTGTTCAAATTTGTTAATACATTTTTTGAAATTACGCCATAATGCGACATTTGCGCATATAAGTTCTCATATCACAATCGAATATTTTTTTATGGTTTAACTTTTGGCATGTGTATCATAAAGGTCTATCGTAGACTGGATTTAAATTATTAATAAGTGAAAGGCAAAGCAATTCTGCCATTTTGACGAAAATTTGACGTTTCTTATAGCTGACAGTTGGAGCAACGTTTGATTTCAATAAAAATAAATGAAAAATTAAATGAAGTCGTATATTTCGGAAAATTTATTAATGGTCGCAGTCGGATAAAAACTATCCTAAGTTGCAGCTAGAATAATAATGTACCTATATAAAATGTTTCATATTTTTCCGTTCATGGGATGCTGAGAACATTCGAACCACACAAAGCTTAGTTTCAAACTGGCTGATTCTTTTTTTAATTTAGAGATTTATTATAAGTGGAGATTATAAAATGCCTGTAGGTCTACCCTTTTTCAGGTTTACTTTTGGAAGATCTCCGAAACCAAATCCAATCACTGAATTCTGCGTCGCGCGGCCATTACATACGCTCGCTTGACTAATAGAAAACCGGCTAAGTGCGGATCGGACTCGCGCACGGTTCCGTACCATTATCAATAAAAATATTTAGTATTTGTTGTTATAGCGGCAACAGAAATACATCATCTGTGAAAATTTCAACTGGAACTATCACGGTATCTGTGAGATACAGCCTGGTGACAGACAGACGGACGGACAGACGGACAGACGGACGGACGGACGGACGGACGGACAGCGGAGTCTTAGTAATAGGGTCCCGTTTTACTCTTTGAGTACGGAACCCTAATAAGATGACTCTGGAACTCCGACTATGAAAGATGCGTAGCCTCTTTCTGTTTTATGTTTAAACTTCTCGACGACAACACTCACGCTAGAACCGCAAATAGATGTACGTGGGACTTCACTTGCTCCGCCGTGGTGTCCAACATCAAACGCCAAACATGTGGATGCTTCTTTTTCTCCATAGCCTGTAATCCTAAGCCTGTATGTACTCTCACCTTTCACAACATTCTTAAACTTCTGCTTTCGCTTTCTACTTGTTGGTTCTTCCAGTTATTATCACGATCGAATCGCTCAATTTTCAATGGAGTATCCAATGCTGTGTCAACCTTGTTTCCGGGTAAGCCATTCACGAGCGTAAGCGGCGTGTTAGAGATTTTCGTGGCCCCAATCTTATCGGGTATTAGCGAAGAAATTTTTGTTTGTTTTGCATGTCTGTTATTTATTTGAGTGATAGTGGAATAAGTATTGCCATTTGATGACAAGGAATACTTCGGTTCCACCTGCTGCATGCCAATATTCTGCTCAACAACAGATGTTTTAGGAGACGGTTTAGGGTTTATGTGGGAGCCAATAATGTACAGCCCGATAATACGCGTCCACTTTTAGTGGACGCGTATTATCAGGCCGTACATTATCAGCCCGGACAATGGTGGCTTCCAATGGGGTTGGCCGGTGAAAGCTAATTGTAGATGGCGCTCTTATAGATTCCATACGATGAGAGAGAGAGACAGAGGATCGATGGTCCCTAACTTGTATGGAAACCATATACAGTTCTTAGGTAAAAATCTTCCCCATAGCTTTAATCCATAGCCTTTTATTTTTAGCTTTTTTCGGAAAACAGTGGATTCCCACTTCAGAGCAATTCGGGACGAAACATAAAGTCATTTTCGCAAAAATAAATAAAAACTACTTCCCGCCATACAAATTTAGCTTTTTTAGGGACCAATATTGGTGCTGTCAGTTTGACAGTTGCCAGCCCCATTATTGCCCCGTACCGAATTTGTTCAGGGTGATAATGCACGGCCCAATAATGTACAGCCCAATAATACGAAGCCACAAAAAGTAGACGCGTATTATCGTACATTGTCAGCTCGAACAAAGGTGGCTTCCAATTATTGCCCCGGACCAAGTTTGCTGGCTGTCAAAAGCGAAGTCTGCCTTAGGTCGGTTAGGTTAGGGTTCACTAGTGTCCCTCAGACCGGAAATAGCAACCCCGCGAAGCGGGGTGGCGTCGACCCGCTGGAGACTTTTTAATGGACGCCAATTATTGGGCTGTACATTATCACATTATCAGGTAGTACAAGAATGGCTTCCAATTATTGCCCCGTACCGAATTTGCTCAGGGTGATAATGCACGGCCCAATAATGTACGGCCTGATAATAACGCGTCCATTGGACGCGTTTTATTGGGCTGTACATTATCATGGCTGTACATTATCATGGTCGTTAACCGGCACCGGTTTATGTACTACTTTTTCCTCAAGTACCCTCATTTTTTGATCGATATTTTGTATCTCGCATCTAGTTTCACCAAATCAATGTAGTATTTGCTTGAGTAGCATGATGGCCTGTGCGTCCAGTCGGTCCATGACCACAGATCGCAGCTGTGTCATTTCGTCAAGCAGCTATTTATTGTTTTCTTGGTCGTAGTTGTGTTCGGTGACAGTCCGAGTGGACTTTGACCAGGGACGAGTTCCCCGCTGTGACGATGTTATTCAAGTTACCTCGGATTGGCGTACGACTGTTGTCGCCTTTAGGTTTCATGCACATACACTCGGGGAAAATCCAGTTATCCTTGTAGTCTTGGGAAAGATCTTCAAAATTCACCGGTTGTAATGCGATGCACGTCAAATGGTAAGTTTTTTTACAATTCACGTTTGAACATTCCATGTATTGGAGACTAAAAATATTCATATCACAGCCACTACACTTCGATGCCATTTTAGCTTAAGTATAAATATTATTATTATGTCCAGCAGTGGAAGTCTTTCGGCTGATGTGATGATGATGATATAATTATTATTGATAAGTACACATGACCGTCTCGCACGAATTGCGGACTACTAAATTCAAGTAAATTGCTGTTTCGGTCGCGAAATATACCGTTTAGGTGCATATTTGATCTACAATTTTTAATCTATAAAAGCGTAAGGATTCTATTGGTAGCTTTAGTTGGCGTTTTATTTTTGGCGATATATTTTAAATACAAGTAATAAATGAAAATTTTAAAGAAGTCAAATAATAATGTAACAATAAAAACCGCATTTTTTTCTAAATTTTCAAGGTCCGTATCTTTTTGTGATTTTAGTGATATTTTGTAATTTATACTTTATTAAAAATTATTTGATGGTCTACTATTCATTTAGCAACACCACGTTTATCACATTTTAACATAAGGAAACTACCCAATTAAGCTTGCACCTAAAATAATGTAATAGCAATCAGTTATAACCAGTTCTACAAGGACGAAGTCGCGAGCAGCAGCTAACAAATATAAATAAATACTTATTTACCTACTTAGTCTTTAGAAGGACCTTAGTGGGATTCTCCTAACCATTTTCGGTCACCGCGATGTCCAACCACTTGATTATAGCACTTAGGAACGCAACAAATGAACAAGGTAGACTCTAGAGTGGTCGTAACGTCTTAAACAACTTATAAGTAAATAAATACAAATTTCTGGAGGGCCAGAAGGCCCAGAAGTTTGTTTGTTATATGGCCCATGTCATAAGCTTAAGCGAGTAAAGGTAAATAAATCGGAATGGGATTGAGATGGGGTATCACAAAAGTAAACATTTAAAACAGATCGAACTAATAATCCGGATAAAAAATTAAACATAGATCAATGAATTAAACGTTTAATTTTACGACCGGTATAAAAACATTGGAATAAATTAAAACAGTCTTCTAGATCAGTTAGTTCAACTTAACGTAATTTAAGATACGATTTCCTTTTTTAAAGCTCTCTCCCGTAAAGCTATTTAAAGGCAGAAGATAAGCTAGTTTGGAGAGCACTGCACTCCAAGGCGACTTATATTAATATGGTGGTCATGAGGTTTCAACTATTTAAGTAAAAGAAGTAAAACTGACTGAGATTCTGCACTGGGTGCGGCGCGGCCTGAGGGCGCGGCGTACTGTGAATCATTATTTAAGGTAACCCGAATCGATCAATGTGCACTACACCTATACAGGATGGAAAGTTGAAACGGGGCAGTAAGGGCAGCTACTAGATCCCTTGCCGCCACGCAAAAATGGCATTTGGATTTCATTCCTAACTTTTTAAGTGATGACCATCTACATTCACAGATTTTTGAAAAAAAGTACAGACCGCGAGAAAATCATCAATTTTGACGAAATTTTTTTTTAATGCTATTTGATTC
The DNA here is from genome assembly GCA_963854355.1 of Epinotia brunnichana. Classification (NCBI taxonomy): domain Eukaryota; kingdom Metazoa; phylum Arthropoda; class Insecta; order Lepidoptera; family Tortricidae; genus Epinotia; species Epinotia brunnichana. Next base: position 17,597,191 of record OY977940.1, on the reverse strand, counting down.
CATTCCTATTAAGGATCAAAATACTCTTTCGGGCCGACTAAGGTTTGACTACTAGAACGTTATAAAATATAATTATAAATTAATACATTCACAGACGAAAGATTATTTCACAGACGTAAAATAAATTGGACTAATATTGTTAGAGCGTATGCGTCGCTCCTACTGGACCTCCATTCTGCTACAAATTGTTCCATTCATATTCATATTCATTTATTCATAATTGTCAATATTACATACTTGTAGTACCTACAGAGGTGTGTCTTGTACTTGCTCATATAATCCCGCCCCAGCGGGATCGAGAGTTGTATCTATATTTAGCGGCGAATAGAGGTCCTAGAATTAGAATTGCAAAATACTCCTAAATTTTTCATGTACTCGCCTACTCCGAAAATTGACGAGGTCAGGTGAGTAATAATGAGAGGCCGCTCCCGTTTGAAAGTCTGGCCGGCTCACTCCGCCCCAGAAAATAACGGGAAATTTACATAATAGAGAATCCGTGGCTGCCCTAGTCCTTTGAAAGCGGAGCTACGGGTCCGCGTCAAGTGACACCGTCGTACATTAAATTAACATCCTCTCACTTTGTGAAGCCAACACCGATGCCTAATTTGAAATAATAAAGTGGTTGTACAAGCCACTCTGCGTAACATTGGCGGCCAAATGGATATTGCTAAAATAACAAATACCTACGTTAAAATGAACGTTGCCTTATACGCACGATACGTCATGCTATTAAGTAACTGTCGTTTTATTAAAAAGTGTAGTTATAAAATCTTCACTGTTATACAATATAGCTTTTGCCCGCAACTTCGTCCGCGCGGAACTCGTTTATGTCGTAGCTCCATACAAACTTTTTGGCCCTGTTTTTCGGCCCCTTTAGTGATGAATTTTGGGATAAAAACATAAAAACGATCCTTTGTCCTTTTCCCCGGAATTCAAAGTATCTCTGTACCAAATTTCATCTCAAACGGTTCAGCGGTTTAAGCGTAAAAAGGTAACAGACAGACAGAATTACTTTCGCATATATAATAATAGCAGGTATGGATTGTATGAAACGAAAAGGGCCCTTATGGCTGAAGTTACATGATTTTCTAGATAAGCTTACCTACTCCGAACGCCTTTTCAGCGTTTCGTAGCCAAAATGGCAAAAACGGAACCCTTATAATAGTTTCGGCATGCTTATGTCTGACATGCATTTTATTCGAGAACTATAAAGTGTATTTGAATACAATTTGGAGAATAGGTGTATTTTGTTAGCTGCTACATACTTCTGTAAAGATATGATTAAATTTTTTTTTATGCGTGCACTCCATACATGTAGGGTCCAGTCAAAAAATATAATTGTGAGTCCACGTGTGGTACTGTACCACACGTTTATTTTTAAATTGATGTATGTACCACTGGTACTTACATCAATCGATAGGCCTTTCAAAATAAATATAAGGTTTCTGTGCAAGTTTTTCGACTGTTGAATAAGTCGGTGATTATCTCAATCACCCCGAAAGTCTTAAATATTGTGTCGCCCCTCCAGTTTTGGAAAGGTGTAATTAAAAAAAAAAATTACCTATTTAGTGCTTATTATACAGGGTGACTGGTAATTTGAACTATTCCTTGAAAGGGGTTATACTAGAGCTAATTTGCAACAATTTATGTCCAGTCAACCAGGGGTCGAAACTCGCTGGTTTCCGAGATATTCGAGTTTTTAGTTTGTATGAAAAAAAATCTCCTTGCAGCCTTAAGCTGGTGATTGTGACAAAAGTACTTCCATTTGGATGGTAAAAAAACATTTTTGTCACAATCAGCACTTTAAGGCTGCAAGGCGATTTTTGTTCAAACAAACTAAAAACTCGAAAAATAAAAAAAAAAACGCGTTTTGACCCCTGGTTGACTCGACATAAATTGTTGCAAATTAGCTCTAGTATAACACCTTTCAAGGAATAGGTCGAATTACCAGTCACCCTGTATATTAAATTCTTTCACTGAAAATTATTTTGAACAAGATTGTCACAAAGGTTTTCGAGATATTGCTGAAAAACTGCATTCTCTATGGAAAAGGATGTAAGTGCCGTAAGATTTCTGTGACGATAAGACCTTTTTAATAGGCACGGAACCTTTCGTTGTGCGTGGTTCGACACGCACTTGGCAGTTTTTTCTACAAACATAGATTCCGCCGCAAACTTGATGTTCCTCACCGTAAAATAGATTCGTAGGCTTTTTTCAGTATTATAACTAATGCATATTTTCTTATCACACGGCCGTGAGGTAAGAACCTTTTCTACTTAACCTTAGGAATCAACGGACTTGTAATTTACATTTACTAAAAATAAAACTGCTTCAACAAATGTTACATCTTATAGTTTTCCAAACATCGATAAAACTCGTCTTTTTACTCAGTTTTACGAAACATTCAATATCTCCGAAACCACCGCCATATGGTACCTTTACGTGAAATACGTTCCCATAAATATAATTATTATAATTTTTGCTGTCAATTCGTACAGTTATTTTTCCTGTAGAAGGGTCCTTCACTCCTGTTTATAAATGAAATGACTCATCTCCACTTATAATAAATCTCTAAATTAAAAAAAGAATCAGCCAGTTTGAAACTAAGCTTTCTGTGGTACGAATGTTCTCAGCATCCCATGGACGGAAAAATATGAAACATTTTATATAGGTACATTATTATTCCAGCTGCAACTTAGGATAGTTTTTATCCGACTGCGACATTTAATTTATTTTCCGTAATATACGACTTCATTTAATTTTTAATTTATTATTCTTAAAGTATATCGCCGCCACATCTGTCAGCTAAAAGAAACGTCAAAATCACAGTAATAAGAAATACTACGGACAAAATGGCGGAATTGCTTTGCCTTTCTTTCGCCTATTAATAATTTTCATCCCGTCTACGATATACATTGACGAGACACATAGGTACCAAAAGCAAATATAAAATTAATCGATTTTGATATGCGAAGTTATATGCGCAAATGTCGAATTAAGGCGTAATTTGTACAAATCTAACAACAAATTCGAACAATATAAACTTGGTTTTTTTGAATGGCACGCGCGCGCGCTCTTTGCGTATTCAGCCAACCCACGAAAACCGAAACTCGAAGTTCGTATATCTGAGGGCCTACCGCGAACGGCATTCGAAGTTTTCCCTCTCTGTCGCACTTATGTACGAACTTGTAAGTATGACAGAGAGGGGAAACTTCGAATGCCTTTCGCGGTAGGCCCTCTGCATTCCTGTCATTTGTTAGTGCGATAGAGATAGAGATACCCGAATATTTTCGAATTCCGAAGTTCGTGGTTTAAAAGAAAATACGGATGTCGGATAGATCTAAATTAATATTTTATGTGTGAATATGGTTAAAATTATTTGGAAATACTATTGTTGTTATTGTTTTAGTATATTTGACTAGCTTTAAGTTTAATATTGTACGTCCGAAATGGGCAAGCTGTTGGACTTTATTTTACCCAAAACAACTAAATGTACACAGTTCTGACAATAAAGAAATCTTATTTTATCTTATCTTATCGAAAATAGGGATGTAGACACTAAACAAAATAATCATAATGTTGTATTATCTCGAAAAAAAAAACAACGCAAGAGGCTAATATAAGTGTATAAAGTTTTAAGAGGGGGTTTGTTGCGTCTCTTTTCCGAAAACGCACCTTTATAATGAAACGATTGTTTTTTACTATGACGCTCGAGGATCGTGACGTCACGGTCCCTGATCGTTTTCTCACTCTAACAAGCGACATTAAAACGGTTGTAGCTTCGTAATTTTTTGAGATATTCGAATGAGTTTTTCGTTTCTTCTTTCTTTTGAAGTGAGTCTATAGCTACACCTCTATTTGGAAGACAAGCGGAAAGAATCCATACTATCCATACTAATAATCCATACTTCCATACTAATATTATAAATGCGAAAGTGTGTCTGTCTGTTACCTCTTCACGCCTAAACCGCTGAACCGATTTAGATGAAATGAGCCCCGGGGAAGGACAAGGGGTAGTTTTTGTATCTGAGGGGCTGAAATTGGGGGTGGAAATTTGTATGGAGCTACTTAAACCGCTGCACCGATTTAGATGAAATTTGGTATATAAATAGTTTGAGTCCCGGGGAAGGACATATAATAGGTTTTATCCCGGAAATCATCCCCTAAGGGGGTGAAAGGGGGGGGGGGGTAAAAATTTGGATGTAATCTATTTTGATGAAAGGTGTAGATATAGGTTAAGTCCTGGGAAAGGACATGGGATAGTTTTTACCCCAGAAATCATCCCCTAAGGGGATGAAATTAGGGGTGAAAATTCGGATGGAACCCATTTTAATACAATTTGGTATAGAGATAGCTTGAGTCCTGGGAAAGGACATAGGATAGTTGTAATTCCGGAAATCACTCCCTAAGGGGGTGAAATGGGGGGTGAAAATTTGGATGAATCCCGTTTAGATGAAATTTGGTATAAAGGTCGTTTGAGTCCCGAAGAATGACATTAGATAGTTTTTATCCCGAAAATCATTCCCTAAGGGTATGAAATAGGGGGTGAAAGTTTGGATAAAATCCATGTACCTAGATGAAATTTGGTATAGAGATAATTTGAGACCCTTCAAAGGATATAGAATAGTTTTTGCCCTGGAAATCATCCCTTAAGATGGTAGAAGTTTGTTTGCATTTTATTTTCTAAGTATTAAGTTCTACGCGGACGAAGTCGCGGGCAACAGCTAGTCTTTAATATATACATAGGTACATTACTCTTTCCTGGTCTTTCGCTTGTCTTCCAAATAGGGGTGTAGACTCAAAAATTATTACTAACTACTTCAAAAGAAAGAAGGCAAGAAAATATGCCTAGTGACGAAAATCCCATTCAAATATCTCAAAAATTACGAAGCTATACAACCGTTTTAATGTTGCTTGTTTAGAGTGAGCAAAACGATCGGGGACCGTGACGTTACGAATGTCACGATCCTCGAGCGTCATAGTAAAAGACAATCGTATCATATGAAGGCTTGTTTTGCGGAAAAAGGACAGAACATACAAATACAAAATATTTTATTTGTTAAACATAGGTATGTACATCGGTGTTACAGTTTATGGTTTGTCTCACTATGTCTTGCCTGTTAAGGCATACAAATAGCCACAAAATAGCATACAGCATGCACTTACACACTAGATATAAGTCGTTAATTATGCTATCATTTGCTTACGTTATGCTACCTCCACCTCTTAAATTAAAACTATGGACACTCATAACTTAGTGATTAAATAACCTCTTGCGTTGTTATTTTTTCCGTTTGAATACTACATACATTTTATATCCTTTTTCGAGAAAATACATCGATTATTTTATTGGTGTCTATACCTACACTCCTATTTTCGATTCCTGAGCTATGGCTCGTGAGTTTTGAATTTTGAATTCAAAATTCGCAAATATTCGGGTATCTCTATCGCACTAATAATACTCGAGTGACCGGGATGCAGATATACGAACTTCGAGTATCAATTTTCGTGGTAGCACCGCAGGTAAGAACTTTGTCTGAATGCGCAAAGAGCGCGTGCCATTCAACATAACAAATTAGTGTTACTTATATTGTTCGAATTTGTTGATACATTTATTGAAATTACGCCTTAATAAAAAAATTGCGCATATACGTTCTCATATCCGAATCGGTAAATTTTTATGCTTTAACTTTTGGCATGTGTCTCGTGAAGGTTTATCGTCGACGGGATTTCAATTATTAATAGGTGAAAGGCAAAGCAATTCCGCCATTTTGACGTTTTTTATAGCTGACAGATTTGGCGGCGATATACCTACTTTAAAAATAATAAATGAAAATTTTAAGAGGTCCAATATTTCGGCAAATTAATTAATTGTCGCAGTCGGATACTGCATGATACATTCATCACGACATCCGAGCCCGAATTAGCGCGGCTTGGTCTAAATGGCGAGAGGTCACAGGAGTAATCTGCGATCGCATCAGAATACCACTTCGACTCAAAGGGTTAGTGTACAGTCCTATTTTATGGCAGCGAGACGGTGGCCAGTTCTTGGAAGGCACATTCAGGAGCTTCGCGTTATTGAAATGAAGATGTTGCGGTGGATGTGGGGCGTTACGCGTACGCGTGCGGATCGCATTCGTAACGAGTACATCCTTGGCAGCTTCGGAGTTTGTGACGTAGCGGATGAGCTCCAGGAATGTCGCCTTCGTTGGTTCGGTCACGTCTCTCGCAGGTCATCTGACTACGTAGGGAACAAATGCCTTGCTCTTCCTCGACGGCCCTTGACCCCGCGGCAGACCTAACAAGCGATGGCTTTGGCTGGATGTTGTGAAGGCCGACATGAGCGAAAACGGGCTCACAAAGGAAGACGCCCAGGATCGTGCAAAGTGGAGGAAAGCGAGTAGGTAAGCGGACCCTGGCAAAGGCCGGGATAACGCTAGGTAGAAGAAGACGTCGGATAAAAACATCCTATGTTCAAGCCAGAATAATAATGTACCTATAAAAAAAAAACATGTTTTTCCGTTAATGGGAAGATGAGATCATTCGTTACAGAACAAAGCTTGGTTTGATGCTGGCAGATTTTTTTTAAATTCGGAGATTTATTATAAGTGTAGATTAGATAGGTATGTATACTTAGTGGAATATATAGGGATTCCATTAGTAACTAATTTGACTAGAAAACCCATTGTGTTTAATCTAGAATGTTCGACGCGGCTAACTACTTTGTTCACTGTAGGTACATAGGTACTTAGACTTACCTATACACAAGGTGCAAAGGTAGGCAAGGTGTGTTTACATTAAGGAGTCCTACACTAATGAAACGTTATTTCCGCAAACAACCGCCTGTCTGAATAAGTCGTGAAACATTTTACAGCCTTCGAGGCGCACACCGAGTACCTAATTTGTGTCTTTGTGCAGTAAACTCCAACGAAACGATTTATGTTCTTCGTAAAGACACAATTGATTCTATGAGTTTTAGGAAGTAAATTGAATTAATCGCTTTACCTGCTTATTCATCGAAATTAATGTATATCTACCTACCGATTACCAACCTGCCTATAAGTACCCTATCTCTCTTGAATGGTGACCAATTTATCCAGTTTTATTACTAAACATAAAATCTGATACCTGAATTAAGTTCCTGCCTTGTAATAGTTTTAAGAATTAGATACCTACCACACCGGATTTTGTAACGCGGCACTGGCTGATCCTGAGTCAGCGCAAGCGAAATCATTTTATAAGACCTACAAATTGGGCATTATATAGCTGTATCTCCACTAGCGGACGTATGGAGCGACATTCTCGTTTAACGACTAAGCTCCTTAAAAAATGATAAAAAAAAATAGATTTGGTTAATGGACTACTTTTTTTTATTTTTAGGAAATACATATTAATTAAATGTCTAAACGATTTGCACTTTCATCTTCAAACCTATACCTACAAAAGTTTCCGCAATCCCATTTGCCTTTTTGTAGAATCGAGAATGAAGAAGAATGGTGCAGCAAATAAACTTATCGAGTCGCTAAAGCGTCCGAATCAGCAGAACTAAAAACGTAAATGCAGCAATCGTCGTAATTGGTTAACCGCCGCGCATCATTAGGTAATTGCAGCTGAGGCCCGATGCAGCCTGCGCCACGCGCCAGGCGCGGAAGCTTCCATTCCAAAACATCACAAGTACCTTCTAGGGACATTCACACTTATGACCTTTTTACTGAGCAGCCGTTTAGATTAACCAACCTCCAGAGAACCTTAGGCTGCAAGATTAGAGGTTGACGTTCTGGATATGAAAGAAATAAATAGCTGGCACAGGTCATAGAAGATCCCAACCGGTACTTTTTAAAGAAAGTAAACGACTGTCATTAATCACCGCATCTAACATTGGTCCTAAAATTATCATACAAAATTACTAATTTATTAATATAAATATAAAAGATTACAATAATAATTTAGTATTGTAACACCAGATGCCGCTACTAGTACCGCCCGCATCCATACCAGACACAGTGTCATACTGCCGTTTACCCGATTCGCCGATAGATGGCGCTGACGGGTAGTTAGATGGCACTATCGTTAGTTTAACGTAGAATATGGACCTCCGGAGCAGTGGCAAACTTATTGATACTCTTAGTAGGGACTAGTTCTCATGCACGCTAAGCGCTTTCACCTTGTTGAGACGTATTAGTGTCATCGATCTAGATCATACAACACTAGCCGAAGTATACTTCCACCGCTGCTGGGATATACTAGGTCTAGTATTGCGCCTCAGTAAATTGTATCCTCTCATGAAATAAAAATAGTCCAGCGTGACCTGGGTTGTTTCTACTCCGTCCCCCGCCCCTTCGCTTCAGTATCTCAATATTTAAATATGTTATATGAAAAAAGCTTAAACAGTGGCATCAGTCAGTATACGCGAATTGCAATGAAAAATAACAGTATTACTAAGTCGTGCATAGATCATATTTTTATACGGAATGCCAGTGTCCCGTCGGGGACCGAGCGAGCCATAAAAACAGCTGTGGTAAACAATGCGCTCGCCGACCACTTCATTACCTGTTTTGCGTTTATAGATAACACGAATCATCGGACTACTGTTAAAACCGTACTTAAACTCGATTACAAGAAGGTTCAAAATGAATTAGCGGCTACTGACTGGAGCCAAGGCTTATCTTACGACAGCCCAGAAGAAATTCTTAATTTCATACTGAGTAAGTTTAGCTGTATATATTATAATTGTCAGTATGAAACCAATGTTAATCAGAGTCAAAGAAAAACATGTATATGGGTTAATAAAAAAGCAATAAAAATGTGTAATAGAAGGGACGAGTTGTTTAAAATATGGTAGGTATAAGGACCAAGGTGATGCCAACAATAGATTAATATACAATAAATATAGAAATCGAACATGCACTTATATAAATTACCTAAAAAATAATCACATAAAAAACGAAGTATCACGAAATTTCCGTAATTCGAGAAAAGTGTGGGAAATTATTAACAAAGTAAGCGGTAAGATCGCCAAATCAATCGATGAAATTATTACATAAGCCTTTAAAAACCAGATTCCGAGAGATATTTCTAATAATTTTGCCAGGGGTTTCCGAGACAACGTCAACAATATTTGTACCTATTGTAATAACTCACTGCTAGACAAAAAATCATATGTTAGGGAACCTGATATGGCGATGAGGCTGTCCAAGACTAAAGAGGATGTTGTATTCTCGATAATTAAACATCTCAACGACAAAAAAAGTCCAGGTATTGATGGAATTCGACCAAGAGACATCAAATATGCCAACGAGGCTATAACACCTATTATAACACACTTAATTAACTCATGTATAAACTGTTCCAATTACCCCGACAAGCTAAAAATAGGCATTATAAGACCCATACATAAAAAAGGGGAATATAGCGATATAAACAACTACCGACCCATCACCATCTTATCCTGTATTGACCAAATTATTGAAAAGTACTTTGGTCATGAAATTAGCAGATACCTTACTAAAAACAGTATAATACATGACAAGCAGTACGGGTTTCAAAAAGAAAAAAATACCACACAACTACTAAGTAAATTCACGAACGAAATCAATCAACATCTTAACGAAAAAAAGTACGTACTCGCGGTGTTTATTGATTTTAGTAAGGCATTTGATACCCTTAGATACGATACCTTATTTTCGAAACTCTGGAGAAATGGTATACAGGGCCCTCTACTTGAATTCTTAAAAAAATATCACACAAATCGGTATACCGCAGTGAAAGTGAATGAGGCTTTAAGTGACCTAATTAAAACAGATAAAGGCTTAGCACAAGGATCTATTTTCGCACCTACCGAATAAATATTGTATGTAAACGATATGCCAAACATATTTCAGAAGGGCTCAGTGTACCAGTTCGCAGACGATACATGTCTCCTAGTAGCAGACAAGGACAAAAAAAGGCCAACAATACAATGCAAAACAATTTTGACCTTCTTTGTAAATGGGCCCACGATGTGGGACTAATTATAAACGACTCTAAAACCAAATTGATGAATATCCACTCCACACACCTGGTAAAGTCACCCGATCCCGTTATCACGGCCCATAGTCATCAATGCTTGCACTACAATAACCATAACGAAAAAAAGTGCGAATGTACTTGTGAACCATTAGAAATTGTTCATAAACACATGTACCTCGGTCTTATCATAGATACACATTTTAACTGGGGACCGCATATAAACCATGTGTGTAACAAACTTAGATCAATTCTAGCAAAACTTTCTATACTAAAGTATAAACTCCAATACAACATACTTAGAATGATGTACATGTCATTAGCGCAATCCGTCATTGGATATGGACTGAGTAGCTACGGTAGAACCTTTAAAACTTACATTGAAAAGATATTTAAATTACAGACCAGCTTAATAAAAACAATTATACCTAATTCCGTTAAGAAAAAACATTTGAGTCAAGAGGAGATATTTAAATATTGTAAGATTATTAATATATATAACCAAATCAAAATAGAAATTGTTAGTGAAGAAATAGATAAAATACACAGTCTCATAAAAAAAACTAGACCGTTACACCTGAGGCAACTAGTGTATTTGCCTCGTTTTGTCATTCCGAAATGTAGAAATGTGTATGGCAAACGAACATGGGAACACCTGTTACCAAATATTCTTAATCAACTACCCGACGATATTGTCAAAAGCATAAGTGATAACCCACATAAATGTAAACGTACTTTGAAAGAGTTATATCTTGCTGATGTGCCAACTGCACAAACATTCCATGTGTAAAAAAAATAAAAAATAAAAAAAACACAGTGTAATAAAAATAAAAAAATACTTTATTCATAAAATTTTGAAGGCTTACTAAGTTTATAAAAAAACTTTTTGTCCCATTATTACGAACACAAATGCCAAAGACAATGTGAGAGAGACGAACTTTAACGACACTTTAGCTAAAATAGGTTTGTTGAACGATTATGAATAAGGCCAATAGTAATTAACTAAGTACCTACTATTGTAAGTAACTATAATATTAAATTAGCTAAAATAGAACTGCACCCCTGTAAAAATATATATTTAATTAGTTAAAGAGCGAATACAGCGGCAGATAAACCTTTACGGCTTTGTCCGCTGTACAAATGTTTTTTTTGTATTGTTTTTTGTAGTAAATATATGAAAAAAAAAAAAAAAAAATCTATAACTATAACTTTGATCCTTTAGATCCCACAGTTCCCTATTGAGTTTTCGCCCCATTAAAACGCACCTGTACGCACCTTCCGAATGAAAATTCTGACAACAGATAAATTCGAACTTAAACTTTCCTGAGACATACTGTGTAATTAAAGGGTTAAACTCGCGTATTAAATGTGACTTCGGGCGACATGTTTCGAACTCTTGGGGAGTTCTTCTTCAGGATGAGTGTTTCGCGACAAGGTCGCTTGAATCGTGGTGACATTTAATATATGAGTTTAACCGTTTCATTATTAGTATTATTTCAACACATAAATTATTATTTTTCTCCTTAGTGTTAAAAAAATTATTTAGTGCTGAGCACTACAAACACTTGAAGTGTTGATAAATAATTGACTTCCGATTGCAACATGAGGTGAAACTGACTTAATATAATTATCACATACCAATATGTTTCCACGCGCTGGGTTAAAGTATCAGAACGAATGCGCGCAACAAATTAGCGTCATATTTATATGCAAGTTATATTGAGTCAAGTCAACCTCTAGTTCCTTCATTGAACGAGCAAGCCAAACGAGCGAAGTCCTCTGCTCCAGTTAAACCAAAATTAATCGTATGTAAAAAAACCGGCCAAGTGCGAGTCAGACTCGCGCACCGAGGGTTCCGTACAAACCTTTTATTTATTAAAATAATTTTTATTATATGATGTAACTAAAAATTTGCAATTTTTCCTTTAGCTGTGCTATAAGAGGTTGCTTCGTACCAAATTTCAAGATTCTGAGTTCACGGGAAGTAACCCTGCAGGTTTTGTTTCCCTTGAGAGTTTCGAAAATTTGCGGAAATTTGCGGCATAAACGGCTGTATCTTTTGATCGCGTAGGCTTAAAAATTTGATTTTTTCACAGCTACACTTACAGACAGTAGACTTGAGTATTTGATATAAAATTCAGCTTGATACCTCCACGCGTTCTTGAGAAAAAGGGTCTTGACAGACGGACGAACGGACGGACGGACAACAAAGTGATCCTATAAGGGTTTCGCTTTTTCCTTTCGGGGTGCGGAACCCTAAAAACCACAAAAAACATTAAGACTTACGAGTTCTACAGCTCGCAGAGCCACTAGTTTTAGGTAGGTATGGTAACTTTTGGGTGAATCAACTGTTTTTTCTCAAAAATAGCCCGCAAAGTGAACATAACTCGCTACATATTGGAAGGTAAAGTGTATAGTTTAAACCCAGATCAAAATTAAAAAAATAAAAAACATTGCAGGCCGCCTGGAATGTTACATATAAATTCCTTTATTTGTCGAGTACCAAACTTTTTAAAAAGTAGAAACTGGCATATAAAAGATGGCACAGGTCGTATTCAGCCAAATCAAGTCGTATTTGTTTTCTGTTGCAAACGCGACATTTTTGCATGTGTCATAAAAAGATTGCGTTTTTCGGTAGAAAAATACACTTCCGATTCTGTTTAAAAAAAAAATGACGTTTAATTTTATGTAATTTGCAGTATCCTCAATTTGCATTTAATAATAACGCTTGATTTCAATTTAGTCTTTTTTTATTCCCCCATTTTTGAGAAAAGCACTATATTAACCTCAGCCGGAATGGCAATTGCAGGCTTCGTATTATAATAAAACGGACTCACAAGCTCGTCCGTTTAAACAAAATACTCAGCCTGCAATTGCCTTCTTCCCGGCCACGGCAATAATGTACTATTGTCACTAGTTGAAAAGGTTGGGACTTCAGCATCACTTAAAAAAAAGTAGTGTTTTGTCGTCATTTTTAACAGACTTAAAAAAAAAACGAGGAGGTTCTCAATTTTTTTTTTTTTTTTAATGTGAAACCTCAGAACTCCGTTATTTATGAACCGATTTGTACCTTTTTTTTTTAATTGATTGTACGAGTATAATATATGCTTCCAGGTTGGTCCCATTGTTTTCAAAACTCCAGTTGAATGATGGGAACCATGAGGAGTTGAGGGAACTCCTCAAATATATAAGGCACGCGTGTAGTAATTTCGGTGTTTTCTATTATAAATCGTGTATTTACATTCGGAAATCATAAATTTGGTGAAGTGGAAGTGATGATGAAGACCACAGATGGCTTGTGGAACTTGTCAATGATGTACTTCAAACAATAAAAGTACGTCACCAATTCTGATATCATTCAGTTGAAATAACAAACAAAGAAGTGCCAAAGGTGATCTTGAGATCCTTGAGGGATTGACGGAAGTCCTTAAATATTATTGATGCACTCTTACTGATGCGCACGAGTACTCGTACCTGGGCGCACATGCAAGTGAGCGCACAGACACATTGAAATGCAAATCGATGCGGAGCGCTGAACCAAATTGATCTCCTGTTTTTGTCGGTTTTATCGAGTTATGCTTCACTTCGTCGGGAAAAGCTTTTTGAAGTCTAGTGCTGCATTTTTCAAAGTCGTTAGCAATTCATTCGCGGCAAGTTAATTAATTTGGTGAAGCTTAAAAGCATTTTATTTTGAGAGGCTTCTATAGCTTCCCTTTGCTGATAGCTTTTCATCATCATCATATCAGCCGAATTACGTCCACTGCTGGACATTGACCTCCCCCAAAGAGTGCCACAATGGGCGGTCCTGCGCCACCCGCATCCAGCGGACTCCCGCGACCTTTACCAGGTCATCAGTCCACCTTGTGGAGGGCCTACCCACGCCGCGCCTTCCGGTACGTGGGCGCTACTCAAGAACCAAGCGCCCCAACGGCCATCGGTTTTACGTGCAATGTGCTCCGCCCACTGCCACTTAAGTTTAGCGATTCGGAGGGCTATTATATATCTATATAGCCACATTTCTGATGCGATCGCGCAGAGAAACTCCCAGCATAGCCCTCTCCATCGCCCTTTGAGTGACTTTGAGCCTTCTTATGAGGGCCATAGTAAGCGACCACGTTTCCGTTCCATATGTCATCACTGGCAACACACACTGGTCAAAGACTCTCGTCTTGAGACACTGCGGAATATTGGACGAAAAGATGTGCCGTAGCTTCCCGAATGCTGCCCAGCCGAGTCGGATTCGACGATTGACCTCTTTCTCAAAGTTGGACATACCTAACTGGACAGTCTGTCCTAGGTATACATAATCGTCAACAACTTCGAGCGTAAAGTGTCCGATTGAAATGGGAGTTGTTATTACGTGGACGTTTATAAATACATAGCTTTTAACGTGAGTAAAATCAGTAACACATAATATTTACCTACCTACTCATATGCTTATGGTTTCATAAAAAAATCGGCCAAGTGCGAGTCGGACTCGCACATGAAGGGTTCCGTTAAATAAATTGCTTTCTACCATTTATGACGTATTAAAAAAAAAACTACTTGCTAGATCTCGTTCAAACCAATTTTAGTTGGAAGTTTGCATGGTAATGTACATTATATATTTTTTTTTAGTTTTATCATTCTCTTATTTTAGAAGTTACAGGGGGGGGGGCACACATTTTACGACTTTGGAAGTGTCTCTCGCGCAAACTCTTCAGTTTAGAAAAAAATTATGTAAGAAACCTCAATATCATCCATAGATACCCCACACGTATGGGTTTGATGAAAAATAAAATTTTGAGTTTCAGTTCTTAGTATGGGGAACCCCAAAATTTATTGTTTTTTTTTCTAGTTTTGTGTAAAAATCTTAATGCGGTTCACAGAATACATCTACTTACCAAGTTTCAACAGTATAGATCTTATAGTTTCGGAAAAAAGTGGCTGTGACATACGGACGGACAGACAGACAGACAGACAGACAGACAGACAGACAGACAGACAGACATGACGAATCTATAAGGGCCCCGTTTTTTGCCATTTGGCTACGGAACCCTAAAAACCATGGTTATTCTGTAAGTAGGCCCCAAGAACTATGTGTAGGTAAATAGACCCACCGCGTAATAATGTCATTTTTGCTTTTTGTTCGCTAAAACACTTAAATCACATGTTTATCGCCATCTCTTTCGACTCGTGCGTCAAATAATAGCGAATTGACATTTTATATTTCTCCCCCTCTGTGTGTGTAGGTAATTTATAACACGACATCTAACGAACTAACTCGTAGAGTCTAACAGTTAATTTTTTTATTTTTATTTAATTTGTTTATTTCGAACCACATGTAGTTCATATACAATCATTAAAATAAAGTACACATTAAAAATAAAACAAGACATTAAAATAAGACAATACAATTATTAGCTACAACATGTAAGGAGTTCCAGTGCTCCACCATCGGGCATTCCAGCCTATCAACAATGGTGTTCAGGAGCCTGTTGACGCTGCCTCGCACACGGCGCATCAGAGAGGCAACTCGTTTTCGAATTATAGCATGAAAACTATCAACTCTAGCCTCTGCAAACTTAAATCAGACCATTTTCTCGGACAATAAAATTTGACCATTTTCTCGTACAGTAAAGTCTGACCGTTTTGTCGGACGTATAGGAGCTTGGAAAGTCGGGTTTATTCAAAGTCGCTGATAATTATTTAGCTAAGATGGATAAGACTCGTTTAAATTCGATAATTATAACGAGGAGTGCTTAGATAAATGGGTCGTGGGTATATTATCGGGTGCCGTGGAAGTTACATTAAGTTTGCCCTGCAGCTTAAGTTAGCTGGCTCGGCTATTACGCCGGTCGTATCGCTATTACGACTACATGCAGCGAGTATGCGATCTTGCTCCGTTTGCTTCTAGATTACTCCAGTTCAAATTGCCTTATTCAGCTCATTGCGTCGTGTAATATGTATCGCTAACAGCTTTGGCACCTTTATACTTAAACGAGTATATGTATATCTAATGGGGATTGGATGCCTGATTCTTTTTTTGGTGATAGGAATAACCTTCCTTAGCACCGGAAAAAGGTGTAGACTTTTACTCTGCGTCATTATTTTTGAAAAATATAAACAGTTTCCTCACTTACGTTTTGGGTTTACGGCGGCGAATGAGACAATTTCCTTGATCCGTCTCATATTACAAAAAATATTTTAAATATCTGGCGATGACTAAATATAACTGCTGCAGCGGTCAATATCATTGCCAGTGTCAGTTTACCACGGATTTTAAGATATTTTCTTGTAATACGAGACGGATCAAGCAAAGTGTCTTATTTGCCGTTCTAAACCCAAAACCTAAGTGAGGAAACTTTTTACATATTTTTTTCAAAAATAATTAACGCAGCTGAAAAGTCTGAAACTTTTTTCTGGTGCTAAAGAAGGTTATTCCAATCACCAAAAAAATAATCAGGCACGTCTAAAATTTACATACATTGCCAATTGTATTCTAGTAATGGTATTATTGTTCAATTATATAATAATTGTAGCAGAATGTGAGCTGGGCATATTCGCGAGAAGAAAATGCAGCTTAGTGACGTCGCTGAGTAAAAGTTAAAAATATTCCACTTTGTTACTTTTATCTGTAATACAAATAGTATTGTTAATTTTGGTTACAAAATGGAACATTTTTAACCGACTTCAAAAAAGGAGGAGGTTCTCAATTTGTTTTTTTTTATGTGTGTTTGTTACGCGATAACTCGGTAATTTGTGAACCGAAATATATTTTTTTTGTTTGAAAGCATATACTTACAGATTGGTCCCGTTGTCAAAGTCCAGTTCTGATGATGGGATCCTGGATAAATCGAGGGAACTCTTCAAATTTTATAGGCAATCTTGAAGCAATTTGGCTACTGGTTTGAAGTCGGTTAAAACTTTGTTTTAAAGTAAATTATTCACTTTTACTCGGTGACGTCCCTAACGATGCATCTCTTTTCGCGAAAATGCCCAGCTTTGGACCCATAAATAGCTAATAAATCAATAGGTACCTAAAGATAAATTAATTTAATATTGCGGAACAATCTTACACATATCGACCTCGTTCCAAAAAAAGCTTGTAAGTAGGTATTATGGGTGCTAAACGATGAAATACATACCTACTTTTAGAGATCAATAAATATTTAAATACTTTCAATATTCGGGAATAACCACCAGTACAAAGAATATGTAGTCAAATCGTTAAATAACTTATATGAAAATTGCATAAGTAGGTAGCAATTGTTCCAGGTTGTATAATGACAATACATTACTTCATTATCACCTCCAAAGTACTTCAAAGTCGATTACCACGGTGTTTTCACTTTAGAACATTCTGTGAAATTGCTTTTCTTTTGTTTCTTTTTTTTGACTCGGATGAATATTTGTCCATCCTAATATCTATTCTCTATTTTAAATTTAGTGCTTAGGGCAGGGGCAAGCCGATCGGCCCCCGTCGGGTGCCGGGACCGACCAGAGGACCGATTTTTGACTTTCGAGCGCTCGACTCTTTCACTCGAAAACGGTCATAATACGGAATTCTATTTTGAAATTGCTATAGAAAATTTTAAAACGAGTGGTATTCACCACTCGTATTTAATTCTGTCGGCAGAAAGTAAGAGCCTGCAATTTTGACACTACAATCGTGTTTACTTTTATTTAATTTTCGAGCGCTCGAAAGTCAAAAATCGGTCCCCTGGTCCGGTAGCGTGCGCCAGCACTAACTTTGTTAATTTGTATTTTTTTTTGCTCTAGCAACATTTATTAATAAAGAACTATGTGAGTATTTTCACGCAGCTTTATTATTGTAATAATTATTTATAACATAATTTCATAAGCATAACTAAACGAGTAAGTAGGTATATAAGCAATGCAAAAAGAACATTATAATACATGCATGGGAAATCCGCCATGAAACGGACATTTAACTTTGAAGTAAAAACTTAGGAACTCGTTAACTGTCCTTAAGGAATTCGGATATCATATTGTATAATTCTGCATACACCATATTTAATGAAAATTAAGTTTATTGGTAGAAATATCATGTTTTTTGTCCGTTTCATAACACGGGTAGCATTGAATAGGACAATGGGTGTCTTGAAACGGACTAGGAACCAATGGCATACTTTGAGACACTTCTTTGCTTTTCCACCATAACTTTTATTTAAATAAGTCAAACTTTATGGTACGATATAAAATGAAATCATAAAATAATGAATTCCAAAAAAAACATCGTTAAATAGGGTAGTTCCGGGGTAGATGGCCATAAGGGAGAGATGGCCCGTCGAAATAATTCCTGACCAGTTGGCTAGATGGCACTAGCAATAGTTTAGTTCGCTTTGCGACGCGCATGGCAGCAAGGTGCGTGCAACTTTTTGGCGAAATAAAATCAAAAGTAAAATCCATGTTATTTGTTTCGTGTAGTGGAAATATTTTTCAGAGGGTTCTTGTTTTATGTTGTTATGATATAAGTTTCGCAAAATAATAGTTATTTTTGGTTTGGTTGCAACGTATAGGTACAAGTAACAGTTTGGCCTTACCTCAAAATTGCTCACATCGTGTTGTGACTTGTTTTTTTTTTAGGTGTGGTCATCTCTCCCGGAGGAAAAGGAGAGATGGCCAGTGTTAGTCGGTTTATTATGGCCATATATATCCGCTAGCATAGCTGTCCGAAGTATATCTGATAGCAGTGACGACAACTAGGGCTTGCATTCCGGAATTCCGGAATTTCGAAATTCCGGAATTTCGGGCAATTTTTCCGATATTACAATTCCGGAATTGGCACACTCAGAATATCGGAAATTCCGGAACTGAAATTTATGTATTTCCAGCATTTTATTACCGTTTATTTTCATAGTTCACCATAAAACTAGATATTTAAAGTGGAATTAAGCTTAGCTCAGGTATCTTTTTGTATGTTTAAGCATTGATTTATTTGCTCGCAAATCGCCTTACTCTTGAGAATGATGAGAATCAATGCAATTATTGTTTTACCATCATCCATTCGAGCATTGTTCCCAGCCCAGTTACTGTTAAATAGTAGTGAAATTAAATATTAGTAATTATAAATATTAGAATTTTAGTGCTGTGATAGTATTCAGAGTATATTTCTTGCCCTTTTTTAAAGTTCAATATTTTTCTTTAGTTTCTGATCTGACTGACCATCCTGTGATCATTCTCTGTATGTTAACACAAACGTGATTTAAAATAATAAATGATATAAATATTAGACTGTTACCATTTTAGATGCCTCCGTGACTTTATGGGGATTGTTTTTTGAAGTTTACTTTTGTTTCTGATTGATATGCTAACCCTGTGTATGATCATCCTCAAAGTTAACACAAACGTTATATAAGCATTTTCGTTCGGGTTTTTAAAATGGTAAATTATCTATTTAGACATTTTTTTCTCCGAATCTTTTCTGTGCTCCGAAAAGTGGTACCTCTATGGCAAGCATATTCGCTTATTATATAGTTTCCACTTTATATGCCTCCGCGACTTTATGGGGATTCACTGACTTGACCGTGTCCGGAACACGGAAATTCTCAGGCGAATTCTCGAGGCTGGTATAGTATGTGTCTAATGAGGCGAAAGATGCGTTGGTATAGTCATGGACATAACTCCTGCGTTTGATACCAGGGTAATGGAGCGCATCATTCACTGCGAACTACAGAATGACAATAAAAAACAAGATGGTCAGTATTTGCGGTACAATGATGTGTTGAAACGTCACATGAAGAGGGCCAACTTAGATCCATCCACCTGGGAGGTATTAGCTGATGGCCGATCAGGATGGAGGCAAACTGTGATCACACGCGTGAACGATTTTGAAGCCCAGAAGCGCGCAGAACTCGACGCTAAGACCACCAGCGGTCATACGATATAACCACATTTGCCGCGAAAATTGTCTGCCTATGTCAGTTACCTCAGGGCACCCGCGACGCTCTCAGCAGTAACAAGCAGTCTGTGCGGCGGAATACTGCTATGAATGCTAAAAGATGGTGATTCATATTAGTCCGTATAACAAAATCTGCCTAATCAAACAGTAAATTGACCTCAGTACTCATGTTTTTAATAAAATATTACTCTACCCTATTTGAAATTTATATTTACTGGCTATAAAACGATAATAGTATGTTTTGGTAAATAATGTCATACTTAAATTGAATAACAAAAAGGTAAATCCCAATTCCGGAACCAGTTCCGGGATTCCGGAATTGATGGCCAATCTCGAAAATCAGTTCCGGAATTGAAAACCATCCGATATTGCAACCCCTAATCGACAACCCCTTTCAAATGATAATAATAATGATATATATATAGCAAATCAGAATAAGAAAAAGAAGTTGAATGAAAGAGATAATTGTCGCGGGTGTGGAGAAAATTATTATGAAACTCTTCTCTTCGAGGACTGGCTTCAATGCACGGTGTGCCAGTTTTGGGTACACGAGAATTGCACTGAATTTGAAGACATGTGCTCTAAATGTGGTGCAGAGAAAAAAAGGCTGTTAAAAATAAGAAATAAGACCGAAAATTATACTATAATTAGAATTAAGGATATGGCCATCTTACCTCCTATGCCATGGTTATCACACCCGGGCACCTCGAGAAAGATGGCCAATCGTGAATTTAAAAAAATATTTTATCTTTATGTGATTTCATTAGAATTTGCTATTTTTGTTTCTATAATTCCAAAGTTGATTGCTTAAAGTTTAATTACAAATAAAGAAATCTATAATAATGTTCAAGATCTTTTTTTAACAGCATTTAAGAAAAACTATGGCCAACTACCCCGGAATTACCCTAATTAGTCTCTCAACTTCTTAGTCTTAGTTTGAATTTGGCAACAATATAAGTACCTAGCTTATCAATTTATTTTTACACAATAACACTTATTAAAATATTTCTAACACAACTCAAACTGAGACCTACGAGAGTACCTACGTATCAAGACGATCGTTCCTCCGTTTCAAGTTTCAACGCGACGGTACCTGTCCGACTCATTGCGAATCTAACCTAAAAAAAAAATTAACCAAATTCCAAATAATTAATTATTAATAAGATTATAACTCATAGTTCAGTATATTCTTGAGAATATGCCACAACACACAACTAGGTATCACAATTTTAGCTTAAGTTATTAACCAATTTTAAATCGGTTTGAAAATATACGATATTTTTGACGAAGTTCATTGCGCTTCAATAACTTAACTTGCGAAAAAGTAAACGAAATAATGGATACCGGAATCTGTCGTTATTGTGGGTTTATCTATGGTCATCAGTGTTGCCAAAAGACATGAATGTTTTCTTGGGGAAATTACAAAGATATCTATAATGTTCGTTTCAAAACCCGTCCGTTTCATTGCGGATTCCCCATATAAACCGATGCAAAGCCGGGGCGGGTCGCTAGTGTATTATAAGAACTGATCATTTTGTTTTATAAAGCTAATGCTTAATATATTACCTATAGGTACCTACAGTTTGTTTTTGTACCACTTATCGCAACTACTAATTCTCATAGTTGTACACATAAGGGTACACGGAAAGAACACATGCCACGTAATAGTTATTTGAAATAAGCTACCTAAATAAAAAAGTTATTAACTCATTCACTGCCACTGCCACTGTACGCGCATAGCAGCTTAAACTCCAATGTCGTGAAATGTGCATATAGATCTTTGATGCATAATATATAACGGATTTAAATGGTTAAACAATTGCAGCAGATAATTGAAATCAGGTATGCACAAAGGGGCGATTACCTACCAATTGTTTGACATCTCAACAATGAGTGTGTGCCAATTGCACACCAATAGAACTTGATCACGTGAAGCTCCTATAATTAACTGCCGTTTAGGTACTGTTCCATTAATGTAATAAACACAAGTAAAAGACAACTGTCAAAGAAATACACATTTACTGTCAGTTTAATTTGCCAATTCGACTGAATTATATTAGTGTTAAAGTGACTATATGCTCAGTTTTATAGTGTTCTTTGTTTTTAAGGTAAATAAACTAAATAAAGCAAATTAGATATAGGTACCAAACAAGACAATAGTCTTGAACAAACAACGATATCAAGAAATGGTAACTTAATACAAGTTGGATTTTAAAAAATATACCTACTAAAAGTTTACAATCTAGAATTAAAATAAATGAAATAATTAACACAAAAACATGAAAGACATGTATTATATATGAAATAGAGTAACAGAAATTATATAAATATCTAAAGTTAATAGTCCTTATACCGAGGAGCTCTACCAGACGCAGTGTCTCTAGAGTTTTATCATTTTATGAGACGGCTCCGGCTGGAGCGTAAAACAAAACGATCATTTTATTGTACAATTTATTCCCACATTTTATGAAGTGTTTTGTGATCAGGGAAAAGGTCATAAATACGGATGTGATTATTTTTTGCGACCCGTTTTTATTAACTGCTATTACCGTGCCATTTGAATATTGGTAGATTAAATAGATATGTTTTGTTCAATTTCTAACCCCGTTGACAAAACAATTCTTCCGGTAGGCCCTATTTGACGCATTTGCCTAGATTAGATAGGAGATTGGAATATTATTAGTTGGTGCGTTCTAGCTGTCACATATCCTTAATACTTACCTACGTCAGTAACTTGTTGTGGCAGTAAGCCCCGGGCTTGAAAAAACCCAAATCAAAGAATATAAATGTAACATTTTCCGTATGTTTTGCACTGCTTTTCCTATGAACAAACCAGGCTAGGATTAAATTGACTTACTATGTAATGACCTATGCATTATTACATTATTCATATAAGTAGGTACCTACATGTCAGAATTATCGTGACTGTATCGTATTAAGAAAAACCATGTTTTCCGTCTAGATTTCGTGACTTGTAAGTAAAGTAAATCCACGAATAATATAGAATTAGATTGAAATAATCATAAGGAAAACATTTTAATCTTTTACATTTATTAAATTTTTATTTTCTTGAAATAGTCAACACAATTTTTTGTAAGTAAACTTTATTATTATCTACTATTTGTATGTCGGCGGCCGATTGTAAAATCCGGCAGATCACGAAATTCCTAGGCATATCGTGAAACGCCGCCATTTCATGATGTGGCTAAATGACATAAGCCATATCGTTCAAAACTTAACGTTTAACGATTTGTCTAATGACAATGACGTTCAGGCAGATCATGAAATTCCTAGGCATATCATGAAAGGCCGCCATATTGTTCAATACTCGTCGTTATACGTAAGTAGGGTTTGTAAACCAGTTTTTCCGCTTTATAAAAAAAAATAACCTCGAAGACGAAAGCGAGAGCTATCCGCAATCCAAGTAGGTTTTGCCACTGCGTCGATCTGCCGTATTTTTATCAGGCAAATCATAAAATGGCGGCGTTTCATGAAATAGCGGCGTTTCACGATATGCCTAGGAGTTTCGTGATCTGCCGGCTTTTTACGATGTACCCGGAATATCGACCAATGCGTTGCTCTAATCGATCTGCCGGATTTTTTATCAGGCACATCATGATATGCCTGGGCAATTATCAGCAAAATCATAAAATGGAGGCATTTCACAAAATGCCTAGGAATTTCGTGATCGATTTTACGATCGGCCGCCGACATGTATACTGTTCACGATAACGAGTTAGTACTACAAAACTTAGAAAGCACGTAAAGCGCACATGATGGGTTTACATGTCGGCGAAAGTTCAGTTAACATCTGTCTCTATACGGCGCGGACGCGTTATAGTGCTCTTCTTTGCTTGTTTTGTTTTATGTTTACCTGGCTCATTTCATTGGAATACTTTCCGTTTTACCTGTACCACGGCTTGATTATCGGACGATTTTCTGCTAACTCTGTGACTCGGCTTGTTAATAGGACTGTTTCCTGCTTATACTGTTATTGGACTAACTGTTGGTGAAGTATGGCAAATTCACTAAATGTGCCTTAGCAAAGGCATAGACAGTACTAATCGTCACAAGATAAGTCAATCACAACTTGTATAACACTTTTATAAAGGAGACTCAACAGGCCTCTTACAATTACATTGTGAAAACTATTGCTTCATCAGTGGGCATTCGCTGGGTCGCTGTGTACAGAATTGTGAAGGAAAAGAAGACCATCGGCGTCCTTAAATCGCCTAAAAAGCAAATATACGGAAAACTGTGACAAGCACGGCTGTTTGTGTACACTATACACCAATTACAATTAATCATAATATAATATTGCCGAAGAAAAAAATATAAAAAAGCGGCCAAGTGCGAGTCGGACTCGCACATGAAGGGTTCCGTGAAATAAATTGCGGTTTACATTTATGACGTATTAAAAAAAAACTACTTACTAGATCTCGTTCAAACCAATTTTCGGTGGATGTTTACATGGTAACGTACATCATATATTTTTTTTAGTTTTATCATTCTCTTATTTTAGAAGTTACAGGGGGGGGGACACATATTTTACCACTTTGGAAGTGTCTCCCGCGCAAACTATTCAGTTTAGAAAAAAATGATATAAGAAACCTCAATATCATTTTTAAAGACCTATCCATAGATACCCCCGTATGAGTTTGATGAAAAAAAAATTTGTGTTTCAGTTCTGAGCATGGGGACCCCTAAAACTTAATGTTTTTTTTTCGATTTTTGTGTGAAAATCTTAATGCGGTTCACAGAATACATCTACTTACCAAGTTTCAACAGTATAGCTCTTATAGTTTCGGAAAAAAGTGGCTGTGACATACGGACGGACAGACAGACAGACAGACAGACAGACGGACAGACATGACGAATCTATAAGGGTTCCGTTTTTTGCCATTTGGCTACGGAACCCTAAAAAGGATATATTGGATGTAGAAAAAAGACAACGTATCTACATAAGTACAGTATATAGAAGTCCGAATAGCGAAATTAAAGGCTTTTTAAGTGCTTTAGAAACATTTTTAAATAATAATAATAATAAATATTGGCGTAGGGATGTGACGGCCCCATCGCCCACCAGATTTCTGGTGCAATCAGTCAACGTAAGGCAGCTTGTGGCGGGCTGTTAGGGAGTAGCGACCCTACGTACCTGAGTGCTCCTGGGGGTGTCCTGTGGTCAGGCTGAGCCGATCGGGTGGTTGGTTGGACAGGCCCCCCACCTCTGGCTTGCCTTAACTGGCTGTCCAGAGTGGAGTCGCAAGAGCTGTTGCTCGAGGGTAGATGTGGACACCTAAGTGGCGAGTTGGCTATATGTTTAAAGTCCAGTGCCACCTCTCTACCCCCCCCAGCCTCTCTGACTGGTGTTGCCCTTAGGCCATTTTTTAATGTCGCTATTAATAGGGGCCCATCTAGCAGTTGGCGAGTCACCGTCTGCCAGAGATAAAAAATGAGACAGTTTATTAGGCAGGCGTCCGATGTTTCACCCAATAGCCCAGCCACTAGTCCATCATTTTCATCCAATAACCCGTTTTCTTTAGATTCCATCAACCAGCAATAGTCCCTATACACCCCAGCGGGTGCTGTTTCTGTGTGCGTCCCATGACACGGGCAGGGACAGCATCCGCTCGATGTACTCCTTGCATTTCATTAAATTGTCAAAAGGGCCTCTACGTGTTGGCTCATTTGGTACTTTGTAGGTACCTAGCCCCACGAACGCCTCCCAAAGGTCCGGGACATCATTGTCCCGTGAGCGGGAAAGACATACATAATAAATATAATTCAATCATATGTGGAGATTTTAATATTGATTTGAAGGATAGGACAAATATTTTTGGAGCATAATTTAACACTTACAATATATGAATATACTTGGATTACAGAAAAAAATTACAACCACACGTAGTCCCTTGTAGTTTTTCTGACCATGATGTGCAATTTTTAATTTTTCCTGATGAGATTATTACGGGATCTAATAATATTATAATAATAATAATATTCGGTGCCTCATTCATGGCTGAGGAGGATCTTAGAGCTGTATAAAGTTGATGCAGTTCTGAGATCCTTCTTAGGCGCTTGCATGGGGCAGTGGACCACAGTTTTTCGTCAACCTGGGGGAGTAGATGGCCCCTCTGGCCCGCAGGACTCTATAATGATCAAACGTGGGATCTTCCAGGGCGACAGTCTGAGTCCTCTGTGGTTCTGCCTAGCGCTGAATCCACTCAGCACCCTGCTGAAGGATTCGGGGCTAGGTTGTCGGCTTCGGAGAGAGGGTGAGGTCATTTCTCATCTGCTCTATATGGATGACCTCAAGCTGTTTGCACCGAATAGACATGACCTGTTGGAACTACTGAAAACAACAGAAGTCTTCAGTAGCGCCATCAAAATGGAATTTGGTGTCGATAAGTGTGCTGTTATGCATGTACAGCGGGGTAGAGTTGTAAATTCAACAAATTTACAACTTTCTGAGACAATGTCCCTCAAGTCTATCTCCGAAACAGAAACCTATAAGTATCTTGGTATGTCACAGTCATTGGGTATTGAGGGTGAAGCCTTAAAGCGGGCGGTGAAGGAGCGCTTCTTTTGTCGCCTGACAAAAGTACTTAATAGTCTTTTGTCGGGCGGCAACAAGGTGCGCGCCTTCAACGCCTGGGTGATGCCCTTGCTCACTTACTCCTTTGGCGTACTAAGATGGACTCAGACTGAGCTGGATGCCCTGGACCGAAGAGTTCGTGTACTGCTTACTGCGCATCGCATGCTACACTCACGCTCGTCTGTTATGAGACTGTACATCTCGCGGAAGTGTGGAGGTCGCGGTTTTTTAAATGCCAAAGACCTCCACAACCGCGAGGTCTGCACACCAGGGATTATTTCCTAAGCAACGAGTGGGGGATGCATCGCGACGTAGTAGCAGTAGACGGAAACTTCACCCCGCTCTCCTTGGCAAACGAGAACTGGCGCAGACTTAAAGTAATGAGCGCCGATGACCGCAGGGCGGTGTGGAGGAGCAAGGAGCTTCACGGGCGGTTCTACAAGGCCCTCACAGGGCCCGATGTAGATCTGCTCGCGTCGGTGAACTAGCTACGTTTCGGGGATCTCTTCGGGGAAACCGAAGGTTTTGTCTGTGCAATTGCGGACGAAGTTATCATGACGAACAATTACCGGAGGTATATCCTGAAGGACGGTACGGTCGACATTTGTCGGGCATGCCGCCGTCCCGGGGAGTCACTCAGGCATATTATCTCCGGTTGTGGTCATCTTGCTAACGGCGAGTATTTATTTATTTATAATATTTATTTACACCTGCGCCAGTTCTCGAAAATGATCGTGCCACGCTCTATTGGGATCGATCTGTCATCACGGACAGGACTATTCTTGCCAATAGGCCTAGTATCGTGCTGACAGATCGATCGAAACGCCAGGCAGTGCTCGTCGACATCACCATCCCCCATGACGGGAACCTCGTGAAAGCCGAGAAGGACAAAGCCAGCAAGTACCTAGACCTGGCACACGAGGTAACTGCTATGTGGGATGTTGATTCGACGATCATCGTCCCGATAGTCGTTTCGGCGAACGGTTTAATAGCGAAGAATCTCGACCATCACCTCAAGAGACTCTCGCTAGATGGCTGGATCAAGGGCCAGATACAGAAGGCGGTACTCCTGGATACTGCGAGGATAGTCAGGAGGTTCCTGTCTCTGTCGCCCTGACCACCGGTAGCTTAGGCCCCGCCTCGCTGCCGGCGGCACCCTAGGTTAGGTTTTTATAATGATTTTATGTTTTGTATGTATAGTTTTATATTTTACTTTTTATATAGTTATTGTAAAAACCTAATCTAAGAAAGAAATGAAATAAAGGATATAATAATAATATTTGCGGACAATCTTACACATATCGACCTAGTCCCAAACTAAGCAAAGCTTGTACTATGGGTACTAGACGACGATATACATACTTAAATAGAGAAATAAATACTTAAATACATAGAAAACATCCATGACTCAGGAACAAATATTCGTGCTCATCACACAAATAAATGCCCTTACCGGGATTCGAACCCAGGACCTCTAGCTTCGTAGGCAGGGTCACTACCAACTAGGCTAAAGCGGTCGTCAAAGGATGTAAAATATCAATTTAAAATAAAAAATAGTAATGCAGACTTAAAAAACTTTGCTAGAGAACTAGAGACCGTATGTTGGGATACAATTTATGAAGTTAAAAGTTGTGAACACAAATTAAAAATATTTTATGATATTATTTACCATTTACTTAATAAGCACTGGCCTAAGAAAACAGTAAAAATATGTAATTATAATAAGACCTGGTTAACACGTGAAATAATATCTTGTAGGAAAAAGCGATTGTTATTAATACGAAAGCGTAAAAACAAAAGTAGTATGCAGTTCAAGAAATATTATAATAATTACACATATACATTAAAGAAAACATTGTCAACAGCGAAAACATTACACGTGAAACGTGCCATCAAAAATGCCTGATAAAAAAGCAAAGCCATATGGAAAATTGTTAATGAAAATTCAGGGAAAAAGTTAAAATCAAATACATTAACAATACATTTGCAGGAAAACAATGTAGTTATTAAGGATCCCAAAACTATTGGAAATGTCTTTAATGAGTTTTTTGTGAATACTGGTAAAAGAACAGGAATAGTTGATATGAAAAGTGATGAGCACATGAAGCTTTTACGTAAACATAAAATAAACAATGTACATTCGATGTATATGAAACCACTGGATGAAGTGGAGATAATCAAAATAGTCCAATGATTGAAGAATACAAACTCTTGTGGCCCAGACAATATTTGTACCGAAATAATAAAGTCAAACATTCAGATTCTATGTAATCCTTTATGTGATATATTTAATTCATGTCTAGAGAACAAATTTTTCCCTTTTAATTTAAAAGAGCTAAAGTAATTCCACTGCATAAAAAAAGCAAGACTGATAAAAATAATTACAAATAAGTAAAGTTGTATCGAAAATTTTCGAAAAGCGATTGCTTCTAGGTTGGTGGACCATTTCAATAAAAACAATTATTTATGTCCTGAGCAGTTTGGATTCCGACAAAATCGCATCCGACGAAATCCATATCAGCAGTTACAGATTTAGTGTTAGAAGTCCTACGAGGTCTTAATCGGAGCCACAAATGTGATGGGATCTTCTGTGACCTCAGCAAGGCATTCGATTGCGTCAATCATTCTATGCTTATTGACAAATTACAATACTATGGAATCAGGGGCTCCGTTTTGAACTTGCTTATGTCATACCTAACAAATAGAACTCAGTATGTTCAAATACGGAGTAATAATAATAGCAGACTGCATGCTTTAAGGAAAAACAGGGACATTATTTTACCAAATTCAACGAATTATATACTTTTTAGAAGAAGCATTGAATATAATGGAATAAAAATCTATAATTTATTAAGTAATGAAATAAAACAATTTAATAATTTTAATGAGTTCTCAAAGAAGCTTAAATGTTATTTACTAGATATACCCTATTACTCTTTGCAGGAATATTTTGAGAAGATTTATGACTAATGTGAATGTTTATATATATACTAGTAGTTAGGTGATTTTAATTTATCAAGTTGTGTATTATTAATAATAATTTGCATTCGTAGTTTTTTTTTTACAAATATTTAATTTTAATGTAATCTAATATTATAAATTAAGTGTAAGTTTTGCATGCCATATAGTGGCGGAACATACATACATGTAATTTTATTACCACTGACATGTCAATTGTACGATCTTTGTGTATGTTTTAGCAAAATAAATGATTATGATTATGGTAATGAACACTCACAAAAGTAGTTACGAGGCTTTCGTCATAGATTAAATGGTAAAAAAAACAAAATGGTCCTACGGTTACCCCCTTACCACTGCGAGCTGAACCCAATAGAATTGATTTGGTCACAAGGCGTATGTACGTAGCAGAGAATATTAAAACTTTTAAATTAGCAGAATTGAAACGTGGAAACCATTTAGGTATAAAGTAAACGCTGGGTGGTGGAGAAAATGCTTCAAGCAAATGCTGTAAAACCGAAAATTAGCACAATGGTCGATTCAGATAGCTTTATAATACTCGTAGATTTAAAAAATGATTCAAGTGATTCAGTTCAAAATATTTTTACGGAAAAACACATGGTTTTATTTATATGAGATATCCCATAAATATTTAACACCTTTTAACCACTTTTTCACGATAAATAATCATCAGGAACATGTATTAGCCATATTAAATTAGATTGAATGTTCATTAATCATAAGAAATAATAACAAATATTCCAAGCGCCGGCAATGCGGGCATGTAAACCGAGTCCTCCATTGAGGTGCGATTGTTTACGCCCACTGACCTTTTTTGTCCCTTTCAGTTTCATTTGCATACAAAAATAAGACATAAGACATTTATTTAGCAGACTCGTTTACATATATATTTATAAGTACCAGTCCCTGCACTAGGCTTTGCCTGTATCGCAGGAGACCGCATATTACCTTTTACATTGCATGGATTCAAAATATTACAATCAATTGGACAATATATTATAAATATCAAATAAGGAATACAATGTGTGTGTTTGTGTAGTGTTTGTGTGTGTACGTGTGTGTGTTTTATTTGATAATTTCCAGAATCTTCTCTATTTCCTCATAAGAAAGTGTATTGAGCCATGACCTTAAGTTTTACTTCCCTCGTCGAGAGATGCCGCAATGTTTGTGGTCGTGAACAGGGAGTACTCTGTTATAGTTTTTTTATTCTACTAGTGGCTTTGTGAGTTGTAAAACGCGGGAGCATGTCGTTTTTAAGAAAAAAAAAATTTTTCAATTTCGAAATAGTGAATCGGCAAAAACATTCACAAAATTTCACGAGAATCGGTTGAGAAATGCTACAGGTAGAGGAGAACAGACCTTCTAAGACTTTTTAAGTTTTCTAATAAGATAGTGCGAGAAAAATCGAGAGAGCTCGCGCGCCGTCTTGTGATAGCCGTGCAAATTGGTTGGACTTTAACGGACATGAAATTTGAAACAACTGGCCCTTACTGTCACTCATTCCATCCTTTCGTGATTTCACCTGTATCTTCTTATATATCCTTTTGTGTTTTTACAAGCCTCATTTTAACTTGTAACTAGGTAAGCATGTATGTAACAACGTTATAACTAATAACATTATGTAAGTATATATGTACTTAGTTTCAGACACATCTATCAATTTGAAATTTGGCAAGAACCGATGTATATAATACAGATATAGTTTGGAGGCATTAAGTTGATCTGATGATAAAATCAGAAGGTGGATAGTCGAACTCTTATCCGGCGAATTGTAAACCCACGAGCAAAGAACCACGAATGCGTACGGATTGACAAAAATGTCACGCACTCTGGCAGCTTTTGACAACTTGTACTGTCATCAACACAAGTAGTTATACGTACGAAGAGGTTGAAGTACACACGTCTGTATGACAGGTTCTAAGAGCATGATTAAATCATTGGGAGCTACTTCTGTTACTTACTGTAGGTACCGGTAGACTGGGGTTACTTTAGGACAAAATGGGGCTACTTTGATCATTTAGAATGTAGTATAAAAGCAAAACTATTTGAAATGAAGAAGATTTAATCGAGTATACAGCAAGATAGATAACTAATATATTCACTGCCACAGTTCACCCACAAGTTAAAACAATGATTTCGGAGAAAAACCTATTTGATCAAAGTCGCCCCGCGAATCAAAGTAACCCCAGTTGACGGTACTTAAACAAATATTTTAAGCATAACGTATTATTTCATAAAGAATATCTGTAACGTAATTCATATTGCAACCCCAAGTTTAACATCTCTGTTTACTCGGCGGTCAAGTGTGGGTCGCTCGGAACAAGCGCAGATGGAGAGCAAACACGAGCTTAACTGCACTCACGGAGCAGATTCCCTTTTAATTAAACGAGCTGCAGACAGTAACCGAGGGCGGCAGTAACTTGCAAGGAAATTGATATAAAACCCCCGAGCGGCTGAGATGGGCTCGCAAGCGCGCACGTTAATAAATGATTTGCTATTAGCGCCAGTAATTAGAGGCGGCATTAATAAGACGTTTGTTTATATTGGTTTATAGATAATGTTAAGACAGGGCCAGTATTCCATCCGTTATATTGAACTGACAGACATATCCCCACTTTGATATCTTTGTCCTTCCGATTTTTAAAGACGGAGACATGAAAGTGGGAATATGACCGCATCTGTCAAATATCACGCATGGAATACTGGCCCAGTATATTCAATAGGTATACGTTTCGGTTCACTAATGTTTTCCAACCTAACGTTTGGCAACCTGATTCATTTCGCATCTTTTCATTTCCCAACCTCTTAATATTTCTGAAATTGTTAAATATTTCAGGATTTTTGTAAACTAACCTAACCTAACCTATAGGGTTCTACACGATGGCCCTGAAATGAATCCTGAAATATTTACAGTTTCAGAATTTGGATATTGAAAAGTTGCGAAATGAATCAGTTTTCCAAACGTTAGTTGCAAAAAGAAGGTGTTCCACATGTTTCGTATTTGTTTAATTACCAGTTTAGCCAAGTACTAGTAGTGACTCTGCTACTAGTATTTACTAACATTATGTCCCGGAAAACCCTCTACCTATATGATAACACGAAGCATGGATTTTTTTAATTGATATTTCTAGTAATTTCCGAGTTGAGTTAGATATGTTTGAGCGTTGTTTACTGTAACATTTCTCATGCATGTTTCACTGGAAACGATGAACGAATCAAAAGTGTAAAAGTCTTAGTGCTGAATAAAAAATGTAGGTGAATAAAATATTGATTTAATCAATTGATAGATGTACGCCGCAGCGCGATTATGTTTATTCTAGTCTAATCTAATCAAAACATTGTCTGGTCATCGAGAAGACATATTCCGTAATAGATCACGCCCTGTACGCCTTATGTAGGTACAGTTTCTCAGTCTGACTTCAGATCAGCAAATAGAAACGCGATTATTTTAATATGTGACACGTCACATGACCCCGGGATACCGTAGGGATATTTCTACTTTTATGTCGATGTCTGAAAAATCTGACCGATAGAGATATCAAACAACAGGGAAATTAGTAAATTGAGGCAAATGTAGGTAATCGCGACCCTCAAGGCCTTTCTAAAACTGTGGGCGAAGAGCTCAGCGCCCTCGCTGCTATTTTTCCAGTATTGAGCCAGGAGACACGTGCAATATTTACGAGCACGCACCGCTCCAGTTCGAAGTGTGTACATTATTAATTATAATAATGGCACTGACTTCTCGACGGACTGCTTAATTTAATTAATTAAACTCCGCTACTAAATATCGTAGTCGCGCCATAACCGGGAGCGATGAAATGTTAACAATGATATTGTTCTAGTGGATTAAATCCAACAGCGGGTTGTTCAAATGTTAATTTGAATGTTTGGATGAAATCCGCAGACGAGGTCGTCGGCGTTACGATGTAGGTACTAATTTAACGGAGCGTAGTTTATCCGTTAACCGCGAAATTTGATTTTATCCATCATAACATAAGTTTCTAATCTCACAGAAAATTTGCTTTTGGATTTATCGATACCTATTAAATTTCGCATCCAGGCACGTCACGTATGAAACTATTAAGATAAACGTCTAGAAAGTTTCAAAGTTAGGCTTGACTGGAGAGTTAAACCGAAAAATAATGCACCCATTAATATCGAGCAAAACTTCATGAGCTACAAGTAGAAAGCTAATTTATGAAATGTGTTCAGAGTTCCTAAATTTGACATTAAGGTAGGTGAGTCTAAACTGAGGGTAATCAGCTAAAGGCTCTGCAACTCTCAAGAAACTTTCCACAAAGTAACTCCGCCAGGAGAATATGATTATTAACGTTCGGGTTATCGTATGTTTAATTTAAATTTGAAATAATCTGGGTTTTACATCTTTGTATATTCTAATTACACCTCCAAGTTTAAAGCAAATGAGTCTTATGAAACCCATTGTAGCATAAAGTTAAAAGCAGATACGAAACTTATACATATGCGGTTAATTGTAATTTATCCGACGTCTTGTAGTCTAGCATTAGGAGCAATTACTTATTAACCGTCTGGGGCTTCCCCGCTCTCAATGGAGTGAGACGACTGAGATTATACGCGTAAAACCAGTTTACTATCCGGCACCGTTTCAGCGCACTTTACCTCCTTAGACCAACTAACCACGCACTTGCACAGCTACTCCACATTGACAACCTTTAAGTGAGTCATGCGTTGGTACTTAGGTGCCTACTGTAAAAAACATTGTTTATGCTTTACCCTATCTTTGTTTTATAAACCGACTTCAATCGATTATAAGTTTGTCTTCATATTTTTTTATAAACATCGATACATTTTAGACCTATATAATTTTGGTAAGGGTTTGATGATGGGTTCCAGGTAAAATGAAATTGAGGGAGTTCGTCAAACGTAATAGGCACTCATATGATGATTTTGGCATTTACCACCATGCATTCACTCTCGGAAACCACAAATGAGCTACTAATGCTCATCAACTACTCATGTATACACATTTTGAAGTGGAACTGATTATGAAGTAGGTACCAAAAGTAAAAGGATCCTTAAAGAAACGACGGATCTCCTCAAATCTAGTATCGGCTCAGATGATAGTGCCTTGGGTATTATCTATAATAGTGCCTTGGGTATTATCTATAATAGTGCCTTGGGTGTTATAATCTATAATAGTGCATTGGGTATTATCTATAATAGTGCCTTGGGTATTATCCATAAATAGTAAACAACGCATAATACTCTCGGAGGATATTTGGTGAAATGGAAAAAAATATTTGAAAATGTGAATTTTGTGGCACGGCATTGTTTTTTGTTAGAACTTATTTATTTTAAAGACAAAGTAACAAAAATCGAGCTTTTTTTTAATTTAGTTTTATTTATTTATTCGTATGGCAAGTCAAAAATCTAAAACATAATTATCTTCCGATATACCGAGTTGTCCGAGTTAACGGGCACTCTTGGATAATGAAAAGAAAATAATTTAATCCAGAACAGGTCCATATTAGCGAGTACATCAGAATCAGAATAAACAAAAGAAATTAAATGATACGAGAATACATTAATTATTATTATTACAAATTATCATCATCCTCCTAGCGTTATTCCCGGTTGTGCTCCTAAAGGAGCCCGGGGTTCGTTTTGACACCTAATCCCAAGATTTGACATAGGCACCAGTTTTACGAAAGCGACTGCCATCTGACCTACCAACCCAGAGGGAAAACTAGACCTTACAAATTACAAATTATAAACTATGAAAATATGTGGGCCGGGATTATTCAACGTCGCGGGTCACCCCGATCCCGCGACGACGGGCCTGTCTCACGGGGGATGATGTATTGAATGCTCTGCTTTGTTGGCACCACACTTCATTTAGTACGCGGCTCCCACGTTTGTGAATCACAACGTGGGAGCCGCTGGGTAAAGGGTAAAAACGCACGGGTAAATACCGGGTATTTACCCGGTATTTAACCAATTTACCCGTATTTACCCGTTTCTCCCCAAAAAAGTGGGTATAAACTCTTTGTGAAGCGTTTTTTGCAAAACATAATATATAATGACAACGTTTAAGTTATAAAGGAATGTTTAAACGTTGTTCTCATTGCAATTATGGATGTTGGTTGTTATTAAATTAAAATGTTTGTATTTCAGATTAATATTGCAATAGTAGTTTATAAAAATCATTTAATATCAAATCAACATACTTAAGAGTAACAAATCAACAAACATAGTTGCGTAAAGAAATGAATAAATCCCATAAAAAACATTTCATAAAAAATATGTCAAGTCTCGAAACTCTTCCACCGTAAAAAGTTGGGAGATATTTCGTAAAGCCAAGTCAGGCATTCTTATTAATCTTTATGTGCTTGCTAAATAAAATTCTGCAACTTGGGAATCACACAACTTTGCTGCATTTATTTATTTTTGCATACCTAAAACTATGCAGTATTGTATTGTGTGATTGCACAGTCACAAATTTTTATTTAGAAAGCAAATAAAGATTTATAAGAATGCCTGACTTGGCTCTACGAAATATCTCACAACTTTTTACCGTGAAAGAGTTTCGAGACTTGGCTTATTTTATAAATCGAATGTTTTTATGGGATCTTACTTCTTACTTACTTAACACCTACAGGTGTTATCAACACATACAAATTTATGAGTGTAGCTGATTTTTTTTTTTGCATAAACTTTGTATGGATATGTTATTTTACCAACCACAAATAACGATTGTATAGTTTTCTAGTGCATTGTACAACTAACACTTACCACATACAAACACATCGTATAGTGCACTGTACCTACATCGTTATTACTAATTGCAGGAACTACTAAGGCCCGATTCGTAACGGATTTGCCAAATTGAAAAAGCTGTAACTGTAGTTAGCCAAGTGGTTTATTTGTCAACATGTTATTATTTTATTAAAAAAAACTGTGTAAAACTATCATCTTACGCCTACTATTAAGATTTCTACTTTTTCTCCCACTCTTGCCGCAATTTTGGTCGAATGCCCTCCATCAGCTGTGTCGCAGCAATTATTTTTTATCGACTGAAAGAACAGTATTATTTAACTAGTATCATTAATGCATATTGAATCATCAGTGCCCCCGCGAAGTCGAGCAAAACAAAGAGGCACGGCCGTACCATCCTTTTCTCGAAGCCATTCAGGCCATTTTCAACACCCTGTAATTTTGTGCTGGCTAAAGCTAGAACCCTGAATTTTCAGTAATATAGGGCATAATATGGCTTATTTGATATATTCTCAATAACATTTAATTTGAACTATTGCCCGTCAAAGTTCCTTAGTTCTGTCACCGACACACTCACGTACCTACTGACTGATCATCATAACTCTAATAAAATACTTCCATCATTTGCCCATGCGGTGATCGCAGCAGTAAGTTACAACTGGCACAATTAATAAGAATATTTACTTCAACGAATGCTTGAAATAACGGCTACTACCGTTTATTCGAAAACACAATCATTCGGTCTTATTTTGGCCAGATCTGGCTACAGCCTACTATGCGAAGGATACCCTTAACTTCCTTAAACAAAATTATATCCAGATCGTGCCTAAAGCACTGAATCCGCCAAATATTCCACAGTGCCACCCTATATATAGATATTGGGCTATGGTCAAAGGCATCTTGCGTAAGACAGGTAAGACTGCCCTGCCAGCAACGAGCAAGACTTCCTCAAAAAGTGGAACTCGGCTTGCAATAAAGTTGCTAATGACACTGTCGCACAGCTGATCCAGGGCATTCGACAAAAATTGCGGCAAGAGTGGGAGAAAAAGTAGAAATCTTAATAATTAATAGGCGTAAGATGATAATTTTACATAATTTTTTATTCCAAAATAATAACATTTTGACAAATAAACCACTTGGCTAATTGCAGTTACAGCTTTTTCAATTTGGCAAATCCGTTACGAATCGGGCCTTAGTAGTTCCTGCAAATAGTAATAACAATGTAGGTACAGTGCACTATACGATGCATTTGTATGTGGTTAGTGTTAGTTTTACAATGCACTAGAAAACTATACAATCGTTATTTGCGGTTGGTAAAATAACATATCCATACAAAGTCTATGCAAAAAAAAACAAGGCTGCATTCATAAATGTGTATGTGTTGATAACACAATTACCTACAAAAAGAAGTAAAATCCCATAAAAACATTCCATGTAAAAAACAAGCCAAGTCTCGAAACTCTTCCACCGTAAAAAAGTTGTGAGATATTTCGTAGAGCCAAGTCAGGCATTGTTATAAATCTTTATTTACATGCTAAATAAAATTTTGTGACTGTGCAATCACTCAATACAATACTACATAGTTTTAGGTATGCAAAAATAAATAAATGCAGCAAAGTTGTGTGATTCCCAAGTTGCAGAATTTTATTTAGCAAGCAAATAAATATTAATAAGAATGCCTGACTTGGCTCTACGAAATATCTCCCAACTTTTTACGGTGGAAGAGTTTCGAGACTTGACCTGTTTTTTATGAAATGTTTTTTATGGGATTTATTCATTTCATTTGATTTGTTACTCTTAAGTTTGTTGATTTGATATTAAATGATTTTTATAACCTACTATTGCAATATTAATCTGAAATACAAACATTTTAATTTAATAACAACCAACACCCATAATTTCAATAAGGACAACGTTTACACGTTCCTATATAACTTAAACGTTTTCATTATACCTATATTTTTCAAAAAACGCTTCACAAAGAGTTTATAGGTACCCAACTTTTTGGGGAGAAACGGGTAAATACGGGTAAATTGGTTAAATACCGGGTAAATACCCGGTATTTACCCACCCCTAACGACCTGTCAATTAGTTTCCGACGTTTTTGGCGATCACTAGTAATTCATTTTGTATAATGCAGTTACGCCTGCTAACGATATATAAACTTCAAATTAAAGGAAAAATTTAAAAATTAAGGCTCCGAGCTGGATTCGAACCGGCGACCACAGGCATACATGGCCCGTCGCTACTAACCAACTGAGCTATCGGAACAATCTGTCTCAGCCCCTAAATCTTTCAATCAGTTCCTTCTTACAACGCCTTAGGGAGGCGTGTAGCGACATCTACCTAGAAGACATATGCTTCTTTAACGGCACCAACCTCTCAAATTATATTGAGAAATCGTCAGTAACGATGCGCCACCCTATACTAAATTCATAATGCATTCCTAAGGCGTTGTAAGAAGGAACTGATTGAAAGATTTAGGGGCTGAGACAGATTGTTCCGATAGCTCAGTTGGTTAGTAGCGACGGGCCATGTATGCCTGTGGTCGCCGGTTCGAATCCGGCTCGGAGCCAAATTTTTTAAATTTTTCTTTTAATTTGAAGTTTATCACTAGTACCTAATGTCTGTATTTGACTCAAATTTTTACCTTTTGTTGTTCTAATTAACGTACCTAACTAAAGCTATTCAGCGGTATAACCGTGATCAAATAACAAACAGATGAGCAATACTTCGAATAATATATATGTTAGTAAATAAATCAAATAGGCATGTAAGTAGTTTAGCGCATCGTATCAGTAAGCTTAGTGCGCTAAGCTGTTTAATCCTATCTATCGATTGGATATAAAATTAATTTGGCGTCACGGTGAATATACGTTATCGCTTTGTTGTACAAGTAGGTACTGCTCAGGGAATCTATGAAATATAATTTGAACGAGCAAACAAAGTTCTCCGTTTACTGCTTGAGTAAAAAATCTTTCGTATGGCCGGCTGTCCTCTACAGGTCGCATTTCTCAACCGACTCTCGTGTAGGTTCGATAATTATGTTGATTATTTTGTCAATCAGTTCTTTCAAAAAAAATTCACAGATCTCGTGCCTTTCACGACCTTCTGGTACATTGAAAATGAATCAATTAATTAAACAAAATTAAATTTACTCATGGTATGTTGCGTTATAAAGCGAATATTAATTTTTTACTTATTTTATTTACTGCGACACGTATTTTTTGTAATATTGTTTGTAAGCGACCCTATGAACAATAAAGTCCCATCTTTTTCATGGTCTTAACTTCTTCTTCTCTTACTTAAGAGCTAGGCTCTTGTCGGTGTAGCTCAAAGTAGGCCCTCCATCTACTCCGATCCCACGCAATCTCTTTGACCTCACGATATGACCCAACATCAACTCTCTTTTTGAGTTGCTCCATGTAGTCTATTCAAGGTCTTCCTCTTCCTCGCCTCCCCTCTATCTTTCCTTCAATTATATTAAGTACGAAGTTGTAATTTACTCAATTTATTACCAGCCCGTAACTGCGAGAACACATCTAGATACACAAGTGTATCCGTCGCCATGTACAACCACTTAGCACAAACTATTTGTCCAAAAACCCCCACTTATGATGGTCTCTAACGACTCTAACATTCCTTTTGTTTTTTGCCAAAGTAAAATCAAAGCGCAATGCCGACCTATACCTATATAGGTAGATAACACCATTCTGTTCTTCATCTGTATTTCATTATTTGTTTAGATTTTGTTCGCGCATCAACATACATTATTATCACAAACAAACAATTGCATGAAGAAATCTGTATTTCATTAAATAATAAAAAATATAAATAAATATTTGCGGACATTCTTACACAAATCAACCTAGTCCCAAACTAAGCAAAGCTTGTACTATGGGTACTAGACGACGATATAGATACTTATATAGAGAAATAAATACTTAAATACATAGAAAACATCCATGACTCAGGAACAAATATTCGTGCTCATCACACAAATAAATGCCCTTACCGGGATTCGAACCCAGGACCTCTTGCTTCGTAGGCAGGGTCACTACCAACAGCGGTCGTCATTATATGTTTTAAATTTTGTTCGCGCGTGTAGGGGCAGGTGTATAGAGCAGCTATAGCCGATTTACCTCCCGCGGGAGATATGTATTTTTATAACTCCCGAGGGAGCTGCAACACAAGCAAAAAAAATAATACTCGTATGTTTAGGTATCGTCCTTGTGGCCAGTTAAGTAGAACTTTTTGACGGGATGACGAAAAAGAACAGATTTGCAGTGTGACCAATAGCTACAAAATTATGATGTGACTTAATAGAACTAAATCTAGTTAGTTGTGACGAGTTGAAACAAATAAAACTGCTTTTGGCGGTGTGACCGATTAGAACAAAATTTTGGTTTGACGAGTTGATTCCTAAATCCCCTGGTGTACAGGCATTAATATCAATAAATAAGGAGTGCATCCACCGATGACTAGGTACTTACTCTTATCGATTGTTCTCTTAGGAAATCAGAAATCCAGACACATAGGTAGAGAGGCAGGAATTCAAAACAAAGGAGCTTTGCTAGTAAGAACATCACGCTAAACTCCGTTGAACGGCTTCGCGATGTTAAGAAAAACTTCGTACTCACCATGTTTGTCTATGGCTTCAATCATGAGTAGCATTCGCAAAATCACCATTTAGTCGTTTTTGGTAAAAAGCAAATTGCCGATAAATTTGAATGTTTCTGTTCTTTCTTCGAATGTTGTTTAATGCAAACTTCGCCCTCGATCGAGCTGCAAGCGGTTTGTACAGTAAGGAAATTGCTTCAAGCATCTAGAATAGAATTGTCAAATAATTAGTAAAGATTTAAAATTTGGTTATTAGGTACCTAAGTTACTGATCTCTATAGTTAGGGAAAGTCAAAAATTACCACATCAATGATTCTTGTTATATTAGAATGCAAAATAATTTATGCGGCTGAACAGAAACTATGTTTTTTTTCTTGACGAAATATTTATGTAGGTGTAGGTATAGAGAGATGAATGACGTGTGTCCCACCAGAAACTGCTCTTGTCAGAGCAATCAGCCGTTCTTATCAGAACAGTTATTTTCCGACGTCAATCTATTTGTCTCCGTTTCTGGTGGGACACACGTCATTCATCTCTCTATACCTACATAGGTATACATACTTTACATACCTACATACTCGTACATAGTATAAACACAAAATACATTCATATTTTTTTAAGAGGATTGTGAAGTGCCGATACGCGTGACGTTACCACTGCCAGAGGCTGCCCTCAGGGGGGGGTACTCTCCCCTCTGTTATGGACTCTCGCAGTGGATGAATTACTGCATAAAATGGCGGAACTACGCATCGACACCCAGGGGTACGCAGACGACCTTGTGGTGACGGTGCGGGGTAACTGCCAAAGTACACTATCGTACCAAATGCAGAGAGCCCTAGACACTATTAACACGTGGTGCAGGGAAAATGAATTATACATTAACGCGGACAAGACGGTTGTTGTGCCGTTCACAAACAATAGAAAGCTCGATGGTCTGAGACCTCTGTCTATGAACGGCAGAACAATTCCGTTGTCCTCCGAGGTCAAGTATCTGGGCGTTACAATCGACCAGAAACTGACCTGGAATCCGCACGTTAACGGAATTTTGCAGAAGGCTAAAGTAGCCCTCTCAATCTGCTGTCGTTTAGCGGGGAATAGATGGGGTCTAAAACCCAAAATTGCCCTGTGGCTATACACGTCCATTGTGAGGCCGATGGTGTCATACGCCTCTGTGGTAAACACAAAATACATTCATATTTTTTTAAGAGGATTGTGAAGTGCCGATACGCGGCGCGAGTAGGTATTTGAAAAAATATATCTGTTTCACACCGCTCTGTGCCTCACTCGTATCGTGCGATAGAGAGAGTAGCAAGTCCTGGAGGCAATTGACTACATTTCCTTGTTGAAATATTGTTCCGGGTGATAACGTTTTTACCCCCTTAAACCTTTATAAAATGAAATAGTTTTGGTACTATTGGATTCAGTACACTTTAATCTATGTCCGTACGTTTTCCTTTTTCAGTAAATCAGTTAAGATTAATTAAAAATAAATAAAACGATAGACAAAGTTTTTAAGTCAAAAATATCGATTTTTAGATGCTAATAACTTTTAACGCAAGCAATATTTCTTTAAAAAACGTACCGACCTAGTTTTTAATTAGATCTACAACATGTCCAAAAGTTATAAAAATCGAACAATGTTTACGGGGTGAAAAACGTTATCGCTTTTTGTATGAAATTTACAGGTTCACAATCCTCTTAAGTTTTGAGGGTTTTTAATAAGGTCTCAATAAAGAATATCTGCAATATGTCGTATATTCTCTACTCCATATTTGTAAACTGATAGTCATACAAGTAATACTT
Source organism: Epinotia brunnichana (assembly GCA_963854355.1). Lineage (NCBI taxonomy): Eukaryota > Metazoa > Arthropoda > Insecta > Lepidoptera > Tortricidae > Epinotia > Epinotia brunnichana. The sequence goes on along the minus strand of OY977940.1, from coordinate 17,554,532 downwards.
TTAAGTATATGACTCAGTATTTGATTAGCATTTTCCGGAATTTTGCCAACTAAATGAGTAAGTGCCTGAATTTCTGGTCCCTAGTTCATCATCATCATCATAATTATCAGCCGAAAGATCTACTGCTGGACATAGACCTAGGTCCCCAAAGGTTAAAATGGCTTATTTATAATACAGGTAATGGGATACAATCTGTTAGTTTAGGTTAAGTTTTTCTTAAATTACACGTAAGTAAATAAATAAATAAAAATCCAAAGTTCGATATTCATCGCTGTTTTCTTTAAAAGCCCATATTAGGTGCCTACGTATGTTCTACGTCTTAGATGTGATTAAATACAATTGCTGCATTTTTTTTCCGGCAATAAGGCAAATGTACGGAAAACCCGTGTGATGTTTCATCGATTTACATTACGATGTAGTTCCGTCGCGAATTACCAAGTATGTAAAAGTATGTTAGCGTATAGGCCGATACGTCTTTGCGCTTCGGATTAAAGAACAAGTTTGTTTGGCACCAATAGTACCTGACCACCATCGGAATTCATATACTTTATGGTTTTCCCCATTGCACCTGGCAAATTGAGGACAGTTCTGAGCAAGAAGTACTTGCTACCAAAAGTGCTATACGAATATAGAGTGTTCCTAATAAATACGTTATAGTCGTGGATAAAAATATGGCAAGACTATCTCAAAAAATTTGTTTGCTTTTCCTTCACAATATTGAAATTATGTTTATTCCTAGTCAGAGTGATCGTACGAGTAAGTATTGATTTTCATTAAAAAAATACCTACCTACACGTTCTTTACAAACACCCCATTCCTTTAATAGTTAATGTAAAGCTGGCGACACATACACTTGGACCCATATTTCTACACTTAAGTACCAGTGTTACTTCGATCATTCAATAGAATTCGTTGACTTTTGGAGTACAGAAAACAAGTCTATTATGTACACTATGCTTTCAACTACTTTGTACAAGGGACGCACTAAGTAAATCAAAAAGAACATTAAAATATGTATACTTACGTACTTAGTTACAAGCGAGCACTTTCTGGATGGACATCTCTGGCTTTCTGGATGGCTATTAATATATGTAGGTATTACATTCGGGGTACTAAAACCTTCGTCAGTTATTAAATTCATTCCTTTATAAAGTCATAGACTCTTACTACCTTTTGAAAGCAAGGTACTACACACAAGTGCATATCAAATTATACTTATTTAATATGACGGCAAGGATCAAAATAGATTACATCTGAGTACATCTAGTTTCGTATTAACATCAAACCTTTTTAATGCCCTGGGGTTTTTTTTCCTTTTTTTTCCATTTACCAATTTTTTTAGAGATAAACTCCACTTTACGCCGCCACCGCCGCAGCGGCGCGTCCCGAAGGAAGCAAATAATGAACCGAAGTCCACTCAAAATAATTTACTTCAAAAACAAAGTTTTAACCGACTTCAAATCAGTACTCCGTAAAGCCACATTGAACATTTCCACCTTTATTTTTCAATTTACCACATGAACTGATTTCCGAGAGCAAATGCGTTGATTATTAGAGAGAAAAAAACAAATCGGTGTAGGGTCGTTTAGCCGGTAACGCGACCACCTTCGGTTGGCGACCACTTGACGGACTAGGCTGCTTCAATTAAAGATATTAACATTTCCACAAACCCAACAGAAAAAGAACAAGTTATTAACTATTCTGGAATAGTATCAGAATAAGAATATATATAATTTAAAACCGAAAGCTTAATCGAAAGCAAGAAAAAACAACCTCAATTCACACATTGCTTCCGTAGAGTGTTGACGTGCAGTGAATTTGTAAAAAAAATAACGCGACAGTTGGCGCGAAAACTTTAGTTACGTCACTTAATTTTATTATTATGCTGAAATTAGTTACTTGATTGCTTAAATGGTTTAGCTGTTGTAATAATTTCGTTGAGATTCGGCATATTATAAAAATAGATTTAAATAAAATGGGGTGGTCGCGTACCCAAATACATAATTATTATAAAAGTCGGATAGCGACCACATCGTTTTTCTTTTTCTTTCCGTATGGATTCTTGCGGCACCCGCGATATTTAGCTTGGCCAGCCAATTGAGTCGGTATCTAAGCCGCGCCAATCCATGCTATGTCCATAGTATATATAATATAATATTCATATATAATTATATAATACTATGAATAGTGAGCATAAAATGAGGAGAATAAAATACATTATATAATACATTATTTATATGATTATATGATATGGTTATATTATAAATGCGAAAGTCTGTCTGTATGTCTGTTACCTCTTCACGCATGGACCGATTTTGATGAAATTTGCTAAGTATAAAGATAGTTTGAGTCGCGGGAAAAGACATAGGATAGTTTTTATCCCCGAAATAATCCCCTAAGGGGCTGAAATAGGGGGTGAAAGTTTGTATGGAACTACGATATAAACAAGTTCCACGCGGACGGAGTCGAAGGCAGAGGCAAATGTAAGTAGAATATAATCTAAAAGTTAAATAATTTTTTTTAACTGTGCGTGTGTGTGACTGTAATAGCAATATAATTATATAATAACACTATGGTGTGAGCGAGATGGCGCGCCGTTTTCGATTATAGGTATTCTTCATTGGCACATCAATGTAAAGTAGATTTAGAAGAATAACAATTTTTAGTGGTATAAGGGCAGTTAGGTAGGTCCAACTTTGAGAACGAGGTCAATCGTCGAATCCGACTCGGCTGGACAGCTTTCGGGAAGCTACGCTATGGCACATATTTTCGTCCAATATTCTGCAGTGTCTCAAGACGAGAGTCTTTGACCAGTGCGTGTTGCCAGTGATGACGTATGGCACTGAAACGTGGTCACTTACTATGGGCCTCATAAGAAGGCTTAAAGTCACCCAAAGGGCAACGGAGAGCTGCTGGGAGTTTTTCTGCATGATCGCATCAGAAATGAGGCTATCCGCAACATAACCAAGGTAGGTAACAACGATACAACTAGCCCTCCGAATCGCTAAAGTTAAGTGGCAGTGGGCGGGGCACATTGCGCATAGAACCGATGGCCGTTGGGGCGGAAAGATTCTCGAATGGCGACCATGTACCGGAACACTCAGCGTGGGTAGACAAGGTGGACTGATGACCTGGTAAAGATCGCAGGAATCTGCTGGATGCGGGTGGCACAGAACCAGTCATTGTGGCACTCTTTGGGGGAGGCCTATGTGCAGCAGTGAACGTCTTTCGACTGATATGATGATGATGATGATAAATCGTTTTATTAACTACTTAAACACTATTTGCAAGAGTGGTCGCCAACTAGCTAACAGGGTGGTCGCAAACCGCCTAAAGCGGTCGCTATCTAGCGAATTCGCTATTTTATAACCTTTTCCATATTTTTTCCTAATCTATGGCTGAATGTGCTATATTTTATTGTAGTTTTCAAAACTTGACTATACTCATAGCCTATACGAATACCATCTATTATGTGTGTAAATTGAATATGTATACATTTACTAATCTAAAGTGAGCAACTCGGCTAAGTGGTCGCTAACCGGCGAAACGACCCTATGTGGGCCGATAATATTTGAGGACTTCCGTTGATACCCCAATGATCTCAGAATTACCTTTGGCACGTCTGTTTGCTATTTCAACGGAATCATATCAGAATCTATGCCATACTTTTATAGTTTGAATTGAAGTACCTACATAATTGAGAAGTTCCACAAGCCATCCGTGGTCTTCATCATCACTTCCACTTCACCAAATTTATGATTTTCGGGTGTAAATACACGAGTTATAATAGAAAATACCGAAATTACTACACGCGTGCCTTATATATTTGAGGAGTTCCCTGAACTCCTCATGGTTTCCAACTGGAGATTTAAAAACAATGGGACCAATCTGGAAGCATATACTTTTCAATTAAAAAAAAATGCACAAACCGGTTCATAAATGACGGAGTAGGTACTGAGTAAACAAACATTTAAAAAAACCGGCCAATTGCGAGTTGGACTCACGCACGAAAGGTTCCGTACCATTATCTATAAAAACGGCAAAAAAATCACGTTTGTTATAAGGGAGCCGCCCCCCTTAAAAAAATATTTTATTTTGTTTTTAATATTTGTTGTTATAGCGGCAACAGAAATACATAATCTGTAAACATTTCAACTCTCTAGATATCACGGTTCTTGAGATACAGCCTGGTGACAGACAGACGGACGGACGGACGGACGGATGGACGGTCGGACAGCGAAGTCTTAGTAATAGGGTCCCGTTTTACTCTTTGAGTACGGAACCCTAAAAATATATATACTAATAATAATAATAGGCGAGCTGTTGGGGAGTAACGACCCCACGGACCCGAGTGCTCCCGAGAGTCGGTCAGGGCCTCCGTCTCCGGCGTGTCTTCGTCGGTCGGAGTGGATCCCCAAGGGGGCCCGCAGGACTCTCAGCTCTGATTTGCCTTCATTGGCCGTCCAGGGAGGAGTTCTTAGAGCTATATGCTCCAGGGGTGGAAGTGTTAAAGGGCATGACGCCGCCAGTAACTTCGGAGAAAGCGCAGCACCACCTCTCGGCACCCCTGAGCCGCTCACAGCGGTGTTGCTCCTGGCCGTCTTTTCTACGGCACTTTCAGGGGCCCATTTTATAAGTGAGTGGCTAGTCACCGCCTGCCTCGATAACCTTGTAAATTACAATGTTATGGCAGGTGTCCGGACCTCATCGCAATGTTCTAACTAATCAATTTAAGTTTCTTATGGGAAAAGTTACCAACCCTTACTGTGCTGACTGCGGGGTAATAGAGGATTTTGTAACGCGGCGCTGACTGATCCTGAGTCACCGCAAGCGAAATTATTTTATAAGGCCTACAAATTGTGTATTAACAAGATAGCTGTATCTCCACTAGCGGACGTATGGAGAGACATTCTCGTTTAACGACTTACTAAAATCAAGATTTAAAAAATATAATTATATATATATATTGTTGGTATTCATCGCTTATTTCATTAGGGTTCCGTACCAAAAAGGTAAAAAGGAACCCTTATGGTGCGACTCTGCCCGTCTGTCTTAACGTTAAATATCTTAGGAACTACTTAAGCTATCAATTTAAAATTTGGAACACGTGTTTGGAAAATTAAAAATTTGAATATACATTTTTATTATGACGAATATGAGGGGGGTTGAAAATTCAGAGTCTAGTAAATGTATCAAGTGGGGTATCATATGAAAGTGCTTGACTTGCACTTTCTAAAACTGTTTTTTTTTCTGCAGCGGTTAAATTTTGATTTATTAAGGAAAATGTTGTAAAAAAAAACCACCCCTACAAGTTGAAGTTTCCCAAGCGAAAATTCTAAAATAATTATATATATGATTAAGAGTAACATAAATAATACAGGAAAAATAAAACAATATATCTATCTAGCGTATCATTTTTTATTTATCAAAAATAATTTCTAAATTAAATTTGTAATTTACTTACTAAGTATGTAGGTACTTTTATGTCTTCAAATTCCTATGAGATTATATTTAAAGTTCCTTCTTTCAAATAAAAAATAATTAATCGAAATCGGTACGCTTGATAAAAATATTGCTGATAAACAAACATGCAGATGCAGATGGCGCTGTGCAACGGTAATCTACAATGAGCTGTTTAAGATTGTTCAAGAATGAAGGGGGTCCTAACATGACGGGCATGGTGTATGAAAGTTTGTACGGAACCCTCGGTGTGCGAGTCAGACTCGTACTTGACCGGTTTTATTTTAATTATATCGATTCAAAGTTGTACATACCTCTTATTTGCCCACCCTGTACAATAGTTTTTATATAAAAGCTTATTTCTGTGAGAGTACCTAAATAAAAAAATACTGTCATCATCATCATCATCGTCATGCTGGTTCTCTTGTTTTTAGGGTTCCGTACTCAAAGAGTAAAACGGGGCCCTATTACTAAGACTCCGCTGTCCGTCTGTCTGTCTGTCTCTCTGTCTGTCTGTCACCAGGCCCAACTCAACTGGAACTATCACTGATACCGTGATAGTTCCAGTTGAAATTTTCACAGATGATGTATTTATGTTGCCGCTATAACAACAAATACTAAAAACAGAATAAAATAAATATTTTTATAGATAATGGTACGGAACCCGTCGTGCGCGAGTCCGACTCGCACTTGGCCGGTTTTTTTTATAAAGGGCACACACCACCTCAGCCCCTTTTTGTATTGGCGCATTTGGCGCCCACATTATTTGGCATATTTTTCTCCGTACTCATGAAAGTTGCCTTCGGCGAAACCACTCAGGGCAGCATACACCCTCATTCATACCAGGTCTGATGGTAGACTGTTTAATATATCGCTCTTAAAATCCAAAAAACATCGTGAAGATTTTTATTTCGACAGTTTACTGTTTGCCGATGATGCTGCTTTCGTTGCAACTTCGTCGGAGGACCTTCAAGGTATGGTAGAAAAGTTCAATGCGGGTAAGCAATTTTTTATGTCGGTAAATGTTAAGATGACCAAGCCATTATAACGGCTCAAGGCGTACGAGTACAACGTATATCTCTGAAAATATATGAACAATACAGTTGGTAATGAGATTAATTGAGTAACAGTGTATAACATACATGAGTGCAAATATGACTCAGGGTTGTGCATTGCACTGTACCTATCGCAACATGTATCGCTAGGGCTTCCCTGAACTTATCGTCGGGTGACAAGCAAGGCGACGATGCGAAGGATAAGAAGAGGTTTTGAAGAGCAGTGACAGTTTTGGTCACTACCATGCTCTTCAAAACCTCGTATCTTGGTGCGTAGTCGATATCGAGATACGACTTTGAATTTAAGTAGGTATTTGTTACTTAGTGAGTTTAAATAAATAATAAATAAATAAATATTTGCGGACAATCTTACACAAATCAACCTAGTCCCAAACTAAGCAAAGCTTGTACTATGGGTACTAGACGACGATATAGATACTTATATAGAGAAATAAATACTTAAATACATAGAAAACATCCATGACTCAGGAACAAATATTCGTGCTCATCACACAAATAAATGCCCTTACCGGGATTCGAACCCAGGACCTCTTGCTTCGTAGGCAGGGTCACTACCAACTAGGCTAAAGCGGTCGTCAATTGTTTGCTTGTCACCCGACGACGTTCTACTCAATGGACATTAGTACCTAGTATTAATAATAGAACCAACTATTGTGTAACTTGGCCGCTAATTATAATTGATGAATGATGAATAATAATGATAATATTAATTGATGGGGACATATTCCCATTGTCATGTCAACAGGGTCTGATTCTGATTTTTTTTGAAAGACATAATTCTGTTCATGACCTAATCGCAGATGCAATGGCGGCCCGAAATTACTCATCTGATTAAGAAATAAGTAAAAAAACACGAAGGGTTCCGTACCATTATCTATAAAAAACTATTTTATTCTGTGTTTTTAGTATTTGTTGTTATAGCGGCAACAGAAATACATCATCTGTGAAAATTTCAGCTGGAACTATCACGGTATCAGTGAGAGACAGCCTGGTGACAGACAGACGGACGGACAGACGGACGGACGGACGGACGGACGGACAGCGGAATCTTAGTAATAGGGTCCCGTTTCACTCTTTGAGTACGGAACCCTAAAAAAACACCAAATTACAGAATAGATATTCCGAAAGGGAATAGATCTGATTATGTCATATACCTATCGTGTTTTACAAAGAATGCAAGTGGAGCCGCGCGACAGCCAGTTTATAATAGGTTTATACTTACTATAATTTGTTGTTAACTGAGGCCACTTCCGGACTTGGCCGGGCGGGATCGGTGTGAGATATTTAGTACTCTGTTGCGTTGCGTGCGACGCGTCTGTGTGAGTGCGTCGCATCGGAATACAAATACACTTTACGTCATACCTGGCCATAAAGTAGGAATTACCGCACGCTATGCGTGCGGAAAACCCCATTTCCTGGCCAGATAGAGACGTAAAATGTTGTAATTACCACGGGCGGTAATAAAGAAAGCCTCAGAGCGCATATTTATCGCCCTTGCCTTCGGCTCGGGCGTCAAATACCTGCGATCTGAGACATTCTTTGTTTAACCGCCCTAGGTAAGTAATGTACTATTTCATCACACTTGCTCATAAATGTTGTTATTCCATGCCTGTATACAGAAGGACAATGACCTGAATTGTTCCCGCGGGATTAATGGTATTTTACAGCTCCCAAGGGAGTAATGAGCTTGTGTGTGATCTGATTGGTTTAAGCATATCTAGATGGCCGCGCGCTACAAGAATTCTGCGCTGTGATTGGTTGAAAATAAAATCTAGTAGGCCATGCGCTGCAAGAATACTGCTCTGTGATTGGTTGAAATATTGAAGCTGCGCGCTCCAATCGCACTGGTGGAAGTGAAGTTGTCAATTTCATAAATTTTTGATTCGCGCGCTTGTATGAAACATAGATTTTTCTGTCTTTTGTAGTTATTTATTTCCTCGCCAATGTGATGAAAAACATTGTGTTAACACGGGCGTAAGAATATTGCAAACTCGAGTCATCAAAAGATTCTGATAGACTCTTGTTTGCAATATAACACTTAAGTACGCCCCTCGTTAAACAATGTACTATTATTGCACACCTCAAACAAAAAAATATGAGAAAGTACAGAACATAAAGATTACAGTAGAGCTAGACAGCAAGCGGTCTTACCGCTAAGCAGCGATCTCTTCAACCTACTGTGCTGAAACGTGCTAGTGTTATGTCGGTACATTCAATTATCTACATGTAAATCGAGTTTTTTGTTAGCCTGTTTGAGTGTCCCACTGCTGGGCAAAGGCCTCTCCCCTGGATTTCCACTCGTCTCTGTCCCCCGCAATCCTTGGCCAATGACTTGAAAACGCGGCCAAGTCATCACGCCATCTCCGCCTCAGCCTGCCTCGCCGCCTGTGTCCGTCTTGTGGCCGTATGAGCCCACCTCTGAGGGTGCATACGGCAAACATGAAAGGCCCAGTTTCACTTAAGCAATGCGGTCTTCTTGCCCACATCTGCTATTCTAGTTCTAGAGCGCAGTGTGGTATTTCGGACTCGATCATTTCTTTCAGGTTAAACATCACAAATTTAAGAGTTATCCTCGTGTCGGTGGAGTATTTTCCGTTTCTCTCTGTCGTCCTTTATTTGGTCCATATAACTGCGCCAGGGTCTTCAGTATCTTTCCTTCCATGATGGTTTTAAAGAAGTAATCGTGCCGAATCAAATGACCAATAATCTTCCCTCTTCTAGTGCTGATGGTGTTCAAGATCGCTCTCTTCTCTTTTACCCTTCTTAACACGCCCTCATTTGTTATTCTCTCAGTCTAGTGTCGCGGGGAAGGTTTTAATGAAACATAGACTTGCGAGGAATAATAAAAATGTATTCTCGGAACACAATCTCCCGGTGAATTACTACTAGTTATTTATAGTCGTGGGTTCTTAAAGGCCAGTCTGATCTCCCAAACAATATAACGTTCGTTAATTAAAATATAAATAACGTAACAAAAAAAAACGTTATTTTAAAAAACCGTTAATAGTAGATTATACACCAAGGGGATAAAGCACTGTTTTATGTCACGGGAGCGAATTGAATCCCGAACGTAACGAAGGACTCATAATTTAACTCCTGAGCGTAGCGAGGGAGTTATAAGTTAATTCCTGAGCGAAGCGAGGGAATTAAGACTGAGTCCTGAGTGCAGTGAGGGGTTCAACCGCCCAAGACTAAAACAGTCTTATCCCCGAGGTGTATACTCTACTTTTCACACCTTATGCGAGACAAAAAAACAGGCTCAGTAGATAAATAATGTTTATTTAGCAAATTAAAAGTACATAGTAACATTAGACACATAGTAGCTTTCCATTTGTCAAAATCGTTGTAGGCTTTTAGGTATTTTTCCTTTGACTTCTCTGGCAGCAGATTGTTGACAATGCCTATGGCATCTAATTTGATAAACTCAGGAGTCAAAACACTTTCATCACTCGACATTTTCAATATTATTTTTGAAATTAAATCTTCTATAGGCACCTACAAGAACTCGATTTGTTCGTCACGCGTGAACAAATGAAGGCGCGCGGCGTTCCAAATTCGAAAGCACAAGCCGTGGTCCTAGATTCGAAATTCGAATTTCGAGCACCGCGCTCCTCCGGACCGGGGTTCACACGGAGGCAAACTTCATTTATTTTGTCAAATCAAGTAGGCCATGGCCTAGGACAAATTGTGTTTAGCAAAATTAAACTTTATGCATATAGTAATAAGAATTATGAAAAGTGAAATCATATTATTAACCAGCGGGTTACAATGAAATTCAGTACAACATTATAACCCGGCTAATACCAAGGGATTTAATGTCTTGCTTTCGGTAGGGTTTACATGACCTATAATTCGGCATTGTCGAGCATGTGGTTTGAAAATTGTAATAATTTGCTGGAGCGTGATTAGCACACTCCCCTGGCTATGAAGGTCGGTGGCACGCAGCTGGAGGACACGGTCATAAAGTGCAGACGGCTCAGCTCGGAATGTGTGATGTCATGAACGATGACGTGGCGTTCTGGAAGCTTCCTTCGTCGTCTGCAGCCGTAATCTTGCACCCTGGAATTTTCACGTCCAGTGTCAAATTAATCCCGTCGTTATCCTTCCACTGACTATGACCAGCCTCAAGCAAAGCAAGGAAGAAAGTGAATGTGAGGTGATGTGCTATGTCATAGTCAGACGGAGTTACAAGAATGATGGGTGGGTGAAAATGTCGCTTTTAAAAGAAATCAAATTTACAGGCCGGCAAGGCAAACTGAACTACAAAGTGATATTACCTTAGAGCATTAAACCAACCGGAGTAGCCATTGCCAGGCGTTCCCCTCTGCCAAAGGTACGAGACCGCCGGTCATAGCGGTTATATAAAACTAGTTGCCGCGCGCTCCGCGCCATTCAATGAATCACAGTGAGCGCGGAATGACCTGAGCTAAAAATGCCGAATTGCAACGTGTTCTCGTGTAATAAGAGATCAGAAATATCTAATGTACAAAAGGATAACGTTACTTTTCATCTGTAAGTATTATTACGTTTAAATATTATCAAATAGTGCATTCAATTTGCAAAAAACTAAAAAATATTGTCAATCTAACAGTGTTCCCACTTAATGGTACTACCTCTACTTTTGGGTATTTTTTAAAGTTGACTGTATAAATGTTTAATTATAAGTTATACTTTAAATTCGTTATTATTAACACAGTTTATCCAATAAAAATGGTACTAACCATAAATAACGTGAAATTTATAATTTTAGATGTTTAATTAATTAATGATGGATTACTGTTTGCAAATTCATTTATTCTTTTATTTTCACCATATATTTTTATTTAATGTTTTAAATATAATATGTTTAGGCTGTATTTTATTAATTATACGGAATTTACGATCGTCACTTGTTCCGTAAATATGCATTTTTAATTTGTTACTCTAGCAACACTGTACTAGGAAAGTTAGTGAAGGGACAGCACAAAAACAAATGTCGATAAACATTATAAATATGTTATTCTTATAATTTATTTTTCAGATTCCCAAAAGATGTAATGATTCAGGATGTCTGTATCCGAGCTTGTGGAAATCATGTGTCGTGGACTCCTAAACGAGACTAGCACTATTTGCTCCCAGCATTTTGAATGTTATTTTATAAAAGTTGCTTTTTATTCTTTGTTTCTTGTTTTATGTTATCTCCAAAAGATACAGTACAGTGTAAACCTGTCCTGCCTGAACCAAAATTCAGACCAGTTATTCATGTGGAAAAAAAATCCTGTTATCCTTTTACCGTCTGTCCAAAGATCGTATGTTACGTGCATAAAAAAAAATCCCTTTTAATAAGTACCGATCATGGCATTTCAATATGATATCCTATGGCCGCCTTCCATCTCCATCATCAGATCAGCTCGATAGTACACGATGGTATAATATCTTATATCTCGAAAACTGTACAAGATATCGAAAAACTTGATATAATAAAACTTGTGGCAAATTTAATCAGCTTTCATTTCGGTTAGAATTGTTATGTCGCTAGGACGCATAGTTTCCGAGATATAGGTGAAAAACCGAATAATGGGACTTTGAAACCCCCCCCTCCCCTCCGGCTCAAGGGTTACGGGCTAGGACTTTTGATATGTTTACCTCCTAACTAGTCCAAACAAAGTTACGAAGTCAAAAATTGTGTTCCATGCATTTCCCTCTATACCTTTTCTTGAGCATTCGTTTCCGGACCTACATGAAATATCGATAAGTTTATTATTTATTATCGACATGTTCCTCGCACTATCTATGTTTATTTCGAGCTGACGTCATCTCTTTCACGGACAGGTTGTCTGTGTATGTGTTTGTACTTGTGTGAGTATAGTTTATGCTGGTGTTCGATAATTTTGTCGTGTGCGTGTGTAGTGACGCTATCGGAAAAATGCATTGGTGTTAACATGATTTGTGTGCGTTGCCTCGTCCCCCGCGCCAAAAACGGCAGACTTTTTTAGATAGAAAAGTGTGCGCGTGTCGTCTCCGGTTGGTTTAATGCTCTAAGGATATTACATTTGCTCGGCTAATTAATTTCACGATAAATCCAAGCGAGGCAACATCCAAAATGTATAAGTAATAAGAATGTGCACTACTTTACGGTAATAGGTACGGCAAAGCAGTGCAAGTACAATAAAATAAGGCATGGAAAATTAATACTTCAAGCCACAATTAGCAACGGCTTACGCAACCTAAATCTACCCGTTATCATTTAAAACACATGACGATCGTTCGTTCCAAACTTACCCGTTCAGGGGTTATAACACTGCTTCTAGGTATTTAATAATAAATACTAGTAAACTCCATGTTGGAGGACCATATCATTAAAATTAAAGAAATAATGATGTACATATTTAATTTTTTTGGTTTGTGGAAAAAACGCATCAACCCATCCATTTAACGATTCGCACCCGTCGGCCGGCATGACGCCGGCTCGGCGCATCGGGTTTACCGAGCTTTTTGTTAGTTCTGCGCCTTAGCGGTGCGCAAAGCGCGGACAGCGTTCGCCCTGAAAGGGTTAAACAACTCTGCGCCCAACTGGCTGTTTGAAAACATTTATTATGCGCTTCCTTAAAATCTTGTTATTTAAAATGTCGGAGCGATGTGAGACGCGTCCACGCGACCAGAGTGCAAAGGGACGCGGCCTCGTCGTCGGACGGTCGGAATGAGTATGTGGCGGCCTGGCGGGCTCGGCGGCTAAAGTCAGAGCTGCGCGGGCGCGGCGGCGAGAAACTGGTTCTATTGTATTCGCGCGGTAACAATGTTAGCGTTTAGGATTCCGCGCGTAGCCAATTCCACCGAGACAAATGGTTCACACTTCTTTCTATTTGTAAAATACTATTTATAATTACATGCGAACGCAACTATGCTACACTAGCTTATGCCTTCTATCCGTCTCCAACACCACATTTCAAATATTTCCAGTCTTTCTCGGTCCCTTCAGGTTATTATATGAATTGAAAAGATAAGTGTCGCGATTGTCTTCTTATCCACAGTGAGCCCATATCTTTATAGAGGTATTTATTAGCGAAAGCATTTTAATGTTAATAATACTTTTTGTGTGCTTTACGGAATTACGAAATTCTAACAGAAAGTTATCTTTGTATAGTCAACTGCAAAATTACGTATCTATATTTTGTTTTGGGTAACGTGAACTCACGGACCATCATCAAATTACAGTTTTTACAGTATTAGGACCATTCGAGGGTTAAGCTATAGGCCCATTTATCAACTCTTTCTTGTTGTTTTTCAGTCCCATTAGGCACGAGACAGTATTATAGAATTTGTGGTTGGTTTGTGTTCATGTCACATAATCTGTATAACACAGCGAGACAGGAAACATTCTGTTCTCTATAGCTTTATGCCCTATACGTAAGTATACTCGAATATCTCGTGACAATATGGCTTATTTCAGACTCTATTTATACAATTTCTACTAATAAAGCTCTGATATCTAAAACCACAACAATCTAGACAGCTTGTAGAATACATTTTAAATTTTGATGGTGTCTTAGAAAATGGTCAAAACATGGACGTCTAACATAGTTAGGAGCTCAAAATAAGGGATTGTATTAAAAAAAGCCTAAGTAAATATTATAAGAACTAGCTTTTGCCCGCGACTTCGTCCGCGTAGAACGCGTTTATATCGTAGCTCGATACAAACTTTCACCCTCCATTTCCCTTTTAGGGGTTGATTTCCGATATAAAAAACTATCCTATGTCCTTCCCCGAGACTCAAACAATTTTCACCATCATTATCATCATCATCATATCAGCCAAAAGACGTCCACTGCTGGACATAGGCCTCCCCCAAAGAGTTCCAAAGTGACTTATTAACCTGCGCCACCCGCATCCAGCGGACTCCCGCGACCTTTACCAGGTCATCAGTCCACCTTGTGGGGGGCCTACCAACGCCGCGCCTACTATAACTACCTCTATACAAAATTTTATCTAAATGGGTTGTATAGTAGCTCCATACATATATTCACCCCCCATTTCCCCCCCTTAAGAGATGATTTCCGGGATAAAAACTATCATATGTCCTTTTCCGGAACTCAAACTATCTGTAAACCAAATTTCATCTAAATGGGACACTCAAATCCAAATTTTCACCCCTTAGGGGAGGATTTTCGGGATAAAGCTATCCTATGTCCTTCCCCAGGACTTCCAACTATCGCTATACCGTAAATGGGTTCCATCCAAATTTTCATCCCCATTTCATCCCCTTAGGGGATGATCTGCGGAATAAAAACTATCATAAAATATTTCCTTTCTCAGGACCCAAACTATCTCTTAACCAGATTTCATCTAAATGAGTTCCATCCAAAACTTCACCCTCATTTCATCCTCTCAGGCGATGATTTTCGTTACAAAAACTATGCGATTTCCTTTCCCGGAACTCCAACTATCTCTATACCGAATTTCATCTAAATGGGTTCTATCTTAATTTTCACCCCTCGTTTCACACCCTCAGGAGATGATTTTTCGGGATAAAAACTATGAATTGTCCTTTCCTGGGACTCCCCATGATCTCTATATATATACCAAACTTCACTTAAATGGATTTTATCCAAATGTTCATCCTCTATTTCGTCCCTTTAGGGGATGATTATCGGGATTGAAAATATCCGTTGTCATTCTCCGGGACTCAAGTTAACTCTAAACCAAATTTCATCTAAATGGGTTCCATCCAAATTTTCACCCCTCATTTCACCCTCTTAGATGATTTTCGGGATAAAACTATACATTGTCCTTCCCCGGAACCCCAACTATCTCTATACCAAATTTCATCCAAATAGGGTACATCCAAATTTTCACCCCCTATTTCATCCCTGAGGGTATGATTTTCGGGATTAAAACTATCCGTTGTCATACTCCGGGACTCAAACTATCTTTATACTAAATTTCATCTAAATGGGTTACATCTATATTTTCACCCCAATTTCACGCCTTTAGGGGATGATTTCTGGAATTTAAAACTATCATATGTCCTTTCCCAGGACTCAAATTATCTTTCAACCAAATTTCATCAAAATGGGTCACAAACAAATTTTCACC
Organism: Epinotia brunnichana; assembly: GCA_963854355.1. NCBI lineage: Eukaryota > Metazoa > Arthropoda > Insecta > Lepidoptera > Tortricidae > Epinotia > Epinotia brunnichana. Next base: position 17,538,924 of record OY977940.1, on the reverse strand, counting down.
CCCAATTACAACCCCTTAGGGCATCCCCTAAGAGGGTGTAATTGGGGTTGTAATTTTTGGGATAAAACTATCCTATGTCCTTCCCCAAGACTCCAACTCGCTATACCGTAAATGGGTTCCATCCAATTTTTCACCCCTCATTTCACCCCCTCAAGAGATGATTTTTCAGGATAAAAACTATGCATTGTCCTTTCCTGGGACTCCTTCTATCTCTATACCAAATTTTAACTAAATGGGATTTATCCACATTTTCATCCCTATTTCATCCCCTTGGGGGATGATTTTCGGGATTCAAACTATCCATTGTCATTCTCCGGGGCTCAATCTCCGGGGCTCAAACTATATCTATACCAACTTTGATCTAAACGGAGTCCATTCAAAATTTCACCCCCCATTTTACCCCCTTAGGGGAAGATTTCCGGAATAAAAACTATCCGATGTCCTTTCCCAGAACTTAAACTACCTCTAAACCAAATTTTATCAAAATGGGTTACTTCCAAATTTTCACCCCCCATTTTACCCCCTTAAAGGAAGATTTCTGGGATTAAACCTATCCTTTGACCTTTCCCGGGACTCCAACTATTTATATACCAAATTTCCGCCTAATCGGTGCAGCGGTTTAAGTAGCTCCATACAAATTTCCACCCCCCATTTCATCCCTTTATTATTATATATTATCGGGATAAAAACTACCCTATGTCCTTCCCCAGGACTCAAACTATCTCTATACCAAATTTCATCTTAATCGGTTCAGCGGTTTTCACGTGATGCGCGGTCACATAAACAGACAAACAGATAAACAGATAAACAGACAAACAGACAAAAATTCTAAAAACTGTTGGAACGTGTTCTGTTATCGATTCTAAGAATCCCTAGCCAATTTTTTTTCGAATATCTTCCATGTACAGACTTTCGACCCTCTTCAGCTTTATTATATGTATAGATAGATGGTAGATTTAAGTTAATTAGATCCCTGCTTTAATCTGAGACATTCTTTAACATTAGATGAGTAATGTACCTATTATTTCTAGTCGAGTGAATGATGTCCTAAGTATGGGAACTCCCGGCTGTTATGCCCTCATATAGGTAGGTATCGAGCAATAAATGTTTATATGTAATCTTTTTCCTTTTGCTTAAAATGTTCTACAATAAATTACCAACCCAGCAACATCTACAAATGAATAATGTAATCGCATCTACTTAAAATCGATATCCTGAAAGCATTAACTTGCAAACAAAGCCAGTACCTATTATATGACCTGTGCCAGTAGCCCAGTACCTACATTGGATTACATACCAACTGAACATGTTTCTATTGTGCTAGATATGTTTCGTTTCGGCGACAAACAATAATCCCATCCAAGCTTGAAATTCAAATAGTACATTATGATACAAGTGTGCTAAGTTGGTCATTACACTCGAGTCGGTTTTTAAGCCTGAGCCGAAGGCGAAGGCTTAATGGAGACGAGAAGTGTAATGACCAATGCTCACGTGTTTCATACGACGTTTTTCAACACATTTGCGAGGAAAAAAAAAAAAAAAAAAAAATTAAAATGTTAAAAGATATGTAATGAAAAGGCACTAGTGCGATAATGTAATGTAAAAGTCACGGCATGGGTAATATTCTGCATTATTTTGCTAATATTTAAAAAGATATGTAATGAAAAGGCACTAGTGCGATAATGTAATGTAAAAGGCACGGCATGGGTAATATTCTGCATTATCAGTGTAAATACGCTGTAATAAGACCTACTTTACGAGCAGGTGTGTTGAAATAGTACATTACTTACCTAGGGCGGTTAAACAAAGAAAGTCTCAGATCGCAGGTATTTGACGCCCGAGCCGAAGGCAAGGGCGATAAACATGCGCTCTGAGACTTTCTTTATTACCGCCCGTGGTGAGTACAAAATTTTACGTCTCTATCTGGCCAGGAAGTGGGGTTTTCCGCACGCATAGCGTGCGGTAATTCCTACTTTATGGCCAGGTATGACGTAAAATATAATACCGCACCGACCCGCGATAAGACGCTTTTCCGATTCACGATTTCCTAGTTAAGGAAGGAAGTCGTTCCGTTATATAAATGTATACATGAGGTGTTTCCCGTGCTATTCATTGTTTACTATTAAATAATAACGATCGTAATTAAGTAACTTATGATTTACCCACTCTTAGTGCGTTACGTGGCGGAAATCCCAACATGCCGTCTGCGACAAATCGTTTCTAGGTGTATATCGTATTACTTCATTCATAAAAACATGTCGGTAGATACAAATCCCGACAATTAAGTGTTTCGTTGAGGTTTTAATGGCAATTAACAATAAAAATATAATTTAGGTAAGCACCTATTTATATAACATTCGTCCTTAAAAATATATAAATACCTACCTATATATGTAGTGAAATAAGGTTGATAAAAGATTATATTTTTCAACGTTTTTAATTTTTAAATTAATTGGCTTTATAAAAATACATCGCTTTAGAACGGTTACACAAGCGGCAAACGCACTTTTGTAATGCGCGACTGTAGGTACCGCGACATTAGCCAAAGATATTAAATAAATAAATAAATATTTGCGGACAATCTTACACATATTTTTAAATATATACTCAGTCGCAGTGTCTTGGAGTAATATTTATTCTGAAGTAAAGCAGCTGATTGACGGTTGATTGTACATAGTATTGTAACCATAAGACAGATAGGTAGCATAGCAACCATCTACTTAACACATATCGATCTAGTCCCAAACTAAGCAAAGCTTGTACTATGGGTACTAGACGATGATATACATACTTATATAGAGAATTAAATACTTAAATATATAGATAACATCCATCCATGACTCAGGAACAAATATTTGTGCTTATCACACAAATAAATGCCCTTACCGGGATTCGAACCCAGGACCTCTTGCTTCGTAGGCAGGGTCACTACCAACTAGGCTAAAGCGGTCGTTAATCGGCAGCGATACTAAGTAATATCGCGTTTGTATCGCACCCACAAAGCCATTTCTGAAAACCGCATCTTAATCGGTTAAGCCGTTTTGGAGATAAAAGGGAATATTCGTGTACTTACACAAACACACAAACAAACAGCCTCTCACCCTAAACGCATATACAGGGTGTGGCCTGTAATAGGAGCAAAAAATTAAACGGTAGATTAAAGCTTGTGAACAATTATTTCCACATGGTTAAACGTGAAAAAAAAATTTTTTTTTAGAATTTATTTTCTTCAAAATAAGTTTAATTGTATTTTTTTACTCTTCTGGAGTGCTATCAGTAACTTTTTATTTTAAAGACACTAAAAAAAATTGAATAAAAATCAAAAAATCACAAAAATATCTTTTGAAAACAAAAATGCAAAAACTATTATGACTCGTTACATGATGCTCCCTCAAAATCCGCATTGACTGCTGTGCTACGATGTTGTGGTGCCAAGATACATTACTTGGAGGTCATAATTTTAGATCAAAATATCTCCCCATCCAAAAAAAATTAAAATGAGTGGGGACACAAGGGGTCAAATGCTCTAAGGAAGCGTCCCTTTGTATATTTGCTCCTATTACAGGCCACACCCTGTATACCTACCTTCTCCGCAAAACATCAACCTGTAAACCAACAGTCTGCGGTTTACCTAATTAAATAATTTATTATAGTCGTCAAATATTCAGTATAATAAACGTTAATTTATTTGCAATAATCATGGTACAAAAATATGACTTTATGTGGTTTATATAAATTCAAGTTTGGTGGTTCATTAAATTATAAGTAGGTATCCTTAATTCTAATTACCGTCAAACATGCCTACTTTGCCACCAGGGGGAACTTTGCCCAAGAGGAAAATTTTAAAATTTGCTTCTTGGGCAAAGTTCCCCCTGGTGGCACGGCACAGTAGGCATGTTTGACGGTATCTTTTTACAGGGTTTCACAATATAATGCTAGCTGTTGATGAATGAATGAATGCAACTGTCCATGGTTAGGTAAAAGTCACAAATGTTAACAGTTTGAAAGCTCTACGTGAACTAAGTTATTAAATGTTTTTTTTCCGTATTTATGGATTCACTAATGACATGCAATGCAATGCAATGTTGTTCCTGATGCGTACGCGTAAAACCCTAGCACATAGGAATTACTTATTACAATGTGATAAGGTAATCACCTATTACTAATCACCATGATTGTTTAAAACCATAACAACCATATACTAATTGTCATTCAAGCTTATTAATGTCATTTGCGAATCATTTAATCCTGTATGGTCATCCCATTATGTATACCTAGTTGACATGAGTAAAGAGTTTATTGACCTAATTAAAAGAAAATACATTTACTAGATTGCTTTTCGGCGTGTCAGCAATTAAATAATGATTGTGATCATTACTTCTTGGTGTGTGAATGTGTGAATAAAGTGGTATTCTTCCGTAGTTTACTAGATATTTCTAATTTTTCATATTGACTCCGTAGAGAATTAAACAAAAATAAGGAATAGAATGTCCGTTTATCTTTTGAATTGACTGAAAATGATTTTCCTAGGTTACAATTAAACACAAAACAAATTTTGAATAAAAGAGTTGAAAAATTTTATTTTTTATTTTTTTTGGATTTAAAAAAAAAAAAGTGCACCCAGGGGAGAAATTCCAATAATGACAAAAAATCATAAATAATTGTTACTATACGCATATCCAAGGATATTTGTGTTTAACATGCACTTCAGAGCTACACCTGTTTTACCATTATTCTTCATACATATTTTTATTAAGATGTCTATGAAAAAATTACAACAAGTCCAAATTTCCTCAGGCTCATTTTTTAGTATGATCATGACTACTTAATGCGATTTCTATTAAAAAAAAGGATATTTTCGACTTCGGTTTCTATTTCTATGAAAGCCGAATTTCAGCCCACAGTGCGGTACCGCAAATCCGATTTCAAAAATATTTTCACCAGTTCTAGATGGATAAGCCAATATAACCTCGGTTTTATCCCACGGGTTTGCTCCTGTGCTTTGCTATACGTGGGTAGCAGCTAGTTGTTGTTAAATAAGTTTAGTTAGGCCACTTCTGAATTTTGCGCGGAGGAATCTGTATGCTATTGGTATTTGTACTAAGGAAGCGTACCGCCCCGCTACCGCACATCTCGCGTCAATTAGGAAACACTCATTAAAATGTACACGCGCATTAAATAATTTCGGTGAAAGCTTATTGACACCGCACCGACTCCGCACCACCAAAAGAGGCCTTACTAACCAAAATATTCTTGGCTCGTCAAATCGTACCTACTTGGGCCCAATTCGAAATTCAGAATGTGACACATCCCCGGCACGTCATAGAGAAAAACCCAATTTCCTGTCTATGTCTTTTAAAATCAGAATGACAGAGACAATAGACCGAAAGCGATATTCTCTATATAATTATTGAACCTGCTCACAACATTTCACGAGAATTGGTTGAAGAATGCGACCTGTAGAGGAGAATAGCCAGATCTCCGGCTATTCTCCTCTACAGGTCGCATTCTTGACCTGTAGAGGAGAATAGCCGGAGATCTAGATATCTGGACATGCGAACGAATTTTGGCCTGAGCTGAAACGGAGAACTTGGTTCGCTTCGCTCGCTCGTCCAATAACAACCCTATTTAACTACGTGGTACTGATTAAATATACTCACAAAGCGATACCATTTTACTTGATTTCTATGACTACTATGTTAATTCATTAAGTGGGTATATACCTACCACACACGGTTTTGCTAACAAGGTGCTAGAAAATCTCAGCGATTTCTGGGAACAACTATTACTTAGGTACTTACTCAAATTACGTATTAACTACTTGAAAGTGGCATTTGGTTAAATTTGTAATATTTATTTTTATTATTAAAACTGGGATTGCGTTTGACCTACGTCACAGAATAGATAATAGTAAACCTTCGTCTTTACCTGATGGAAAGTAGGTATAAATCATATTTTGTGATTTTGTTTCCATTTAAAGACCTTTAGTTTCGTTAATCTGACGAGTGATTGCGTGACTTTCCGAACGAGCGTACGGACAAATCAACTGTCATTTTTCCATACAAAAATAGTACATTATTGCCGTGGCCGGGAAGGAGGCAATTGCAGGCTGAGTATTTTGTTTAAACGGACGAGCTTGCGAGTCCGTTTAATTATAATACGAAGCCTGCAATTGCCATTCCGGCTGAGGCTAATATAGTGCTTTTCTCAAAAATGGGGGAATAAACAAGACTAAATTGAAATCAAGCGTTATTTTATTATTAAATACAAATTGAGGATACTACAAATCACATAAAATTAAACGTCATAATATTTTTTTAAATACAATCGCAAGTGCATTTTTCTACCGAAAAACGCAATCTTTTTATGACATATACAAAAATGTCGCGTTTGCAACAGAAAAATACGACTTGATTTGGCTGAATACGACCTGTGCCGTCTTTTATATGCCAGTTTCTACTTTTTAAAAAGTTTGGTACTCGACAAATAAAGGAATTCATATGTAACATTCCAGGCGGCCTGCAATGTTTTTATTTTTTAATTTTAATCTGGCCTTAAACTATACACTTTACCTTCCAATATGTAGCGAGTTATGCTCACTTTGCGGGCCATTTTTGAGAAATATAATATTTACCTAACCTACGTACCTACGAAACGTTACGCAATCGACCAGCAAAATCTAAAATCGCTCTTGCAATTCATATTCATGCCATATTCCGCCTGAAACTGTCTACAGACTCCGTAACTGAAACTGTCTACAGACTCCGTAACTGAAACTGTCTACAGACTCCGTAACTGAAACTGTCTACAGACTCCGTAACTGAAACTGTCTACAGACTCCGTAACTGAAACTGTCTACAGACTCCGTAACTGAAACTGTCTACAGACTCCGTAACTGAAACTGTCTACAGACTCCGTAACTGAAACTGTCTACAGACTCCGTAACTGAAACTGTCTACAGACTCCGTAACTGAAACTGTCTACAGACTCCGTAACTGAAACTGTCTACAGACTCCGTAACTGAAACTGTCTACAGACTCCGTAACTGAAACTGTCTACAGACTCCGTAACTGAAACTGTCTACAGACTCCGTAACTGAAATTGTGCAAAATGAATGTGTAAAAGCGATGCTAGTTTCATAATTAAAGCATATGCGTTGTTGTGTAAACACTGACTGAGTAGGGTGAAAGGGGGCGAGCGAAGAGTCTATTCGGTATGCGAGGTGCGAACTCGTTACCGCCCTACCCGCGGGCATAGCCACGTCTCAATTATACCTAACTTCATTACTCAGATTCCGTTACGAGCATAAGCTCTAAGTAGTCGCAGAGTCATCTCGTTGTAATATATACGGGCGAACTTTGTTTGTGTAATTAATTTGTTTCCTGTGCGCCTCCCGGCAAGTTGCGTCGCTCGTACGACTCTTATGCCGCTGCGCTACAGTAAATTCAATTTGTTTTTCGCAATATAAAATTGTAAAAACACTGGCATATAATAAATACCAGTGAAGTTATTATCGTTTTTGTGTTGAAGTTTTTTTATACGGAATTTTATTTACCAAGTAAGTTCGACTTCAACAGTTTTTTTGTTGATTTTATTTTTTTATTTTATTTCTGTTTACTGCATTTTATTTTTAAGTATATCATTGAAACTGGTAGTGAAACTTGATTCAGCAAGCACATAGGTTGTTATCCGCGGTTAGCCAGAGCGCACAACGCTCACAACTAGTCTAGATTTATTGAAAAGTTGATTCGATTAAAACTTTATTGCATAACGTAGCCAACAATGTTACCCACCAGTGATTCTCTTCAAACTTGGACCTCGGAGTTCCAGCCGCAATATATTTCTCGCTAACAATCTCTTCAACAAGAATGAAATTAAAATTGTTTTATGACATTAAATGTAAACAAAATGCGTAGGTACTACCTACTTAAGTACTTAATTTACTATTTTATCTTATTATTATTATTATTTATACGGTATTAGATGTTATTCTTTAGCGGTCTAATCAGGCCGCTAAAGAATAACATCTAATACCCGCAGTTTGGGCAAGAAGTCACAATTAACTTGCGATGTGTTCAATCGGAAATATAGCTAACGAGTGGGCGCGTGTGGTAATTTGCTTTCACGGAATAATGAACCAAAAGTAATTCCTTAATAATTGTTGGTGTGAAAGACCCGAGGAAGTTGTCGGCGGGACTTGAAAGAAATTAATGAGTGTTAGCAACTCCCGACGTGCCGGCGGCTGATCGGCGGACCAACTTGCTCGGCGCTTAAGAAAATTTCCCGCTAATTGCAAATGGCCCAAATTACTATTTCAAATACCTCATCACCGCGAACGACGATTTACTTATGCAGCTTTGATGAACTGTTTCACTTGTAGATTTGACATGGCATAAAGTTTTACTCTTTTAATTCATGTTCAAAAAATTACTATTTACTTGGTTGGTGATGCGGACAGTTTTATTTCTAAGCAGTCTTGTCTATGATCAGATTTGACTGAATTGACTGAATGTAATATAATGAGTAAGTACCTACTTATACCCAAACATATCATACTTGAAATCGGAAAGTATGTTACATACATTATTTATGTATCTAAGGTCAAACATAAAATAATAAGGCACTGGTTTCAACAAAAGTCAATCAAAACAATAATATCCCGGAATATGCATCTTATTATTTTATTACTTACGAAAATCAAAAGTATAATCCAGAGGAATATCAACTAAAACTTTCTTTTGATTTCTTTTTCTGATGTTATATGCATTTGAAATCTGCACGCGCCGGCACCCACGGAATACGCTCTACAGGGTGACTGGTAATTCGACCTATTCCTTGAAAGGGGTTATACTAGAGCTAATTTGCAACAATTTATGTCCAGTCAACCAGGGGTCGAAACTCGCTGGTTTCCGAGATATTCGAGTTTTTAGTTTGTATGAAAAAAAATCTCCTTGCAGCCTTAAGCTGGTGATTGTGACAAAAGTACTTCCATTTGGATGGTAAAAAAACATTTTTGTCACAATCAGCACTTTAAGGCTGCGAGGAGATTTTGTTTCAAACAAACTAAAAACTCGAAAAATTAAAAAAAAATCGTGTTTAGACCCCTGGTTGACTGGACATAAATTGTTGCAAATTAGCTCTAGTATAACCCCTTTCAAGGAATAGGTCGAATTACCAGTCACCCTGTATATGAAGGCCTCTACACACCGGTCGCGGGCGCGGGCCCGAGCAAGTTGTAAAACATTGAAACTACACTTCAAAGACACATCGAACGCGGGCCCGCCGCGCCGGCGACCGGTGTGTGGAGGCCTTTAAACGGGCTTATACTATGACGTCACACACAATTAATATTCTCAGCGCGTTTACTAATATGGAGTAAGTCATTAATTTGCAATTATCTCCACAAAATTTGCGTTTATGTGTGTACTTGTCTTACTAAATATAATTTCTAATTCAATGTTCTGTCTAACTGTTATGTAATTTAATTTGAAACAATAATCCGCTGTCCGTCCGTCCGTCTGTCTGTCACCAGGCTGTATATCACTGATACCGTGATAGTTCCAGTTGAAATTTTCACAGATGATGTATTTCTGTTGCAGCCATAACAACAAATACTAAAAACAGAATAAAATAAATATTTTTATTGATAATGGTACGGAACCCTTCGTGCGCGAGTCCGACAAGCATTTGGCCGGCTTTTTTAACTTCTTTCAATCGACATAATGTTGTGCTAGTTTTTTCATAATACCAGGTCCTATTTAAAAACTACATAAATAAATAAAAAACCGGCCAGTCAGACTCGCGCACGAAGGGTTCCGTACCATTTTCTATAAAAAACTATTTTATTCTGTGTTTTTAGTATGTGTTGTTATAAGCGGCAACAGAAATACATCATCTGTGAAAATTTCAGCTGGAACTATCACGGTATCAGTGAGATACAGCCTGGTGACAGACAGACGGACGGACGGACGGACGGACAGCGGAGTCTTAGTAGTAGGGTCCCGTTTTACTCTTTGAGTACGGAACCCTAAAAAAGCCCCCGTACAACAAATATAGCTAAGAACCATCTCGACAGACAAATCGGGTCATACTTTTGGGAGCTCTATGTTCGCGTTGGGGGTTAAAATACAAATTGAAAAATATATGAGTACTTCAGTGGCTCACACGTACCCAATGTAATATTAGATAACAACCCAAATAACAGATTAATTTGTGTATTAAAGCTAGATATCAGAAATAATGTAAGTAAATCAAATTTCGCGCCACTTTCCTTATATTTACACCGTTTTTAAGGTGTGCAGTTATCAGTAGAAATAATACTTATCTATAGTAAAGTTAGTATGCTTAATCAATCCGAAAAACTGTAACTGATAGTGTATGTATGTAGTCACGTGCAGATGCACACGACTGAAATCTTACCTTACTTGATTCCAAAATGCAACAACAAATTACATCTCCACTAACATGTAGCAGAGAATCACGCGTAACTATCGTAAGTAGTGCCGTACATCAGTCGCACGCACACTATAACCGCAATCGTATTACCTTAATCACAATATTGCCCCGCGGAGGGCAGTTTGTATAGTGTAGTAATGGCCGCCACTACGGGACCCCGCCCTGCCATATACCACACCTGGCTATTTGTTAGGCACGGTTTAGAAATTCGCCTCTACGAGTATATCTGGCAAGGAACAAAAAACGCTACATTACGAGTAAGGAGGAAAGTTTCGTGTCGATTTTCATAGAAACGTGTGCCGGACTACATCGCATGTTTTAACTATTCAGTCAAATCACGTGTTTAATTTCCACATAAATGTATTAATTTACCTGTGGTGAGAAATGTATGTTTGCCCAAAAAGTTCCAGTTTAAAGCAGATTTAATTCAGGAAATATACCAAATATTTCTGAAGCATTAACCATTCACTTTTCAACATATAATCAGATAAATAAACACACGCGTATACCAAACTTATGAAGCACTAACTTATGAAGTCCAAACAAATATATGCACTTTCCGCTAACTCCAAGCAAAAAAGTTATAAAGAGGTCGTATGATGCCAACTCGCTGATGTGCAATTTTGTTTATTGAAAATTAATACATACATATACATATATGAATAAAGTACGTAAAAAAAAAACGACGTTAAGATTGACACGAAAAAAATGTTTCCAGAACAAGGATGACAATTTATTTCACATACGTAACAGTTGAATCTGGGTACAATCGTTATCTATTTATTTGTACAGCCATTTATTTAACTTGCACTGATCATTGTAAATATATAAATTGTCCTTACAAAAATTGCGAACCATTTTTCATAAAACAACTTCCCAATATCCAACTGGCCTGAAATTTGGCATACTTATGTAAATTCGGAGAGAACGGAATATTTATTACGTTACCCCCGAGCTCATCCAAAGATGGAGACAGAAGGGGCCCGTAGCAAACTACTGATGATAAATCCGTCCTGTTTGAGCTCATTGGGACCGTTCCAACGAGTAGGTTGATGACACTAATTCTTACACAATACAATGTCACTCTGAACCGCATCCGGACGGGCGTTGGGTGCTGCAATCACAACCTACACAAGTGGGGCATATCAACAGCAGCTGACTGTGACTGTGGTGCGCCAACACAAACCGTCCTACACATTGTTGAGGAATGCCCCAGAAGACTATTCACGGGAGGTATGGATGAGCTATTGGCGCTGACCCCTGCAGCAAGGGACTGGCTACTCAACTTAGATATTAAATTGTAATCTTTTAAACTTGTACTCATTGTTAGTATTAATTTCAACTGTATAAAAGCCATACGATATAATGTACCTTCACTTCAACAATAGGACACTTGCGTCAAATTATTTGTTATTTCTATGAACTCTAGTATGTCTCTGTATATAAAACGAGGACTAAAATAAGTGTCGGGGCGGGCGAGTTGCATTACATTTAACGGACTGGTTAACGTTAACACTTTCACTGCTAACAACCCGCCTAGCGGGCGCCTACGCCGTAAAGGCCTCCACACACCGGTCGCGGGCGCGGGTCGGGCGCGGGTCGGGCGCGGGCCCGCGCAAGTTGTTAAACTTTGAAAGTACACTTCAAACACACATCGAAAGCGCGCCCGCGGGCCCGCGTTCGTTGTGTGTTTGAAGTGTAGTTTCAATGTTTTACAACTTGCGCGGGCCCGCGCCCGACCCGCGCCCGCGACCGGTGTGTGGAGGCCTTTATAGTCATTTTCCGCTACACACGGGATCGGCTTCGAGTGTAGCCCGTAGCGATTCTTGACAGTGAATGTGTTAAGTATGGCGACGGTAGCTGTCTTCTCACAGAGAACTGTCAAACAACGGATTTTAACGGACGTATCTTACGATTAGGTACCGACTGTTTGAAAGAATTGACCTCCACTGACTATCAATAACATAGTCTGACGTATCTATACGAGCGTTAAGATATTCTATAGAAGTTTAATACTTTAATATAATTTATTATTGAAACACAGAGAGTAATACAATTACAAAAAATAACGAAAACAATGGAAGAACTTATCATCTAAAGGTTAAGGGGATTTGCCACACTGGATGCGTTCTGCGGTCAGCGGTCAGTGGGTCGATCACGTAACGCATTGTACGAACGTCGGGAAGGTCTAAACGTCACTTTTTATATGGAAAATTGACAGTTAAATTGTACCGACGCGCGTTCGGAACGTTACGTGTTTACCCCCCTGGTCACCTTTGAACAAAAACAAAAGTGACCTTGCAGGTCGATCACGTAACGCATTGTACGAACGTCGGGTAGGTCTAAATGTCACTTTTTATATGGAAAATTGACAGTTAAATTGTACTGACGCGCGTTCGGAACGTTACGTGTTTACCCCTCTTAAGTGTCAAAGCGGACCTCGGGCTCCTTTAGGGGCACAAACGGGAATAACGCTAGGAGGATGATGAGATATACCTAACGTGCGTACAATGCGTTACTTGATCGACCTGCTGGTCAATTAACCACTCGACGTGACCGCCATGTTACGACAAGTTTTCATCGTTAAGCCTCCCAAAGTGTTTCAATCACAAGACCATTATAACATTTAGACCTACACGAGGTTCGTAAAATGCGTTACGTGATCGACTGATTGCTGACCGCAGAAAGTGTGGCAAATCCCTAAGTCTAATACTTATATAACATTACGTCATAGATATACGGGCTAAAATTTGGACTAAAATGATTGTCCTATGAGATTTTGTTTGTTAAAAACTACGTAATAAATAATTACCACTACGTACTTATACTACCTATGTATTAATAGTACATTATGATACAAGTGAGGTATGTTGATCACTACATCAGAGGCGGAATTGTCACGCGAATCGCAGGTGAGCGTGATAATAGAGCCGAGGATGTAATTGTCAAAGCTCACGCGTGTCATACGACGTTTTTCAACACATTTGCGAGGAAAAAATCCTTTTCATAAAATGAACATGTTACAGGCTCCTAAGTTTTTTCCTTTAGTTATTGATGACAACAGGTTTTTACTCACATATTTGTACATCTCCAAGAATGTAAAGTGGTGTCAATTCTATTTATCACTTTTCTATTCACTACGAGTCAACATTTTTAACAATAACCAAAAACGCATCGCATCATCAATGTTTACAAATATTTGTGAAATTTCCTATAATGGCGCGCAACTATTTTTTTTCGTGAAGTTCGCGCAGTGCGCCCGCAGCGAGGCTTAGATGAAATCTCTAAACAGCCAATACAAAATAAAATAAATATTTTCTTATTCAATATAAATTCATGTAAAATGTTATCAAAAGTAAATAGTTTTACTAAATGAAACGTTTCTATATCATATCCAACACGAAATAATCAATTAATCCACAAGAAGGATTTAATTTGTTTAGTCGAGTAAGAATCCATTTGCCGAGAATTAAAAACAAACCTGTATAACCCGGTCAATTTAAGAATGCGCCGAGTCCATACATACACCTTGCTGCAAGGTGCCAACGTGTCTTAATCGGGATATAAACATAACTACACGAGTGTCGTAATGTTATTAAACACGCGTGTTTAATACCCAGGATTATGAGCCCAAAAGCGGCACAATAAGAGGCACGTTACGAGCAAATGTGTTGAAAAGGATTTAAGGATATCATTTAATAGAAACTGGACCTTAATGATTAAACAAATCGCTGCAAATGATAATTATTGTCAAAACATTTATTTACCGATTTCCATTTATTCTGATAGCATGATTAGCAAATCATATCGGTTTGTTGTATGAGGAAAAAAAATATGAAATTTCATATTTTTTTACTGTAGTTTAAGAAAATCTCATCGCATAGTATTAGTATAATATGCCTGATCATAATCAATCTTTTCACGAAACTCTCGTATATGATTGATATAATAAACCTACTCATAATTAATCTTTTCACGCTATACGCCCATACTCACCTTGATAAGATGTCCCTTAAAAGTCCATTGACAGATAAATCAAATCCAATTCCGTTTGGAAATTAATCCTAATCAGTTGAATGTTTGATTTGTGACTAACACAAAACATGGATATGGAGACTTTTCTTTTCAATTTCGCGACGGCCCTTAGGTATAACTCGTACTTCTTCTTCTTCTTATTTAAGAGCTAGGCTCTTGTCGGTGGAGTAATTTCCAACTTGTTCTACATTCTGCCTTTCTCGTACACCCGAAGATATTTTTATAAGCGCCCTCTTTTTTGAAATTAATTAAATGTTTTGATGTTTGTCTTCAGCATCACGATGATTCTCGTGGTAACGCTCCTGTGTGTGTTAGTGGCGCTGGTGTTTTACTACGACCACAAACGCAAGAACACGCGCGCAAGAAAACTGCTGAGCAAGTTTAATGGATCAGATGGACTGCCCATTATCGGAAATGCATTGGAACTGGGATTCGATTCTGATGGTTAATATTATTTTTAATATTTTTAATTAATTGCCAAATTAACATTTGTCAGCCTGAAATAAAAGGCGTTATTTTGTTGAAATCCAATTATGAAAGTGTTTTGACTGTAGATGTAGAGATGTATGATGATATCAAAGTAAATTTGTATCAAAAGGCTAAGCTTTAATAATAATAAAACCTTAAAATGATTAAAATACTCACATTCGACGACCGCTTTAGCCTAGTTGGTAGTGACCCTGCCTACGAAGCAAGAGGTTCTGGGTTCGAATCCCGGTAAGGGCATTTATTTGTGTGATGATGAGCACGAATATTTGTTCCCGAGTCATGGATGTTTTCTATGTATTTAAGTATGTATTTCTCTATATAAGTATCTATATCGTCGTCTAGTACCCATAGCTTTGCTTAGTTTGGGACTAGGTTGATTTGTGTAAGATTGTCCGCAAATATTTATTATTTATTATTATTATTTAAAACTGTTATTTTACAGGTGTGTCTAAAATACTTTTGGACAAATGGCGAAAGTACGGGATGACCAACTACCGTATGACGGTAGGCTCCGAGGAGTGGGTGATGCTGTGTGAATCTGACGATGTTGGGGTAAGTTACATTTTATGTTGTGTATTCTTGAACAGTTAACATTTATTTTGGGGATTTATGAGAGCTGGTTAAAATAAAAGAGTTCAAATTTAATTCAATACGAATTAGCATCGTTTCACTCAAACCCGAATAAAATTCTAGCGTTTAGTTGTTAATTACTTACTTATTGAATTGTCTAGTCACTATGCCGAGACACTTCTAATAATATAAGCTAGCTAATATTTGGTTTATTATATAGGTAGTAAAGTAAACACCGCTTTGTGATTTTAATTAGCGATTATTAATTCATAGTCAAACACCCATATCACGCGGATCGAATTGAAAAGCATACCTTTACTTTCGCAATCGAATCGTCTGTGATGTGGCTTTTTAACCCCCGGCGGAAAAAGAGGGGTGTTACAAGTTTGACGTGTCTGTGTGTCTATGTGTCTGTCTGTGTCATCGTAGCGCCTAAACAAATGGACCAATTTAAATGCGGTTTTTTTATCCGAAAGCTGACGTGATCTTAGCTACGTTTCAACAAAATCGGTTAAGCCGTTTTTAAGATATTGAACTTAGAAATGAGAATGTTGGGGGTTTTTCAACTTTGCTAAGTTGTAGTTTTTCAGTAAAACGTAAACATTCTTGTTACGTAAAGTTATTTGGTGCGCGTTTATACATTTATGCACAATATTAATTACTTGAGGAGGTAAAAGTAAACTTTTGCTCAGACGTGTAGCTCGCGCGGACTTCCCAGAGACGAGGATAATCTGATAAAAAACCCGCAAGGGTCAATTATTTGTGATTACATAACTACTGTATGTTGTCGTATAGGTATCTATGTTGTTCACATTTCCATTAAATACTGTTGATTTGCAAATTGATAAAAAATGCAAAATACAAACAATGAACCAATACATAGGTACTACAAAGTAAAGTTAGGTTCACTTTGATTACTAATATTAATATATATTTGTCTTGACCGTGTGAATTAACATCACAAATTAAATCTTCCTACTTCAGTTGTTGTCGTCTTATAAAAAAAATGATTTAATGATTATACTAATCTAGTAGATCGATGATGAAAAGATGTCGGTTACGCAAACACCCACAAATGGCTGAACGAATTTTAATTAAACTTGGCACAGAGATTAACCTCGATTAAATAACAGGATATTTTTTATTCCAAAACTCAAGGGAGATAAAAGTTGATATGAGAGTTGATGCGGACAAAGTTGCTGATTAATACTAGTACCTATTAACATAAAGCGAGCGGTAATGAAAGAATTTTCACAGCTTTTCCGATTGCGGCAAATACCGAACTGACCATCCTTAATCAAGTGCCCATTGTCTGGGAGCTCTTTGTTCAAAAGACCCCCACATTTGCATCAGAATCAGTATGCATTGTATTTCACACCTGACATGTACCCAAGCAGCTTGGGATACATTAGAATTTATAAAATGAAGTCTTCTTTCTTTCAAATTCATTCATAAATTATGCTTCTTATTTCACTCCCTTTTAGACATTGTTATAATAATCTAATTTTAACCACTAGAAAGTCTGATGTACGGAGAAATATCTACAGTTGAAACGAATGGTTTGGTTTACCTTTCCCTCTCCTCACCGGATATTGTCGAATGATACTATAATATATAAAATGAGAGTCAATCAAGAAGTCAACGTTTTATGTATTTCACGTGATGATTTTGAATCGCAAAGTTCGTACGTAGATTATATGTATTGACAAAAGTATTTTTTTTGTTTTTAGGCGATCCTTGCACATCCCACTGAGCTAGCCAAGCCTACTGAAAGGAACGCCGCAATGATGCCTTTCTTTGGAAACTCTGTCTCAACATCTGAAGGTAAACATATAGACTCACGTATAACAGTTAAAGCCATTTCATCCATTTGGATATTATCCAGGAGCTTTAGGGTAATTGTTTGAACAGAAATTTAAACTAAGCTTGGTTTGTTTCATTATGGCATTCGTAGTTTCGCAGTTCGCACTTATGCTTAATACTAGTAATAGCAACAATTGTGTGCGACATCCTCTTACATTTGATAATTTGAGAACCGGCTGAGCCTGGGTTTGAATCCCGGAAAGGGCAAATATTTGCGTGATGAGCTTGAATATTTGTTTCTGAGTCTTGAATGATTTCTATGAATCTTAATATCTATTTCTATTATTAAATATATCGTCGTCTAGTAGGTACTCATAACACAAGTCTTATTGAGCGTACTCTGGGGCTTAGTAGTTCGATTTGTGTAAGATTGCCTACTTAAATGTATTTAATATTTATTCATAAAAGCCAAAAAATAAAGCCGGAAACTCTCATCTCATAATAAACTGGACTTCCCATATAAGCAGATTTCAACAGACGTTGCTTGCGATTACGGACGTTGCCTTAGTTTAATTGAGTGATTTAATCTATTTTCAGGTGAAAGGTGGAAAGCCACTCGCAAACTAATGACTCCTAGTTTCCACTTTAAGACGTTAGAAGCCCGCGCTGATGCCGTCAACGCACGCACTGAGGCCCTCTACAACGTCCTCGACCAATACGTAGACAAAGCGCCTGTGGACATGTACCGATACCTCCGGCCTTTCATGTTTGATATCCTATGTAACACTCTGATGGGAGTCGACCACAATATGCTTGCTAATCCCGACCATCCCTATTTAGATGCTAGTGCAAGGTAAGCGAGATCTCGTTTCATTATTTGATTTTACAATACTTTTAATTACAAGAGCAAGAAACGTCAACGAATTGTTGATAATAAAAACAGTGAATATATGAAGGTACTGTGAAAATATCGGAAAAATTAATGATCTTATTATTTTCTTTCCAGAGTTATCAAAATTGCAACTGAAAACTACTTTTCGTACTGGAGAAATATTAGTTTCATCTTCAAACTGTCACCGATTTACCGTGAAATGATGGATACTATCAAGACTATAAGAGGCTACAGTGACAAGGTAACCTTTAATAAATTCCTTATGTCGTGTAGTACTTTTTATTCTACTATTAATAGTTCTGATGATATAATGTCAAATAATTATTAATATAAAAAATAATATTACTTTCTTCTAACGAACGTTATTTTTAATACAGCTTATCCGTGAAAGAAGAGTGAAGTTGAACCAATTCATCGATGAAATCAAAAGCAACAACCGAGATGCTAGCGTGGACGTCAATGTCCTGGTCCACGAGAAAGTCTCCGAAAAAGCATGCCTCCTGGACTCTCTTCTGCTCAGCACCCTGCCCAATGGGGATCCCGCTCCAGATGAGACCATCAACGAGGAAATCACTCTTTTATGTTTCACTGTAAGATTTTTTAAATTTATATATTCTGCAACAAAACTTAGAACGTAATAATTTTTTTTATATCACGTCGTTGGCAAACAAGCTAACGGCCCACCTGATGGTAAGCCGTAGCTGATGGACGCTTGCAACTCCAGGGGTGTCACATGCGTATTACGGACCCTTTATGAATTTATACACTCGTTTCTTGAAGAACCCCATAGTATAATATCTCAGCAGGGCGCTCATTTCACAACCGGAGCGTTCGAGGGAGGATTTTTTTCTGAAACCGTGCCGTACGCGAAGGTTCTAGGGTGTAAGGATGAATGCCCTGCTGACGGCGAGCGGTACGTTGGTTAAAAGCAGCCGTGAGCATCTCTCGTGGGCCATTTTTGGTGTGCTTTTTACACGCAAAGCTAGTTCTGCTTATTTAAAGATTCCTAATAGCATTACTTTTGGTACAGGGCCACTACACCACCACAATGACGATGGCACACACCCTGTACTGTTTGGCCAAGCATCCCGAAGTCCAGAAGCGAGTCCTCGAAGAACAAGAATCCATATTTCACGGTGACAAGCTGAGGCTGCCCACCAACCACGATCTGGTTGAGATGAAGTACCTCGAAGCTGTCATCAAAGAAAGCATCAGGGTTATCCCCACTGTTACAAAGATTGGAAGGCAGCTGCAAAATGATTTGCCGTTAAAAGGTACAATAACAATCCTTTCATACAATTTTATGATGTACCTAAGTAATTGAGAGACTGATTCATTGGGTTTCATTTCTAACGCGGTAACTTGTAGGGTAATTCGACTTAAAATTATGGCATTCATTAACTGGCTACCAATGTTGTATGCCGATTGCTGATGGTATACTTTGTTTTGTGATTTTATGAGTTTTGTATTGTTTTGAGAGCTTCTTAAGCTTGTGCGTAGGAGATAATACTCAAATATTCTAAATTCTCTATATTTTGCGCAATGGTTATTTATGGAAAGTAGTCTGTTATAGTGGTCCATTTACCCAATTAACCTTTTAGGCTAATAAAGCGACATTGACAATGAAAGGTGTTTGCCTCGTATAAATAAAATGGGTTTTGTCCCTTTCTTAGGAACATACTTGTCAAAATGATAGATAAGCATAAACGACTTGTAATGACTATTTAGTTAAAATATGTTTGTTGCACGTTTATGAATATTGGGTTTAAAATATTATTATAGCATTTTACTGGCAAAACTCACTAAGATAACTAGTTGAAATGCAGTTCTTGATAGAAACTATACTCTTATATTTTAATCATGACTTCTTCTTCTTTCTCAGATGGTCGAATTATTCCTCCCGGAACCCAAGTCGTCGTCTACTACGAGGCCCTGTACGCCGACCCCAAAATGTTTCCGGAGCCCGAGAAGTACAAACCGGAGAGATTCTTCAACAGCCTGCACCCGTACGCTTTCGTGCCATTCAGCGCTGGACCTAGAAACTGCATAGGTAAACCTTATAATTTACTTTAAAAACAAAGTTTTAACCGACGAAAAATCAATCATCCCCTATTTTTCTACCCCTAAGATTGTTTTTTTTTTCCAAATTTATATGGGACCAACTTCGGGGTATACCCTTTCCAATAAAAATTGTATTTTTCACAATCGTGTTATAATAGAGAGCTTTTTAGTTGAGTACCGTGTTTAGGCCACGAAGCTTGCTGAGTGGCCTAAGTAAGGTACGAGATTAAAAAGCTTGATTATATTATAACACTATTGTGAACGATACTTTTTGTACGAGTTCATTGAAATTAATTTTCTACGAGTCAACTGAACTAATTAAACAACTCGATACGCACATAGCGCAGCCTCTGACGCATATACTGTGTCGTTATTAGCGCTGAAAAGGTTAAGGACGACCTCGGTAGCCTAGTTGGTAGTGACCCTGCCTATGAAGCTAGAGGTCTCGGGTTCGAATCCCGGTAAGAGCAATGCCCTTACCGGGATTTGTGTGATGAGCACCAGTATTTGTTCCTGAGTCATGGATTTCTATTTATTTAAGTATGTATTTAATTATATAAGTATGTATATCGTCGTCTAGTACCCATAGTACAAGCTTTGCTTAGTTTGGGACTAAGTCGATTTGTGTAAGATTGTCCCCAAATATTTATTTATTTAATGCAAAATAGGTACCATAAATGACATTATTGATAAATAACTCTGAATCAATAGGGAACATTACTGTAATGTTCTGCCGCCAGAGTGCAGCACTATCACAATTAGTAAACAGTTTTTTTGACAACTTTGACAAGTCCTTCAAAGCTCTGTATCAAATAGGAAAGAGAATATTTCAATAAATAAAATGCATCAGTGCTACGTAATTGGATGCAAGAATGAAGGGCATCATTCATTTCCGAAGGAAACTATGATACGAAAACCATGGGAAGCGGCAATACGTCGTAAAGCAAATAAAACCCTCATCCACCTTTAAATGGCTATAGGATGCCATTTTAATATCACAGTACAGGTATTTTACACACGAATGATAATAAAACTATTGTAGTTTAACGCGTGTTCATCAATTATTTGTTATTGTTTGTTAGGTTAATAAATATGACATTGTACGTCATGGCAGTTTGTTTACGGTTTGTGGTAGTGTCGCCCCCTACGCAGAGCTTTGCGTAATGTTCCCTATTCGAACCCGACTTGCTGGATATTAATCTTTTCCGCAAGAACAGGGGTGCGATTCGAAATTCGAAATTTGACATGTTTTGCCATGGCTGACTAACTGAGACACAAAAGCTAATGCCTAGGGACGCCCCGCTCTTTCTGTCAAGTAAAACAGAGGAGTTGAATTCTCCTTATGACTGTAGGACGGATATCGCTTTTCTTTCATTCTGATTTTGAAAGCCAGAGACATGAAATTTGGAATGTCCTTATGACATCCCGGGAACATTATATTTTGAATTTCGAGTCCATTAGTGGAACGACCGGTTAACTGGGTAGTGACGCTGCCTACTAGTAACTCATAACACAAGCCTTATTGAGATAGTTGTGTGTACTATGGGGATAGTTGTGTGTAATATTGTCCCCTAATATTCATTTATTTCTTTATTAATACAATCGTGTAAAATTTCTCAAAAACCATTTTTCTTTCTAGGTTTCCGTTACGCTTGGGTGGCGATGAAGGCGACGCTGTCTAACTTCCTGCGGCGATACGAGGTGCTCCCGGGTGCCGCGGAAGACGAACCTAAGTTCGCTCATAGAATCATCACCGAATCTATCAACGGCGTCAAACTAAGATTGAAAAAGAGAGAACTTTAGATTACTTATTCAATTGTTGTTGTGACCAGGAACGGCAAGCCTGGCCATTCATTGTTATTGCTAAAGTATTTATTAGTTTTAACTTAGTTAAGATTAGGAAACAATTTTATTACCTACACGCTTGAGTTGTTTAAGCGTAAATGGATATTTGTATCTTAAACTAATAGGTGTCTGAAAATAAGTGACGCCTGCCACAAAAATGTAGGTACAGTGAACGTTCAAAGTATATATTTAATATGTTTTTCGCATTATTGCATTAGGTACACAAATGGAAACATATATTTGACGTCGACTATATACATTGAACAAATCGTAGCTTAATGTGAATATTGGAATGACAATTTATTTGGTTAGCAGAATTAAAGATTAACTTTACACAAATGATAGTAAGTTATTGAAGTGTTCTTAATTTAGAAATTATTAAATTTATAATATAACGTGAGTGATATTTATTTATAAGTTGATGTAATTATTGTAAATAAATGATCTTAAATAGATGATTTCTACATTTTCATTCGGCCTAAGCGTAAATGGATATTTGTATCTTAAAATAATAGGTACGTGTGTTATTGTATGATAATAATTGACGCCTGCCACAATAATCTCCAGTCAACGTTCAAAGTATACAATATGCTTTTCGCCTGATTGCCAAGGAATTAGGTACAAAAATGTAAACATATAATTGACGTCGACTATATACATTGAACAAATCGTAGCTTAATGTGAATATTGGAATGACAATTATTAGGTTAGCAGAATTATAAATTTACTTTACACAAATGATATTAAGTTATTGAAGTGTTCTCAATTTAGAAATTAATTAATTTATAATTTAACGTGAGTGATATTTATTTATAAGTTGATGTAAATATTATAAATAAATGATCTTAAATAGATGATTTCTAAATTTTAATTTGGCCTACAGCTCAAAAACAATCATCCTTTTATTTAATAACGAGTAAAAAAATATTTTATAATTAAACGTGAGTGACATTTATTTATAAGTTGATGTAATTATTATAAATAAATGATATTAAATAGATGATTTCTAAATTTTCATTCGGCCTACAGCTCAAAAACAATCATCCTTTTATTTAATAACGAGTAAAAAAATCGAATTACCAGCTAGTTTATTTTAATAATATAAGTATGTTCTCGTATATTAGAGAGTTTAGGTTTGTTAGTAAGCACCTAAGCACATTGCTCGAAAATGGGTAGCAAACCGACTAATTCGGCTAGGTACTGCTTTTTAGGGTTCCGTACTCACAGAGTAAAACGGGACCCTATTACTAAGACTTCGCTGTCCGTCCGTCCGTCCGTCCGTCCGTCTGTCTGTCACCAGGCTGTATCTCACTGATACCGTGACAGTTCCAGCTGAAATTTTCACAGATTATGTAGGTATTTTTGTTGCCGCTATAACAACAAATACTAAAAACAGAATAAAATAAATATTTTTATTGATAATGGTACGGAACCCTTCGTGCGCGAGTCCGACTCGCACTTGGCCGGTTTTTTTTAAAGTTAACATTTGCCCAATTCCGGTTCTCACGGAAAAAAAATTCTAGAATATGAATATTTTTTTATACATGATAATGATCCATTTCATCGTACAATCGTCAATAACGAAAATCGATCGTTATGAGCCGTACGCCTGTATACCTACATACACGATCGCGCCTGCGTGATAGATTTAAAGTCTTCTCTCTATGTAAAAAAGCGGCCAAGTGCGAGTCGGAATCGCCCATGAAGGGTTCCGTAAAATAAATTGCGGTTTCTCTCGTTCAAACCAATTTTCGGTGGAAGTTTGCATGGTACATCAAATATTTATTTTAGTTTTATCATTCTCTTATTTTAGAAGTTACAGGGGGGGGGGGGACACAAAAGGTGTTTTTGGGTTGAAGGTGGAGATAACATGAGGAGTATAAAGGCATTGGGCAATAGGTCAACTATTCAGTCGCTCGCAAATCGCAATTGCTTGTCTTTGCTCGCCACTTCTTTGATTACTCCAGTACTTGTTCAGTTTGAATCATCATGCCCCGCTTACGAGAGTTTTCGCCGTTACAAATAGCCAACATGCACTATTATTATGGATTGTGCCATGGATCTGCAAGAGCTGCGTGTATCGCCTATTTGGAGCAGTATCCTAATGACGTTCCAAGACCTGCTGCTCGCCACTTTCAAGAAGTTCATCGCCGGTTGTGCAATATTGGCCTGGGATACGGTGGCCGAGATCGCCGAGAGCCAGAAAACATAATTGATGTTGCCATAGAAGAAGCAGTTCTCAGAGACTTGTACGCGGACCCAACCACGAGTCTAAGACGCTTGGCATTGAGGCACGGAATCTCAAAATTCTCTGTCTGGAAAATTTTGAAGAAGGAAGGACTGCATCCATTTCATTATCAACGGGTACAAAATTTGCAAATTGGCGATGCCCGCGTTAGGTGTGTTATGTCGACTTGGATACTTGGCAATATCAGAAGGGATCCGGAATTTACTAGAAGAATTTTATGAAGAAAAAACACCTTTGGAAGTGTCTCTCGCGCAAACTATTCAGTTTAGAAAACATATATATATGTTTTCTAAACTTTTAAGATTTTCACACAAAAATAGAAAAAAAAACAACAAATTTTGGGGGTTCTCCATACTTAGAACTGAAACTCAACAAAATATATATTAGAAACCTCAATATCATTTTTGAAGACCTATCCATAGAGATACCCCACAAGTATGGGTTTGATGAAAAAATTTTTTTGAGTTTCAGTTTTAAGTATGGAGAACCCCCAAAATTTGTTGTTTTTTTTTCTATTTTTGTGTGAAAATCTTAATGCGGTTCACAGAATACATCTACTTACCAAGCTTCAACAGTATAGTTCTTATAATTTAGGAAAAAAGTGGCTGTGACATACTAACGGACAGACAGACAGACATGACGAATCCATAAGGGTTCCGTTTTTTGCTACGGAACCCTAAAAACAATGCAGAAAAGGAAGTAAAATCGAATTGCACTTTGAAGGCAGGGCACTTTATGTCAACTTCCAAAAACAATAGCAGTTGAACCCACCCACTCATCGTAGACTCCATGTTACATTTGTTTTAGGTAAAATATCACTAAAATTCTTCTCCGGTTTAACTTATTTAATCGTCTGAAACATTTTAACTAAAACGCTTTATTTACTATTTAGTTTTAAGCAAAAATTAATATGTTCTGAGTCTAGAGATACATCTTTAGTAATAAATAGGTACGTGTTCTATTACAAAAGTCCCGTTGAAACTTTTTTAATTCAAGCGAAGACAATAAACCTACAAAGTTGGGCCAGCCGCAGCTAGAGATGCCGTTGTTGCATTCTCTTGGAAATATTACCTACAAAATCAGAGTGCTTTATTCTAGGAAACATTGGAATTACACAAACGAAAATAGATTTTCCGATAACTCAACACGAAAAACAAAAAGATTAGGAATGCTCTAATTTAGTACTCAACTTTGACAATAGTTACGAGCCAATGGGTAAAGTTTTGGCGCGATTTGATTGTTCGCGCCTGATATTGCTAACAAAGGGAAAGAGAAGAAAGTCGCGGTCTCGAAAAAGGTTCCACTCTAATTCAGTAAAAATAGAAATAGGTACCTTCTTATCTGGCGCGGGGAAATCGTTATGTTTGACTTAAAAGACTCATTGTTTCTTACAGAACTAGCACAATATATTTAGATGGCAGGTGTAATTCACAGTTTAGTCCGCACCGGATCTAATAGCAGGTGGAGGCAATGTTTAAAGGTTTTCTTTGGGTTCGTTTCTTTTGTGTAATTACCTTAGGCACCCCCACATACGAACGTGGGGGAGCTAACTGGTGGTAGTATGCGAGTAAGACTACGGGTACGGAATTTAAGTGATCCTATTTGGTGGCCGGCCGATTGAGGCCCTCCACGTGCCAAGAGCGTGTTGCGAATCGACAATGTTTACCTGTTCGACCGTTTTGCCTAATTATTACTTGGAACCCGTATCGGTCAAGTATATAATTCACACGTTATCCGCTATTGCGCGAGTAATGTATGTCGCTGTGAAAAAAAAACTGGAGGTTTGTTTACTTTTCGCACCCTCGGGATTTTTCTTTCAGGTAAAAATATATGTTGCACTTATGTTACTAAAAAAGTCAATTTTTAAGGCGAGGCAGGTTCATGGTCTTCTCTCCCTCTCACTGAGCATAAGCGTGAGCGAGATGGAAGTGCGTGTTCGGAAGTGTGTAGTTACATCAATTTTTAGTACACATTAATTGATTTTTGGAATACTGGATAATTTATTAAAAATCTGTCTGGTTACACTAGAATAACAAAGAAGCTATCCTTTTTATAAAAAAAAACAGACGTTTTTTAATATTATGTTCGGTTATAAGACTTCTTTGTTTCTTTTTCAGTCTACAGTAATTTTTCTGTAGTAGAATTCTTAATTATTTCTTCACACAGGAAACTCAAAAATCAATATTTTCGTCAGATCGTGAACCGGCCTCGCATGGTTCCCCGCCAACTCAGGCAACTGTCCAAAATTATCAATTTTGTCTGAACCAAAACTTCCAGTTCTTTTTCACAAAATATGTAAACTTTACTGCCGTTGTTGTTAGTTGATTCTATATAACAATTAATGAGCTTGTTTCCCCATTTCGCAAACTGCATTGTTTTTTCTATAAAATTCTTGCATTTATGTTCTTCAAACCCCCCTAATTTTTGTCGTAAATGCCGTGTCTTTTTTTACGGGCACTTTTAAGGTATTTATGGTTTTAATATTTAAACATTTACAAAAAACGTTTAAATACGTTTGAAAGATTAGATACATTACTTTCTGTTAGGGTGTCAAGAACGGTGTTTAAATACTTTTCATATCTCATGCTCTGAAAGTGGATCGTTTTTGTTCTAAAAAGTGTGCTGAAAGTGATACGTTTCTGCTCTAGAGCAGAAAAATAGTGTATTCCAATTGGTCCTCGCCTTAGATATAAGCAGTACTTAGGCGGGAACTTATTCTAATAAATATCAATACTTACCCCGCCACTGACGAAGGTAGGTAAATAATGTTTTCTACTCCTGTACCGTTATCTGTCATTTATATAGGCTGTAGCTCAAATACAATGACACCACTAATAAGTCGTCGAAAAATTCTATGCTCTATGGCCCAAAAACGCACTGTTTAGCGTACTTTTTTGGTTCATACAATTTTCATAAAAGCACTGTTAAACTTTTTTAAATCGGCCGCTATATTGCAGTGCTTAACTTCATAAACAAATATTACGAAATAAAAGTTTTTATTTACGATTTAACATTTGTATATTATACATTATTTACTACAATAATAACAAATCATCATCTATTGTGTGTTAAATTACATGTTTTATAAATTCTTGGTATTATTTATGAAAATAAAGTTCTAATTCGGTCCGGGTCCGGATTAGGTTTGGTTCGGATGGCAAATGAAAACAAATTAAAAACAAAACAAACCATAAACAAGAAGTGTCACATTTCCGATTTCCCACCAAAATATATACAGTTCAAAATGAAAAGATGAAAGATGATAAACTGTTAGTCCTAGAATATTAAGATTGTATTCGTGTTTGTGAAGATAAAAGTGTACATTCCTTTTAAAATGGTCGAAGCAATTAATAACTGCACTCCTGAAGAAATTGCGTGAGTAGCAAAAGTACGAATAGAAAACTTGCTGCCCGAAAAGGCTAACTAATTTGTAGTCTGCTATTTATTTAAAATTTGTCGTAGAAAAAGTATTGTATGCAACGGTTTATAATTGGTCTAAAAACGCTCGTGGCGTCTTTAATTGCGATGCTCGCCAAGGCTCGCATCGCAACTCACGCCACTTGCATTTTAAGACCCTTCTTATAAAACAGTTGCATAAAAGACTATAATTCTTACTAGTTCATGGAATTTATTTTATTAAATATAAAATAAGTTTATGTTGTAAATTCATTACTTTAATTTTAGCTTAAATATTCACTAGGCTCTATGAGGTGGTGACAAATAGAATACGACCACAAACCTTTTTTTTATCTTAAAGTTGTGCATGTGAGCTAAGGCAGAAACGCATACAGCCAACCTTCAACTAAATACTACTAATAAATACAAATAGTATGAAAATGAGAGCGAAAAGAGATATCTCTTTCTCATAAGGTGCGGCGCACGAAGGTCGCGGTGCGGTGGGGTAGTCTGTTACGGCTTTAAACGAAGGCGACGTTTTTAGAAGAAGTAAAAATATGCCATTCAAGACACCGATTAATTCACCGAAAACGCGCGTAAAAGAAGTTTACGTGCATTATGGTCCTTGAAAAAAGTTAAAGGGCGGGGAAGCCAAACTAGTGCAAACTTTTGTATTGTAAGACGAATTTAATTTAAATACATTGTCGCGATTAAAATGAGTTCATCCAGTGATTTTAAAACCAACGCCTGATTTGATCAGAACAGAAGCCCAATCTATCGTGGAAGGCCTTTTAGCGCAAATTTCATAAGAACGATATATGAAATCATATATACAGATTTCATAAAATGGCGGTCTGCAAAGAGAGTTAAATCTTTCTCGGAAATTGTGATGCTTATTTCAGTGATTTATCGAAGAAATTAAAACTATCAACGCTGTGGAGTATATATTCAATATTGCTTAAAACCACTAACATGACGTGAATTAAAAGAAATACCTACATGGCAGTTGGATGGCTTTAAAAGCAAAAAGTCCAAGATCTTTACTGCAAATGTGATAAAAACCTTCTTAAATGAAGCTCCTGATGGTGTTTATTTGGCCACAAAGGTAATAAATAGTACATTGTTTAACAAGGGGCGTATGAGGAATATTGCAAACTAGATTCTATTAGAAGCCCGACGCCGTAAGGCGGAGGGCTTTTGATGACTCGAGTTTGCAATATTCTTACACCCGTGTTATACACAATGTTGTAATCGGATGTATTTGTATAGGATTACAAACTTACTCATGCAGTTTTTAGATCTCTGAAACGTGACTGAAATTGCAATATATTTAGGTTTTTATGAATTATTAAGCTAAAAACTAATTACGTTTGAAATTTGGAGCTTGTGGGTCTGCTAGAAGTACCTTAGAATTAGCGTGATCATTATCAGTAGTGAAGTGAGTATCTCAGTGACAAAACTAACGAACTTTGACGGACAATATTTCATAAACTAACAATTGAAATTGGATGTTATTGATAATATATGTTAGCCATATTATGCCCTACATGTTCTTGAAAATTCAGGGTTCTAGCTTTAGCCAGCACAAAATTACAGGATGTTGAAAATGGCCTGAATGGCTGTGCCTCTTTGTTTTGCTCGACTTGGCGGGGGCACTACCGTGCCCCCAGATTGAGTGCTTACCAGGCTTATCTGCGAATGTGGTATGCAGAACTCGGTATCAGCATCAGGGCAGATACTCCACCAACCTTCGGACCGTCGACTTACCTCGAGTCCGCGAAATAGGTAAGCCTTAAGCTTTCACCGATAAGAGTCTCGCCAGCACTCAACATCATTGACCTAAATACTTGGGTCCTGCTTCCACAAGTTCCACACACGATTTAAATAATAAAACTAAATTATCCACAACTGCGACACGACAAATAGTTGCTTTACGGGAAATTCAGAGCAAGCTGATCAAAAACGACACGATAACTTTGGTTGCTCTAAAACGACTCAAATTCGACGGGTCATTCCATAGACAAATCTACTTTACTTTTTAAATCTTAGACCGATCGTGTTGCTAGGCGATAATTCGTTAGTTGCAACCTTTAACAACTATTATGAAACAACCTTTACAAAAAGTGTTACTTTTGAGTTACATTTGCGTTGTGGTATCACAAAAGTTTTGTGTTATGTGTATTATTTATCGTATGGCAATTAAAATTTATATAGGTATTTAGAACCGTGTGTGTTATAAGTACTTAATTGATAATTTAAACGGCCTTGCCCGAGTAGGCACTTATAATATCACATCACATTGCTCCAATATCCACCAACAAGCATCATTGATGAGTAAGCACATAACAAATTAATTTCAGACTGGCCGTATGCGGGTTAAAGGTAGAATGAAATGTTTCTAGTTAAAAAGATTTCTCATAAATAATAATAATAATAAAATCTTTATTTCGGAATACAAAAGACTCCATAGTTGTTAGTAACATAAAAAACATACAAATTATATAAAACTATGTTAGTCTAAGTACAATACACATCAGCAGCAGGATAATTTCGGAAGCATTTTGCCAACGACGCGCGTGAAGTTTGGATCGGCAATGTTGTTGAAAGCAAATGGCGGCGGCGGTCGGCTGTACTGTAGACAGCATTTAGCAGCCGCGTCAGTGTTTGATTGTATTTTGCCACGGGACAAGTTTGCGAGAAAACGTCGTTATCGAAGGAAGTTTAGCCATTGGGCTTTTTCCATTATTAAAGTTTTATCCGACTAGGCTATGCGAAGAACCGATACTAATTCCAATTTTACTAACGATGTTTCTTTTATTTTACCCTACTTGCGTTTTAATATCGATCGGTTCAAGAAATACATTGCTCATACAAATAGTACGTAAATTATCGTATAACTGAATATATTAATAATAAATGTTAAAAAGAATATTTACAATTAACTTACATGAGAATTAAAGTATAACATTAAACTAACAAAAAGGACCGCCCCGGATCGTTGGTGGCCCAAAAGTTCCCATGACACTGGCAGCGTTGCCACGCTGGATGGCCAACGAAATCTGTTGAGCCAGGCCCAGGAACGATCCGGAACGAGGATCGCAGCCCCTATCCCTAAGCCGGCGACCCAAACTCCGCATGAAGCATAACGTATAACTTAACAACGCTTATCTTTGAGAATATCAATGTTAACACATGCGTTAATATTGTAGGTACGCTATTCCAATATCATCAAGTTTCTGTCAGGTCAAAATTTATGCTCTCCCTATAATTTGCATTAAGTTCGTTAATTTCCATTAATGATTCGTATTACACAACTCTGCGCACTTAGTGAGAAATAGTGAGAATTGTAAGGATCAACTTCAATCAAATACGTTTATAATAATCTATTTAGAGAACAGTCTAATTAGTTGCCTATTGATTAATACCTACAGCTATTAGACGACAACTAAAACCACACATACGTACAAATAACCTGCAGAATTAAACACGATCATTAGGCGTTTACAATATCGTGGTATTAAGAGTCCGCAGTCCGGCCGAATTTCACCTTCTCATACAAACGGAGTTTCGTTCTCATTTTAACACGTTGGTTGCCATATCACGCGAACTCGCGTGAAGCGGCTGTATACGTAGTGGCCGCTCACGCGAGTTCGCGTGATGATCGAATACAATATTGTCCGAGCCACAAAATTGCGGCCAATACGCAACGTATTGGCTTCTGATTTTTCCTTTGGCCACTAGGGAAGGGAATTACCTATTTACTAGGGGGCGTGGCCTGTGGGTAGCCATGTTTTACGAGCACTTGACAGTTCGCTCGCCGCAGCCGTACTGTGCGGGTGTGTTGTTTGTGTGGCCATCCATATAAATTCTGCATTTTCGGCTTGGCAACGAACGTGTTAAAATTACGCGTTGGATTGTAACGAAACTTTGCATATACAATGACATGAGGTATATCTAGGTCTGTAATTAGCTTATATGGCTCCAGTTTATAAAACTAACAAAATACAGTAAAAACAAGTTTTGTATGAAAAACTTAAACTTGATGTTTTTTTTTTTAACTTTGGTAAGTATCTGAAGCTACAATAGTAAATTACTACAGAGACCGGGACGTAAGGGGTTGCCGGCCGAGTACATATAGACGGCCGAGCGTAGCGAGGCAGGATAGTTATGAGGCTGGCAACCCCTTTTCACGCCGAGGTATGTTTAGTGCTTTTCTCAAACATTCAATGAAATAAATTACAAAAACTTTAAGAAATCAAACTTTAATTTCTAAAGAAAGTTCTAGTTTAGACAAAAAATATAACTAACACATACCTACATATTATATGGAAGGTACTATTTCTTCGTCGGTGTTTTCGTTGGAACTCATATTAAATAACAAAATCAACACATAATAAATCCAATAAAATTGAATTACATAATGAAAAATTATCAATTTTGCCTCCAACATGATTAAAAAATACCTATGTGGTTTGAGTAGACATTTTTACCGCTAATATTTAGATAATATAATTTAAATGTGTATTTGTCTAGTTACATTGGCAATATAATTTGTTAATAATGTGTTATTTATTATGTTCAAGTCGATTCTACATAAATAAAACTGCAAAATATAGCAAACCTCGTTTGTTGTTTTTTTTAATAATCGTAATGGCAGAATGTCACATCATCATCATCCTAGC
This sequence comes from Epinotia brunnichana, assembly GCA_963854355.1. NCBI lineage: Eukaryota > Metazoa > Arthropoda > Insecta > Lepidoptera > Tortricidae > Epinotia > Epinotia brunnichana. The sequence goes on along the minus strand of OY977940.1, from coordinate 17,506,448 downwards.
GTTCTTCCCGTCACAACGAACCAAAAAGCAAATGTTGCTTATAGTGTTTTAATGGCTGAACGCTTTGCCACTAATAAATGTGGAATGGAAATTAAAAAAAACCGGCCAAGTGCGAGTCGAACTCGCGCACGAAGGGTTCCGTACCATTATCTATAAAAAAATATTTTTTATTCTGTGTTTTTAGTATTTGTTGTTATAGCGGCAACAGAAATACATCATCTGTGAAAATTCCAGCTGGAACTATCACTGTATCAGTGAGATACAGCCTGGTGATAGACAGACGGACGGACGGACGGACGGACGGACAGCGCAGTCTTAGTAATAGGGTCCCGTTTTACTATTTGAGTACGGAACCCTAAAAAGACCATCTTACAGGCCTAGGCCTCCAATTTTGCATGAAATGTCATTATGTGTCTGTAACGTATAGTAATAAACCACAGGGTTCTGTATTTAATGGATGCTTCGTATTAATACTATTAATGGAAACACCATATTATAAATTCCGCCAGTCTCTCTGCCGACACCGCACATCTGTCATCTAGACAGTTTCGTGTGTGTTGCCAGAGTACCTAGCGCGTTTATTAAACGCTACATCCTCTTCCTTTTTAACAAATTTAAGGATTTAAACCGTAATCAATTTGCACATGTGAACGAACAACACAAAACCAGAATCTGCATTAGAGCTATTAAGCTCTCGGACTCTTATACATTACACTACTATTGGATTACAGAGAAATCACCCTAATGATATTTGTATTCAATAAGCATATGTAGCAACATCAAAAATAACAATTTGTTTCACAAACTACACTTTGATACTACACTTGAAACACCACCTACATGTAGGTAACTTAGTATTATATCAAAGACAAATGATCATAATAACAAGTGATGATAAAACTTTCACCTATCAATTAGTTCAACAAATTAAACACCTTAAATCTTTTCCTATAATATCATGAATACTTAGGAATATGGAATACAGAACACATGCCTGATCAGTCTCAGTATCAGTATTATCTCCAATTAAGCTCGTTATGTCACTATTCTATACCTCTATCAACACTATATTATATTACTTAAGTACCTCTCCCCTTTCTTTCGGATTTTTTTTTTTTTCTCATGGCCTGTGAGATTTGCCCATACCCTATGTTGACCCCGCATCCTATACCTTATCCATATATAATAAATCATTATTACATTAGTAGATATTGTGAAGCAGTCCTTATATTTATAGTTACCTAGATATTTTACTAGGTTGCCATATTATACATAGTGAAAAACGTATCCACTGGCCAGGTCAAATTCCATTTTACATTGATGACATAAAGACTACCAGGCAAAACTTTTCTCATTTAATCTGTAGGTATATATATAGGTGCTACAATACGGTACTTAACAACCTTACAAATTAATTACATTTAGGTACATCAACAACATCATTCACTCTTATTCGTGAGAGGAAGTCTGGTGGCCAGCAGTGGGACGTATACTAGTATAGGCTGAGACAACGATTAGGAAAGTCGAAAATACTAAACATTAAGCTCCACTTATTTAAATAAAACTGGATGCTATTTGATCGTAGGTAATAATTTGACATCATTCGCTTGCATAGTTACTACCTTCACTCTCAATGCCATTAATTAAATTATTTACAATGTCTTGCAACAACCGACAGGGCCGAAGCTTTAGTTTGAATGAGACAGCCGATAATACACACTTACTTACACCTGTCAAACGGTTGGATATTTCAAATTCAATTAAATTTATTTGCCAGAACATACACCGTTACACTTAAGGCTTATACACCCGCTAACGTCCTCGAGTCGTCGTCCGTATGGCCCAGCGCGCGACTGATCGGGCCTGCCGAGCCTCCGCGCTCGCGCATTTTGTAGGTATTTAAATCAGAAGATAATCATTTTATCTATTCAAACTCTGCGAGTTTGTTTATAAATATTTCATAACTTTATTTGAGTACAAAAATTTAATTTAAAATATCAATAGTTTAGTCTTTTTGTATATTGAATAAACTTTACAAAAAGAGGTAACTTTGGGATTTTTTTCTATCGAGTGAAGTTCATTAGATCGCGTAACTGAATGCGACTTTGACTAGATTAGATCCTTAAGTAATACGTATCTTTATTTTAGATTTTTAAACCCTATTTTCTATGTCTGAGATTGTTTTTTTTAAAAACTCGAAAACGCTGCCCCTGTTGACTGTCGAGCCTTAATTAACATGTCAGTGTATGTTTCGCCAGTGTGCATGCAAACATTACAATAATTTTACATAATAAAATTATTAAACAATTGTTTTAATAAAATAATCCATGAGTAATAAGCATAAAATTAAATGAATTTAATTAAACCATTTGAAACGGTATTTCTTAGTCTTCAAAAATCATTTAGTAGTACTTAATGCCCTTACAATTACTATTTTCTTCTGAGTAATTTCAGTTAAATTACTTTGCTTTATATCACAATATAGATAATTATCCATGCTATTAACTGCACATGAACCAATTTAGATCATTGAGTTAATCAACTCAGTTTTTCCATGACAATAATAAAAACTGAATTGAACACCAAATTTATTGAATGCAGGTTGTGTGTGTACAAACATGCCTCAAACTGACTTCTGCTCATCTGACTGAGCATCATTCATTATGTATGTATGTAAGCACTTTATTGTACACAAAACAAGTTAAAGCATTAACATGATATGTAAGATTAAAGGAGGTACAAGGTAACCTTATCCCTATAAGGGATCTCTTCCAGCTAACCTTAAGACAGTCAGCTGTTAATATTATGTGTTGCAAGATTACATCCAATGGAATGCTCACTTTGGTGTTGGTGAGTCTGCAAAATTTGTTGCTTATCACACTTATCCGTTTTGTTCACTGAAAGATATACCATACTACATGAAAAAGCTGACAACGCTGTTTCATAATCACAATCAAAAGACAGAACCTATCTGCGAGATTAGAGGTTATTTAGTAGACATACATTTCCTTGGAAAGTTATTCTTGTTAACTTTTAATTAAGGCACAAAATCCATTGTTCCAATAGACCATATGGGTTATTTTGAAAATATCCTTTGAAAGGTCTGTATTTTATAACTATGAATGAATTTAATGTAAAAGGGTTAAGTTAAATCATTCATTATGAAACCACTTGTTCTGTTATCAGTTGGAATTTTTCTGTCATGTGAAAAGTATGTATTATTGCTTGAAAAGACAGCTGCAATACAGCAAGGTGTAGTTTACAATTTACATAACCTAAAGGATAATAAGTCTGGTAAATAATCTGCCATATTTTACCCCGCTAGGTTTTAAGTATGTTATGCAACAGTTGTTAACCTTTTCAATGCTCAGTCAAATAGATAAGTTGTCAAACAAACTTCATGTCAACATGACAATTAGTGTGGGGTTAAACCTTATATCAATGCATGAAGGTTGCTATCACACTGTACTTCTTGACTTATTAATCCGTCTTTGCATTGAAAAGGTTAAATGATATCTCTTTATTTTGTAGAAATATACCCTTAAATGTTCCCCAACTATACTTTACAATTACAATTGCTTAGCAATTTCAATATTAGCAATATCGAATTAAACATAGTATACTTAGAATGTGTCGTCTTACTCCTTTTCCAGAATATGTTGTTGATTGACACATTATTTCCTTTTTTACTGGACTTCTTGGCTTTCCAGCAGATTTGCCTTGGTTGAAGAGTTTGAATTGTTTTACCAAACCGTGAGTGTCTCCAAGCATCAATATCTTCTTCCAGAGCTTGGTGAACCCACATTTCAGTGATCATATCTATATGGTTAATGTCATCTGAAAATGCCATTTGAAATTTTAATTTTTATTATTCTATTTTAGACAAGCAGCTGATGCTGATATGTCTAAATCATTTTTATTGTTAAACAATCAACAGTAATTTGTGAGTTATTCCTTCACATGAATTTCTTGGAATAAGACCCGTCTGAATGTTGCTCCCCTTCGCTAGATAATATTGGCCTTTTTTCCTGAAACATGAACATTATCAAAATTAACTTCACACTTGACAGATTGGTACCTAGCACTTGGTTTGCAATTTATAAATATCAACGATAATTTGATTTAATAACCATTGGTACATAATATAAGTTTTGTTTTATTACAGAACAAACTGGTTTTTACTGGGTCCATGAGATACACTATTATTTTTTGCATCTTGTAAAACATGGTTTGCAATAAAGTTATTACTATTACTAAGTATATGACTACTTTATGTCACTGGAACTCAACTCTCATATTATGAATTTGACATTTGTTGACATCAATAGGAACTGGTTATCCAATTTTTATAAATTGATACCAATGTTAGTTAGGTCACAATATCTGTAGCCATTGAAACTGTTTTGGTTTGGTCAGTTAGACCAATATTGCACTTACATATACCATACATATACTATACTTGCATATACAAATACCATACACCTTGTGTATGCAACCATTTGGTTTATATTGGTCAATTAGACCGGTATGCCACCGAGTGATGCACATAAGTGCACGAACCGTTTGGTTCTTCTTTGCATAAATATTTGTAACGCACATTGTGCGCGGACCGTTTGGTCCTCATTTGGTCAATTAGACCGGTATGCCACCGAGTGATGCACATAAGTGCACGAACCGTTTGGTTCTTCTTTGCATAAATATTTGTAACGCACATTGTGCGCGGACCGTTTGGTCCTCATTTGGTCAATTAGACCGGAGTGCCACCACTAGATGCACATTTTGCATGAACCAATTGTTCTTCTTATCACAAGTACTAGTATGCGGACCGTTTGATCCTCATTTGGTCAATTAGACCAGAGTGCCATCTAGAGGTGCACATTTCGCAGGAACCCTTTGGTCCTACTTTGCACTTGAATAATAAACCTTGTGTACGAAACTACAATTTACTGGTCCAACATTTGCCACCGAGTTGTACCCAAGCTTACATGGGTATGAAAATGTAAAATTCTCCGATTTACTTGTTTACACACATTCATTAATTTGTAATAACCTCATTTCTTAGGCACTTTTACCTATTGCAGGACACATTTTGTATTTTCATGATCATCATGACCCATATCGTTAGATTCCTCATTATATTATAGTTTTACGGACAAATTCTACGTTTGTATATCAAAGGAAAACGCACTACATAGTTTTACTAAGTATTTCGATTATTATGTGCTTTCCAAACATTACATGTAAATGATTTTGGTTATCAAAATGGTTTTACTTGAAATCACATGACGATTTAACGCAGGATTTGTCTGTATATGTGGAATATGATATGATTTATCTTTTGTTTTGTTTTGCAAAAATGGCGGCTCGTATGGAAATCGCCGACAACATCTGCGCGATCTTTCCACTGGCCTTTACTTACAGTTTATCCACGTCGCCATTTGTAACGTATAGTAATAAACCACAGGGTTCTGTATTTAATGGATGCTTCGTATTAATACTATTAATGGAAACACCATATTATAAATTCCGCCAGTCTCTCTGCCGACACCGCACATCTGTCATCTAGACAGTTTCGTGTGTGTTGCCAGAGTACCTAGCGCGTTTATTAAACGCTACAGTGTCTCTCGTCTCTCCGAAGCTGAAACGTACTTCGCTGCCTATTATAAGGAACGTAACGTCAATATTACATTGCATGTTTGAGAAAAAACTAATTACAGATCGTTTTAAAATGAGAGCGTAACTACGTTTGTATGGAGAATCGAGCTTACTGCGGACTCTTAAGCTCTATGCATTAATAAAGAGTCACCTGGAAATACAAATACCTCGTACTAAGAGAAACAATGTCTAAATTCACAATATACTGTAATGCTGTTGTTATTTTATTTCGTTATACTTTTCGTATCCCAATATGATTTCAACTTATTTGGCGTGTTTGTCTCTACACGCGCCAACCCATCAGAATAAATAAAATAATACAACAATACCTACAATACAAATATTCTTTATTTCTCACTAAAAATAGTACATAATAGAAAAACAACAGAGGTTAATTAATCGTGATTAGACCCAGAAACCCTTAGTACAAACACACAATATTAAAATATAGAGCTAAGCTCTCAAGATAAAAAAAGTATCATTTATTCATAGAAATAAACAGCTTCATATTGTTTGGCGCGCGACACTCATTGATGTTAAACTGGATTAGGTACAGTCGAGTTCTTAAATATACTTATATACGTTCGCAAAGGTTCAAAAATATCTGATCAACCTTTTACCCTTATCAATAACGTTGTGCTCACATATTTTTGATCACTTAGTTCATGCACATATTTTTAAACTCGTGCTCCTTGTATTGTTAAAGCCGAAATTAATCAACTTTTTACTGTGGCTCTGTACGGATTACCTCGTGTGGCTTCTGTATTCCTGAAATGGCGCGGTGCTTGCTGTTGCTGACCAATGGAAGTCGCACATTTGTCACGCGCTGCCCGTGACACTATAGGTGAAGTGACATCCGGATACACGGAAATTCTAACCGCATTTCCAAATCCTGATTTTACTAACTCCATTGTATTGTTATATCCGAATAATCAGGTATAACGTGATTCTAAATTATACGAGAAATACCAACTAAGCTCGATAAGTGAGATTGGCATAATATGGTGTGAATTCCGATTACCGTTGGTTCCTTTCTTATGAAAGACCTATAACTTCATAGGTATTCATTGTTGGCGAAAACTTCATGAATTTACCGCTGAATGATAAATATGATAATTCAGTTTTTTTTATTGTTATTCTATTACAAAATACATTTAAAGTCAGCAATCCAAATTTTTTTTCGAAATTTCGTGGCTGATATATATGTATGTTTACGACTTATCTGATTTTTACCCGCTGTACTAAAACATGCTCTGTTCCTATCATAATAATAATAAGGATATTGATTCGGCGATCATTGTCCCAATAGTCGTTTCAGCGAACGGTCTTATAGCGTAGCGTAGAGTCTCGACCAACATCTTAATTAAATAGACTCTCGCTAGATGGCTGGGTCAAGGGTCAGATACAGAAGGTGCTACCTACTCCTGCTGGTCGATCACGAAGCGCATTGTACGCGCGTCAGGAAAATCTAAATGTCACTTTTTGTATGGGGAAATCGTTACGTGATCACCCCTCTGGATAGCCAGGAGGTTCCCTCTCTGTCGCCCAGACCACCGGTAGCTTAGGCCCGGCATCGCTGCCGGCGGCACCCTAGGATAGGTTTTTATAGTGATTTTATGTTTTGTATGTATTAGGTTTATGTTAGAGTGTTTATATTATTATTGTAAAAACCTAAATCTAAGATTTGAAGTGAATAATAGTAGTTTATGTGACTGTACATAATGAAGGGCATTAAACACAAGTGTGGGTTTATGAAACAAGCCGCAGGCGAGTTTCATAATAACATCACACGAGTGTGTTAATGCCTAATTATGTACAGTTACATACACTACTTTATCTATCCACATATCATAAGCCTCCATGATGCATTCTGGAGCCGCATATTATGACCGGCATCGCGGCGTTGTTTTCTGGCAGCTGTCATAGTATTTTTTTTAATTCAGAGTCAAACTAGAGACGGCGCCAACTTTATTATTTATTATTTATTTATTGTTTTTCAGAGGTGTTCGAAATTTGAATGTAATAATAGCATCGAAATCGATGTAATTATTTAGCAATAATAACATTTTCACCGATAAGAAATTTGTTCTAACAAAACATGGAGGGTTTATGATGTTTGGATAGATCAAAGATGGTAATAATAATAAATAAATTTCCACTGGTGAGGTGCTTACGTTGTGGAAGTCTTCCGTGGTCACACCATTGCCAAAGGTGGATAATCCATATTCATTGTAGGATTTTTTTTTATACTACGACGTTGGCAAACAAGCTTACGGCCTGCCTGATGTTAAGCTGGTACCGTCACCTATGGACACTTGTGACTCCATAAGAATCACAAGCGCGTCGCCGACCCTTTATTCACTTGAAAATTCACTGTGTTGGCAGATAGAGACATGCAGGTCCCTACCTCCCAACACAGCGCACCCTAGGGAGCTCTGGCGACATTACTCACCACCAGGAACACAACACCACATACTTCATAGCATGCAATAATATAGCAACACTACAAAGCAGTGGTGCTATTATGGCTGCGGTCTTCTGTAAGGTGGAGGTATTTCCCCAGTTGGGCTGCCCAACTGGGGAAATACCTCCCCAAATGCTGCCCACATACGAGCGAGATGACATTCCGCTGTGCCCTACCTCTCTTGGATCTAAGATCTGGATCTAAGGCCAATAAGCAGCAGGTAGCAATTTTCTTTCTAAGATCTTGGAGAAAGCACTTTACGATCAGCTTGTTAATTATGTAGAGAATAACAATATCCTGCCTCATCTGCTATCGGGTTTTTATTGGGGCATGGGGACGGTGACTGCCTTAATTGATGTGTCGATAACGTTCTTTTTGAAGAAGACTCCGGCAAAGGAACTTGCTTAGTTCTATTAGATTTGTCTCGCGCATTTGACTGCATAAATACTGACTTAAGTACTTATCTCCATATTTTTGTACTATGGAATAGATTCAAATTCAATAGCCTAGTTCAAAAGCTACCTTGATAGACGTACGCAGTCAGTCAAGATCTCTCAGGAAGATGGTACCTTATTGTTATCTGACGATAAGCCGATTACACATGGAGTCCCTCAAGGATCTATACTGGGACCTCTACTTTTTATATTTTATAGTGCTGATATAATTAAAGTTCGCCTACCTTTAAGTTAAGCTACGGTAGCCTAGTGGTTCAGACATGCGGCTGTCATGCGGCGGTCGTGGGTGCAAATCCCGGCTCGTACCAATGAGTTTTTCGGAACTTATGTACGGACTATTTATCGTTAGCTTTTCGGTGAAGGAAAACATCGTGAGGAAACCGGTCTCATCCCAGTAAGGTCTAGTTTTCCCTCTGGGTTGGAAGGTCAGATGGCAGTCGCTTTCGTAAAACTAGTGCCTATGCCAAATCTTGGGATCAAAGCAAAGCGGACCCCGGGCTCCTTAAGGGGCACAACCGGGAATAACGCTAGGAGGATGATGATATAATTTAAGTTTTAAAGCACTGCACATTTCATTTGTACGCGGATGATGTTCAAATGTACCTCTCAGCTCGTCCTTGTGATTTTGCCGATGCTATCCACAAAATAAATGAAGACCTAGAGAATGTTTCATCATGGTCTGATAGAAACGGCTTCGTTTTAAACCCGCACAAAAATAAATTAATGATTTGGGGTTCGAAGTCTCAAATATCTCGAATTTTGCATTGCAACCCACAATTGTATATCCGAGGTTCGCTTGTCAAACGCGTGAATGAAGCTAGAAACCTGGGGATCGTGATGGACAGCATACTTACCTTCAGTTCCTCATCATCAGTACCACTTGAAATAGTATTTTTCACAATCGTGTTATAATAGAGAGCTTTTTAGTCGAGTACCGTGTTTAGGCCACGAAGCTTGCTGAGTGGCCTAAGTAAGGTACGAGATTAAAAAGCTTGATTATAACACTATTGTGAACAATACTTTTTGTACGAGTTCATTAAAATTAATTTTCTACGAGTCAACTGAACTAATTAAACAAACTCGATACTGTTGAAACGAAGTGCAGCTCATCGCTCGTACGCTTGTTGATATCTTAAAAGACATCAACGAGCGTACGACATCAAAGCGATTCTATTGGTCCTGTTCGGTACCAGTCCTTATCGCTGGTAGCACTCGTTTTGATACTCTGTGTAAAAAACGCCTCACTGTTTGACGTTTGACGTGTTGGGTTTTTTCTAACCAAGAAAAAAAAAGTTGCCTTTTGGTTGCTTGAACGGCGTGACCCATTTTTGAGTGTATTTTGTTTTGAGAAGGAGTTCACGATATTGTTATATGTTTATTGGAATCAGTTCATAATAGAGGCCAGGCGCTCCTATCAAGGAGTTTTGTTTTGTGCCGGCAAGTGTTAAGGTTAACTTGGTGACGTGAGTTTGATTAGCCTATGTGGCGGATACCCAGGAGACGAGAGCGTTCCCCGGGACTCGGCGGCATCATCACATACGGTTACACAAACACACAGTTACACATACCAGTCCGCCCCGTCGGGACGCCGGCCTACAGACAGCGGATGAAGCATCCATCAAAGGTAACCAACGTTTGAGTATAAAAATGTGATACCGGACACATCTTCGGTATGCCACGCTTCTTGGAAGCTATAGCTTAGCGGGGTTATACCGGGCGATCTAATCCGGACCCTTATTCGAGTTCAGTTCACTCATTTTGGGCCCAGCGGCTGAAGCCTCGAACAGGGTGTGTTAGCCCGGGTTAGTAGCTAACAGGTCCAATTCATTACAGTTCAGTAAAGCAGCCACGTGATTGGTCGAATTTATTTTAGTTGTCTGGAGCGTATCGAAAAGTAGTTATTTCGATTGTTTCGACAGTAACATGGACTACAACTATGAAAAGAGTGACGTTGCAGTATTCTCTATGAAATCTTAATACACATATTTTAATCGTCGAGTACAAATATGTATTTTTATATACGTGCATTAGTTACCACGTTTACGAAATCTCATCGGAATCTGTGAAACACCTAATACATTACTGAGGAGTTCCATATGTCATCTGTGGTCATCATCATCAGTTCAACATTATCAAATTGGTGGTTCTGAGAGCAAATGCATGGTTAACTCGAGAAATTACCGAAATCGCCGTATGTGTTCCAATCAAATTTGAGGAGTTCCCTTATTACCTCCTAGATGAAATGTTTATAGAACCACTTTGAGAGTAGATAGATAGATACTATTCTATATTACACCAAAATTAACATATGCAGAACAATATAAGACATAAGCAGGTATAACAGGTAGCAACAGGTGGTCTTGCCTACATTCGTATATTTTTTTATTTTATTAAGATTCCTACACAACCGAGTCACACATTTTAAGCTACGCACAAACGCATATACGAGTATAAACTATAAATAAATTAACACCTATAATTTATTTTATAGGTATTTTTAAAATTGTACAATTACAATAAAAGTAAATAATTATTAAAATTTTCTTTATAGTTTTATTTAGCGATCATTGCTTTCAAGTTAAAGGTACACGTCGCTACACGCCACCCTAAGGCCACGGTCTGGATTCCAGCGGGCAGCGGGGTGGTGAGCGAGCGGGCTTTCATACAGTCGAGCGACTTCAATGTATGGGCACCCGCTCGCCGCGCCGCTGCCCGCTGGCGGCCACACCGCAGCCTAAGACGTTGTAAGAAGGAACTGTTTTTTTACCTATTGTACCTATAGCTCAGTTCGCTAAGGGCGACAACAGGCCGCTTATGACTGAAGGTCGCAGATTCGAATCGTGATCGATGCGATACATTTTTAATTTACAACTATTGTTTTTTTCTCAGATTGAAATAATCGTCTATAATTTGTCATAGAGACGTAGCTATAGTAAAAAAAAATATACTGCTTATCATATTTTTCAATAGAAAAACAGTTACTTATTACTCTTTTCTTCATTTAGCAACCAAAATAATTTTGTATTATAGCGGTGTATTGCAATAACTAACGCGTTCACGCGTGATACTAGACCTCCGAAAAAGATCATTTATTTTGGTGGCCTGCGGGTATACACTTTGATTTACCAAGATCAGAAAAAATTATCACGAATATGGATGGCTACTTGTGGTACGCCGGCAGCCCACGTGGCCTGCTGCAAAAGCCACTCAAAATGACACTTTGACCGCTGATAAAGTTTGTCCGTGTCCCGCCGGCCGCCCACGTGGCCCGCCAGTAAAGATCCAAAAATTTGTCAGCGGCTTGCTGCTCTGGAATTCTTGTGGGCGGCCGGCGACCCACGTGGTCTGCTGCTGCAGAAATTTAGTTTGTTCTATGGCGCTGAGAGTGTTAGTGTCGGACAGCAATGAACGTTGGCTAAAAATGATCTCGTCGGAAGACCAGCGCTGGCTTGCTGAGGCTGGCTGGACCATTTCGTGACAAACTAAAAATAAACTAAATCGATTTCACCCATTTATAACCCGTAGTAGTAATAGTTTCAGTACGTTGCCATTTTTAGAAGGTAAATCTAGTTATAAACTTTATGCAGCAACTCGGTGCAGTGGCAGATTTAATTGTATGATTATAAATTTAAAAAACTAAGTGGTATTGAAGTTATTTATTGCGACTGAACGAAGTCAAATGCGAATTTTGTTTTTTAATAATCACTATTTTTAAATGTTAAACACAATGTAGGTACAAAGCACGCGTAAATCCTTATTAACTTTTCTTGTAAAAAGACGGTGAAAATTACGTTTGCTTGAAATCAGATATCTTCCTAAGCAATGTTTAGACTTTACATTATTGACATCAATTTTTTTTACCGTAATTTTTAATGCCTTGAAATTTCTTGAAAGTCAGAAATGCACTGTCAATCAATAATGCATCGCCTGTAAGAAAAGTGCCAATTCGATTTAAACAAGAGTCACCTTTAACATGTACCTAGTCTAAAAATGATCCACTCAATTTCTTTCAAATCCATGAGAGCCCGCTGCACTTGAAGAACTAAAATAGTGTCACTTAATGAACTTCTCTAAAATTACACCCAAAAAATTAGTTTCTATGGCTCTGCAATAGGATCGTTTGCATTATTCTCGAATTGACAAGCTCTCAATAACGGCTAATGTTAAGTTGGATAACCAAAAAGGGCTTATTTTTTTTTCAATTCAATTCAAAAATTCAATTCAAAACATTTTATTCAAAGTATACACATTACAATTTGTGATCCAGACACTAAGTTTAAATCTTAACTAAAACTGATTATAATTTATTTACACGTATACTACATATATTTTAAAGCTATAGTAACAAATTCAACTTAAAAACCAGAAAAAAAAAAGAATAAATAAAACTAAATAAAACTACTTATGACTAAACTAAGGGGTCTCCCCGCGGCATGGTGCCGAAGATGCTGGCAGCATTTCCCCGCTGTATCGCAATACTAATGCGTTGAGCGAGGAAGCTGCCAGCTCTTCGGTCCCCAGTGGTGTCGGCTAATTTTTTGGCGAGCTCTTTGATTAGGTTGAGTGCGCTGGGACCCCATGGACCAAGGGTCTCGACGCCGAATGGAACAAAGCAGTATTCAGCGCCGAGACACCTATATTTATTAACTTTGGCCTTTTCCGCAGCCTCTGCAGCCGCACCGGCTCTGGAGGATGTTCCGTGGAGATGGGAGGGGGCCAATGTGTCGACACAGGTGGCGTCCCACACGAGCACCCGACCCATCTTCCACGGAATTAATGACATTCCATCCGGTCTCTTGCCATCGTCCCTGAAAATGCCGGGCGGCTCTAACAAGGCCGGCACATTGACGCTGGCAAGAGAGCGGCGTAGAATGTCATTCAGAGCGGCGTGCCTGGAAAACCGGCCAGCGCTTTTCTGGCAAGAAAGCCCGTGATGTCCCAGTGAGTCTACAGAACTGCCGCAGGGACATCTGTGTGGAGTGCATATAGGAATCCCGAGTCGCAGACATGTTGAGATACGGAGCGTTTCAGGCTCCAAGAAAGTGCCAGTGTTTGGCGACGGGTAAGCGTGGAGCCATTCACCGGATTCCTTGGTACCTGACGCCAAAAGTCTGGCCCGTTCCGCACCTGTACTGCGGCTCAGGAGAGAATCAACATAAATTTTGCAGCATACATCGTCCCAGCTCCTTTGGCAACGAGGATGGTCTGGGAAATCTTTTCCCGGGCAAGCGGATGACCAAGCGTTTTTTGCCTCCATCAAGCCAGCAGTTTCAAAGTTTGAGGGGGCACCCTCAAGGATTTTGCCTATGAGACTAGCTGAACTGTGGATGGAAGACAAAAAAGCTGGCAGAGAAACACTAGAAATTTTTCTTATCCCTAGCCCACCATGTCTAATGGGGAGGGATGCTTGGGTCCAAGACTGGTCGCTGAGCTGTATATTCAAAATTGATTCTAAATTTGATTTTATAAGGTCGTCTAGTGGTGCCAATATACTTTGAAATTTATAAAATGGGCTGCAGCGAAGTACATACGTTAATTTGGGCACGAAAAGGCAGAATTTTAGCAAGGTTAAGGCGTAATGGGGGCTTATTTCTAAAAGACGGTTGGAACAGATTTGGAATTTGGAAATTGAATTTTGTATATAATCTTGAAAAGAGTCCTCGAAAATAGGGGACCCTAGGAGGCAAAGTGTTTTTGTATCTACAATATTTATGTTAGGCGTCAGAGTATTAAATTTCTGCTGGATATCTAAAATATTTAAGCTGGAATTTTGAACATATAGTTCGCATTTGGTGAAATTCAATTCCAAGCCAATATTTTTAAATTTCGACTTTATCGTTGCTAGATCGGAAACAACGGTATCCACATCGCCTCCTAAGGTTCCATCGTCCAGATACCAGACGTTAAATTTAGATTTGAGATTTTTTATAATTGGGTTTATCGCCAAACTAAATATTGCTGGCCCGAGTGGATCACCCTGCTGACATCCGACTTCAGACGATAGTAAATGTTCCCGGTACAAAAGATTAGTCGGGTCTGCGTATGAAAGCAGTAAATAGTTGTAAATTTCGGGAATGTTTTGTTTTACTTCTGACAGCAGAGTGTCCCTATTGACTGAATTAAATGCATTTTTCACATCAATTTTGACCAACACTTCGGCCGATGCATCTGAGAGGTACGTGCGCAAGGAATGTACGGCTGCCTCACACCCGCCTTTGGTGCCAAAGCCTAGTTGTACGGGTTCGAAAAGGGGTTGTAATTTAGATAAGATATGCCGAACTGCAATTTTGGACGCAAGACGCCGAAGTGTATTACCAACGGCTATGGGTCTCACCCCTCCGTCTTTTTTAGACAGTGCGATCAGGTTTGCACCGAATAAAATGGGGACTATTTCGGAGTTGATATTGCCAGAGAACATTTTATTTACTAATTTAGTGATTGAATTAATAAGTTTTTTGCCTGCATCGCCAGCAGAGAGAGAGACCAAATCTTTCAGATGCTGGGGTGAAATACCGTCCAGACCAGCTGCTGATCCATTTTTAAACGAAAAAATCGCTTCGTAAATTTCTTTACTGTTGATTTCCAAGCAGAACTGGCTAGCCGTTGGTGGATCGAGAAAATATGGAGTCGAAGGAGCTGGGGGATGTTTGCTCTGTAGGGCCGAAAAGGTTTCAGGGGTATCTGGTGACAACACATAGCTTGAAAAAAGAAGACGAGCGGCGCCTTTCAAATCCCCATCACTTATTTTCGTCTCGATATTCTTGCGGAGGTTGAACGATCGAAATATTTGTCCGTCAGCTGTGGAAGGAACAGATGCCTGAACAAAACAGTTGTTCTTGATTTTTTGAGTAAGAGAAGAGTTTGAATTGTCTTTGTTTATGTGTAGGGTACGATAGGAAAATAGGAGAACGTTGTGCCAGTCTTCGATACTATTGTTTTCGGAGCATTTATCTATTATATTCGAAAGATGGGCTGCGACTGTTATTCTGGCGCCGCGTGGTATTCTTTTGATTATGGGAGTACTGTTTTTTAGGTTGCTGATGAGGAGGTGGAATGGTAATAATGTAGAAATATTAGTGGTAGATGCTACAGAGGGTGGGATAAGAGTGCTGCTGATTGATGGAGTACCATTTTGACTGTGGCAGTTCCTGTGCGACTTGGTGAAATGTATATTAAGTCCTCTTACACTTTTAAAGCTTTTCTGGCAGAGCCTCTGTCACGAGTAATCAGTCGACGTATTGTCACCAGGCTGGGACGTAGCCATAATTTAGAGTGCTTTTTGGCATAACAATGTTTAAAGAGAAAACCAATCGAAAAGAGTCGCTGGGCCGAAATAATAAGTGTATAAAATTGTAACTTACAGAGGATAAAACTATGTACACTACCTATATTCACAATATTTACAGAATATCAAAATAAACTCTAATATAAAACTGTGATGACAAGTTTTGTCACTGTCACGTAGGGGCGCAGCCCCAAAGATAGAAAAGGGCGCAAGCCAATATGAACTTCTTTCTTTCCTTCGATATTGGGTGTTTAGGGCCGGGAGGACACAGGCCGCCGTCCGACGCCGCCAACGGTCTTGCTTGAATTAAGCGCTGTCCGCACGTTGTGACCAAATTGTACTATCAGAACAGCTGTTCAATTGATGAAAATCTTAGACAAAGGCCTTAGATTGACAGCTTATTTTGTCTGCAAAATTTGCTTTTCTCCGTATTATGCTGACGTGCCTTATTTATTTTCATGCATAATAAGCATTATTATAACTGGATACGGACACTTTTATGCAGTTTAAATCGTAAAATTGATTCAAAGTAGATTCAATACAGAATACTTTTCGAATGTCAACAATTACAAGAATCTTATAAATAGCATTCATCCAGAGCTGGAGTCGTTACATTAGTCCATTAACAAATACGCATTTATATAAAAATAAAATACTTACTATGTATACTTAAGTGCTAGGGGATCATCATACCAATCGCAACATATCACTTGACTGGAGCCACTGGAAGTATGACATCTGACCTTATTTGTTTGTCTAACAAATACTCGTCTAATCTATAGTACGCTCTACTACTCAATGTTTGTTTCACAACAGCCTTAAATGTATTATCTGGCATACATGTAATGGCACTAGGTAACTTATTATAACAGAGTGTACAGAATCCCACAAAAGACTTCTGAACCCTACTTAACCTAGTTCTTACTGCTATCGATTTATCTTTATTTCTTGTATTGTATTTATGAACATCACTATTTTTACGAAATTGTGTAATGTGTTTTCTTACATATAATATGTTTTCATAAATGTACTGGCAAGGCAAGGTCATTATATTAATTGATTTAAATAGTTCCCTGAGTGATTCGCGGCTTTTAGTCCGTACATTGCACGAACTGCTCGTTTTTGCAGGATAAATATGGACTCAATGTCAGCTGCTCTGCCCCTCAGTAATATAGCGTAGCACATGATGCTATGGAAGTAGCTAAAGTAGACGAGTCTTGCTGTAGCCACGTCAGTTAGCTGTCTTATTTTTTTAATAGCGTACACTGCAGAACTTAGCCTTTTAGACAGTGCTGCAATATGAGCCTAAGTCATTAATGAATTTTCATATCGTACTTTATATTAAGTATGTATAAACTATTTTTAGGTATGGAATGTGTATTGCAGCCGTCTACCAGTACCACGCTGTTACATACAAGAGTACAGCTACCTATACTAAGATACTAATAACAAATGAATATAATTATAAATGATATGTTGTAAAAAAAACTAAAGTTTGTTTTTGCAAACCTCGGAAGAGTATATAACGCAGTACGCTGTCGGGTCAGTATTTAGAAGTCTCTCGCTGCAAATAGGATCACGTTCGGTACGGCAGCAGTGATCTCCGGCTCGAAGGTCTTATTGTCTCTCGGCGCTGTTCACACGCCGCTAATCCTAATAAAATAATGAAGCTGTTTCCATTCCATTTCGTCTATTTTTTTCTGACTAATTGATAAAATTACTACAAATTTTATTTGTATACATAATTATATTGAACGGCCCACACCACAAGAAGGTAGACGCATGTCTGAAAGTTTCTCCTCCCGTCCATCAGATAAGTAATCACGCTGGCCAATTAAACTAATATTATCGGTACTCCAAAGTTTCCTGTGCCTAAGTAGGGTGATACGCAAGTTTGCCGGCTCTGCATAACGGTATTATCCAACTGGACCCGACTCTCGTGTCTAAGTGTTTAATTACTCCGCCTTTGTTGTTATAAACAGTACCACAATCCGACGCCCGGGCAGAACCACATCTGTGGCGGCATGCGGACATAAATTGCTGACTGAACCCGCCTAAGTAAATTCACCCCCTAATCTGACACTTTTATATGAATAACTTCAGTTTCGAATGAACGCAGATATGGTAATAATTGGTCCAAGTTCTACATTCTACAATGTCTTGGCAGATTAGCAATATAAAAAGGAATTAGAAAGGTATTTGTTTTTCATGTCAATTCCTAGAGGTAAGTAAATATTATGAAAACTTCTTTTATGTAGAATTTATTCTATCTGCTTCCTTACCAACGCAACAGTTTACTCAAACAAATCATGATCATGAAGCGATATCAAATTTAGGAGCCATATGCTAGATTTATCATTGACACATTCGCATCCCCAGCTGAGACACTACGGTTCAATCTGTTTTTGTTGTCAAGAAATAAGTCTATTTCTATTCGCTGTCCATCCGATACGGTCGGCAAAAAGCCTCCGCAGAAGGGCCGGCTGCGGCCGGGACGGGCCAGGCGGGCGGCAGTCGTCGGATGATGCCAGTTATAGGGATAATCCCCCGATTAGAGAGCTCGACACACTGTTCCGGCTCCCAAACTTTCATAAGTCTTACGATGAACAGCGTAAATAACTTTGTCATGACGAGAGATGCAAAATAAACACGAAAATCATTCCGTTCAAATCTTGCTTAATGTAGATAGGTACTGCATTATGTGCGAGTTATTTTATCCATCCGCTTTATCATTCAAAAGTTTCAATCCGGAGCAGTAATTAAGCTGACAAAGACAGATTAGAAAACGGTAGGTAGTATAAGTAACAAATTATCTGTTATTTAAGATAAGAAAATCAAACTAAAGAGTTTTATCAGCAATCTTAACTTAAGTCGTTAAAACAGTCATAAGATAAAATTATTAAGTGATTTGTCTTACTTCTCGAGGCAAAATTGATCGAGCGAGCTCGTAACACGATGCTGGCTACAGACAGCTCTGAAGTGTGTTATAAAACTTTAACACAAAAGTTTTGTAGTGGTTCTAGCGGGTATTGAGCCGCGACAGTACTATCGTTGTTTCACGTTTTTGTCGTTAGGGATCTGAAATTGAAAAAGCCTTGATTGGCTGCAGTCAGTACTGGCACAAATCGACTAGCTGCACCACTCGTGACGATTTCAAAGGCACGTCCAGGCCATCGTTAAAATTGCCACTGGATATGTAAAAGAACTTCACCCTTCAAAATTTAATAAGGTCTAAACCTGCCGAATTTAAGAATTCTAGTTTTAATCAATATCTGGAAACTGGTGAAAACAAAAAACACCTACACACTACACGGGGTTATGAACTGCAATTATGAATGGTAAAATTCCTAAATTGAGTTGTTAAAAAACGTGAAATGTTTTAGCACTCTGTTATTGAATTAGCTGACTGGCACAGCTAGTAGGTTTGTCGGTAATCCTATTGCGGCTCTCGCGCGCCAGTTGCACCTAAAAGTTCGGAGTGCGCGTTCCCAACAAAACGCTGCCAACGCCTCGGGACTTACCGCACAACCGACGGCTTTGTACTTCTTAGCCCCAGATGAACGTATTTCTTTCTAACTAAACTAATCTGCTTGTTAAGTACTGTCATTATCGTTTACCCGCTATCTTATGATTGGAAGGGACGCTACATTATTCTACCTCATCAACATGTTTTTTTTTTACTATAAGTACAAGTGACAAATGTTCTTTTCATCACACTTGCTCATAAATGGTGTTATTCTATGCCTGTATACGGAAGGACAATGGCCTAAATTGTTCCCGCAGGAAATAATGGTCCCAAGGGAAGTAATGAGCTTGTGTGTGATCTGATTGGTTAACCAAATCTTGACGGCCGCGTACGATAAGAATTCTGGCTACAAAGCCACTGCTAAATAATAGACGTGTGTCCGGTACAACTATTTATTGCGAGACTGACATGACGTTCAGAACTACCCTTATTACACACATATACAACACCTCCACCCTTATCTACGAGAAACTGAACTTAATTATTATCAGCGGATAATATAAGATATAGATTTCTAAAACTAACTATCCATACGCAAAACATAATAACCTATGCACAATAAAAGAAAATAGCTAAACTGAACACAAAACTACTTATTGAAAGTCTTCGATAGGCGATCACCGACTTATTGATATAGTGCACAAGTGCGAACCGACAAACAGTATCGATAACCTAATCTTAAAAGTAGACCTAGCTACACAATAGTTAAATACTAATCTATTCCAAACCCATAACGAACAGGAGGCTTACGTACCCTTAATGGGATATTACGGCTCGGAGAAACCACCACCTTTTCGTCCTCACTGACGGCCGGCACATTCAGCGTTACTGGCGAGCGCGCGGGAGCTACCACTTCCTTGCTAGATGACGACCTACTCTCCCTGCTCTCCCCCGAAATCACCCCGGTCCGTTCTGGTTCCTCGCCTCCAGTCCTGGGTAATGTCAAGGATTTGCGCGACTTATGGTTAAGTATACAGTCTGCTATCACTTTAGCACGAAGGGAGACATCACCCCCGTTACGAATGACCCTTTGCCTTAGCTGATCGACGTGCCTATGATTTTCTGTTCCAAAGTTAGACCTCACACAGTAATCGCAATCACCTAATTTTTTAATGATCGTCCCAGGTAGCCATTTATCCGTATATTTATTAGGGCATGGCCTGCTCGATTACCAATCACAGGATTGGTAATCGAGCAGGCCATGCCCTGCAAGAACCACATGCTCCATGCTCTGTGATTGGTTGAAATATTGAAACTACGCCCCCCACTCGCACTGATCTGGAAGTGAAGTTGTCAATTTCGTCAACATTTGATTGGTGCGCTTGTATAAAACATAGATTTTTCTGTCTTTTGTAGTTATGTATTTCCTCGCAAATGTGATGAAAAACATTGTGTACGGGCGTAAGAATATTGCAAACTCGAGTCATCAAAAGCCCTCCGCCTTGCGGCGTCGGGCTTCTGATAGATTCTCGTTTGCAATATTCCTCATACGCCCCTTGTTAAACAATGTACTATTCCTTTATTCGTTTTTTGAGCGAAGAGTTAAAATCAATAATATTACAAGCCTAGTCCTTGAAAATAAATAGCAGTAAGTATGTATACTTATAGTTCGCCTTTGTACATACAATATACGAGTAGACTTTCGTGTGCCTCGTGGAACTAACAGAACGTAGTTGCCGCAGTAAGCATTGTTCAGCATTGCATATAGCAGAACGAATCACGCACAGAATTCATATATTAAAAAGTGTATGAATGCAGATTTATTTGGCAGTTCGCTAGTAACACAGTAACATTAAAAAAACAAATTTATCCCTTGTTAAAATAATGTTAAAATAGTGTAAAAATAGTGTGTAATATAAAACATTAGATTAAGGCAAAAGTTCAAAAAAAAGTTTTTTCTTTACTTATTTACTTTACTTAAGGTTGTTGTACGAGTAATACTGTATAAGAATATAACTGTACTAATGTATGTACCTAATGATAACGGTTATACCTAGGGATTTAGTTATGTTTAATTTAATAAAAATAAGGAAACTATAGGCCTCGAAATATTGTTACTGTATAGCTTCTAGCTAAATTATTTGTATATAATTTAAGACCGTTTGTTTCTAAATAAAAAAAATAAAAAAATATACCTATACATTGCAGTCGCAACTTTTTTGTACATACGTTTGTCTACTTTTTGAATACTGTATTTTGTGTCTTCAGTTGTCAATAAAATTGCTTTCGAAAACACAACTTGGCAGCTTGGGTTTTCTACATATTCCCATCTAAATTATCCACTACAGCTATCGAAGAACTATTTAATATATTTCTAGTTAAAATTTACTAGGTGGAAGGATAATCAGAATACCGATATATCCTCCAGTAATTAATATAATAAGAGGTCTCTGTTCACATAGTGGCTATCGATATCCATCCATGGCTGAGAAGTCTGTATCCGTGTTGCGTTTCAATGGAAATGTAAATCAATATTCATTTGTACCTAAACTGTCCAGTGGTTTGTAGTATATATTCACCATACTCCATAGTAACGAATGATTTGCGCTACATTCTAACAAGTATTGCGTTTGATTACCTAACCTTTACATAGCAGTTATTAATGCCATATTTTTTTATAAATAGAAAATGAAATATGTTTAAACACAATTAGTAATGGGCGGCCGATGGATGCAATATGGTGACGAAAGCATAATATGGATAAGACTTTTATTAAATTTCGAGTAATAATTATGACTAGCTGTTGCCCGCGACTTCGTCCGCGTAGAACTTATAATATCTTAAGGGATGATTTCCGAGGCAAAAACTATTCTTTATCCTTCGAAGGGTCTCAAATTATCTCTATACCAAATTTCATCTAGGTACATGGATTTTATCCAAACTTTCACCCCCTATTTCATACTCTTAGGGAATGATTTTCGGGATAAAAACTATCTAATGTCATTCTTCGGGACTCGAGCGACCTTTATACCAAATTTCATCTAAACGGGATTCATCCTAATTTTCACCCGCCATTTCACCCCCTTAGGGAGTGATTTCCGGAATCAAAACTATCCTATGTCCTTTCCCAGGACTCAAACTATCTCTATACCAAATTGTATTCAAATGGGTTCCATCCGAATTTTCACCCCTAATTTCACCCCCTTAGGGGATGATTTCTGGGGTAAAAACTATCCCATGTCCTTTCCCAGGACTTAACCTATATCTACACCAAATTTCATCAAAATAGATTACATCCAAATTTTCACCCCCCCCCCTTTTCATCCCCTTAGGGGATGATTTCCGGGATAAAACCTATTATATGTCCTTCCCGGGACTCAAACTATTTATATACCAAATTTCATCTAAATCGGTCCAGCGGTTTAAGTAGCTCCATACAAATTTCCACCCCCAATTTCAGCCCCTTAAATATAAAAACTACCCTTTGTCCTTCCCGGGGCTCAAACTATCTGTATACCAAATTTCATCTAAATCGGTTCAGCGGTTTAGGCGTTGTACAAGGGTGTACCGTAAGTTCCAGGAATTAAAGTCGGTAATACTTTTTAACCGCTATAATGGTCTCAAATCTCCAAGCAAGTCTCTCAACAAACAAAAACAAATTAAAATTACTAAGCAATTCTACGACAACATGTCGTTAGCTAGTTTTCGCACGTAACAGCGACATCTAGCGTGAAATTCGCACACTAACCTATACTTAACTATGAATTGAACATATCGCCCACCAAGGACAGAATGTCCTTCACTGATCGCCCACCATAACAACATTGATCCATATGATCTTGGCGAGGGCTAAAGTTACAGTCGTTCTCTAAACTTACGACTAAACAAATAAATCACTGATTGACACAGTGAATAACATCTACATTTATTACAGGTGTTAATGCTTATCTCAACAGTCTTGATATATATTGCATACTTATTCATTAATTGGCAAAACACAAAGTTTTGAAGTTGGACGTTTTACAACTGAATTCTTATATTTTAACGACACCACTGGTCAACCCATCTGAGCCGGCGTGCTTGATGAGGATTCTACCAAAAAGCCACTTACTAGGAGGTAAATCGTCCTCCTTCACCAAAACAATGTCCCCGACTTCAGGTTCAGGTGTCTTGAAGGCCCACTTGTAACGTTGCATGAGATGCGTCAAATATTCATTAGACCAGCGTCTCCAGAAGTTTTGCAACATCTCTTAAGTCACCATGCAACGTTTTCCTGTGAGCATTGTCGACTATTAACTCTGAAAAATGTGATCTGTGTGGCAATATTATGGGTTCTTTAATGCTCTCGGATTCCTGTGATTTAGCTATTCGCCCGTTCACTCTTATCAATCCCTTCTCGTCGATAAAGGGGGTTAAACATAACAACTTCGACGATTTGGATCTAACTTGTCCGTAAGTTTGCATTTCCTTTATTTCTGTTTCAATTCTGTAGCTTGACTTAGTTTAATGCAAGTTACTAATGCTTCATCTAATTCCTCTTTGTTCAAATAATTAATGCTTTGACCTTGTTTTATAATTTCCTTTTTAGTGATAAATCGTCTGCAATACGCTACAACTCGAATAAGTCGTTGCAGCGAAGAGTATTTCTCCAAGATTGACACGTCTATTTTAGCAATGTGAACTCTCAACGATTGCTCTTCATTTGTCTCATTGTTCTTCGGCTTTTTGTAAGTTAACTCTGTTTCCCTCAGAAAATTCGGGCCGCATTTCCACAGCTCTAACTCTGCAAGCTCCGACGGCTGAACTCCTCGCGAAGCGCAGTCAGCCGGATTGTCCTTCGTGGAGACATGACACCATTGCGAAGATTCCAATGTGGAGTGAATCTCGGAAATTCGATTGGCCACGAATGTTTTCCAATTGCTTGGATGCTTGTTCAACCATGCAAGTACTACGGTTGAATCAGTCCAAGCCCTTATATGGTTTCTGGGGATATCCAAGACTCCAGCATTCTCTACTAATAGCTTGGCCAGCAAAACAGCGCCGCAAAGTTCAGTGACGACATCATCTGCGTTTGTGAACATCCACCGTGGAATCGAGAAGTCTGTAAGTTGAGCTAATTCTTGACGGTAAGTAAACCAATCTTCTAAGATCCTCGTTGGTGATTCTTCGTCCCAGCCTGTCCCCGCTATCCACAATCGCTGTATAAATATCTTAGCTTTTATCACACATGGAGCTATCCAGCCCAGGGGGTCGAACAGCCGCGCAACGTCAGATATAATTTTTATTTTTGTTACAGGTGCAGACAACGGAGGCAGCTTTACTGAGTACTGAAATTCGTCGCTACATCTGTTCCAGGTGAGTCCTAGTATCTTTACTATATTGTCCTGTTTGAAGTCTAATGTTTTGTCCTGTTTGTTATGTTCTCCTTTCCGTGATTGTTCTATGACCTGCAGCAATTCATCTTTGTTACTTGACCATTTCTGTAGAATAAATCCACCTTCTTTTAATAGTGCATTCATCTCTTGGCAAAGTCTTATTCCTTCTTCTATTGTTTGGCAACCAGTCATTAGGTCGTCCATATAAAACTCCTTAGCGACTCTTTCTGATGCCATTGGGTATGCTTCTTTGTGATCTATGGCGACCTGATTGAGTGCCTTAACTGCCAGGTATGGAGCTGAAGCTGTGCCGAAGGTAACTGTGAGCAGTTTGTAGTCTTGTATTGGATCTTCTGAGTTATTTCTCCACACTATGCGTTGATAATCACAATCTTCTTCTGCCACTTTTACCATTCGGTACATCTTGACGATGTCAGCTATTAAGCATACCGGATGTTTTCTCCAACCCATGATCAAATGTCGCAAGTCTGGTTGCAATGTAGGTCCAACCATCAAGTTGTCATTTAATGACACGCCGTTTTCATTCTTGCAGGACGCGTCATAGACAACCCTGACCTTGGTGGTGGCCTTGTCCTCCCTGATAACTGCATGATGTGGTAAGTAGGTTGAGCTTTCTTTACCAAGCTCTTCCTTCGGTACCAGCGCCATGTGATCTAACTGTAAGTATTCATTTATTACTTCTGTGTATCTTTCCTTTAGTACTTTATCCTTTATAAACTTTCTTTCTAATGATAATAATCTTTTTATTGCAATCTCACGTGACTTTCCATTTTTGCACGTCGGCTCCTCATCACGGAACGGCAATTTCACGACGTACTTGCCATCTTCGTCTCTACGTGTCGTGTTTGAGAAGACGTGTTCGCACATCCGTTCTTCCTTTGTTAAAATCTGTGAACTCAATAAAGGCTCGTTTTCCAACTCCCAAAATCTTTTTATTATTTCATTGTCCTCTACTTGTGTATGGAAAACGGATATGTTGCTATCTGTACCTGCAGTGTCCATTTGCCCAGACAGAATCCAGCCGAGGGCGGTGCACTGAGCTACCGGGGACCCTGCTGGCCCTTTCAATACACCCTCCTTTAGGATCTGGCTGTAGACTTCTGCTTCCAGTAAAATATCTATTTTACTAGGTGAATCAAAATTCTTATCCGCCAAACACAAGTCTTTTAATTGTACCCAATCCGGAACCGATACTTGCCTCTCTGGGAGCAAAGTTGTGATGTTTGTCAAAACGAAACATTTTTGCTCCATTTTAAAGCTCGGGTCCATTAGTGACTGAAGTTTTAACGTCACTGCTGCTTTTGACCTCATTGAACGCTGTTCACCTCCAACTCCCGAAATTGTAAGGTTGGCAGATGTTTTCTGCAATCCCAACCTTTGAACTGTCGCCTCTGTCACAAATGAGGCTTGTGAGCCCTGATCCAACAAAGCTCTAACTGGCCGGTACTGACCGGTTTTCGACTCCACATTCACGATTGCCGTGGGTAACAAAACTTGATTTCTTACCTGACCTTTCGAGAAACAAGTCACTACCGGTGTGGTCTCGTTAGACGGACTGGACCCTCCTTTAGAGTGTCCGCCGGTCGCTCTCTCACCTGAACCTTCTCCAACTGACTGACCTGAACAACCTGAGTGACCAGTTGGAACACCCTTTGGATGAAGCAAGGAATGGTGTTTTTTCTGACAAACTCTACAATTGGTGGCTTTTTGGCAGAATCTTACCCCATGATTGCTGCCTAAACAGTTATAACAAATCCTATTGTTAGACACAAACTCGTGTCTTTTCTCATAATCTAAGTTGGCGATTTTTTTACAAAAACATAACTTATGCTCTTCGCCACAGAATTCACAACAAATTTTAACTATATTGGTCGCGTGCAACACTTTGGTGTAGCCCTTATTACTGGTTGATGCTTTTGAATTAAATGTCGTTACCCTATTTACATGTTTCGGCTCAATACATTCAAAAGCTCGATATCTTTGGGTTAAAAACGTTTGAAATTCCTTGAACGTAGGCAAGGAATCTGACGGCACATTAACTGCTACCTGCAACTCCCACTGCTTTCGAGTTTCACTATCTAATTTTAGTGAAAGCAAATGGACCACAATCAGATCCCAAGCGTCCACATCTATACCTAAATTTTTAAGAGCAGCTAAACAATCGGAGGAAGTGTCTACTAATTCTTTCAAACAAGTTGCCGACTCAGTGGTTATATTCCGCTGACTGAGTAGGCGCTTAATAATGCAACTTGAAATATATTTTTTGTTGCTGTAACGCTCGACTAATTGTTTCCAGCACTGATCATAATTTGCGTCCGTCACAGGTGTGTGACGAATCAGCTGCTCAGCTTCTCCAGTCAAGAATCCCTTAAGATATTGCAATCTCTGGACGTTATCTAACGCATTATTGTTGTGTATCATTGACACAAATAAATCTCGAAAAGTGGGCCACTCCGTATATATCCCTGAAAATGTGGGAATGCTAATCTTGGGCAACTTGACTAGAGAAGACTTAGTGTTTACATCTTCATTTGAGCTCATATTTACCTTATTTACATTGTACTGGACCTTAAGCTCTGCTAAACTATGTTTTAACTCGCATTTGTATGACATGTATTGCTCTTCGGTTGCTTCATAAACATCACTTTTTACATATGACGTAGCCTGTAATAATTTGCCTTCAGCTGTTTGCAGCAGTTCTTTATGACCCTGCCGAAAATCATACCACAGCTGTTCCAATGCCTCGAGCTTGCTTTCAACATAATACTCTGTTATACGTTCCTTAGGGGACTTTTTGAAATTAGCTCTCGACTTAGTTATACGAGTTGACAAATCAGATTGAAAACTCAGCAAAGATTCCATGTTGAAACACTCAAATTAAATAAACAACAAACAACTATTTATCTTTTGCAAGTTTTATAATTTGTATGAGCAGACCGAATAAACTACCAAACATAAACACAACAGTAGCAGTAGCCCAACAATTTGATGAACAAACAAAAACAATTGAAGAATAAAAACAAAAAAAAACAAGTGTATTTTTTACCTGACGACACTTAGAAAAATTCGAGGTAAATTTGTGAAAAAATTACAAGTGTTTGGGACTTGGACGAAATCCAGCATGGATTCCCCGTACCTCCGTTTTTTCTCTTAATATTCTAAGTTCTAAATATGAAGCTAAATATTACAAGTTAAAGTTATTGCACTAAGTCCAGCACTCCTTGGTTATAAGGTTGAAAATTACTAAAACTCTTGATGAACTTGAACTGACGTTAAAGTTTTGATCTTCTTTGATATAAAGTTCAATTTCTCGTATCAAATAATATAAATGTACTCACGGTTTGCACTTGACACCTCACTCACACATACACCTATTTGCCATCTTGCTATGCTGTGACGCGCTCTGCTTTTAGCGCCCTCTCCGCTGTCCTCCTGGCAGTAACACCTGTTGTGCTTCAGCTTGGCTCCGCTAGGTGACGCCACCGTCGCTGCGTACTGCCACTCAAATCGTTTCCCTCTGAACAGTAAGCCACTGCTACTATGGGAAACGATGCGAAGAGTAGCTCTGCTCACACGCACTGAACTACTACACCACTTCCAAAAATATCCGGTTCGATGGACCATGTAAATGTAGACTTTAATTCCTGGAACCTACGGTACACCCTTGAGGTTCCAGGAATTAAAGTCGGTAATACTTTTTAACCGCTATAATGGTCTCAAATCTCCAAGCAAGTCTCTCAACAAACAAAAACAAATTAAAATTACTAAGCAATTCTACGACAACATGTCGTTAGCTAGTTTTCGCACGTAACAGCGACATCTAGCGTGAAATTCGCACACTAACCTATACTTAACTATGAATTGAACAGGCGTGAAGAGGTAACAGACAGACATTATACAGACAGACACACTTTCGCATTTATAATATTAGTATGGAAGTATGGATTATTAGTATGGATAGTATGGATTCTTTCCGCTTGTCTTCCAAATAGAGGTGTAGCTGTAGACTGACTTCAAAAGAAAGAAGAAACGAAAAACTCATTCAAATATCTCAAAAAAATACGATGCTACAACCGTTTTAATGTCGCTTGTTAGAGTGAGAAAACGATCAGGGACCGTGACGTCACGATCCTCGAGCGTCATAGTAAAAAACAATCGTTTCATTATAAAGGTGCGTTTTGCGGAAAAGAGACGCAACAAACCCCCTCTTAAAACTGTATACACTTATAACTTAGTGATTACCTATATAGCCTCTTGCGTTGTTTTTTTTCGAGATAATACAACATTAAGATTATTTTGCTTAGTGTCTACATCCCTATTTTCGATAAAATAAGATAAAATAAGAATTCATTATTGTCAGAACTGTGTACCTACATTTAGTTGTTTTGGGTAAAATAAAGTCCAACAGCTTGCCCATTTCGGACGTACAATATTAAACTTAAAGGTAGTCAAATATACTAAAACAATAACAACAATATAGTATTTCCAAATAATTTTAACCATATTTACACATAAAATATTAATTTAGATCTATCCCACTTCCGTATTTTCTTTTAAACCACGAACTTCGGAATTCGAAAATATTCGGGTATCTCTATCTCTATCGCACTAACAAATGACAGCAATGCAGATATACGAACTTCGAGTTTCGGTTTTCGTGGTTTGGCTGAATACGCAAAGAGCGCGCGCGCGTGCCATTCAAAAAAACCAAGTTTATATTGTTCGAATTTGTTGTTACATTTGTGGAAATTACGCCTTAATTCGACATTTGCGCATATAAGTTCGCATATCAAAATCGATTAATTTTATATTTGCTTTTGGTACATATGTGTCTCGTCAAGGTATATCGTAGACGGGATTAAAATTATTAATAGGCGAAAGAAAGGCAAAGCAATTCCGCCATTTTGTCCGTAGTATTTCTAATTAGTCTGTGATTTTGACGTTTCTTTTAGCTGACAGATGTGGCGGCGATATACTTTAAGAATAATAAATGAAAAATTAAATGAAGTCGTATATTACGGAAAATTAATTAATTGTCGCAGTCGGATAAAAACTATCCTAAGTTGCAGCTGGAATAATAATGTACCTATATAAAATGTTTCATATTTTTCCGTCCATGGGATGCTGAGAACATTCGTAACACAGAAAGCTTAGTTTCAAACTGGCTGATTCTTTTTTTTAATTTAGAGATTTATTATAAGTGGAGATTATTATTTTATAAGAAATTTAAGAATCGGTGATAAAGTTCCAAATAATGGTGAAGTATCGCTTTACGAATACGCACCTCTTACATCTGTGAGTAGATATAGAGAGGTAATTTTCCCTGTAAGTGGATAGAAGTAACAAAGTAAGTTACATGGAACAAAAAACTAATTCAATTGGACAAAACCAATTAGACAGTAAAATTGAAATTTGTGGAGTAGAGAAGAAGGAAAAAGAAAATACCATAGAAATTGTAAAAAAAGTAGCACAAGCGATTCAAGTCAATTCTGAAGACGTCATCAGCGCCTATAGAAAGGAACGCCGAGCAGCGGCTGCACAGCAGCGAGTAGCCTCGTCCATCATCGTGACCCTGAAGACGGGCCAGCGCGACAACTGGCTCACAGCCGCCAAAACCAGAACCATCACGGGCCAGGACATTGGACACCCAGAGGACTCCAAGATCTTCCTGCGGGAGGCGCTTACCCCGGCAACGGCGTTTCTTCTATGGAAAACAAAGAACGAACTCAAAAAGGACGATCTCTTTAAATATGTGTGGTGCAAAGGAGGCAATATACTGGTAAGAAAGCATGACCAAGCCAGGATTCAAACCATAAGAAGCGAATATGACATTGAAAAATAGTGGTAGCGGATAGGGACCTAAAGACTGTCGAACGAAAAATATAGGATATATTCGACACCCTATGTAGATGGTCTCATACTAAACGCTGATAAAACTAAAGCTATGCACACATCCTCACACAATAAGTCATCTTACATTCTGGTAATTAAAGCACATGCCCACAGTTGCCTCCATTTACAACGCAATAACTGCGACTGCGCTGCTATCGATTGTGTAAAGGAACATATGTACATAGGCTTATTGATTGACTTTAGATTTAACTGGCAACCGCAAACTGAATATGTATGCAATAAACTTAGATCATTCCTAGGAAGATTAAATATCCTGAAATATAAGATCCTATACAACACCTTAAGAATGTTATATCTAGCTTTAGCAGATTCGGTTATACGATACGGTCTCAGCAGCTATGGAAGATCGTACAAAACCAATCTAGCCAATATATTTAATATACAGAAAAGTATATTAAAAAATGTTATACCGAAAAATATAAAGATAACTTACAGTAATAACTACTCTCACCTTTTCCAATATTGTAAGGTACTTCCTGTGCAAAACATGGTCAAACTTTCCATACTCAAGGAAGAATATATGTAAATACATTACCAAGTTGAATGAATACCACCGTTACAATAGGCTAAGGAGTTTATCTAATGCACACAGATTTTTATTACCAGCAATGAAAAACGTTTACGGCATGAGAACCAATCATTACATGCTTCCAAAAATAAAAGATAGTCTCCCAAAACACATACAAGATTTATACCTATCCTATATCAGCTAAAGATGTAAACAAGTATTATATGTCAAGTAACAACTATGATTACGCCTTGTAACCAACCAAGTAATTGTTCGTCAGTGATACAGTAAACGGAATGTAAGTACATATATTGATGTAAACTGTCACGATTCACACACATTATTTTTACTATACCTCTGAGAGGTTCTAATAAAGAAGTCCATTATAATTATATGATTAAGTCACGTTTTGTAAAAATATTTGTGAATGTAAACTAACATACCTACTTAGTAAATAGTTAGACCGAACTATAGCTGTAAATAAGCCACTAATAGCTTTAGCACCTAATTATGAAACTCTGCGATATGTATGAATTATTTGGAACTTTAAATAAAAAAATAAAACTATAAAAGGAATGGACTGGAAATATGTAATATAGAAAAAAATATGATTATTTACTTCAACAATAAAATTGTATAACTTTTTTGCAATTAAGTTATTTTTTTTAAATCATTCGTAAGTAATCAATTTATATCCATATTACGTATCTCGTTCGATATTATTTTGACGTAATTTGCATTCGTCAGCCGCCCATTAATAATTACCCAATACTTACGTACACAGGAATCAAAAGAACCGAAGCATAGAACTTCGATCTCTTCGCCTCGTTCGATAAATATATAAACAAAAAGTGACACTGTTAAAATAACATAGTGTCAGTACATAAGGTACTACTTTGAGATACTGTCATTTAACTATAAATATAACGAATATGTAAACCTAATTTAAATTTCCACTATCCACGGGAAGCCAGTAACGAAAGTTAATTTTTACGCCCGCTCCAAAATCGAGAAAACATCCCTAAAGAGTTTACCTAATACTGCACCGTCACTTTGTCTCGCATTATAAAATATGCAGATAAGTTACGGGAATTGATTCAAGGCACAAAGGAGCCTGTCGAGCTGTCTATAGCCGAGGCGGCGGAGATTTCGGCAGTAATTTCCCGGGAGGCCACACCTTTATCTCATGACACTGAAAATATTTTGAATAAACTAAATAAGCTATGTACGAATGCTCCAATTTACCGCACGTTCTCTACTACCTATAGAAATTCACGAGGGTAGCTTAGTCAAAAAGTTGCAATTAATGTAAATTTTTCGTGAGTGCTGAGTGGATTACGTTATCACAGCTTTTTTTATAACCTTTGATAAATCTACGCACGGTTGTATTTTATGTTACCAGTGGGAACTACTGGGAATATTTTTTCCATCTTTTACCACTAAAGTACCTACTCGACACCGAGTACTTTTAGTGGTAAAAGATGGGAAGAAAAATCCCAGCTGTTATCAGTGGTAAAAATTGTTGGTAACAGGTGGGAATAACCTATATGTTAGTATGTCTTTCGCTGCGGGGCCCGCGCCGCGCCACGGACGTGGAACGCCCTACTAGATCAAAAACGAAGCCTGACAAGAAACGCTGAGTTAAAGTACTACTCGTATTTTCCCTGATTCGCCATTTTTGTTAATTCGTCAGTTTCCCTATTTCGTCAATGCCATCAAAATCTTTAATTCGTCAATTTCCTTAATTGGTCATTTTCTTCGACTCGTCATGTGTCATTGTCGGTATAATCATTAACATATTTTTAGTAATTATGATTGTTTTTTTGTGGAATTAAGACATGGGTATTGTAATATTTGTACTTGTATAAAATGAAACTGCAACCATTACTAGATTGGTCTAAGAATGTTTTATTACTCCTCTCAAGCATAGACATCCTAGAACTAAACCATAAACACAATATATGCTACATCTCTCCTTTTCAAATTAAAATTAAATAAACTATAATTACAAACAGCTACAGACATAATCATTGAGATACCCAGGAGGTCTAACGTCTCTATTAGATCTCCTAAGTGGAACTTCTGGAGAGGCATCATTAGTTGGTTCCATCTCAGGAGCTCTGGTCAACTCCGCCTCAGGTGGCTGCTGGACAGCAATCTGAGACCAAGCAGACTGCATTGTTGGCTGCACACACTCCTTGCTCCTGTCCACCTTAATGAACCATGAGTTTCTAGTCTTTAAGTTCCCACGGTCATCCTTTATTACTACAGAACGTGGGTTGTCGGTAATTTTGTGTACCGTTGCTGGTTTCCAAATAGTGCTGTTTTCATTCTCTTTATAAAGCACCTTTTGCCCTTCTCTCAAAGAGTCACTTCTTATTTTCGAATGCTGATCATAATAAGCTCTGTTTTTGTTACTATTGTTTATTAGCAAATTTTGTATATTAGGATGCAACTTTGGTTTCAATAAGTCCTTTTTTATTGGAAGTTTGGTTCTACAAAGTCTGTTAAACAATAACTCAGCCGGAGATCCTTGAAGACTGACGATTGGAGTATTTCTATATTCTAACAGAAACAATTCAATATCGGTCTTTGTCTCATAAGCTTTTTTTAAAAAACTCTTACAAGTTTGGACTGCCCTTTCTGCAGCTCCATTACTTTGATGGTAGTGAGGACTCGAGAACTTGGTTTTGAAGCCCCATTCAAAGCCAAATTCCCGGAATGCCAATGAGTTAAATGGCATGTTGTCAGAATATATTAATTCAGGAATGCCATGAGTTGAGAATATATCATTTAAAACGGAAATTGTAGCTTGGGATGTTTTTTATTTCTTAGCTTGCGTAACTCAACCCATTTTGAATAGTGATCTATTAGAGTCAAATAGTCATCATTACCATATTGTAAAATATCTATGGATACGTGCTGAAAAGGAAGTTCAGGTTGTTCCCTAATGACCATTGGTTCCTTTATGTTATTGTTGGAATGTTTGAGACAAATGCTACAGCTCGCAATAAAATTATCAATATCAGAGAACATGTTTTTCCAATAAAATAATATTTTGGCCCGAGCTTTAGTCTTGGTCATTCCAAAATGACACTCATGTAGTTTTGTCAATATAAGTCTTTGTAAAGATTTTGGGACATAAAGCCTGTGGTCTATGAATATTAAGTCATCCTCAAAACAAATGGTTTGTTTTATATTGTAATAGTATATTAATTCATTTGGTACCTTGGATAATGAGTTTGGCCATCCATTTTTGAAAAAATCTATCAGTTTTGATGCTATGGGATCTTGTTTAATCTCTTGTCTCAGTTGAGATAATATCTCATTAGAAACATTGACACTATGTACTATGTCATTAAGGTCACTGTCACAGTCGCGACTAGCCATGGAGCAGGCTCGGCTCAATGCATCAGCTATGTGCATTTTGTTGCCTGGAACATGCTTCATAGTGATGTCATACTTACTTAACTTCAATTTTATTCTTTGTAGACGTGTTGATGGGATGTCATGCAAGTTTTTTTTCATAATGGAAATCAGGGGTAGGTGATCTGTTAGCACAGTGACTTCTTGTCCATAGATAAATGAGTGAAATTTCTTACATGAAAATAACACAGCCAAAAATTCTTTCTCTATTTGACCGTAATTTATTTCCGCCTCGGTCAATGATTTGGATGCATAATAAACTGGTTTATTATTTTGCAAAAGTACACACCCTATTCCAGTCTTGCTTGAATCTGTTTGAATAACTATCTCCTTGCTTGGATCAAAAGTTTGTAAAACAGGATGCGCTGATAGAATCGTTTTAATTTGGTCAAATGTATCTGTGTGTATTTTTTGCCAGTCAAATATCGTGTCCTTTTTTAGTAAATCTCTTGGGCTTGTAATTGAAGCAAGATTGGGAATATAGGGTCGTAAATAGTTTACGAGTCCAAGAAGTCTCTGTAAACCAGACTTGTCATTCGGTCTGTCAAAGTCTATTATGGCCTTGATTGCGTCGTCGTCAGGTTGGACCGTACCATTCGCAAATATGTGTCCTAAGTACTTAACTTCTTTTATCATGTATTGGAACTTCTTTTTGTTAAAACGTACATTACAATCCCTTGCCTTTTGAAATACTTTGGCTAGAATATCATTCATTTCTTCCTCAGTCTCTGCAAAACATAACACATCATCAATGTAGTTAACAACACCATCAATTGAGGCAAAGATTTCAGATAGGCGCTTTTGGAAAACTTCCGAAGCTAACACGATTCCAAACGGTAATCGATTAAATTTATATGTCGAGAACATTGTGGCAAATGTGCAGTATTTCGAAGACTTTTCTGTCAAGACAATATGCCAGAACGCATCCTTCAAATCGAGTACTGAAAAAAACTTGGCATTTTTAATTTTCGCAGATAAGTCTTCGATTGTAGGTATATAACAATAATCTTTTACAATTGCATTATTGAGATCCTTGGGATCTAGGCATACTCGGATGGATTTATCCGGCTTTTCTATGACCACTAATCGGTTAACCCACTCCGTGGGCTCAGAGACTTTGCTTATGATGCCTAGACCCTCCAGTCTCTCCAATTCTTCCTGGAGTTTCGGTCTTAACTTAAGAGGAACCCTGTATGGAGGTTTGGAGGTAGGAACAGCATCATGTTTCAATTTTATGTCATATGGTTCACTGAACTTACCCAAACCTACAAACAGATCCTCATTTTTGAGAATTAAATCTAATTTTTTGTCCTGTTTCTTCTCAACTGATGAAACTCTTTTCACTAAGTTTAAGCGCACACATGTATCACGGCATAGAATCGGCATGGATTTTTCGCTGCCCGCAA
Organism: Epinotia brunnichana; assembly: GCA_963854355.1. Lineage (NCBI taxonomy): Eukaryota > Metazoa > Arthropoda > Insecta > Lepidoptera > Tortricidae > Epinotia > Epinotia brunnichana. Next base: position 17,470,474 of record OY977940.1, on the reverse strand, counting down.
TACAGAATGTTTCCGTGTATTTTTTTCCATTTACAAGTATGTCAAACGTTGCCAAGCCTTTTACTGGGGTCTTGAAACCATTCCAGCTCTCAAGTGAGGCTGCCGTATCCTTCAGCGGTAGGGGGTTTGATGAAACAATTTTGTCAAACATGAACACGGGTAAAATGTTGACATCAGCCCCAGGGTCGAGTTTAAACTGAACTGAGTTGTTACCTGGCAGTACTACCTCTTGAAACCATGCCAATGAGTCTACTGACATGTTGGATGTGACAGATTCGACATAATAATCCGAATCATCTTGTAGAGTTACCTCATTTACAGCTTTTCCAGAACGACACATCTTTGCAAAATGATGTTTTCTGTTACAGTTGGCACAAGTCTTGTTGTATGCTGGGCATTGACCATAGTTATGATGATACCCACAGTTTGCACACGTCTTCTTCTGGATCAAGTTGGTCCTGGGTGCTGTTATGGCATCTACTTCACTCTTATTTCCTGTTATATCTTTGACTTGTACATTGGTGATCTCAGATATTCTGAGAGACGAGACAACATCATCTAGTGGTGGGTCTCCTATTTTAATGAGTTTCTTCTGAGATTCAGTGTCACTAGAGCCTAGTACAAGACGGTCTCGTAATATCTCATTCTTGTTTTGGAAATTACAATCATTACACAACATTGTGAGTTCCGTCAGATAACTGTCAAAAGCTTCTCCTATTTTCTGATTTCTATTGTAAAATAAGTATCTACAATGGAGTATGTTCTTTTTTGGATTGCAATATGTTTCAAAGAATTGAAAAGCCTCCTCAAGTGTTTTAGTGTCATCGCCATTGGTATCAAACGTATTATATACGGTAAGGGCCTCTTCGCCAACAAGATTTAATAAGATGGCGATTTTTCTTGGCTCTTTTATTTCGGAAAGGCCCGCCGCTTCCAAGTATATGTTGAAGGATTGTTTAAACTTCTTGAAATTTTCACTTAAATTACCTACTAAGGATAATTTGGACGGTAAATTATACCCCGTAGCCATGACTGCGCCATGTAATATTTGTACTTGTATAAAATGAAACTGCAACCATTACTAGATTGGTCTAAGAATGTTTTATTACTCCTCTCAAGCATAGACATCCTAGAACTAAACCATAAACACAATATATGCTACAGGTATAATTGCCAAACCAATTCCAAAACCATTTCATGCACTCATCGATACTGTAGGGGCCGGTACAGACGGACTGCAACCAACTGCAATTACTCAAAATGTATATGGGAACTGCACGACGACTGCATCACGACTGCACCGTTTCTATAGAAATTGCAGTTGCGTTGCAGTCTGTCTGTACCGGTCCTAAGCCGTAAACCCGGTACCTTATGAGCGAAGTTAGAATGTTAAAAATATGTTTAAAAATATTTCATTCATTGATATTGGCCCCAAAGACTCGATAATATCATAAGCGAATGATGCTTAAAAATATCAGGTTCAAAAATTATATAAATATCTACCGCGACTGTACATGACCAGTTAGTGAAAGTGACTTAATGAATAAAATGGCGAATTAGAAATTGACGAAGTAAAGATTTTGATGGCATTGACAAATTAGGGAAACTGGCGAATTAACGAAAATGGCGAATAGTGCACTAACTCGAAACGCAACGTCGCTCTAGCGAAATTATGTATTTAATGCATCAGATTAGGACTTGTCGATTACATGTCAGAAGAATAGCAAGAGCTCTTGGTCTTCCTGGTGGACTTAAGCAACAGGCGTAAGAAATATCAGGGCAGTATCTATCAGTGGCAGCGTGTGAGAAATTTCACTGGACAACCCGGAGCGAAAATGGCTGTTTTTGCTGATTTACGAGATTGTAATATATCAGCAAGAAATTTTAGACAAGCCGGTGGGAATCGGCTCCGCAGCTGTATCTATAAATAGTAGGTAGCCGAGGCCCAAAAAGTAAGGAATGGTTTGACGAAGCGGTTGCTAAGAGATAAGTCAGGCAATCCCTTTTCAGTTGAGGTACATAATATACTTAGTGTTTTCTTCAAACATTGCGTGAAAAGAATACAAGAACAAAAGAAAACATAATACATAATATATAAAATCGCGTAACAATAATGCTTGAATACTGCCAGAGTAAAGAGACACCGCGACGCCCGTAAACACTTCGTGACGGGAGCTCACGTTATAAACCAGACCCTAAAATAAATCTTAATTAGCTACAAATCATGATACCTACCCTACAGTACGGAACTCTCGTGCGCTAATCTGACTCACTTGATGTATTTATTATTATTATGAATACGTCTTTTATACTTATAAATATAATTAAATAATATGTTCACCTAGTAATTATCTAACTTCCTGTATTCAAACTTCATGTTTTAATGTGTATTAATACCTACTGTATATAATGCAAATTACGATTCTCATTAGAAGAACATTATAACATAGATGCTGCGACCTGAAATGATATAATCTCTTTACAGGATTCAGGCATGTCACGAAGTGCATTTCCCAGCAAATGGCAACCGGCTGTCCTGTGAGGGGAACGTCGCCTGTAATGGGATAGTACGCCGGTCGGAAGACCAAGTTTAATTCATTAGTGCGATTCCACTGCTATCATCACACCCTAAACGTCTTACGTTGCATTTTACTTTGAATGTCTCGTTTATCGCATTTATGTAATCTCGGTACAGTTCGAAAAATCACGTAATGATATCATGGCCTTTAGACGACCAAACAGAAATTATACTCCAGGCAAAATACGGTTTTGAAATACATTAATTTATAATAGCGCTTAAATGTAACTCACATACCTACTTATTGTTAAGACCAAATTGTACACGGTAAACAATAAATTTCTCTTCTCTGCTATATAAACTAAAAGTGAATATTTTTAACGGAACTTCTGGCCTCGAACACTTACTTTATCTTCAAAAGCTATTCTGAATCAATCCGTCATAATTATGGCCACAGACACATACAGCCTAAATATATTTTACAATTTTTTAAGCAAAAAAGTTCTAAATATATAAATCCGCATGCAAAATTTCAAATTTGTAGGTCTGCTAGAAGTACCTTAGAATTTTGCCGATCGCTCAGTGAGTGAGTCAGTCAGTGACAAAATTGAGAAACTTTGACTTGCAATAATTCCTAATAAACTACTGGTTCGAATTTAATATAATTTGGAAGTATATTATATAGTATGCCACCCCTTTTTGGTCACTGCAAATTTAGGTTTCTAGTTTTTTCCACAACTACTTAAGTTACAGTGGGGTCGAAAATGGCCCAAATGGCTTCTAGAATAGGATGGTACGGCCATGCCTTGTTTTGCTCTTTTGCTCTAACTGTGACACTGCCTCGCCACCAGATATGATCATTCGATAAAAAAACTTTTTGACATTAGTATGATCTGATCACACATTGTGAATGTTAAAAAGTGTGATCTTCAAATAATTGTAATAATACATTTCAAAATTAGAAAATAGCTATTGGAACGATCTATCGTTCTAACTTTGTGGAGCCATTTGCGGCTTTTATCTGTTCGGCTAGCGATGGTGTATTTGACAACTGTCTATATAATATTTAGTGCGTAGATACGCCATGTGAAACCCCAATTTTTCAACGGTATTGTTAGCTGTCCTCCCTAAGCAGATAGATAGTAAGAGTAAATTAATCAAAGCCAAAAATTTGTCAGGCTATCAAATGTACAAAATATGAGCATTTTATATTTTTTCTACGGTGCTGGATTTATTTACCTGAGGTACGTACCAAATGTTTTTGAACCGAAAACTTTGCTTTTTACTGTGAAAAAAACGAACATACCAGAAAAGAACTCGAGGTATTTAGTAGCGTCCTGTGACCATTTTGTGGTAATTCGATAAAAGTTGACTATTTTAGCGGATGCCGATATTTTGACTTCTTATATTTCAAATAATGGTTCTACCACCATCGGTGCAGAAAAGTGCTTACGGCACTTGTAGAACCGACAATAACAACTAAAAATATCAATACTTGCGTATTTCTTCTTTAATTTTTTAACAATTACGGTAATAGAATATCGGTTAAATCGGTCCGGGATTCCGGGATCCCGGACTGCATGCCCTAATTATAATATCCTCTAGCGTTGAAAGTGTTTTTGAATTTCGAACGTGACCGCTCTATCACGAGATTCAACTTTTTTCTGTACGAATGAGAGTACAATATCGTGCGTTCAGAAACTTATGGTGTTAAATGCTAATAATTTTAATTTATTATTTTTAACAGATTAAATTAAAAAATAACACAAAACTAATTATAACTGTATCTAAAACTACTACTACTTATAAAATAAAATAACTTACAAATAAAATGTTTGCCCTAGTTTACCGTCGCTGGGCAACGTCCCCAGAAGGCTGGCAGCATTGCCACGTTGGATGGCAATGCATACCTCTGTGCGAGGTATGAGCCAGCCCTCTGGTCAATTATTATAATACATATTCTTTCATAATTATATGAACAGAAAAGTAGCATTTTGCTCCCTCTCGTCGGGGACCAAAACTTACTTTTCTGAATGAGAGGTGTGAAAAAAAACTTTTGCTATGGGTATTAGACGACGATATTCATACATATTATAGATATAAATAATAATAATTAGACTGACTTATAAAGATACAAAAAAATGTTTATGGTACAATACAACTACTCTTTATTGCACACCTCACACAAACAAATCAGTTACAAAGAGAAACAATATAAAAACACGTAGGTAGAGGTAGACAACAGGCGGTATTATCGCCTAAGTAAGTAAGGCTTAAGTAAGGTACGAGATTAAAAAGCTTGATTATAACACTATTGTGAACAATACTTTTTGTACGAGTTCATTAAAATTAATTTTCTACGAGTCAATTGAACTAATTAAACAAACTCGATACTGTTGAAACGAAGTCCAGCCTATCGCTCGTACGCTCGTTGATATCTTAAAAGACATCAACGAGCGTACGACATCAACGAGTAAACTCAATAATCAAAGCGATTCTATTGGTCCAATTCATTACAGTTCGGTAAAGCAGCCGCGTGATTGGTCGAATTTATTTTAGTTCTATTTTCAAATTTTTTTCGGTTGTCTGGAGCGTATTGAAACAGGTATTTCGATTGTTTCGACAGTAACATGGACTACAACTATGAAAAGAGTGACGTTGCAGTACTCTCTATGGAATCTTAATACACAGATTTTAATCGACGAGTACAAAAAGCTTTATTCAACTTCACATTACACGAAATTATAATTAAAGATACATATGAACCAAGATTAGAATTAAAATATAAATTTAAAATTAATGTTACAGTTATATGATGTGTGTGTGTGTGATGTTAAAAAGGAGCTTGCCTCAGCATGATGTTACAGTGAGGCCACTGCAACGCTGGTTTTCAGGCAGATGCTGGTTAGGGGGGAGAGAGATTTAAAGTTGCCGCTAGATTTTGCTTGTCTAATGTCAAGAGGGAGAGATTTCCAAACTATTGTAAAAGGAAGTTGACGGCACAGTTAATATCAAATTGTTAGAACATCTAACAGAGTCACTTGAGGCACCTACGACAAGGAGCGATCCACAATGATCCCGAGATTTTTCACTTGCATTGAGTAACACAATTACTTGGTTGGTACTTACATTTAATAATAATAAAATGCTTTGATTTAGATGAGATGTAAACAAACCTTTATTGAAATTGAGTAAGTATAAAGTCCAAATGACTTTCATTACATTTATAATTTTCCTCGCAGTGGTGAGGTGAAAAGTTGTGTGCTTCACTCGGCAGCAAAATTGTTTGGCGTCTCGTGCCTTGAAACCATTCAACCATTCGCTTCACTCATGGCTTAATCTTATAATCCTTCGCTAGCTCGGCTTTCGATACAAGCACTTGCGCCAAACAACAACTTTGCAGCCTTGCATAAAAAAGATCAATTTTATGCAAATCATACGACTTTCGTTTTTAGGGTTCCGTACTCAAAGAGTAAAACGGGACCCTATTACTAAGACTCCGCTGTCCGTCTGTCTGTCACCAGGCTGTATCTCACTGATACCGTGATAGTTGCAGTTGAAATTTTCACAGATGATGTATACAACAAATACTGAAAATAGAATAAAATAAATATTTTATAGATATTGGTACGGAACCCTTCGTGCGCGAGTCCAACTCGCACTTGGCCGGTTTTTTTTTTCGTTTTTCCTTGCCTCTTTTCGTAATCGCTGATGACGACGAATTTAGAAACACAAAATATGCGGTTCGGATGCATTGAGTTAATAAAACAATCACTTATTTAGTCCTAAGTTAAGTATATATTTTCCATAAAAGTTCACACAAAAAGTTCACGGTCATTTTCATAAAGCTTTTCAAGGATAAGTTTCACAGCCGATGTAATAAAGTTCACAGAAAATAAAGTTGTCCGTCAATTTAGTACAATATTTGTTATAGGTACATAATTATGTCCGAACCGACTATATGAGTATTAATAACTGAATAAAACTTAGCTCTAAGAATCGTGCAGCGGGGCCGTCGCTTAGCGTGTTATCAAATGGAATTAGCAACGTAGCGTCTAGGCGGTCTCTGGTACGGCGCCAGTGCACGAAGATTGATCTCTTATACTTAGCGTGTTATCAAATGGAATTAGCAACGTAGCGTCTAGGCGGTCTCAGGTACGGCGCCAGTGCACGAAGATTGATCTCTTATACTTAGCGTGTTATCAAATGGAATTAGCAACGTAGCGTCTAGGCGGTCTCTGGTACGGCGCCAGTGCACGAAGATTGATCTCTTATACTTAGCGTGTTATCAAATGGAATTAGCAACGTAGCGTCTAGGCGGTCTCTGGTACGGCGCCAGTGCACGAAGATTGATCTCTTATACTTAGCGTGTTATCAAATGGAATTAGCAACGTAGCGTCTAGGCGGTCTCTGGTACGGCGCCAGTGCACGAAGATTGATCTCTTATACTTAAGTACGAAATAAAACTATGGGTTATGTGTTTTAATACTAACTAAATACATATAACACACATCTTGGGAAATGAAGCATTTAATACCGTAAGTAACTAGCACGGGCAACTAGTTATATCATTACTGTTGTCCTCATCAAGATGAAATTTTCTTAGTGGTTTTCAGTAGTTTTAAGCGCCTCCTAACCCTAAAGCCTCATGGAAAGTGTTTAAATGCCTAAAGACAAATAATTCTTTGATTTATAAGGCAATTTAACTTGAAGGTTGTTTTGTTTCTATTAAGCAATCCTGCCGGTGACGCGGAGCGGTGGGTAGCGGTGAAATTGCCTTCATAACTTTCAATCTCTGTGTATGGCATAATACTTCTTAATTGAATTACAGAAATACGTACAACTAGAGTGCTTTTAGAAAATTCGTGCGATCATTATAGCTGATTGCAATGTACAAAAATATTATGAGCTCTAAAACTGATACTGAAGTGCTTTGAACGTAATCGTGAATCCCAAAAGTAACGATAAAGACTTCTCTTTTATTATTTAAGTGAATGGTGCACGAGTAGGTTCGCTTGAATGTGCTGGTATCTAACTGTATGGAATTACTAATCCCACTAAAAACATTACATGTGAAGTGATTGCCAAGACTCCCTAGCTCATATATAGCTTTCAGCGTTAAAAGGATATCAGGGGACCGATTTTTGACTTTCGAGCGCTCGAATCTTTCATTCGAAAATTGACAAAAATTACGAAATGCTCTTTTGAAATAGCGATAGAAAATTGAAAAGCGAGTGATATTGACCACTCGTATTCAATTCTATCGGTAGAAAGTTAGTGCCTGCAATTTTGACACTAAAATCGTATTTACTTTTATTTAATTTTCGAGCGCTCGAAAGTCAAAAATCGGCCCCCTGATCGCAAGTATTTAGCGCCAAGCTTCTTAACCGTCGTAACCACCTGGCTACGACTTTGGTCTTAAGCGACCTGCGACCAGCGTTTTGTCTGTTCATTGCGCGTGATCCCAACTAACCACAGTGCGTTGCGCGTCTCGACCGCCCAATGAACAGATAAAACGCTGGTCGCAGGTCGCTTAAGACCAAAGTCGTGGCCAAGGCGTAAACTCCCCACGGCTTAGCTCTACCAGCCACGCTCTACAAACTCTAAAACTTGGCTAAAAACTGGATTTTTTCTGTATCGTGGTTGTAAAAACAAAATAAATTATAACGATTCAAAATGATTTCACCAGTACGTGGGTCATTGTCAGTCACAAAAACAAAAATCATCTTTCCGGTGGTCAATAGTTAAGGGCTTACGCTCACATATAATATGTTTTTATCACATGGAATTATAGAAAGGGCAACGCCGTTTATGCGGATTCAGTGATCAACCAAAAAATAGGCTTTATAGCTCTTAACTTTGGCAATGTCCACCGAAGAGACGCGTACCTAAATCTGACAATGACCCACGTACGTAAGTTGAAGCCTTTGTCCGTAACGTCAAGTTTCAGTTAGCAAAAGCTTAACACCTACCTACTATATTATCCGGTAGATAGAACGGTGTCAATCAGGATGTTGTTTAGACGGGAGACGTGCGAAGCGGGCTACATATGCTCAGGGTTACCAGTTTTTTTTTTAATTTTGGAATATTTGAAAGTTTTCAATTTTTTTAGAACATTCTTATTACAGTCACTACGAACTTCATGCTGCCTATGCATATATTTTCACACACACGTTTGTAAGTATACATTTACAATCGACGAGTATACAGGGTGTAATCGTTAAGTGTAGCCAGGCGATTATTCAGTAAATATAACAGATATCAAAAAAAAAAAATATCGAAAGAACGTTACCCAACGAGTAAAATCACATCAACAACGTTTGAAAATAAACTTGAAAGAATCAAAAATATTTCTTTCGAGATCAATTTTAAGTTTTTTGAATATCTGTTATATTTACTGAATAATCGCCTGGCTACACTTAACGATTACACCCTGTATAGCAAGAGGGATTATTAAATACCAAAATCTTTGCAAAACAGGATACTTAGTCAAATATTATTTACCTTTGCTAGTACTCTATTTAAATTAAATTATGATGGAACATAACGTAGTTATTTGCTGTAAATTTTCAGCTTGTATTTTCTATCTTGTGAACACTTTCACTAAAATTGCTCTAACCTAAAGGGTTATTCAAATCAGATTCCAAGACATGAAGTTTAATTTCGAAGTATAAATATTGTAGGTATTGTATTTAAAAAAACCGGCCAAGTGCGAGTCGGACTCGCGCACGAAGGATTCCGTACCATTATCTATAAAAAAACTATTTTATTCTGTGTTTTTAGTATTTGTTGTTATAGCGGCAACAGAAATACATCATGTGTGAAAATTTCAGCTGGAACTATCACGGTATCAGTGAGATACAGCCTGGTGACAGACAGACGGACGGACAGACAGCGGAGTCTTAGTAATAGGGTCCCGTTTTACTCTTTGAGTACGGAACCCTAAAAATGACAAACGACAGAAATACAAAAGATACGTTATCTCTCATCGTAGTGTCGCAGATCCCATCTATGATAATCAATTTAAAACAAACCATACTCCGAAGGAAAGCTATAAAAGTAATCAAAAACGAAAGTAAAAGCCACAAAGATGGTGTTGCCCGATACAGTATTACCTAAAATGGCCTTGTATACATGTTAGGAACTGTACAAGTAGGTACTGGATGCAAAAAATGTCTTCACTAGGTACTTAAGACATAAGACATTTATTTAGCAGAATCGTTTACATAATTATATATTTATAAGTACCAGTCCCTGCACTATGTAGGCTTTGCCTGTATCGCAGGAGACCGCATATTAATTACCTTTTACATTGCATGGATTCAAAATATTACAATCAATTGGACAATATATTATAAATATCAAATAAGGAATACAATGTGTGTGTTTGTATAGTGTTTGTGTGTGTACGTGTGTGTGTGTTTTATTTGATAATTTCCAGAATCTTCTCTATTTCCTCATAAGAAAGTGTATTGAGCCATGATTGTACCTTAAGGCGACGTAGGTTCGTGGTCTTCTCTCCCTCTCACTGAACATAAGCGTGAGCGAGATGGAAGTGCGTGTTTGGAAGCGCGGATTTCATGTTTTTTAATTTTATTTTTTTGTGCGTTATAGTATATAAAAAAAAAAATAGCTGATTTCCCTCAAACATAATATTGCCGATTTTTAGAACCAATTTTAATATGTTTAGCTGTTGTGCATAATTTGTTACGATTTTTTTAAGTGTATTTTAGACCTATGTTCGTGATTTTTTCTTATCGAGTGAAAGTTAAAAACTCAGGATTTGAATAGCTGATTTCTCTTGAGAAAGGCTTCAAGATTGCTAATAAAATTTAGGGCAGCCGTATTATAATCCAAACAAGAGCTACGATTTTTTTTAAATCCGTTTTTGGAGCTCACGTCGCCTTAAGTTTTACTTCCCTCGTCGAGTAGTCTTGCAAAGGAAATTTTGTACATATTTTATTATACAGGGTGGAATTTCATAAACTGTACATAATAAAAGGAGAAAATTTCAGCCAATTTCATCGGTGAAACGGTGTTTTTTTTTTTTTTCTAGTCATTAGTTTTTTTTTTACAGAATTTTGAAATTTTTTGTAAAAACTCGGGTAATACACCTAATTCAGACGGTATAACTTTTGATCCAATGGTCCTAAAATGAAAATAAAAAGTGCAGAGTATTACCAAGGGACAGGTTAATAATTCTTAATAACAATAGAAAACCAACTAGAAGAGAAAATCCGCAAAAAAAAATATTGTTTTTGAAAAATGGCTACAAAAATTACAAATTTTAAAAGAAAAACACAATTTTCTGAAAAAAACGCAGATTTAGTTACCATTTTTTTTGCTTAGTATTAAACCTCACTTAATGCCGATTCTAAAACCGTTTTTAAACTGTCTCAGACTTTGAAAAATACCGCGCAAATGGGTACGTAAATCAAACCATAATTTTATTAATTTTAATCCTCTTAAAATCCTTAATGACCGTTTGTTCACAGGTAGTTGAAGGGTGTTATTGGGTTTTAGGTGGAAATAACAAATTACGTACTTAGTATTAATCCTCACTTAATGCCGATTCTAAAACCGTTTTTAAACTGTCTCAGACTTTGAAAAATACCACGCTAATGGGTACGTAAATCAAACCATAATTTTATTAATTTTAATCCTCTTAAAATCCTTAATGACCGCTTGTTCCCAGGTAGTTGAAGGGTGTTTTTGGGTTGAAGGTGGAGAGATAACATGAGGGGTATAAAGGCATTGGGCAATAGGTCAACTATTCAGTCGCTCGCAAATCGCAATTGCTTGTCTTTGCTCGCCACTTCTTTGATTACTCCAGTACTTGTTCAGTTTGAATCATCATGCCCCGCTTACGAGAGTTTTCGCCGTTACAAATAGCCAACATGCACTATTATTATGGATTGTGCCATGGATCTGCAAGAGCTGCGTGTATCGCCTATTTGGAGCAGTATCCTAATGACGTTCCAAGACCTGCTGCTCGCCACTTTCAAGAAGTTCATCGCCGGTTGTGCAATATTGGCCTGGGATACGGTGGCCGAGATCGCCGAGAGCCAGGAAACATAATTGATGTTGCCATAGAAGAAGCAGTTCTCAGAGACTTGTACGCGGACCCAACCACGAGTCTAAGACGCTTGGCATTGAGGCACGGAATCTCAAAATTCTCTGTCTGGAAAATTTGGCAATATCAGAAGGGATCCGGAATTTACTAGAAGAATTTTATGGATGGACGAAGCAAGATTTACTCATACGGGAATAACTAACTTCAGAAATTTACACACATGGGCTCACGATAATCCAAACCTAGTAAGACCATCTAATTTTCAAGACCAATTCTCCATAAACGTTTGGGCAGCGGTCAATTGATTGGACCAGTCTTCTTACCGAATACTTTGAACGCCGACAGATTTTTACTGTTACTGAGAGACGAGCTCCCAGAGCTTTTGGAAGATGTGATGTTAGATGTGAGACAACGCCTGTTTCTCCAAATGGATGGATGCCCAGCTCATTGGGCATTAAGAGTTCGACATTTTTTAAATGAGCAATATCCCAATAGGTGGATCGGCCGATACGGTCCCGTTGGATGGCCTGCAAGATCGCCTGATATTGGATTATTTTCTTTGGGGTGATATGAAGCAACGGGTATATCACAGAATCGTCAATACCGAAGCAGAATTGCACGACAGAATTTTAAATGCAGCACAAGAAATAAAAAATAATCCGGGAATGATTCGACGGGCTACGCAACAAATTCAAGCTCGGGCCACATTGTGCCTTCAAGAAAGAGGAGGTCATTTTGAACAATTAATACCATACAGGGAACGCCCTTTGCAACACTAGAATAAGGTTTTTCTTTAATAAAGGTTTATCAATCGAATTTATGACTTTTAATTAAAATACATGATTTTATTTACGCAATTTTTAGGACTACTTTTCTTCCTATTGTTTTCTCTACCTAAAACCCGATAACACCCTTCAACTACCTGGGAACAAGCGGTCATTAAGGATTTTAAGAGGATTAAAATTAATAAAATTATGGTTTGATTTACGTACCCATTTGCGTGGTATTTTTCAAAGTCTGAGACAGTTTAAAAACGGTTTTAGAATCGGCATTAAGTGAGGTTTAATACTAAGCAAAAAAAATGGTAACTAAATCTGCGTTTTTTTCAGAAAATTGTGTTTTTCTTTTAAAATTCGTAATTTTTGTATCCATTTTTCAAAAATAATAATTTTTTTTGCGGATTTTCTCTTCTAGTTGGTTTTTTATTGTTATTAAGAATTATTAACCTGTCCCTTGGTAATACTCTGCATTTTTTATTTTCATTTTAGGACCATTGGATCAAAAGTTATACCGTCTGAATTAGGTGTATTACCCGAGTTATTACAAAAATTTTCAAAATTCTGTAAAAAAAAAACTAATGACTAGAAAAAAAAAAAAAACACCGTTTCACCGATGAAATTGGCTGAAATTTTTCTCCTTTTATTATGTACAGTTTATGAAATTCCACCCTGTATATGAATGGATGGAGAAACAAGCCAAATCTTTGGGCAAAAACTGAATTTATAGAGAAAACGGGAATTCTGAAATTACTTTTTTGCGATACTACTTACTTGCCCGCTTATCGCACGCCAGATTGCAATGTAGGTATGATCGATTATATACATTCTAGCTATCCATAGCCGGTGTGTCGCTAACCCTACGGCTCTGCAAACCCGTCGACTGCTCAGGAACACAAACACGGCGCAGTATAATGAATTAAGTTAGGAGACTCTCGCAGCCAACCCTCCTTGTGTCACACCTCTTGCGTCCGACCTCTGGTAAATTTAGTTCGGAGCTCGAATGAGACCCATTCCACACTTCGTATTGCTTTTGTATCGTTAGTGAAATAGAAATTCAGTCCGCAAAATTGATATCGTTCAGAGTAGGTAGGTATTCTAACCGTTTACTCGTATTAATTACTTTTGTATAATGTTATGCGTAGGTACCTATGTCTCGTTGGGAGTCGGGTGAAATGACCGATTTAGAAGTCCTTTGGTTCTAAATCGAACGTGAACCAACCAAAAGCATTTAAAAAATGTATTTTGTATATAACTAGCGACCCGCCCCTGCTTTGCGTAGGTCTATGTGTATAATACATGCATGTATGGTTTGTATTATACATATAAACCTTCCTCTTGAATCACTCTATCTATTAAAAAAACCGCATCAAAATCCGTTGCGTAGTTTTAAAGATCTACGCATACATAGGGACAGACAGACAGACAGACAGACAGCGGGAAGCGACTTTGTTTTATACTATGTATTGATAACTACCTACTTCCATTGTTTGAAATTGCATTATTTAATTTTGCATGATAATATCGTAATTTCAATTTGCATGTGATTAAGTATTAAGTGGCAAAAAACAAACTGTATAAAAACAATTAGCATAATGTCATGAAGAGTAATTTCATAATTTTCTATTGCATAAAAACGAATAAAAGTATATCATAAATTTGTCCATAGTATAAAACATTAATGAAATTTGTTTTTATACAGTTTAAACGTCATAGCATGGTCATAGTCTTAGCAAACGTAGTTACTTATATGATATCTGATTTTACAACGACGTCAAATAAAGCAGACAAAGGCAGCAGCAAAAGTAGGGCACAGACACAGGATTTGAAAAACAATTAGTACCTACTTACCTACATTACTACAGAGGCCGGGATGTAGCAATTCGGGGATAAATTGGTTTTGATTTATAAGTTACTTTTAAAACAAAATTTTAACCGACTTCAATTCAGTAATCCGTCAAACCACATGAACATTTCCACATTTCTTTTCCAATTTACCACATGAACTGATTTACAAGCGCAAATACGTTGATTATTAGAGAAAAATACCAAATCGCTGTATGTGAGCCGATTATATTTGAGGACTTCCGTCGATTCCTCAAGGATCTCAGAATCACCTTTGGCACTTCATTGTTTGCAATAGCAAATAAAAAAACGAAATATCAACGGAATCATATCAGAATCTGTGACGTAGGTACTTTTATAGTTTGAAGAGAGAAAAGAGGCAAATCAAGTATGGCGTGCCGCAGGGAAGTGTCCTCGGACCTTTACTGTTTTACTCTACATTAACGACCTTCCCCGGCATGTCAAATATCCTATGGTTTTATTTGCTGATGATAGCACTGTTGTAATTAGATATAATAATGTTGACGACTATGAAATTGAGATTAATAATACTGTTAAGGACATAATTGAATGGCTAAATATGAATAATTTGTTAATTAATCTTGAAAAAACTAAAATCATGCACTTTCATCAGCGTATATTGCCCTTGCCAATTTGTTGTAAATATGATGGGACAATCGTTGAATCTGTTTCTGTTACAAAATTCTTAGGAGTGCACCTAGATAACCACCTATCTTGGAATACTCATACTGAGGAAGTCTGCCGGAAATTAAATCAGTATGCTTATGCTCTATATAAACTGGCCAAGCAAGTGAGTCCTGACGCCGTATTAACTGCAAATCATGGATTTGTAGCATCGACGCTGCGCTATGGTATATTTTTTTGGGGCAATTCATTGAATAGAGAAGCGGTCTTCAAAGCACAGAAAAGGTGTATGGCAATGCGTGGTCTCCAACAAACTGATGAAAATCTTGACTATGCCCTCTCTTTACATCTTTGAAGCAGTAATGTTTATAAAAAATAATCCAGCACTATTCCAAAAGATTGATGCCACTGGCAGGCCTTTACGACAAAGATACTGAGGGAACCTGTGCACATTTGTTGCAAAAACCGCTTTATTGTGCAAAAATGTGTATTCTGTAGCAATAAAGATATACAACAAACTACCGTCTGAACTTAAGAGGATTGTGAACCTGTAATTTTTCATACAAAAAGCGATAACGTTTTTCACCCCGTAAACATTGTTCGATTTTTATAACTTTTGGACATGTTGTAGATCTAATGAAAAACTAGGTCGGTACGTTTTGATTTTTAAGAAATGTTGCTTGCGTTAAAAGTTATTAGCATCAAAAAATCGATATTTTTGACTTAAAAACTTTGTCTATCGTTTTATTTATTTTAAATTAATCTTAACTGATTTACTGAAAAAAAAAACTTACGGACATAGATTAAAGTGTACTGAATCCAATAATACCAAAATTATTTCATTTCATAAAGGTTTAGGGGGGTAAAAACGTTATCACCCGGAACAATATTTCAACAAGGAAATGTAGTCAATTGCCTCCAAGACTTGCTACTCTCTCTATCGCACGATACGAGTGAGGCACAGAGCGGTGTGAAACAGATATATTTTTTTAAAATACCTACTCGCGCCGCGTATCGGCACTGTCGATACGCGGCGCGAGTAGCTATTTAAAAAATCTATCTGTCTCACACCGCTCTGCCTTCCGACCCGTATCGTGCGATAGAGAGAATTGCAAGTCCTGGAGGTTGTTGCCTACATTTCCTTGTTGAAATATGGTTTCGGGTGATAACGTTTTTAGCCCCCTAAACCTTAATGAAATTAAATAATTGTCTATGTCTGTACGTTTTCCTTTTTTAGTTAATAAGTTTAGATTAATTTAAAAAAAATAAAAAGATAGACAAAGTTTTTAAGTCAAAAATATAGATTTTTAGATGCTAATAACTTTTAACGTAAGCAATATTTCTTAAAAATCAAAACATACAGACCTAGTATTTTACTATATCTACAATATGTCCAAAAATTATAAAAATCGATCGATGTTTACGGGGTGAAAAACGTTATCGCTTTTTGTATGAAAATTTACAGGTTCACAATCCTCTACCGGTTTTGAAACGCAAACTAATGACATTACTTTTAAACAAATGTTATTATTCTATTTCTAATTATCTCAGTGATGACTTCAATTGAATTTTAGTTTTATTTTTTATTATGAATATTATTATTATGCAAATGACATTGACTCTTTTTATATATAACTAGCTTTTGCCTGCGACTTCGTCCGCGCGGAACTCGTTTATATCGTAACTTTCTCCCCCCTTTTCACCCCCTTAGGTCATGAATTTCCAGATAAAAACTATCTTTAGTAAGGGCTCTTTGGGAAGGCCCCGGAATTCAAAGTATTTCTATACCAAATTTCATCTCAATCGGTTCAGCGGTTTAAGCATGAAAAGGTAACAGCCAGACATAGTTACTTTCGCATTTGTAATATTAGTATGGATTGTATGAAGGAAAGGGTATAGATGCATGTAGGCTTTTTTCAGTATTATTTTGCATATTTTCATATCACACGGCCGTAAGGACCTTTTCTACTAAACCGTAGGATTAAATTAACTGACTTGTAATTTAAATATTTTATATTAAAAATAAAGATACGTCAACAAAATGTTACATCTAATAGTTTTCAAAATAGCCATAATAAAACGTATTTTTTACCCCGTTTTAGAAAACATCTTCGAAACTACCGCCATAAGGTATCTTTACCCTTGGAACGTCACATACATATATTTACCTATATAGGTGCAGCGGTTTAAGTAGCTCTATACAAATTTCCACCCCCCATTTCATCCCCTTAGGGGTTGATTTCCAGGATAAAAACTACCCTAAGTCCTTCCCCAAGACTCAAACTATCTCTATACCAAATTTCATTTTAATCGGTTCAGCCGTTTTCACGTGATGCGCAGTCACATAAACAGACAAACAGATAAACAGATAAACAGATAAACAGATAAACAGACAAACAGATAAACAGACAAACAGACAAAAATTCTAAAAACTGTTGGAACGTGTTCTGTTATCGATTCTAAGTATCCCTAGCCAATTTTTTTTCGAATATCTTCCATGTACAGACTTTCGATCCTCTTCAGGTTTATTATATGTATAGATAGATGTAATGTAATGTTTTTGACTATTTTTATTAATAATGTAATGCAATGTAATATAATGTTTTTGTACGCCAACTGGCAAAACATAGTGGAACGCTATAATTATTTAACATCTCTGTATCTTTCAGTTATAGGTACCTATGTTTAACAAATAAAGCACTTTGAACTTTGAAGAACATCATAGAGAAGTTCAACAAGCCATCCGTGGTCTTCATCATAACTTCCACTTAATTTATGATTTTTGGGTGTAAATTACTTATTTTTAGTTACAATCATAGATTTAATATTGTATAACTGTAAAACATAATTCTCCCTATGTCCCGAGGTGGGCGTAAATAGCTGCGACACAGTTTAATTCCTACTAAAGTAGCTGCTTACGATCTTATTGTTTTTATGTTAAATACCAGATTGTATTATATTTAATATTACCTCAAATTGTAACCAGAGGTAGTTTTTTCCTTATAAAATTATTCAGCACGCAATGTCTACCACATTGTCTACATTACTATTGTGTATCACTACATTGACTTACTGATATGACGTCACAACTGTCACAAGTAATCCGCTTCTTCCATGTGTCAAATGAGTCTAAGCATTACATTGCTGCTCGATAAATTATCAAAAATTAATTTGGTAGTTAGGGCTAACTTACAATTTTCTTACAATATCGGTTCATAGTACTAAAAAAGCTATTTATGGTTACAATTTGAGGTAATATTAAACATACAAGCGTATATGAGCTGTAGAACTCAGGAGCCAATCTTTTTTTTTTTAGTTTTGAAAAAGTGACTTGACCAAATATTTTATAAATTATATTAATGAATCACAACATTTCACGAGAATCAGTTGAGATATGCGACCTATAGAGGAGAACAGACATCTGGACAGACGCATACATACGAACGATTTTCGGCCTAAGCTGAAGCATAGAACTTCGTTCGCTTCGCTCCCTCGTTCGATAATGCATCTGCAACTATTTTTGTCATAGCCCGATTTTATTTAAACGTGACGTGGTGGGAAAAGCTGTTAGTTTTTACAGTATGTAATAGACGCAGTTGGCCGTTTGCAGTGACTTGTCTTTGTTAAAACTTGTTATTAAAAAGGGAATAAAAGTATACAGTAATGGAATTTCATACACTTTCCTGGCCGCTATGACCACACAGTCTGACTTATAACTTTTAAAATTTGCGCTCATCAGTAACAAGGAACTTCATGTACTAT
Organism: Epinotia brunnichana; assembly: GCA_963854355.1. Classification (NCBI taxonomy): domain Eukaryota; kingdom Metazoa; phylum Arthropoda; class Insecta; order Lepidoptera; family Tortricidae; genus Epinotia; species Epinotia brunnichana. The sequence continues at coordinate 17,451,855 of OY977940.1, read as the reverse complement.
TTCTGCTATCTACAGTAAGGCGAACTCATATTGAAGAAAAAGAATTAACTTATTATGGGTACCTAAACAATGTTTTTTTTTGTTTAATAAAACAAAAAAAATATCGTTATAGTACATTATGATACAAATGTGCTATGTTGGTCATTACACTCGAGTCGGTGTTTAAGCCTGAGCCGAAGGCGAAGGCTTAATGGAGACGAGAAGTGTAATGACCAATGCTCACGTGTTTCATACGACGTTTTTCAACACATTTGCGAGGAAAAAAAAAATAAATAAAAAATGAAAATGTTAAAAGATATGTAATGAAAAGGCACTAGTGCGATAATGTAATGTAAAAGTCACGGCATGGGTAATATTCTGCATTATTTTGCTAATATTTAAAAAGATATGTAATGAAAAGGCACTAGTGCCATAATGTAATGTAAAAGGCACGGCATGGGTAATATTCTACATTATCAGTGTAAATACGCTGTAATAAGACCTACTTTACGAGCAGGTGTGTTGAAAAAAATATTATAGTGCAATAGCACTATAATATTTTTAGCCGCTATTCTAAACAAGATGGCGGCGGCGCAATCAGTTTGCTCATTTATTTTGTTTTAATTTATGTGTACAATCCGATCAGAAGCAAGACTATGATATATTTGCTTCCGTAGTAGCATCAACAGCAGTAGTATTATAGGAACGCGATTTTGCTATAAAGATTAAATGTTACTAAATCTTATGGTACAAGACAAGTAAGTAAGTAGGTAAGGCGACTCATCTCTGGTCATGTACGGGATCTTTTGCAGATATGTTTTTAAAAGTGAACTAAATGGATGAACATATCATTTTGAGGAAACAAATACAAATTGAATCATTCGGTTGCTAGGTGATTGTGTCAACAGGACCACAAATCACGTTGGCGCGGAGCGATTGGGACGATTTAAAATGTCGTCCGAAGCTCATTATCCATTTAAAAGGGACGAGTTATAGCAAAAATCAACAGGACTCGCTAACGAGTGTTCATTTCGATTCCAACCCAATTTGTCATTCTGTAGAACTCTGTAAAGGCGCTTTTAGATTTTCTCCGTATTTTCAATACAGAAATGAAAATAATGTATTTAGAGGGCAGCAATAAAGTGTTCATTTTGTTACTATAATTATAATACTTTACTCTTTGCGATATTAAATGTACTTTTCACCTCAGCAGCTCGAAGAAACATATTTTGCTGAGTGAAAACAGTGAGCAAAATGCGATTTTGCTCACTCCGTGAGTCAAAGTAGCTTTTTAATTTTGATATCGAGCACTGGTGACACATCATAGTGTCCACAGTCACTGTGTCACCAGTGCTCTATTACAAATTCAAAATATTATAGGTGCGTAAAAGCCTAGCGATATATTTTTTAACGTGACGATGTTCTCACTGCTGAGGTGAAAAGTTGTATGTATCACACGAGAGCAAAGATATTTGCATCTCGTGCCTTTGAGTCCCTCACTACGCTCAAGATTCTAATTTTGAATCACTCGCTACGCTCGTGATTCAAATATAGAATCTTTCGCTTGCTCGGGACTCAACATCAACACTCGCAGCAAAAATCTACTTTGCTCTCTTGTTGAACAAATAACTATTTCACGCCACTGCTCGGAAATGTGTCAAAAGGTGGTCAGAATTCAGGCTTCAAAGCGGGTGCGTCTCACGAAATATAAATAAATAAATATTAAATAAATAAATAAATATTACGGGACAATCTTACACAAATCAACCTAGGCCCACGGTAAGCTCAGTAAGGCTTGTGTTGTGGGTACTAGGCGATGATATATATAATAGATACATACATATAGATACTTATATACATATATAACATCCATAACTCAGGAACAAATATTCGTGATAAATACACAAATAAATGCCCTGACCGGGATTCGAACCCGGGACCTCCAGCTTCGTAGGCAGATAACAACATAATATATAATTTCATATTAATAACGTTGACAAGATATAATGAACGTTAGCTATAATAACAAAATCAATAAAAATATAAGGAATAACGGTCAGTTGCCATAATATTCATTTTATATAACGTTTTTTTACATAACACTCAAATTTACTAATTTCAGTTGGTATAACATGCAAAACGTATAACGATCATAATACATAATATCTTTTAGTATAAGCATTATAAGATATAAGAGACATGAGATATAAATCAGAGCCCGCGGAATAAGGTTAAGGCAGCTAGAAAAAGGGGGGCTCGGGGGGCGTAGTAAAAAACAAATCAACAATTGTATTTTTGGTAGGTTTAGGTTATGGTTATCTTGTGTCCCTTAGAGCGGAAATAGGCACCCCGCGAAGCGGGGTGACGTCGAAACGCTGTCGGTTAGGTTAGGTTTAGGTTAGTTTAAAAAAATTAAAAAAAAAAAAAAGTTCTATTAGGTTAGGTTACAAGGAGACAATTTACTTTAACTAAATGTTCAGGATTAATAAGGGCTCAACTGTAGAATATCTGGCATGGAGTACAGAGTTCATATTTTTTTTATAGATTGCTCTCACCATAAGACGACTCCTCGCCAAATTTCAAGTTGCGGAAACGCTTGGTTTGTGAGAAAAAAAATATTAAAAATTTCATACAAAGTCCCGATTTTATGACCGCCATGACGCATATTTTTCTGTTTATTTGCACGTGTTGTTATTGATATGTTCCTAAGCGAGGCGAGCGAAGCGAGGAGGAGTGTTAGGTGTACCGCGACCCTACAGCGCGCGAGCCGAGCGAGCGAAGCGAGCGTGCCGCGGTAGCGGCCGGCGAAGCGCCAGAACCGACTTTATACGAAAACAGGCCATAATATTGATGAAAATGTTAATTTCATATGAAAAAAAAATTTTTTTTTTCTCAAAAACCATGGATTTCCGCAGATTTTGGATTTCAAAAATACACTATAGACACCCTCCTCTGCTCTCAAAAAAAATGGTGCATTTTGGCCATGTCAGATATTCTACAGCCCTTCCTTAATAAGTTAGGTAAGGTTGATTTTAAATTAGGAAGACCACATAACACATAAAAAAATATTTAATTTTAACCAACATAACATGTATATCTTCAATGTTTACTTTTCTTCAAACACAAAATCGCTCTAAGAAATTCACATTCAGTATATTCAGCTTTTCAAGCGATTTCAAGAGTAATAGATGATCAAACGAACTTCTTGAAGTGAAGTTCGATCACTATTATGTGAGTCGCTTCATTCGAAGATATAATTATTAACCAGGTAGTTTCTTTAACTTGCTAGGCAACGTCACACGATTTTTAGAGTAAAAATTTTAACATTTTTGTAAAAAAGTACGTCTATTGACTTTTATGTCCCCCACTCTTGACCCAATGAGTTCTAACCGCCATATTTTAATCCTCATTCCTTTGAAGTAAGGAGCAAAACTTGTATATGGGAGATTCAGAATTCTTAATTCTGATGTGACGAAGTCACGGGAGGGAGGGTGCTGAATATATCTTCGAATGAAGCGACTCACATAATAGTGATCGAACTTCACTTCAAGAAGTTCGTTTGATCATCTATTATATTTCGTCGCTTCATTCTTCAGATATAATTATTAACCAGGTAGAGTTTTAGAGAAGCAAGTTTTGCTTCTTGTTGATTTGTGTTTTAATATATTAAGTTAAAACAAAGCATTTTAATCAATGTCTTTCATTTATTTTAATAATACACGAGTACTCGTTATATATGGTAAATCAAATTCTTATGTTTCTGATAGGTACAACAAAAACATTTGATATCGATAACAAAAAATCAATTTGACGAATTACGTCTAAGGCACACAGATTTTGCAAAGGTAGTATCATTGTTTCCGTCTTGTAGAGGCCTATTATAAAATTTAGAAAAGGTCTGAGACGATGCTGTCCATCCAGCCGCCTTGCGGATAACCTCTATGGACACGCCGGCGGCACGCGCGGCCGACGTGGACGCGTGTCGCGTACTGTGCGCTCCAAACCTGGACACGTCCACGCCCGCCGTACCCAATACCTGGCGTATCCATCGGCCCACGGTTTGACTCGTGGCTGCTCTGTGGGGAGCTTTATATGTCAGTAATAGTGCACCATGATTCCTAATTCTCTTATTTTGTGTTACCAAAATATAGTCTTCGAGAGTTAGGGCAGGGCAAATACTAGAATTGTTTTTAAAATAAGGTAAATTCAATAGTGGCTGTTCACGACCAGGCGCAGATGTTTTGATTAAATCAGGTATTGAAATTTTAATAACATCCTCTGAAATACGGATATTTTCGATTTTAATTAATGAGAGGGTTTGCACTCGGTGTGCTGTACAGATGGCAAGTAAGATAACGAGTTTTTTCGTTATCATTTCTAGGGAAAGATCTTTGTTGGGATACCAATTAGATACCAGATTAAGAACTACTTGAGGATCCCAAGTGTTACTGTACTTCGGTAGATTAGGTTGTAATCTAAACGCGCCTTTAAGCAATCTTTTGATGCGGTCATCAGATCCTAGACCGGGCCACAAGAGAGACAACGCGGACCGATGACTGTTTAGCGTTCCGTACGCACAGCCTCTATGGAATTCATTCGTTAAAAATTGAATGATGGACGAAACTGACGAGTTTGTTGGCTCTAGGCCGTTATTATTGCAAAACTCCCACCAGAGCTTTAATGATACATTGTATTGTTTCAATGTATTCTCCGAAAGAGAAGCTAACGATAATGGGATCGCTTCTATTGGAACGCCACGGCGGGAGAAGGCCGCGCTGATAACATCGCGGCTGCCAGGGTAAGGCTGGTGTGCAAGCGATGTGGTCGTCTGCAATCAGATCGGAGTAATGATTTACCCGGATTGAAAAATATAATTTCTGAGACCAATAACTTTTGTAGCATGGGAAACCAAGGCTGGGAAGGCCAATACGGAAAAACAAGAATACCGTTTGATTCATCATCAATAATCTTTCGTATGCATTTAAGTAATAAACAGAACGGTGGAAATGCATAGAAAAAATGTTCACTCCAGTTGATTGTGAACGCATCAACAGCAAAAGCATCAGGCTCTTGGAACCAAGACACAAATATATCCGATTTGGCATTGGATCGAGATGCAAAAAGATCAATTTCGGGTTGGCCGAAACGCCTGACAATGGTCTGAAAAGCGTGGTGAGACAATTCCCACTCGGTATCAAGGTTGGACTTTCGAGATGCCTCGTCGGCTCGATTGTCTTTGGTATTTACATAAGATGCATACAGAATTATGTTTCGCATTTCACACCATTGCCAAATTTGCCTACTTAAATCATTAAGGTAAGGAAATTGAATACCACCCATACGGTTAATGTAACTGATGGCAGTAGTATTGTCTACTCTTAATAAAATCACGCAATCAGTTTCATTTCCTGCAAAGCTCTTTAGACCTAAAAATACTGCCAAAAGTTCTAAGAAGTTGATGTGGTGTTCCTTCTCAACTGCCTTCCAATGCCCTCCTGTACTATTATTTCCGCATACAGAGCCCCAACCAATTCCTGACGCATCTGTATAAATTTCCAATTTAAAACTTGACGTTCGCATATGTGACGAAGTCGTGTAAATATTTTCTTTCCACCAACATAAATCATCCAGTATAGTAACTGGAAGGTTTATTTTGGCCTCATAGTTACCGTCATGTTGTTGAAGACTAAGAAATTTATGTCGTTCTAACAATTTTGTATAAAGCCAACCATAATTGGTGGCAGGGCAGGCGGAGATAAGAACACCAATCAGCTGAGCGTACTCCCGAATAGTACATCGAGGTAATTTCATGAATTTACCAACCAAATGGTAAATCTTTTCACGTTTATCTAGGGGTAAGCCTATGATCAAATTTCGTGAATCAAAAGTGAACCCCAAGAATTTGCAATTTTGAGAGGGTTGTAACACACTCTTGTCACTATTAACGATAAAGCCTAAATATTCTAAAAGGTTAATGGTGGCATTCACATTATTAACGCAATCATCGTAATTATCTCCAATACAGCAAATATCATCTAAGTATATGACGGATTTAAATCCCTGTCGCCTTAAATGTGTTACAACCTCTTTCATAATTTTAGTAAACACTTTGGGCGCCACTGACAAGCCATTCGGCATAGCCGTAAATTCATAGAATTGAATTTCAGTTGAGCCATAAGGTACAAATTGAAAACGGAGGTATTTCCGATCTGCCTCGCGTATCGGTATAAGTAAATAGGCCTCTTTGAGGTCTATTGTAGCCATGTAACCATTACATGGTATAAGTTTAGAGGCAGTTCGATAATCCTCCATTTTGAAATGGGACTTGGTTACAAATTTGTTAAAAGATTTTAAATTCAATATAAACCGGCTAGTGCCATTAGGTTTTGGAACCAAAAAAGTACTAGAAATGTATTGATCATTTCTGGAATTGCATTTTCTCACGGCTCCCAGGTTAATTAGCTTATTAATTTCCGAGGCCATTAAATTTGAATCTTCTGGCGTCAGACTACTATTAGGTATCATAAACTGAGATACCGGTTTGCTTAATGGTATGGCTAATCCGTGTTCAATCCAAGATCGAACAGTAGGGTTAGTTGTAATTTTTGTCCAATTATGAAAAAAAAATGCTAATCGGCCGGCGTGTACCTGGGCTACTGATGTGTCCAAGTCCGTGGTTTGCTCTGCGCCGGCGGCCTCATCGAGGCAGCAGTGTTGATGTACGGGCGACGCGTCGCCGGTGGGGGATTCGTCTTGCGATTTCCTCCGCGCCCCCCCCTGTTCGACGAATAACGGGGAGGACCGGACCAGTTTCCCTGTGAAGTGGAGGCCCGGGCGTTCGTCATATTTGAAGTGCTAGCCTTTGGTGCACTGATATTTTTCTTTATTTGTTGACCTTGTCTATCGATGGCCTTACTGGCCTTAATCTTTTCTGATAATGTGTTGCCAAAAATACACTCGTCCCGTTCGGTGTCTTGAATAACGTGGAGAAAGCTTTTCTCTAGGCTCGGTGTGATAAATTTGATTCGGTCCTTGGTAAAGAAGTGATGTGTGTCGGATAGAATACGACAGCCATCACTCAAGTATTTGAGGGCCTCAACCTTGTTGTCAGTCTTTAATAGGACATCCATGGCTCGACTTACAGCTGCGATTCCTTGACCAAGTTGTTGTTGTACAGCAACATATTTTTTGTCACGCCCACGTACAACGTCCGATACAGCGGCCGATATCTCGGCGTTTAGCTTTGGCGCTTGCAATAATTTGCAATTGTTTGGAATTAAATATTCCTTAAGAATTTTTTCCTTTGTATCTTTAGCCATACCCTTCTTTAAGAGAGGCAACCATATATTGGCAAGACTATCATGAATACTTGTTCCGTATTCAGGTGTATCAGAAGAGGACTCTCCCAAAGCTGCAAGCAGCACAGGGTCCAGAGACGGCTGATCGCCAGTAGTGACCGCGGGTTGCGCGGGAGGCTCTGCCTGATCAGGCGTCGTAGCGGTCGGGACGGCGGCGGGTGCGGTCGGGACGGAAGCGGCCGATAGCTCTGCCCGCGGATCGAGACTTTCCGAGATCGGTTGAGGAGAAGGCTCTGGCAGCACTTGTCCTTGCCCGTCCAATTGTGTTTCTAACACTGGATCATCAAACGTGATTTCTTCAATCGGTGATTGATTGATTTCAACCGCAGAGTTTGCTTGTTGGTTTTGAAGGTGATTTTCACCTAAAAAGATAAGTAAACAGCACTTAGGACATCATCGTAGATGGTACATGTTATCACCAGTAACATTGTCTCGCAGACAATATCGTGGTGAACGTGTATATCTATTTATAGATTGCACGTTTTAGTATTTTATTTTGATCGAAATCAACTCGCAGTTGATCTCGTTGCCACAGTTAACTCGCAGTTAACCCTGGCGCTGTTTATTTATTAATAAGAGGGTAGAATCACAAAAAGAAAAAACTAATTTGTATACGTGCTAACGTATTAGCGTTAGGAAAGTTTGTGATAAAGTACCTATTACAATTTTATCGTAAAATGATATTTGTTACAAAGGTAAGGGAAAAAACATTCTGTGTCATACCTTGCTGGTCACCATCGGACTCATCTGAAGATGGGAGTCTACGGCGACGTTTCTTTTTAACGTTGACACTTTCTAGATCTTCAAGTTTTCTTTTGTAACGTTCGATTTTTTCACGAGTACTACGCTTTGGCTTCGGCATTTTTGCGAAGGTGTGCTCGTTGCCACGCACGAAAAAGGAATTAGGATTAAAATATGGCGGTTAGAACTCATTGGGTCAAGAGTGGGGGACATAAAAGTCAATAGACGTACTTTTTTACAAAAATGTTAAAATTTTTACTCTAAAAATCGTGTGACGTTGCCTAGCAAGTTAAAGAAACTACCTGGTTAATAATTATATCTGAAGAATGAAGCGACGAAATATAATTGTATGCGTTTATACTATACGAGCATTATGCTTTTTGATGTTAGATTAATTGTATAATATATGTTTTCAATCTTAGGAGTTATGAACATTATACACTTTAATCGTTATATCAATTGGTATTATATCTTAATAACGTTATACTTTACAAAAGTAGATATTTTTAAATTATATATTTCGTTCATTATATCCAGTGAATGTAATACTCAACAAGCTTATACAAAGTGAGCGTATGTATTATGAATGTTATATGATGTGTTCTTATATCTCGTATTACTTACCCCTTCAAAGCTAGGGTTAGTTGGACGTCGCACTAACAGGCCAGCCTGTTTACTTAATTTTGATTAACAAAGTGACAAAGTGTGTTTTATATTATTTCTTTTGTATGTGTTTTTTTGTTGTCACGAATAAATACTTGAATTTTTGATTTTAAATTATAATTATTTGCAATTTCCTCGCAGTAGACGTGAAAAGCCCTGTGTTAAGCCTCGGCCGAAAGTGCAATAGCTGGATTCGTACTTTCGAGGGAGCTCGTCCATATATTGCTTACTTTCTAACTTCTACAACAATGTACTATTGTAGGTACAAATATCATAATATTTGTTTTTTTTGTAAAGGTTTTCAGCGGTATTGCTTTTTCTCAAGAATGAAGTATTTTGAAGGCAGTAAATATTAATTGACTTATTTTGGATAATAGAGGTAGGACCAATACCAATGCTCGCAACAATCCGTGAAAAGAGTAATGCAGCCATAATTTGCAAATACGTTGATTGAGCGATTGGTCACGATCGGACTCTGATTGAGATTCTGCGAAACGTGAAATTGATAAACAACAGTGAATCAATTATTTACTGTCGTAGCACAACTATTCCGATTAAATTAATCCATTAAAATATAATTTTCCGAATGGTATCAATTAGGATTAGATACAAATTCAAATGCGTTATCATATTTAAATTTGATATATAATAGATAGGTATTATTGCCATTTTAACAACTCGAATAAGTGGCTTTATGATCCAGCCAAATTGCGTTTTGAGTAGGAAAGTTGTGGGGTAGTTCTGATTTATTTTGGGGTGCTGAATCCGATCTGAGGTTTGCTAACAAAATTTCGTGACGCAACATTGACAAACTCGCAAATAAAGTGAAAAATGTCTGCTTTTTAGGGTTCCGTACTCAAAGAGTAAAACGGGACCCTATTACTAACACTTCGCTGTCCGTCCGTCCGTCCGTCCGTCTGTCTGTCTGTCACCAGGCTGTATCTCAAGAACCGTGATAGCTAGAGAGTTGAAATTTTCACAGATTATGTACTTCTGTTGCGGCTATAACAAAAAATACTAAAAAATATTATATTTTTTAAGGGGGGCCCCATACAACAAACGCGGTTTTTTTTGCCGTTTTTATAGATAATCGTACGGAACCCTTCGTGCGCGAGTCCAACTCGGACTTGGCCGGTTTTTTTAGACTTTTGCCTAAAACTCCGAAACTATTAACTTTTAGTAAACAATTGTTATAATGTGGCACTGCTTTTCGGGTCCGCTAGTATTATAATAAAAAATATCATTGAAATCGTCCCTGCCGTTTAGGCAGAGATCAGTGACATACCGACTGCAGTGCCATCTACCAGGTTCAATTGTGTTTTCAACCCATCCAAGAAAACCCATTGAAATATACACACAAATTTTCATACAAATCGGTCCAGCTGTTTAGGAGGAGTAGGGTAAGAAACACACGTACAGAAGAATTTTTTATATTATAATAAATAATTATAAATAACAATATTTTAAGTTTTATTATGTTAGTCCAGATTTTTTTGATGATTTTATTACTTGTGTGGAGAACTGGGAGAAGTTTATCAACAAGTGGCATTTGCAGAGACCGCTGAAATATGCCAATTTTCAACTCTCACTTGAGACCGGACGGTACTTCTAAAAAAATACGAAAAAGTGATTTTCGTAGATAATTGAAAGATCTTTAATTTCTATGAATAGGCCACTTACTAAAAGTTAAAAGTTTCCGAGTTTAAAGCAAAATTCTAAAAAAAAGCAGTAATTTTACACTTTATTTGCGATTTTGACAATGTTGCGTCACGAAATTTTGGTAGCAAACCTCATTTTCGGATTCAGTACCCCAAAATACATATAGAATGGAAGAAATCAGAACTACCCCACAACTTCCCCACCAGGGGCACTTTTGAGAACAATTTGACTGCATTATTATTGTAACAATACGCCATTATTGCCAAACGTTACAATACTCAAACAGCTGTACCTACACCTATAGTGCATATGGAATCCGTGTTCGAGGTTTCGAGTCAGTGCATAAGTGGATATTAAATTAGACTAACATTTACCGTGCGTTTATCTTACTCACCTACTCATGTAGAAAACAATGTATAAGTAGGTAAAAATATAATAATGTTCAGCCAGTACTAGTATTTGGTTAATTTTTAGAATATCTACTTTTATGAAGAGTGCAATTAAAATATGAAAACATCAAATTTACTTTTCTCATTGTCGTGCAACACTTGTACAACACTGAACAGCATTGTTTGTAGTCGAGTAAGTACTTACATACGAAATGAGTTGAAATGCAGCACAGCTGCACGCGTGTGAGTATTACAGAAATGTTGCGGAAAATGGTAGCCCGAACGGGACAGCCCGCTGATTTCAAAAGATGAATTGAAAATATACAAAACACTTGTAGTTTCATTTTTCAGCGAGACATTTTACAAAATAAATCATCAGACGTATAAAAGGCGCGGCGCTCCACATTGATATTCCCACGGCATTTTTAATACTGGCAGCTAAATGACAAAGCTACTGTTCAGATTTAAACAACGCCATTTTGGCAATTAAATCCGTCAATCGACAGGGACATCGTCTATAAGAAAATACAATTGTTCATTAGCGGTCGGTAATTGGAGTTCTTTATGGAAAGCCAATCAATAAAAATTAACAACTTTATCTATATACCTAGCTTGATCACAACCTGTGCGCGGATAAAATTTATTTCGCAGGTCAGGGGAGTAGCGGGCCTTTTTGTGAAAAGATAACTCAAAATATAACGGATTTGCGTAAAATATGTGAACCCTTTTGTATGCTAATACGATCCCATTGGTCGGAGATTGAATTTTGGGTTATCATGCTTAAGAATTATTCATGACAGATACGTAACGATTGTTGCGATAATACTTTTAAGACAATTGTGTCTTATTTGTAAAGTGCGAGTGAAAATGTAAATAAACCACGTATTAAACAAAATAAATCAGCAAACGGGTATGGCCTTTATTGGATAGATCGCATTCGAATTAACTCTGTTGAATATAATTTACTTTAAAAACAAATTTCAAACCGACTTCAAGTCAGTGTCCAAAATTGAATCGCTTCAAGTGTGCCTATAATTTTTTAAGATTTCTCTCGATTTCTCGAAGATCCCATCATCAGATCCTGACCTGATGACCATGGGACCACCTGGGAAGGTCACCCTTTCAAACAAAAAAATAATTTTCCATATCGGTCCAGGCGTTTGAGTACCTATTCGGGGAACATACATAAAAAGGCTCCGACAAATTGAGAACCTACTCCTTTTTTGAAATCGGTTACAAAGGTTTAAGGAAAGCTACAGTTTTATTTGAGAACATCGGATGGACTTGAAGAAAATGTGGACACCATACAGGCATACATAAATAACTATTCCGTTTAAAAGTGGACGACCGTCGCAAACGGCGCTAAATCATTTTATCCAGACGCCGTAAAACACCGTTACATTGAATATTAAATGAGTAGCACATGTGGAATTGTAAGAGAGGGACAGATTAAGGGGCATTCATTTCAGGAAGGCACCGCACGTCTCCCGGGCGGCGGGAAATTGAAACTTTATATTTGAGCGCACTTTATCTGACCGGCGAAGCTGGAACCTCTCTAGCGGAAAATCCTTAGTCGAAATAAAATAAAACGAAAACGAATTTCCTCAATACTTTCGACGACTACATAGAACAAGGTCTTACCTCTGTTTGTAAGGTTTCTGTAATATTGTTCATTCGCGTTATTCACAGTTACATTCTTTCACTCTGTAATTAAATAACCTTATTATGATTTATGTAATTAAACAGAAAACCTACTCAAATTAATTACCTTATCATGATGTATGCCAATAAACAGAAAACCTACTAAAATTAAATTACCTTACTAATTATTATGACTTATGGCATTATTTAATCTGAAAACCTACGAATATAGATAAGTTAATAAACCAAAATGGTTCCCCCCCACTTAACCATATATCGTTAGTGCTAATTTCATAACACATAGGTGTTATGAAATTAGCACTAACGATATACATATATACATATACGATATGTTGATAGCAACATTTGATATAATTTTCATTAGCCCTAATATTCAGATAACTAATCTTGTACGGTATAATTATTTGCTGGGCCTAATTTTATACCTCCTAATCTTTCCTAATACTAAACATCAAGTGTGCTAATATACTTAATTGAAACTAATAATGATTTTTCCTAATTATTACTAAGCTTAATGATTAATGTGCCTCATTATTACTATCAGGCATCAGATTACCTACCTATTCTACTATAACTACTATAAGGCAGGTCGGTGTAGGTACGACGACGTGCGAAACGAGGAGGAATGTTAGGAAGAACAGCGACCCTACAGTGCACGAGCCGAGTGTCATAAAATCGGTGAAATAAAATTAGTATTACTGAGAATTCGGTCATGACGCATTAGACATTATTAAACTTCGGGATACTGACATTAGAGCTAACATAGTTAGGTAAAATGCAGATTCGGGTTTGGGATTTTAGAGACAGATGATGCGGTGTAGTAATTATTAGGCATTGGAATATTAGGCCTACAAAAAAATCGGTTAAATAAAATTAGTTTTAGTGAGAATGTGGTCATGAGAAATTAGATATTATGAAAATTCGGGATACTGACATTAGGGCTAATAAATAATTAGGAAAAATGAAAAATCGGGTTTGCGATTTTAGGGTTTACAACATTAGGGCTAGTGAAATTAGATATGAAACTCTCAGGGCTAACGGAGGAGTACCATCCAAAATACCCCTTCAAACCTGATTATTATATTCAAAATAATACTTTTGATACAATTTCAACGAAATGAGCCGCAACTTTTTTGTTGAATTGCATCTGGAGCGTTGGAAAATTAATATGTAGCTTGTCCTCTTCAACACCAAACAGCACTCGACTACACAACTATTTTAATTTCAGTTCTAAAGCGATTTAACATGAAGCATTTTTCGTTACTGAATTATACAAAAGCACTGGCACATTTTAATTAATTAAAACGAAAAAGGCAGATGCCTTTTAATGACCGCAGGCAGCAAGCTAAACATATAATCTATACACGCTGCGGTAAATATGCAGTACCTACCTAAACATGTTAACGAATGTTAGAATCCGAACGAGTGTGGTGCCGTAGTGGTGTATATAGTTCAATCAACGAAGATGCGGAATAGATATAAAGGCTTAAGGAATGAGAAGTTGGGCGCATCCTCATTTATTGAACGATTTATTTAACAAATGTACGCATAGGTACAGTATTTTTCCGGTTATTCTCAAATTGCCAATCCCTAACTACAACTTAGAAAATTAAAAAAAACCCCCGACATTTTAATTTCAAAGTTCAATATTTAAAAAACGACTGAACCGATTTTGTTGAAACGTAGCTAAGCTTTCGGATAAAAAAACCGCATTCAAATCGTTTCATTCGTTTAGGAGCTACGCTGCCACAGACAGACACACACACACACACACACACACACACACAGACACGCACAATTTTAGAAGGAGAATTTACGATTATTTTCCTAATGATATTATAAGGAACGTCTGCGCTCATGTTTGTTCCTCTTAATTGCAAAAACTACTAGACGGTTTATATAAAACTTTCCGATACTATATGCACCTAGTTAATTAAGAGAATGGTCAGGGATCGGATAATCGGATAGATAAATGACTAAAGTTGGCATATTCCCGGAAAATGTTGAGCAAGTAAGGATTCGGCTTGCAAACAAATATTTTAATAATTATGTTTATCATTCCAGGATTGTACAAAACGTCACGAGCAAATATACTGTTTTAACCTTTACCTAAAAGGTAAAACTAAGTACATGGTGTTTGAACCTACTGGTTATCACATACACAGGGTACCCCCCATCAATTTGAATGGTAGTCCACTGGAAAGGGTGGGGACTTTTAAATATTTAGGCCATGTTGTCACTTCAGACCTAAAAGACAACATGGATATCGAACGCGAACGGAGGGCCCTGTCGGTGAGGGCAAACATGATTGCACATTTTGCGCGCTGTACTAGGGAGGTGAAAGTAACTCTTTTTAGAGCATATTGCACTTCCCTGTATACGTGCAGCTTATGGGCAAACTACACGCAGCGGGCCTATGGGGCCCTACGGGTCCAGTATAACAATGCGTTCCGGGTGATGGTGGGGCTGCCCCGCTTCTATAGCGCATCAGGGATGTTTGCTGAAGTGTGCATAAATTGCTTTTATACGACTATGCGCAAGCGATGCACATCTCTCGCGCGTCGGGTGCGGGCCAGCGCCAACCCCATCCTGCGTTTGTTGGCTGAGGGGTTTGACTGCCCATATTTGAGGCATTGCGTTGACATGCATATGTTTCTAGAAGTACTTACTATGTCTGACCTACTTAAGTGCTTCTAGAAACATGACATTAACAATAGGTAAAAATAATAATAATATGTCAAATGATTAAGTACCTAATATAGATGTTAACATAAGTAGCTATAAGTACGACACTAACCATAAATAGGTATATGAGTCTTAGTTACTTGAAATAAATCATAAATAATAGTACATTACTTACCTAAGGCGGTTAAACAAAGAATGACTCAGATCGCAGGTATTTGACGCCCGAGCCGAAGGCAAGGGCGATAAATATGCGCTCTGAGGCTTTCTTTATTACCGCCCGTGGTGATTACAAAATTTTACGTCTCTATCTGGCCAGGAAGTGGAGTTTATGAGGTATGACGTAAATAAATATGCAAATATGTTTAGGTTATGGCCATTTGATGTTTTTGAATCGCATTGAATCGTGAAGAAAACGAGTTGTTTTTCAGATGTACCTAACAATGTACATCACTGTGCATATATGTGCTTATGTGGTATTTCACGGAGTTACGGCGTTATTTCGACTATTTAAGGTGTTAATTAGTTGGTAGACACTTAGATTGTTACTGGTATTACCCTACAGTTTTTGTTTTATTGGTCGGTAGTAGTGAAATTTAGTAATTTCACCTGTCCATATATTATTAAAGTGTGACTTTGTTAAAATATGTTGGTTGTGAACTATTTCAATGACTGTTGCTTTCTTGAAATAATTGTAGGTAGTCGCGAGAATGATTCTTGGAACCCACCCGAAAATGATAACGATTGGAGGTATAAAAAGATGGAGGGGAGGAAAAAGTGTCATTCCCGCGGTAGATCAGTATTAATAAAATTGGTATTCGTGAAACCTTTTTCCGTCGCGTTTCGCACGAATTAGGGGTGTATCTGTAAATGTGTGCGTGCGAGGCCCCCAGTCTTTTAATTTTGAAATTTGAAGTTCATCGAGAAGACATCAGAAATGTCAAGCGATACATTCGTCCCTTTCATTTTACTCCAGGGGGGTAATCACGTAACGTTCCGAACGCGCGTCGGTACAATTTAACTGTCAATTTTAATATAAAAAGTATACAACCCGACGTTCGTACAATGCGTTACATGATCGACCGTAGATAGAGGATATATAGATGGCGTCCTAGCGTTTACCCAAAAGGGACGATGGTAAATTAACCATACTAAATTAAGAAGTATCAGAAGCTAATACACTCTTGACGTCTAATGTCATTTATAATTTAGTCGTATTATATCGGTGACGTCATGGTGGTGTCAGTTTCAGTACAAATTTTGACAGGTGTGGTGGCAAACAAAAAATCTGTATCTCGTTCCCGCTTGCGGTATTGCCTATGCATACAACTTTGTCAATCATGTGTGTATGTGTGGGTGACTTCCTCTATCTATTCTACCTCTATGTGATTGATCTACTGCTAGTCGATCACGTAACGCATTGTACGCGCGTATGACAGTTAAATTGTACTAACGCGCGTTCGGAAAACGTTACATGTTTACCCCCCCCCCCCCCCCGGACGTCATTGAGCTATGATTGTTTTAAGGAAATCGCTTGTTATAACAATTTAGATTTTTGTTTTTACCATTGTATGTATATAATAACTTAATCTAGTTGTGACAGATAATTCAATGAAATCAAAATTACACACATGCACACTTACCTATTGACAAAGTGTGTATAAAATACCAAGAGGAAACTATGCACTCAAAAAGTTAACACCACTATTAGATAAGGGAAGAAGGGGATACGGAACAACCCACATTCAATGAGTGCTTAAATTACAAAAGCAATCGATTAGAATTATGAATATCTTGCGTAACCGTCAATCTGCCATAAATCTAATTATGACAGCCATCTCACTATATTTGTACACCGGTCTACTAGATGTACACGCAGAGAAAAATAATTTAAAACAGAGGAAACATGTTTACAATTACAATAAAAGAAACAAAGATAAAATATGCATTTCTGAGTCAAGAATGAAGAAATGTTTTAAACAAGGATAACCAATAAAAATTTACATGTACCAACAACCTACCTAGTACTACCTTTGATAATAACATTAATAACGTACCTGCCTAATGTTAACTTGAATGTAATTAATTGACATAGGTACCTAATGTTAACTTGAATGTCATTAATTCATAAGACATTGTAAATACGACTTGCTAAATGTTATTTAATTTACAAGGTCATATATATATTTTTTATTTCATTGTTATTATTTTACAACAACATGTAAGTATTAAACGGGCCGCGCACTTGTCGAATTTGTTTAAAAATTAAAGCTTAAATAAGCAATGTGCAGCGGTATTCAGGATCAGTTGGGTTTCGGAATAGGGTGTGTAGGGGGAAGCTTTGTTCGAATTTGCACAAGTAAATTTTACATAGAAGAAGGGGTCGGGCCTTAAGCAAATGGGACGCATATTCGGGACTTGGTTTTTTTTTTGTCCAAAGTAAGAAGCACATAGAGTTAACAAAAGAGATTGTCGAAGGTCCGCTTCCTCCAGCTCCGACTACCTCCGCGATTCGCGACTGAGTTGTTTTAGGTAGGTAAATAGGCTTCATCAACAGCTCTGGCGCTGCGGGAAGTGCAGCGCTTTCGTCATTGTATAAACCGCAGTATCCATGTAATGCTGTAATGCTCACCATCGTGGCTTTGGCTTGTTGTTTGCCTTCTGCGACCAGCCTCAGCCACTCGGCTCGCAAGGCAGCCTGCGCGGTCCTTAAGCTGGGTACTGACCAACGTTACGAGGTGTAATTTAACATGTTACACAGCGAGCATTCATGCAGTCAGTATGTAATTTTCCCCGTAACACTACGTACTGACTGCATGAATGCTCGCTGTGTAACATGTTTTTTTTTTTTTTTTTTTTTTTATTTATTGATGAAAAAGAGCTTGTCGCCAGGCGAACATACCGCCCCGTAAGGGCAACAAAATATCTACAAAAAAAGGAAACTTATGTTCTAGATTTAAACGCTACTTCCGTTAAATAATACAAAATCTCGGCTTCAATCGATATAGGAAGAGACAAAATACTGTTAATATATCCAGTGTCTAACAGTTTCGTGTCGAACCAAGCTGCTCTCACAGCCTCGCTCCGGACACACTCAAGCAGTATATGTACAACATCTTCAACCGTTCCACACTCATTACAATTTGGAGAGGGGACTTTTCTCATCAAATACGCAAACTTATTTGATGGAATGTGGCCAGAACGTAACCTGAGCGCAGTTTTTAATCGGTTTCTGTTATATGGGGCCTGGTCAATCCATGGATAGTAAGATACTTGAGGCTGGATAGTTTTAAACCAAATACCTCTCTCTCTAGAACGTAAATCAAAATACTCTTGCCATTCTACTAAACATTGTTTTTTTACAATTTTGACATAATCCGAGTGCAACGGTAAAACAGTCAATGGAACCCCGTCCACGACAGCCTGTCGTGCAAGGGCATCTACATCTTCATTCTGTTTTATCTGGACATGGCCGGGAATCCATTGAAGTTTAATTTGTTTATCAAAAGCTTGAAGTTTGAAGATTAACTCCAAAATGCGATATGCTACCGGTGAACCTCTCACATGTGAGGTAGATCGAGCTAGGTGTTGTAAAGCACTTTTGGAGTCAGTCAGAATAACAATATTATCAACACTCAAGGATTTGATGTAGGATAAAGCTTCTTCTATGGCAATTAATTCTATATGCATAATAGATATATCAGAGTCAATCTTAAGCTTAGTATAATAATTAACATATGGATCTAAGAACGCTGCACCTCCCTGTAAATTGTCCTTCGAGCCATCAGTAAAGATTTTGTACCAAGATTTGTATTCCTGTTCAATAAAGTTGGAACAGATAAATTTAAGTTCACCACAGGGATAAAAACGTTTGGCACGATCGATAGACGGAATCGAATCGAAAATAACGTTCTGCAAATTTATATTACTAACCCAAATTTCTAGAGAATACATTTCAAGCTGAGGGCTTCTATGTATTGGTAAGGAGTTAAAAGCGATATGAATAGAAGTAAGTAAAGGCATCTTTTTGTTATGCCAAAACCGTGAATTGTTTGACAAAGCCAGTTCATGCAATATATATATGGTACTATTATTTAAAAAAGATTTACATTTCAACCAGAACTTGCCAGCCAAAAATTTCCTACGAAAACTGAGAGGAGGGAGAGATAACTCAGTCTCCATTACGTGAATTGGCGTGGATCGAATGTAACCACCTATGACACGCAAAGCCTGGTTTTGAAATCTATCTAGTTTCAATAAATTTGTTTTAGAACTATTATCATACAGAAAACTAGCATAATCGATTCTACTACGAATGACAGAGATGTACAATCGTCGTAGATGCTTTTGATGGACACCCCATCCTGGACCTGCTAGCACTTTTAAAAGATTTACAAATTTAGACACCTTTAGAACTGTTTCATTAATATGTTTACCCCATTTTAAAGAACTATCCAGCCACAATCCCAAATACTTAACTTGACTAACCATAGGCATCGATACGTTACAAATACTCAAATCTATCAAACCTCTGAAACTGCCTTTTTTAAACACACAAAACTTGCTTTTAGTCGGGGAAATAACTAATCCTAAATTATTCAATAAATGACTCAAAGTGTCACAAGCAAGTTCGAGTTCTAATACGGCAGCCGTAGTATTGTCTTTCGATACATATAAAACAAAATCGTCAGCATATTGAGAGATCTCTACATTTTGTATATCTTTACAAATATCGATAGTAGCGACATTAAAAAGGAGAGGTGACAAAGGATCACCCTAAGCTAACCCTCGGCACGTTATTCTTGTACCTCTATAGCCCGTGAATGATATATTGAGCTTTCTATGCTTTAAGTAAGACCAAAGATATGTACAAAGTGTAGAGCCGACTCCTAGTCGATCTAATATATGTAACAAGCAAGTTACATCCACATTATTGTATGCATTATCGATATCAATGAAACATGCTACAGTAACTAAATTTTTAGAGAAACCTATTTGGATTTGACTTACCAAACGAACGAGGTTATCATAACAAGATTTAGATTTTCGAAAACCCACCATCTTGTCCGAGAACAATAAATGTTTTTCAAGATACCACTCTAATCTCTTGTTTAGAATCGAATGAAAAATTTTACAAATACATGACATAAGGGCTATGGGACGAAGAGCAGACGAAGAGTTAGGATCTCTACCCGGTTTTGGTATTGGAATTATTTTCACGTCACGCCATTGAGTTGGAACAAAGCCAGAAAACAAACAAATATTATACAGCTTAACCAATAGATTTTTACCTGATAACGGAAGATGTTTAATCATTGAAAAAGAAATAGCGTCACAACCTGGAGCAGTATCAATTTTTTTAATCGAGTTTAACAATTCTTGTAAAGTAATTTCAGATTCTAACTTAACATTAAATGAATGAAAGGAAGGTTGAGGGGGACAAGCGAAATCAGGGGTTAAACTATTCAGAAGCTCTTCAGCTCTGTCCCTGTCAATACAGCGATTAGTCAAATTCGAACGATGCCCTTTTATCCACCTCATCTTACGCCACATATCAGACGACGAAGTAGTTTCGTCTATTGACGAGCAAAAGTCTTGCCAAGATTTACTTCGAGCCTGTCGTATAACTCGTTGAGCATTGGCTGTCTTCTCCTGTAAAATATCCAAATTAATTGGTGATGGACACCGTCTCAAATTCGCTAAAGCAAGTCGACGTTCAGCTACAGCTTTAGACAATTCAGCCGACCAATATGGTTTAGGACTAAATTTATCACACACATGTTGAGGAACTTTAGTATAAGGAATAAACATATTGGCAGCTAACTGTAAGGTAAGTTCAAACGAGTCATAGAATTCTTGAGGGTCAGGAGGAATAATAAAGTCAGTAAAACGGTCTTGAATAAATGATGCGTAAGACTGCCAATCACCTTTTTTAAAGTTTCGATTGTTCATGAACTGATGCTGAACGTCTATTGTTATAGATAACTTAATAATACGATGGTCACTACCGAGAGTTTCGTTAGTAACTTTCCAAGAGAAAAGGGTAGCTAAGTCGGACGAGACAAATGAAATATCGGGAGCAGACTGTTGAAGCGTACCATTCACAAAACGAACTCTAGTGGGTTCCCCATTGTTTAAATATATTATATTATTATCTAACATACTATCAAAGATTAGGGCGCCTCTACGATCGGTCTTATATGACCAATTAGTATGATGTGCATTAAAATCACCTAAAATTAACGATTTTGATCCTACAAGAGTAAACACATAATCCCAATCATTCTGAGTCGTATAAACTGTAGAAGGACAATATATGGAAATAATGTTCTCAATATGCCGACAATTCAGAACTTTAACATGTAATAGTTCAATACCTACATTAGGACAAGTTGTAGGACACACAACCGCCTTAATAGAACTGTGCACTAATATACAAACTCCACCATAAGCGTCCGCCCTGTCTAATCGAAAGGTATTATAACTATACATTCGAAAATAACTCTCCGGCTCAAACCAAGTTTCACATAGAACTGCAAAATGAATCTTTTCTTGTGACAATAAGGCTTCCAGAGATACGCTTTTAGGCCTTAAGCTCTGACAATTCCATTGAATAATATTAACATCTACATTGGTACTATTATTACTCTCCATTAATTAAATGATTTAACAATGAATCTATAGAAAAGCTGCTAACTACTTTAGACACTAACCACTCCGCACAAATAGACACTGCCTGCTGAATTTTAACCTCTAAACACACCTCACTAAATACGATATTTTTAAGTCTAATCAATAGACGAACAAAGCCCAAGCCCTTCGATCTAGCTCCCCGCTTTTCCTTAACGGTATCACTGATATCACCGGTATGGATCTCCTTATCAACAACTTCCGAATGCGCTGCATCGTCGTACCAGTCAAAGTCAGGAACGGACTGGGCTGATGACCGTGGTCGAGGTACTTCACGCGATTTACGTTTTTTAGACTTGTCTGGAGTTTTTTGATCTTTTGAGCTCGAGGTAAATAACCGAGACCACAAGGGATTACTTTTAGCGGACAAATTATTGATGGTAGGCTCTGCAGGTTTGGAACTTTCCACGGGCTTCGAAATAGGCGTCTTGTTTGCACTATTAAATACCGGGGCCGGCGATACATCTCTAGCAGGCACTGGAGAAGGTGGAACGTACAACGTGAGAGCTCGCCTATACGTACAGTTGAACTCGGCCATCAACTCTCTAATTTTCCTCTCTTTTTTATATACTGGGCATATTTTTTGTAAGGCCAAATGATTTCCAGTACAGTTGACACAACGGAATGACAAAGTCTCACAATTGTCATGATTTTTAGTGCATTTAGGGCAAACTGTTTTCTTGGATGGACATACCAAACGTGTATGTCCAAATTTCCAGCAGCGAGAGCACTGGGTCACCGGAAAAATAAAACGCTCCACTTTTACTCTCATATAATCGATGTACACGTAGGATGGTAAGAACGAACCTTCAAATCCAAGACGAACGCTTTCGCTCTTCACCCAACCCGAAGTAGATTGGTCATCATCGCTAGCTCTCTTATTCAACCTTCTTGCCGACACCAATTTCACCACACCATCGCAACGCAGATTATCTAATATATATTTATCCGTAAGGTCAATCTCAATGTTATTAATAACACCATAAGACATACCAACTTCCGATGTCTTTTGACACTGCCAGTTCAAGTCGCAAAATGTCTTACATTGAACAAAGAAATCCGCGTTCAACTCACTGTCGAATGTAATAAGTATTTTATGTTGGTGACTGTACTTTACTCGACTTACCCCTTTCACATTAATATCTTTGAAAAGGCGGGCTAATTCAAATTGTTTAGGCAAAGGCTTCGAGCACATAACAGATACCATAGAACTCACTCCAACATCAGTTTGTTGACCATATCTACGTATTTTGCGATTCCGGTTTACTGTTTCCCAATCATTTTCCGGAGAAATCTCGACTCCTTTTCGTTTATTAGATAATTCGTTTACCTCCATATCCACGACGTTGTAATTAGATGCATCGCTACGCACAGATGTATGTTCAAAATCTTCTTCATCATTGAAAAGGTTGTCCGTGCCGTTCGCTTCGCCGTCGCCGCCGCCGCCGCCGCTAGTATGGGACATTATTTACGTTCGGATCCCGGCCAAGACAGTCGGGACCGCTTCATGCGAATGTAAAAACACTGCGGCAATATATACAGATTAATTTGAAACAAAAACAAGGAAGAAAAGCGCGAGAAAACAATTAAATATGAATAAAATACCACAACAGTTTTCAAACACGTCTTAGCGCCATTCGTTTTTTCGTGTAACATGTTCATTAATTACACCTCGTAACGTTGGTCAGTACCCAGCTTTACGGCGCGCGGGAGCTGCTCTCCCACCGCGCTTTCGACCTTGCACACTCTAGTAACAGTAGGACAGACTAGTACTATTTTTAGTTGGAATTTCACCCATTTTGGATTTGTCATTGTTGAATTCAGTGCTTCATTTTTGTTAATGTCATCTTTGTTAAACACAGTCACTCACAAACTATGTAGCAAAAGTAGCCTGTAAAATTTAAGAATCAAATCAAAAAAGTAGGTAATATTTTTTTAATCCAAAAAAAAATGTTTAAGAGTCCTTAACATAAAACTAAATATAACTAACATAACTTCGTTAAATATTATGATTTAACTGTTAATTTAATTTGAAAATAAAGATCTACTCATTTTAATTTATTACGTCATACTTGACAAAACAAAAAGAAGATAAATATATTTCAAATTATTTAATATATATAGAAAACAGATCACTCACGTATTTAAGGTCGAGTATCGCTCGACATGTTTCGAACCGATTCGCGGTTCCTATATTCATGAGCACACGCGTTGCCGGCGCGTTTTGCACTGTGGGCCCGCGCCCTGCTCGCTCGGCTGGTTTCCGCAGGCGCAGGGGGGCGCAGCGGAGAAGGCGATAATCTACCCTCGTTTTCTTCAGCATTTTTCAATGTCGGGTTACACACCACACCACTACGTCGCTAAAGTCTCGTCCACACCGGACACAGGCTTAGTCGTCAAAACTGTTTTCCAACTAGGCGGAACAGACCCTTAACCAGAGTAAATTATTTACATACTCGTAGTATTATATTGATGTGTTATACTACTGTTATTAAATTTGGCAATTAAATATTTAATAGTATTTTTCACAATCGTTTTATAATAGAGAGCTTTTTAGACGAGTACCGTGTTTAGGCCACGAAGCTTGCTGAGTGGCCTAAGTAAGGTACGAGATTAAAAAGCTTGATTATAACACTATTGTGAACAATACTTTTTGTACGAGTTTATTAAAATTAATTTTCTACGAGTCAACTGAACTAATTAAACAAACTCGATACTGTTGAAACGAAGTGCAGCTCATCGCTCGTACGCTTGTTGATATCTTAAAAGACATCAACGAGCGTACGACATCAAAGCGATTCTATTGGTCCAATTCATTACAGTTCAGTAAAGCAGCCACGTGATTGGTCGAATTTATTTTAGTTGTCTGGAGCGTATCGAAAAGTAGTTATTTCGATTGTTTCGACAGTAACATGGACTACAACTATGAAAAGAGTGACGTTGCAGTATTCTCTATGAAATCTTAATACACATATTTTAATCGTCGAGTACAAAAAAAAAATTGTGGGTTAACTCCCGAGAGCGGTGAAAGCCTTTTCGAGAATTTCTCTTTTGTGGTCTGTGGTCTGCAGTGTGCTTTCTCAGTAACTTTCGACAGGGCGTCGCTCTCACGTTTGTTTGTTAGGTGTTCTAGGCTTGCGTTTCTCTTACGATCGAGGCACGTTATACAGGATGTGTTGTAAAGTGTGTGCGAAACGACTTGGGTAGATTAGGTTCAGTCATTTCGAAAATATTTTTTACATGTGCTGGCAACATAGTTTTATTTTTATCTTGAATGCATGCGTTTGTTACTACAAACTACACTCGCGGTCAAAAAAACCGGGTCAGTACGAAAATCTGTAATATCTCCTAAAATAATAAATCTAGGGACATGAATTAAACTGCATATTGTTGATAATTTTATACTGAATTACATATCATCAAATATGGGAATCGTAATTCTTTTGTTTAATAAAATTACATGGGAAACAAAAAATCAACCAATTTTACGTACAAAAATAAGCAGTACATAACACAAAAAATAAAAATTAATACTTCCTATTGCCTCCTCGAGCTCTTCCTACAGCTTCTAGACGATTCGGCATGCTGTTATTTATAGTATTTTATGCAACTGTTGCATAAGAAGGGTCTTAACCCACTTGTTACTGAACACACTAAACACCTTTGATTTTGATAAATTTCTATGTAAGTACAGTAAAAAATATACATTACATGGGAAAAATATTTAAAAAAATCATGCTGTCATGGAAAACCAGGAAAATGGTGTTCTTTTAAAAGGACGATAGTAACATATACTACCTTGAATGTACGATACTTATACATTCACTTAAATTGAAATAAAATAATTAATGAGGTGCACTTATACCATTTATTCAGCAATATGATATTGTTCAAAACAATTCTTGGGATGTAAGGTTACGTTACATTTTGTACATATGAAATTAGCTTTTTTGTGGCACTTGATACATCTGCTTTGAGTATCTTTGTATTTTATCATATGATTTTTCCCATCCAAACGAACACAATCTCGATACTTTTGAGAGGTACGTGTATTCCGTTCCACATTTTTTTATAGCTCTCAAGAAGAGATGTCGCAACATATCGGCGAAAATGAAGAAGTTCATAGTCGCCCCCATTATTTTTATACAATTGCCAGGCATTTTGCACACCCATGTCTAGTGCGTGACAAATTAAAGAGAAGTACCATTTCTTTCCCCTTACAGATGTTCTATATAGACTAATATTTTGATCTGATCGATCCACTCCTCCCATATTCTCGTTATATTTTTTAATTACAGCTGGCTGATCTACAAGTATGTATTTTTTCTGTTGTTGTGAAAATCTCTTTACTTTTGCAACAGGTTCAATCGTGGCTGCGTTTGATGCAACAGTGACAATGCTGTTATCATGCCACTTGCATACTACGATCTGTTCAGCACTTGTAGACTGATATTTGAATGTTCCTCTAGGTGTCTTCTGCAATACCTTGTTGGCAGGCAATGGGCATTTTGAGATACGATTTTCTCGTACAGTTCCAGTTGCTCGAACCCCTCGCAGTCTCAACTCATCAATGAGATAGATAGACGTAAAGAATCCTCATCGGTGACGTCAGCGTTACAGTTTTCGGGAGGCAAAATAACGATAGAATCTGGTATTTCCTGGTCATCCTCTTCAAGCACATCAATTATTTCATTTAATGACAAAGGCCGCGACCAAGTCTTATTTCGCCTCCTAGAATGGAAAATTACTATACTAATACATTTCCCTATTGGCCTTTTAAAAGGACGCCAACAATAATCAATACAAAATATGATTTGTAAATATATTCTAAGAATAATATCACTTGTACTCAAAAGCTAAGGTACATCTTAGAAATGTACTTATTTTTTAAAATAAAGTGTTTATATATTTTTCAAATACTACGTACCATGAAGTTTCCATGAATAATATGTCCAAATATAACAATATTTAAAAATAGAACACTGTTTTGAGCACGTAAAGTTAATTAGATGTCCACTTCCAACACTTGAAAGGTTTCGAATGCGTATCAACAAACATGTTACAAGTACCCTCATTGTTCGTGAGAATTTTAAATGTATGGTGTCCTTTTAAACGACCGATAGTAACAAGTGGGTTAAAACGCGAGTGGCGTGGGTTGCGATGCGAGCCTAGGCGAGCATCGCAATTACAGACGCCACGAGCGTTTTTAAACCAGTTATACACCGTTGCATACAATACTTTTTCTACGACAAATTTTAAATAAATAGCAGACTACATAATAGTTCAACTTTTCAGGCAGCAAGTTTTATATTCGTACTTTTGCTACTCACGCAATTTCTTCTGGAGTGCAGGTATTAATTTCTTCGACCATTTTAAAAGGAACGTACACTTGTCTTCACAAACTCGAATAAAATCTTAATAGTTTAGGACTAATAGTTTATCATCTTTCGTCTTTTCATTTTGAACTGTATTTTGGTGGAAAATCGGAAATATGACACCTCTTGCTTATGGTTTGTTTTATTTTAAATTTGTTTGCACTTGCCATCCGAACCATACCAAATCCGGACCCGGACGGAATTCGAGCTGTTTATTTTTGTAAATAATACCAAGAATTTATAAAACGTGTAATTTAACACACAATAGATGATGATTTATTATTATTGTAGTAAATAATTTATAATATACAAATGTTAAATCGTAAATAAATACTTTTATTTCGAAATATTTGTTTATGAAGTTGGCACCACTGCAATATAGCGGCCGATTTAAAAAAAAGATAAACAGTGCTTTTATGACAAATGTATGAACCAAAAAAGTACGCTAAACAGTGCGTTTTTGGGCAATAGAGCATAGGGTTTTTCGACGATTTATTAGTGGTGTCATTGTATTTGAACTACAACCTATACAAATGACAGATAACGGTACAGGAGTAGAAAAATTTCTTCATGCGTTCTTGCGGGATATTGTCCCATTCTTCCACTAACGCCTGTTTCAGGTCTCTAAGTGTAGCTGGGGCAGGGTTTCGAGCTCTTACACGCCTCCCAAGCTCGTCCCATACTTGCTGAATCGGATTTAAGTCCGGACTCCTCGAGGGCCAGTTCATACAGTTGATACTAACCTCCAAAAATAATCTCTGACAATTTGAGCTGTGTGTGGCCTGGCGTTGTCATGCATAAACATAGAATTTCAACCCATATTAACTAAGTATGGGCCGACATGCTCATTAAAAATCTCTTCTACTTACATATCTTGCACTCGTTAATGATCCATTTTCTATTAAAACTAACTCCGTGCGACTCTCTGAAGAGATTCCAGCCCAAATTATAACTGACCCACCGCCGAACGCCACGTTTTCCTCAAAACATGCTGGAATAAAACGTTCACCAGGCCGTCTATAAACTCTTTGCCGCCCGTCATTTGCATAGAGCATAAATCTTGATTCATCGGAAAACAAAATTCTTGCCCAATCTTCGTCACCCCAGTATCTGTGATCGCAGGCATAAAGTCGTCTTCCTGTTCGTTGTATTCTTTCAAGTTTTGGGCCATTGGCCGGCCTATGTGGGGTCAAATTGGCTTCTTTGAGCCGCCACCTGACAGTCCGCTCGCTGATGCCGTCCCTTCGGGTCTCTAAAAGCTGATTTTTCACTTCAACTGCTGTGAGGTTCCGATTTCGGAGCATGGTTGTAACAATAAATCGATCTTCTCTAGCTGTAGTACATCTTTTTTTGCCAGTTCCTGGTCTTCTAAGGTTCTGCCCAGTTTGTAGGTAACGTTGGAGGACTCGCTGCACTGTAGAAGGTGACACACCTGTTCTTCTCGCTGTATACCTCTGACTTCTTCCTTCTTCTAACATAGTGATGATACGAGTACATTCATCTCGTGTTAGTGGCATGATAGACATTCAAGAATGACCACAAAATAAAACAATGACAGCCTTTTATCATAGTTCTTTGACAGATTGAAAACAATTGCTTAAAAACAATCAAAAGTAAAACGAACGCAATTTCAAATAAGTACCTAATTGCTATTTTTTTTCAATTAAACCTTTTTCCAGTTACTACGTAGAACATTGAAGGATGGATTTAGTAGGATATTAAATTCTCTACAAAACAGAGTTAGTTTCATGCAGATACGACCAACAATTTACAAAATATTGAGGTTTTCGTCACTGACCCGGTTTCTTTGACCGCGAGTGTATTATGTTCTTAAATATTCACAAAAAAAAGTGTAAGTTTACCGAAAATTAAAATCAAGAAGATCAACTTCATGGCACACTTAAAAAAAGTAGGAATTCCTCAGATCATCGGATCTCGTCTTAAATTTTGCACAGATGCCATTCAAGTCGCCCGCGCCCGCTCGCTTGACAAAATGCCCAATTACAGTAAGTATGGGATACCGCATTGTTACTAACGGCTCTCAATGTAACTTGAGACTTTGTTGCCGATTAAAAAGTTGTAATAACTTCACGGTAGATGTCGCTACGAGCCTCCCCAAAGCGTAATTAGAAGCGTGAAGTGATCTAAGCCTTATATATTATGATGTATATGCCTGTTGTTGTTCCAAAATAAACTTATTCTTATTGAAATATTTGTCACCACGAGTGGATCCCACGAAAGCTCAGTTGGTTTTGAGCAATGTACGGAGTGCAGAGGTCGCAGGTCAAAATCCCGCTAGAGACGAATCATATTTTTTACTTTGACTTAAAATTAAAATTACTTGTCCCAATGAGGTTTAGACTCCCCTTCGGGTTGGTAGGTTACATGGTTACTACTTCCGAAAAAACTAGTGCCTATGCTGATTCTTGGGACTTAGTAGCATGCGAATTTCGGACTCCATCAGAATGTAGCCGGGATAACGAACATGAGGAGTTTTCATTAATTTATGTTATCAAAATCTTACTTTCAAATAGTTGAATACCGACAAAATCCTTTTTTTGCCGAATAATTGACAGTTTTTAGGGTTCCGTACTCAAAGAGTAAAACGGGACCCTATTATTAAGACTTCGCTGTCCGTCCGTCCGTCCGTCCGTCCGTCAGTCTGTCACCAGGCTGTATCTCACTGATACCGTGATAGTTCCAGCTGAAATTTTCACAGATTATGTATTTCTGTTGCCGCTATAACAACAAATACTAAAAACAAAATAAAATAAATATTTTTATTGATAATGGTACCGAACCCTTCGTGCGCGAGTCCGACTCGCACTTGACCGTTTTATTTGTTTCTTAAACATATGGTACGGTCAGCATCGTATAGTTAGTCGCAGCCAAAGTAGCCAAATATATCGTTACATTATTACATACAGTTACACACGCTTTACAAATACACCCTGTAACTATAATGATTATTTTTTATAACTTTGATCGTAGTTCATTTTAGTATGCAGAGAGACCGAGCGTGCTAACAGGTGGTAGTGTTGACGATTGTTCCACAAAGTTAATCAAAAAAGTTGTTGGTCAAACGTTTTTTTGTTAAATGATAGGATTTCTCTGGATCTTCTTTCAGTTTAACAATGGCTCCAAATACGACGTATGAAAAAGATTTTTTGGAAGAGCCAGCAGGGCTGCCGAAATTAGTGGCTCCGCAGGCCGACTCCTGGCGGTTCCGCGTGTCCTATTTTGACGTCGTAATCTTCTCCTACTGGCACGCGGCCGGCCTCTACGGACTCTATTTGTGCTTCACATCCGCTTGCTGGCCCACTATCATCCTCGGTAATGACTTTATTTTGTAATTCTTTTTTGAACCAATTTCAATATATAGTGTAAAATCTTTGTCCACGACTAAGATCAGGAACTAGGTAGAGCCATATACAGAAACAAGGCTCTCACCTCTATCCTTCAGATCCAGCTGTGCGGGGCTCCTCTTACAAGAGTGTCGCGGTTTAAGTACCTCGGGCGCACTGCGTTACCGATAACCTCCAGGATGATCGTTGAGACAGTGTTCTTTACAGTGTTGACGAATTTTGTAATTATAGGACATTAGTATAGGGATGTTTTAATTATTGTATTTTACATTTCATTTTTGACTTGTAATTAGTACAACTATCAAGTACAGCAACGGCTTCAGAGGGTTAATGGGACTGTCACGGTACTGCGCATCAGGCAGAGGCACGGGTCGATCGTTTCAGTGCCATTATCAGAAATAGAACCGCGTCCCTCATGCGTCGTGTGCGTGATATTTCCAACAGCCCTTTTCAGCTGATTTGGGACAGTCCTGCTTGCGCAGTATGGAGACACTGGAACACCCTACACATGGGTTGAATAGGTTCAGTGTATAATTTAATGTAACTGACATAAATAGTTTTGTTAGTTTTTATTGTTACTAACCGTATATGGACATGAGACTGAAATAAAGAATTTGAATTTTAAATTTAATAAGACTCAGTAAGACACAACTGTTCTTCGAACAAACAAGAATAGAGTTTTCATCACACTTGCTCATAAATG
This sequence comes from Epinotia brunnichana, assembly GCA_963854355.1. Lineage (NCBI taxonomy): Eukaryota > Metazoa > Arthropoda > Insecta > Lepidoptera > Tortricidae > Epinotia > Epinotia brunnichana. The sequence continues at coordinate 17,420,589 of OY977940.1, read as the reverse complement.
GTGTTATTCTATGCCTGTATACGGAAGGACAATGGCCTAAATTGTTCCCGCGGGAAATAATGGTCCCAAGGGAAGTAATGAGCTTGTGTGTGATCTGATTGGTTAAGCAAATCTTGACGGCCGCGTACGACAAGATGGTGCGCTTGTATAAAACATAGATTTTTCTGTCTTTTGTAGTTATTTATTTCCTCGCAAATGTGATGAAAAACATTGTGTATAACACGGGCGTAAGAATATTGCAAACTCGAGTCATCAAAAGACTCTCGTTTGCAATATTCCTCATACGCCCCTTGTTAAACAATGTACTTATTATTCCCAGAAAAAAACATTTTGTCGTTTAACCGCATATTAAGTTCAATTACTCCAGCTGATCGATTACGAAACGCATTGTACGTGCGTCAAGTAGGTATAAATGTCACTTTTTGTACAGGAAAATTACAGTTGAATTGTCCTAACGTACGTTTGAAAAGTTACGTGATTATCCGGCCTTTGCTGTGTATGAACCCTGTTTTCTTAACGTAATCCGCATTCTAAAGTTCTGCAATTAACTTTAAGTGCATGATTGCCCTTTGTTACAGCTGCCATTCTTACGGAAGCTTCAATACTAGGTGTCCTGGTCGGCGCCCATAGACTCTGGTCCCACAAATCATTCAAGGCAAAACTGCCCCTCCAGATCATATTAGTCATATTGCAAACGCTGTCGGGCCAATATTCTGTGTACAACTGGGTGCGGGACCACCGCATGCACCACCGGTACAGCGACACCGACGCCGACCCCCACAACGCGACCAGAGGGTACTTCTACTCACACATCGGCTGGCTACTGGTTCAAAAGCACCCTGAGGTCTACAGGCGAGGATCGAATATTGTCATGTCAGACATTAAAAATAATCCTATTCTGGCATTTCAAAGAAAGTAAGTATCTAATTAAGGATTTAGCAAACTAATGGACCTTTCGTTCACACACGTAAGTAAATAATATCCTCGCGCTCATGCATAAATCACAGATTTTTTAATTGTGTTGCAGATATGTGGCAATTTTGATCATGTTGATTTGCTACGTTCTGCCTGCCGTCATCCCAATATACTTCTGGGGTGAAACCCTCAGTAACGCCTACCACGTGAACATATGGCGGTTCATTTTAAGTCTTAACATAATATCCTTGATCAATAGTGCGGCGCACGCCTTTGGGAATAAGCCTTATGACAAAGGAATTGTGGCCACGCAGAACAAACTGGCAATGTTAACTCTTGGCGAAGGTTACCATAACTACCACCACGTGTTTCCATGGGACTACAGGGCGGCCGAGCTGGGAAGCTGGTTTAATTTCTCAACGATTTTCATTGATTTTTTCGCGTGGGTTGGTTGGGCGTACGACATGAAGACAGTTGACCAAAAAACCATCACCAGAAGGGCTATAAGAACTGGAGACGGAAGTTATTCCAAAATGTGACGATAGGGAATTGCATAAAAATGTCCAACCCTCGCGCATGGTTTTGTAACAGAATCATAAAATCTTCATTTTACGTTATAAGGACGTGTTGCACTAACTTACAAATTACAGACCGATCCACGTTAATTATGGCGCCGGGAGCTGTCATTTCATAGAAACTTGTCAAACTTTAATATATGTTCATTCAGATTTTAACGAACACCACCGCTTACGATTACAAACGGTTTGGCGCAACCTATCCTAAGCATTGTAACGTATTTTTAGGGTTCCGTAGCCAAATGGCAAAAAACGGAACTCTTATAGATTCGTCATGTCTGTATGTCTCTCCGTCCGTATGGCAGAGCCACTTTTTTCCGAAACTATGAGAGCGTCACTGTTGAAACTTAGTAAGTAGATGTATTTTGTGAACCGCGTTAAGATTTTTACACCAAAATCGAAAAAAAACATTAAGTTTTAGGGTTCTCCATACACAGAACTGAAACTCAAAAAAAAAATTTTCATCAAACCCATACGTGTAGGGTATCTATGGATAGGTCTTCAAAAATTATATTAAGGTTTAAAATATCATTTTTTTCTATACTGAATAGTTTACGCGAGAGACACTTCCAAAGTGGTAAAATGTGTGCCCCCCCCCCCCCTGTAACTTCTAAAATAAGAAAATGATAAAACTAAAAAAAAATATATGATGTAGATTACCATGCAAACTTCCACCGAAAATTGGTTTGAACGAGATCTAGTAAGTAGTTTTTTTTAATACGTCATAAATCGTTAACCGCTATTTATTTTACGGAACCCTTCATGTGCGAGTCCGACTCGCACTTGGCCGCTTTTTTTCATGTTTTTTATTTTTACTTCCTTCTGCTGCACTTACAGTGTAATTTGTAACGACGTTCCAATATGTTATTTGTATTTAGTTCCCCACGATACCCCTGGAAATAGCCATTATCAAAGTGTGTGTAAAAAAACATGCGCTGCATGGCGTCCTTTTAATTGATACAATTTTCGGCGATAACCCAAAACAAATTGACCTATCTTGTTCTAAAATAATGTTCGTTGATATTGCATTGAAAGTTAGATGGGATTATTGTAAGTTTATGCGTTCATTCAATCAGTTAATCGTAGTGAGCCTACGTTTCGAAGATCTGTCTGTACGATGTTCCCCCAGAGACCTGCTAGTGTCAAAAGACGCTCTCTGGATTATTGCGCCGATATTTTATAAGAATTATGAGCGTGAAAATCGACCGGGGTGCGCGTGTTGCATTTTGACGATTGGACATAAATAAATGAATATTTACACAGCATTAACGAGCCGGCACCGTCTCGTCTCTACGTTGCCGGTCCCTTTACGAAGCCGGTATACATATTAATCAAACCTAGGTATGTGTTAATTACGTTTCTGAAACTCTGTTAATATGTATGTAAGTAATTATAATATGGATCGTTATCCCTGAGTCTTCTATCAGTGAAAACGGATTCTAATCGTGCATTCACCATTTGTAAGACATCGGTTACACGCTAATTCTGGCGTCAGTTCAGTCCATCAGTATTGTGGGCGACAGAATGTAGTTTGTGAAATGTAGGACCTACGGGTCACGAAGAGAAAGGGTGTTGTATAGTATGTGAACGATAAGGCCTACGGGTCACGAAGGGAAAGGACGTGTAACTATAATTCCTTCACATAAGGACGGCAATTGTGCCCAGATTAAGCTCCTAAAGCAAACGGCTCATATAAGAAGCGCGTGATTTATTTAGGACCTAAGTACAATAGGTACAGACGAAGAAAATAGCTTAAAGTAAAGATAAAGGTACCAGGTACCTCCAGTAATTATTTCATAAAGATCGATAGGGGGAGAGCCCCTGATAAATGAGGGAGAGATAGCCAAATTAATTGTAAAGAAACCAACTTGAGACTATATCCAGATCTAGTCCGTCAACAAGGGACATCGGTAACTAGAGTTACATAAAATGTGAAATAAAAATGTACACAACGTATGCATAGAGATTATTGCTTATTATGGTGCAATAATGGTCAAGGTTCAGGTTGATTTCTCTGATTGGCTAAAAAGACGGGAGCAAAGTCAAACTTATGCTACCACGTTAATGTAAATGTGAAAATTGACGGTCTCACCCGGCCATAGCTTCGTAACCAGATGAGGTACGAAAGCAATTGAGGTATCGTTAGGAAGGTACGGTAAATGCCCTTACGTATGTATAATCACTTTTGATAATTAATGTTAATTAAAGCCACTAGGGCCTGGCAAAGCCATTTCATGTTACCAAAGTTGGTAATTTTACGTAAATATCGACTTTCCCAATTTAAACGGGAAAAGCAGGAAAACTAGTAGATATTGTAATGTATAGCTCAGAAATAGTTCTTTTGAAGGAAAATATGTAAAAACCCTTAAGGTTTCCCTGAAAACCAGGAAAACGTAAAAACTAGCTTTTCCATAGTAAAAGTGGGCGAGGTCTTCAAAATTATATCCCCACCACTTTTAATGCCTTAGGGGTATAAAAGAGGCTATAATCGCCGGATAAAGTTGTGTTCGCTCGACTCCAGTTAGAAGCTCCTACTAGTCTCAACAGTGCCTCAAGAAGTCTACAAGTAGTTCAAAGTGCTTAGAAAGTTTAAATTCAGTTTTTTTTAAAAAGTATATAGAATCAGTTTTTTTTAAAGTTTAAATTCGTTAGTTGCAAGTCCGCCTCCACAAAAAGGCAACGTCAGGTCATTGACGGTCGATAGGGTTCTTCGATCCGGATTTAATCCGAGAGGCGCGTACGTCGCTGACGGAACGTTAGCCGAATTTACGGTACCTTGTCAGTTGAGGGTTGGGAAAGACAGGTTTAGCTGCAGGTACGCGACATGGAGTCGCATTTTTGGAAATCGCAGGTCGCTGGTCGGGGTGCCAGGCTCGACCGCGATTCCACTCGGTCTGAAAAGAGGACCCGCAGGGGGAAGAACTCTAAGCGAGGACGCCTAGAGGCCGCTGGTTGCAGCGTCCCACCATCAGGGCTCCGTCATCACGAAGCCCTAGCCAAGCAGAGCGACAGCAACTCATCGAACAAAACGACCTTCAGATCCCTCAACATCTTCGGAGCCCACTGCCGGGCCCCGACACCAGAGCGAGCACCACTGAGGGATCTGGAGGAAGACACGGCGGAACAGCTCCAGAAGGAGATAGAAGAAATCTCTAGTCAGAGAGAGAAGTTGGAACAGGAGGTAGAAAAATTGAAAGCCAGTTGGCGTAGAAGGTTGAAAGTTATAAAGAAGAAATTAATGGAGAACTTCGAGAAAGTTCTAGAAGAAGAAAGGTTCGTAGACCCGCGAGGTCTAAAACCAGCAGATGTACCGTGTGTCCCGTTTCAAGGGCCGGTACCGAGGTACGCAGCACGCGCAGCGACAGCGAGTGAGTCTGCACCTACAAAGCCGTCAAGAAATTCAGAATCCGCCGTGTCATCAACCACGGCTATGGAAGAAGCCGTGGCCTACCATGTTACAACAGTTACAACACCGAGAGGCGCCAATGTCGCAGCCGCCTCCGAAATATCGACCGCCGGAGCGAAGAGGTCAGGTGTAGTCCCGGAGCCCGGGAGCACCACGGTCACCACAGAGATGACCCCCAATTCTTCTAGCAGAAGAGTAGAGTGGGCGGAATGGCGCAGGAGTCGCCTCGCCCACCCGCCGGCCGCAGCGGCCACCACTACACCAGCAGCACCGAGCACTGCTGCGCTTCAGGACCACAAGCACGAGACAGCGAGGAGACTGGTCATTGCACGCCCGCCCGTCGCTTTGGTAGAAGCAGCCTGCAGAAAGGCAAGAGAACGAAGAAAGGAGACAATGAGAGTGAAAGTGTCTATTCCGGTACGAGGGGCAGGCAGCGACAAGGAAAATGCGCCCCCCCCAACCCGTACGGAATCCACCACCAAACCGCAGCGGCGGCTGGTGGTAGTAAAGAAAAGTAAGTAGTAAAGACAGTGAATGAACATGATAGTGAAAGTGATTAAAAGTGTACTTGATGACGAATCATGTCGTAAGACTTTAATGTAGTCTGTCGCTTACCCTTGCAACCCAGTATGTATCTGCGATACATACCGGCGGGGGCATTGTGGGCGACAGAATGTAGTTTGTGAAATGTAGGACCTACGGGTCACGAAGAGAAAGGGTGTTGTATAGTATGTGAACGATAAGGCCTACGGGTCACGAAGGGAAAGGACGTGTAACTATAATTCCTTCACATAAGGACGGCAATTGTGCCCAGATTAAGCTCCTAAAGCAAACGGCTCATATAAGAAGCGCGTGATTTATTTAGGACCTAAGTACAATAGGTACAGACGAAGAAAATAGCTTAAAGTAAAGATAAAGGTACCAGGTACCTCCAGTAATTATTTCATAAAGATCGATAGGGGGAGAGCCCCTGATAAATGAGGGAGAGATAGCCAAATTAATTGTAAAGAAACCAACTTGAGACTATATCCAGATCTAGTCCGTCAACAAGGGACATCGGTAACTAGAGTTACATAAAATGTGAAATAAAAATGTACACAACGTATGCATAGAGATTATTGCTTATTATGGTGCAATAATGGTCAAGGTTCAGGTTGATTTCTCTGATTGGCTAAAAAGACGGGAGCAAAGTCAAACTTATGCTACCACGTTAATGTAAATGTGAAAATTGACGGTCTCACCCGGCCATAGCTTCGTAACCAGATGAGGTACGAAAGCAATTGAGGTATCGTTAGGAAGGTACGGTAAATGCCCTTACGTATGTATAATCACTTTTGATAATTAATGTTAATTAAAGCCACTAGGGCCTGGCAAAGCCATTTCATGTTACCAAAGTTGGTAATTTTACGTAAATATCGACTTTCCCAATTTAAACGGGAAAAGCAGGAAAACTAGTAGATATTGTAATGTATAGCTCAGAAATAGTTCTTTTGAAGGAAAATATGTAAAAACCCTTAAGGTTTCCCTGAAAACCAGGAAAACGTAAAAACTAGCTTTTCCATAGTAAAAGTGGGCGAGGTCTTCAAAATTATATCCCCACCACTTTTAATGCCTTAGGGGTATAAAAGAGGCTATAATCGCCGGATAAAGTTGTGTTCGCTCAGCCCCACCAGTGGGAGCTCCTAGGAAGAAGAAGAAAGGAAGAAGTAGGGAAATTGTGATAGGAAGTAGGAAATTGTGATAGGGAAAGTTTAATCAGTAGTTTGTGTCTCATTATTTTATTATACCGTTTCATTTAATTTTCGCCAAGTATTATTTTATCGTCACCCACACCCCATCCTTCAACAGTGCAGCTCAGTCTGCGGGATTAGTGCTCCCCTAGAGCACCTGCGCTATCAGAGCGCGTTACGGCCGTTTAAAAACACGCTGAGCGGTTCAACCGCCGCGGTTCACCCGCCGCGGTTGAAACGCGCGGTTCGCCCGCCGCGGTTTTTAAACGCCCCTTGTTAGGTGACTGTGAGGTCGCGAAGGTCAAACCCAGGCCTGTCGCACATCGACCACGTCGGCGCCACGCGTCGTCCACAAGTATGATGAGAGAACGATAGTGTAACCGTTGTGAATGACAGAGACAGACAGATCATACTGATGGACTGAAGTGACGCCAGAATTAGCGTGTAACCGATGTCTTAGTGAGTAGGTTAGGTTAGGCTACTCCTGCCCCTAGGTACATAATAATTTGGTTACTCAGGACATTTATATAATATACAATTTTAATGCGCTTTATAGTTACGAAAAGTCAGCTTCAGTATTATAAAGCGTTTAAACATTATTTAATATGTATTATGCTTAGAATAATAACGCCTAGAATGATAGTTTCATATTCATACGGCTGACGCGCCAAGCGTGAGGCATAAAATGGATTCATTATTTAACGGCCTCCGTAGCCCAGTGGGTAGTGACTCTGCCTACGAAGCTGGAGGTCCCGGGTTCGAATCCCGGTCAGGGCATTTATTTGTGTGTTTATCACGAATATTTGTTCCTGAGTTATGGATGTCATATATGTATATAAGTATCTATATGTATGTATCTATTATATATATCATCGCCTAGTACCCACAACACAAGCCTTATTGAGCTTACCGTGGGCCTAGGTTGATTTGTGTAAGATTGTCCCGTAATATTTATTTATTTATTTATTTATTTATTTATTTTATTATGTAGTTATGATCAACTCGTATTCACACGCGCCAATACGCACACAAACGCAGCAATTTTGTTCCACCGATCGGCGTACTAACGCCATTTATGGCTGAGTTTTGGTGGCCTCACCGTTGCGCGTGAACTGCGTTTCTAGGCGTTATTATTCTAAGGTATTATGTTATTAACTCATCTTATTGATTGCGTACAGTCAGCAGCAGAAGTAGCTAAGCGGGCCGGGTGTTCAAAATTACCTACACCCGGCCCGCTTAGCTACTTCTGCTGCTGACTGTTATGTTCTCCTTGAGTAATTCACCTTAGATGTAATTCCACACCAAAAAATATCATCGTAGATCATTTATTTTTACCAAAACACACCTCTTACTAACGCCTAGTTACAGTAGTGACATTTCTAACCAAGGGTAAACTAATATTAATTTAGCATGTATATACTGTTATTTCGTGATTTGCAAGGTAATTAGGGGAACACATACCGTAAGGTTAGGTATGCGCCTTGTCAACAATGTCTGTATAATAAGACGTAATAAATCATCTTGGCCCTACTCAAAGGGTTGATCTGAGATTAACATTTTGCGTTCCGCATTGAATTGAATTGAATCGCAGACGCCGAACTGACGTGTCGGAACGAGCGCGCATTGAAATCAAGTTGGAATGCGAAATGTACCTACGTCTCAGATCGACTCCATGACGTATCCAATGCAATACTAACCTAAACGCGCCAGATATTTACGTGGCTATAACTTCTGACTTAAATACCCACCTCACTAGTTACTTTTTACTTCAAACGGGGCAACATAACGTACGTGTCTGTTAGTATATACTCGTACCAATCAGAAACATACTAACATTAAAGCGACGCAGACACATCGCGTTTATTCCTCTAAAATGTCTTAAATTGTAAGCGGTTTTATACTTTACCTTGACTTGCACCAATCCTGACGTCTCAGAAAGAGGGCTTGCGGCAAATACGTCGTTTGGGAAGCTACTACTGCTCAACCCACCAACGGAGCCGCAGTCCACTGCTTGAGATAGGGTCCCCCAAAGAGTGCCAAAGTGATCGGTCCTGCGCTATCCATCCATTTCGTAGTTTAGCGATTCGGAGGGATATATTTATTTGTTACCTTAGTTCTAGCGGATTGCGTCAGAGATACTCCTAGCATAGTCCTCTCTATAGTTTGAAATAGGTACTGTTAATTGTTACCTATAGACCTTTCATAGCGGATACATGTTGATGTTCGTCACACAACCTTGTTTCGTGACATTTTCGTGCCCTAAATTCTAATGACAGAGTACCCACTGAAATAGGATACGATAGTTTAAGAAAATCTGTCGACACCTACAAGCCGTACAAAACCTTATTTCGCTATTCCAATGCCCAAAGGTTAAGCAAAAGGTAGGTAAGGAGAAAATTAGCTAAGCGACCTTAATTTAACACAATTTGGGCATTCTATACGAGTACCAATTTCATAAGTTTCTAATTCAATCAGGATCAAATCATTAGTTATGCAAATACGCCAAGCGGGTTCTTTTACAAGTCAACATCTATAACTAAGGTACTGTCCCCTAATATGGCACCTTAATTTCAAAGCCTTGTAAAACAATGACAGTATAATTAATAAAGAAACCTATTCATTGCGACTGCTAATGATTTAATTTACAAAGAATATAACAGAAAAAAACCTATTTAAAAAAAACCGGTCAAGTACGAGTCTGACTCGCGCAGCGAGGATTCCGTACAAACTTTCATACACCATACCCGTCATGTCGGGACCCCATTCATTTTTGAACAATCTTAAACAGCTCATAGTAGAAACTACCGGTGCAAAGCGCCTTCTGCATTTTGGTACTAACAACTTACAACCTAGTATGTTTGTTTATATTTAAGCGATAGCTTTTTATCACGCGTACCGGTTTCGATTTTTTATTTGAAAGAAGGGACATTAGCGATAATCTGATACGAATTTGAGGATATAAAATTTCATACAAAAGTAAGTAAATAACAAATTTAATTAAGAAATTATTTTTGATAAATAAAAAAAATAAGCTAGATAGAGATATCGTTTTATTTTTCTTGTATTATTAATGTTACTCTTAATCATATGTAATTATTTCAGAATTTTCGCTTTCGTAAACTTCGGAGATAAGGGGGGCAATGGTATTTTTTTCTACATTTTCCTTAATAAATCAAAATTGACCCACTGTAGAAACAAAATAAAAATAGTTTTAGAAAGTGCAACTCAAGCCCTTTCATTCATATGATACCCCACTTGATCTATTTACAATTTTTTTTTAACCCCCCTCATATTCGTCATTTAAACAGAAAATAATAATGTTTATCTATTTCATTCATTTTCCATACACGTGTCTCAACCCTTTTAACAGTTGTTCCAAATTTCAAATTGATAGCTTAAACAGTTCCTGAGATATTTAACGTTGTGACAGACGGACGGACGGACAGACGGACAGAGTCGCACCATAAGGGTTCCTTTTTTACCTTTTTGGTACGGAACCCTAAAAAGAAGCGGGTTGTGTCGGAGATACAACCGTTAATTAAGTTTAAGTGTGAATGTGAATTAATTCACTAAAATCTGTATAAGTACAGATAAATCGGTATATATGGCAACATTGACTGACGTAGCTCATTTGACTCGCGATACATTGAAAATAGCGGTAATTTTAGCATTGTTTTCATGTCCGCCACATAAACTAAATAATATTTTGTGAATAACAATAAAGGCAAATAAAAAAGGATTAAAACATGTAACAAACAGTTATTTGAAATCAGATTAGGCTTCTCTACAAAAATATATAAATACTAGCTGTTGCCCGCGACTTCGTCCGCGTAGAACATGTTATCGTCTAAATGCTTGTTTAAGGAATTAATTTTCAAAATCATTGAAATTAGCTTTGTAGTCTTGTAGTAAACAGTCTAAAACTGAAGTTACAAATCCCTTACTTTAAAAATGTTTTGCTCTCCATACAAACTTTGAACACCCTTATTCCTTTTAGGGGATGAATTTCAAAAAACGCTGAAATGAGTTTTGTAGTCTATTAACAAACATACTAAGATCGAAGTTACAATTCTCATACTTAAAAATTTTCTTGCTCTGATAGTCTGCATACAAACTTTGAACCTTTGAATTAACGCTTTTCGGGGAAAAATTGAAAAGAAAACACTAAGTTTTTTTATTGTAATAAGTATTTTTTCTACAAAATATCAAGTCTCTAGCTCAAAAAATGGGTTTCCCATACGAACCTTGCACCCCTTTTTATTCTCATTTGGGGTCGAATTTTTCAAAACGCTAAAAGTACTTGATTTTTATTGTAATAAGTTTTAAGTCCCTCGCTAAAAAAATATTTTCTTCATTCAAACGTTCTTATAAACCCCTAAAGATCGAAGTTTCTAAAATGCTGAAAGTATTTAATTTTATTTTTAATTAGTAAGCATTCTACAAAATTGTAAATCGGCTAAAAAAATGTTTCCTCCACACAAATGTTGCACTCACTTTTAACCCCCTTAGGAGTGGAATTTACTAAAACGCTGAATATCCTTTTTTTTTGTATTTCAATAACTAATCGTCCTACAAACTGTTAAGCTCCTATCCCAAAAAGAGTTTCCCCATATAAACTTTGCAGCTCGTTTTCCAAAACGCTGAAAGCACTTTGTTTGTACTCAAATAAGTAATGTTTCTACAAAGTTTTAAAAACCCCCTCAGGAGATGATTTTCAAGATAAAAACTATGCATCTTCCCTGGGACTCTTACTATCTCTATACCAAATTTCATCTAAATGGGTTTTATCCAAATTTTCACCCCCTATTTCATTACCTTGGGAACTATTTTCGGGATAAAAACTATCCGCTTTCATTCTCCGAGACTTAAACTATCTCTATACCAAATTTCATCTAAACGGGTTCCATCAAAAGTTTCATCCTCCATTTCACTCCCTGAGGGGGTGATTTCCGGAATTGAAACTATCCTATGCCCTTTCCCAGGACTTAAACTATCTCTTAACTAAATTTCATCTAAATGAGTTCATCCAAATTTTCACCCCCATTTCACCCGCTTAGGGGATGATTTCCGAAATAAAAAATATTCTATTTCCTTCCCTAGGACACTAACTATCTCTATACCAAATTTCATCTAAATGGGTTCCATCAACATTTTCACGCCTAATGTCACCCCCTCAGGAGCTGATTTTCGGGATAAAAACTATGCATTGTGCTTCCCTGGGACTCCTACTATACCAAATTTCATCTCCATGGGATTTATCCAAATTTTCAAAACTATTTAATGTCATTCTCCGGGAATCAAACTATCTCTATACCAAATTTAATCTAAACGGGTTCCATCCAAAGTTCAACCCCCCATTTCACCCCCTTAGGGGTGATTTCCGGAGTTAAAACAGTTCTATGTTTCATCCAAATCGGTGCAGCGGTTAAGTAGCACCATACAAATTTTCAACCCCAGTTTCATTCCCTTAGGGGTGGATTTCCGGGATAAAAACTACCCTTTATGTCCTTTCCCAGGACTCAAACTATATCTATACCAAATTGTATTCATATAGGTTCCATCCGAATTTTCACCCCTCATTTCACCCCCTTAGGGGATGATTTCCGGGATAAAAATTATCATATGTCCTTTCCCAGGACCTAAACTATCTCTAAACTAAATTTTATCAAAATTGCTTACTTCTAAATTTTCACCCTCTCATTTAACCCCTTAGGGGATGATTTTCGGGATAAGAACTATCCTATGTCCTTTCCCAGGATTTAAACTATCTCTGATACAAATTTCGTCAAAATTGGTTACGTCCAAATTTTCACCCCCTCATTTCACCCCCTTAGGGGATGATTTACGGGATCAAACCTATCCTTTGTCCTTCCTCGGGACTCAAACTATTTAAATGCTAAATTTCATCCAAATCGGTGCAGCGGTTTAAGTAGCTCCATACAAATTTTCACCCCCAATTTCATCCCCTTAGGGGTAGATTTCCGGGATAAAAACTACCCTATGTCCTTTTCCGGGACTCAAACTATCTCTATACCAAATTTCATCTAAATCGGTTCAGCGGTTTAGGAGTGAAGAGGTAACAGACAGACAGACAGACAGACAGACAGACAGACAGACAGACACACTTTCGCATTTATAATATTATAGTATGGATATAAATATTGTTATGTTATACTAGTTGAATAATCAAATTCATTTGACATATTATAATTCTATTTTTGACATGTAAATTTTTATATTTTATGAATAAATGAGTATGAGTATGAGTATGAGTATATTCCGGAAGTCACGTGATACATTTTGAACTGTACCCCTATACAAGAATGCGAGCAAAGAAGTATCCACTTCAAAAAGTGTTGCTGGTGGGCCTTATTTAGGAACCCGGTCGCCTAATAAGGCCTATTAAAATCAATGATTAAACATTACTACCGTCTAGAACTGGGGCCCGTTTATCAAAAGCGTGTAACTTGTAATACAAGCGCGCTTCCGCGGAAGCCTCTTTTATACTTCTTCTAAAGAGACTTGATAATTGGATGTTAAACAGATTCAACTCCTAATGTCACTAAAAGTACTATCAAAATGTGCTTAAGGTTGAAATATAATATAACTTGCAATATTTTAAGACGACACAGCAAACTGTATTTTTTTTTCAGTTTGACAGCGCGCTTGATTAAAAACTGAAATGCTCGTTTGTTTGGAACCATAAACGCATGTGCTCACGAAATTTGAAGTAGTTTGGAAAACCATAACTGCGAGTTTTTAAAGATGTGCCTTCTTAGGAGCCTGGTCATCCTTGGTGGCTACCTTATTAACGCGAAATCAAAAAAAAAAATATTATTACAGGGTGGGCAACTGGAACATTTTATTTCTGAGGTAACTTTTTTTTTGAGGCAAAACTCATGATTATTTTATACAAATGTCAAGCGAACGGACGGCAAATTTATTACAGAACGTTGTAAGCTTTAGAACCATGTTAGGTACCTATACGACACGGTACACTGTGGCCATATTGAAAGAAACCGTTTCAGGTCAACAAATTTAAAAAACTCGTAACATTGAATGACGCTCACGATCGCCAAATTTGACTTCCGCTGACTTTTTTTTGGGACTATCTAATCAAGTGTGTATACCGACATTTTAATAAACCTTTACACATAAAAGCAGATAATCCGAGTCGCTATAAAAATACAACTTTGGAAATGCAAAATTCATGAAAAACGTGAAAATGCTTCGAATCTTCCTACGTGGCAAGGTAAAAGGTGGTTCGATTGCCATACAAAACGTTATTTGAATCGCAGGCTAACGGCGTGATATTTTAAGAAACTTATGTAACAAACTTTCATAAATTGGCTTCCCATTTGCGCCAAATTCCCCCTTTCCTAGATTAAACTTGTATAAACTAAATTAATTTGAGAAATTGGTTTGGGACGTGATATTTTGGGAAAACTATTTTTCTCAAATTAATCTAGTTTATACAAGTTTATTCTAGTAAAGGGGGAATTTGGCGCAAATGGGAAGCCAATTGATGAAAGTTTGTTACATAAGTTTCTTAAAATATCACGCAGTTAGCCTGCGAATGTCAAATAACGCTTTGTATGGCAATCGAACCACCTTAAGTATATTTTTCCCATTAATAATTAAAGAAATAGATAAATATTTGCTGTCAATCTAAACTAGACGAAGATAAACATACTTATCATCATCATCATCATCATCATCATATCAGCCGAAAGACGTCCACTGCTGGACATAGGCCTCCCCCAGGGAGTGCCACAATGAGCGGTCCTGCGCCACCCATACATATAGATAAATAAATACTGAAATACATAGAAAACATTCATGACTCAGGAACAAATATTCGTGCTCATCACACATCAATTGCCAAGTCTTTAGAATACATACATCATACAAAAATGTTTGCTGTTGAGCACTTACTTTTTTACTTATCTCGATTCAAAGTTGCATGCCTCTAACTTGCCCACCCTGCATATTTCTAAAGTTTTACATGTCCAAAGCGTCATTAAATAAATAACATTAATCAAACTAATATCCTGAGAGATTTATAGCATCTTCAAGCGTCAACAATAAATTATTAATATCTAATAAGTTAATAACACACAATACTGTTTACTGAAGCCAAATATACGATAACATAAGTGTAAGAGCAAATTATGTACAATATAGGTAAAAAATATTTCTACAATTTATTGAATTAGATTAAAAAAAAACGCTTTGAGGAATTAATTCCCATAAAGCTGGAAATTGTTTTAATACCTTCGTTTGGTCCCCAATGCATGTAATCCGAGTTTGCACCATCCCAGGACGTGTGCATAACTTTTGGGAGCCCAATAACCGCGAAAATTTTGCTCTTTTTCAGTTTTTTGCATGTGCACAAAAACGGTACTTCGGACAGACAATGTATTCTATTTAATATTAATTAAAGAAGTTCAATGTATATAATGTGAAATTTTATTTTCTAAATTTTTATTCTATGGGTTTTTCAGCAGGTATATTTTTTTCAAAGATATGATATGTTGGTCTTGAAATTGGGAGTTACTAAACGACAAAATTTTCCCAGTTTCTAACCTTTGATTTCGACTATAGGGTCTGGCTAACCAAATTTTACCCAAAGTTTTGGCGGGAAATTCAAAAATTCTTGGGCTGGTCACACTTTGTGTAGTAGGAATTATACGAGTAGTGTTAATACTAGAAAATATTTTTGATTTCCTGTGCACACGTAAGGTACATAAAAAATAAGTTAAATATAGGTATAGAGGTAGATTAATGCTGCACCTGCACGATGGGCCAAGTGCAGGATTCCATCAACACGCTCGTCACTAATATATACCCTAGACATTTTCGGCCGAGATATTTTTATACGTTTTATATTTTTATATCAAGTCACTTAACAGATTTCTTTTCTTCTTTGTTCTAAATATTGGTTTTCTGTAAGTACTTACGATCCCATGTTTTGATTTTATTTATATTTTCCAGAACTTCTAGTTTTTCAGTTTCTTTACACATTCCTGTTTATGAGATTCAGGTATTAATATATTCACGTACTTAATCAAAGTTATAGGCAAATGTTAGAACTAGTAGGTACCTATATAAAGTATCAAAATATTTATGCAGCACCAACCTATACTAAGTTGTTTACGACTTGTAAACATTGCAGTTTTTCGTTATACAACGCTTCACGTCGGGTTCTCACATTGTCAGAATTATTTACGAGCTTTAACAATAGTTTGCGGACCTCTTTCGGTAGGTCTTGTACTCGGTACTCATTGTTAATATTAGGTATTTAAAATAAAACATAAACCGCAAACCATTTGAATGAATGACATAAATCGATAACTGACTTTTAGCCTTTTTATAAATCATAGACAATTGGTCATACAAGGAAATATCTGTCAACAAAATTTGGTTAGCCAGACTCTACCACTGAACCGAATTTGAAGTTTTAGATATTCATTCGACGCAGAATTTGACCCTCTTTAATATTGAATAGTATTCATTTTCTGTCCGAAGTACCGTTTTTGTGCTACATGAAAAAAAAAAAAAATGTATGCACACCTCCTGGGATTGGGCAAACTCAGATTACGAGGGGCACACCGAAATGATCGGGAATGAAATACTTTGGAACGAGTTAGAATAAAACCTTTTTTGTTACATGTTTACTGGCCATTTACAATCGTAATGGCGTTTACGCGATAGAAAAAAAATACTTTTCTTTTTTATTCCGTTTTTATTTTATTATTATGCCGTTTTAATTTTGACAAGTCGGAAAACAAAATGGAGTTCACCCGTGAAAATTTCCGTGCCATAATTTACCACAACTTTCGCCGTGGGTTATCTCAAGAAGAATATCTTAATGAGCTTGTTTCTATATATAATGTTGAAGCACCTAGTCAAACGACAATATAACGATGGTACGCGGAGTTTCGACGGGGTCGTACCTCTCTCAGTACCGTACCTTCTACAGGTCGAACAAAATCAGCGGTTACACCTGAAAACGTCGCCGCTGTGCATAAAATAATTCAAGATGATAGACATGTCGTGAGTTGGGTGTCAGAAAACTAGTTTCTCGATGGGCACCCCATAATTTGTCTGAAGAGCAAAAGGCGGCTCGTGTTAAATGGTGCCGGTCTATTATGAAACGCTTCAACGGAGGGAAGTCCAAAACCGTTTACAATATCGTTTCAGGTGACGAATCATGGATTTATTCATATGAGCCTGAAAGGAAACATCAATCGACAGTTTGGATCTTCGATGACGAGGTCAAGCCAACGAAAGTTGTTCGTTCCCGTAGCGTGTCCAAGAAGATGGTTGCCTCGTTTATTTAAAAAAAAGGGCATGTAGCCACAATTCCCTTGCAAGAACAAAGAACGGTCACCGCTGATTGGTACACTAAGGTCTGTTTACCGGAGATGATGGCCGAACTTCGTAGAAGCAACCCGACACGTAGAGTCATCCTACACCATGACAATGCGAGCTCCCACACCGCGCGCAAGACAAAAGATTTTTTGGACCAGGAAAACGTTGAATTGATGACCCATCCTCCGCACAGTCCTGACCTGAGTCCAAACGATTTTTTTACATTCCTTAGAATTAAAGATTTATTGCGTGGTCAGCGGTTTGAGGACCCAGATGCAGCCGTGGAAGCTTACAAATCGGCCATTTTGGCAACGTCTACTTCAGACTGGAATTTCTGCTTTAATGACTGGTTCGAAAGAATGCAATAGTGCATTAATTGGAAAGGAAAATATTTCGAAAAACAGTAAACCATAAATTATGTACAACCTGCAACAAGTTTTTTTTATTACCGATCATTTCGGTATGCCCTACACGTATTTAAGACCAAATGAAGGTTTACAAACGATTTCCAGCTTTATCGGAATGAATTCTTCGAAAAATTCTAATTTGATTGGTCTAAATGTCAATCTTCCGTATTAATGAAATTAGTATGCACCTGTCAAATTCGCGACGCCAGAACTCACATACGAAGGCTTAACTGTGATAGATTTAACAATCTCTCAGTTTCCTATTAGATAATTAATCGTTCATCTCAGAAAAATTGGTTAGTCAAATTGTTTCTGCTACCCAAATTGCCCTTCTAAGCGAGATAATTGAGAAGTAAATCGAAAATATAGATACGACTTTATCTGAATTTGACAGCCATAGAAAGTTAATAACATCGAGAAAGTTTTGATCCTTTTACCCTAATCCTGCTTCGGCGCTCCAGGCGACTCTGATAACGGAAGTAAATTCCATTCCAATACCGATATTTCTAGTTCTTTAAAAAACAGCGTTCACTAGGTGAGCGAGCTGTAAAAGAGTTTCTCGCGCACAAGGTGAAAACTACGTCTTCAGTAAATTTAGGTAGTGCTAACCAAATCCAGATCCAGATTCCAGGTGTCGACGGAACAATGCAATCCTACGAACAAATCATGTCGTCGCGCCTGGGATGCAGCCTGCAGTATTTCTCTGCCCGATTCCGTATCGGTCAGCGCAGCAAATGTGACGGCATGTTGTTCTCGCTCGCACGCGGCGTGTTTGTACAAGACCATTGTGAAACTTTCGAATGTGTTGATGTTCTTCCAAAACCGACAGGAAACTAATTTCCTTGCACGTTCTTTCAATCGGATGTGGAAAAATATATAAGACGGGTTGAAATAAAAATGTCTACTGACGTTTTCATTGATCAAAGTTTTTAATAAATGTTTACCTATATTCACAAACATATTTCACGAACTGACAGAAGGTAACTGATTTTTGTTGAGGCAATTTGAGTTAATATAAGTTAGTAATGCAACATGACTTACCTACATGACCAGGCAAAAAATTCTTCATATTGTCGAAAACGTATGTCAACGGAAAACGACTTCCGAAATTGGTTCTCAGCTACCACTTTAATTTACTGGCCAATAGATGCAACGCACTAAACCAATAAACCAATTTTATTCAAGTGCATCAATTACTATGACTTAAAAAGACGACCAATACCCTGCCTATATGTAACTACCGTACTATACAGGGTGTGACCTGTAATAGGAGCTTATATTCAAAAGGACGCTTCCTTAGAGCATTTGCAGTAACCCCTTGTGTATCATTCACTTTCAAAATTTTTGGTTTCGTAGAAATTTTGATCTAAAGTTACGACCTCCAAGTAATGTATCTTGGCACCACGAAATCATATCACGGCATGACGGCAGTCAATGCAGATTTTGAGGTAACATCATGTAATGAGTCATAATAGTTTTTGCATTTTTGTGTTCAACAAATAGTTTTGTGATTTTATATTTTTTTTTTAATTTTTTTTAGTGTTTTTAAAATAAAAACTTACTCATAGCACTCCAGAAGAGTAAAAAAGTACAAGTAAACTTAGTTTATAGTTAATTTTTTTCCAAATCAATTTTTTTTTTCGCGTAAAACCACTTGGAAATAATTGTTCACAAGCTTTATAATCTACCGTTTAATTTTTGCTCCTATTACAGGCCACACCCTGTATAATATATACATAGGTACGTACTTCAGAAGGGGCACATACTAGGTCCATTAGTAGAACTGTTTGAACTTACGTAATTATATCGGGCCGCAGGTGCTCCAAATGACTTCTGATAATAACTAAAATAATTAATGATTCGCTATACATTTTCTAATTACTCGTGTTACACCAGTTTCTCGATTGAACTTAATTTTAAACCTCCGATCCTGTAGGTAAATACTTGCCCTAAAAATCTTGTAAAATATCCTAAATCTTTAAAATAAAGCCGGCAACAAGCAACAGTTGACTCATTTCATTAAGCAAAAGGCAAAGAATAGCGTCGTCCTTGTCGCGAGATATATTAAATAAATTTCATTTCAAAATTCATTTCACGCCATAACTGGAAAGATAGCCTCCAGAAAAAAGTAAAATACAAGTCAATAGTGAAACGCGTAACTTTGTTCAAAATTTCCGGTGTAAAAGGAAAAAGAAATAAAAGTGTTGGCTGACGAATTCGACAGAGATTTATCGTCTTCCGTAGAATTTAGCGAATCCTAATTTGAGTCAAGGCTGATTTGAAAATCCAAGTTCAATATTTGCCTAATCTTCGAGTGCAGAAAGATTACTGCATCAGGAAAAATAAACCCCCTTATTCATAAAACTTAAAATGCCTCTGCTAAATAAAGTGTGCTTTTCACGCCACTGCTCTGAAATAAGGCCAAAGATGGATTGAAATGAGAGTAGAAAGTAGTTCTTAGTAGTACAATTCAAAAACAGTCAAACAATGTAGATTTGCAAAGTAAAATGTAGTGTTTAGCGGCCTTTTTTACTTTCTACTCTGCTATTGGTCGATTATTTTTGAGTGGTTGGTCATTGTAATAGTGGTTGTTCAGTTTGAACAGCTCTTCGACCAATCACAGGGCGTCGAGCGGGAGGAGCGGCGCGGCCGCGCCGGCGAGCGGTGCCGCGCTTCTTTTGTTTTTTGATTAGTATTATGATTTTGATTGAAAATTATGATTATTTGCAATTTCCTCGCAGTAGACGTGAAAAGCACTATGTTAAGCCTCGGCCGAAAGTGCAATAGCTGGACTCGTACTTTACTAACTCGTCCATCTATTGCTTGCTTTCTAGCCTCTACAACAATGTACTATTGTCCCTTTAAAGACAGACGAATTGTATTAGTTAAAATAGGCTTGTAGAACGTTTATGAATACGGTCGTAAATCTTTATCGGAAAATAGGCATATACTTATTCTCATTCTGTGCCTCTTACTCTGATTCAGGGTGTAAATACATAGGAATTAAAACTATTTTTATGCTGCGTAGCTACTAAATAATATTCATAACACGCTTGGGGATATGACTTATTACTTATGCTCAAAATTATGGGACTCCTATGGGATTCATATTATGATTGCAAAATTATACTTTCCAAGTAGGTACAGATGCTCGTTGAACGTTTTTTGAGTTTAAAATTTCCGTCGACTCTTCATATATCCCATCGCCATGTCCCAGTTCTGACGAGTATTGTAATATGACCATTCAAATAAAAAAGTAACTTTCACAGTCAATCCATAAATTCAGTTGAATCAATTCTGTTCCCGTTTTTAGGTTACCGTAGCCAAAATGGCATGAACGGAACCCTTATAGTTTTTTTGTCATTAAGTACTATTCAGCGTAGTTATAAGGCGTTATAATCTTCATTCAAGAAAAAACAGTACTTGCAAATTGCACCATAAATTTATTTAGATATTTTTACTCATAAGTAATGTGACTGTTTACAAAAGATAGTGGTATTTTATACGTTGAAATCAATATTTCTCATTTCACAATACACGATTTCAATCTTTGTGAAATCAACAGAAATTTGCATACAAAAAGCGCTATCTGTTTTGCATAAATCGATTTACCTATCCTCTTTCAAAAGCTGGCTTTTTTCCTCCCCAATTTCAACACCAAGTTTATTTGTAAACAAAGTAGCAATTGCTCTAGGGTATTACCAAATAAAAGTTTGGAACGCGGCCGAAAATTATTCGTATTTTTACGTTTTTATTGGTGGCAATAAATACAAGCACAATGGCAACATTGTTGTTTGTTTGTTTGCCTGAGAAACAAATAACGAAAGAATCTGAAAGTTTTA
Source organism: Epinotia brunnichana (assembly GCA_963854355.1). Taxonomy (NCBI): domain Eukaryota; kingdom Metazoa; phylum Arthropoda; class Insecta; order Lepidoptera; family Tortricidae; genus Epinotia; species Epinotia brunnichana. The sequence continues at coordinate 17,399,340 of OY977940.1, read as the reverse complement.
CCGACTTAGAAGCGTTAAAGATTACGTTGAAATGTGCCAAGAAATACTTCGGGTTCCTCGATTCTTTGTTAAAAATGTATGCGGCCGCCAATTCTTTCTCTAACAATACTTACCTTTAACTTGGAAATCATAGACGGATATCAGAGCATTTTATCACAGTAGGTAATGTTATCATTCTTCAATGGCCAATTAATTTTGCGCCAGCGGCATATACTTAAAGACTGCCTCGATGCTCAAGTTTCCGCATCAAATGTAAGCGGATAAGGCTGCCCTGCGATCCCTACCGTCAAGTATTATTTTGGGTAAACTTACGTTTACAAGGGTTTACCAGGCTCCTTCCCATGTCTCATGAATATTAGACCAGTCTGCATGCATTGCCGAGATAACAAAAGGACTGAATTCCAAACCCATGTCCTTGCACGCGTTTTCTTTTGTAATCTTAAAATATTGCGTTACTGATAACACACAAACTGCAGACCTGCTCGTTTCTTTCGCTTGTTATCCAATATTCGTGGTACTTGTTTAAACTTCAAGGGATTGATGTCAAGACTAATCGTAGTTTTAACGTTTTGAAACATAATTACAAATATTATAATGAAATATCCTTTTGAATCGCAAACTGTTGTACAACTGAATGCTATGTATTGCAACAAATAAAATGATTTGTTGAAAGTAGGGCTTCCAATCCCGGGATTCCGCCTTTTTTAGGACCTTTTTCAATACCGGTACTTAAAACTACAATACCGGGATCCCAGTATTCTAAAAAAGTAGCGAAATATGCTAAATAAGCTTAATATCATTCATCAAAACGACTAATGTTGGCTGCGCCACGGAGTTAACGTCGCTTGTGCATGTGTCTAGAATATCTGATAGACTTTTCCCTTTTGTGTATAAGCCAGCAATTGTCTCAGTAAGTGAACAGCTAGACGTGCTTTCCAAAGTACGGCAGATGTTTTAACCAGCAAGCAGATCAACGGTCAACAAAACCAAAATGTGCCTATTGAGTTCAATTTTGAGTGAGTAAAGTCTTAATGTTTTAGGTCGCCCGACCTAGACATTCGTATTCGACGGTGGTACGGTCTGGAGGCATTCCTCACCGATTGGGCAGAACAAGCACATAGTAGGGACTCATGGAAATCACGGTAAGAACCTTTGCACAGCAGTGGGACACTGAATATGCACAGAAAAAAAAACTTGCATACATTTTCATTTGACAAATGTATGTACAGCGACATCACTAATCCTGTTATAATCGTTTTGATAAATAGATTGTCAACTGAATGTGCAAAGAAATAAAAGACTTGTTTTAAAACGAAATTTTGAATGAAACTTTTTTTTGTACCATCCAATGTACAAAAAAAAAGTAAATGTTCAATAACCCGCTGGTTAATAACGAGATTTTAATTCGAATGAAAAATTGTTCCATAGAGACCTACAGCAAAAAGAACTTATTTTAAAATCGAACTGGCCACTACACGCCATATACGCAAAACAAAGAAAATAAAACAAAAGCCGCGAGTGTTGCAAAACGCTGCAGTATCAGCAGGAGGTTGAAGTTCAAAGATTATGTTTATCCGCCACGCTGATCAACGAATGAACAATGGCAGCCAAGAAAATAGTCCCATTATGTGATTGTGAATTCGAATAAGTTGAATAATCAGAATTCATTTAAGAATTACATATTAAATAAATAAATAAATATTACTGGACAATCTTACACAAATCAACCTAGGCCCACGGTAAGCTCAGTAAGGCTTGTGTTGTGGGTACTAGGCGATGATATATATATAATAGATACATACATATAATAATAATAATAATATTTGCGGACAATCTTACACATATCGACCTAGTCCCAAACTAAGCAAATATAATATAATATAGATACTTACATACATATATAACATCCATAACTCAGTAATTGTTATAAAGATCTGTTCTGATCAAATATCAATCTGATTATGATTACTCATCCGTTATCCTAATAAAATATGACATTATTAACACAATATCCGATAATTCATTTTAATTAGTTTTTTTATTTCAGAACCTAATCGATCACGGTAGGTGCATTACGGAATGTGGAATTTTTCATTGAGCACACACCACGCTTATTGAGACGACCAATTTGATATTTTTGATAAATGTATAATGCCATTGTATATTATAATGTTCAAATTATCTTGATATACCTGGTGTATGTTTTATCAAAATTCTAATAAAATGTATTCGTAATAACAATAAGTAAACGAATAATGTTGTAAGGTTCTCACAGTTAAAAATCATCGAACAGGGTCCTTGAGGTGTACCCTCGTTTTGCCAACCGTTTCATCGAATATCATTTCATCGACAACGTTTCATCGAGATTTTAGTACAAGTAATATTATTTGTCGTTATTTTATTTCAAGTACTATTTACTTCAATTTTTCTTACTGCTTATAAATACTATTCATCGAATTTTACTTGATTGCTGATTCATTTCAAATTATTTTAAATGGCAAAACTACTCAACATTGCAATTTATTTATTCGACGTATTACTATAATACGTTTCAAAATGTCGTATTATACATTGAAACCTTTTTATTTTATATTTTTTTATTTAATTATATATTATTATGTAAAGTAGGTTTAGGTTAGGTTAGAACTGCGGCCCCACAGAAAACGAACGGCTTTTAAAGTAGGTTTAGGTTAGGTTAGAACTGCGACCCCACACAAAACGAACGGCTTTTAAAGTAGGTTTAGGTAAGGTTAGAACTGCGACCCCACAGAAAACTAACGGCTTTTAAAGTAGGTTTAGGTTAGTTTAGAACTGCGACCCCACAGAAAACGAACGGCTTTTAAAGTTGGTTTAGGTTAGGTTAGAACTGCGACCCCACAGAAAACCAACGGCTTTTTAAGTAGGTTTAGGTTAGGTTAGAACTGCGACCCCACAGAAAACGAACGGCTTTCAAAGTAGGTTTGGTTTAGGTTAGGTTAGAATTGCGACCCCACAGAAAACGAACGGCTTTCAAAGTAGGTTTGGTTTAGGTTAGGTTAGAACTGCGACCCCACAGAAAATAAATATTGTTGTGATACATTTCGCAGCACCAGTAAAAGTTACCATTTCGGGACCTATTTATGTTATACGTGAAACCGTCTACAAACAGCTTTAATGCTCCTCTATTAGATTTAAATAGTTCGCACGCAATTGTTTCTTCTGTATCACTCATTTTTCACAATACAATAGTTAGTAAGTAAGTATCACAATACAATAATATGCACACGTTATTGAATCACTTCCGACCAACCATTAACTTAGAATATTACACAGTACACATAAACAAATTAATATCTAAAACTACCCACATCGCTATAATCGCGCAGAGTGACCTCACTAACGTGACTGCGTTTAGTTTCGGTAACAAAATATTACAAATTTAAATAATTTTATTCGTAATAAATCATATTAGAAGCAAATCCAATTTAAATAAAAAAACCTGTAATGAAAAGCCACTGAAAACCTAAATCATTTACAAAATATTTAACACAAGTACCAACTACAACTCCGCGATTTAAATGACCTAGTATCGATTCTTCGACGTAGTGAGTTGTCGATGAAATGAAAATACTTGAAACGTTGACTTTGTAATAATATTCGGTTAAATGTGTGTCGGCAATTCAATGGTGAATCGGGTTCTTGCATTAGTATCCAGTTAACTGCGCTAGCCGCAGGGACGATTCTGTTTTTCTCGCTTTGCTTTGCTGACGAATCACTGCTCTTGAGAGCATTCGTAACGGCATATTTCCTTTTATATTGTTTTCCTTATTATAGCACGAGAATACAATATTTCAAATATAATACCGAGATACAAGTAAATAAGAAGTAGGTTTTACCTCAATGGAATATCACGCATGCATAGAGAAATTTAAAATTTATCACAATGTCTATTTGATTACCATTTTCTACGTTCCTCTTGTTGTCGCTCAACTGTTTCATAACATAATATCAGTGGAGAAAGCTCGCAACACAATAAATATAATAGAGAAATAGTGGCCCTTGTTTCGTTTGAGGTTGAATACAATGCGGGTTAGTATTTATTAGCATTTATTTTACGTTTTCCTAGACGTGACAAGATCAAAGATAAAACTAGACTAAAAGGTAAAAAGTAAAAACTTCGAGAAGATGTAGCTGCTTAATCTGGGCTATCAGTTTCACCCAGTTCAAGAAAAAATTAAACGAGCACATTTCTGTTTCAACTAGATTTTTAGTTGTCGTAAGTGAGTTTCTGATAAATAAATAAGACGTTTATTATTTTTCATCACACTTGCTCATAAATGGTGTTATTCCTTGCCTGTATACAGAAGGACAATGGCCTAAATTGTCCCCGCGGGAAATAATGACACATGGGAGTTATGAGCTTGTGTGTGATCTGATTGGTTAAGCAAATCTGGACGGCCGCTAGCGACAAGAATTTTGCTCTGTGATTGGTTGAAAATATAATCAAGCAGGCTCTGTGATTGGTTGAAATATTGAAGCTACGCCCTCCACTCGCACTGATCTGAAAGTGAAGTTGTCAATCTAGTCAACATTTGATTGATGCGCTTGTATAAAACATAGGTTTTCTGTCTTTTTTGGTTATTTATTTCCTCGCAAATGTGATGAAAAACATTGTGTATAATATATGCTCGTTTGCAATATTTCTCATACGCCCCTTGTTAAACAATGTACTATTAAAAAGTAACTGCAAGATGCAGGCTATGCAACTTTCATTCTTATGAGCTGACGCACTTTTATTAAGTTCTCAGGATTGATGTTGATTTCCAGCCATTTGCCAACCGCAGCCTAAAACCTCCGTAACCTAATTTGAATAGCAATATACTTACTCAGACGTCATTTACGTGTTGTACCTATAATGGGAAAATACCGTTAGGTATACTATGACTAAGGCCACATTTGCATTGGCGGCTCAGAGTGAGTAAACTTTAATCTGTCTGTGTCAGGTCAGTAAGTCCACTCCCGCATTTGGTGGTGCGGGGTCGGTGCGGTACCTATCAGTAAGCTGTGTCATTGTCAACAGTTTCTTTTCTACGCGCCCACTTTTAAATGAGTGCTTTCTGATGAAGCGAGGCGGTATGAATGCAGTACGCATGCACCGCCCCGCTTCTGCGCAATATAATACTGACCAGTTCGGCAATCTGGGCGACATCGGTAAGCTCTCGGTAAAGTACAAAATACCACATACATTTTCCGCCCTGCGAAATACGGAATTTGCCCACACCGTTTCTTTGGTCCCAGAGAAAAGATCCCCAGAAAAGACTCAATAAGAGTAAAATCCTGCTAATGATTTTCATTAACTTCCTCCACACGCCTAAAAAAATGTTGGTAATTGGTACAGAAAAATTACTTAAAACTTTGAAATCGAAGTATTTTTATTTATATAAAACCTTCTTAGTTACAGAGTTCAGAAATTTATTAACTTTGCAAGTTTTTGCAGTGTACCAAGTGTTTTCCTACCGTTGGGTAAGGCACTAGAGATATCAATTCCGTTAACAGGCTACCCGAGTACGGTACGGGGGGATCATTGACGTGTTGTACGAGAAAACCGACAAGTCTCGCGGGCTTGTTTCAGCCACGAGTAGGTTGCCTGTGTTCACCGAACCGGCTTCCAACTTCAAATTGGAATACGCTAGTGGGTCAAATACTCCAACTTCGACGGCGGCTGTTTTCAATGGAATACCTAGTAAATAACTACAACATGGAGTACTTGCCTCATACACGTATATCGCAAATATAATAAGTCTGGTCAAATGGAATCTGCGAGTCAGTAACATTCTTAGGTACTTTGATTTCCTTTCCTATCAGATTTTAACAGTCAGTAGTATTTTTTTTTCTTAGCCTTTCACTGCTGGGCAAAAGCCACCAGGCCATTTTCCTCCTCTCCCTGTGCTATTGCTGGCATGCTCTCGCCAACCCAAGCAGAACGCGTCTAAATCGTCCCGCCATCTCCTTTTTCGTCTGCCTCTGCTCCGGTGGCTGGTTAAATAAGTATATCAAATATCAAGGCTTTGAATATCTTTGCCCTATTCACGGATATTGCCATTAATAGAAGTCATATAACTCGACTGGTTTAATTCACGGAGTTATGTAAAATAAGTACAAATTTTATTCAAATAATATTATTTAAACTAAATCGTTTCATCAATATTCTTTAGTTTTCATGCTGTATGTCACCGAATATCCTTTAACATTAAAAACGGTGATAAAAAATATAATAACATTGTGGATAAACAATCTGTTTATTTTCATTGTATACAAAACGGTTTTACACACGATGGCAAATAGGTATATAAATCTCGTTGGTAAAATTAAGCGTTTTCATTCATTTTTGATTGTTATGCCTATTTATTTTATTCGGAATCCTTTTTATGTTCATGTCAACGGAAGACAAATCGAAGATTGCGCAACTATGAAGTTTCTGAATAATGACAATGTCAACCATAGGAAAAAATTACATATTCAACCCTAGAGGCATGTCTCAGGATTGACTTCATAGCCGCGGGGGACTTATAAACACACATTCATACATTGGTCGAAGTAATAAAAGTAAAATACATACAGTTTTTTAAGGCTCCTAGTCACTGACATCAGAGGGTTTGTTGGCATCATCATAACAACTCAACTGGTATTTTCCCATACAAAACCTGACGCACGTACGTACAATGCGTTACGCGATTGACTTGCAAAACGCATAGACATACAGCGTAAAATTGTAAACTGGACTGAGCCGCAATTGAAAAAATAAATAAAAACAAAAAGCCTATGGTCCATATTTTTGTTACTAAAATCTTACGTAATCGTACGTATTGGAAACAAAAAGTTAGACAAGTAAAAGATTAAAAAATAAATAAAATGCTGAAGTTTGACACAAAAAGTTGGCTATTGAGAGAGTGAAGGGAACACCAAGGCTACCTACTGTAGCTTTAAAATGAATGGTGATTAGAAATTAAAAGTCGATACAATACACCACGATTAAGATCAGTTAACGATTCTGAAGTTAGCCTCGAGTCGCCTCCCGCATACCCGCCCGACCCCTCTGACACCTTTGCGGCGCAACTTGTAGCTAACATCAGAATCGTTAACTGATTTTAATCGTATTGTACCGGTGTATATGAACCGGTCAGGTCCATTAAACTGTAACCTGAAGCCTTGTTCCTTAAGCCATAACTTGAAATTGAAACAATATCACTAGACCTATAGTTTACTTATTGTTATTAAAATTAACATAACTATTTAAATCACTAGGTATAACCGATATCATTACATACAATATATATATTCATTTACATACAATATAAATACATATATTTTTTAACTTTTACCATTATCTAATGTTTTATATTACACACTATATTAACATTATTTTAAAAAGGAATAAATTTGTTTTTTAAATGTTACTAGCGAACTGCCAAATATATCTGCATTCATACACTTTTTATTGTAAAGCTGGCATGCGCGTTTAATATATGAATTTTGTGCGTGATTCGTTCTGCTATATGCAATGCTGAACAATGCTTTACTTTACTGTTATGTACGTAGAAGTGCAAATTTCCAAAAAGTTAGCAAAGCGACATGTGGGGGGGGGGTGTGACTGACGGACGACATCTGACACAACCACAGTGCCGGCCGGAGCTATCCATTTTATCGATGAATATTCCTAAAATAAGTGACATTGAAGCCCAGTACCTAATCAGTGAATCTGAAAATCTACAGGCGTTCACGTATGAATCAACTGTCCTACGTATTGAGAACGTGCTGATACCCAAGAAAAATACGGAAACAGTGTCGATGATCGCGGCGATTTATATCATATCTTGATGGCAAGATTTGACCGTGTAAGGATGGGCGTAGTGAAACAACTGTTCACGTTGGGATTAAGATATTAATCTGTCTTAACTATGGTTATGGATGGGCTTATATACTAAGGCTATAGTGAGAGTGCGTGCGTCTGGCGCAGCCCTTGAAGTCAGAAATATATTAAATTAATCGCGGGCAGAAGCTAGTTCACTCATATATTTCTACACCGTCCTCACGCGCGTTAGAAAAGCTACGTGATTACCCTGCAGGTTGAAAACCGTTAGCACACAGTTTCTAATTTAGCACACCACATTCAAATGTCGTTGTCTAAGATGACACGTACCTAAGCTTTACATACGTTCCCTTACACAATGCTTTAAGTCGGGACGTGAACATTGCAGACAGGTCTTAACGGAATAATTTTGTTCAAGAAGCGCTGGAATATGAGAGTAAGAACCTTTCGAGGTTAAAGCTGAACAGTATTTTGTCAAATTCATCTTAGTAGCAGTACGTTGGCCACTCAATAGGTTTTGAGATGCTTGAAATTGAAACGCAAGTGTACCGATAGGTAATTACGTTTTTATAAAAACCATTGACTTTTGAGGTCAATTTCACGAAGCTACAAGATACACATTTAAATTATCAACACTGCAATGAGGCGTTTGACGAATTAAAGTTCGTAATTTGACCGGTGTTGCATGGCCTGTTATTCGCTACGCGTTAATGCGGCTCACCCCGCCGGTCACCCGCTACGGAACTAGACCACTACCTACGCGTAATTACTACGCATCGCGGTGTCAAGGTATAATTGTGGGTGAGCGTTGAGTTGAGCTTAAAACAAGTTTCTGAATAGGGGGGTGTAGACTTGCAAAAATGTAACGTGTAGCTTTCTGAAACGGACCACTGATATGTGTCTCCTTTTTACATATTTCTAAAATTCATCTATTGCGGTACCTTACACCGCTAAATACATCCATGTGTTAAGCCATGCTGGATGCGGGTGGCGCAGGCCCGGTCACTTTGGAACTCTTTGGGGGAGGCGTATGTCCAGCAGTGGACGTCTTTCGGCTGATATGATGATGATGATGATTAAGCCAAAATTGGCCGTGACTGTCGGACTAAAGAATCAGATGAGTAATCCTAGAAAAGTTAAGATTTTTCATTCAGACATTCAGAACTCTAAAAGAAGCAATGTTTCAGTGATTACACTGTCCCTGCATTTCTTTTTCGCGGCGTAGAAACTAAATCGTAAGCATTTTATGTGTTTTAGGATACTTATTTGTAATACGATTTTAACTGTTGAGGTCGTTGAGGAGTTAGGATTAGGAAGATTTAATTTTGCATGGTCAGACTATACCTAACGTTTTTTTTTATTTCGAAGGCTTTAATAGGACCAGAACTAAAATTAATAATTAAGCAGTGAAAAAATACGGTCCGAGCGCTTAGCGCAATAATTATTGTAATACTTTTCTACCCACATTCATCTCCACTTATAATAAATCTCTAAATTAAAAAAAGAATCAGCCAGTTTGAAACTAAGCTTTGTGTGGTACGAATGTTCTCAGCATCCCATGAACGGAAAATATGAAACATTTTATATAGGTACATTATTATTCTAGCTGCAACTTAGGATAGTTTTTATCCGACTGCGACAATTAATTAATTTTCCGAAAAATACGACTTCATTTAATTTTTCATTTATTTTTATTGAAATCAAACGTTGCTCCAACTGTCAGCTATAAGAAACGTCAAATTTTCGTCAAAATGGCGGAATTGCTTTGCCTTTCACTTATTAATAATTTAAATCCAGTCTACGATAGACCTTTACGATACACATGCCAAAAGTTAAACCATAAAAAAATATTCGATTGTGATATGAGAATTTATATGCGCAAATGTCGCATTATGGCGTAATTTCAAAAAATGTATTAACAAATTTGAACAATATAATTATAACACGAATTTGTTTTTTTTGAATGGCAATGGCACGCGTTCTTTGCGCATTCTGCCAAAGTGCCTACGGCGCTACCACGAAAACCGAACTCGAAGTTCGTATAACTGCATCCCTGTCACTCGAGTATTGTTAGTAATATAGAAATAAGAGGTTTAGGTGGAACGGGCGGAACAATTTTGCACCTGTGTCCAGATAATAACAATAATATGAGGACATGTATCTATGTCAAAAATGGCATCAATGCTATGCCTTTACATGCTTTCTGTTGCAGGGATCTCACCACGGTGATGATCCAAAACAAGGGGGAGGGTAAGGAGCTCATTCTATCATCGGCCTACCTCCCCTACGAGGCAACGGATCCCATAACACAAATACTGCGGGATCTTGTTGCATACGGCAGTCGGGCGAACACCAACCTGATCATCGGCTGCGACGCGAACGCTCACCATGTCATCTGGGGCAGCTCAGATGTCAACAGGAGAGGAGAGAAGGTATTGGATTTCCTGGTAAGCTCTTCTTTACAATTACTGAATAAAGGCAATGAACCTACCTTCGTCAATTCTAGGCGGGGGGAGGTTATTGATATAACGTTGGCTTCTAATAACACTAGTAGCAAAATCAACTCATGGCACGTATCTGATGACATCTCCCTTTCGGACCACAGATACATTTGCTTTAGGTACCAAACTAGAATACAAACAAATGCGGTACGTAAACGGAATCCAAGGAACACGGACTGGTCGGCCTTTAGAACTGACCTAAAAGTGGACCTAGGAGACCCAAAAGGAAAGCTAAACTCTATTATTGACATAGAATTCGAAGCGGACAAAATAGTACAAGCCGTATACACGGCCTTCACTAATAACTGCCCGAAAAAGAAAACCCTGGCTAAAAAGGTACCATGGTGGACCCCGGAAATAGTCAAACTCAGGAGGAAAACCAGGGCAATATTTAATGACGCAAAGTCATCTAATGACTTTAGGTACTATGCACAAAAACTCATAGAACTCAGCAAGGCTGTGAGAAAAGCGAAAAGGAGAGCGTGGAGGAACCACTGCGATCAGATCGAGTCAATACCGGAAGGAATGAGACTAACAAAGGCATTAGCAACCACAAAGTCGGTCCCGCTTACATCCATCAGGGACAATGACGGTATAATGACGAAAACGGGGCTAGAGACCCTTAAGATAATGTGTAATACACACTTCCCAGGCTCAGTAATACACGAGAGCGTAACAGACGATTGCACAATTAGTGCGTTGGAACAAACCACAAGTACAACGAGACACAATTGGGAAACGTCTAAAAAGGTAGTAGATCATAAAAAGATAAAGTGGGCACTTTCGACATTTCAACCTTACAAAGCCCCGGGGCCAGATGGAATCTACCCCATTCTACTACAGGAGGGCGCTACTGTACTAATCCCGCACCTTAGCATATTGTACAGGGCGTGCTTAGCTTTCGCACACGTACCGCGTGTGTGGAGGATGGTAAAAGTAACCTACCTACCCAAACCGGGTAAGGCGGATTACAGTGAGGCCAAATCGTATAGGCCGATAAGTCTATCGTCATTTTTCCTCAAAACATTGGAGAAGTTGGTAGATAGACACATAAGGGATGGCCCACTAAGGAGACATCCGCTGCACGAACTACAATGTGCATATCAGCCAGGGAAGTCAACGGAAACGGCACTTCATCTGGTAACAACCAAGGCTGAACAGGCTATAGAGAATAAAGAACTATGTCTGGCGGCTTTCTTAGACGTGGAGGGAGCGTTTGATCGTACCACGTATAATGCTATTAGCGAAGCAGCTGCAAAACATGGTATAGAGCCGACCATATGTAAATGGATAGGCAACATGCTAAATGGCAGACTGATAAAGTCATCTCTTTTAGGGGATGAGATAATGGCCACGGCCACAAAGGGATGTCCACAAGGTGGGGTACTTTCACCAACTCTATGGAGTTTGGTGGTGAACTCACTCTTGATAGAACTCAATAAAGGTCCCATCCACACGGTAGGATATGCTGATGATTTAGTGATACTGGTTAATGGGAAATGCCCAAGTACGGTATCAGAAATCATGAACAAGGCACTGAGGGAAGTGGAGAGATGGTGCGACAGTCACCAATTATCCATTAATCCAGGCAAAACAGTAGTAATACCCTTTACTAGGAAAAGGACCATTTGCGGAATACAGCAGTTAAAGCTGTATGGAAGGGTACTAGAACTGTCCAATGACGTGAAATATCTAGGTGTCACACTGGATAAGGAACTGAACTGGAAGAAGCATACAGATCTCACCATTACAAAGGCCCTGAGGGTATTTGGAATGTGTAGATCAGCGTATGGCAAAACATGGGGACTGAACCCCAAGGTACTGAAGTGGATCTACACAATGATGGTGAGACCCATAATACTGTACGGTAGCCTGGTATGGTGGCCAAGGACTTTAATGAGCACATGCAGAGAGGCCCTGAGAAAGGTGCAGAGAACGGCATGCATGGCTATAACAGGGGCGTTTCGTACCACGCCTACAGCGGCGCTAGAAGTCCTACTGGACCTACCGCCACTTCACATGGTGATTAAGTCAGAGGCGCGCAAATCGCTCTACAGATTAAGAATTCTTGGACTGTGGAGCGATAGCAAGCCGAAAACTAAGCACACAAACATGGAGACTGATGGTTTCTTAGACAGAATAACAAACATGGGAAGCGACAAAATGCTACCCAAGTATGTATTCCACAGGAACTACAAAACAAAAGTTCCAACCAGGGCTGAGTGGGCCGAAGGTCTAGAACCACCAAAATCTGGTATCGAAGACAGTATATGGTACACGGACGGATCAAAAATGGGATCCGGTACGGGAGCAGGCATTTATGCAAATGACTATAGTAGTAGTGTAAGCATGGGTAGTTTGGCAACTGTCTTCCAAGCGGAGACATACGCCATAATTGCTTGTGTACAGGAGAATATAGACAGGCGAACCAAAGGGCGGACTATCTATATACTCAGTGACAGTCAAGCGGCCCTTAAAGCGCTCACGGCGCCGAAAGTGGACTCTAGAATAATTTATAATGGCGTCCAAGCACTAAACAGACTTGGAAGGCACAATAAGGTGCAACTAGTTTGGATACCAGGGCACAAGGGCTTCATCGGCAACGAAAGAGCAGATGAGCTTGCTCCACAAATCACTTTGTAGGTCCAGAACCATTTGTGGGACTCTCGCAGGGGACCATAATATCGGCCTTTAAAGCCTACGCTACTAAAACCAAACACCAACACGAGTGGAGGAATGAGGCTAGCTTAAGGCACTCTAAGCTCTTCATAGAAGGAGTGGACTCGGGCTGGACCAGAAAACTCTGGAAATCCAGTAGGAAGCAACTCAGAATTATATCTGGGGTGTTCACAGGTCACTTCGGGGTCAAGGATCTCTTGGCCAAGATGGGACTATCTGATAGTTTAGACTGTAGAATGTGTGGCGAGGAGGATGAGACTATGGAACACTTATTGTGTGAATGGCATGCCCTTGCCAGACAAAGAATGAACTACTTTGGTAACGGTTACCCGCAACCAAAGGAATTCAAGGTGCTCCCGGCGAACTGCATCATCCGCTTTGTGGAAATGATGGAGCAAGCCTGGGAGCAGGTATAAAGGAGAGGGCAAATGCACAAAAGATCCCACTGGGTCGAAGTGCATCCGAAAGGGCCCTCACCTAGATAAGATAAGATAAGATAAGATAAGATTGTTAGTGCGATAGAGATAGAGATACCCGAATATTTTCGAATTCCGAAGTTCGTGGTTATAGCTCAGGAATCGAAACTACACCCCGTAAGCCGCGTCCGCTGCGCCATGTTTTCGTGGTATTTAAACGTCAAACATGTTTTGCCAATCAAAACAAAACCCTATTTGTTTGCCGAACCTGACAGAAAACATGTTAGATGTTTAAAAACATGGAAAACATTGGTGCAGCGGGCCCGGCTGTAGGTAGACACTAAATAAAATAATCATAATGTATTTTCTCGAAAAAAGGATAATAGAGAAAAAAATCAACGCAAGAGGTTAGGTATATGTATAGGTAATCACTAAGTTCCAAAGTTTTATGTTCTGTCCCTTTTTCACAAAACGCACCTTCAAATGAAACGATTGTTTTTTACTATGACGCTCAAGGATCTTGACGTTACAGTCCCCGATCGTTTTATATTAATACAAGCGACATTAAAACGGTTTTGAGATATTTGAATGGGATTTTCGTCATCTTCTATCTCTATCTATACCTACATATAAATGCCCTGACTGACTCACCCACTCACTCATCAACGCACAGCCGAAACTACTGGGGCTAGAGAGTCGAAATTTACACCAGAACTACCTTATACAACGTAGGCAACGGATAAGAAGAGATTTTTGGAAATCCTACCCCTAAAGGGGTCAAATAGGGGTGCAAAGTTTGTATGGGGGAAACTTTATTTTTTATAGCTAGAGGCTTAAAATTTTGTATAAATATTACTTATTAGAATACGAATAAAATCCTTTCAACGTTTAGGAAAATTCTGCCCCTAAGGGGGTAAACAAGGGGTGCAAATTTTGTATGGGGGAAACTTTATTATTTTAGCAAGAGACTCAATACGTTGTAGAAAGCTTACTTTTTAGAATACAAATAAAGTACTGCCAGTGTTTTGGAAAATTCAGCCTCTTAGGGGGTTAAAAAGGGTTGCAAAGTTTGTATGAGCGAAACTTCTTTTTGAGATAGAAGCTTAAAAGTTTGTAGAAAGATTACTTATTACAATACAAATAAAAAAAAACAGCGTTTTGGAAAATTCCACACTTAGGGTATAAAAAAGGGGTACAATGTTGGTAAAGGGGATTTTTTTGAGCTAGAATCTCAAACCTTTTTAAAAAGATCGCAAGCGACAAACCTTTGCTGAAAGATTACTTATTACAATACAAATAAAGAACTTTCAGCGTTTTGGAAAATTCCACCCCTAAGGGTGATTAAAACAGGTGAAAATTTGTATGGAGGAAACTTTTTTTTGAGCTAGAGACTTGAAATTGTGTAAAAAGATTATTTATTAGAATACAAATATATGGGTAAATTACTTTCAGTGGTTTGAAAATTTCCACCCGCTAAGAGGGGGATAAAGAGGTGCAATGTTTGTGTAGGAAAATTTTTTTTTAGGTAGAAACTTAAAACTATGTAGAAAGATTAAGTACCTACTTATTAAAATACAAAAAAATACCTACTGCCAGCGTTTTGGAAAATTTCACCCCGTAAGGGGTTAAAAGGGGTGCAAGGTTCGTATGGGAAACACTTTTTTTTAGCTAGATACTAGATAGTTTATAATTTATAATAATAAAAAAACCGAGTGTTTTATTTTTAATTTTTCCCTGAAAAGCGTTCAAAGTTTGTATGAAGAGCAAGAAATTTTTAAATTTTGATATTTGTAACTGCGATCTTAGCCTGTTTAGACTACAAAACTTATTTCAGCGTTTTTTTAATTCATCGCCTAAGAAGGTTAAAAGGGGGTTCGAACTTTGTATAGAGAGCAAGACATTTTTAAAGTAAGAAATTTGTACCTACGGTTTCAGACTGTTTACTATGAGGGTTCAGAGAGGGTTCTTAGTTTGTATAGAGAGCAAGAGATTTTGAAAGTAAGAGATTTGTAACTTCGGTTCTAGATTGTTTTCTAAAAGTCTAGGTAGAAAATTAATTTCAATGTTTTTTTTTTAATTCATTTCTTCAACAAACATTTAGACGATAACATGTTATACGCGGACGAAGTCGCGGGCAACAGCCAGTTTTTAATATGTACATACCTACATACCTTATTTTTACACTGTATGCTTAGTTTTAGTTTTAAATAGGTATACTTTCTCATGTAAGTGAAGTGAATTCTTGTAATTCTTATGGATTTTTTTTCTTGAAACCTAAAATAAAAGCCACCTCATTTGCATCCCAGCTTGTACTCATTCTCGTCTCGTACACCAAAGTGAATATAATCACTTCGTTTTCGTACACATTCCTAACTCGTCCACCTGTACTGTATTCACGGGAGGATGGATTGTTGACTTAAATCAATTCATCTAGGATATAGATATTTATTAGTAGTAGTAAGGACATACACGCAGATATCAATTAATCTATTCGTTTTATACATAAAATATTAATGGATACATTATTATGGTAGGTAATAAAATATTAGCAAAGATACGCACTCTACGTCGTATTATCGCTAATAAACCTGCAGTTTTTTTACCGGAATAGCAAAATAATATTGTTCTAGAAACCTATCATGGCATGCCGCAAAGGAACGCCTGATTACGTCAATTAATATGTTGTAGAAAAGTAAATGTAAGTAGTTGTCTGGTTGCGAATCGGGCGTAGACATAAATTAAACGTTGTAAATACCTAAATATAGATTTTTTTATATAATAAAAAAAAGTTTAGTTTTAAGGTTTGTATTAAGTTAACACATTTAATCAATAAAACTTATTGAATAGTTATTATAGGTAACGTGCGAGCTATAACCCTTTTCCAGGCAGAGGCGTTATATCGACCACATACTGCCTGCCAAACATGCCTCTTAATGTCAATGAATAAGACTGACACTTGATTGTCACTTCTCAACTGCCAGCCTGGAAAAGGGATAAAGTACACTACATAAATATGTAACACGTTTTTGCTACCTACTTATTTTAAGTGCAATTGTATATTACGGCCTCCGTAGCCCAGTGGGTAGTGACTCTGCCTAGGAAGCTGGAGGTCCCGGGTTCGAATCCCGGTCAGGGCATTTATTTGTGTGTTTATCACGAATATTTGTTCCTGAGTTATGGATGTTATATATGTATATAAGTATCTATATGTATTTATCTATTATATATATTATCATCGCCTAGTACCCACAACACAAGCCTTACTGAGCTTACCGTGGGCCTAGGTTGATTTGTGTAAGATTGTGTCCCATAATAATAATAAGGCGTAGGGATGTGACGGCCCCATCGCCTACCAGATTTCTGGTGCAATCAGTCAACGTAAGGCAGCTTGTGGCGGGCTGTTAGGGAGTAGCGACCCTACGTACCTGAGTGCTCCTGGGGGTGTCCTGTGGTCAGGCTGAGCCGATCGGGTGGTTGGTTGGACAGGCCCCCCCACCTCTGACTTGCCTTAACTGGCTGTCCAGAGTGGAGTCGCAAGAGCTGTTGCTCGAGGGTAGATGTGGACACCTAAGTGGCGAGTTGGCTATATGTTTAAAGTCCAGTGCCACCTCTCTACTCCCCCAGCCTCTCTGGTGTTGCCCTTAGGCCATTTTTTAATGTCGCTATTAATAGGGGCCCATCTAGCAGTTGGCGAGTCACCGTCTGCCAGAGATAAAAAATGAGACAGTTTATTAGGCAGGCGTCCGATGTTTCACCCAATAGCCCAGCCACTAGTCCATCATTTTCACCCAATAACCAAATTTTCTTTAGATTCCATCAACAGCAATAGTCCCTATACACCCCAGCGGGTGCTGTCTCTGTGTGCGTCCCATGACACGGGCAGGGACATCATTCGCTCGGCGTACTCCTTGCATTTCATTAAATTGTCAAAAGGGCCTCTACGTGTTGGCTCAGTTGGTACTTTGTAGGTACCTAGCCCCACGCACGCCTCCCAAAGGTCCGGGACATCATTGTCCCGTGAGCGGGAAAGACATACATAATAATAAAATAATAATAATATTGTATTCGCCGGAGTGAACTGATGTCTAACGGTCTATTTATTCCTGTAACTACGTGATATGTAATAAAGTGTTTGAAGATTGTAGATATTGTAGATTGCCTATCATGTCAATAAATGCTATCCCAATTAAATTAGGTCGACGTGACAAACATACGTGTTTAACTAGAAAAAATAGTATTTTATGCAACTGTTGTATAAGAAGGGTCTTAAAAGGCGAGTGGCGTGGGTTGCGATGCGAGCCTTGGCGAGCATCGCAATAAAAGACGCCACGAGCGTTTTCAGACCAGTTATACACCGTTGCATACAATACTTTTTCTACGACAAATTTTAAATAAATAGCAGACTACAGAATAGTTAAACTTTTCAGGCAGCAAGTTTTCTATTCGTACTTTTTCTACTCACGCAATTTCTTCAGGAGTGCAGTTATTAATTTTTTCGACCATTTTAAAAGGAACGTACACTTTTGTCTTTACAAACACGAATAAAATCTTAATAGTTTAGGACTAATAGTTTATCATCTTTCGTCTTCTCATTTTGAACTGTATTTTGGTGGGAAATCGGAAATGTGACAGCTCTTGCTTATGGTTTGTTTTTTTTTTAATTTGTTTCCACTTGCCATCCGAACCAAACCAAATCCGGACCCGGACCGAATTCGAACTGTTTATTTTTATAAATAATACCAAGAATTTATAAAACATGTAATTTAACACACAATAGATGATGATTTATTATTATTGTAGTCAATAATTTATAATATACAAATGTTAAATCGTAAATAAATACTTTTACTTCGAAATATTTGTTTGAAGGGCAAATGCACAAACAAGCATTACTTCATAAACAAACTAATTCATATTCAAGCTTTACCTTGTCGCTAAGTACCTGCATTCTGCATATAAACGTGATGTAAAAAATCGTTGGTTTATACTTCATTTCAGCGGCCGACTGTAAGTGCGAAACGTCTTAATCAAATCTGATGAAAGCGTCTTCTACTGACGACCGGCATAATTTTTACATTTTCGCTAAATTTATCGCCGATATAATCGTGACAATATTATTATCGTCACTCCTGTCTGTGTCAATGCTGCAACAGATCACGCAGGAGTGAAATGGCTGCGTTCATTAATCGCTGGACAGTATTATATTTTTCACACCTCTCATTCAGAAAAGTAAGTTTTAGTCCCCGACGAGAGGGAGCAAAATGCAACTTTTCTGTTCAAGCTACTTTTTTAATTTATTCATTGGCTTGTAGCATTTACGCAATGTGCCAATAGAATCTTAATAAAATAATCGATTGTAATTTCATCGTAATCGACAAACGAATATATATCGAAGTTACAAATCTGATACTTTAAAATTTTCTGACTCTCCATACCAACTTTATAACCCCTATTAACGCTTTTCAGGGAAAAATTAAGGAGAAGAGTTTTTTTTTGTTGTAATAAGCATTTTTTCTACAAACTATCAAGTCTCGAAGCTAAACCAATGTTTCCCATACGAACCTTGCACCCCTTTTTAACCCCTTAAGGGGTGGAATTTTCCAAAACGCTGAAAGTACTTTATTTGTTTTCTAATAAGTAAGCTTTTTACAAAGTATTAAGCTTCTATCTCAAAAAAGAGTTTCCCTCATACAAACTTTGCATATATCATCATCATCATCATCATATCAGCCGAAAGACGTCCACTGCTGGACATAGGCCTCCCCCAAAGAGTGCCAAAATGACCGGTCCTGCGCCACCCGTATCAAGCGGACTCCCGTGACCTTTACCAGGTCATCAGTCCACCTTGTGGGGGCCTACCCACGCCACGCCTTCCGGTACGTGGTCACCACTCGAGAACCTTTCCGCCCCAACGGCCATCGGTTCTACGTGCAATGTACGTATATATATATGAGGTTTTTTTTTTGTTTTGTTTGTTCTTTTTTTTATTTGTTTTTTGTTTTTTTGTTGTTTTGTATGTTTTTTTTCTTTGTATCATGTTTTTATTTGTTTTTTTTTTCTTGTGTTTTTTTTTTGTTTTTTTCAGTTTTCGTTGTTTTTTTAGTTTTTTTGTTCGTTTTTTTGTTTTTTTTGCAAATGTTTTCCTCATAGTCGGTGTGAAAAGTTACATGTGTCACTCAGGAGCAAAATTATTTTCGTCTTGGGCGTTAACACTTGAATCCCTCACTACGCTCAGGATCCTACGTTAGAATCCCTCGCTACGTTCAGGATTCAATACACCGCCCTCGCCGTAAATATACTATTTTGCTCCCTTGTGACACAAATCACTATTATTTTCTATTTTTAACTGCGTTAATTGTCCCTCCTCGTGTTTAACTAAGGTTTTATTATTATTTTGTATTTTGTTTGTTATCCACCGTGAAGTCAGTCGACGGTACTATCGGAAGATCAGCGCTGGCAGCAATGCCAGCATTATGCTGAGATACGAGTAGAACCGTTTCGTGACAAGCGCTGTGTGTTGTTTGTCTCGAATAAATGTTTCTTTCTGTCCTTCTTCTTTCTATGACAATATTTTACCGCCATGTAAGTAGATAGTATTTCTCTAGTAACATACGTCAATGTATGAATAAATTTAGTATGTCCAATAAAAGTTATTCGGTGCCTTGGCTTAGTAGTATGCTCTTACAGGCTCAAATAATGATTTTGAGACGTGGAAGATACTTATATAATTTACTACCTATCCTGAGACCTACCGCTTTTGATTTGTTAGGAATGTTGGGCATCATGTGAATACTTAAATGCATTTCTCCGAAAAGCTTTTTTGGAAAATCATCTCCAAATATACCTACACCTTTGCCGGATGTTTTACAACAAGCATGAAATGAATAAGTAGCGAGGTGTGCCCAAGAAGAAGATTCATCAGAAATGAAATACTATCACAGTCTTTGGATGCACTCGTCTGAAACACAATTTAGGCAGCACTCGTCAGGAAAAAAGGGCTTGTGGTGTCACTACAATACCTATTTGTTCCCCTAATCTACTTTTTCACACACACACGCACTTGTTTAAAATTATTATGAACATGCATGCCTAGATTTACTGTCAATACAATGAAAAATTTAAATAATTTTGAATGTAATTCAATAATTAAAATTTACGCTCTTAATCTCTTACCACGCAGGAACATTTATTTTATTTTCTGTTATTCGATGAAATGAGTTAGGTATTTCGTTTAGGAACTTTAAACATTCACAAGGTAACTGCGAAACTTTTTGAACGAGCGAGCGGTAAGACAAACTGTAATTTTCCCGTACAAAAAATGAAATCTAGATCATCTACATAAGTTACATAACGTACGTACGAAACGTTCGACCAGAGGGGTGTCTACGTAACTTTTCAAACGTATAAAAATACGAAAAAAAAACATTTAAATCTAGCTGACGTACGTATCTAGGTACCGTACATTACGCAGTCGACCAGCTGTTGTTTTCTTTTTTTATTAAATTGAAGGAAAAATGTTGAACACTTAGTAATACCGGCAATAAATTGGCCACCATGTTTCAAATAAACTATCAACGAAAACAATATGGTTTATACATACTATCAAATAAAAAAGAATGGACAAACCAACAAAATGAACCCAAAGCTAATGTAATAACAAAACTGCGAACGAATGAGCTGAACAAAAAAGTATATTCCCTTGTTAATTGATTCGTCGTTTGCAGGCATGTTCATACAGGCTTTTAATTTAGCGTTTATATGAACTTAGTCATGTATTCTGATGCCCTAGTTCTCCTCTTAATGAATCTAGGAACGAATGGAAGAGGGAAGTAAGATAGGGAATACTACTAAGTATATTAAAATGAACAAATAAACGACTTCAACCAATTCGATCCGACCTAAATGTGTTGTTAACGCTTGAAGTAGGAATGTTCAATTAATCGAGTTCAGTTTTTGCAAATCGGTTCTATAATTACCGAGATACTGTAACATAAGTATATTATAATAACATATAAATTTGCGTAAAAATGTTGGTACCTATAAGCTTTTATTGCCAACTTTCGCATCTTTTTTAACCGCTTTCAAAAAAGGAGGAGGTTCTCAATTCGTCGTTATGTTTTTTTTGTGTCTTTGTTACGCGATAACTCCGTAATTTATGAACCGATATGAAAAATTATTTCTTTGTTTGAAAGCATATATTATACTTCCAGATTGGTCCCGTTGTCACCAAAATCCAGTTCTGATGATGGGATCCTGGAGAAATCGAGGGAACTCTTCAAATTTTATAGGCATACTTAAAGCAATTTGGCTACTGACTTGAAGTCGGTTAAAACTTTTTACACAGTCATATCAAGTATCAACTAGGTACATGACGGGTATATCCTTCGGTGTTCATCATCAGACCACCTTTATAGTATCACTGCATTGCATTGATATACACTGCATTGTCATCCGACTGACATAATTGTTCTAAATTTCAACTCAATGGGACAAAGAGAAGTTGGTTAAATTTGACTTGCATGATTTGACCCGCACATAAGAACGAATCAACAAGACAAGTTAAAAAAAAATATTGGTTGTCTATAAAGTCGGTTTACGGACGATAATTTTACGAGATAACGTCATAAAGCCGAACGCTCGGCTCAGGCGGAACGGGACAATGAGTCATACTTATTGTTGGTGAAGATTATAAAATGCAGATTCTCATTATAAGATTTACTCCAGATTCGGTTACAAATGATTTTATCTTAATCTTAATGGATGCGCGCGCGCGTTCTCGGTGAGGGTTGCTTTGGCTCTGGCGGGACCTCTCCTCCCGCGCGTCTGCCTCTTCGTCATCTTACGCGGTCGCCGACATCCTCCCCGCCCTTGGAAGGACCTGCAGCTTCTTCCAAGACATCAGGCTCCTCCATCATGGTTGGTAAGGGACAGACTTTGTTAACGCCACGTCGCTCTACGCCTCGGTACGTCAGGAAATCAGCGACTCGCACCACTCCATCGTCGCCAGGATAAAGCCGCTGAACTCGACCGAGTCTCCATTTAAGTGGTGGTAGATTGGGTTCTTTGAAAACCACCATATCTCCTTCTTTAAGGTTTATCTGCCTGGAACGCCATTTCGTTCGCTGTTGTAATTCGGCCAGATATTCTTTCCTCCATCTTTCCCAGAAATTGCATCGGAGCTGCTCAACCAACTGGTATCTTGTGCGAATTTTTATGCTTTCAGGCTTATGAGGGCTTGGTAGTGACGTCAGTGGCCGGCCGATGAGGAAGTGCCCTGGGGTCAAAGGAGAAAAATCGTTTGGGTCGGGTGATAAAGGAGTTAGGGGACGGGAATTGAGGATCGCTTCAATTTGAGTAAAGAGCGTGCTCAACTCCTCGTATGTAAGACTAACATTTCCTGCTATACGTTTCAAGTGAAATTTGGCACTCTTAACGCCTGCCTCCCAGAGGCCGCCAAACGTGGGAGAATAGGGGGGATTGAAAACAAACTGTATGCCTGTACTGGTTGCAAAATCAGATAAGTTACTTAAATTTGACTGCAACACCCTGCCTAACTCATTGTTCGCCCCGACGAAATTTTTGCCGTTATCGCAGCAAATGTATTCAGGTTTACCTCTTCTAGCGATAAATCTCTTGAGGCAAGAAATAAAAGCTTGAGTTGTGAGATCACTGACCGTCTCAAGGTGCACAGCCTTAGTAGAAAAACAAATAAAGGATGATTCACGCTAAAACGGGCCGTCTCCGGCCCGGGCCGTTTTCTAAGAAAAACGCGGCGTTTTTGCGCGGCTGACGTCATACCCAAGCCCGGCCGGGCCACGGCCGAGGCTCGGAAGCGGCTCGGTGTCGGCACGGCCCGGTCGCTCAACTGTAACACCACCGTTTGACGGCCGTTCTACCGCCAACCGAGGCTCGGAAGCAACTCGGTCCCAGCCCGGGCCGGAAACGGCCCGGAAACGGCCCGGTTAAGTATAACAACGCTCCAATGCCCGTAGCCCGGTCTCAGCTCGGGCCCGGCACGGACATATACATTAAAAATACGAAGGCTGTTAGCTGTCATATATGAATATGTGAAATATGGTAGTCCATCTAACCTTGCATTTAGTCGGTTTACATTATGTGATGTTGACCTCATAAAAAATAGTTTAGCACATGTAAAGGTTTATTACAACGATACACTGACCGAATTTTAAGGGCTATTGTACATTGTTAGATATTTTTGTATGAGGCATCTTATGAAGAGAAAACATAACGTCTGATTGTTCTAATAGGTAATTAAAATAGATATATTTACATTCTATTTAACAAAAACCAGTCAGTTTAGGACTGATCCATGATATTATTTAATTATGAGTGACTAGTTTCCGTTTAACTTCGTCCGCGTGAAACTCGTTTATAACGTTATAAAGCTCCATACTAACATTCACCCCCTTTTCTCCCCCTATAAAAATAACATATGTCCTTCAAAAGGATTCAATCGGTTCAGAGATTTAAGCGTGAAAACGTAACACACAGACAGATATATTGCCAGAGCTTTCGCATGTATAATATAAGTTAGGATTTAGGCTGGGCACAAACGTTCGGTATCCGCGTATGATTTCTGCATGGTAGGAAACCGTACGTGGAACCCGAACGTTTGCGCTCAGCCTTAGAACTTAATTTGTTGTTCCGTTATCAAATTGAATATCCAGAAGTAGCTTCTGGTTGTCTAACTGGTTATACTAAATACAATAATAAATAAAACAGGACAAAGCATAATTTTATTTTTATTTTTGCAAAACTTGGAAAATCACAATATCTGACAGATTTGACTTGGTGTTATGTGTAACACACGGCTATTAGTTTTTTTTTAATGCTTAGCTCATTTACAAAAACGCGTTCTTATTGTTAGGTAAATTACAGTTTTCGTACTGATATCGCCTTGATTTACTCGTGCCTAAGATTAGTCAGATAGATAGAATGTGCGGATAGATTTCCATCTTCCTAGAATGAGCAGATTTTTTAAACGCCATTCATCACTGGCAAAAAAAAGACACCTTAAATGCAGATAAGTATATATTTCCCCTAGTAAATTATACACTTATCTGCATTTATATCAAACTCGTACCGTGCGTTCAAGGGGGGGGGGGGGGGTCTATCCCAGAAGTTCCATATTTTCCAGTTCCATATGGATCTACCGGGATATTCATTTTGAAGGAAATTTTCCAGAAGTACCATATGGAACTAATGGTTCATACTCCCCTGTTCCACCTAACCCTACCGGGTTGTCTCCACTGGTAGGGATGCATGGATTTTTTTTCATATCAATCGTCTACCTCTGCTAACAAAGTACAAACTTTGTCTATACATATTACATACATTTGTCTATACATTTACTTTCATAGTAATGTTTGAACGCTGTTAAGATAAGATAAGATAAGATAAAATAAGATATAATTTATTGTCAAAACTGTGTAGGTACATACATGTCATAAAGTAAATAAGTTTCAACAGTCTGCCCATTTCGGACGTACAATATTAATAACACACTTAAAATATAGAATTTACATATCACAAGAAATATTCGTTTAAATCATAAAAACATTTGCATATTAACCAGTCCTTCAGTTTTCTCTTGAATATAGAGCCATCTAACGACTTAATATTTTCCGGCAACTTATTATATATTTTAATTCCAGTGGCATAAGTGCTCTTCTTGAGTATATAACTGGTAGGCCAAACTGTACATAAGTCATATTGATATTGAGATCTTAGATTTTTCTTAGTATCACATTTTTTTTATAAATAATTCATTGCGTTGTCTGATAAATAAACTAATTTCTAGTATATTTACAGGGTGGAAAGTTAAAACGGGGCAGTAAGGGCAGCTACTAGATCCCTTGCCGCCACGCAAAAATGGCATTAGGATTTCATTCCTAACTTTTTAAGTGATGACAATCTACATTCACAGATTTTTGAAAAAAATTACAGTCAGCGAGAAAATCATCACTTTTGACGAATTTTTTTTTAAATGCTATTCGATCCCATTCCTATTAAGGATCAAAATACTCTTCGGGACCGACTAAGGTTTGACTACTAGAACGCCCAGAAATCAAAGAAAACTTTTTCCATACAGTTAGTATGGGAATCCCAAAGTGCAATTTTTTTTACCACGAATGTATGTACAGTTAAGCTTGTGACGTTCAATATTTAATTTTTGCACCAAACTGTATTCGTTCTTAGTTTTCTTCCTGTATCACTAATGTACCATATATTCACTATCTGAAATAAAAGTTGCGTTCGGTCTGTCAAGTTGACAGTGACACTGACACACAGTTTGCAGACGCGTTCACACGATGCAATTTGCCGTGCCACTCTGGCGTCGGATTTGTAATAGTTTTAAGATATATTGTGTTTAGCGTAGGTATTTGTTTTGTGTTGCCTTCCAGGAGGTAACTTAGGTAAAGGCTCCGACGGAAGACCAGCGCTGGCCTTCTAGGTTAGCACCATGCTGAGTCGGGGCCTTTTCGTGGACCATGTATTTTTTTTTTTACGTTCTGTGTTTTGTTTTTTACACCCATTGTTTTGTCCACGAATAAATGTTTTCTTTCTTTCTTTCTTTCTTTCTTTCTTTTAATGCCATGCGATCCCATTCCTATTAAGGATCAAAATACTCTTTGGGACCGACTAAGGTTTGACTTCTAGAACGCCCAGAAATCAAAGAGAACTTTTTCCATACAGTCAATATGGGAATCCCAAAGTGCAAGTAGTACTTTAGTTAGACGATCATCAAATTGTATAATCTCCGTCTCCATACAATCTAGACGATCACTACTACTAACGCTACTTGCACTTTGGGATTCCCATACTGACTGTATGGAAAAAGTTTTCTTTGGTTTCTGGGCGTCCTAGTAGTCAAACCTTAGTCGGTCCCAAAGAGTACTTTGATCCTTAATAGGAATGGGATCGAAACGCATTAAAAAAAAATTTCGTCAAAAGTGATGATTTTCTCGCTGACTGTACCTTTTTTCAAAAATCTGTGAATGTAGATTGTCATAACTTAAAAAGTTAGGAATGAAATCCTAATGCCATTTTTGCGTGGCGGCAAAGGATCTAGTAGCTGCCCTTACTGCCCCGTTTTAACTTTCCACCCTGTATACATGTCAGGGTTAACATTTTGTGGCATTTAAACACAGGTCTAAGAGATTCTCTAGTTTTAACATTAAATATTAATCTCAAACACCTTTTTTGGAGAATAAATGTGGACTGAACGTTCACTGAGTTACCCCAGAATATTACACCATACGTTAGTTGAGGATAAACATTTCCATAATATGCCTGTTTGGCTACCTCTACTGAAGTAATATTTATCAATATAGATATCGCGTAGCAACTGCTAGCAATTTTTTTATTAATTTTGTCTATGTGTAACTTCCAATTTAGTTTACTATCGATAGTTACCCCTAAAAAATTTGTAGAATTTACTTGCTCAATTCGTTTACTATCAATATTTATGTTTAAATCTTGTGTAACCTGTTTATTATTAATAAATTGTATTATTTTAGTCTTATCTAAATTAACTCTTAAATGTAAAGATGCTAACCAATTCATTACTTTTCTTAATGTACTGCATAATTCATTAAAAATATTAGACCTGTTGTCAGTTATAAACATAGTAGCATCGTCTGCGAACATAACACATGGGTGGTCAGTCACCAGGGGAAACTCGTTTATATAAACTAAAAACAATAAAGGCCCTAGGACACTGCCCTGTGGCACCCCCCGCAAAATGTATTCATAATTTGACTGTACCTTTCTGATTGTTTTTGTTGATTTGTCGTAGGTGTCTAATATTATGGCTTGATTTCTATCTGTAAGATAACTCTGAACTAGTTTTAATACTGGCCCTCGAATTCCAACATGTTCGAGTTGACTTAACAGAATCTTGTGAGATACACAATCAAACGCCTTAGACAAGTCCACAAAGAGCCCAATAGATGATGTTTTATTGTGTATAGTTGTCCATATTTCTTGCAAAAAATTTATTATGGCTAATGTTGTATTTTTTCCCTTTAGGAATCCTAGCTGATTTTTGTTTAATACGTTATATTTATTAAAGAAGGATAGTATCCGGTTTAGAACGACTTTTTCAAATATTTTGGAAAAATTCGGCAATAATGCAATAGGCCTATAATTGGCAATGTCATGTTTGGAACCTTTTTTATATAAGGGCTTTATTAAGGCCTTTTTTAAGTCATCAGGAAAACATCCACTTACTAGTGTTAAATTTATTATGTGAGCCAACGGTTAATCGTGTAGGTACAGTCACAAAATAGAAATAATAAATACTTAAAAAAATGGTCTGATTTAAAACTAAAATAAAACCAGGTGTAAAGTCTAGTATATGGAACTATTGGGATCATTTGTTTGATATTTACAAATGTACCGATAGTTCCATATGGAACTAGAAAATATGGAACTTCTGGGATAGACCCGTTCAGAGCGACAGAAAATTTCCGATTTCCGCTTTTGCTAGTCTGAGTAACATGCATGTGAACTAACCTTAACCTAGGTTAGCGAATAACATTACTTGGAAATGGTAACCAACTTAACGGCTCGTAACGTAGCCCAACTAACCTTATCCGGATAAAACCTGATGACAGCTAAGTGTTTTGTCTATGGCCATGACTTGATGTCAAAGTCAAGTGCCATTATGAAAGCTGTAAGTAATCCAATTTACCGTTGGAATAAAAAAAACACCAATAGTTTTATTTACAACTTGAATAATAAAGTATAGTAGGTAGGTAAACTTATTGAGTAGTAGATTGGCTGCGATTGGCCGCCTGCTGACGGAGAAGTGATGGCATGGCAATAATGGCATCCGATAGGTCATCGTCTTTTCGCCGTGCCATGTGTGAAGAAATTATTTCCATCCGTTGACAGAGAAGTAATGGCATCCGATGGGCCATCGTCTCTCCGCCGCCGTTACATGTGGTGAAGCAGTTGGGTCTACCCGCTGGCAGAGAAGTGATGGCATCATGCTACGTGTGATGATGCTGTATCGAAAACCAGCTCGTTTGGCTATCAGCCTATTGTGGCTGCAGTATTGTATCATCTAGACCGGCTCACGTTGCTCGTACATGTAACAAGAAATAAAACATCCAAAGTAAAGTTTTATTCAGTGAATTAAATAAATGCAAGGTTCTTTTAGTTTTATTTTTGGTAGTGGATTATTAATCAAACTCAATACAGCAAGTTCTTTTTCATAAAGCAAGACTACGCGATAACGATAAGCTGTAAAAATAGATAATGCTGCAAAATTTAAGCTTTTAAATAAACCGTAAGTGAATGAATCGTCTTATATTTATTAATCGTATGGCGGTTTCACACTGGTAAATATATGTATTCGTATTGATGTCGCTGATAGAGTTCCAGTGTTTGCTGCGAGGTTCAGAAGGAACAGTGCAGCTGCCGAGTTTGTTGTCTTATAATAACAGCATACTATAGATATATATAATTATAACGCTATCTCCGGAAAGAGTAGCTAAACCTATTATTTGCAGTTATACCTACCTATGTACGAGTAGGTACCTATCTTATCCTACTATTGCTCAGTAGGTTAGTATGCGGTGTTGTGTTGCTGGTGACATGTAAGGTCGCCAGAGCTCCCGAGACTGTGTTGTTTCCGGCTTGTGTTATGGCCGGGTTGATTCTTGCTAACAACGGAACGAATCCTCAAATCGATAAACGGTCAGCACCGCGTCAGTGATGATTCTGGAATCGCACCAGGCAGACCGTATGCCTACAAACTAAAATTTCTAAAGCTATCTCTCTCGGCATATCGTCAAACAATACTATTAAACCCAGTAACAGTAAGGGTCCTTTTGCGTACAGAACCCAAAGAAGACAAAATGAGAACTTCCTCGGATAAATGGTTCTGGATATTGCCCCCTACATCCAAACTTACAAAGCACAACCACAACCTCACAATCTCACAGACTTTTCCTCTGTATTATATTACTTGATCCAAATTTTGACGCTGAAGTGTATTTAATTTCTCTTTGCAATCCAAAAATGAGAGTGGACCATAACAGCGTTCATCATCATCCTAGCGTTATTCCCGGTTGAACCCTAAAGGAGCTCGGGGTCCGCTTTGACATCTAATCCCAAGATTTGGCGTAGGCACTAGTTTTACGAAAGTGACTGCCACTGACCTTTCAAACCAGAGGGAGATCTAGACCTTATTGGGATAAGACCGGTTTCCTCACGATGTTTTCCTTCACCGAAAAGCTAACGGTAAATACTCCGTAATAAGTTCCGAGAAACTGATTGGTACGGGCCGGGATTCGAACCTACGACCGCCGCTTGACAGCCACATGCCTGAACCGGCAACAGCATTAAAAAAAAAATTATGAGTACCTACTACTTTCTAAGCTAGAGCAATATTTACTCCCATTCTGCTAACATACTTCGACTCGGTTCTATAAAGATGCGTTAAACCCACAGATTAATATAAGGAGATCGGATATGCCGGCCAATTTGTATTGAGTACGCCTGTCGCAAGTTTTACCCACACAAAGCACAATTAATTGACAAGACAAAGCACGCACACTTCTAAAGCACACACACTTGTATACCTACGCTTTTATTGGACAATACACGCGCATCATATCAGGCATTTTGGGAAGAAACGTAAATAATATTCTTTGTGATCAGCACGCGTGCACACTCGGTAACAACGGACGGTGAACTAGCGGCAGAGTATGCCCATTGAGCTAACAACTGCGACGCGGCCGCCGGCGGCTTGTGCTCTCTCTAGTATTCTATGCTCTGAGGTTAAACCATATCTCCCAGTACCCACTGCAACATTATGCTGAGTCTAGCCCCTTTTTTAGCATCACACGTTGTTATGCCTTGTTGTTTTTAGGGTTCCGTACTTAAATAGTAAAACGGGACCCTATTACTAAGACTTCGCTGTCCGTCTGTCTGTCACCAGGCTGTATCTCAAGAACCGTGATAGCTAGAGAGTTGAAATTTTCACAGATTATGTATTTCTGTTGCCGCTATAACAACAAATACTAAAAATAAAATAAAATATTTCAACAAACGTGATTTTTTTGCCGTTTTTATAGATACGGAACCCTTCGTGCGCGAGTCCAACTCGCACTTGGCCGGTTTTTTAAGTTTGATTAATACACTGCGTGTATAAAATGTGATGTATGACCCTTTGAACGCCAAGAACCTATAAAGTGGTCGTGTGTCGTCGTGCCCCTCACGCCAAGAACCCCTATAGCGGTTATGACGTCCGCTGTCAAAGCAACCTTCAGTCTTTCATATAAGGTTCATAGTCACTCTCTTATGGAAAAACGGTTGGCGTGTCAGTGACACTTTAGTACGTGAATCATGGCGTTCAAAGGGTTAAGCTTTTCCATGTCTACGAAAATAAGGTTAAACGGGCTTTATAAAACAGGGGCTTAATATATGTAGATATTATAGATTAATACGTACCTATTTTTAGCAGCCAATCTTAAGCTGGCGTGGGTTGTGGGTCTTGAAATCATCTTTCGTGTTTTACGGTTCAACTACTTTCTTAAGTAGGTACCTCGACTACGCGAAAAGCTATAATAATACACTATGCTGCAAGAATAAACAGTAAGTGAATCAACCAGCTATATACAATACACAAATACCTACAATATATATAATTATAACTAGCACATTTGAAGCAGGAGCAGCCCAACTGGAGTAGTGCATTCACCTTACAGAAGACCGTAGTCATAATAAGGCCACTAATTGCTCTGTCGGTTAGGTATGTGGTGTTGTGTTCCTGGTGGTGAGTAAGGTCGCAAGAGCTCTCGAAGATGTGTCGTGATGAGAGCGAGGGACCCGTGATCGTCTCTAGCTATCACCACAACGAATCGTCAAATCAATAAAGGGTCGGCCACACGCTTTTCATTATTCTGGAATCACATCAGGCAGACCGTATGCCTGTTTTCCACCCACTTAGTATTAAAGAATTCTTCCAAAGCTATCTCTCTCGGCATATCATCAAACGATACAACCCAGTAACAGAACAGACGGACGGAGCCTGAGTAGTTGAAGGATCCTAGGTACAGAGTACAGAACCAGAAAAAGACAAAATAATAACTTACTCCTCGGATAAATGGTGCCGCATAATACTCCCTAGCTCCCTACATACAAACTTACAACCTTACAAAGCTAATACATGCTCACAGACTTTTCCTCTTTATTATATTTCTACAGATAAAAATACTTGACCCATATCAAATTTCAGTAATTCGGTACATTTTTTGACTTTACTAATCGAAATAAGGTCTAACGGGCTTTATAAAACCCGAGCTTAATGGAAGTATATATTATATATACCTATTTGTATAGAAGTCAATCTTAGGCTGGCGTTGGTTGTGGGTATTGTAAACGTCTTTCGTGTTTCAGGGTCCACCAAGTTTCGTTAATAGGTAGGGTAGCTCAAAAACCACATGAAAAAAAATAAAATAAAATTGGTAAACACGATAAAAGAATACCTAAGGATACGTACCCCCGAACACACAAATGAATGACGTGAATGTGTGGAAACACATTCACATAAACGAAAATGATACGCATACGGAGGGTTCCGTACTTCAGAAGAAACAGGTGCCAAGAGTTCAAATGATACAGCCCTGTAACAGATGGACGGACGGACATACAGGAGCCTTAGGATCAATTTCAGCCAAGGTACTTAGATGGAGATTTGACACCATATATACTGACAACAAAATCTCAAAAACTTATTTTAAATTAAATTGCCCTATTGGATGTCATAAGGTCATAAATGTCGAAAAAAGTACGTTGCTGGGGATGCCTATACCTACCCCAGAAATGCCACAGTTACCGGTCCTGCGCCAGGCGAGCGTATTTGCCTACCAGGTCATCAGTCCACCTTCTTGAGGTACTTGGTCACCACTCGAGAAACTTTCCGCACCAACGGCCATCGGTTCTACGTTCAATCAAGGCCCCAAAAATACCATGGAATCACCATCATCCTCCTAGCATTTACCACTTACCGTCAGGCAAGAGATAATTTGAAATTATAATTGGCCTGACGGTCGCATCAAATATGTTTTCAAAGGAAAAGCTTCGTCGCCAACCATGACAAACGGGGTGGTACCCCGTTTGTCATGGTTGAATTCGGCAAAGATCGACCAGGTATTTTAAGTATTATTATTTAATTTCTGTCCTTTAGGAATAGCTCTTTAGAGCTATTCGCAAAAATGCTGCCATATCGCTATTCCGGCCTTAAGATCCAACATCCACGTAGATAAATTTGTAATGTGCGTCAACCAAGGCCAATTAAACTATGGAAAATGATTGTTTGTGATAAAAGTATACAGAACCACTATTTGCTGGTGCTTCGATACAAATATGCTTGCCATCTAATGCTCCAATGCAATTTGGGAAACGCCACAGCCTTTCAAATTCATCTGCAATTTTCCTCCACGTCTTTTCATTTGGCTGTGGCCACCACCTCTTTCATTAAACAAAATATTGCTCGACAAGTTTCGTTAACAATTTTACAAACGGTAGAATGACCAATTCGAAAATTGAGCCAGAGTGTTTTGAATGAATCCCATGTAGTCAGGAATCTGCAAATAAATTTTACCTTAATTTATAATTTACAAATGGATTTAAATTTATAATTATTAGCATTACCTATAGATATGATTGGGTAGCATTATCGAATCACGGCGTCAAGATATATTTGTGGGTGAACGTTGAGGAAGTTGAGCTTAAAACAAGTTACAGAATAGCGGGGCTGGAGAAAAATGCAGGTAATACACAACTCACCCACACTCTCATAGCGCATACCTACTTAGATTTTATTGAATTTGCATTTTGCTTACCTTAAACAAAGAGCTAGTCGATGTTCGGAGGATATCGGTTTCTGGAACCTAGTAATTTTCTTTTCCAAACAGTGTTTAACTTTTTCATGGATAGAATCTTGTGTCACGTGAAAATAATCATAAAATTTGTCATCATAGGTCCAAAGATCTTTACACAACATTTTGAACTCTCCTCTTGCTTCACGGGAACGCCAAAGTCGATGCACGCCAAATTGTTTTGAAGAACATAGTATCTTCTTCTTCGACATTTTATTTAGCTTTGTTTATCGTATTTTATCGTATAAATGAGAGAACTTATGCAAGTATGTTGCAGTGCTGGAATAAATTACAATGACAATGACTCAGTGACAATGACAGACTTTCTTTGACATTAGAACGACGGAAACGGCCCGGTCGCTGCCCGCTGTGATTGACACCCAACGCTCGGAATCGCCCCGGACGTGGCACGGCGACCGAGCCTCGGTGTCGGCCCGGCCCCGGCCCGGTGCGAGCTCGGTGACATAACGTTTGCACAATGTCCCGGCCCGGTGTCGGCTCGGAGTCGGCCCGGAAACGGCCCGGAAACGGCCCGGTGGTGAAAGGTGTATCAAAATAAGCTCGGCGACGGCTCGGTAAGTTTACGGCCCGGGCCGGAACCGGCCCGGTCTAGCGTGAATCATCCTTAAAGATGCACAAATAGCATTTTGTTATTCTACTACCCCGACCTTTTTTGCTAGCAATCATGAAAGGGCCAGCAAAATCAGTTCCTGTGATTTGGAAGGTATAAGATTGTGACACCCTTGTCACTGGTAAGTTACCCATCAACGGTTCTAAAGTTTTGCCTTTCATTCGGACGCAAGTGACACATTTACGAACTAAGCTTCTAGCGAGTGTTCTGCCTCCTATAGGCCAGTACTGTTGTCTAAAGGAGCTGAGAAGCAATTGAGGACCAGCGTGAAATAATCTCATATGTTCACTTGACATCATTATTTTTGTTAGATGATGGTTAGACCTCAATAAAATGGGGTGCTTTGCGTCGTAATTAAGATTCGCGTTTTCCAATCGACCGCCTACTCGCAATAGTCCACTGTCATCAATAAAGGGAGATAATTGCAAAATATTTGAATTTGGTTTTAAGGACTTTTTTTGATTAAGTGCATTTATCTCGGGACCAAATGACTCTTGCTGTGCGGTTTTGAGAAGATAAGTGAGAGATTGATGAAGTTCCGTTTCATTAAGAGAACCCGTCAGTCTCTTCGCATGTTTTTTACAATTATTGATGAATCTGAAAACATACGCGAATGTTCGTTTCAGTCGTGAAGGGTTCGAATACTTATCGAAATTAAGAAATTTGAGATCATTGTTTTGAGCATGATGTACTTTAATTTCAGGTAATTGAATTTCTGCATTAAGATGTTGCTGTGGCCATTCAGATTCGGGCCTAGACAGAAACTGTGGACCGCTCCACCACAATGCAGAATCGACAAGTGCACTGGGCTCAATCCCTCTCGATGCCATGTCCGCCGGATTGACATCTGTCGGTACGTGCCTCCACGATTCTCGTTCTGTTAATTCATGGATTTCATTGACTCGGTTGCAAACGAAAGTCTTCAAGAGTTTCGGCTGAGTCTTAATCCATGCTAATGTTATTGTGGAATCTGACCAAAACATTTTTGCGTCAACTTTGCAACGCAAAGCTTCACAAACCTTTGTTGTTAAGCGTGCGCCTAGAAGAGCAGCACAAAGTTCAAGCCGTGGAATGGTAACGGGTTTTAAAGGCACCACACGAGTTTTCGCGCACAAGAGTTTGATGCTCACGTTACCATCGCTATCTATTGAGCGTAGATACACACAAGCGGCATAAGCGTCTTGTGAGGCATCCACGAAGCAATGAACCTCTGTGATGACAGGAGAAGGGCACAAAACAAACCTGGGGATCGAAAGTGAGAGCAAAACGTCTAAATTGTTAATAACCTTCTCCCAAGTCTTTTTTATGCCGTTTGGGACATTGTCATCCCAATCTAATTTAAGTTGCCAAAGTTTTTGCAAAATTATCTTTAATGTGATTGTACATGGGCTCAACAAACCTAAAGGGTCAAATATCTTGCATGTGTTTGACAAAATGACACGCTTGGTAAGTTTTGGTTCATTTTTGTCGACATTTATTTCAAATCTGAGTGTATCTGAAATAGGTGCCCACAAGACGCCCAGGACGCTAAACTCTTTTGATAAATTATGAGAGTCTGATTCGATAGCTCCTTGACAGATTTGTGGACAATTTGTTCGAAATTTATGTAAAGGAAAGCCTGCAGAATTTAGGACCTCGGTGATCGTTTCTTTAATATGCGCTAATTCGTCCTCTGTTGCAGCACCTGTCAAGAGATCGTCGACATAAAAGTCGTTTTTAATAATTTGTGACACAACAGGATCTGAGCATTCCGTTGCTAACTGAACGAGGCATCTAGTGGCCAAGTAAGGCGCACAAGCTGACCCATGAGTAATAGTGTTCAGCTGCATAGTTTTAAGCGGCATGCTATCCTGCTCTCTCCATAAGATAAGCTGGAGGTGTCTTTGCGACTCGTCAACCATGATTTGTCTATACATTTTTTGAATGTCTCCGGATAACACGTATTTATGCTGGCGGTATCGAACTAGAATGTTGAACAAGTCATCCTGTACTACAGGTCCAACGTGTTGAATATTATTGAGGGACTTGTTAGATGACGTCTTCGCGGAAAAGTCAAAAACTACACGGAGTTTCGTTGTTTCACTTTTTTGACGAGTCACTGAGTGATGAGGCGTAAAGACACCGAATTGGGGTTTGCTGATCTGAGTTAAGTGACCTAGTTCCTCATATTCGTTAATGAACTTACTATATTCTTTTTTCAAATTAATGTCTTTATTAAGCCTTCTCTCAAGGCTCAAGAAACGCTTTTTTGCCATCAAGTAGGAATCACCGAGAGCTAATTCAGGAGATTCTTTAAAAGGCATGAAAACCGAAAACCTACCATCCTCAAGACGCTTTGTAGTCTCAGTAAAGTAGCGTTCGCAAAATTCGTCATCAGCTGACATAGTTGGTTTTGAGGTTGGAACTTCTTCAAGAGTCCAAAACTTTGTCAGTTGATCACTGATCTCTTTAGTAAAATTACAATGTACTTCTCTTATTTTTTGCAGATTACTAGTGTAAAGAGGACCTGCCACAATCCAACCTAACTTAGATTCTTGGAGTACCGGTTTCTCCAATCCTAGTTTTATCTGATTAGGAGACATAAGTCCAAAGAACAACTCTGCGCCCAGTAGCAAATCAACATCTGAAGGACGGAAAAAGTTAGGATCCGCCAGTTGAATATTACGAGGTAAGTTAAGCTCTGTAACATTTATTAAGGAATTGGGCAACAATCCGGTTATTTTTGGAACCACTAAACATTTAAGACGTGTACTAAAATCGTTGACACGTGATTGTATCGTCATTTCACAGCTATCAGATATGGGCATTTGACAATTATTTATGCCGGATATACATAATGTATCCGTACTCTTACTTATGAATCCGATTTTTTCTTTCAGGTTTGCCGTTATGAAGGACGATTGGCTGCCCGCATCGAGTAAAGCGCGTGCAAGGTAAATATTTTTATTTTCAGGATTTATCACTTTCACTAAAGCAGTGCCAAGAAGAACTTGACCAGTAGACCGAGCTGGCAAGGATACAGGTAAGTAGCTGCAATGATTAAACGTTGTGCCTGTTTCAGGAATGTGACTATCTACGTGCAGTAATGTATTATGTTTCCTTTTACAGGTCTTACAGGTGCCAAAGAGTCGACATTCGTTAACCACGTGACCCCTACGCAAGCAATTCGAGCAAAGGTTTAATTTAGAAACCTCTATACATCTATTTTCAGGGGACAATTGCTTAAAAGCAGGGCAATCCATGATCCGGTGTTGCTGATTACAAAAAGGACACGAGAAAGCCGGTTTGACGTTGGCAGAAGTGACAAAGCTCTTCGTAGCTTTATTATGGTAATGATCTTTCTGGTAAGTATTTTTAAATTCAGGTTTTTTCTGATTTTCTTTTTAGAAATTAGGTTTTTGGCCGCGTTTGTCACTTCTGCTGACTGACATTGTCTCGAGGATATCAGCACGATTACGCAGGAACTGCATAAAATCAGTTAAAGCGGGTAAGTTTTTAAATGTGTTTTTATACTCTTCCCATTTGCTGAATGTGGTGGCATCTAATTTAGTGGACACAAGGTATGTAATAATAATATCCCATTTATCAGTAGGCTGTTCTAAAGTATCAAGTGCCCTTAAGTTTTTTGAGACGTGGTCAATCAAGTACCGTAGTGCTCGGTGTGACTCATATGAGACGCACTCCATTTCAAATAACGCCTTTAAGTGGTTATTGATAAGAACCTTTTTATTGTCATAACGCTCACAAATTAAATCCCAAGCAATGGTATAATTTTTAGAGCTAAACTCCAATGACTTTATAATTAAAGCGGCACCACCCTCCAACGATGATCTCAAATAATGAAACTTATTTATGTCTGATATGGAATCATTCGAGTGAATTAACGACTCATAAGTGTCCCTAAACTCCAACCATTTTAAATAATTACCGTCATAAGTAGGTAATTTTATAGTGGGTAGTTTAATATTATTCAAATTGTGATTACTACACGAATTGAAACATGCTGAGCGAGCAGAGTGAAGGCTCGCTTCTTTTTCTTCCTGATTTTTCTGACGCGATTCAAGTATGTGTTGTGCTAATGACACTGTGCCATAGTAATTGCTTTCAAAAGTTTCCACCTCACTGACATCTTCCTCGGATAACAACAAAGCAAGTTGATACTGAACCTCATTAAACTCAAACAACAAGTTCTCATTTTTATCTAAACGAACTTTCAATTCTGTAATTTTTAAGTCACTTATGTCCTCTTTTTTGCATGTGATAAAGAGTGAAACATAATCTTTGAATCGCGTTAAACGTCCCTTTATAATACCTCGTGATTTAGTTAATTCTTTAATTTTCTTTACCTCAGATTCACCAGTAGAAGGTTCACCATGTTTCAAAGTTTCATCCGGCATTTTTAAGGCGAACAGATTAAGTAAACAATGAGTTAAGCAAGTAAATGTGCACCAAACCAGTTAACAATAGATGCGGTAGGCGCCCGCTGTGTCGACACGGTGAGACACGGGTTCGCGCCGGGCGCAACACAGTGCACGATGACAAGGCACGGTTGCAATTAGGTACCGGCAGCGAGTTACGTACCTAAACGATTTCACCTGGAATGTTCGACGATAACAAATTAGCAAATGTTATTTATTCGATTTAAGTTTAAGTTTGACTTTGCTTTTGTTTTATTAAGTGTAGAAATGAATAGGTAAGCTAGCAAATAAGTAATAAGGGCGTAAAGTTTGCTTCCAATATTAAAGTGCAAAAAATAAAGTGCAATAATTGAGATGTAGCAAATAATGATAATTACTTATGTTAATTATGGCGAGAACGCTGCGCTGTGCTAGATTAATATATACATACTTACGTATTTACGTGCTATTTAAGCGTTTAGCTATAATTTAAGAGTTAAGTTATCACAGTCGTTGCATTAAGCAGTGCTTGAATTTAAGTAAACACTTTTTTTTATAAAGGCAATAGTGTGAAACAACCTAAATAGCCAACACAAACGTATTTAAACAACCTGGTATTCGTAAAAACTAAAAATGGTATCTTAGTCTTACGCAACACCAAATATGCACACAAAAATTACTAGTATCACACACTTGCAATTTAACTCGTCTTTAAACAAATTGAACTGAGCTATGGAAATAAAGGAAAAAGGACAGAGCTAGGTACTCCCCTGATTATTATGATTTCGCCGTGATGTGCCACACTGATTCACAAACAACACTTGTTGTTCCAGCCAGTATTTCCGATGCGATTCATGCGATGTGAAGCCGAGTTTTAAATTTCTTCGTTGAATAATGAATTCCACCGTTATATTCGTTCCTTAAATGTCCTGTCACGGTCGCCAATTTTGTTGGTGAAGATTATAAAATGCAGATTCTCATTATAAGATTTACTCCAGATTCGGTTACAAATGATTTTATCTTAATCTTAATGGATGCGCGCGCGCGTTCTCGGTGAGGGTTGCTTTGGCTCTGGCGGGACCTCTCCTCCCGCGCGTCTGCCTCTTCGTCATCTTACGCGGTCGCCGACACTTATTCGTGCGTGCTGCCGGTGTTCATCGATTTATAAGACGTTATCACGTCAATAAAGGCTTGTTACTAAAACCTTTTAAAAAAAAAAGTTGGATTAAATCTTGTGGACACTACTTTCCATTATTTTGCCATCTATGTTTCATTGTTTTTACAGGCTGGTAAAGTTTATCACGTTGTGGTTTTCTCATGTAGCCTCATTAGCTGATTTTTATGGGGTTGTGTCAGCACCCTCTTGACTTCTTCTTCATACAAAGTTTTATTCCATCAGGCCTTCTTCAGGGGTAGGGAGGTGACTATAATTATTATCTCGAGACGCAAGCGCAGGAGTAAGGAGTGTTAGGCAGCGGTTCACAACATTTTAGTACAACAACTAGTTAGGTAACAAACATTTTACTTTTGCGGCCAAATGTTATCTAAAAATCCTGAGCTAAAATTGTTGTCTTGTTGTACTTAACACGTAGCGATATATCCTTTTAGATCATACTTTTTAAAAGCCTACGGAAGCTAAAGCTTCCGTGTCAAAGTTTCGATGACTCAGAATACAATCAGAAGAACTTATCAATCAATGGTAGGGCCTGGTCCAATGTTCATAATATTATGCCAATCAATAACTATTAACTTACCGAAAAAAAGATTAAAACATCAAATGCGCTTTCGTAAATAAAATATTTTCCATAT
This sequence comes from Epinotia brunnichana, assembly GCA_963854355.1. Classification (NCBI taxonomy): domain Eukaryota; kingdom Metazoa; phylum Arthropoda; class Insecta; order Lepidoptera; family Tortricidae; genus Epinotia; species Epinotia brunnichana. The sequence continues at coordinate 17,359,142 of OY977940.1, read as the reverse complement.
GAGACGTTTCACATTTTCAACTTCAGGCCCTTTAAAGTTTACAAACAAAGAAGTGTCCTCTTCAAAAACGAAGCCAATATACCAAGTTCTAAGTATCAAAATAAACCAGCTTAAATACATAATCTGACAGCGAAAACTAGCGAGACATAACCGTCGAAAAGTTAAGTGGAAAAACTCAAACTGCAGTTGTTCGCCAACCGCTTAAGTGAGAAACTATGCATTTTGCAAGCCAGTTAACTTACAAACATAAATTTTACAAAGATGTCTGAGCTACTTTAGGGTTCTAGTTTGTGTTAAGGCGCAATGTCGGTGATTCCACGCTAGTGCAGAATAGCGTTCCCATGACAGTGAATATGTGACCCACCAATCACTGCTACTTTGGCTCTGTGATCCGAAAAAGATCTTGGCTTTGGAAATTAAATCAGGTCTCGTTTCGTATTTTTAGGGTTCCGTATCCCAAAAGGAAAAAAGGAGCATCATAACATCGTTTTTGATCTGTCTGCTAAAGCGCTTACGGCGCCGAAAGTGGACTCTAGACTAATTTATAATGGCGTCCAAGCACTAAACAGACTTGGAAGGCACAATAAGGTGCAACTAGTTTGGATACCAGGGCACAAGGGCTTCATCGGCAACGAAAGAGCAGATGAGCTTGCTCCACAAATCACTTTGTAGGTCCAGAACCATTTGTGGGACTCTCGCAGGGGACCATAATATCGGCCTTTAAAGCCTACGCCAAAACCAAACACCAACACGAGTGGAGGAATGAGGCTGGCTTAAGGCACTCTAAGCTCTTCATAGAAGGAGTGGACTCGGGCTGGACCAGAAAACTCTGGAAATCCAGTACTTGGCCAAGATGGGACTATCTGATAGTTTAGACTGTAGAATGTGTAGCGAGGAGGATGAGACTATGGAACACTCATTGTGTGAATGTCATGCCCTTGCCAGACAAAGAATGAACTACTTTGGTAACGGTTACCTGCAACCAAAGGAATTCAAGGTGCTCCCGGCGAACTGCATCATCCGCTTTGTGGAAATGATGGAGCAAGCCTGGGAGCAGGTATAAAGGAGAGGGCAAATGCACAAAAGATCCCACGGGGTCGAAGTGCATCCGAAAGGACATTTGTCATAGAACCGATATCTTTATTCTTTTTTTGCTCAACTTGTTCCAATAAAAAAATGAGGGGTCTTACACCGCAAAAGCGAAAATCTATTGTGGACAAATGGTGTTCGGTTCTCGCACAAATGGAAGGTGTTAGTGTTGGAGCCGTCCAAACTGATATCCGTAAGTACGGGGGGGATTATACCTTCGAGGACCAACAACGGCCAGGCCAAAAACCAGGTCCGTCCAATCCAAAACTGGACCAAAAAATAGTAAAATTATTCGCATCTAATAGAGAGCTATCTGTCCGAGATGTCGCGAAAAAAGTTGGTACGAGTATCGGGATGGTACAACGTGCAAAGAAAAGGAATAATTTAAAGACATTAAAAAAACAGAAACAGCCGAAAAGAAGTCAAAAACAAAAAGCATCTGTTAAGACACTAGTCCGAAAATGATATGACTCGATTTTATAAAAAAACACAGCTGTGTAATAATGGACGACGAAACGTATGTAAAACTGGACTACAAGTCTTTGCCAGGCCCCCAGTATTACACTTTTCGTGAGGGAACAGAAATCACAGAAAAATCCATTTGCGTTGAGAAGTTCGGCAAGAAAGTCATGGTGTGGCAGGCCATTTGTGAATGCGGAATGAAGTCAACAACTTTTTTCACTACCTCGTCGATGAATGCCGATATTTATATGAAAGAGTGCCTTCAGGAACGAGTATTGCCGATGATCAAAAAGCACAACTCCGGAACTGTATTTTGGCCTGACTTAGCGTCTTGCCATTACGCGGCTAAGGTAGTAAAATGGTATAAAGACAATAATGTAAATTTTGTGGCCAAAGAGTTAAATCCACCGAATTGTCCAGAGCTTCGCCCGATTGAACACTACTGGGCTATAATGAAAGCTAAACTACGTAAAACAGCCCGTAGTGCCGATACAGAGCAACAGTCGGTCAGATTGGAATAAGGTGGCTCAAACTTTTGACAAAGTCGCTGTCCGGTCATTAATGGGCACCATGAGGCAAAAAAATTTAAAACTGGCCAGAAATTAATAATTTGGGCTTTGTATGGTACTATTCGAGTTGTCCATATTATTTTGTACATAGTTGATTGATTTTAATAAAATAAATAAAATAAAAATAAAAATTGTTTATTTTCAGATTCCTTAGATCTATAGCATCGTTAGTTACAAAACACTTATACACTACATTAGTAAATTAATATTAAATGGCCACATGAATTATTTTTATTTATTTTTTAGGACGTACGACATGTAGGTCGGTGTATCGGCGGAGTCTGTCCGAGTCCCACCTCTCTGCTATCATTTTCAGGATGCTATTTGAGCTCCCCCTCGTGTGCATCACCACAGACGCCGTCTTCTTCTTAAAAAAAAGTTGTCGCATTTTTTTCTTGTATTTATAACAAACAATACAGTCTTTACGTCACCGTAAGTTTATATTCTTTTAAAAGACGTAAAAATCACGCTGGTTTAGAAAGAGAAAATGAAATTTTTAACGTTTCCAGTCCCTAGTTTAAGAAATTATTTTTCAAGTACGTTATCAGTTTTTTGAATAAACACTTATAGTTACGTCGTAATCTTGAATAAAAAAGGAAGCATTTTGCAAAATACGCTCGTCTTTAGGCGTAAGGACCCTTAGGTGCCCGCGTCACACCACACATGAGGACACAACATTCTGCTGCAGCGCTGGGGGCCGATTTTTGACTTTCGAGCGCTCGAAAATTAAATAAAAGTAACTACGATTGTTGGTCAAAATTGCAGCCACTTACTTTCTACCGATAGAATTGAATACGAGTGGTCAATACCATTCGTTTTCCAATTTTCTATCGCTATTTCAAAATAGCATTTCGTAATTTTTTACCGTTTTCGAGTGAAAAAGTCGAGCGCTCGAAAGTCAAAAATCGGTCCCCAGCATGCATTGTGCCCTACTTGTTCTATTCTAAATCTATCGTGTCGTTTTTTTTTCAAACGTGCACTTTTTGTTGTTTGTCTGAATTTATCAACAATATTCACCTACTATTATATTATAAAGGAATTATATATTAACGTTCAACACGGAAACTATCAGAAAAAAAAACAGTTTTGTATAGAAAAGGTATCTCATGTCACTCCGAGCATAATTTCGAATCGATTGATACCTACCTCATTCATTAAAATCGGTTCAGAAAGGTAAATAAATACAAACCGACTGCTAAAATCATATCCTTTCTTTTCGGCTCTGCCGTAGTCGGGCAAAAAAGAGAGATTCCACCAAAACAAAAATCCCTGTTCCGAGTTGCTCACGAATCTCACAAACTCATCAATCTTTGTTACACATCATCTGAGCCAATCCTTATTTTACGTAACGAGATATTAAACATGTAAAATGAAAAACAAGGAAAAAAGTATTTTAGATTTTAAACCAAGATCTGCATTATGGATTAATCTGATATTATGGATTATTAATCCACATTTACGTGACTGTTTTTTAATGTTTATGTATTTATATTATATTTTATTTCTTGTAGGCGACGGGTGCAGGCACAGGTCGAGAGGAGCGAAATGAAAACAATAGGGGTTGCTTTTTAAGGTAAAGTGCTTGAGTGCATGGACATGCGTGTATCGCCCGGAGGCTGTAAGGTAACTGGTTCGGGATTGGCCGATGCCGATAGCCGATGCACACATATGTATGCGCTCGCGCACACGTTTATTCAACACATAGGAAACAGCGGCGGTGAGTACCTCCATTGGTATTTTATCAAATATTATACTAATTAATAAGTTTGTTTTTATGTTTTAGGTTTACTTTTCAGGTGCGGTTGTATAGCGTCGTCTACATTTCTATTAGTGGCGACAACTAGTGTCGGAGGCCAAGACCCACTTTGGATCGGTGAGCCAAAGAAGTAAGTAAATATTTCTATTAAAAAGTGTTTTTCCCAGGAAAATATGTTAAGCGGCTCCAAGCGCTAATTGACTAGTTTTGATGTGTTTTGTTGTTGATATTCCTCCATCAGAACAACATATATATTTAAAGTACAATCGTTAATCGGTTCTTCAATCCTTTATCTACTTTTGCAAGATAGTTTTTTAGAAAAAAAATTATACATCTTTTTTTATGACTTATTCAAACATGGTCCAAAAAAGCTCTGTTTTTGATATTAGTATGTTGTTTATGCACTTTTATATATTAAATTTACATGTAACTGTTCCTTATTGACGTCTCTAACAACCCAAGAGAGATTTTTATTTTTAACTAATTTTCTCAAAAGTTACGTCCAAAAAACTGGGTTTTTGGCCTAAAACTGCTAAAGTTTGATGCCATACTTATATCTCGAAAACGGTGCGTTTTGAAGTAAATATGGGACACTATTTCGGTAAACCTCGTTGTTGTTAGTACGGTAAGCCACAAAAAACACGAAAAAACGGACAGTAACAGATCGAAGGTCATTGGGAACTTTCATTAAAACTTCAAAGGCACGTGACTACAATGTACAGCACGTTACTAAACAAATCAATAGATAGATTTTTAACACGTCTTATAACTACTGCAAAACTTTCTATATTCTTATAGACATTAAATATTCACGCAGGCCAATTTTTTTACTCGAATGAATAGAAAGGATGGCAAGAGCCGTATCGAATTTTCTTTTTATTTACTAGCCTTTACGATTCGTAGCTGTCGGCTGCAGGTGGACCCGCAAGTCATTAGGCGGCTTCGAGCCCCGCTCAGCCCTGCCATGCCGCACGTAGCCGACCTAATAAGCAATGGATGTTTTCTATGTATTGAAATATTTATTTCTGTATACAAGTATCTATATCGTCGCCTAGTACCCATAGTACAAGCTTTGCTTAGTTTGGGACTAGGTTGATTTGTGTAAGATTGTCCCCAAATATTTATTTATTTATTTAATCTTACAAACGGAGGGCTTGATTGTATACTTATCTCGAAGTGATATTGATTATTCTTTTGCGCAGCGGATACAGGTAAAATGTACATTCTCATAATCTAAATAACGTTTACTATGTTTGTTTTTGGCAGGCTGTTGGGGCGGAAAGGTTCTCGAGTGGCGACCACGTACCGGAAGGCGCAGCGTGAGTAGAACCCCACAAGGTGGTCTGATGATCTGGTAAAGGTCGCGGGAGTCCGCTGGATGCAGGTGGCGCAGAACCGGTCATTGTGTCACTCTTTGGGGGAGGCCTATAGGTCCAGCAGTAGACGTCTTTCGGCTGATATGTTACAGTTCAGGGGACCGATTTTTGACTTTCAATCGCTCGAATCCTTCACTCGAAAACTGTCAAAAATGATGAAATGATTGAAATAGCGTTAGAAAATTGGAAAACAAGTGGTATCCACTCGTATTCAATTATATCGGAAGAAAGCAAGTGCCTGTAATTTTCACACAACGAGTACAAACGTATTGACTTTTATTTAAAAGCTTTTGGGTAAAGGTATAGTTTGGGTGACAATTCAATATTATGGTACCATCGAGCTGATCTGATGATGGAGACAGAAGGTGGCCATGGGAATTCAGTACTTAACCGACGTAGCCCCGTTGAGTTTGGGCTCGTTAGAATCGTCTCGATGAGTAGTTGATGACGGTATACAGAAAAGTACAGTCAGCAATACAAGCTTGTGTACGAAAAATTTAATTTTTGACAGAAACTTATTTAATTTTCGAGCGCTCGAGAGTCAAAATTCGGCCCCCTGTTTAGTTGACAATGTAGTTCTAAGATTGAGACTGACCTGCATTTGTTTCTAGCGTCTCAGCAAAACGAATCTTCAAATCAATATAGGGTTGGCAACAGGTGACAACACCCTTGTAACTACTCTGGTATCGCAAGCGTCCATAGGTTGCGGTGTATGCTTACCATCAGGCAGGCCGTACTCTTGTTTGTCACCATCCATGTATAAAATAATAGTACAATAAAGTGTCAACCGCCTTAGCCGTAGGTAGTGATAGTGACCCTGCCTACGAAGCAAGAGGTCCTGCGTTCGAATCCCGGTAAGGGCATTTATTTGTGTGATGAGCGCGAATATTGGTCCCTGAGTCATGCATGGATGTTTTCTATGTATTTATTTATCTCCACTTATAATAAATCTCTAAATTAAAAAAAGAATCAGCCAGTTTGAAACTAAGCTTTCTGTGTTACGAATGTTCTCAGCATCCCATGGACGGAAAAATATAAAACATTTTATATAGATTTAGATTTAGATTTATTTATTTCGAGATAAAAATTACAATATAGGTTTGCATACAATGTCAAAATTATAAGAATCCTTATCACGATCGTCAATAATAAGAAATAAAATTTAAAAATATTCAAAATGTAAACACAAAGTGGAAATCGTAGCTCCAATTACGGATTGTCATTTAAAAACTAATAGACACATACTATTAAACAAATAAACAATGTCAATTTATGCATTAGGTACGATTTAAAAGTTGAATATAGAATATAAATGTTACACAAGAAATCATATCAAATAATTGCTGTCAATAAATCAAATAAACTCTTAAAAAACCATGTCCATGAACTCATGAACAGAGTACAGAGGGTTATCCAACAAAAGATTTCTCAGTCTACGCCTAAATGTTTCGTCACAAGGTTCGTTTCTTATATCGGCGGGTAGGTGCTCGAAATAAGTAGGCCCTATAACCCGGGGATTTTTCTCTGAAAGCGCCATGCGACGAGGAACTGTCCTTAGGCGCCCAGTTGAACGAAGCTGTTTGCCTGGTACATTCACACGTTCAAACTGGGAGATGTTTTTTCTTACAAATAAGAGAAGCTCAAACAGATGTTGTGAGTAGTGTGTCATTATGCGTTGCGTTGAGAATAACTTCCGACAGGGGTGCCGATGCTTGACTCCTACAAGTACCCGAACTGCACGTTTTTGCATGACAAGAACTCTTTGCGCATTGGTGGAGTTACCCCAAAGGAGGGTACCGTAGGACATCAGTGAATGAAAATATGCAAAATAAACTTGTTTCAGTGAATCACCTGAGATTAGCGGCTTTAATTTTCTCAACGCAAAGACAGCACTACTCAACCTGTCACACAGACTGTCAACATGGCGCTTCCAATTCAAATTTGAGTCGATTATATAGGTACATTATTATTCCAGCTGCAACTAAGGATAGGTTTTATCCGACTGCGACATTTAATTAATTTTCCGTAATATACGACTTCATTTAATTTTTCATTTATTATTCTTAAAGTATATCGCCGCCACATCTGTCAGCTAAAAGAAACGTCAAAATCACAGACTAATAAGAAATACTACGGACAAAATGGCGGAATTGCTTTGCCTTTCTTTCGCCTATTAATAATTTTAATCCCGTCTATGATATACATACCTTGACGAGACACATATGTAGGTACCAAAAGCAAATATAAAATTAATCGATTTTGATATGCGAACTTATATGCGCAAATGTCGAATTAAGGCTTAATTTCCACTAATGTAACAACAAATTCGAACAATATAAACTTGGTTTTTTTGAATGGCACGCGCGCGCGCTCTATGCGTATTCAGCCAAACCACGAAAACCGAAACTCGAAGTTCGTATTTCGTTCGTAAGTTCGTTAGCATTCCTGTGCGATAGAGATAGAGATACCCGAATATTTTCTAATTCCGAAGTTCGTGGTTTAAAAGAAAATACGGATGTCGGATAGATCTAAATTAATATTTTATGTGTAAATAATGGTTAAAATTATTTGGAAATACTATATTGTTGTTATTGTTTTAGTATATTTGACTAGCTTTAAGTTTAATATTGTACGTCCGAAATGGGCAAGCTGTTGGACTTTATTTTACCCAAAACAACTAAATATACACAGTTCTGACAATAAAGAATTCTTATTTTATCTTATCTTATCGAAAAAAGGGATGTAGACACTAAACAAAATAATCATAATGCTGTATTATCTCGAAAAAAAACAACGCAAGAGGCTATATACATAGGTAATCACTAAGTTATAAGTGTATATAGTTTTAAGAGGGGGTTTGTTGCGTCTCTTTTCCGCAAAACGCACCTTTATAATGAAACGATTGTTTTTTACTATGACGCTCGAGGATCGTGACGTCACGGTCCCTGATCGTTTTCTCACTCTAACAAGCGACATTAAAACGGTTGTAGCTTCGTAATTTTTTGAGATATTTGAATGAGTTTTTCGTTTCTTCTTTCTTTTGAAGTGAGTCTACAGCTACACCTCTATTTGGAAGACAAGCGGAAATAATCCATACTATCCATACTAATAATCCATACTTCCATACTAATATTATAAATGCGAAAGTGTGTCTGTCTGTTACCTCTTCACGCCCAAACCGCTGAACCGATTTAGATGAAATGAGCCCCGGGGAAGGACAAAGGGTAGTTTTTATATCTGAGGGGCTGAAATTGGGGGTGGAAATTTGTATGGAGCTACTTAAACCGCTGCACCGATTTAGATGAAATTTGGTATATAAATAGTTTGAGTCCCGGGGAAGGACATATAATAGGTTTTATCCCGGAAATCATCCCCTAAGGGGGTGAAAGGGGGAGGGGGGGGTGAAATTTGGATGTAATCTATTTTGATGAAATTTGGTGTAGATATAGGTTAAGTCCTGGGAAAGGACATGGGATAGTTTTTACCCCAGAAATCATCCCCTAAGGGTGTGAAATTAGGGGTGAAAATTCGGATGGAACCCATTTTAATACAATTTGGTATAGAGATAGCTTGAGTCCTGGGAAAGGACATAGGATAGTTTTGATTCCGGAAATCACTCCCTAAGGGGGTGAAATGGGGGGTGAAAATTTGGATGAATCCCGTTTAGATGAAATTTGGTATAAAGGTCGTTTGAGTCCCGAAGAATGACATAAGATAGTTTTTATCCCGAAAATCATTCCCTAAGGGTATGAAATAGGGGGTGAAAGTTTGGATAAAATCCATGTACCTAGATGAAATTTGGTATAGAGATAATTTGAGACCCTTCGAAGGATAAAGAATAGTTTTTGCCCCGGAAATCATCCCTTGAGATGGTAGAAGTTTGTTTGCATTATATTTTCTAAATATAAGTTCTACGCGGACGAAGTCGCGGGCAACAGCTAGTCTATATATAAGTATCTATATCGTCGAAGCTTTGCTTAGTTTGGGACTAGGTGGATTGGTGTAAGATTGTTTGAAAATATTTATTTATTATTTAATCTGCAGAGGCCGGAAAAATAGGGATTGCCGGCCAAGTAGATATAGACGCCCGAGCGTAGTGAGGCCGGATAGGGATCCGATGCTGGCAAACCCTTTTCACGCTAAGGTGTAACTGTTTTAATGGCTGAACGCAGAGACGTCGTCTCACGAATTTATTATGAAATTCCACTATTGTATGAAACCTCCAACCCTCCAATTTTGTATGAAATTCCACTATTGATATCTCTTCTCGCCGCGCCCGAAACGCGCGAATGCTGTAAATAAGAACACAACGTCAATATTTCATTGCATGTTTGAAAAAAGTTATTTTGTAATTTCCATGAATCCCATGAGAAGCCTGATAAAGATTATAGGCATATTTGTATGTCCCCGTGTAAAGAAAAAACAAATATTGTGCTCGTACAACAATGTGTTACAAAACAATAGATCTAAAGACAAAAGTTCTGTCTCCCATTGAAGAGAATTACAATCGGGTTTCGTCATCCAACGCTACAGACTGCGGCGGACTCATTTCTAACCTCTTGGAATAATCAAATATCTGACGCAAAAGAGCTAGTGGTTCTCGAAAAATAAACAAATCACTATAATTACTGAGATGTACTCATCACCTTCATATCCGTGTTTTAGCTGGACTTTGTTGCTTCTCTCCGAAAAAAGGGTGGTTTTATTTTCATGTGATATACCTACTATTACATTATAAATGCGAAAGTAACTCTGTATGTCTGTATGTGTGTCTGTCACGTTTTCACGCTTAAACCGCTGAACCGATTGAGATGAAATCTCGTATGGAGATAGTTTGAATCCCGGGGAACGACAGAAGATTTATCCCGGAGATCATCCCCTGGGTGAAATGGCGAGCGAAGTTTTATATGGACCGGAGGCTACGATATTGATAAACTAGTTCCACGGGAAAAGATTCGCTGACAGAAGCTAGTTTAAACATAAGTTTGCTTATTATTATTACTCTATATCAATTTGTTTCAAGTTTGTACTTATAGAACGCGCGAGTGAAGCAAAAGAAGTTCGACGTATCAGCTTGGGCCAAAATTATTTCGTATATCCGGATGTCAGAATGCTGACTAGTGGCTGATAGCAGCTCACTATGGTTCTAAGGTATCGCTTAGAGATAAGATAAGATAGGTATACATGTTTATGATGCTGACCTAACCTAACCTAACCTAACCTAACAAACAAGACAATTATAAGACGGTGCGATCAGAGCGGTCAATATCTAAAGTAGTTTGAAGACGTTTCTTTAGTAAAACTTTGCCACACAACAGACTGTAAGTGGGATAATACAGTCATCGTTAGAGTCTCGAGATAACCAGCAAAACAAAACAAGCTGCATCGGCTTGGCGGGAGTTCTAACTGTAGTATGTTGTTAATTAAATGTTTTGGCTGCGCGGCGGAGTATCGCGCGATCGATATAGCGTTAATGAGGCGTGTCACTTGCTCCGACATGTGTGAACCGAACTTAACGTGACCACGCTACGTGGCTCAAGCGTGGCGGTTGCGAATTTGTGCTGCCAGTTTACTCGTACTGTTTATAAAATTACTGAGCAAGAGGTCATCTGAGACATACGTATCGCACCCCAACTTTATAACAATTTGCTTGGTCAAGTCAATCAAATTAGAATGCGGAGTGTATCACACGTGTGATTCGAATTGACCTCCACAGCCAACGCCTTTCGGGACATTAATTATTTTTAGACGTAGGTAGGTAAATCAACTATTTTTTAGTTGTTAGTTGCCAGACTTGGTTTTCCTCGGTCACTTTTAAAATCGTGATTTTATGAGTTTAAAAAGTCCTCCAAGTGCAGAACTCTGTTGATATTTCCCTTTTTATGGGCCGTTTTCTACGCTTATTCGTCCATTTTGTAAAAATTGTTTTAAGAAAGTAAGGTTGTCTCCTGGCTAGCGAGACATAATAAAAACAAGAAATAACTTATTGACCCAGGTAAATCAGATTGTCTTTTGGCTAACGAGACATAATAACGACAAAAAAATATGAGCTGATTGATCTAGGTAAGTCAGGTTGTCTCGTGACTAAAGAGACATTATATCAACAAGATATAGCTGATTGACCCAGGTAAATCAACAAGAAATACATATAAAAAAGGAATGTTCAAACACAATGTAGGTATATTGTTCATGACTACGACTTAATGTGAATATGTTCTTACTGCTGAGGTAAAAAGTTTAGGTATTACACTTGAGAGCATAGTTATTTGCATCACGTGCTTTTGAGTACCTGGCTACGCTCAAGATTTAAACTTTGAATCACTCGCTACGCTCGTGATTTACTTAATTAACGGATGTTTCGCTTCCTCAAAATAAGCACTCACAGCAAAAAAAAAACTACTTTGCTCTCTTGTTGCACAAATAACTACATATTGACGTCGACTGTATATAATGCGCGGGCACAGCTTGGCCTGGCTTTAACATATATATGTATACAGGATGTATTATTCAAGCGGGGCAGTGAGGGCAAATCCAAAACTATAAGAGATACGGAAATTTGCTCTTGGGAGTCACGATACTGATTTTTGAAAAAATTTAAACTGCATTCAAAGATTTTGAAAAAAGCTTCATCTACGGCCGGGAATCGTACCATTTCTGTACATCAAACCATAGTGAAAATATACAAAGAGGAAGCATCCCATACTGCGGTCGAATAGTTCTGAGAAACTGTAAGAGATTTCGCTTGGAGCACCGCTGATGGCTATTAATATTTTACTTTATTCGAAATCTTAAATATCAACATTTACAAATATTCATTTTCACATAACTAACTTTTTCAAATAAAACTAACCAGAAAAGGGCGTTAAAAGATCGTAAATCGAATCAAATTAATTTAGACAAGCATTTATTTGTGCGCCATCTAGTGTCTAACCATCACCTTTATTGCAGTTTAGCTCGTAAGTGGAAAAAGTATCAAAACGCAGGATTCTAGTACGATAATCGTCCATAGATGGAGCTGTTTTCTTTTTTTTTTGGCATTCATTCACATGTTTATGTTTTTGGTGGGCTATATATTTCTGAGACTTTGGTATACCTATTGGTTTTTGAATATTTCAAAAATTTTAAATGTGAAATCCTTTTGAGCAAATAAATGGATTTTTTTAATTTGTTTTATTTATCGTCGTAATAAAGCCTTGGAAGTATTTGAAAGGTTTGAATCTTGTGCATTTTTTATTTTATAAGTTGGTAGCTACACACCAACATGGTCTGTAAACAATATAAAATCAAAATGCAAAAAAAAACATCTAACTGCAGGATTAGAACTCAGGACAACACATGACTCGGCAGTTATATTATATACCTACTACTAAACCACAGGGCCATGGTAACGCATTAGACACCTAGTTTACATCACCAATGTTTTTAACCAGTTAACTAACGCCCCCTGGTGGTCATTCCAATTAAGGTGGTTTTATTTTAATGTATGGCGTTGACATATCTATTACGAAATTTATCTGTGATACATACAGGGTTCCTTAGCAACAATTGTTCGTCATAACTCATAACCAGCACTATTTATTTACGCAAAAAAAGAAATCTGATTTTTTTACAGATTTGACCGGGTTCGAGTCCTGGCTGTGGATTAAGCTCTTTTCAAAATCTATGATTGCAGTTTTTATTTTTTCTAAAATCAGTATCGTGACTCCTAAGAGCAAATTTCCGTATCTCTTATAGTTTCGGATTGGCCCTCACTGCCCCGCTTGAATAATACATTCTGTATATCGTTGTAATGAAATATTGTGGCGGCACGAAATATCGCCCGATCGATGTGGCGATGATGGCGACACCTTTTCATGTGCCGCTTCAGCACATCTTTATACCTGAGGAGTTGTCCGCCATGCTTTCGCTTGCCCTCCTCAAGTTCCGAATAAAAGATGCGCTTCGCCACTCGCTGTTCTGACATTCGTGCCACGTGCCTGCACCACCGAAGCTGTCGCCGCATAAGGTAAGCCTCAATGCCACTGAAATTAGCTCTCCGCAGCACTTCTGTGTTCCGCACGCGGTCAGACCATCGGATGTTGAGTATTTTCCGCAGACATCGGAGGTGGAATCGGTCCAGAGTTCGCATGTGTCGGCGGTACACAGTCAACGTTTCAGCGGAGTATAGGATGTTAGGCAGTACTACAGCCATATACACTGAGATCTTAGTAGCCAACTTCAGATGTGAGCAAAAAACCTTTGAATCCAGCTTGCCGAACGCTGCAGCTGCAGCGCTAATTCTACTGTTTATCTCGGCATCAAGGTCACATTTTGAAGTTAACGTACTCCCCAGGTAGCGGAACTTATCGACTTGCTTCAGCTTGTCCTCGCCGAGTTTGATGGCCAGCGTCTCATGACCATGAATGTCAAGCGACACCACTTCCGTCTTCTTGACACTGATTTTTAAGCCAAATCTAAGACAAGACTCGTCGAAGTCGGACATCAGCTGTTGCAAGCCTTCTGGGGATTCTGCGGCAAAACACAAGTCGTCAGCGTACATAATCTCAGTGACCACCGTGTACGAAACTTTGGTGCGAGCTTTGAACCTCGCCAAATTGAAGAGGTTACCATCGGTGCGGAAAGGGATGCGGATACCTTCAGAAGTAGTCTGCAAAACCTCGCGAACTACAACTGCGAAATATAACGCAAACAGTATGGGCGCCAAGACACACCCTTGCTCTCTGTGGGAGAAGGAGGCTGCCAAAAGACCGGATTGGCGACATCTTGTTAAATCAAAAATATCTGATTTTGAAACCGAGCGGCGCTTTGAGCTAGACTCGAAGCGCGATGCATTGAAAGCCAGACCACCTGCGGCAATCAATTATTATTATTTAAACGGTGTGCTCACATGCCCGCAATGTGCGAGGACCTTCACGAAGAAGGTTGGCTTCATAAGTCACATGTGAGCACACGACCGTCAACAACATACCTGAACGCAGTCGCTGTGGCCGAAATCGGCCGGGACTACATCATCATCATCAATTAGCTAAGAGAACTCGAGCTCTCCGATATCGTGAATCGAGCTAAGGTATCGTGACTATAGTGGACCAAACCGACACATTTCGCATTCGGATAAGATTATTTATGTTTCGTGCGCCCCTTTCGTTTCTGACACGGCAAATCAGCGTTGGATAGGTAAATGTATTTACTATTAATTGTCAATATAGCGGACTCATTGGATAGGTAAATGTATTTACTATTAATTGTCAATATAGCGGACTCATTGGATTGGTAAATGTATTTACTATTAATTGTCAATATAGCCATTGTCTCAAAATATAAACTGGATGGCTAAAATATTAATAGTTTAAAATATTGGGTAATATACGCAAAACAAATAGGTACCCAACAAATGACTTCTTCTTTCTCCTGGCTATTGTCCCAATTTATTTGGGGTCAGCCCTCCTAGTATTCTTGCGCCACATCGTGCGATTGTAGGTTGTCTCTTTGTGTGTGTCAGTATCTCTCATGTCATTGTCTATTGTTTGTAGCCAGGTCATTTGTGGTCGTCCGCGGCCCCTCTTCTTTTCTTCTATATTTAGAACTCTTTTGGTCATATGGTCATCGTCTCGTCTCATTACGTGTCCGTACCAGCGTAGGCGATTCTCTCGCAGTTTTTCGTGTATCGGGGCAACTTTAAGAGTGCCACGGATATATTCATTTCTTATTTTATCCATTCTAGTTACTCCGCCTGACCACCGTAGCATCTTCATCTCTGTGACGTGCATCTTCTGTGTATCTGCTTTTCTCATGGGCCAGCACTCTGAGCCGTAAAGTAGAGCTGGTCTTACTGCTCTTTTATACACATTGCCTTTGATTTTGACCGGCATGCGAGAATCACATAGGATGCCAGACAGAGATCTCCATTTCAACCAAGCTGTTTGGATTCGGTTTTGTATGTCTTTCTCTACACATGCCCTAGGCGCTACGATGGATCCAAGGTACTTAAACTCTTCAACTCTGTTAAGACATCTGTTTTCAATGGATGGACATGAGATGACGTCCAGGTTGCTTCCGGAAAAATTACAATACATGTACTCGGTCTTTTGTCTGTTGATTCTTAACCCTCTTCGCTCCAGTGACTCCTGCCATGATGTCAAGTCTGATTGCACTTCTGCCAACGATTCGGCTATAAGAACCACGTCATCGGCGTACAGTATTGACCACGGAGCTGGTTTTTGTATGTCTGCAGTAATAAAGTCCATTACCAGATTGAACAGAAGAGGGCTCAGAGTTGAGCCCTGATGAACACCTACTTTGACCTCGAATGGTTCACTTGTTCCTGCTGGGCTCACCACTCTTGTGGTTACATCGTGGTATAGATCTTTGAGTAGCTCTATATATTGCTCTTGTACCAGATGTGCTCTCAATGCTTGCCAGATAAGCTCTCTCGGGACGCGGTCGAACCCAACAAATGACTTAAAAATATATATTAGATTTTGGCATTTATACAATTATGAATCTTAAATACTACATCTAGCTAATCTCAAGTGGTTTGTAAATCACTCTTACAGCCGAATCGTTTTCAGGTTTTATAATAAAATACCATCGTAATGAGTCCGATACGTTCATGGGTCATTCATTAGCGGCCCGTTAAATGTGTTTAAGCCGTAACATTTTAATATTAAATTCTTATTTGTGTTTTTTTCATGTTAATTTTCGATTAAGTACTCAATTTGCAAACGCAGAGAAAAGATAATAATTATGGGGTGTTATTGTTAAATTATGTTATGGTCGCACCACACTTGGGGGTTCGTGTTCGCGTTGCGTCGTTGCCTCTCTTTCACTTGCCGTAGGAAGGAAAAAGATGCAACACGAATATTTGGGCAAACACCGCCAAGTGTGGTGCGACCATCACATTGTGCATTAAATTGCTACCCATCTAGTAAAATGGAGAAGTTCCATAAAGTCCTGTCCAAATGTTTCTTTCCGAGCATGTTGTATTGCACGGTAGATTATGAAGCTTGTGAACAATTATTTCCAAGTGGTTTTAATTAAAAAAATAAAAAAAAATTGTTGAAATTTTCTTCAAAATAAGTTTAGGTAGGTACTTCTTTCTATTTTTTTACTCTTCTGCAGTGCTATAAGTAACTTTTTATTTTAAAAACACAAAAAAAAATATCTCTTGAAAACAAAAAAGCTAAAACTATTACCTACTTATGACTCATTACATCATGATGTTACCTTAAAATCTGCATTGACTGCTGTGTGTGGGACGGGGCACAAGTGTTACTGCAAATGCTCTAAGGAAGCGTCCTCTTGAATATTTGCTCCTGTTACAGGACCCACCTCGTATAAGTCACCTGATTGCCCCGATTGCCTTTATTTAATACTTTCTACAGGTGATTATCCTCACATATGGAAAATATCCCGCGTAACACCGATTCCTAAAAAAGGTTCTAAATTGAAAATAGAGAATTATCGACCGATTGCGATTCTGTCTGCACTAGCCAAGGTGTTCGAGATGGTCTTACATGAGTACTTGCTACCACAATGTTTACCTCACCTTACCAGCTCCCAACATGCATTTCTGCCCAAATGATCGGTAATTTGGTTGAGCTGGTTGATGTTATTTCGAGAGAGATGGATGCTCGCAATCAGGTAGACATTGTATACCTCGACTTTCAAAAGACATTTGACCGAGTCGATAACGACGTCTTGCTGCAAAAACTTGGTAAATTGGGATTCGTTCCACGCCTTTTAAATCTGTTCGCCAACTACCTCAAGGACAGGAAACAGTTTGTAAAGTATGGGCCATACCTCTCCAAACCATACAATACACGTTCCGGTATCAGTCAGGTATCTAATTTAGGACCCTTTCTCTTCTTAGCCCTTATTAACGATCTCCCTGAGGTAGTTGACAACGCCACTCCTCTTCTGTTCGCCGACGATGTAAAATTCGTCATGCCCATCAGGTCCATACTGGACAACCAAGCCTTACAAAGGGACATAGATGCGGTGAACAGGTGGAGTGAAGAAAACCAATTACTTTTTAACAAAGGTAAATGCGAGATCATGACGTTTTCGCGCTCTCCGTTGCCCCTCCACTACGACTATCGCATAGCCGGAGAGACGATGGTTCGTGTTAACGAGGTCCGTGATCTCGGAGTCACCTTCGACACTAGTCTCACATTTCAGACTCATGTTCGAAATGTCACAAAATCCGCATACCAGAGGCTGGGATTTGTGCTGCGTAACGCTGCCCCGCTCTCTGTTGCAGCAACGCGCGTCCTTTACACGGCACTAGTAAGAAGCATCCTTGAAACCAACACAGTAGTCTGGAGTCCACATGAAAGCAAATACACTCTCATGTTGGAACAAGTCCAAAATAGTACATTTTACAACTAGTGTGAAAAGAATGTCTTTTTACCACTAGTATCGAGGTATCTTGCCACGAGCTGAAAGCGAGTGGCAAGACTCGGTACGAGTGGTAAAAGACATTTCACACGTGTTGTAAACGACGTTTTTTAATACAATTGCGAAAAAATAATAAATGAATATTCGTCATTTATATATTAATGAATTCTTTAAATAAATTTATATTATTGTACCTCGATCTCAACTGTTAGTGGCTGCATCGAAACTTCTGCTTGCGTATGCGCTCCTGGTACCTATAGGTGGACCGTTTAACTCGGTCCTCGCCTGCGCGGCGCGCGGGTGCAGGGGTATGACTATAACGGGCTGCGGGCGACGTGCGGAAGGCAAACCCCGGCGCCCGAACCCCGTTATCGTCATACCCCTGCACCCGCGCGCTGCGCAAGCGAGGAATGAGTTAAGCGGTCTACCTACAGATGCGTACATTTTCAGCTTCAAAAATGACTTTCATACTAACGCGATCAAAAATAAATACTCCTAATATTCGTAAGCGTTTTTAATTTCATAATTTCCAAGTAAAAAATCTAATATAAAATTACTGCGTTTCGAAAGTATAGTTTGGAACTAAAAAGTAAAAAGCACTAGTGCGAGAAATTGAGCTTCTCGCACGCTACGCAGCCACAAAAAGTACCACTTTTTGAGCAACTGTATTAAAAAAAATTTTTAAGACATCTCTATAAAAAGAAACAATTCTTCTATCCATTCTTATACCCCACACGCTTTCTACAGGGTCACCTGGGGTATGATTCCTTAGAAATGCGACGAAACCTAAGTTTACTCAGTTTCATTTAAAATGTCATAACAAGTAAAATTGACAGCATTAATCTGGTGGAAAAGATGCTCAAATTCAATGTGCCGAACGATTATCGGAACAAGCGCCTTGGAGTGCCTCTCTTGGCGATTGCGACCTCGCGGACGAACCTGTATCGAAACTCGCCCATACCTCGCGCGACTGCTCTCCTCAACTCCGTGCTCGCAGCATCACCGCAGTGTGATGTGTTTGTAATAGGGATGTCGCGACTGATGACTGAATGTAAGAGGGTGTTAGAGAGACGTATGGATTGTTTTTAGTTTTCGTTTTTAGTTAGTAGGTACTTGATTTTGTTTAGTAATTTAGGTTAAGTTGAATTGCTGTAACGTTTTGGTTAATACTGTCATGTTGCACATTTTTATGGTTCAATAAATAAATTAATTAATTAAGTGCAAGTGATAAGAGGTCAATCCGTTTTACTAAGCGAAAAGCATCTGTCCATATCGTCGGGTGACAAGCAAAAGTCACTACCAAAACTGTCACTGCTCTTCAAAACCTCGTATCTCGGTACCTAGTCGATATCGAGATACGACCTTTGATTTAAGTAGGTATTTGTTACTTAGTGAGTTTTGCTTGTCACCCGACGATATTATGGACACATTAAGAGTATATACTTAGATTTTTGGTTATGGACTCCATAACATAAAATCTAAGTATCTACTCTTTATAACACCTATAAATAATACGATAGCTTCTGTCCGCGACTCCGTCCACATGGAACTCTTTTATATCGTAGTTCCATACAAATTTTCACCCATCATTATTACCTATAAAGTGTAATTATAAAATTGCTATAAAACACCAACAACATTCAGTCTGGACAGGACCTACACAGAGTACCTAAATACATACACAATGAGCTTCAATAACAGGTGGTGATAGTGACGGGCGCGAGCTCAGGCATCGACGCGGCGACGGCGCTGCTGTTCGCCATTCGCCAAGGAGGGCGCCGATGTAGCGCTCGTGGCGCGCACGCAAGCCAAGCTTGCGGCTGTCGCCAAGCAGCTCGAGGCGCTCGGGAGGAAGCCGCTCGTCATCCAAGCCGACGCCGCCACCGTGGTCCCGAAAACGGTCAAAAATTTCGGGAAACTGAATAACTACAGAGGGCTCTTTATTGGATGGCAAAGCGGTACAAGCATACGACGAAGTGATGCAGACCTACGTCCGGGCCGTTATCCAATTGACCAGTATCGTGGCACCTTACCTGGCCAAGACTAAGGGAAACGTGATCAATATTTCAAGCGCTGTATCTTTACGGCCGAGCTCAAATCCAAAATTAATGCCATACTACGTTTCGAAAGAGGTTATGGTTTACGCGGGCGTCGGCAAACATGCCTGATGCGCTACAGAACCTAGGCAGTCCCATAAGCATTGCCTCTATAACATGTTGTTATAGAGGACCCGCAAGGCATTGATTGTTCGTTGAGTGTAACTAACCCACAGGCCACTTGTGTAAAACGATTGGCAAAAGGATTTGAACAAAGTTCTATTCACTTCTGCTGTACAATGTGCAGCATGTTCCCTCGAACCGCCAACGCCCTGCGTTCCCTCTCTATGTCACTGTCGTCCTTTAAATCACGCCTTACAATATGATATGACCCAGATATTTAAACTGGTCAACTTTTGCCAACACATTTCCACATAGCCTTATGGTATGGGCGGCATAGGAGGACATGCCTCGCACCGCGAAAACCATAACCTCGCTTTTCGTACAATTATATTTAAGCCCGTGTGATTCGGCATAGGTTTCACAGGTGCGCAGCAGGTCCCTAAGCGCACAGACTGACGGACTCAGCAACACCATGTCATCTGCGTAACTGATGTTATTGACCATTGGCCATCTGTTCCATAGATGGCCAATGGTCAATAACATCAGTTCCCGCATGCATGTTGCTGAGTCCGGCAGTCAGCTCGTCCACGTACAGACAGAAGAGCTTGGGTAATGTCAACCCCCCCTGCCTCACCCTGCACTCCAGCCGGTACGTGTCCAGACAGCGCCCGCCCACCTTACGCAATTGTCCTGATGCTCGTACCAGTGCGTATAATGCTGATATTTTTCAAGTATAGGTACTTAAACCAAAATACTAAGTACCATTTCACGCAATTTAAAGCTCAATAAAATCAAAATTGTCCTACCTAACTGGAACCTGTGACTAAGCAATAGATTAGCTCTGTCTGGGCTCGGTAGCATTTTTTTGCTTATCCTTACCTAAGATCTTAGTACAGATTATATTTCGAACGTTTACTTTCGCAAACACATATCTTATTCAAATGCTTAATTTTAAGAGCAACCTTATCCCGTAGGAGGTTGGGAACATAGTCGCAAGACAGCGCTCAATAGAGATGTTAGGCTGATATTAGTAAGTGGAGACAGTGAAGTATATTTCCCGCTTGCCCGGTTTGCGACGACGCCATTGCCGCATTACTCAGCCCTATCTGATGGCGTCTGCTAATTGACTGGAAGAAAAGATAAAATGCTATTTTTATTCGGCCATAAATCTTCACTTACGTATGATTTGTGGTTCTAAGGCTCATTGACTGTCTGTCGTCAATGAGTTTGCAGACAATCCGCTAAATTAATCATTTGTTACAGCTAGGGAAGAGCTTATGCAGTAAGACCAATGCGTGAACAATGAAACACAATTTGAAAAGGCAAATTTTAATCATGGTCCAACGTATACTCAATGAACGGACCTTTTCAATGTAAAATATTTGACATCATTATAGGTACTTTATATTACAATATGTACATAAAGGTAAGTAATTGAACACGGAAGGCGGTTAGCTGTTGGCGAGGAAAGCGAAGGCGGTGATGGAGAGCGCGAGGTGCGGCGGGGCGAGGCAGTGCTCGGAGCGTGCGGAGCGCGCGCCCGCGCCAGCCGCTGCGCGCGCGCGCGCGCTGCCGCTCGCCTCGCCGCGGCACGCAGCACCCGCCGCGCTCCCCAGGCTCCTCCCGCGCACCTTCAGCGGCGATATACAGAAGTTCTCCTCCGCGAAATCCTGCGTCAATGCTAACGGATTGGCTAGTGGATCCCTACCGCACTCGCACGGCAGGTGATTACCACGTATTTCTAAGTTATCCACCTCCAACATGACAGACTCCGGTGTCTCCAACATGTGATTGCCGGTCAGTTTAAATGTATGCACGCTGTTATTTTGCACCAACGAAAGCTCTTCGATTCTGTCAATTTTGTTGTTGCACATTTCGAGCGTGTCGACTCGCTGCAGACCGTCGAAGGCTCCTACGCGAATGATGCCGAGATCGGATTCCCGCAGCGCAAGCTTCCCGACACGGGTCAAACCACGGAAAGTGTCCGGCCCAAGCGCCGGCAGGTCCATGTATGCCAGTTCCAACACGCCGACGCTCTCGAGTCCCGCGAACGCTTGCGGTTCGATTGATCTAATACCGGAAGGCAGTTCAATTTGTGCCACATCATTTAACCCTGAAAACGCATGGGCGAGTATTCTTCTAATCGGATTGTTGCGAAGCGATATTACTCTTATGAAGTTGGTGCCAGCGAAAGCGTAGCCTTCAATCTGTGCAATTCTGTTGTGCGTGAGCACGATGGAGGTGATGTTTTGTAGAGCGGCGAAGGCGAACGCATCGACGGTGGCGAGGGGAGTGTGCTGGATGTAGAGCTCCTTGAGTCGGGGGAGGCCGCGGAAGGCGAAGGGGCGGATGCGGGTGAGGTTGCAGGCGTCGAGGGCGAGGCGGCGGAGCTGGCGGAGGTGCGCGAAGGCGTCGGAGCGGAGCACGCGCAGGTCGGCGCGGGACAGAGACAGCTGCGTCACGGCGGGGCTCAGCGCCGAGGGCACGCCGCGCAGACTCGCGCTGTTGCACACCACCTGCAATACGGAGACACATGTTAGCTATTTATTGAAGAAATTATTCCCTTTTTGCCCTGGTAACTATGTTCTTATGTTTGGGTCATGTTTTGAAAGTGAATGAAATAAAAGAAGTTCGCAGCAATAAATAGACGTGAGATTGCATTAATAATAATAATAAATTCATTTATTTCGACCAACTAGGATCATACAAATTACAAAAATACAAAACACAGTAAAAATTTATAAAACAGGTAAAATTAAATATGTAAAGTACGGCGACAGTTGGACGCTTATGACCACATTATATGGTCACTTACCCCCCACTACCGACGCAGTTTACTAAGATTTGTTTGTCATTACATGAATCATATGACAATGATTCAAGTAATGACAATCAAATCTCTCAGCCAATGCCCTCAGGATGCTATTAGAGCTAGACCGGACCCTGCGCACCAAGGATGTGCAGCGTTTCCTCATTGTAGCATAGAAGCAATCTACCCTGGCCTCCGCGAACATCCCTGATGCACTACAGAAGCGGGGTAGCCCCATCAACACCCTGAAGGCATTGTTATATTGTACGAAGGGCGCTGTACTGTTTTTGCGTATACTGTGTCCATAGACTCGCTGTATAAATAGAAGGTGGTGCAGAATGCTCTAAACAGTGTCAGCTTTGCTTCAACAGAGCACCGAGCAAACCTATGGGCCACCATATTCGCTCTAACAGACAACGCCCTCCGCTCTTTTTCAATGTTTGCATCGTCATTCAGGTCAGAGGTTACCACATGTCCTAGGTACTTAAAATGATGAACCCTGTTCAGCGGCGTTCCGTACAACTTAACAGGAGGTACAGGTGGCACAACTTTACCTCTGGCCTGAAACACCATACATTCACTTTTTTTGACATTATGTATCAAGCCGTGACTGAGCGCATACTTTTCACACACGTCCATAAGTTTGGACAGTCCACATGGGGAGGCACTCAGCAGCACCATGTCATCTGCATAACTAATATTATTTACACAAGTGTCGTTAATGTGGCATCCGACATGAGTGCTGCTGAGTTCCTCCAGGAGCGCATTGACATACAGGTTGAAGAGTTTGGGTGAGGTCACCCCCCCCCCCCCTGCCCCACACTCCAACCTGTATGGCTCGGAATATGCACTCGACCATCGCACAACATTACACTGGTTGAGGTACCAATATTTAAACACACTGAACAGTTCTACTGGAATATTGGTGCTTTTTAGTTTCCGCCAGAGAATGTTGTAATTTACCAGGTCGAACGCCTTAGACAAATCCAGAAAACATGCGTAAACACTAGTTTCTCGTTCGGTATAATATGGCAGATTCAGTAGAGAGACCAGGCCTGAAGCCGAATTGATTTTGGTGGATGTTTAAGTACTTATCAAGTTGTGTACTAAGCAGACTATCAAGTACTTTCGCTATTACCGTCGCTAGTGAGATAGGTATATAGTTGACCTTATCTCCAACATCGCCACTTTTATCCTTAACGATTGGCACTACAACCGTCTTCATCATAGCTTCTGGTACGTATGAGTGGGGCTTATACACAAATTATACAGTAACGCAAGGACTCGTGGCAGGTGAGGGCCTGCGTACTTAAGGTGTTCTATGCTGAGTCCGTCGTGACCAGGCGATTTTCCTCGTCACATAGATTTTATAACTTTGTCCACATCTCTAGAGGTAAATCTAATTGAAATCTCCTGATCACCCGGCTCATCCTCTTGAGTAGAACACGATAGCTGCAAAGGTGACACTACAGTAAATTGCTTTTGAAATAGTTTGGCTATGCAGTTATGGTCACTATTACCATCGATGCTTGCAGGAAGGCCAGGTTTACTATTCAGTTTTCTTGTGGATTTCCAAAAAGCCCGAAAATCACGTCTAGAATGAAGAGATGCTAGAATGTCCATTCGTATCTGCTCGGCATGTTTTTGACACCATTTTAACCTTGCTTTGAAGATACTGCGACTTTTATGCATCTCATCATAAAAATAACCTGACTCGGGTCTTCCGTACCAATCCCACCACCTAAACTTCTCCCGGGCCTCCCTGTGTGCCCCGCTAACATGTTTGTTCCAGCCAACTATAGTTTTTCTCTTAATAACACATTTCAGAGAATAGGTATCCGAGGAGGCACCGCCGGAGGTACATTTATAATGTTCACATATAGGTTATCGATAAGTTTTTTGTGTCCGTCCTCATTACAACAACTATCACAACATGTACGAAACTCAATTTTTCTTAGTCCATTATGACAGATCTTATAATATTAAAACAATCGAACGAATTAATTCGTTAATTGACAAAAACTCAACGCCACATTAAATCAGCAACGCAGCACAATCGTAAAAGATACAAACGACGATAAACAATGTGCCAACATTCGCTATAGGAAGACTAAATCCCTATGAAAATATTGATAGATCGGTTTCGTCGCTTCGCAGCCGTTTATTGCCGCTGTGTATTCCCTTTGCCGATAAAATTAATCCTTTGCCAAATATCCACGGCCTACTCTGACGCACGTCCATATTTTGATTGAATTGTTTCGAACCTAATCTTCACAAATAATCGGACAGTACAAATATCAATTCAATTTCATCACCACTATACATACAAACGAGTATGTCTGTTGTTAAGTATGTGCATGCAGTTTTCCTATTCAGTGTAGTTGTGTGTGTGTCTGCCTACTCACTCTGACGTACCAGGAAACAGAAGACCTTTTGAAACCCCAGTCTTGACAGTACATAGTCGTCACGCACACACGCCCGCACGCACGCACGCAAACACACACAAACAAGGTCACACACACGCTTGCTCTTAAAATAATGTATTTCTTGTTCCACATATTTTTTTATGATAAAATTGTGTTAACGTACTTAAAAACTTGCTATCTTCTCATCTCTCATACTCTGTGAGTGGGTCATTGTTTATCTAAATAGCGGGTTGAAAGTGATGTATTTACGTCGCCCCTAGGGCTGAAAACTATTAAAAAAATATTAAGCAATGGCAGAAACCTGTACAGCCACACTTTCATAAACTTGTATTGATTTTTAAAACTTGCTGATAAATGTAATGCGTTTTTTTTCAATTATGTTACTAAATTAATTATTTGATGACTATTATTGCTATTTGAGGACTTATGAATAAATTTCGTAGATACTTCAATATAACCGCATCAGAACCACGTCCTAAAGTGATTTTTTTTTAACAATGGTAGAAGTAGAAACCTATACAGCCCGCTGCTATAAATTTGAGTCGATTTAAGTAGCTTATTGATAATTATAATAGAATATGTATTTTTATTAATACTATGATATGGTACATATAAATACATTTAATAATGTTACATTTCGTATATAAATAATTAAAAAAGCGGCCGTGAAATAAATTGCGGTTTACGATTTATGACGTATTAAAAAAAAACTTCTTACTAGATCTCGTTCAAACCAATTTTCGGTGGAAGTTTGCATAGTAATGTACATCATATATTTTTTTTAGTTTTATCATTCTCTTATTTTAGAAGTTACAGGGGGGGGGGACTTACATTTTACCACTTTCGAAGTGTCTCTCGCGCAAAGTATTCAGTTAAGAAAAAAATTATATTAGAAACCTCAATATCATTTTTGACGACCTATCCATAGATACCCCACACGTATGGGTTTGATGTTTTTTTTTTTTTTAATTCAGTTCTGAATATGGGGACCCCTAAAACTTAATGTTTTTTTTTCAATTTTTGTGTAAAAATCTTAATGCGGTTCACAGAATACATCTACTTACTAAGTTTTAACAGTATAGCTCTTATAGTTTCGGAAAAAAGTGGCTGTGACATACGGACGGACAGACAGACAGACATGACGAATCTATAAGGGTTCCGTTTTTGCCATTTGGCTACGGAACCCTAAAAATGGCTTTTCAATATAACCGCTTCTAAAACGCTTCCAGGAAATGGTCCACACACAAACGATTTTAAAATGGGTTTTACGGATCTGACTGATTTATAAAATGATTACGAATTTTTGGTTTTCATTTCGTTTCGTCGTATTCCAAATGAAAAGTAGAGTGTTTAACTCGGGGAAAGCGACACCTCTTAGCCTCGAACTATTGGCGCTCTCACTTCGTTCGAGCGCAAAAATATCTCCTCGGAAATAGGTAGCTTTCAACCCTCGGTTAATAAGTTTACCAGCCTGTAATCTGCTCCCATAAATGTAATCTGTTCACGCATCACATGTATAAATCAATTTAGTAAAGCCTTAAACCGGTTCTCACCTCACAAGCATGTCCTACTGATTGTTCAACACTGAGCCTTAAAGTTAATACTGTATTCTTACTAGTTAATAAGGTATGTTTAGTAAATTAATAAATTGAAATTGAAAATTGAATTGTGCTAGGGTGTGAACAAGGCACTTATACCTTATACCCTATCTGGATAGTTAATTATCTAAATGTAAACAAAAAGAACCACGTGACTTGGTAATTTAGCCAATAAGATAGTACCATACCATAGATACAAAAGGTTGCTATGATTGGTTGAATGACCAAGTCACGTGGTTTTGTACAAACATGTAGGGCATAATATGGCTTACATATATTGTCAATAACATTAAATTTGAACTTTTAGTTTAAGAACTATTTGTCCGTCAAAGGTCGTTAGTTTCGTCACTGACATACTACACTGACATATACTGATAACAATCAACATAATTCTAAGGTACGTCTAGCAGACCCACAAGCTCCAAATTTGAAACGTAATTAGTTTTTAGTTTAAAATATTACAATTTCAGTCACGTTTCAGAGATATACAAACTACATAAGTAAGTTTGTAATCCTATACAAATACATGCGATTACAAAGTTACTTTTGCAGTTCCTTTACCAAAACTATACGTTATTTGCGGTTGGTAAAATAACATTCCCATACAAAGTCTACAAAAAGAAATGAGATCTTATAAAAAACATTCCATGTACAAAATAGGCCAAGTCTCGAAACTCTTCCATAGTAAAAAGTGGTGAGATATTTCGTAGAGCCAAGTCTGGCATTCTTATTAATCTTTATTTGCTTGCTAAATGAAGTTTTGTGACTCGGCAATCACACTTACATAATTTTAGGAACGCAACAATTTGTAAATGCAGTAAAGTTGTGTGATTCCCAAGTCAAGTCAACAATATAATAAATAAATAAATAATATTAAATTCGTTTATTTGATAAGATATAAATTTTTCGACCAAAAACAGTATCTGGTGGACCCCAAACTAGGCAAAGCCTGTATCTTGGGGACCAGGAGTGCAGTTGACCTGATTGTTTATTTTTTATATTTTTACATATGACTGATATAACTGGACTTATAAAGAAACATCAAAACAATAAAAGAAAGAACAGTGAATTTAAGTAATAATAAGGTTAGACATAAAAGGTAAGATCTAAATGGCGGAACTTGTGTGTATGTGGTGTGTGTGTATGTAAGTGTGTGTGTATGTGTGTGTGTGTGTGGGTGTGTGTGTGTGTGTGCGTGTGTGCAATTATCGGTGTTAATTATATTGGTTCCGCAGAAAACGTTCCGTGTCGTCGTAACTCCAATCACAGCACACCCTTGTCACATAAATTTTTACTTCTCTTTTTTACAGAATTTATTATATACCAGCTGTTGCCCGCGACTTCGTCCGCGTACAACTTGTTAAAACCTTAGAAAAAATATTGCAAACCAACGTCTACCATTTTGAGGGATGATTTCCGAGGCAAAAACTATTCTATATCCTTCGAAGGGTCTCAAATTATCTCTAGGTATACCAAATTTAATCTAGGTACCTACATGGGTTATATCCAAACTTTCACCCCCTATTTCATCCCCTTAGGGAATGATTTTCGGAATAAAAACTATCTAATGTCATTTTTCGGGACTCAAACTACCTTTATACCAAATTTCATCTAAACGGGATCCATCCAAATTTTCACCCCCCATTTCACCCCCTTAGGGAGTGATTTCCGTAATTAAAACTATCTTTTGTCCTTTCCCAGGACTCATACATCTCTATACCAAATTGTATTAAAATGGGTTCCATCCGAATTTTCACCCCTAATTTCACCCCCTTAGGGGACTTAACCTATATCTACACCAAGTTTCATCAAAATAGATTACATCCAAATTTTCACCCCCCCCCCTCACCCCCTTAGGGGATGATTTCCGAAATCCTATTAAGAGGGGCGCGTACTGGCGTCCACAAGGAGCACGTGCAGATAACGGACGTGGTTCGTCAACGCGCTGCCAGAACTCGTAGGAGGGACCTTCTTGAGGTGCGGGGCCAACTGTGACCCCGCACAGGTCAATTTAGAAGTCTTTCTGGTTTGGAAGTCGACGTAAAACTGCCCGTTCCGCCCATTGTATGGGCTTATATACCCCAACCGACCAAGAATTCTAGAATTTCTAGTTCTAAATTTACAATTCAAAAATTTACAAGGTACCAGGATCACATAATAACGAAAAGTGAATACAACCTTAGACTAAAAGTATTCAACCTAAACTTCATGGTGACGCGGTTAACATAACTTGACATAATATCGTTGTTATGACAGATTGTCAAACATAAAAATTTAATTACAGGAAATGTTAATGGCACTAGAACAGTATTTAAAATACTGCTAAAACCACAGAAAAACAGGTAAAAAGAGTGTGCCAAAACGCACGTTAACATTAGCAGCGTACAGACGTCCTTTGCTGTTACAGAGACAGAATGAAAAGCCTGCTAGATGTCCCGTAATGTGAGAATCCTCAAACATGGCCCAGTATCACGACTGAGGCATGGGACGTGCATTTGTGTCCCTTAGAAGGATGAGGACTGCAACCGTTCTTAATAAGGTAAATGTTACATTAGGCGCCAAAACTGTCACGTTACGTGGACTACCAAGATATTGATAGCCCACGGAACAGTTAGAAAAGCTAGTCTACAGAAAGGAAAAAAGGTATTCGGGTCGGGGTTGTATATTTAATTTTTTAGTTTTGACAAGTGCAGGGGTTACAATGGCACACCGTACAGAATTTAGAGGTTGATCGTAAAAAAGGTAAAGAAAACGTGAGGTAGGTCGTGCGCAGATAGTGCGCGCCGTCCAAGGCGCATACAGATAGGGTGCGCAATACAAGGGTGCGTGCGGATAGGGCGCGCAAAACAAGGGCGCGTACAGGTAGAGCGCGCAGTCCAAGGGCGCGTACAGGTAAAGCGCGCAGTCCAAGGGCACGTACAGGTAGAACGCGCAGTCCAAGCGCGCAATCCAAGGGCGCGTGCAGATAGGACGCGCAACCCAGGAGCGCGTGCAGGTAGGGCGTACAGACGCCAAAGAGGGGCGCGTACAGATAGGGCGCGCAACCCAGGAGCGCGTGCAGGTAGGGCGTACAGACGCCAAAGAGGGGCGCGTACAGATAGGGCGCGCAACCCAGGAGCGCGTGCAGGTAGGGCGTACAGACGCCAAAGAGGGGCGCGTACTGGCGTCCACAAGGAGCACGTGCAGATAACGGACGTGGTTCGTCAACGCGCCGCCAGAACTCGTAGGAGGGACCTTCTTGAGGTGCGGGTCCAACTGTGACCCCGCACAGGTCAATTTAGAAGTCTTCCTGGTTTGGAAGTCGACGTAAAACTGCCCGTTCCGCCCATTGTATGGGCTTATATACCCCAACCGACCAAGAATTCTAGAATTTCTAGTTCTAAATTTACAATTCAAAAATTTACAAGGTATTAGGATCACATAATAACGAAAAGTGAATACAACCTTAGACTAAAAGTATTCAACCTAAACTTCATGGTGACGCGGTTAACATAACTTGACATAATATCGTTGTTATGACAGATTGTCAAACATAAAAATTTAATTACAGGAAATGTTAATAGCACTAAAACAGTATTTAAAATACTGCTAAAACCACAGAAAAACAGGTAAAAAGAGTGTGCCAAAACGCACGTTAACATTAGCAGCGTACAGACGTCCTTTGCTGTTACAGAGACAGAATGAAAAGCCTGCTAGATGTCCCGTAATGTGAGAATCCTCAAACATGGCCCAGTATCACGACTGAGGCATGGGACGTGCATTTGTGTCCCTTAGAAGGATGAGGACTGCAACCGTTCTTAATAAGGTAAATGTTACAATGGATAGTATGAATTCTTTCCGCTTGTCTTCCAAATAAAGGTTTAGCTGTAGACTCACTTCAAAAGAATGAAGAAACGAAAAACTCATTCAAATATCTCAAAAAATTACGAAGCTACAACCGTTTTAATGTCGCTTGTTAGAGTGAGAAAACGATCAGGGACCATGACGTCACGATCCTCGAGCGTCATAGTAAAAAACAATCGTTGCATTATAAAGGTGCGTTTTGCGGAAAAGAGACACAACAAACCCCCTCTAAAAACTTTGGACACTTATAATCTAGTGATTATCTTACCTATATTGCGTTGCGTTGCTATTTGCGTTGTTTTCTTTTTAAAAAAAATACAACATTATGATTATTTTATTTAGTGTCTACATGCCTATTTTCGATAAGATAAGATAAAATAAGATTTCCTTATTGTCAGAACTGTGTACATTTAGTTGTTTTGTGTAAAATAAAGTCCAACAGCTTGCCCATTTCGGACATACAATATTAAACTTAAAGCTAGAATATACTAAAACAATAACAACAATGGTATTTCCAAATAATTTTAACCATATTTACACATAAATATTAATTTAGATCTATCCGACATCCGTATTTTCTTTTAAACCACGAACTTCGGAATTCGAAAATATTCGGGTATTATCGTGTCAGGAATGCAGATATACGAACTTCGAGTTTCGGTTTTCGTGATTTGGCTGAATACGCAAAGAGCGCGCGCGCGTGCCATTCAAAAAAACCAAGTTTATATTGTTCGAATTTGTTCATACATTTGTTGAAATTACGCGTTAATACGACATTTGCGCATATAAGTTCGCATATCAAAATCGATTAATTTTATATTTGCTTTTGGTACCTATGTGTCTCGTCAAGTATATCGTAGACGGGATTAAAATTATTAATAGGTGAAAGAAAGGCAAAGCAATTCCGCCATTTTATCCGTAGTATCACTTATTAGTTTGTGATTTTGACGTTTCTTTTAGCTGACAGATGTGGCGGCGATATACTTTAACAATAATAAATGAAAAATTAAATGAAGTCGTATATTACGGAAAATTAATTAATTACAGTCGGATAAAACCTATCCTAAGTTACAGCTAGAATAATAATGTACCTATAAAAAATGTTTTATATTTTTCCGTTCATGGGATGCTGAGAACATTCGTAACAACACAAAGCTTAGTTTCAAACTGGCTGATTCTTTGTTTAATTTAGAGATTTATTATAAGTGGAGATGAAAGGTTTCAGGTAAGAACTAAAACGTCTAGAAAAGTGAGTTTTTGTAGGCGGTATTGGCAACCTGAAGCTACGTTTTCGCAGCCGACCAGGGGACCGATTTTTGACTTTCGAGCGCTCAACTCTTTCACTCGAAAACTATCAAAAATCATAAAATGCTATTTGGAAATAGCGATAGAAAATTAAAAAACGAGTGGTATCGACCACTCGTATTCAATTCTATCGGTAGAAATTAAGTGCCTGCAATTTTGAGACCATAATCGTATTCACTTTTATTTAATTTTCGAGCGCTCGAAAGTCAAAAATCGGTCCCCTGGTCCGACCGATATCTCACCACTTTTTACTGTGGAAGAGTTTCGAGACTTGGCCTATTTTTTACATTGAATGTTTTTTATGGGTAAATACATTTCAGTACGTATTGGATATTGATGTTGTTGCGGTACAATAGAAATTTGAAATATGTTTTGATAAACTCTATCCATCAATCACTTGTTCTCTGATATTCAAATAATGTAATCCAGTATTGTACTAATATGATTATATTGATTATGACAGGGAATTATTGAAATTTGCGTGCATAATTAATAGTAATGCATTAATCTTGCGTAATGGGTATTATGTTATTCAAATGAACGTTAACAATGTTTTTTTAATAAATAAATAAAATAAATAAATAAATATTATGGGACAATCTTACACAAATCAACCTAGGCCCACGGTAAGCTCAATAAGGCTTGTGTTGTGGGTACTAGGCGATGATATATATAATAGATACATACATATAGATACTTATATACATATATAACATCCATAACTCAGGAACAAATATTCGTGATAAACACACAAATAAATGCCCTGACCGGGATTCGAACCCGGGACCTCCAGCTTCGTAGGCAGAGTCACTACCCACTGGGCTACGGAGGCCGTTGAAATACACACGTTAAATTGGTCTAAATTAACAGTTGCCTTAACCGTAGTTCCAATGCTTATTAATCAAACAAGTGCTTGCGCCCCCGTCCATTAAGCTAAAACAATTATTTCATATTCAATTTGTTTCGGAGCGCAAACCAGTACTCTCAACTATTAAATGTCATACGGGCGAAATGCATTAAACCCTCCAAGGGTTCTTTTTTCAAGATTTGTTGAGGTGATCTGATTCCGCAACCGAATTATTATATAGGCTTTACTCAATAAGCTATTCTTCCTATTCTCAATTATTTACCACCGCAATTAATCACAACGGCAATTTACTACATTCGTTTTTCTTCACAGTCCCCATTGTTAACCCCCGACGGAAAAAGAGGGGAATTAGTGTATGCGTGTGTGTGTGTGTGTGTGTGTTACTGTTATGAAGGATTGCAATAATACACAATTTAGAAATCGTCTGCCTACCCCTCTGGGAAAGAGGCGTTATTGTATGTATGTACGTATGTATGTAGAAATCGTCCAGTCTAATACAACTCCAGATCCTGTTAGTGCTTCATTTTTGTGCTCATTTCCTGGTCAGAAAGTTGATTCGATCAGTCTATTATACAGGACCTATATTGAACAACCTACTTTGAATCGCACTGCACGCTCGCCCCGGGCCCAGTATTGACATTCTGACATAGCGCGTGAGCCATAATAATCGCATGATTGTTCAGACAGAACTCAGGTTTCACCGTTGGCGTATTTCACAGATAGATTTAACTTGTTCCATGTAGGTAAACCTGGTTTTTACACAGGGATTATTTTAGTGATGTGCCGTAGCTAGTATAAGTAGTTATATACCCTTTGCAATATTCCCGGAAAGTTTCCTATGTTACCGGCAATGTTGCCACGGCCTAATTAACTGATGTATTTACAGTAAATTCGCTCTGAATACTCCGAAAAGGTGACAAAATCTTCCGGTTCTGGCCTTGGATTCGTATGTGGTCGTCTTTCAGACTATCATAATGCATTCGGATTATTCCCGCCAACATTGGGAATAAAGACAAAGACATTTAGTTATAAAGTTCATTGCCTGTGGTTTTAGGCACCCAGTAAAACATTTTTACAAAATTTACATATACTTAACTGCAAGCAACATTGCCGGCAGCGTTGCTGAGAATGTTCCCACCTCGGCAACCGCACATCATTAATCTATTTCGTAAACAAATATTTCGGCGAACATTCCATTTCGAAGCATTTTAATGTTGACAAAACCTGTTATCACTGAAACTGTCATTTCAAAAATAAACTAACTTCAAGTGAGTGATCGCCGCATATACATTCACATTTTCACATTTCCTTTCCACCTCAGCATTTAAACTGCTTCCGTTAATGTTGAGAATGTTGTTGTTGATCTATTCGTTAAGGATTCCACAATTAGGTACCTATAGTTGAGAGTATTTAAGCTAATCGGCTTTTTGATAAAATGTCATTGGAATTTCAATCTTTTACCTTGGACGGTAGAGTTGCTTTTTGATAAAATGTCATTGGAATTTCAATCCTTTACCTTGGACGGTAGAGTTGCTTTTTGATAAAATGTCATTGGAATTTCAATCCTTTACCTTGGACGGTAGAGTTGCTTTTTGATAAAATGTCATTGGAATTTCAATACTTTACCTTGGACGGTAGAGTTGCTTTTTGATAAAATGTCATTGGAATTTCAATCCTTTACCTTGGACGGTAGAGTTGCTTTTTGATAAAATGTCATTGGAATTTCAATCCTTTACCTTGGACGGTAGAGTTGCTTTTTGATAAAATGTCATTGGAATTTCAATCCTTTACCTTGGACGGTAGAGTTGCTTTTTGAATAGATGATGCGATTTCGTCAACTTAAATAATACTCACTATACTTCATCATCAGTTTCACTTCATAGTGTGTATTTTGATGAGCATTCGAAACCTCATGCTTGTTAATTTATAAATATGGACGAGCTAATCGTGGCGCTCAGCAAGCAACATGTCGGCTGCCACATAGATGACATATGTGTCAACAACCTTAGCTATGCAGACGATATGGTGCTGCTGAGTGCTTCGGTGTGTGGTCTAAGGACTCTTCTACGAACGTGTGAGCAGTAGGTACATCTCCCAACATGGTTTTATTTACAACACCGCAAGGATTGAAACTGTGGCGTCACTCCTGTCAAATCTGACGAGTTCTGCATCGCACTATCGAAGTTTCTTAAATCAGTTGCATAAATATAACATCCAAACAACTTGTCGTGAATGGTCATGATTCACGATAGTATTTACATTGGTGTTTATAATTATGTCTCAAACAGCCGATTTATCTTATGTAGCAACACCTACAAGGAATCATTTTTATAACAAGGTTGACGGGTAGGCGGGCTGTCAGAGTTCCGAACGGCTATATTGGGAACGAACAGTTAAGTGCGGTTTGTAGTGGTTGATTTGGAGGAAAACCAGGGTGAGCTCTTTCCATAATCACTTTCGATGCGTCCTATGATATTGTAACGATTGGGTATCATTTACACGTGTGTTCATGTGCTTTAACAGATCGGACGATGATTGTTTATGATGCGATGTATTTATGTGCGTCCACAGGTCTCATTCTCTTTGGGAGGCGTATTGGTATATCATATAGATGAATAAGGTTTTCCTACAGGTCGCGCATGTACGTGACCTGTAGGAAACACATCACAGTTCTTAGTTGTGGAGTTCTTTAGTGTTAGAGGATTAGTTACAAGTGTAACAACAGGGTAGTTCGGTAGTCTCGGCTTCAGGCCATATCATCATCAGTCAAGGGTGCACCCGGGTAACTGGAACAATAGCGTGTGAATTGGGACAGTATCAATGGTGGTAAGGGATGTCTAGAAGGGGAGGTTGGAGGACATTCTTGGGGACGAAAGTCCCCACACGTCATAGGGAAATCAATAGATTAACAGATAAATTAACATTAGTTGTGGTAATGCTTCGTGCATTCGTTTAATAACGTAAGCAATTTTGCCCGCGGGGGAGGATTCCATTCCATGAAAAAAGGAAACAAGTATAAAGATGATAATAAAATCTGGCCAGATATTCGTTTCAATCTAGCAAGGCAAAGCAAATCCTATTGCGGTAACCTAAAAGTATGTACATACATGAATCAGCAATGCACAATGTATAGAAGTATCTTCATACACTAGCAAATCTATAATATGGTTTTACGATATATATAGGACATATTATGATTGATTGTTTATTACGACATGGAACGCCAAGACACGATGAAGCTTGGTTGGTCAAAATCTCAAGAATAGAGGACCTCGCAGTTGGCTACTCGGGCCCCACGAAGAGCTTGGAACTGATTTAGAAAAGTGCGTCAAGATGAACTTATCAGACGTTACAGCTATCAGAAACTATGTGGATTACTGGGCCCAATCAAGGCGATCGATAGGATTCAGAGCTTGTCAATATTTGCAATGGGAAAAGAACGGTAATTTCAAAGATCTGAGGAAGAGTTAAATAAAGCTGTGAAAGATGATAATCTCTATTGGATATATGATCGCCAGTTTTCTGGGGGGCCGGGAGTGTCGTGAATGGTCATGATTCACGATAGTATTTACATTGGTGTTTATAATTATGTCTCAAACAGCCGATTTATCTTATGTAGCAACACCTACAAGGAATCATTTTTATAACAAGGTTGACGGGTAGGCGGGCTGTCAGAGTTCCGAACGGCTATATTGGGAACGAACAGTTAAGTGCGGTTTGTAGTGGTTGATTTGGAGGAAAACCAGGGTGAGCTCTTTCCATAATCACTTTCGATGCGTCCTATGATATTGTAACGATTGGGTATCATTTACACGTGTGTTCATGTGCTTTAACAGATCGGACGATGATTGTTTATGATGCGATGTATTTATGTGCGTCCACAGGTCTCATTCTCTTTGGGAGGCGTATTGGTATATCATGTAGATGAATAAGGTTTTCCTACAGGTCGCGCATGTACGTGACCTGTAGGAAACACATCACAGTTCTTAGTTGTGGAGTTCTTTAGTGTTAGAGGATTAGTTACAAGTGTAACAACAGGGTAGTTCGGTAGTCTCGGCTTCAGGCCATATCATCATCAGTCAAGGGTGCACCCGGGTAACTGGAACAATAGCGTGTGAATTGGGACAGTATCAATGGTGGTAAGGGATGTCTAGAAGGGGAGGTTGGAGGACATTCTTGGGGACGAAAGTCCCCACACGTCATAGGGAGCTGGCACGCACGAGGCGGCAGCCCCTATGTCAGATATATAAAGGATTCCGCAAGTTGTAAGGGTATGTTTATAGTTGCATATATGCTAATACGGGTCTTAGCTTAAGTGCTATAGGTTCTCATTCGCGGCCATGAGAGTGACCAGAAGTGGCTTCGCGACACAACTCTCATCGGACTTCGGTCCCTGAGAGATCTCTCTATTGTCGTATATTCTACATTGGTGACCCCCGACAATGGACATAAGCGCAACTCTGAATATCCTGACTGACGCCCGACTCTTCTCAGCAAGCCAGACTCTCTCTCTCTCTCTCTCTCCGCTCGCCACCCTGGCTCTGAGCGCTCGCTCGCCAAGCTGGCTCTGAGCACTGGTAAGCTGCACTCTACTCTTCATACATCCTTGACCCCTCCGTCTCAAAGGGGGGCTGATGTGGCGTCACTCCTGTCAAATCTGACGAGTTCTGCATCGCACTATCGAAGTTTCTTAAATCAGTTGCATAAATATAACATCCAAACAACTCTCATTGGACTTCGGTCCCTGAGAGATCTCTCTATTGCCGTATCTTCTACAAAACCATGGTGTTCAACAGCGGGGCCAGAGGCCCGCAACATGTTCCTTCCCTTGCCATTAGCGGATTTCCTCTCAGTAGGGTTACTCAGTTCAAGTATCTTACGTCCAATACGCGTTAAGGCGGTGGTCTGCAACAAACGCCGTAGGTTGCGTCTGGCGTAACGCTGTACGCGACGTGCGAATGCTTACTATGGAAATGCACTATAGTGGTTTCTCTCACACGCCAGACGCGGCGCACGAGAGCCGTGCGCCGCGTCCGTAGGTCGTACGCTGCCTACGCAGTCATTTCAGAGCACTGCCGCGCCGCTGTAGCACATCAGGCATGTACGCGAAGGCACGCACTGAATGCTTCTACGCCACTCTGCGCAAGCAGCTATAGCGTCCTGGAAATCATCGCGGGCCGGCTGGACTGCCCCTATGTGAACCACTGTATCAGTGTTCACGTGAGCACACCAGCAGCTTAGTCGGTAATTAGTTATGAAGGTGCACATTGTTAATTTCCGTAACTTTAAATTCAATTAACATCTGAAGTTTTATTTTAATTTTATTTATTCGTTTTGTAGTTTAATTGATGTGTATTTTAATTTATTGTATTATGTGAATTGTGGACCCATGTTGTCTGGAGATAAATAAATGATGATGATGATGAATAAGTCTGGAAATCGTGTTTTGGTCGGACACTCCTAATTAGGTAAGTAGCTACTGTTGTTCTTACACTTGAAATGCTCTTAAATTGCCTTAGCCAAGTAAGTGTTAATAATGGTTAATATCCAGTGTAGGTTAGATTTCCACATAGATCCATGCTAATGAAAATAATTGTTTCTTTTCAGTCGATAAGGAAAAACTTTATATTCCTCTAGAACTTTAGAAGGAAGTTAAATTTGGACTGATCTACTCAGTCTTGGTCTGGTTCTTCAAACTTCATTAGCTTCGCAAATTCCATTTTGATGCTTCGATGGAAGTTTATTTTCTTCATCTCGACAACGGGTTCATGCTTCTCCTGATTTAAACACCGGGGAAAGAAGATATGCTCAGCGGCTGACACACCAACATCTGCGGAGCTAAGAAAGTATGACTCCAGTGTGAAGGTCGGTGTCAAGCATATTATATATAGTAGGGAATTAGGATTTCAAAAAAGTTACTTAATGATGGCATAAACACGTAGGGACTAACACCTAATTTTGTAGGCCTCTTGGAATTGTAAATCACTCTCGAACATATTACACGGAAGCTCTACCGATTGTAGCAAAACATAACTTAAGGTGTATTAAGGAAACCTGAAACCTAGTGATTTAATATTCCAAAAGGGGAAAGAATTGTTCAGTGTGTAGAAATAAAACAAATCATAAGATATAACCTTTTTTATTTAATATCCCATTTTCATTAGCCCCTGACTGCAGATAAGCCAGTTTCGATACACCACATTTTTATATTTTTTTAATTTTATATTTTATTGTCACGTGGTCTCCTGAATTTCAGCCGAGCATAAAGGAGCCACGTTTCAATTGGTGCGAGATTCGCCTGACTGTTCAGCAGGGTAATACTTCAACTTTATAAACAAAGTTAATTAAAGGAACATTAAATTAAAATAATTGATTAAGTAAGTACGTTTCTTTACACACACAAGAAAGTTGGTGTACTTTAGCGGTAACTTCGCTCATGTGTTACTTAATACTGTTACACTTGTGTGAACGATTATCCATCCATCTATCTATCTATACATATAATAAAGCTGAAGAGGGTCGAAAGTCTGTACATGGAATACATTCGAAAAAAAATTGGCTAGGGATACTTAGAATCGATAACAGAACACGTTCCATCAGTTTTTAGATTTTTTGTCTGTTTGTCTGTTTATCTGTTTGTCTGTTTATCTGTTTATCTGTTTGTCTGTTTATTTGACCGCGCATCACGTGAAAACGGCTGAACCGATTAAGATGAAATTTGGCATAGAGATAGTTTGTGTCCTGGGGAAGGACTTAGGGTAGTTTTTATCCTGGAAATCAACCCCTAAGGGGATGAAATAGGGGGTAGAAATTTGTATGGAGCTACTAAAACCGCTGCACCGATTTACATGAAATTTGGTATATGATTAATTTGAGTCCCGGAAAAGGTTAAAGAATAGGTTTCATCCCGAAAAATTTCCCTTTAGGGGGTAAAATGGGGGGGTGAAAAATTGGATGTAACCCATTTTGATGAAATTTGGTTAAGAGGTAGTTTAAGTTCTGGGGAAGGACATTGGATAGTTTTTATTCCGGAAATCTTTCCCT
Organism: Epinotia brunnichana; assembly: GCA_963854355.1. Lineage (NCBI taxonomy): Eukaryota > Metazoa > Arthropoda > Insecta > Lepidoptera > Tortricidae > Epinotia > Epinotia brunnichana. The sequence continues at coordinate 17,319,442 of OY977940.1, read as the reverse complement.
GAGGGGGTGAAATGGGGGGTGAAATTTTTGATGGACTCCGTTTAGATCAAATTTGGTATAAATATAGTTTGAGTCCCGGAGGATGACAATGGTTAGTTTGAATCCCGAAAATCATCCCCCAAGGGGATGAAATAGGGATGAAAATGTGGATAAATCCCATTTAGTTCAAATTTGGTATAGAGATAGAAGGAGTCCCAGGGAAGGACAATGCATAGTTTTTATCCTAAATCATCTCCTGAGGGGGTGAAATGAGGGGTGAAAATTTGGATAGAACCGATTTAGATGAAATTTGGTATGGAGATAGTTCAGAGTCCTGGGGAAGGACTTAACATAATTTAAGTCCAGAAATCATCTCCTAAGGGGGTGAAATGGGGTATGAAAATTTGGATGGAACCCATTTACGGTATAGGTAGGTATAGGATAGTTTACTCCTGAAAATCATCCCATAAGGGGGTGTAATTGGGGGTGAAAATTTGTTTGTGACCCATTTTGATGAAATTTGGTTGAAATATAGTTTGAGTCCCGGAATATGACAACGGATAGTTTTAATCCCAAAAATCATCCTCTCAGGGATAAAATAGGGGGTGAAAATTTGGATAAAACCCATTTAGATGAAATTTGGTAAATAGATAGAAGGAGTCCTAGGGAAGGACAATGCATAGTTTTTATCCCGAAAAATCATTTCCTGAGGTGGTGAAATTAGGGTTGAAGATTTGGATAGAACCCATTAAGATGAAATTTGGTATAGAGAGAGGTAGAGTCCTAGGAAAGAACATAGATTTTTTTTTATTCCGGAACACATAAAAGGAGGATATCATCCCCTAAGGGGGTGAGAAATGGTGGATGAACATTTGGATTGAACCCATTTACGGTATAGCGATAGATAAGGAAGGACATAGGATAGTTTTATCCCGAAAATCATCCCCTAAGGGGGTGTAATTGGAGGTGGAAATTGGTTTATGACACATTTTGATAAAATTTTGTTGAACGATAGTTTGAGTCCTGAAAAAGGACATATAATAGTTTCTATTCCAGAAATCATCCCCTAAGGGGGTCAATTGGGGGTGAAAATTTGGATGAAACACATTTACGGTATAGCGGTAGTTGGGAGTCCTGGGGAATAGGGACATTAACATTACATAAGTAAATTGACGTTCCAAGGGTAAAGGTACCTTATGGCGGCCTTAGTTTTGAAGATGTTTTCTAAAACGGGGTAAAAAAGACGTTTGATTATGGCTATTTTGAAAACTATTAGATGTAACATATAAAATGTTTAAATTACAAGTCAGATAATTTAATCTTACGGTTTAGTAGAAAAGGTCCTTACGGCCGTGTGGTATGAAAATATGCAAAATAATACTGAAAAAAGCCTACATGCATCGATATTCTTTCCTTCATACAATCCATACTAATATTACAAATGCGAAAGTAACTCTGTCTGTCTGTTACCTTTTCATGCTTAAACCGCTGAACCGATTGAGATGAAATTTGGTATAGAGATACTTTGAATTCCGGGGCCTTCCCAAAGAGTCCTTACTAAAGATAGTTTTTATCTGGAAATTTATCACCTAAGGGGGTGAAAAGGGGGGAGAAAGTTACGATATAAACGAGTTCCGCGCGGACAAAGTCGCGGGCAAAAGCTAGTACATTATAAGGATGTTAATTTGGTTCATCACCTACTCGCCGCATTCGATTTACGACGCTAAATAGGTTGGCGAGGATGGTGGCGAGCATCACACGTTGAAGAATAAATAGTTATTTATGTCACAAGGGAGCAAAATTAGTATATTTACGGCAAGGGTGGTGTATTGAATAGCGAGGGAAGAGTAGCGAGGGATTCTAACGTAGGATCCTGAGCGTAGTGAGGGATTCAAGTGTTAACGCCCAAGACGAAGATAATTTTGCTTCTGAGTGACACATTTCAGACCGACTATGAGGAAAAAAAATATACAAAATAAAAATGAAGTAAAAAAAATAAAAAAATAACGTAAACGTAACGAAATGTAACGTTTTTAATCGATTACGATGAAATTTAAATCGATTACTTAATTAAGATATGTGTTTAATTGGCACATTTCGTAAATGCTACATGCCAATAAATAAATTAAAAAAGTAGCTTGAACAGAAAAGTAGCATTTTGCTCCCTCGTCGTGGACCAAAACTCACTTTTCCGAATGAAAGGCGTGAAAAGTACATCGAAAACCAAGGGAATTATTTAAGAAGCATCATTAAGAAAATTCATGCCTTAACATTTACAATGCCGCGAATCGCTACGCGCTACGCTCGTAGCCGATCCCGTGGTTTTCTTCGTACGTAGCGGAAAGCGACTACGGCGTAGGGACACGATATCGGGTTCCCGGCCAGGGACTGCATAACCGAAAAATACCGGTATTCTATTTTAACGTTATGACGTCATATCGGTTGTCAAATAGCGGTTTCGGTAGCGGAACCTTTATATTTCGCTACCGAAATATAAAGGTACCTTTATTTTTTCCGGTACCGTAACCGCTATTTAAAGGTACCGATATATCGACTTTCGCCTGGAGTTGTTGCCAAACCGCCGGCAAAGGCTCTGCTGCTTTGTCTTTTAGTCTTTAAATGTTTAGTAGCCAATGCTTCCTCTGTGGAGTGCCAGTTCGCTTACTTTTTTCGATAACCTTTATAATACCGGTATTATAAAGGTTACGGTATCGTTTTAAACTGGTACCGCTAACCGTTATTTCAAAACGGTTACGGTACCGTTATGTTCGCGCGGCGCGCATAACCTTTACGACATAACGGTACCGTAATGGAATACCGGTTTCATACCGGTATAACCGTAACCGAAATCAGTCCCTGTTCCCGGCACTGAATGTGTTAAGGTGAAGTTAATATTTTGCATTTTTTTGTCTATATCAGTACGTGTAATTATCACGGAAAAGAATACAATATTTATACTAACCCAGAATAGAAGTACTATTTTGTTCAATAGATGGAAAAAAATCCAGAGCCTTTCATAATTATTTTTAAAAGTGAATCTACAAGGAATGGTAACACCAAATATCAATAATGTTAAATTTTCTTAAAAAAGGATTTAACATATAGTCACATGGAGAATAAAGTAACACAAGACCATAAATAATCACAACGTGCAAAGTTATAAGTGTCCAAAGTTTTGAGAGGGGGTATACTCTGTCCCTTTTCCGCGAAACACACCTTCACATGAAACGATTGTCATTTACTATGACGTGACGTCACGGGTATCCAGCGTCTTCTCTCCCTATCAAGCAATATTAAAACGGTTGTATCTTCGTAATTTTTTGAGATATTTGGTTAGGATTTTCGTCATTATGCATATTTTTTTTGCCTTCTTTCTTTGTGACGACATACAAGAGTGCTTATTGTACGAGATTTTTCATACTTCTTTACACGCGTGAACAAGCAAAGCCTTACAGTAGTTTTAATTTTTAACGATATTAAAATTTAATAGATGTAAGTGCGAGGTGACCCTTAGGTAAAGCCGATTCTCTGCAGCCCCGCTATTCTGTAACTTCTTTAAGCTCACCTCAACGCTCACCCACAAATATATCTTGACGCCGCGATTCGTAGTAACTAAGCGTAGATAGAGGTCTAGTTTCGTTAGGCGTGACTGGTAGGGTGAGGCGCATGAGCGCGTAAAGAATAACAGCCCTGCTTACGTCTCGTCTATTCATAATAAATATTTAATCTCTTTATTCTTATCGGCTCAAGAAAAAAGTAAATAGAATACATTTAGTATTCCCAGGACAAAAGGCCAAGAGAATGCTTTTTCAAATTAGGGGCATACATTTAAGCTGTGGCGTGGCTAAACGTGACTTCTAATTAAGAGCGTTTTTTATTACTAACACTTTATTTTTACACTTTATGGAACAAAGTTACAGACTACTTTGATACAATTCGGCCAACTCAAATAATCTAGAGTACCTATTATGTATGTTTGTTCGGGTCAAAAAGTACAGTCAGCAATTTAAACTCGTACCTATCAAAAACGAAATTTGTAGAAGGCATTTGGAAAGGCATTACGTGGAACCGAATAATTCGGCCGAAAATTCGTATTCAGTGAAATCCGTTAGGTATTCGGCGCATCTCTAGTATTTATGATACAAACTTTGCCCAAACACCGTGGCTTTTTATTAAAAGTGTATTATATGGTTGTTTACCGCCAAACAAGCAAATAATACACTGTCATCTATATATGTACGTATAACTTCGAAACGCAAAAAAGTACTGAGAAGACAGCTGTTTCCTGCAACAAACATCGTACCTTCGTCTAGTTTCCAGTGGCGTAATTATTTCATTTCTATTATATTAATAAACTGGCAAAAAGCCAAAATCAGAGGCTACGATTGTCTTAAGTTAGGTACTAAGCGTATTAGGTTCGCTGGCTCGGCTCATGCCAAAACTTTCAAAGTACGTTTACCGTATACCTACATAGTAACGATGCCCTACGCGCTTTTATATAATCCATAATATTACTAAGCACTTTGTTATCCTTTCACAGAACTCATTCAGAGATATAATTTATAAAAACATATTGTACGTAGTATTATGAATAATGATATTTATATATTTCCGCCAATAACCCGCTTCAACTAAATCTGTCGCTCTTATTTCTTAAAACCGTCAGCAGACTCGCGCTTCAGCCATACTGCCATTCGCGGCGCTCTCTATAGTCATACGTTATTTTTGACACATTAGCGTTAATTAACTTCGTTGAAATTGCTAATAGATAAAGGAAGATTTATGTAATTCTCAAGGAAAAAGGATATTAACGCGTTTAGCGCTTACACCATGATTACGCCGTGGCGATTCACGGCGTAATCATGGCTGTATGAGAGCATCGTTATCCGTATCACCCAAAGTTTATTTTTCCTGGATTCAAGTATCTTGATTTTATAAAGGGCCAAACGTACACTTATAAATCTTATACCAAGATTAGTCCGCATTTTTTACGGTTAACCTCAGGTTAGGTCCTTATTCCTTGTTAGTCATATCTGGTATGTAAAGTGCATTAACTTATTTCTTTACGGGAGTGTAACGCAGGAATATTGGTAGGAAAAAAAGTCGTAGGTAGAAGTCATCCATACTTCAATACTACGTACCTACTATAATATTATTATACTTTGTACATGTCTGTCTGTTAGCTTTTCAAGCTTAAACCGCTGAACTGATTAAGATTAAATTTGGTATAGAGATAGTTTGGCTAAGGACATATTATGTGGGATAGTTTTTATCCCAAAAATGATCTCCTTTACGGGGGGAAAATGGGCGGCGCCAGTTTGTATGGAGCTACGATAAAAGAAGTTAGTCGGGGGCAAAATCTAGTACTAAATAAAACCAGAACTAGGTACTTAAATACTTAGCATTATAAATGTTTCATAAAACTTGGTGCCCACTACACAAAGCATATTTCTCGGAATCACCAAACTCACTTAAGCAGATTTATGTTCTAAAAGTCTAGAAAATTTTACCAGAACAAGGAATCTGGGGATTGCTAGGCGGAATGGATGGCTTTGTGTAATGGACCACTGGCTTTAGTTCATGTAATGTGAATAACCCTTTCTAACTGACCGTCGACTCCTGGGCCCGATTAGATTCAAAATGTGACATCCCCTGGCTTGTAGAGGGATATTCCTATTTTCGTGAATGTGTATTGAAAGCAAGTACTGTTATATAAATGTAGTAAGTAGTTTTATTCTAGATGATTTTTAATTTTTAAAAGACCTTTGGCTAACGGAGCTTGCATGTGCGCCATGGTTCGCGGTGGTATATTTCAAACGGATGATTTTATTATTATTATTTCTATATTAACCGAAGTACCCACTGGGCTAATGTGATGAATTTTATTAATTCAAATTCCATTCTTTTTCATTTGAATGTCACAATATTACAAAGACAGTGGTTAAAATATCAAAACGCCTTTCTTTGTTGAGTAGGGTTAACCGCCGCCTAAGAATGGTTCCAGACTCTGAACTATGTTTCCTAAAAACTTTTCTTGTAGGGTAAAATCGAAAACACTCCACTTACGATAATGACAGTACTCCACATGTAAAGACTCCGCGCGCTGTGCGATTGCTAACAGAACTTAGCGCTTCGTCAACTGTTTATTATACGTTTACAATGCACTTGCCCTGAAAGTGTGCCTTTATATGGGTCAACATTAACACAGGAAGTCCTCAATGCCCGCACGGCAGGGCAGGGCGGGGCGGGGCGGGAACGTGTGGGAATAGAATTCGGGCAAATATTCCCGCAAATTAAAATTTCTGTTATTTTTTCCGTGTTTTTGATCACCGCCAGTACCGACACTCCTTGGGAATAACCGACTTTCAGCACTTGTATCATAAATAACTATTGTCGCCCCCCCCCCCCCCCCCCCCGCGACTTATCCTGCGCATTCCTGTTTGATCGCTTGACACATAAGAAGAACTTATGCGCTTGAAACGAAAGAAACATAGGCAGCATAGTTACCTGTGACTGCGAGAGGCAGATGCAATACATGGGGCAGGGTGGCGGCGTCAGCGCCGGGGTGTGTCCGGCGAGGCCGGCGCCCAGCGAGCACCACACCGCGGACCACACCGCCCATCGCATCATCCAGCTGCAACCAACTTATCGTCAAGTTCGTCTATGATCTATTCCCGAGTTAGTAGGTAATCTACTCCATAAACATGAAGAAAGTGAAAAAGTACCTAGTGTCCATGAAATTAAAAGGACGTATTGACAAACCCTTATGGCCTTAGAGCATACATAACTGGAGAAGCCTTTCAGTAAGTTACCCCTAGTACTATGTATATGCAAAAAAAACTGGTCAAGTGCGAGTCTGACTCGCGCACCGAGGGTTCCGTGCAAACGTTCATACACCGTGCCCGTCATGTCACGGGCCCATTCATTCTTATTCTTGAACAATCTTAACAGCTCATTTAAAAGAGTATTACCTACCGATGTACAGCGCCTTCTGCATTTAACTTGCAACTAGTATATTTGTTTTTAAGGATATTTTTTTATCACGCGTACCGATTTTAATTATTATTCTTTTATTTGAAAGAAGGGACTTTAACGATATACTGTTTGGAATTTGAAGACATAAAATTTCAAACAAAATAATTTTAATTACAAACTTAGTTAAGAAATGATTTTTTATAATTCAAAAAAATTACGCTAGATAGAGGTTTCGTTTTATTTTTCCAGTATTGTTTATGTTACTCGTAATCACATTTTATAATTTCAGAATTAAGGCTTGGTAAACTTCGGAGATAAGGGAGGGGGGGGGGGGGAATGGTATTTTTTTTCAACATTTTCCTTCATAAATCAAAATTTAACCACTGTAGAAGAAAAATAAAAATGATTTTAGAAAGCGCAACTCAAGCCCTTTCATGTGATACCCCATTTAATATATTAACTAGACTTTGAATTTTTAACCCCCCTCATATTCGTCATTTACACAGAAAATAAAAATATATATATTTTTTTCATTTTCCATACACGTGTCTTAACCTTCTTAACAGTTGTGTCAAATTTCAATTTGATAGATCAAGTAGTTCCTGCTGAGATATTTAACGTTGTGACAGACGGACGGATGGACAGACGGACAGACGGACAGACGGACAGACGGACAGACGGACATAGTCGAGAGGAGTCGCACCATAAGGGTTCCTTTTTTAACCTTTTTGGTACGGAACCCTAAAAATCATATACTTAATAGTTATTTGTGTCACAAGGGAGCAAAATAGTATAAGTATCTATATCGTCGTCTAGTACCCATAGTACAAGCTTTGCTTAGTTTGGGACTAGGTTGATTTGTGTAAGATTGTCCGCAAATATTTATTATTATGTATCTCCGATTTAAATTCACGGGGCGAACCCCGGTCATTTGGAAGGCGTGCGTGGGGATATAGATCCAACACGTAGAGGCCCTTTGGAGACGAAATTTAATGTCATGTAGTACACCTGCTAGAACCCATTCACGGGTACATCGGTAGATACCCGTGAACTGGTCCCAGCAGGCGTTGGAGCTATTGTAGGAAAATGGAAAAGAGAATTGGGTCTATGGTGATGACATTTGGGTGGACAATAAAATTGGGTTATTACAAAGTGGTCCGGACACCTGCCATAACAATGTTATCCACAAGGTTATCGAGGCAGGCGGTGACTAGCCGCTCATTAGATGGGCCCCTAAAAATTATTATTATTATGTATCTCCTGTTTAAATTCACGGGACAAAGCCCGGTCCTTTGGAAGGCGTGCGTGGGGATATAGATCCAACACGTAGAGGCCCTTTGGAGACGAAGTTTAATGTGATGTAATACACCTGCTAGAACCCATTCACGGGTACATCGGTAGATACCCGTGAACCGGTTCCAACAGGCGTTGGGGCTATTGTAGGTTAAGAGGAAAGAGTAACGGGCTATGGATGAAATTTGGATGGACAAATGAATGAGCTATTGCAAGAGTTCCGGACACCTGCCATAACATTGTGAGATGCTATCGAGGCAGGCGGTGACTAGCCACTCGCTAGATGGGCCCCTGAAAGCGTCGTCGTACAGACGGCCAGGAGCAACACCGGGTGAGCGGCTCAGGGGTGTCGAGAGGTGGTGCTGCGCTTTCTCCGAAGTTACTCGCGGCGTTATGCCCTTTAACACTTCCACCCCTGGAGCATATAGCTCTTACGACTCCTCTCTGGACGGCCAATGAAGGCAAGCCAGAGCTGAGAGTCCTACGGGCCCCCTTGGGGTTCCACTCCGAACGACGAAGACACGCCGGAGACGGAGGCCCTGACCGACTCTCGGGAGCACTCGGGTCCGTGGGGTCGTTACTCCCCAACAGCTCGCCACAAGCTGCCCTGCGGGCTTATTATTATTATTATTATGTATCTCCTGTTTAAATTCACGGGACAAAGCCCGGTCCTTTGGAAGGCGTGCGTGGGGATATATATCCAACACGTAGAGGCCCTTTGGAGACGAAGTTTAATGTGATGTAATACACCTGCTAGAACCCATTCACGAGTACATCGGTAGATAACCGTGAACCGGTTCCAACAGGCGTTGGGGCTATTGTAGGTTAAGAGGAAAGAGTAACGGGCTATGGATGAAATTTGGATGGACAAATGAATGGGCTATTGCAAGAGTTCCGGACACCTGCCATAACATTGTGAGATGCTATCGAGGCAGGCGGTGACTAGCCACTCGCTAGATGGGCCCCTGAAAGTGCCGTCGTAAAGACCAGTTCAGGAGCAACACCGGCGTGAGCGGCTCAGGGGTGTCGAGAGGTGGTGCTGCGCTTTCTCCGGAGTTACTCGCGGCGTTATGCCCTTTAACACTTCCACCCCTGGAGCATATAGCTCTAACGACTCCTCTCTGGACGGCCAATGAAGGCAAGCCAGAGCTGAGAGTCCTGCGGGCCCCATTAGGGTTCCACTCCGACCGACGAAGACACGCCGGAGACGGAGGCCCTGACCGACTCTCGGGAGCACTCGGGTCCGTGGGGTCGTTACTCCCCAACAGCTCGCCACAAGCTGCCCTGCGGGCTTATTATTATTATTATTATGTATCTCCGATTTAAATTCACGGGGCGAACCCCGGTCATTTGGAAGGCGTGCGTGGGGATATAGATCCAACACGTAGAGGCCCTTTGGAGACGAAATTTAATGTCATGTAGTACACCTGCTAGAACCCATTCACGGGTACATCGGTAGATACCCGTGAACTGGTCCCAGCAGGCGTTGGAGCTATTGTAGGAAAATGGAAAAGAGAATTGGGTCTATGGTGATGACATTTGGGTGGACAATAAAATTGGGTTATTACAAAGTGGTCCGGACACCTGCCATAACAATGTTATCCACAAGGTTATCGAGGCAGGCGGTGACTAGCCGCTCATTAGATGGGCGCCTAAAAATGCCGTCGTAAAGACGGCCAGGGGCAACACCGGGTGAGCGGCTCAGGGGTGTCGAGAGGTGGTGCTGCGCTTTCTCCGAAGTTACTCGCGGCGTTATGCCCTTTAACACTTCCACCCCTGGAGCATATAGCTCTGACGACTCCTCTCTGGACGGCCAATGAAGGCAAGCCAGAGCTGAGAGTCCTGCGGGCCCCCTTGGGGTTCCACTCCGACCGACGAAGACACGCCGGAGACGGAGGCCCTGACCGACTCTCGGGAGCACTCGGGTCCGTGGGGTCGTTACTCCCCAACAGCTCGCCACAAGCTGCCCTGCGGGCTTATTATTATTATTATTATTATTATTTACGGCGAGGGCGGTGTATTGAATCCTGAACGTAGCGAGGGATCCTACAATAGAATCCTGAGCGTAGCGAGGGATTCTAACGTAGGATCCTGAGCGTAGTGAGGGATTCAAGTGTTAACGCCCAAGACGAAAATAATTTTGCTCCTGAGTGACACATGTTACTTTTCACACCGACTATGAGCAAAACATTTGCAAAAAAAAAGAAAAAAAAACAACAAAAAAAAGATCAAAAAAAAAGAAAAAACAAAAACAAAAAAAAAACAACCAAAACAAACAAAACCAAAAAACAAACGAAACAAAAAAACAAAACAAAAACAAAAAACAACAGAAACAAAATATGACAAAAAAAACGAAAAAAAAACAACAAAACCAAAACAAACAAAACCAAAAAACAAACAAAACCAAAAAACAAACGAAACAAAAAAAACAAGAAACACGAAAAAAAGAAAAACAAAAAAAACCTAAAAAATACAAAAAAGAGAAAAAAAATACAAAGAATACAAAAAAAACGGAAAACCGAAAAAGAACAAAAATACAAAAAAACGAAAAAAACGGCGAATCAAACAAAAACAAGCAACAAAAAAATAACAAAAACAACAAAAAAACAGAAAAACGAAAAAAATTAAACAAAAGAAACAAAAGTAACTAAAAAAAAATAACAAAAAACAAAAAAAAATATCCTCATATATACGAACATTGCACGTAGAACCGATGGCCGTTTGGGCGGAAAGGTTCTCGAGTGGCGACCACGTACCGGAAGGCGCGGCGTGGGTAGGCCCCCCACAAGGTGGACAGATGACCTGGTAAAGGTCGCGGGAGTCCGCTGGATGCGGGTGGCGCAGGACCGGTCATTTTGGCACTCTTTGGGGGAGGCCTATGTCCAGCAGTGGACGTCTTTCGGCTGATATGATGATGATGATGATGATATACGTTTGTCAATTACGATGAAATTACAATCGATTATTTTATCGAGATTTTATTGGCACATTGCGTAAATGCTACAAGCCAATGAATAAATTAAAAAAATAGCTTGAACAGAAAAGTAGCATTTTGCTCCCTCTCGTCGGGGACCAAAACTTACTTTTCTGAATGAGAGGTGTGAAAAGACACTTTCACAATCGGTTAATAGTCATACACAAAATCGCCTCGCAAGAGAAAACTGATCATGTACCTAAATGCACCACTTCAAGCTTAGAAAAAGATGGTATAACATTCGATCTTTTTCATTAAAATTACTCACATTTTAGTATTTTTGTATTGCTAAAATATCATTTTTATGAAAATATTTTAATCACACTTCAAATAGGCAACATTACGCAAAACTCTTCGTAGGTGGCGACACTAGCATCGTTGACATTGTATCTCGTTCCCACTTGCAGTATTGTCTATGCAAGCATCCTTTTCACTCATTTGACAATCAATTGTGCATGTGTGTGTGAATCCCTATATTCCTATACTGGTTTACTATTAGTGGTAGTGCTGCCTCTGGTGGCAGAACATTGCAGTAATGTTCCCTATTGAACGATTAGGTATGAAATCGATTTACAATTATTTCTTGCATACGTCATGACACTCCCCATGAGACTTTGTTTTCATGCTTTGTAAGAAATAACTTTATAATATTTGAAAAAGAGTAGATTTATAAAAACCTTCCTCCCGAATCACTCTATCTATTTAAAAAAAACCGCATCAAAATCCGTTGCGTAGTTTTAAAGATCTAAGCATACATAGGGACAGACCGACAGCGGAAGCGACTTTGTGTTATAATATGTAGTGATTAGCATAATTATTAATCAAAATTAAGGAAAACTAGGCACTCACTACGAGACTCTATTTTCATGCTTTGTAGTAATATTTGAAAGGATTATTGAAAAACTCAGAACAGTGTAGGTACCGAGACTTTGACGAGAAGTAGAGATGAGGCTAACGTCGATGAAATCAATAATTATCGATCATCACCAGCTCGATGGGTGGACAATATTAGGAAGATCGCGGGTCACTTCTGGATAAGATTAGCCCAGGATAGGGACGGGTGGCGTACTCGAAGAGAGGCCTATAAATAAATAAATAAATAAAATAAAAATATTTTATTTCAGACCAGTTTGATCCATATGTGATTAGATTAGCGAGATGCTCAGCAGTGGGCGATTACGGGCTGACAATGATGATGATGATGATGATCATCATATCAGCTGAAAGACGTCTACTGCTGGACATATGCCTCCCCCAAAGAGTGCCAAAATGATCGGTCCTGCGCCACCAACCAATTATCGATAATATATATGATTCACTAAGAACCTGCAATATTGCCGACTGAACAAAATGTATTTGAAAAAGTGGCGTAGTAAGCGGGTTCTACTATTATATACCTATAATACGACCTACTCGCTACATTTTATGTATTTAGTGAATTGAAATGTATATTTGTTAATAAAGATAAATACGAAAACATCTTATTTTTGCTTTATTGTATTTTATAGTTTTTTTCAAACCACAAGCTGCAATACGACTGATTTCCATTGACACAATTGATCTCCGGGAAGGAGTCATGGTGGAGGTAAGGTTTTGATATGGGTGTATAGAGGTCGGCGAGGTTACCACCAGAAAAATCTGACTTCTTCGGATTTGGCTCTAAGTAAAAAATTGCTCTACTGCCTGGCTAAACGGTAACAGCTAGGTTAGGGGTGCTCGACCAAATGTCATAGGGAACCGCGTGCAGTTTTTGATGGCGGAAAAAAAATTAAAAAAAAACAAAGTTTTTTTTTAATTTTTTTTCAAAACGGTCCTAGAGCTTTGAAATTTGGCTAGCGGGATCCTATATGGCTCTAGATTCTGAAAACCAAAAAAAAAAGTTTCTAGCTTTAAAAAAAAATTTGTATGGGGAATTTTTTCGATTTTTTTTTCCGGCCAAACCGCTCGACTTTTGAATAGGGGTCTCGACCAAATGTCATAAAGGTTCCCAAGGGGAGTACAATCGCATTTTTTTTTGGCCGAAAAAAAAAACTTTTTTTTTTTTGAAATTTCAAATTGGTCGCAGCGCGCCGAGATTTGGCATGCGGGGATTTGAAGGGCCCAAGAGTTGTAAAAAGAAAAAAAAATTTGAAAAAATCCAAAATGGCGGACGGTATGGGCAAAACAAATTTGCGAGGCCGTAGGCCGAGCTGCGGGAGCTTAAGGCTTGGCTACTATTCCTTGCCCGGAGTGTCTTACAAGCGAACCTGAGGGCCGAAGGCCCGAAGGTGAGCTTCGAGGCACGCGAAGGCCGAAGGCCGAGCTCCGCGTAGGGCCGAAGGCCCGAAGCGTCCAGCGAGGCCGTAGGCCGAGCTGCGGGAGTATAGGACTGTGCGACTATGCCCCCGAGTGTCTTTCGTCGTAGGCGAAGGCCGGAGGCCGAGCGACGCGAAGGCCGAAGGCCAAGCTCCGCGTAGGGCCGAAGGCCCGAAGCGTCCTGCGAGGCCGTAGGCCGAGCTGCGGGAGTTTAAGGTTGTGCTACCACTCACTACCCCCCGAGTGTGTTAAAAGCGAACCTGAGGGCCGAAGGCCCGAAGGTGAGCTTCGAGGCATGCGAAGGCCGAAGGCCGAGCTCCGCGTAGGGCCGAAGGCCCGAAGCGTCCAGCGAGGCCGTAGGCCGAGCTGCGGGAGCATAGGACTGTGCGACTATGCCCCCGAGTGTCTTTCGTCGTAGGCGAAGGCCGAAGGCCGAGCGATGCGAAGGCCGAAGGCCGAGCTCCGCGTAGGGCCGAAGGCACGAAGCGTCCTGCGAGGCCGTAGGCCGAGCTGCGGGAGTTTAAGGTTGTGCTACCACTCACTACCCCCCGAGTGTGTTAAAAGCGAACCTGAGGGCCGAAGGCCCGAAGGTGAGCTTCGTGGCAGGCGAAGGCCGAAGGCCGAGCTCCGCGTAGGGCCGAAGGCCCGAAGCGTCCCTCCAGAGCGCGCTTGCGGAAACCCTACGCCCCCCAAGTGTCTTTAAGCGAACCTGAGGGCCGAAGGCCCGAAGGTGAGCTTCCAGGTACGCGAAGGCCGAAGGCCGAGCTCCGCGTAGGGCCGAAGGCCCGAAGCGTCCCTTCAGAGCTCGCTCTCTACGCGAGCCCGAGGGCCGAAGGCCCGAAGGGCGAGCCCACGCGGACACACACCCCCCGCACCTTCCCGTCACAAGCAAGATAAGAGTGCGCGATCTCTCTGACAAAAAATACCCTCCGCTTTTCCCTTCCCATAGCGGAATTTCACTTTCCTTTTCCTTGGATATACAAACATGTCATGTAAACCCTACCGAAAGCAAGACATTAAATCCCTTGGTATTAGCCGGGTTATAATGTTGTACTGAATTTCATTATAACCCGCTGGTTAATAATATGATTTCACTTTTCATAATTCTTATTACTATATGCATAAAGTTTAATTTTGCTAAACACAATTTGTCCTAGGCCATGGCCTACTTGATTTGACAAAATAAATGAAGTTTGCCTCCGTGTGCACCCCGGTCCGGAGGAGCGCGGTGGTCGAAATTCGAATTTCGAATCTAGGACCACGGCTTGTGCTTTCGAATTTGGAACGCCGCGCGCCTTCATTTGTTCACGCGTGACGAACAAATCGAGTTCTTGTAGGTGCCTATAGAATATTTAATTTCAAAAATAATATTGAAAATGTCGAGTGATGAAAGTGTTTTGACTCCTGAGTTTATCAAATTAGATGCCATAGGCATTGTGAACAATCTGCTGCCAGAGAAGTCAAAGGAAAAATACCTAAAAGCCTACAACGATTTTGACAAATAAAAACATTACCTTATCTTTCCATAATTGAACTAACGTGTCTAATGTTACTATGTACTTTTAATTTGCTAAATAAACATTATTTATCTACTGAGCCTGTTTTTTTGTCTCGCATAAGGTGTGAAAAGTAGAGTATACACCTCGGGGATAAGACTGTTTTAGTCTTGGGCGGTTGAACCCCTCACTGCACTCAGGACTCAGTCTTAATTCCCTTCGCTCAGGAATTAACTTATAACTCCCTCGCTACGCTCAGGAGTTAAATTATGAGTCCTTCGTTACGTTCGGGATTCAATTCGCTCCCGTGACATAAAACAGTGCTTTATCCCCTTGGTGTATAATCTACTATTAACAATTATTTCAATAAACAACTGAGTCTCAATATCCTATTAAGATACTCGTAACAATTTATATTAAAATTGTATATGTTTGTGCAAATACCAATAGAATTATCGACCTTAGTTAACGACCCAAACCTCGCCCTACTGTCCCCATATTCTATGACTTGTTTTAAGCTCACCTCAACGCTCACCCACAATTATACCTTGACACCGCGATGGGTAGTAATTAAGCGTAGGTAGAGGTCTAGTTTCGTAACGGGTGATCGGCGGGGTGAGCCGCATTAACGCGTAGCGAATAACAGCCCTGTAGCTCTAGTATAAGTTTTATCGATACATATACGTTTTCGAACGCGTTTGCGTTTAGTTTCAATTTGTATGGCAACGCGTAGTTCCTAATAGGTACCACCAGAGGCGCTGTTCGCGTTACCATACAAATTTAAGCTAAACGCAAACGCGTTCGAAAACGTATTGTATCGATAAAACGTATACTAGAGCATCTGGTTTAGCCGATCGCATTGGCATTTACGTATTCTTAAACCGTGTTTTTACGATGTCCTTTCTATGTGTGATATGTTTGTGTGCATCAAAATGAGCATGTGAAGCAGATCGTTTTTGCAGTTGTGAGTAATCTTTTGCATCTGTTATGGCTTCACCTCCCCGCAAAATACGGCAGACATTTTTGTAGGCAAGTTCGACATATAAGGCAACTCCAGTTTTGTATACTCTAAGCTTATGGCTAATGTGACACTGTAATTGCGCTCGCTGTTATATGTATATAACGTGAGTTGATTATATGCGCTGAACTAAGATTATCCTGTATCTCGGGCACGTTGAAAGCGGCTAAAGGGGTTTCTGAAAAAAAATTACCTAATTAAGGTTAGCGCACATTTATCGTCAAAGTACCAAATCGTCATCGCCTCGTCTAGTTCACCTGGCGTCAACCCAGTGCAAGCACGGCATCTACTCAGTAACGACGTACTCAGATCACCGTGTGGTGACGGCAGCACAACGACGCGCTTGCAGCTAGGCGTCCACTGGTTGACAAATTATTTCTGACAGTCACTGGTTGACAATGTTCAGCCGATATAAGCGCAGTGAAGGCGAGTTACCTACGCGCCGTTAGCTGGTGCTGAGTTTATGGAGTTGATAAGTGTTCGTTGCAGCACGGAGTGTCATACAAAGAATACTGAACGGCTCTAGTTGAGGCGGCGCCGATCCGGTGCCGAGGTGATAAGTTTGCGTTAACCTTTAAGCAGACCAGATAACCTATGTGATTCTCCTATTACCATACATACAAACAGCTATTGTATATAGTATAGTTTATGGTATACCTCAGCGGGTGTGCAAGTGCCATGCGCGAGCGCAGGCGGGGCGCGCCGCCCGCCGCGCGCTCTCACCTCGGCACCCCCATCGCTCCTCCACGATCTGATCACAAAAAAAAAACAATTTAGACATTTAAAGGTGATGTTCACAAAAAATAAAAATGTGTGTTTAAATTCAGTTTTTTTTCCATACACGCGCGTTACATTTACAATTATTTCAAGTTGATAGTATAGGTAAGTAGTTCCTTAGATATTTAACGTTGTGACAGATGGACAGACGGACAGAGTAGCAACATTTTGTTACTTTTTTACCTTGTTGGTATGGAACCCCAAAAAGGTGAAACTGTGTCACATTTATTGTCTCTCTCTGTCGCACTTATTGTGTAGGACCATTGCATATCCAAATGTCAATGCTATGATATATAATGGATAAACTAAACTTAACTAATAATCTTTTAAATTTAAGATTGGGTTAAGTTGTATATGAAAAAATATTTTGTGTTTTATTGAAATAAACAGATCCATTTTTTTTTATTTCTCTCCGTCATGGTATGTCTGCCGGATGCACGCGGAGCGATGGGCAAAATTAGCCACCGAATCCTACAAGATGGCTTCCGAGGTAGAGTCAGACCTAAAAGGCGATGGCGGAACGACCTTGATACATTTTGTACAGATTGGCGAACACTAGCACTGGACCGAGACGAGTGGCGGAAAAAAGGGGAGGCCTTTGCCCAGCCACTGCTGGACACATTATAGGATACAAATCTAGATTATTAATTGTTAGAGATAGCTAAACTCATCTATCTCTAACAATTAAGATCGTGGGTGCGCTCGTAACTGCGAACTAATTATATAAACTACATAATATATTAAATCATTCGGTCATTTTGGCACTCTTTGGGGGAGGTCTATGTCCAGCGGTGGACGTCTTTCGGCTGATATGATGATGATGATGATGAATATATTAATTTCGGAACCCTTCTGTCGGCGAGACTTCTTTTTAATCTGATTTAATTTACGCTTGAGTGTAAAACAGCCTTACTTTATTTTACATGTTTGAGGAGAAGTTTGACCAATAATTTTAACCTAACTAGTTTAAATATCTAGTTTAAATGACAAATCTTGTATACATCTGACGTAATTGAAGTGTGACGTAATCGTACTTGACAGTCAGTCTAGTTTTGGCAATTGCTTGGCCGAGTTTATTATAAAGGTATACAACGTGAACCCATGTAATAATTAATTATATTCCGTAAGAGTTAACTTGAGACTCGAGCGCGTACCTACTAACGTCATACAAACGAGGTCTCAAGTTAACTGTATATTTTGTACAAAATATTTTCAATGAGGATTTTTTTATTATTATTAACTAAATGTGGTATTTCGCTCCAGCGAATGTCGAAGCCGTAATTATCGGAAATGTAGAAATATGTGACCTAAATTAGAAAATCATCATGCACTAATTAAGTACCTATGATGATATTCTATAGATCAATTCACTCAAGAATTTTCCATTAAACAATGCCTACAAGAAAACTACTTTTGCACGCTGCAAAAAAGATATCGTCAGCGATTTTGATATCACCGCATATTGACCTCACAAATGGAAAAAAGACATAATTCACCCCTGGTACTAAAATTGGAACGTAAACGTTAAATAAATACAAAAATGTTTTATTTGGACACAGGATACGAGCATCCTATTGTCTGATTCAATTATACTTAAACGGAAATTGAAAATGAACACTTGATGGGGAAGCCTCCCCTCTGTTTGCCCCGCGGGAGCCAGGTTGACTGTTTTATATGTGTAGGTTCCACGCAAAGGATCCAATTCTAATATTATAAATGTATTTTGTTTCAGGTTTAAATCTATTAGTTTGATCCGAATTACGAATAGACATACCTAAATGTGTAGTGATGGTTGTAGAACCGAATTTCCATGTAAATTGATTTATTTGCGGGATTCGCCGAAATCAAATAATAGGGATATAGCGACGCATATCGCTACGTCATATATATAATACGTAGTGAAGCCGCTTTCCTTTTGGAAATAATAATAAAACGTGACTTTCGTGATCCACTGGGTTCTAATTGAATTTAGCCGTCTTGAGTTTGAACAAGATATACAGACGTGAAAATCGTGCCTTGTGGCGTTAGACAAGGCAAGAAAATAAAAGGCACACTGGAATAATGGGGTAGATGCGCAGCGATACAAAACGGTGTTTTGAATAATTCTGGAGTCGCATGCCAAAAATTTAAGATTGCAAGAGTATGTTTACGGAACCGAGTGAGACTCCCGCGAGCGAGCCCCCCCGGGCACCATTACTCCACAACGCATATGCTTTTAAACTAAACCACCATTAAATTGCACACACAATATTACAAAAAACGCTTTTCCTCGGAGACAACGAGAAGTGAAAGCCTCGTATATTTTACAAGGCAAAGTCGAATTAAAAGTTAGATAACTTGATACACTTCGTTTAAGTAACCTGCCACTTCAAATTTGAGAACTCGTGATGGAGACTTTGGAGTATTAATAATTATGAATTCTTGGACTGGGTACACACTTTTGAGATTTTTTTTTTTTTTTTTTTTTTTTTTTGTAGCCTAGTTTGTGTCCCACTGCTGGGCAAAGGCCTCCCCTTTTTTCCGCCACTTGTCTCGGTCCAGTGCTAGTGTTCGCCAATCTGTACAAAATGTGTCAAGGTCGTCCCGCCATCGCCTTTTCGGTCTGCCTCTACTTCGAAAGCCATCTTGTGGGATCCATTCGGTGGCTAATTTGGCCCATCGTTCTGCGTGCATTCGGCAGACATGTCCAGTCCAGTCCCACTTAAGCTTCGCGGTCTTGGCACCCACATCTACGATGCCAGTTTTGGTACGCAGCTCCGTGTTCCTGATCCGATCGATCCTACGAACTCCGAGACACTTTTGAGATAAGAAAGTTTTTAATACGTGTATATTTCTTAAACCAGTACATACCTATCCATAGTTGAGGAATAATCTTAAAAGTACGTTTCAAAAATAGAAGCACAACACAACTATGAAAATAGGGTATCCATCAATAATGATAGTGGCGGTGTGCAGATATCGGTTGAATGCCGATTGTCGAGGCCCGATGACACGCCGCCATTGCTATGATTGATCGCTGCGCCGGGAACCAATTAAACTTGTCCACTACACTAGACAACAGGAATTCAGGAAAATAAATTGGACGTGAATGTTTGGACTAATATTGTTGTTCACTATGTTGATAGTGCTGTAGATAAGTGGGTATTTGTTGGGAAGGTAAAATAGATTAACCTCTTCTTAAGCCGCATGGCCTGTTACCCTGTATTTGTTTTGGTTTGCACCGGGCAGGCCTTTTTTTAACTTTTTTTTAACTGTAGTATATAAGACACCGTCCGGTATCCCCGAACCACCATTAACGAAATCGCCCTCTGCGGCCTACGGAGTGTCTTGTTGACCGCTGAGAGAGCTTCGACCCATATAGGCGCCCCATGTAGGGCCATGCTCCTCATATAACGCTGGAATACAGACATCTACAAGTGGCATTGGCTTCCCCCACGTTGGGCAGCAACCGACTAAGGGTGGCAGCAGTGGACATCAGTTTCGGAGCGAGGTTGGTAAAATGTGCTCCGAAGTACCACCGTCCATGCCACAAACCAAACGTGCTGTATTTTTGCATGACTGCATGTGTTAATATATTTTTTGTACTCGACGATTAAAATATGTGTATTAAGATTTCATAAAGAATACTGCAACGTCACTCTTTTCATAGTTGTAGTCCATGTTACTGTCGAAACAATCGAAATAACTACTTTTCGATACGCTCCAGACAACTAAAATAAATTCGACCAATCACGTGGCTGCTTTACTGAACTGTAATGAATTGGACCAATAGAATCGCTTTGATGTCGTACGCTCGTTGATGTCTTTTAAGATATCAACAAGCGTACGAGCAATGAGCTGCACTTCGTTTCAACAGTATCGAGTTTGTTTAATTAGTTCAGTTGACTCGTAGAAAATTAATTTTAATGAACTCGTACAAAAAGTATTGTTCACAATAGTGTTATAATCAAGCTTTTTAATCTCGTACCTTACTTAGGCCACTCAGCAAGCTTCGTGGCCTAAACACGGTACTCGACTAAAAAGCTCTCTATTATAACACGATTGTGAAAAATACTATTTCTATTCACTAAACGTAAGTTGCTGTTATATAAAGTTACCATTTACTATCTGCATTAAGATACAGGAAAGAGTCAAAAAAGTGTTACTTCCTTTTCGCAATTTTTCTCAAACGCAATTTTAGCTTAACAGTTTTACTTTAATTTTATACTTATGCCTAAAAACCGAAGAGATTCTAAGTGCAAGAAATTATTGTAACACGGTTAGTTAATTATAGGTCATTCATCATAGTTTTCTTCCAAAAATGAAAATGAATTGATTGGTTCTAAAAACCAAAACAAATCATTATTTTAACTGATCACTGTATACACATGCATGTCACTAGAATTTTAAGTTCTCTGACTGACGATACCCACTCAGCATATAAATCACTGAAAATCTATATCCTCGCCGCATGGAAATTCGGAACGCTCTGTCCCGATTCGTACGTAAATCACACTCGAGATGCGCTTGCGTTTAGTTCAAATTTAAAATACTTGATTTATAGGCATATATAAGATAATTTATTGATAAAACATAATGTACATCAGTATTTACATACTATAGACTAGGAGCTTACTATTAGAGGCAAATAACACGTGCCTGAGTTAGGATATTTCAGGCAAATAAGAACTAACAATTGAATATAATACAATATCATTCTTATTGACCCTAGTAGGTACAAATAATAAGTAAGTTATAATTATAACCTATGCGGTATAAAAGATGTGCATTAAGTCTATTGTGAAGAAGTGGACCCAGAAAAAGAAAAAAAAAATTCTAAGAAGGGTCTACGGAAAGAGCATGTCTAGTCACATTAGTGACATTTTGAGTTATCGCGTTTTTAAAGTTTGGAACGATGTAGTTAATCATCAAATATATTTATGCACTTGTGTATAAATCAATTGTATGTTAAAATTACTTATCTTTAGATAAATAAATAGAATATTAGTTAAAAGTGACGGATTGTTATTATTGATACCAAAAAACCGAACCAAACCCCTATTGAACACGGAAGAAACATGCGTTGTCACTTAACTACAGGAAATAATAATGCAAAGTCAAAAGCATAATAGTATATTTTATTGGAATCTGATAACTTTGAATATCAATTAGGTATATTTTTATTACATATTTCGTGGTTCTAAATACCATGGAGTCGCTATTGTATTTATTAATAATATTTATTTAAATGTAAGTCATGCTAGGTATGTAATCTATAGGAAGGTAATAGCGATTTTAATATTATAACGATGTCAAATAATTAATAAAAAGACCCTTTGGATTGATTTAAGACTTTATTGAAAACAGCGGCCCGGCACATCGTCTATGCAGAACCAATCAGGGAGAAATCGTTTCGAAATCGTAATAATGTGCGGTATCATTAATCTTAATTAATCTAATGTATTGTTTTGTTTTGTGTGACATAACATGTTTTATCCATGTACCTAATATACAACGCACGATATTTCCGTGTATAGGTTTTTTTAAAGTAAAAAAAGTCATGTTAATATAATAATACAGTTGTAACAGAAGATGTAAGTAATAGTTTATTACTTGCTCTACATTTTGGCATTAATACTATAGAGGCCGGGAAACGAAGGGTTGCAGGCCAAGTAGATATAGATAGTAGGGATACGCGGCCGGCAACCCGTTTCTGGCCGAGATTTGTATAGTGCTTTTCTCAAACTTGCAATGAAATAAAAGTAGTCAATTTGTTTTATTCGTACAACTAAATTAATACGTTTCTGATAGCTGTCAGAGCTGTCACATCATCTCCACTTATAATAAATCTCTAAATTAAAAAAAGAATCAGCCAGTTTGAAACTAAGCTTTGCGCGGTTCGAATGTTCTCAGCATCCCATGAACGGAAAAATATGAAACATTTTATATAGGTACATTATTATTCCAGCTGCAACTTAGGATAGTTTTTATCCGAATGCGACAATTAATTTATTTTCCGTAATATACGACTTCATTTAATTTTTCATTTATTATTCTTAAAGTATATCGCCGCCACATCTGTCAGCTAAAAGAAACGTCAAAATCACAGACTAATAAGAAATACTACGGACAAAATGGCGGAATTTCTTTGCCTTTCTTTCGCCTATTAATAATTTTAATCCCGTCTACGATATACATTGACGAGACACATAGGTACCAAAAGCAAATATAAAATTAATCGATTTTGATATGCGAACTTATATGCGCAAATGTCGAATTAAGGTGTAGTTTGTACAAATGTCACAACAAATTCGAACAATATAAACTTGGTTTTTTTGAATGGCACGCGCGCGCGCTCTTTGCGTATTCAGCCAAACCACGAAAAACCGAAACTAGAAGTTCGTATATCTGCATTCCTGTCATTTGTTAGTGCGATAGAGATAGAGATACCCGAATATTTTCGAATTCCGAAGTTCGTGGTTTAAAAGAAAATACGGATGTCGGATAGATCTAAATTAATATTTTATGTGTGAATATGGTTAAAATTATTTGGAAATACTATTGTTGTTATTGTTTTAAGTAGTATATTTGACTAGCTTTAAGTTTAATATTGTACGTCCGAAATGGGCAAGCTGTTGGACTTTATTTTACCCAAAACAACTAAATGTACACAGTTCTGACAATAAAGAAATCTTATTTTATCTTATCTTATCGAAAATAGGGATGTAGACACTAAACAAAATAATCATAATGTTGTATTATCTCGAAAAAAACAACGCAAGAGGCTATACTCGTATAGGTAATCACTAAGTTATAAGTGTAAGCATAAAGTTTAAGAGGGGGTTTGTTGCGTCTCTTTTCCGCAAAACGCACCTTTATAATGAAACGATTGTTTTTTACTACGACGCTCGAGGATCGTGACGTCACGGTCCCTGATCGTTTTCTCACTCTAACAAGCGACATTAAAACGGTTGTAGCTTCGTAATTTTTTGAGATATTTGAATGAGTTTTTCGTTTCTTCTTTCTTTTGAAGTGAGTCTACAGCTACACCTCTATTTGGAAGACAAGCGGAAAGAACCCATACTATCCATACTAATAATCCATAATTCCATATTAATATTATAAATGCGAAAGTGTGTCTGTCTGTCTGTTACCTCTTCACGCCTAAACCGCTGAACCGATTTAGATGAAATTTGGTATACAGATAGTTTGAGCCCCGGGGAAGGATAAAGGGTAGTTTTTATATCTGAGGGGCTGAAATTGGGGGTGGAAATTTGTATGGAGCTACTTAAACCGCTGCACCGATTTAGATGCAATTTGGTATATAAATAGTTTGAGTCCCGGGGAAGGACATATAATAGGTTTTTATCCCGGAAATCATCCCCTAAGGGGGTGAAAAAAGGGGGGGGAATTTGGATGTAATATATTTTGATGAAATTTGGTGTAGATATAGGTTAAGTCCTGGGAAAGGACATGGGATAGTTTTTACCCCAGAAATCATCCCCTAAGGGGGTGAAATTAGGGGTAAAAATTCGGATGGAACCCATTTTAATACAATTTGGTAAAGAGATAGCTTGAGTCCTGGGAATGGACATAGGATAGTTTTAATTCCGGAAATCACTCCCTAAGGGGGTGAAATGGGGGTGAAAATTTGGATGAATCCCGTTTAGATGAAATTTGGTATAAAGGTAGTTTGAGTCCCGAAGAATGACATTAGATAGTTTTTATCCCGAAAATCATTCCCTAAGGGTATGAAATAGGGGGTGAAAGTTTGGATAAAATCCATGTACCTAGATGAAATTTGGTATAGAGATAATTTGAGACCCTTCGAAGGATATAGAATAGTTTTTGCCTCGGAAATCATCCCTTAAGATGGTAAGTAGAAGTTTGTTTGCATTATATTTTCTAAGTATAAGTTCTACGCGGACGAAGTCGCGGGCAACAGCTAGTAACCAATAATTGTGTCCCACATTTGTTACTAACAAATATTCCGCTTATTTCCTAAATTAAGTATTAGTTTATAGTAACATGAACTTATATCTAACTATATAGACGAGGCACTACAACAAAGAAAACACTTATAATGTTTATGAAATTTTCATACGCCGTCATGTACCTAACTTTTGATTTCGGGGGTAGTAAATTATTCATGGCTACTTCTGCTCGCAATTCCGGAGGCATAAAGTTCAATTCCATATCATTTTCGTCCGAACTCATTTTGAAATCGATGGCTTTTATTATAAAGTTTCAAAATAATTACGAACTATTGACAAATCCGGCCAACAAGAAAAAAAAACTTTTTTCAATTTACGCGCCTAACTTTTTTTAAACTTGTTTGAAGCAACGTTTTACCCGGTGACATTGACATTAGTCCTAATCTTTTTTTTTTTGATGATTGAATGCCAAGACGTTCTGTCCACAATTTGACGTTTTTTTATTTAGGCCTAGGTGTGTAAGGTTGTATGAAATTCCTTTACATATCATCTTCACTAGTCGCACCGGATACGTAGTATTTCCGGACCTAATTTGAAGTAAGTCATGTCAACATTTCATTGCAAGTTTGAGAAAAATCTCATTTTCAAAAAAAAGTGACTAGATATGTTCTTTCCGTGGACCCTTCAATATATTATAGCTGACTAAAACTAATGTCTATTTGTGAGGTAAGGCTAAGGGTATATTTATTATGCATGAATTTGGAGTTGTAGGTCTTTTTAATATAAGTATCTAATAGTACATTGTGATACAAGTGAGCTATGTTGATCATTACATCAGAGGCGGAATTATATAAGAGAGTCAAGGATGTAATTATCGAAGCTCACGCGTTTCATACGACGTTTTTCTGCACATTTGCGAGTAAAAAATCCATTTCATAAAATGTAAATGTTACAGGCTCCTAAGCTATTTCCTTTAGTTATTGATGACAACAGGTTTTTACTCACATAATAGTACATCTCCACGAATTTCTAATAGCGGCAATTCTATATATCACTTTTCTATTCACCACGAGTCAACATTTTTAGGGTTCCGTACTCAAAGAGTAAAACGGCACTACTAAGACTCCGCTGTCCGTCCGTCTGTCTGTCACCAGGCTGTATCTCACTGATATCGTGATAGTTCCAGTTGAAATTTTCACAGATGATGTATTTCTGTTGCCGCTATAAACAACAAATACTAAAAACAGAATAAAATTTATATTTTTATTGATAATGGTACGGAACCCTTCGTGCGCGAGTCCGACTCGCACTTGGCCTGTTTTTAATAATAACCAAACGCGCATCAAAAATATTTAGAAATATTTGTGAAATTACCTATAATGGCGCGCATCTATTTTTTTTCGTGAAGTTCGCGCAGTAGTGCGCGCACAGGTGTTAAAGCGGGGCTTAGATGAAATCTCTAAACAGCCAATACAAAATAAAATAAATATTTTTGTATTCATTATAAATTAATGTAAAATGTTATAGATAGATAGATAGATAGATGTTTATTTGTAAAGTATCGGCGGGCTTTAAAGTTAGTCGCTCCAAAACAGAACACCTACAATGCAGTTTCGGTAATGTCAGCAACGCAGCCATAGTCAGCTATCCGGATAATACGCAAGTTCCAAAAACGACGCAATTTAAATACTTAGGCTCTATAATAGCGGAAAGTGCAGATATAGAGGCCGACGTTGCACACCGAGTTAATGTGGCATGGCAGAAATGGCGATCGCTAACCGGAGTTCTGTGTGACCCGCGTATGCCCGTGCGGACAAAGGGTAAGGGTCTATAAGACAGCGGTAAGACCTGCACTGATATATGGAGCCGAATGCTGGCCAGTAAATAAGACACACCTGCAAAAACTCCATACGAATGAAATGAAGATGCTGCGATGGTCGGGAGGGGTGACGCGATTGGACAAAATTCGGAATACGTACATACGTGGCAGTTTCAAAGTGGCCCCCATATCTGAAAAACTCGCTGAAAGCCAACTTCGATGTATGGTCATGTAATGCGGAGAGACGAGGAACATGTTGTACAACAAGCGTTGCGCCTACCAGAACGTAAAAAAGGTCGAGGAAGTCCACCTGCTACCTGGTGGACCAGCATGACGAAACTACTAAAAGTGGAAAATTTACCCAACCCGACAACCCAGGACAGATTATCTTGGCGCCGACTAACTAGGAGAGCCGACCCCACCTAAAGTGGGAATGCGCTAAGAAGAAGAAGAAGAAGTAAAATGTTATCAAAAGTAAATAGTTTTTAGGGTACTCAAAGAGTAAAACGGGACCCTATTACTAAGACTTCGCTTTCCGTCCGTCTGTCCGTCCGTTCGTCCGTCCGTCCGTCCGTCCGTCTGTCAATAACTTAAAGCTACTTACCTATCTAGTACCTGAAAAAAAATTGGTGCTTTTGTGCAGCGTGTCCACATTACGAGTATCACCTGAAACTGCCCTACTACTAAACATGACGTGAATTTAAAGAAATACAGTAAGCTGACATAGTTTCTAAAAAGGCAGTTGGATGGCTTTAAAAGCAAAAAGTTCAAGAGTTTTACTGCAAATGAGATAAAAACCTTCTTAAATGAAGCTCCTGATGGTGTTTATTTGGCAACAAAGGTAATAAAATAATCATATTATATTGTAAATGTAACAAGATTTCTATAGAATCGTAAAAAAAAATGTTTTTGACAAATACCCTACGTAATTTATGAATAAGTATGTCCTAACTAAAATTGTTTTGTTTTCAGGGTGGCGCTAATTGTACCTATACTTTGAATAAACATATTGTTAAATTTTTCCTTCTGTGATTTTTTTACTTTCCTCCTACCTTTCAGCCCTTGGTTAACAATCTACTATATTAAATGAAACGTTTCTATATCATATCCAAGAAGAAATAATCAATTAATTCACAAGAAGGATTTAATTTGTTTAGTCGACTACGAATCCATTTGCGGAGAATTAACAAAAAAACCTGTATAACCCGGTCAATTTAAGAATGCGCCGAGTCTATACATACACCTTGCTGCCCCCCTATTCTGTAACTTGTTTTTCATCACACTTGCTCATAAATGGTGTTATTCCATGCCTGTATACAGAAGGACAATGGCCTAAATTGTTCCCCGCGGGAAATAATGGTCCCAAGGGAGTAATGAGCTTGTGTGTAATCTGATTGGTAAAGCAAATCTGGAAGGCCGCTCGCGACAAGATTTCTGCTCTGTGATTGGTTGAAAATAAAATCGAACAGGCTCTGTGATTGGTTGAAATATTGAAGCTACGCCCTCCACTCGCACTGATCTGGAAGTGAAGTTGTCAATTTCGTCAACATTTGATTGGTGCGCTTGTATAAAACATAGGTTTTTCTGTCTTTTGTGGTTATTTATTTCCTCG
The DNA here is from genome assembly GCA_963854355.1 of Epinotia brunnichana. NCBI lineage: Eukaryota > Metazoa > Arthropoda > Insecta > Lepidoptera > Tortricidae > Epinotia > Epinotia brunnichana. The sequence continues at coordinate 17,291,291 of OY977940.1, read as the reverse complement.
CAAATGTGATGAAAAACATTGTGTATAACACGGGCGTAAGAATAGTCCTCATACGCCCCTTGTTAAACAATGTACTATTAAGCTCACCTCAACGCTCACCCACAAATATACCTTGACACCGCGATGCGTAGTAATTGAGCGAAGGTAGAGGTCTTGTTTCGTAACAGGTGACCAGCGGGGTGAGCCGCATTAACGCGTAGCGAATAACAGCCCTGCAAGGTGCCAACGTGTCTTAATCGGGATATAACCATAAAACACGAGTGCCGTAATGTTATAAAACACGCGTGTTTAATACCCAGGATTATGAGCCTTAAAGCGGCACAATAAGAGGCACGTTACGAGCAAATGTGTTGAAATAGTACATTATGATACAAGTGAGCTTTGATAATTACATCCTCGGCTCTATTATCACGCTCACCTGCGATTCGCGTGACAATTCCGCCTCTGATGTAATGATCAACATACCTCACGCGTGTCATACGACGTTTTTCAACACATTTGCGAGGAAAAAATCCTTTTCATAAAATTAACATGTTACAGGCTCCTGTTGTTTCCTTTAGTTATTGATGACAACAGGTTTTTTACTCACATATTTGTACATCTCCAAGAATGTACAGTGGCGTCAAATCTATTTATCTCTTTTCTATTCACTACGAGTCAACATTTTTAACAATAACCAAACACGCATCATCAATGTTTACAAATATTTGTGAAATTACCTATAATGGCGCGCAACTATTTTTTTTCGTGAAGTTTGCGCAGTGCGCCCGCAGCGAGGCTTAGATGAAATCTCTAAACAGCCAATACAAAATAAAATAAATATTTTCTTATCTTCTCCACTTATAATAAATCTCTAAATTAAAAAAAGAATCAGCCAGTTTGAAACTAAGCTTTGCGCGGTTCGAATGTTCTCAGCATCCCATGAACGGAAAAATATGAAACATTTTATATAGGTACATTATTATTCTAGCTGCAACTTAGGATAGTTTTTTATCCGACTGCGACAGTTAATTAATTTTCCGTAATATACGACTTCATTTAATTTTTCATTTATTTTTATTGAAATCAAACGCTGCTCCAACTGTCAGCTATAAGAACCGTCAAATTTTCGTCAAAATGGCGGAATTGCTTTGCCTTTCACTTATTAATAAATTAAATCCCGTCTACGATAGACCTTTACGAGACAAATGCTAAAATATAAACCATAAAAAAATATTCGATTCTGATATGAGAACTTATATGCGCAAATGTCGTTTTATGTCGTAATTTCAATAAATGAAATCAACAAATTTGAACAATATAATTAACACGAATTTGTTTTTTTTGAATGACAATGGCACGCGCTCGGCGCATTCAGCCAAAGTACCTGCGGCGCTACCACGAAAACCGATACTCAATGTTCATATATTTGCATCCCTGTCACTCGAGTATGGTTAGTGCGATAGAGATAGAGATACCCGAAATATTTTCGAATTCCGAAGTTCGTGGTTATATATAGCTCAGGAATCGAAAATATGGTAAATAATCATAATGTATTTTCTCGAAAAAGAATTTAAAATAAATATAGTCAAATGGAGAAAAAAACAAAGCAAGAGGTTATATAGGTAATGATTAAGTTATAAGAGTCCAAAGTTTTAAGAGGGGGTATGTTCTGTCCCTTTTCCGCAAAACGCACCTTCATATGAAACGATTGTTTTTTACTATGACGCTCGAGTATATTGACGTCACAGTCCCTCATCGTTTTCTCACTCTAACAAGCGACATTAAAACGGATGTAGCTTCATAATTTTTTGAGATATTTTGAATGGGAGTTTCATTATCTTCTATCTATTTATACATAATAAATGCCTATGTCCTGACTGACTTATTCACTCACTCACTCACTCACTCACTCATCAACGCACAGCCGGAACTACTAATCTTAGAGAGTTGATTTTTGCACAGTATGTTGCTTTTATGACGTGGGCTAGGGATAAAAAAAGATTTTTGAAAATTCTACCCTAAGGGGTAAAATGGGGGTGCAAAGTTTGTATGGGAAAACCTTTTTTTTTTGAGCTATAGACTTAAACTTTGTAGAAAAATTAGTTATTAGAATACAAATGAAACACTTTCAGCGTTTTGGAAAATTCCACCCCTACGGGAGTAAAATAGGGGTGCAAGGTTTGTATGGGGGAAACATTTTTTTTTTTAAATAGACACTTAAAACTTTGTAGAAAGATCAGTTATTAGAATACAAATAAAGAACTTTCAGGGTTTAAGAAAATTCTACCCCTAAAGGGGTAAAATAGAGTGCAAAGTTTGTATGGGAAAAACTACTTTTTTTTAAATAGAGACTTAAAACTTTGTAGAGAAATTATTCATTAGAATACAAATAAAGTACCTAGATTCAGTGTTTTAAAAAAATCTACCCCTAAGGGGGTAAAATAGGGGTGCAATATTTTGTATGGGGGAAACAATATTTTTTTTAAATAGAGACTTAAAACTTTGTAGAAAGATTAGTCATCAGAATACTAATTAAGTACTTTCAGCGTTTTAGAAAATTCTACCCCTAAAAATAGGGGGCTAAAATAGGGGTGCGAAGTTTGTATGTGGGAAACTATTTTTTTTAGCTAGAGTCCTAAAACTTTGTAGAAAGATTATTTAAATACAAAGAAAGTACTTTCAGCGTTTTGGAAAATTTCACCCCTAAGGGGGTAAAATAGGGTGCTAAGTTTGTATGGGAAAAACATTTTTTTTTTTAATAGAGACTTAAAATTTTGACGAAAAATTACTTATTAGAACATGAAAAATACTACATTCGGCGTTTTTACAAAAATCATTCCCTAAGGGGGTTAAAAAAGGGTGCAAGGTTTGTATGGGGAACAATTTTTCTGAGCTAGACACTTAAAACTTTGTAGAAAGATTACTTATAAAAATACAAAAAAAAAGACTTTCAGCGTTTTGAAAAAATCTATCCCTAAGGGGGATAAAAAGGGGTGCAAAGTTTTTATCAGGGAAAGTTTATGTTTTTGAGTTAGAGACTTGAAACTTTGTAGAAAGATTACTTATTAAAATACAAAAAAAGAACACAAATCGTTTTAGAAAATTCCACCCCTAATAGGGTTAAAAAGGAGAGCAAGCTTTGCATGGGCAACACTTTTTTTTGAGTTAGACTTAAAACTTTGCAAAAAGATTACTTATTAGAATACTAAAAAAGAACTTTCAGCGTTTTAGAAAACTCCATCCCTAAGGGGATCCTTAAGATCCTTAAGAAGGGTAGCCAGTGTTGTGTGGGAAAAACTTTTTTTTTTACTAGACTTAAAACTATTCAAAATGTTACTTATTAAAATTAATAATAAAGTACTTTCAGAGTTTTAGAAAATTCCACCCCTAAGGGGGTTAAGAAAGCTTTGTATGGGCAACACTTTTTTTGAGCTAGAGACTTAAAAGTTTACGAAAAAAGTTCTTTCAGCGATTAGAAAATTCAACCTCTAAGGGGGTTTAAAAGGGGGTTCAAATTTTAAATGGCGAGCAATAAAATTTTAAGTGTGAGTAAGAGATTTTTAACTTCGGTCTTATTCTGTACGTTAAAAGACTACAAAACTGATTTCAGAGTTTTTCCAAATTCATCCCCTAAGAGTGTTAAAATTGGTTCAAAGTTTGAGTATTTCAAGGCATTTTTAAAGTATGAGATTTTTAACTTTGGTTGTAGACTGTTTGTTCACAAACTAGAAAATGAACATCAACTTTTTTTTTAATTATCCCCTAAAAGAGGGTTCAAATTTTGTATTGAGAGAAATCATTTTCTAAGACGATAAAAAGTTCTACGCGGACGAAGTCGCGGGCAACAGCTAGTTCAATATAAATTCATGTAAAATGTTATCAAAAGTAAATAGTTTTACTAAATGAAAACGTTTCTATATCATATCCAACAAGTAATAATCAATTAATCCACAATAAGGATTAAATTTGTTTAGTCGAGTAAGAATCCATTTGCCGAGAATTAAAAACAAACCTGTATAACCCGGTCAATTTAAGAATGCGCCGAGTCCATACATACACCTTGCTGCAAGGTGCCAACGTGTCTTAATCGGCATATAAACATAACTACACGAGTGTCGTAATGTTATTAAACACGCGTGTTTAATACCCGGGATTATGAGCCCAAAAGCGGCACAATAAGAGGCACGTTTACGTGCAAATGTGTTGAAAAATATCTAACTGCCTGTGCGTACCTACAATAGTGGCGTGGGGTTAATAATATCCGTTTGCAATACGGAGCTAATTTGGCTAACCGTTTATATTAATTCATATATAAAATTAATTGTATTTACCATAACTGACCTGAAAAAGCCAGAATTATTATTTTTCGTAATGTCAAGAGCAATAATATAACTTGCCATATTCAGTCTAGTCCGTTCATACGCAGAGAATAAGATAAGATAAGATAATTTATTTCTTGATAAGAAATTACAGTATTCATTCGCATGTACATGTCAAATAAAATGTCATTGGTCACCTACAACTACGAAGATGAATATTTGTTATGCCGTATCTAAAGGCATACTTTGACATACATGTAGATCTATCTAACATTTATTATTTATAATGAACGTTAACTCTTGGGCAAAGTTCCCCAAAGTAGGCATGTTTGACGGTAGGTACTTATTACCGAAAAATGTTAGTCTTCGTTTAAAACATGGACTTAGGATACTCTGGACAGGCTATACGTGATGCCACAACGAGGGACGGAAAGGCTCCTATGCAGCTAAATTAAAAACTGGTCTGAAAATGGCTGATGGTGTGCGAGACGCACCTATGACTGGCTCTGGGCTGGGTAGAATTGAAGAGAAATCCTGCACCTTCGGCGTTGGTCGTTACGGCTTAGCAGGAACTTGGTCGGGTCGGGGTTCTGAATTGAAAGGCTTGTTTACTTTTTCAAGTAATGTCACTTCGCTGCTACTGTAGGTACTGAATTTCATGGAGCCTGGCCGCCCAATTTATACTATCAAGTTACCTCGGCCGGACGCCCCTTCGCCCCGTATTTTTGGCGGGAAAGCGATTTGCGCGGGAAATTTTGGCGCGAAATGACATGTTCATTTATTATACTTCAATCTTACTCTAATACATTATTTACAGTGCTTATACCTATTTCTATGCTATTTATAATACATTATTACACGAGATCCCGCTCGTTCGGCGTCAAAATGCATCTGAAACGCGGGGATTCCGTGTCGGCCCGTATATACGTACCTCGTCCCCCACCTGAGGTATAAATACCGGGGTTCCCCCCTCGCTCGCCCATCAGTCGTTGCCTGACTGGCGCGCGAGTAGGAACTCTAGGTTTCCTTTAGTCTGTCTATGTTTCTTAGTGGAAACTTAGTGTTGTCCACTCTTTATTTAGGAAACCAGCGGTATATTACCCTTTTTTTACTATGTAGGAATGAAATGTGAGGCCTATTATTCTTTATTTCAGGTGCCAATTACATAAGGCAATAGTAGCGCAATGCCTATGTTATAAGAGGTTATAAGCTAGATTACAAGTTAGGTCGCGACTGACAATTTTATGTTTATAACGGGTTTTATTCTATGCCGTCCTGCACATCTCTCCCGCCGACCATCGTTCGGGTGAACGTTGGATCTTCTTTTGCGTGCAGGATCTCAGGCTCCGTCGGCAGGATCACCAGCTTCTTGGTCGGTCTTCTGAAGACTCCGCCCTTGGTGGTCACGTCCACTGCTCGTGTCACGCCGTCGGGGCCCGGGTATATAGCTGTAACCCGGCCTCGTGGCCATGTGTTGCGAGGCAGATTCCCGTCGGCCACTAGCACGATGTCGCCGACGTTGATAGGCCGCCCATGACCGTAGGGCTCCCGCCGGTACTGGAGTGAGGGCAGGTACTCCCGGAGCCAGCGGGCCCAGAAGTGCTCGGCCAGGCGTTGGCTCGTCCGCCAAGTCGCGCGGCCGATGAGTGCGGTGTCGTCGAATGTCCCGGGGTTGGGGGCCCGGGCTGAGCCACCGAGGAGGAAGTGGTTCGGCGTGATGGCTTCTGGCTCGTCAGGATCAACCGCCACGTGAGTGAGGGGGCGGCTGTTCACTGTATATTCGGCCTCGGCGAGCAGAGTAGTCAAGGTCTCCTCGCTGGGGCGGCGCTCGTTGAGCACGGCGTGTAGGGCTCTCTTGACGGCTCGTACCATCCTCTCCCATGCCCCGCCCATAAATGGGGCTCCCGCCGGTATGAAGCGCCAGCTGATACCGCGTTGCGCGGCGTCGGATTCGAGGGCGTCGCCGTAGGCCACGCGGAGCTCTTTGTCGGCAGCGTGGAAGTTACTTCCGTTGTCGGTCCAGATCTCGGTCGGGCAGCCGCGGCGCGCGATCATGCGTCGGAGTGCCATGACCGCGGAGTCCCCGCCGAGACTTGGTATTACTTCCAGATGTACTGCGCGCACGGTGAGGCACGTGAAGAGTGCCACGTACCTCTTCTGAGTCCCTCTACCGACGGTTACTGTTATCGGGCCAAACAGATCGAGGCCCGTGTAGGTAAACGCTCGCTGGTGGTGGGCGAGCCGGCACCGCGGGTGGTCGCCGGTGGGCGGCACTGACGGCATTGCTTTCTTTATCCGGCACGGCAGGCATCGATGCACTATCATTTTCGTCACGGGTCGCAGGCGTAGAATACTATAGTATTGTTTACACTCGTTTATAGTAGCCTCGGCGCCGTTGTGTTGCATTTGCCTGTGTATAAAGTCTATATATAGCTTCACTGCCGGATGATTTCCATCGAGCACGGGTGGCCGTTTTTGTAGTTCGGTGATGTCCACTGCTGCGTTGATACGCGTCTTGATAACAATAACGTCGTTCACTAGTTCGACCGCCATGTGTCGTAGGCGGCTATGTGAGCCCGGTGGCTTATTATTTCTGAGGTCACTGAAGTCGTCATAGAATGACTCCAGCTGACTGGCGCGTATCACTAAGCGTTCCGCTTCACGTAGGTATGTGGCATCGAGTATTTTATACTTTCTATTATTTTGTAGCCTTTTAGACGGCGGCTGCGGCGGGGCGGGCTTGCTTCGTTTATTCCAGTCTGGATCGGCCTGTTTGTTACGCATGGTGCGCTTGTAATGTGCGCGCGCCTTGCGGGTTCGGCATAGGTCGATGAACTGTAATACTCTGCCTATAGTTCGCAGCAAGCGTTCCCACCTCGAGAATCGGGCCGGGTCTGGTAGCCAGGCGAGCGGGCCGGGTTTTCCCTTTACGACTGATATTGTGTGCACCTTTTCTTCACTTATTTCGGATTCGTGCGGTTGTGATGGCTCTGTGGGCCACGTCTCCGGGTCATCACGCAGGAAGGCCGGGCCCTGGAACCACCGATGATCAGTGTTGAACTCGAGCGGGACTGTGCGCGTGGCTTCGTCAGCGACGTTGAGCTTGGTAGGTACCCAGCGCCATTCTTTGACAGCCGTGTACTCCTCTATGGCGGCAATGCGGTGCGCGACAAAGGGCCGGTACGTGCGCGCCCCGGTCCTCAGCCACGCGAGTACTGTGCGGCTGTCGGTCCAGAATGTCTTCGTGTCTGGTTTGAAGTCGTGCTCTTCTATTACTGCGGCCGCCATTCGACTCCCCATCGCCGCGGCCTGCACCTCTAGGCGTGGGACTGATATCACCTTCAGGGGCGCGACCTTAGCCTTCGCAGCTATCAAGGACACGTGCACTCGCCCGTCGCCCGTAGTTATGCGCCAGTATAGCGCGCTTGTATATGCAGATTCGCTAGCATCGACGAAGATGTGCATCTCACGCTTGTTTGCGTCACCGTAGTAGGGGTAGGCGCGCGGAATCGCGAGGTCTCGCAATGCCCTTAGGTGCAGCGTCCACTCCGTCCATTGGCGCGCTAAGTCTGCATCCAGCTTGTCATCCCAGCCAGTTCCGCGCCGCCACACCTCTTGTAGGATTTTCTTTGCTATGATGGTTACCGGCGCCGCTAGCCCGAGAGGGTCGAAGATCGACATTGTTATTTTCAATATTTGCCTTTTGGTAGGCTCGATGTCGTCCAGGGCTCCGGGAGGTAGGCGGCTGAGGTCCAAGTTGAAGGCGAGTTCGTCGCTCGCGGGTTTCCATATTTGTCCCAGGATTCGTTCATTTTTCATTTCGCTTTTATTCAGTTCGACGGGCGCGGACGTGGCGTCCTCCGAAGTGAGGGCTCGGAGGACCCGCGTGGAGTTAGAGGTCCATTGGCGTAGTTCGTAATGGGCCTCTCTATGTATATCGCGTACATCGCTTGACACTCGAATCGCGTCTTCTTCCGTTTTGAAGCTGTGTAGGTAGTCATCGACGTAGTGATGTCTTATTATTGCTTTGACGGCCTCTGGATGCGTTTCTTCGTGTTTCTGGGCGTTGACGTTCTTCACATATATTGCTATTGACGGTGAACAAGTAGCGCCAAAAATGAGTGAAGTCATGCGATATTCTTGCGGCGCGTCGTCGCCCCGCCGGTCGCCCCGCCATAGATAGCGCAGGGCGTCTCTGTCTTCAGATTTGACTTTCACTTGCATGAACATTTCTTTAATATCCGCCCCCACGGCGACTGGGTGTTGCCGGAAGCGCATAAGGACGCCTGGCAGCGACTGTAGGAGGGCCGGGCCTGTCAGTAGGCGGTCATTGAGCGACACGCCCCTTGTAGGCGCGGCGGCGTCGTGGACAATTCGGACTTTCCCGGGCTTGCTAGGATTCAGCACCGGGAAATGGGGGAGGTACCACACTCTTGATGACTTGGTGGGCGGCGCAGGCTCGGCGTAGCCCTTCGAGACAAGGGCGTCCATTTCTTCACTATATTTGCTTTTAAGCTCTTTATTTTTGTCGAGTTTCTTTTCTATGTTATGAAGTCTTCTCAGTGTATTTTCGTAGTTGTCAGGCAAGCGGCTGTCGGGTTGTTTCCATAATAGCGGTGCTTCATAATGGCCGTCGGCTGTAGTCGTTATTGACTGGGCTAGCATGATACGCGCCCGCTCTTCCGGGCTTGACTGGGGTAACTTCGGCTCGATAAGTAGGTTTTCGAGCGCGAAATATTCACTGAGTTGTAAATTCAAATCTTCATTTTTCTCGGCTTCTTCAATAGTGGTCAAGCGATGCGTCGCATGTACTTGTTTGCCTGTGATGCGTGTGTGTGCACCGTGTAGCACCCAGCCTAGCGGCGTTAGGGATGCCGCTGGCTGATGCCGCTGGCCGCGGCGTGTTTCATTACTGACGAGTAAATGCCAGTTATCTTGTCCGATTAACACTCTAGGTCTCGCTGACTCGTACCGCAGGCTATCTTCTATGTCGCATAAGTGTGCGCACTCGCGGAGATCCTCCTTCTTAACGGACTGTGGTGATAGGCTCAGATCGTCTATGGTATGCGCACCGACCCTATAAGGTTGGTCGGTGCCGCGGATGCTGAGCGTAACACGGCGTGATCTCGATGCGTCGATTTTTTCTTTCGTTATAGCTTCTATTTGTAGCGGCACTGTCGGGCCGTCCAGGCCTAAGTCGTTCGCGAGCTCTTCTTGTACAAGTGTTATCGTGGAGCCGTCGTCGAGGAGGGCGTAGGTCTCGACGGCTCCCGCCGGTCCAGAGACTGTGACCGGGATAATTTTTAGATAAGCTCTCGCTTCTCGGGAGGCGCGTGTCGATGTGACGGCCTCGTTTCTTTCTTCGATTCGTTGATAATGTAGCAAGTTGTGGTGGAAGTATTCGCAGCCGTCTCGCTCGCACTTCATGCGCTTGCATGAGTGCATCCTGTTCTTGTAGCGCAGGCATCGGAAACATAGCCGTTGATCTTTGGCTAGTTTCCACCGGTCTTCAACGGCTTTTTCGATAAACTTAGTGCATTTATCTATTGGGTGACCGGTGTTGTTGCAGGCGGCGCACTTAGGTGAAGGCTTGTCTGTGGTCGCGAAGGCTCGGTGTGTCCTCTTTGCAGGATGAGGATTTGCACCGTCGACGTTCTCGGGCTGCGCGTAGAGCGCGCAGTAGTCCGCCTCGCGTTGCAGGAAGGCTGATATCTTTATTAGCTCAGGCTCGTCGTTTTTCTGCGTATTCGCGTAGTCGAACCATCTGTAGCGTAGGGTGGGCGTAAATTTCTCCATCATTGCCCTTGTCGTCTCCGGGCTGTGTAGATAGTGAGCGCGGTCAAGAGCCTTGAGTGTGGCTATGACGTTGGCTACACGGCTGGCGAAGACGCAGATGTCGAGCGGCCCGTCGTTAAGGCGCGGTAGGGCGCGTAAACGCTCGAGCTCGGCGAGGGCAATGGCGTCTGGGCGGCCGAAGCGGGCTTCTAGGCTTCTCATTACTTCGTCTGCGCGAGCGTTGTAAATGAGGAGGCTCTCGACGGCTTCTTTGGCCCTCCCTTTGAGGCATCTTCTTAATCTTGCTATATTATCCACTTCATTATAATTTGCGGTGGTTCCGTTGTAGGCGGCTTTAAATGATAGCCATTCTTGATGCGAGCCGCTGAATGGCGGCAACTCGGCGTGATAGCGTGATGACTCTCTCGGGCCGGCACGCGCGGCGATGGCGATGGCAGAGGCGAGCTCACTCAGGTTCACACTTTGTTGATTCTTCATTACTATGGCGCTATCTTCTTGCGCATTCGCTTGTGAATACATTAACGGCGGCGGATATGCGTCTGTTTCGCGTGGGCGCGGCGGCGTTGGCGCGAAAACGGGAGCGTGGGTTCCCCCGGCGGGGGGAGGGGCGGGGACGGCGGGGCGCACGGCAGCGGCGCCCTGTCCCGCGCCCTCGGCGGGGCTCCTCTCCCGAGCCTGCTCGGCGTACTGTGGGGTTGCAGGCTCGGGTTCTTCGATGTAAGGTGCATTGGAGATGGCGAGGACATGTCTCTGGCTGGTCTCGAGCCATTCATCTATGCGGCGTTCTTGTTGGACTGTAGATATTGTGCCGGTGTCATCGTCGCTGTCTTCGGCTTCTATGGCGGCTATGCGCGCTTGCGCGAGCTCCAATTTGATTCGGAGGGCTTCTTCTCGCGCTTGTGCGAGACGGCGGACGCGATGACTCGACGTTGTTTTCACCGATTTTGACGGCGGCCGTGCGGCAGGATGCTGGCTTGACTGTGGGGTTTCCTGCCGTAGTGTTGCTGCAGGGTGTAGGCTCTCCTGCAGCAGCGGGACTATGGGTGGCAGCGTTGACTGTGGGGTTTCATGAGGCAGTGTTTGTGACTGCGCGGCATCATGATGCTGCCCTATGGGTGACCTCGGCTGTGGGTCTGGACGAGGCGCCGGCGTCGCAGGAGTGCTCGTTCGTGAGGTCTCCTGCGAGGGCCTCGAAACTTCTTGAGTCGTAGCAGTTCCCGACGTGGACGTGGTTGCTTGTTCCAGCATGGCTTCTCTTATGTTCGCTGCGATAAGTTGACCGAGTGTGCGATTTCCTGCTTTCGATCTTGTAAGGGGCATCCTCTATGTAGAATCCGGTTTTCGATGGACCAGCATGTGCGAGACGCACCTATGACTGGCTCTGGGCTGGGTAGAATTGAAGAGAAATCCTGCACCTTCGGCGTTGGTCGTTACGGCTTAGCAGGAACTTGGTCGGGTCGGGGTTCTGAATTGAAAGGCTTGTTTACTTTTTCAAGTAATGTCACTTCGCTGCTACTGTAGGTACTGAATTTCATGGAGCCTGGCCGCCCAATTTATACTATCAAGTTACCTCGGCCGGACGCCCCTTCGCCCCGTATTTTTGGCGGGAAAGCGATTTGCGCGGGAAATTTTGGCGCGAAATGACATGTTCATTTATTATACTTCAATCTTACTCTAATACATTATTTACAGTGCTTATACCTATTTCTATGCTATTTATAATACATTATTACACGAGATCCCGCTCGTTCGGCGTCAAAATGCATCTGAAACGCGGGGATTCCGTGTCGGCCCGTATATACGTACCTCGTCCCCCACCTGAGGTATAAATACCGGGGTTCCCCCCTCGCTCGCCCATCAGTCGTTGCCTGACTGGCGCGCGAGTAGGAACTCTAGGTTTCCTTTAGTCTGTCTATGTTTCTTAGTGGAAACTTAGTGTTGTCCACTCTTTATTTAGGAAACCAGCGGTATATTACCCTTTTTTTACTATGTAGGAATGAAATGTGAGGCCTATTATTCTTTATTTCAGGTGCCAATTACATAAGGCAATAGTAGCGCAATGCCTATGTTATAAGAGGTTATAAGCTAGATTACAAGTTAGGTCGCGACTGACAATTTTATGTTTATAACGGGTTTTATTCTATGCCGTCCTGCACAGATGGCTTACCATAAACAACCTACTTAAGGGGATCCCATACGCCAATGACCTTCGATCTCAATCCCTTAGTTTTCTAATGTTTTTTGTACTTTTCATATTAACAACAACAGCTTTAAGTAATGTAGTATCCCATATTTACTTCAAACATCACTGTCTTCGAGATATTTGGCATCAAAGTTGAACAATTTTAGACCAAAAATCAGGTTTTCTGGCCATAACTTTTGTGTTAAGTAATAAGTTTAAAAACAAAACCCTACACACGTTTATAGAGACATCAGAGACTAACCCAAATATGTATATTTCGTTTATGTTATATCTTTCACAGCAATCTTATAACAAAAAGGCGTTTTTTTAGACAATGTTTAAAAAAATCATAAAAAAATAACCATCCATTTTTTTCAAATATGGTACACCAAAATGGAGATTAAAGATTGAAGAATCGATAGCCGTTTGTCTTATAATTCTATCAGTAGTGCAAAAGTATTTGTATCGATTCAAAACTACTCAAAAATCGATGAAAACCTCGGGTAGCCCCTTAATTTGGACGGCTAATTGTTTGTTGGGCACACCTTCATACTTAATCAGTTGTGCCCGACAAAAAAAGTGGAACAATGACAAGGACAACGAATGATATATCTCTTTCTGTCACACTTATTGCGTTTGGTATAGCACTATCGCGCTCGCTCGTGGTATTATTATTACCATAGCCTGTCCAGACTATCCTATGTCCATGGTTTAAAATAAAAAGTTTAGTTAAAGATGATAAGTTGGTCCTTAATATTTTCAACTGAAGGTGTTTTGAGACCAGGGATCGGAAAAACCTCGGTTTACCACAAATCTCGAACTATTTTATACTTCATAATATGAAGAACTCAGTTGTGTTTTGAGGTAACCAGTGCGTATTATTAGATTGCCCAATTAGAAATGAAATTATTAACAAAAGAACGAAAAAATAACGTTTTCGTTCCCATACAAACAATACCGGTTTCCGATCCCTGTATTGAGACTAAGACTGGCCGGCCCCATCAGGCGAAAGCCGAAAGACGTCCACTGCTGGACATCGACCTCAATAAAAGGAAATTATTTATACATCGTTAGCTCCTTAGCGTTCTCGTAATTTGTTGAAATTCCAAAGTTTCTGGCTAGCGCGAAGTGCCTAGATTTGGCTGCAGACTCTTCGGAGCGAGATAGCAAAGTTCATAAAGTTCGGACGTAGCTGCGGTCTGCCTAGCCGTAATTTACGAGTATGCCATGCCGAGCCTTTACCTAAAATTAGTTGTTAACCCTCAGAATTAGCAAGCTTGGTTTCTCTATGTCCATATAAGTATTACGGGGAACTTTTAGGATCACTCTGTCATTTTCAGTTTGTGAATAATATAAAACATTACACTCCTTTTCATTGAGCAGTCGTGTAGCAAAATCCACCTTTCCTCATTCATATTATTTGAAAGTGATATCAGTTACCTTTTACTTCATTTAATTTCTTTCAGGTTAAATCAGAACCAGATTCCTAAATTACCATTAAAAAAACAAAACAATAATAATTTACGTGTTCTCGTTTCCATAAAAGCCTAGATTTAAGGAAAGGATGTGTCCCAGTCACATGTATACACGGGATTTTCTCCCATTTATCTGAAGATAAACGAGACAGGTTGAGCATAAGATTAAATGTGTCAACGAATTCCTTTGCACGCCCTTATTTCACACGAACACAGACAACGTTCTTTATGAAACCAAATCTGTCGACAAGAGGCGGTACGGATTTCCTTCATCATTAATTAATTTCTCGTGTGTTTTGCTTCGGGATTCATTGGAATGCTATAAGTCTGACTGGCGGACCGTAATTAGTAAATAGGTAGTAGTAATGTAACGCATTTGTTTTTCAACTCTCAGTCTCCTGCTGGTACCTATACCTATAGTCAGTCTTTGGAATAAGCACCGATGTAAATGTAGCACAATTCGAATAACAAGATACTTAGTCTTGAGTCTTTCCATCTTGGGCTCGATTTGACAAAGTTGGCATAAATACTTCGTATGAGCTTACACGCCAAAATCGTATGGATTAAGCTAAACTATACGTGTTCTTAATTGGTCAAATTGAAACTTACCTTGTGTGCGTGTAAATTACCCAGCTCGTATCTTATCTTCTGCCTTAAAAGTATCTTTGCAGGCCTATTTCATACCCCTCCATCGCATTCGCAATAGGTATATCTCTTTAAATATTCGCAATACATATATATAGTTATAAAGTCATTCTAAGTCAGAAGCTACGAACTAAGATAATCAAATAAAAGAAAAGTACAATTCCTTTGTAAGATAAAGTCAATTTAATTCTAAGAAGAAGAAATAAGAAACTCGATGCCTTGCCTCAATGATAATACCTTTGCGTTATCCCAAGTAAATTAGCAAAAGTACCGCATAATTCTTGTATATTTACGATGCAAAAGTTTTCACATTTGCCTGTCTCATTGCCGGCGATGTGTGAATCATATGTAGTGTCGCATGCGATAACGTGTACGGTTGTCGGGGGTTGTCGCAGGAACAAGAAATCTTCGCGGCTGTCGCTGTCGCGACGCTCCGCCTCGCGACGCTATTCCCATTCACTTCTGTGACGTGCTCACGGGAAATGGAAGAGCTAAATCTTAACTATTCACATTCCGATTTTTATGGCTTTGAGAAACTATTTGGTACACTTAACTGGTACCTACATAAATTTAGTCTATAATTTACGTTTTAAAGTCTCAGTGTGATTGCTTTTTCGGCTTAGGTATAAGAATCGCGAGTGTAAAGTTAAATTAATTAAGTAAAGTTATAAATGGACCTTGGGATTGAGACTAAGACTTGAGCTGAGTTGCAGTGACTGCTAGTAGTCAAACACACTATGAAAATTCGAAGCATTTTTGCTTTCTATTTATGTAGATATATCATGACAAAATGTATCTCCACACGAAAGAAGCAAACATCGACACTTCATCCGCATTGTCAACGTACCTAATGGGTGAAAATCATGAATGTTTAAACCAAACAGGTGCCTTTTCCATTACCGTTTTTGGTATACTAGCACGTAGTGTTTATATTCTCTTTGAGAATACAAGAGTAAGATAACGTAAAAGAAGGTCGACAGATTGAATCAACATTCAATCAAAATTATTTTCGTTCTTACGTTGTATTCAAAACACTTAGAAGCCATCCAAATCTTAAAGAAGACTTCAATAACTTTACTTCTATTTCAATAGATATAAAATTTTAACGGCGGTGTGCGATATTCAGTGACAATATACACCTGCATTGGAAGGTAACCAAAGCAAAGCCAAACCAAATTTCACAAAAAATTTAAGTGAGTTAAGAAATCTTTAAGTACTTAGTACTTACAGTTCTCCTAGCAGCAAGAGGACCAGTGAATGTATATGACACGGCACATACATGCCCCCTATTTATTTGAAACGGAACATAGGTAATAATAGTACATTGTGATACAAGTGAGCTATGTTGATCATTACATCAGAGGCGGAATTATCACGCAAACCGCAGGTGAGCGTAATAAGAGAGCCGAGGATGTAATCATCAAAGCTCACGCGTTTCATACGACGTTTTTCAACACATTTGCGACTAAAAATCATTTTCATACAATTAAAATGTTACAGGCTCCTAAGCTATTTCCTTTAGTTATTGATGACAACAGGTTTTTACTCACATAATTGTACATCTCCAAGAATTTCCAGTGGCGTCAATTATATTTATCACTTTTCTGACCACGAGTCAATATTTTTAATAATAATCAAACACGCATCATCATTGTTTACAAATATTTGTGAAATTACCTATAATGGCGCCCAACTATTTTTTTTCGTGAAGTTCATGCAGTTCGCGCGCAGGTGTTAAAGCAAGGCTTAGATGAAATCTCTAAACAGCCAATACAAAATAACATAAATATTTTCGTATTCAATAGAAATTCATGTAAAATGTTATCAAAAGTAAATAGTTTTTCAACACATTTGCTCGTAACGTGCCTCTTATTGTGCCGCTTTTGGGCTCATAATCCTGGGTATTAAACACGCGTGTTTAATAACATTACGACACTCGTGTAGTTATGTTTATATGCCGATTAAGACACGTTGGCACCTTGCAGCAAGGTGTATGTATGGACCAGGGACTGCATAATGTGTTTCGAGCCTACTGTCAGTCTTTCTACACGTGCAGCCTATGGGTCAATTTTACTAAGCGCACATACAGCGCACTGCGCGTGCAGTACAACAACGCGTTCAGGGCGCTGTTCCGGCTGCCGTGGAGCTGCAGCGCGTCCGGCATGTTCGCCGCGGCGCGCACCGATGACTTCCACGCTATCATAAGGAAGCGTTGTGCCTCCGTGCTTACCCGCCTGCGCACGACCACAAACAGCATCCTGAACGTGTTTGCTGACAGGTGGAACACACCCGTGATGAAGAGGTGGTTGGCCCTTCACGGTCCTAGTTATTAGTAGTTTAGTTAATTCTTTTAGTTATGTTTATTATTTTAAAATTCAAAATTTCCTATGTTATCATTTTTGCTTTTATGTATATACCCACCTATGTGTAATACCTATGGATGAATGTCTGAAATAAATTGCTATTTATTTATTTATTTATTTATTATAACCGAAAAATACAGGTATTCTATTTTAACGGTATGACGTCATATCGGTTGTCAAATAGCGGTTTCGGTAGCGGAACCTTTATATTTCGCTACCGAAATATAAAGGTACCTTTATTTTTTCCGGTACCGTAACCGCTATTTAAAGGTACCGATATATCGACTTTGGCCTGGAGTTGTTGCCAAACCACCGCCAAAGGCTCTGCTGCTTTGTCTTTTAGTCTTAAAATGTTTAGTAGCCAATGCTTCCTCTGTAGAGTGCCAGCTCGCTTACTTTTCTCGATAACCTTTATAATAACGGTATTATAAAGGTTACGGTATCGTTTTAAACTAATACCGCTAACCGTTATTTCAAAACGGTTACGGTACCGTTATGTTCGCGCAGCGCGCATAACCTTTACGACAGTTAACGGTACCGTAATGGAATACCGGTTTTATACCGGTATAACCGTAATCGAAATCAGTCCCTGGTATGGACTCGGCGCATTCTTAAATTGACCGGGTTATACAGGTTTGTTTTTAATTCTCGGCAAATGGATTCTTACTCGACTAAACAAATTAAATCCTTATTGTGGATTAATTGATTATTTCTTGTTGGATATGATATAGAAAAGTTTTATTTAGTAGTATTTACTTTTGATAACATTTTACATGAATTTATATTGAATAAGAAAATATTTATTTTATTTTGTATTGGCTGTTTAGAGATTTCGTCTAAGCCTCGCTGCGGGCGCACTGCGCGAACTTCACGAAAAAAAATAGTTGCGCGCCATTATAGGTAATTTCACAAATATTTGTCAACATTGATGATGCGTGTTTAGTTATTGTTAAAAATGTTGACTCGTAGTGAATAGAAAAGTGATAAATAGATTTGACGCCACTGTACATTCTTGGAGATGTACTAAATATGTGAGTAAAAACCTGTTGTCATCAATAACTAAAGGAAACAACTTAGGAGCCTGTAACATGGTCATTTTATGAAAAGGATTTTTTCCTCGCAAATGTGTTGAAAAACGTCGTATGACACGCGTGAGCTTTGATAATTACATCCTCGGCTCTATTATCACGCTCACCTGCGGTTCCACGCCCACCTCTGATGTAATGATCAACATACCTCACTTATATCATAATGTACTATTACTAAATAAACTGTTTCTATATCATATCCAAGAAGAAATTATCAATTAATTCACAAGAAGGAATAAAATTGTGTAGTGGAGTAAAAATCCATTTGCCGAGAATTTAAAAAAAAACCTGTATAGCCTGGTCAATTTAAGAATGCGCCAAATCCATACATACACCTTATTGCAAGGTGCCAATGTGTCTTAATCGGGATATAAACATAACACACGAGTGTCGTAATGTCATAAAACACGCGTGTTTAATACCCAGGATTATTAGCCCAAAAGCGGCACAATAAGAGACACGTGTCGTTACGAGTAAATGTGTTGAAATAGTACATTTGTTGCGAACGCAACTCTTTTTTGTGTATAAACTTAATTATAGGTATCTATTTCATTAGCAGTAGCAAAACGCGCCCGTCAGGCACGGTTTGTATGAGGGGGGCTTTGAATGCGCCAATCATGGTGCTACACATGTGTAGGTTTATCCCTACCTAAACCAACTAGAGATCTCGCTGGTCACTTACTTTGACATAAAAAATATACAACCACTTCTGTAACTATCTAAACGGCCACACTCTCCTTGCTTTCAATCAGAGCCTATATAATTGTAAATTATATTACAGTCAAACTTTTATCGAAGTTTTATTTAAAGTCGTCGAGCGAATAACACCACCGGCATCGGCGCAAACACATTACTTACCTATCCATCCCACTGCATCAGCAATAAGTATATGTATCTTGACCTCAAAACACGGACAGTGAAGCAGGAAATAAGTCAGTATAGTCTTAGATACCAGAAAAGACTCGCACACCATACAAATGAGCTGGCATTGGCACTGAGTGGAGACGGAGGACAAAAGCACACTAGACTGAAGAGATGTGACATTCCCAACCTCGGAGGGAGGTTTACCTAGAGAGATGGAGAGTTAAACCACACTGTTGGAATCTCCCTCTATATAAAAAACAAAACTTGACAAACCGTCAGACAAACAAATGGCTTATTGTCTACTGACAGATCGCCATGACGCAGCCAAAAGAGAAAAAAAAAAAAAAAAAAAAAACTTACCTAGGGCGGTTAAACAAAGAATGTCTCAGATCGCAGGAATTTGACGCCCGAGCCGAAGGCAAGGGCGATAAATATGCGCTCTGAGGCTTTCTTTATTACCGCCCGTGGTGAGTACAAAATTTTACGTCTCTATCTGGCCAGGAAGTAGGGTTTTCCGCACGCATAGCGTGCGGTAATTCCCACTTTATGGCCAGGTATGACGTAAAAATTATAAGTGTTCAATTGTATTAGTTATCTACGCGGGAAATTACGCAAGACCCTAACGAGTGGCGAAAAGGCGAGGAGGCTCTTATTGCTCAACAGTGGGACACAATGTTAACTACTTTTTCAAGACTAGGTACACCTAAATGAATAAAGTAAAATATGTTTATATAATTTCAGTGTACCTCTTCTTAACTACTTTGCGAAATTGTTTAGGTATAGAAAATAACTTGCACGTCGACCTGCTTAAGAGGTTACTTACATTTACACGAGTAAGATAAAAGTTAAAGTTAAATATTCTTCATTTACCGCCAGTATCTAAAACAAATTAATAATTTAATTTCATCTATCGACAAAGGCGACTCGCTGCTAAACTGTATAATGTCTACAATATTCAGAACAACAGCCTCACGTATTTCACTCCAACTTGACACAGTTTTAATTAAATTGTGAAATACTGAAAACAAGTTCCCGTCCATAATACAGAAAATGGTCTGACAGTTCGTTAACTATGTAGTAGGTACACAACATTATCATCAAAGCTAAGGCGGAGCACGGGCGACACGGCGCTAAAAGAGTTGCGAGGGTGACGTCGTTATGACATGAATACTGATGGACACCGTCCTTTCCCTTCATCGCTTGATTAACATTCAGAGCCACTCGCGGCTCCAAGCTCGGTATTCTTGTAACAATACCGTGCACAAAATAAAAGCTTCGCACGTCCATTCGCTGAAAGGCGGACTTCCTATGGCGTCACCCAGTTTTTACTTCATACCAAACTTTTTGAAAGCTGAAATATTATATAGAGTTTAGTGAAATTTCCGCCAGCCAACGGTTTTTAGCGTGGATGACAGCCGTTTGATAAGACGTTAAAGCGACGCCCGAGTAAAATCTGATTTATTACCCGCGTTGGGGTGGCCCGGAGCGCGCATCAAGTTGTTTTGTGAGACTTCAAGTTGTCTTGCATTCTTAAAGGGGGACCCGGAGCGGAAAACGGAGTGTCGTACAGGCGTAATACCCGCCGTATATCCTTTGGCAAATCCCTACGTAAACACTATTGTATTGTAAGCAGATACGTAAATAATTTATTTTTACCTCCCGGATTGAGTTACTCGTAAGTCAAGATTTATTTTTAGTAGGTATAGTGACTGTGAACCTGTTCTATATCTAATCTATTTTCAACCGATTTCCAAGAAAGGAGGTTCTCTATTTAACTATTATTTATTTGTTCCAGT
The DNA here is from genome assembly GCA_963854355.1 of Epinotia brunnichana. Taxonomy (NCBI): domain Eukaryota; kingdom Metazoa; phylum Arthropoda; class Insecta; order Lepidoptera; family Tortricidae; genus Epinotia; species Epinotia brunnichana. The sequence goes on along the minus strand of OY977940.1, from coordinate 17,270,781 downwards.
GACCCGTTGATTAAAGACCGATTATGTAATTATTCTTGTACTTGAATGCAATCTCCCTCTTTTCTAAATTGTGATCTGAGGGGTAGTTCCATTCCGAACGCACGGTAGGACAACTCAACTGTCATTTTCCCATACAAAAAGTGACATTTAGATCTACCTGACGCGCGTACAATGCGTTACGTGATCGACCTGCAGCTGGTCATAACGCATTGTACCTACGCGTGCATTGTATTCAGGAGAGATCAACGGCTTTTATATTTTTGAGTATTCTCGCGACCAAGAATAGTGAGAAACATCCGAAACCTTGACGTAAATATCTAAACATGAAATACGCCCGTTTAGTAAATAAAAATAGTCCTTTCCCAGCTTGTAACGAAAAATGTTTACGCGATGCGAGCGATGGTTTCACATACTTCTTTCATTTATTCATTTATCATTCAACTTATATGTAACTCTACATAAACTACATGCATAAGCTAGCTCCTGTGTTCCCAAATGGTGTACCAAGACAGAGGACATAAAACGTTATAATTATTAGAATTCAGTGCCACTTGTATAGATGAATTATCGAGAACATGGAATGGGCTTGTGACCTTAAATTTGTTTACGATGCCATTCGAACCAGTTTTTGTAGATGAACAAATGTTTGTATGGAAGCAACTACATTTAAAGGACATTAATACCCAAAAAATCGAGTTAAAGACGGACCTCGCTGACAGCAGCCAAAACGCTTCATACAGATTGGCTTTAAAGTATGACGTCACACCGTGCAATTTGTACTAACCGTTTGCATGGATAATAAACTAAATTGCTGTTTCGGTCGCGAAATACTGCGTTTAGGTCCATAATTATCATACAAATTTGTTTCTATAAAAGCATAAGGATTCTATTGGTACCTTTAAATTTACTCTTGGACAATAAATAAAAAAACAATTTTTCCTAAACTTTCAAGGTTCATATCTTTTTATGATTTTAATTATATTTTGTAATTTAAACTTTATTACAATCATTTGATGGTTTACTATCCATTTAGCAACACGACGTTATCAATGTTAACACCACGCAACAAGCCTATTGCATTTGTAGTGGTTGTACCGATTGCAACAAAAGGAGAATAATTTTCTCTTAATTTTTCTTCACAATTTGACACTGACATTATTTTGGTATTTACTTCTTCAATATATAACAAACCTCTTTTTATGCTGATAGTACGAGAAAATAGAGAATTCAAATATAGAATGCCTGTAAACATACAATACTACTACATATGCAATTCCATGCTCTCGTTAATTTATATATATAGCAATTGTAGGTTTAAAAACGGAGTAAATTTAAATTGCACTGGTATCCCACAACACATTTCAGCTCTATTCCCTTAGTTACGAAACCCACCTGAAGAATAGGGGTGGCTCTTCTATCCCGACACCACACGGGGATATATGAAACGTGTATGTATGTAACTCTCTGCGTTCAATATTGCAGAGTATAAAAATACAACAAAACACGTACAGTATACCAAAAAGTCGTAATATAGAAGGTTTCTGTCGACGTAAAGAGCTAATAACCGCGCTGTAGTCACACAGCCACAGAAGGATAATGGAGCTAATTCAGTCGGATGCCGTGATGTTACGCTAACGCGAAATATCATTCATAAATTCATTTTTCCTAGTCCCTTTCTTTCTATATTGAGCGCGTTTGGCCGCGCCATTGTCGCCCGAAAGCTTATTAGACGTCATTACCCTTGCTGTGTTCACATTTATATTTTAATTAAAGACATTCTGGAAAAATGAAGTCGTAAAGTTGAATGTCTGTGTTTCGCACGTATTGGACGACTCATTACTTGACACAGCAAATACCGCCAACTTATTTGACGGAAAGATAACATTTGTGTAGGAGAGCAGAGGCAACAGTGTAGTGGGTGGAGTGGCCTTTGTTCTGTTTGGCTTAGAGCCTGTTACCGGGTACGTCTTTATTGGCGGAAACAATTTTCCAGGAACACTCCAGTGAACACTTGAAGCCATTTTAAGGTATGTGTTTTTAAGGTCGCGTCATCAGAGGGGTAATTGCGTAACTTTTCAATCGAGCGTTAGGGCAACTGAATTGTCTTTTTCCCATACGCACGTACTAAACGTTACACAATTGACAAGCAGCAGGTCGATCACGTAACTCATTGTACGTTTACGTTAGGTAGATCTAACTGTCAATTTTTATATGGAAAAATGACAGTTGGATTGTCCTAACGCTCGTAAGAAACGTTACGTGATTACCCCTCAGGTATGTGAACTTTTACTGTGAGAGTGATTACCCCTCAGGTCCGGGAACCTATGTATAATCTTTACTAATATAATAAAGAGGAAAAGTCTGTGTGCTGTATAGCTTTGCAAACTTTGTATAGAGGGGTACGTGGTAATAACCAGAACCACAGACCCGATTTCAAAAATTACTGAAACTGTTTATTGGTATAATGGACTTTCACGATGAACATAGGCTACCCATATTTTATTCGCGGGTTTTTTGCAATACGCGGGCAAAGCGACGCGCGACGCGGGCAGTTATGAATAGATATCATAAAGAGGTCAAGTTTGTTAGTTCGTAGCTTTGTAAGTCTTTATTATGGGATTGGTACATTTAGGGCAATTTTTCTAATAGAAAATGTGTTGAGAAATGAGTTGAATGTTGAGGCGAGCTTCGATCATGGTAGCTCCCTGATCTAAATTTCACAATAATTTTTTAAGGAATTACTTTTAAAGACAACTGAACACGAGTGCTCTAGTTTGGACACTATCGACCATGTGCTTATTTTTATATTCACAATTAAATAAGGATGGCAACGACAAGTTTTCCGAAAATCCGAAACTGAATAATACTCGTATATTTATTTATTTAAACTTTATTTCACAAATATAAAAATAAAAGTGCAATTGACAGACTTAATGCCTTCAGGCATTCTCTACCAGTCTACCATTGGGCTAAACGGAACCTATAATTATATAGAAACATTGCAATGGTTGAACGCTAGATGCGACGACTCGCACTTTCCGCATCACTATAAAGCACGAATGGCTCTGTGCCCAGCTGTGTGTATATGCTAGAGTAGTTGTTTACGAACATTTTAGGATAAATATCATTTGAGTTATTAGGGTGACTACAACGTATGTTTTTGCTTAACGTTGACTCATGGGTCAAAAAAATGCCAGACTTTTTATTGATGATCTGTTATGACAATTTTGATTAGGCACACTGAAACGAAAGGCGAGTGTATAAAGACATTTTTTTTGACTTGGTTAGGTAGGTACCTACTTTGTGCAAATACCTATTTATTTTCTTTAGATACTTTTTGAATTATTCAAAAACTTAAGAATTGCGTCGACGTATATTGTTATCATATTCAATTTTTTATGACATTCGGTGGAATTCGGTGTCCGTGCTCGGTCCCATGCACGCCAAGCGTATCTTGTCAAAATGAGTGCGCGCCACCAATGCCTTACCAATATATTATCAATGCGCCGAGTCCAATTGACCTCCTGTAAGAGCAATATTGGGATTTCGAAGAAATGTGTATCCCACTGCCAGCACTATCTCTGCCCATCGTGTTTATGGACCATAAAAGCGTAGTAACAATAGCGCGTGTAATATTTAATAGTAACCTGAAGCCAGCACTCCCTGGGGGTAACTTAACACGGTCAGCACTGCCTTAGAACCCTATCTCTCGTAATTAACCATGGGATATTGAGGGCCACTGTAATATACCACGTACATTTTAGGCCCAACGTATACCTAAACCTATCATTAATAAGCTAAAGTGTGTATCTAATGAAAAAAATTAAAAAAATCATTGAGAGAAAACTGATGATCCGAATAATAATTTATCTAATATCACTATCACGTTCATTGATTTCGCATTGCCAAAAGCTATTTGCATAATTCTTAATCAGCATAACGAATTCTAGATAGGTAATTATAATGTATGGTAGTTTCCGGATTGATCGAATTAGGCGACATTTAGACGTGTAGGTAAATTTAGCGCGCTATAACGAGTTCGATGGTCTAACTCCCCTCACAAAGCAGCATTTAAATGTCTGTGTATTTGTACTGCCTAAATTTTCTTATCAGCAATTCAATGCAAATCCCTTGTCACTTAAAACTATACGTTTAAATATAAAAACACCGATCTTCCTTTTACAAACTTTGCATTTTACGCTTATGAATTAAAACCAAAAGAAGAATACATTTCAAACACTAGTAGTTACCTATATATTTTTAGTTATGCCATAAGTCGCTGATCAATATTTTCTATAAGCAAGCTATGCTATTCTGAGCTTGTTTTCAGCTCACCTCACCCGTCACCTCTAGAGGCTCTAGAATATCTTGATAGATTCATAGTAACTAAGCGTAATCAGTTTCGTTTCGTTAGAGGTGAGGTAAAGGGAAACGTTCAGGATAACAGGAATGCCCGCGCGATTATTACAAAGAACACAAGCTAAGCCGAGCAATATGGCGACTGGTTAGCCTAGCTAGTAGGTAACTAAGTAGTGACACTGCCTACGAAGCTGAAGGTCCTGTGTTCGAATCCCGGTAAGAGCTAATATTTGTGTGATGAGCAATGAATATTTGTTTCTGTGTCTTGGATGTTTTCTATGTATTTAAGTATTTATATATATTTAATATATCGTCGTCTAGTACCCATAACACAAGCCTTATTGAGCTTACTATGGGACTAGCTCAATTTATGTAAGATTATACCCTAATAAAAAAAAAATTAGCCTATAGACATTCCGAAGGTCCATTTTATTCACTGGTGAAAGATTCTTTAATCGGATGTGTAGTTCCAGAGATTAAACCCTGCATACGAACTAACAAATTAAAGCAACAGACTCACAAACTTTACCTCTTTATAATATTAGTACCTAATAGAAGTATTTTCGCATAATTTCTAAACTCAGTCTTGCCTCTTGGAACAACACAATTAAAGAATGTTGTCCAAAAGGTAACAAAATGGCAGCAATTGTGCAAGGCTTGTCTTAACTTTTGCGGGCATAACTTTATAACATAAGCAGTTAGTAGCTGGGAAATGCGGAAATGTTTTAAAGCTCTTGTTTTAATTAACAAATTCTAGCGAACACTCGCGCATAGCCAAGCTACATGCAATGTTACTTTTACTTCAGCCAATAAAAAGGTCGTAGTGGAAAGTGACTGTGTCACCTTATAGTATCTCTGAATATACCTACACCATGATGAACTGAAATGCGTCTCATTACAATAAGTCATTTTAAGAAAACAGGAAACAAACTTATGATTGTATAAGCAAGTAACAATATCATATGTCATAGTATGTCAGAGTTTTTAAAAATAATTTAGTAACATACTGAAATAATAATGTACCCAGCAACCACACTTTCGTACGCCATAAGGCAAGACATAGCTGAACGAGCACGGCCACATGTCTCCGGCGCCCGGGAACGCTTCAAGGTCTCAAAATACAGCTGTCACGGCGTCCAACATCAGTTCTTTGCTTTCGGTGTCGAGACACTACGGTGCGCTGGAGCTCCACAGGGAGCTCAGCAAAAGGTTGAGATAGGCAACAGACATCGCGCCGGCAGCTTTCTCGCGCAAATAATCGCAATCGCAGTTCAGCGCGGGAATGCTGCCTGCGTGATGGGCACCCTTTTTTCGTGGGGAAAATGCTTTTACGCGTCCTGCCTGGCTGGGTAACCAGGACGGGTATGACGGACTCTCGGGAACCGCCTGGACTACCGTCTAAAACCCCACGGTGTTCTACGCGCTGCTCTTTAGCGGAGTCACGGGAACGCTTGCGCACACTTCTACGACTCCGCCAGCAGCTGTCCCCATATGGGACCCTTCACTGGGGGAGGGGTAAGTACTCGCCCCCAGAAAACCATTGTAAGGAGCGTACCCGAACACCCGGCACGCTCTCCAACTCGAGGACCTGTTTCTTATGGGTGGCAGACGCCTCCGTGTCTGTAACCCGGAGGTCCTCATTATGGCGGTAGGCGCCGGTTATACGCCGCACGCCTTCGTCCGGTTCTGCGGCGGCGCAGAGCCTCAGCACAGGCTTCCCGCTCACGCTCTTCCCGCCTCCTTCTCGGCCATGACGTTCTCGCAGAAGTCCAGCATCGCCTTCCACGCCACTTTGCCGTACACTACGGCCCGCACTACAGCTGGCAGTGACAGGTCTTGCCCTAATCGGGCTACCATCTCCTGTCGTGCTGGGCTAAGTCTACGCCAGCTCTGCACTGGTGGCATTCCGGGGTCGGCTCTCTCTGTGCAATTATGTGCAGGTAGCTGCCGAAACAACCCTGTCCTGACAGCAACTGCGTTAGCTAGACTAGAAGGTAATAACCCCGAAATACCTTTCAATCCCGTCATGGAGAACTGGATGAATCGCCTCTATGGTGCGGGAGCTTTGTGGAAATGATGGAGAAAGCCTGGGAGCAGGTATAAAGGAGAGGGCAAATGCACAAAAGATCCCACTGGGTCGAAATGCATCTGAAAGGGCCCTCACCTAGATAAGATAAGATAAGATGGTGCGGGAGCCGGCCCTACGGACTTTCCTTTCCAGTCGCAGCCCCCATACTTCCTCCGCCTCATGCAGCAGCTCCGTTCGCCGCTTTTTTGCCTCCTGTGGAGATAGCTGGTCCCCTCGGTCTCGCGCCTCCCCGCGTGGTGGGCACCCTGCCAAGAGGCCCAGGTCTCTTATTTAGTTAGTTATTTTAATTTAATAGTAGTTTTAGTCTTGTATTTATTTACATTTTATTAATAAGAAATACCCTGATTTAAAAAAAAACAAAAAAATACTTTACATTTTGTTCTTATTAAATTTGAACGGACTGTCCAACCTTTCTTCACCAATCATAAATTCGCTGTATATGCTATAAACTCATCTTTCAAATACAGTCACTTTTGTTTACTTACGTGCATATTCGTTCCTTTTCTGAAGTACCTACCTTTATCTCCACTTATAATAAATCTCTAAATTAAAAAAAGAATCAGCCAGTTTGAAACTAAGCTTTGCGCGGTTCGAATGTTCTCAGCATCCCATGAACGGAAAAATATGAAACATTTTATATAGGTACATTATTATTCTAGCTGCAACTTAGGATAGTTTTTATCCGACTGCGACAGTTAATTAATTTTCCGAAATATACGACTTCATTTAATTTTTCATTTATTTTTATTGAAATCAAACGCTGCTCCAACTGTCAGCTATAAGAACCGTCAAATTTTCGTCAAAATGGCGGAATTGCTTTGCCTTTCACTTATTAATAATTTAAATCCCGTCTACGATATACCTTTACGAGACAAATGCTAAAATATAAACCATAAAAAAATATTCGATTCTGATATGAGAACTTATATGCGCAAATGTCGTTTTATGTCGTAATTTCAATAAATGAAATCAATAAATTTGAACAATATAATTAACAAGAATTTGTTTTTTTTGAATGACAATGGCACGCGCTCGGCGCATTCAGCCAAAGTACCTGCGGCGCTACCACGAAAACGGATACTCAATGTTCATATATTTGCATCCCTGTCACTCGAGTATGGTTAGTGCGATAGAGATAGAGATACCCGAATATTTTCGAATTCCGAAGTTCGTGGTTATAGCTCAGGAATCGAAAATATGGTAAATAATCATAATGTATTTTCTCGAAAAAGAATTTAAAATAAATATAGTCAAATGGAGAAAAAAACAAAGCAAGAGGTTATATAGGTAATGATTAAGTTATAAGAGTCCAAAGTTTTAAGAGGGGGTATGTTCTGTCCCTTTTCCGCAAAACGCACCTTCATATGAAACGATTGTTTTTTACTATGACGCTCGAGTATATTGACGTCACAGTCCCTCATCGTTTTCTCACTCTAACAAGCGACATTAAAACGGATGTAGCTTCATAATTTTTTGAGATATTTGAATGGGAGTTTCATTATCTTCTATCTATTTATACATAATAAATGCCTATGTCCTGACTGACTTATTCACTCACTCACTCACTCACTCACTCATCAACGCACAGCCGAAACTACTAATCTTAGAGTTGATTTTTGCACAGTATGTTGCTTTTATAACGTGGGCTAGGGATAAAAAGGGATTTTTGAAAATTCTACCCCTAAGGGGGTAAAATGGGGGTGCAAAGTTTGTATGGGAGAACCTTTTTTTTTTGAGCTATAGACTTAAACTTTGTAAAAAAATTAGTTATTAGAATACAAATGAAACACTTTCAGCGTTTTGGAAAATTCCATCCCTACGGGGGTAAAATAGGGGTGCAAGGTTTGTATGGGGGAAACATTTTTTTTAAAATAGAGACTTAAAACTTTGTAGAAAGATCAGTCATTAGAATACAAATAAAGAACTTTCAGGGTTTTAGAAAATTCTACCCCTAAAGGGGTAAAATAGAGTGAAAAGTTTGTATGGGAAAAACTACTTTTTTTTAAATAGAGACTTAGAACTTTGTAGAGAAATTATTCATTAGAATACAAATAAAGTACCTAGATTCAGTGTTTTAAAAAAATCTACCCCTAAGGGGGTAAAATAGGGGTGCAAATTTTGTATGGGGGAAACAATATTTTTTTTAAATAGAGACTTAAAACTTTGTAGAAAGATTAGTCATCAGAATACAAATTAAGAACTTTCAGCGTTTTAGAAAATTCTACCCCTAAAAATAGGGGGCTAAAATAGGGGTGCAAAGTTTGTATGTGGGAAACTATTTTTTTTAGCTAGAGTCCTAAAACTTTGTAGAAAGATTATTTAAATACAAAGAAAGTACTTTCAGCGTTTTGGAAAATTTCACCCCTAAGGGGGTAAAATAGGGTGCAAAGTTTGTATGGGAAAAACATTTTTTTTTTTAATAGAGACTTAAAATTTTGACGAAAAATTACTTATTAGAACATGAAAAATACTACATTCGGCGTTTTACAAAAATCATTCCCTAAGGGGGTTAAAAAAGGGTGCAAGGTTTGTATGGGGAACACTTTTTCTGAGCTAGACACTTAAAACTTTGTAGAAAGATTACTTATAAAAATACAAAAAAAAGACTTTCAGCGTTTTGAAAAAATCTATCCCTAAGGGGGATAAAAAGGGGTGCAAAGTTTTTATCAGGGAAAGTTTATGTTTTTGAGTTAGAGACTTGAAACTTTGTAGAAAAATTACTTATTAAAATACAAAAAAAGAACACAAATCGTTTTAGAAAATTCCACCCCTAATAGGGTTAAAAAGGAGAGCAAGCTTTGCATGGGCAACACTTTTTTTTGAGTTAGACTTAAAACTTTGCAAAAAGATTACTTATTAGAATACTAAAAAAGAACTTTCAGCGTTTTAGAAAACTCCATCCCTAAGGGGATCCTTAAGATCCTTAAGAAGGGTAGCCAGTGTTGTGTGGGAAAAACTTTTTTTTTTACTAGACTTAAAACTATTCAAAATGTTACTTATTAAAATTAATAATAAAGTACTTTCAGAGTTTTAGAAAATTCCACCCCTAAGGGGGTTAAGAAAGCTTTGTATGGGCAACACTTTTTTTGAGCTAGAGACTTAAAAGTTTACGAAAAAAGTTCTTTCAGCGATTAGAAAAATTCAACCTCTAAGGGGGTTTAAAAGGGGGTTCAAATTTTAAATGGCGAGCAATAAAATTTTAAAGTGTGAGTAAGAGATTTTTAACTTCGGTCTTATTCTATACGTTAAAAGACTACAAAACTGATTTCAGAGTTTTTCCAAATTCATCCCCTAAGAGTGTTAAAATTGGTTCAAAGTTTGAGTATTTCAAGGTATTTTTAAAGTATGAGATTTTTAACTTTGGTTTTAGACTGTTTGTTCACAAACTAGAAAATGAACATCAACTTTTTTTTTAATTATCCCCTAAAAGAGGGTTCAAATTTTGTATTGAGAGAAATCATTTTCTAAGACGATAAAAAGTTCTACGCGGACGAAGTCGCGGGCAACAGCTAGTTATCAAATAAGTGATTCCATTGAGTACCACCTACAATCAAATTTACAACGCTACAATCTCACAGACTTTTCGGCATTATCTACAATCATTTGGTATCATCAAATTGATCTGATGATGGAGCCTAAAGGTGGAACTCTTAAATTTTTTATCGTGAACCCTCGAGTAAAATATCGAACGCGCAAGAGTGAAAATGCTGCAATATGGGCACCACATGAAAAAAAGTATATCCTCATGTTAGAAAGGATACAAAATAAGTTTACCAGGTATCTGTACTGGAAACTGTATGGAGTCTACCCTTTCTATCCGTTGATGTATCCTACAAACGTCGTCATAGGCATGGTAGGCTACAATAGATTGGAAACCCGTAGAGATTTGTCACTGGCATGCTACCTTGTGCGAGTTCTACGGGGTGGTATCTGCAACCCGGGTATATTGGAGCAGTTATGTTTGAGTGTGCCGGACGGGTACGCGGGGCGGCGGCGGCGGCCGCGGCTGCTGGCGGAGCCGAGCGGCAGAACCAACTTGCTTTGTAAAGCGCCTCTCAGTCGGGCCGTACACACACTAAATCTAGTGGCTGACCAAAGTGATCTTTTTTATTGTCCAATGTCCGAATTTGTTAAAGTATGTCTGTGTGTCTTGTGCAAGTATAATTATTAGGTTAAATGAATTTTAAGGCGCTATTGTATTAGGTCAACCTGTAAAAATAGTTGCTGTACTGAAATAAATAAAATAAAATAAAAAATAAAATGAAATTTTTTCATCACACTTGTTCCTAAAGGGCTTCATTACGCGCAGGCGTACATAGAGCTACAATACTATTATAATTACGCCTAAAGGCTTTAGGTAGGTAATGTTTTTTTTATTTGTCACTCGTGAGTCCGTTATAAAGCAAGGAGGGTTTTACTCAAATACGATGTTGGAAAACGTATTTAAAAATAAATCTAAAAAAAAAAACATGTTTAAGTAAAGTCATTGAATGTTTGTGTAAAATATTTTTAGTGTGAGTTTAAATCGTGGCTGTACCTATGCTGAAAGGTAGGTATTACCTTACGCGCCTCACGTCAAATTTAACAAAATGGACGATTGACATTATTTTTTTATTGCGATTAGTATACATTTTGTTTCAACTGCATTTATTTCCTCGCAAATGTAATGATAAACATTCTGTGGGACACAGATGGTAAGATATTGTTCACCTCACTAGCTCGGAAAGGCCTTTTTGTATGTTTGTTAACTATTGAGAAAATCGCTTTTTATCCACATGTGAAGAAAGTAGACGTAGAACGTTAAAAGTACTATGACGTAGAACGTTAAATGTTTATTTTTGTTTTTTGTAGGTATATTTTATGACATTTTTTTGTTTAACTTTTATTTTTAACTTATTTTTAAAAAAAAAACTTTTTTTTTACGTTTTTTTTTTTTAATCAGTAATCAGTAATAATTTATTGTGTGAAGAATTCAGGTCAGTACATAGTCGAAGGTGAAGTCGAAAATGACAATATATAGTATCACTAAATCCTGCCTTTTCAGGCGTACACACATTAACTATGGTTTCAAATACTTAACAATGAAAATATAGGTATTAAATTCATAAAAACACATTCATGCATTCATTAAAATAAAAATAAAATATATATATATGTACAATCATACGAGCCAAATTAACGAGATAATTATTACATATCATTCTAAAGTAAGTTTAATTAACAATTGTATAATAATAATGATGTCCTAAAATTAAGTAAATTTCATTTGATAAAAAAAAAAAAAAATTACAATAATAATATAAACTATGTCAATTCCTTGCATTTACTATAGTATTCTTCTAATGAATAAAAACATTCGGCAAGCAGCAATTTATTAAGTGCAGAATAAAATTTGTTGTCAGGTAAAAATGTCCACGAAATAGGTACAGCGTTATATATTGTTATTGCCATATGATAACAGTTTTTGTAATTAAGTTTTAGTCTACAATTTGGTCGGACTAGGGCTTTATGTGTGATTGTACGTTTATTTAAGTTACACTTTAATTCGAAGAGATGAATGTTGTTACGAATGAACTTGCATATTTCAAGTATATAAAGACTAGGGATTGTCAAAACTTTGTACTTTTTAAATAGGGGTTTGCAAGTTTACTTTTTTTTTTTTTTTTTACTTTTTTTACGTTTTTAAAAACTCTTTAAACTTTATTTTACTTTTTTTACCCTTTTCCTTATTTTCCTTGCTGTAGTGAGGTAAAAAGATTTGTGTTATACACGGGTGAAAAGTTATTTTACGTCTCGTGTTTTAAAACACTCGCTACGCTCAGGATTCTATTTTTGAACCACTCGCTTCGCTCGTGGTCATAAAATCCTTTCGCTAGCTCGTGTTTCAAATGAACACTCGCAGGTAAAATACAACTTTCCCCCCTTGTATAACAAATAACTATTACGACTTACCAACCTCGGGGTACAATGTACTATTCAGCACTCTGACAGTTTTCTTTTTAAGGCGTGTACTATAGTAGTTTATGTGACTGTACATAATGAAGGGCAGTAAACACGAGTGTGGGATTCATAATAACATCACACGAGTGTTTTAATGCCTAATTATGTCCAGTTACATACACTGCTTTATCTATCCACATATCATAAGACTCCATGATGCATTCATGGAGCCGCATATTAAGACCGGCATGGCGGCGTTGTTTTCTGGCAGCTGTCATCGTTTTTTTTTTAATTTAGAGACAAACTAGAGTCAGCTCTAACTATCATATCGTTTGATATCTTACTTGCGTGCGACATTTGTCAAATTTGTATGCAACTTGACAATTCATTTCGAACTAAACGTCATCTCGACTGATATTAGAATAGAGGTCAAATCAACTGTTTTTCAGAGATATTCGAAATTTAAATGAAATAATATTATTTAGCAATAATAACATTTTCACAGATAAGAAATTAGCTCTAACAAAACAGTCTGTTTTTATGGTGGTCATAATGTGCGGTTCTTGAACGCATCATGGAGGGTTTATGATATTTGGATAGATAAAACATTTCATTTAACTTATAATGATCAAGTTTAACTGTAGGTATTTAATTTTGGTCCCAAAATCTGTACAACATGTATTAGATTCCGTTGAAACTTTGTTCCGCATCACAAAGTTCGCTAATAGGGTTAAAATGGTTGACGGAAGTTGTAACGTATATAATAGAGATTACCAACAAGAAGGTAACTTAGCTCAGCTAAGTAACACTCAACTTGGTTATATACCTATTATTATCATGTAACTTTGCGCAAGACACACTAAAACAGTAACATATACTTAAACCTACTAATTATTATCTAAACGAATTAAATAAATAAAGAGTACTCCGAGGGGGGTTGTTGGCATGTTCCGATACTGGTATGCAATCCAGGCCCCGTAGCATGGATGGCCTTATCAGGCGATAACGCGATTATACGCGATAAGTGATCCATGCTACGAGGCCAGACTAATCAAGTTAGATGGGCAGGCTCGCACTCAGACGTGTACAGGTTGACATGCGGTGTGAGACAAGGTGGTCTCAGTTCGCCTAGGTTGTTCAACCTTTACATGGATGAACTGATCGCTAGGCTTAGCAGCACGGGTATTGGATGCTCGGTCGGTGGCACGACAGTAAATAACATTAGTTATGCAGACGATATAGTGCTGCTGTGCCCAGCGATCAGTGCTCTTGTCCGGCTGCTGAAGATTTGTGAGGAGTATGCGGTGACCCATGGCCTGAAGTACAACACCAAAAAGAGTGAGCTGTTGGTTTTTAAGGCGGGAAACAAGTCTCTTACCTCTATCCCTCAGATCCAGCTGTGCGGGGCTCCTCTTACCAGAGTGTCGCGGTTTAAGTACCTCGGGCACTGGGTCACTGACAACCTCCAGGATGATGCAGATGTCGAGAGGGAGCGCAGGGCTTTGGCGGTTAGAGGTAACATGCTGTCACGTAGGTTTGCACGCTGTGACGGGAATGTCAAAAAGACTCTTTTTAAGGCTTTTTGTCAATCCTTTTACACGTGCAGCCTATGGACGAACTACACTAAAAAGTCGCTCAATGCCCTGCGTGTCCAGTATAACATCGGCTTCAGAGGGTTGATGGGACTGTCACGGTACTGCAGCGCATCTGGGATGTTCGCAGAGGCACGGGTCGACGGTTTCAGTGCCATTATAAGAAACTGATCCGCGTCCCTCATGCGTCGTGTGCGTGATAGTTCCAACAGCCTTCTTCAGCTGATTTGGAACACTCCGGCTTCCGCAGTGTGGAGACACTGGAACACCCTGCACATGGGCTCAAGAGGTTCAGTGTATAATTTAATGTAATGTGTAGGTATGTTCTTAGTGTAGTATGTAATTATTTTGTGACATTTGTAATTTTTAATATGACATTTAATGTAAACTCTTTGCCTTAACATAGTTCTATAAGTTATTATTGTTACTAACATGATATGGACATAGTCTGAAATAAATAATTTGAATTGAATTGAATTGAAAGAGTAAAAGTAGGTGGCTAAAAGCTTTGTAAGTTTATATGTGCGCATCTAGCAAGAAACACAGCCGTGGGATACAATTCCTACATCCATCCCGAATGACTAATCTATCCTACCGGTAAAAGACTTTTTAAATCGGATGAACACCTTTAAAAATTACCCCCAAGTCCCCCAACACGCAAACTTACAAAGCTACGACTGTTACCCCTTTATAGAATTGGTGTATTTAGATTATTATTGTTATACTAGCTGTTGCCCGCGACTTCGTCCGCGTATAACATGTCATCGTCTAAAAGTTTGTTTAAGGAATAAATTAAAAATTTGTGCCTAGTCTTTTAGTAAACAGTCTAAAACCGAAGTTACAAAAAAACTCTTACTTTCAAAATGGCTTGCTCTTTATACACACTTAGAACCCCCTTTGAACCCTCATAATAAACAGGCTGAAACCGTAGTTACAAATTTCTTACTTTAAAAATGTCTTGCTCTATACTATACAAACTTCGAACCCCGGCGTTTTAACCTTCTTAGGCGATGAATTAAAAAAAAACGCTGAAATAAGTTTTGTAGTATTTTAGCATGTTTGTTTTGTCTAAAACCGAAGTTACAAATCCCTTACTTTAAAAATGTCTTGCTCTCCATACAAACTTTGAATGCCCTTATAATCCCCTTTGGGTGAAGAATTTCAAAAGACGCTGAAATAATTTTGGTAATCTAAACAGGCTAAGATCGAAGTTACAAATCTCATATATTTAATTTTTTTTATTATTTAATCTTTCTAAAAAGTTTTAAGATTCTAGCTCCAAAAAAACCCCTTTACCAACATAGCACCCCTTGTTCATCCCCTTAGGCGTGGAATTTTCCAAAACGCTAAAAATACTTTATTTGTTTCGTATTATTTGTATCGTAATCTCCACTTATAATAAATCTCTAAATTAAAAAAAGAATCAGCCAGTTTGAAACTAAGCTTTGCGCGGTTCGAATGTTCTCAGCATCCCATGAACGGAAAAATATAAAACATTTTATATAGGTACATTATTATTCTAGCTGCAACTTAGGATAGTTTTTATCCGACTGCGACAGTTAATTAATTTTCCGAAATATACGACTTCATTTAATTTTTCATTTATTTTTATTGAAATCAAACGCTGCTCCAACTGTCAGCTATAAGAACCGTCAAATTTTCGTCAAAATGGCGGAATTGCTTTGCCTTTCACTTATTAATAATTTAAATTCCGTCTACGATAGACCTTTACGAGACAAATGCTAAAATATAAACCATAAAAAAATATTCGATTCTGATATGAGAACTTATATGCGCAAATGTCGTTTTATGTCGTAATTTCAATAAATGAAATCAACAAATTTGAACAATATAATTAACACGAATTTGTTTTTTTTGAATGACAATGGCACGCGCTCGGCGCATTCAGCCAAAGTACCTGCGGCGCTACCACGAAGACCGATACTCAATGTTCATATATTTGCATCCCTGTCACTCGAGTGTGGTTAGTGCGATAGAGATAGAGATACCCGAATATTTTCGAATTCCGAAGTTCGTGGTTATAGCTCAGGAATCGAAAATATGGTAAATACCTAATCATAATGTATTTTCTCGAAAAAGAATTTAAAATAAATATAGTCAAATGGAGAAAAAAACAAAGCAAGAGGTTATATAGGTAATGATTAAGTTATAAGAGTCCAAAGTTTTAAGAGGGGGTATGTTCTGTCCCTTTTCCGCAAAACGCACCTTCATATGAAACGATTGTTTTTTACTATGACGCTCGAGTATATTGACGTCACAGTCCCTCATCGTTTTCTCACTCTAACAAGCGACATTAAAACGGATGTAGCTTCATAATTTTTTGAGATATTTGAATGGGAGTTTCATTATCTTCTATCTATTTATACATAATAAATGCCTATGTCCTGACTGACTTATTCACTCACTCACTCACTCATCAACGCACAGCCGAAACTACTAATCTTAGAGAGATGATTTTTGCACAGTATGTTGCTTTTATAACGTAGGCTAGGGATAAAAAGGGATTTTTGAAAATGCTACCCCTAAGGTGGTAAAATGGGGGTGCAAAGTTTGTATGGGAGAACCTTTTTTTTTTGAGCTATAGACTTAAACTTTGTAGAAAAATTAGTTATTAGAATACAAATGAAACACTTTCAGCGTTTTGGAAAATTCCATCCCTACGGGGGTAAAATAGGGGTGCAAGGTTTGTATGGGGGAAACATTTTTTTTTTAAATAGAGACTTAAAACTTTGTAGAAAGATCAGTCATTAGAATACAAATAAAGCACTTTCAGGGTTTTAGAAAATTCTACCCCTAAAGGGGTAAAATAGAGTGCAAAGTTTGTATGGGTAAAACTACTTTTTTTCAAATAGAGACTTAAAACTTTGTAGAGAAATTATTAATTAGAATACAAATAAAGTACCTAGATTCAGTGTTTTAAAAAAATCTACCCCTAAGGGGGTAAAATAGGGGTGCAAATTTTGTATGGGGGAAACAATATTTTTTTTAAATAGAGACTTAAAACTTTGTAGAAAGATTAGTCATCAGAATACAAATTAAGTACTTTCAGCGTTTTAGAAAATTCTACCCCTAAAAATAGGGGGCTAAAATAGGGGTGCAAAGTTTGTATGTGGGAAACTATTTTTTTTAAGTAGCTAGAGTCCTAAAACTTTGTAGAAAGATTATTTAAATACAAAGAAAGTACTTTCAGCGTTTTGGAAAATTTCACCCCTAAGGGGGTAAAATAGGGTGCAAAGTTTGTATGGGAAAAACATATTTTTTTTAATAGAGACTTAAAATTTTGACGAAAAATTACTTATTAGAACATGAAAAATACTACATTCGGCGTTTTACAAAAATCATTCCCTAAGGGGGTTAAAAAAGGGTGCAAGGTTTGTATGGGGAACACTTTTTCTGAGCTAGACACTTAAAACTTTGTAGAAAGATTACTAATAAAAATACAAAAAAAAAGACTTTCAGCGTTTTGAAAAAATCTATCCCTAAGGGGGATAAAAAGGGGTGCAAAGTTTTTATCAGGGAAAGTTTATGTTTTTGAGTTAGAGACTTGAAACTTTGTAGAAAGATTACTTATTAAAATACAAAAAAAGAACACAAATCGTTTTAGAAAATTCCACCCCTAATAGGGTTAAAAAGGAGAGCAAGCTTTGCATGGGCAACACTTTTTTTTGAGTTAGACTTAAAACTTTGCAAAAAGATTACTTATTAGAATACTAAAAAAGAACTTTCAGCGTTTTAGAAAACTCCATCCCTAAGGGGATCCTTAAGATCCTTAAGAAGGGTAGCCAGTGTTGTGTGGGAAAAACTTTTTTTTTTACTAGACAAAACTATTCAAAATGTTACTTATTAAAATTAATAATAAAATACTTTCAGAGTTTTAGATAATTCCACCCCTAAGGGGGGGGTTAAGAAAGCTTTGTATGGGCAACACTTTTTTTGAGCTAGAGACTTAAAAGTTTACGAAAAAAGTTCTTTCAGCGATTAGAAAAATTCAACCTCTAAGGGGGTTTAAAAGGGGGTTCAAATTTTAAATGGCGAGCAATAAAATTTTAAAGTGTGAGTAAGAGATTTTTAACTTCGGTCTTATTCTGTACGTTAAAAGACTACAAAACTGATTTCAGAGTTTTTCCAAATTCATCCCCTAAGAGTGTTAAAATTGGTTCAAAGTTTGAGTATTTCAAGGCACTTTTAAAGTTTGAGATTTTTAACTTTGGTTTTAGACTGTTTGTTCACAAACTAGAAAATGAACATCAACTTTTTTTTAATTATCCCCTAAAAGAGGGTTCAAATGTTGTATTGAGAGAAATCATTTTCTAAGACGATAAAAAGTTCTACGCGGACGAAGTCGCGGGCAACAGCTAGTAAGTAATATTTCTAAAAACTTTTAAGCTTCTATCTCAAAAAGGAGTTTCGCTCATACAAACTTTGCAACCCTTTAGGGGTGAAATTTTTCAAAACGCTAAAAGTACTTTATTTGTATTATAATAAGTAATCTTTCTACAAAGTCGCTTGTCTAAAAAATTAAGTTTTCCCCATACAAAATTTACACCCCTTTCTAACCCCCTTAGGGGCAGAATTTTCCTAAACGTTGAAAGTACTTTATTTGTATTCTAATAAGTAATCGTTATACAAAGTTTTAAGTCTCTAGCTCAAAAAATCAAGTTTCCCCCATACAAACTTTGCACCCCTATTTAACCTCTTTAGGGGTATGATTTCCAAAAATTACTTCTTATCTGTTGCCTACGTTGTAAAAGGTGGGTCGATCACGTAACTTTTCTTACGCGCGTCTGTAAGGTCTAAATGTCAATTTTATATGGAAAAATGACAGTTAGATTGTGATTTTACTGTCAGACGCGCGTACAATGCGTTACGTGATTACCCCTGTGTAAATTTCAACTCTCTAGGCCCAGTAGTTT
Organism: Epinotia brunnichana; assembly: GCA_963854355.1. Lineage (NCBI taxonomy): Eukaryota > Metazoa > Arthropoda > Insecta > Lepidoptera > Tortricidae > Epinotia > Epinotia brunnichana. The sequence goes on along the minus strand of OY977940.1, from coordinate 17,251,867 downwards.
CGGCTGTGAGTTGATGAGTGAGTGAGTGAGTCAGTCAGGACATAGGCATTTATATTTTTGTTCCCATAAATATAATTATTATACTTTTTGCTATCAATCCGTATTGTTTTTTAGGCTTCCGTACTCAAAGAGTAAAACGGGACCCTATTACTAAGACTTCGCTGTCCGTCCGTCCGTCCGTCTGTCTGTCACCAGGCTGTATCTCAAGAACCGTGATAGCTAGAGAGTTGAAATTTTCACATATTATGTATTTCTGTTGCCGTATAACAACAAATACTAAAAACAATATTTTTTTTTAAAGGGGGCTCCCATACAACAAAGGTGATTTATTTGCCGTTTTTATAGATAAATATAATGGTACGGAACCCTTCGTGCGCGAGTCCAACTCGCACTTGGCCGGTTTTTTTCTGTAGGTATCTATTTCGTCAAATGACTCATCTTTATTATAAAGATTAGGTACTCTTTCCGCTTGTCTTCCAAATAGGGGAGTAGACTCACTATTTATTATTACATCAGAAGAAACGAAAAACCCGTTCAAATATCTCAAAAAATTACGAAGCTACAACCGTTTTAATATCGCTTATTAGAGTGAGAAAACGATCGGGACCGTAACGTCACGATCCTCGAGCGTCATAGTACTCATAGTAAAAAACAATCGTTTCATATAGGTGCGTTTTGCGGAAAAGGGACAGAACATACCCCCTCTTAAAACTTATAACTTAGTGACTACTTAAATAACCTCTTGCGTTGTTTTTTTCTCCATTTGACTCCATTTTATGTCCTTTTTCGAGAAAATACCTACAACATTGTGATTATTTTATTTAGTGTCTACAGTGTTTACATCCCTATTTTCGATCTATCCGACATCTGTATTTTCTTTTAAACCACGAACTTCAGAATTCGAAATATTCGGGTATCTCTATCTCTATCGCACTAACATTACTCGAGTGAGAGGAATGCAGATATACGAACTTCGAGTTTTGGTTTGCGTGGTTTGGCTGAATGCGCAAAGAGAGCTGACCCCGCGAACTTCGTTCCGCCGTACAAAATTCAAAAACTTAATTTTTTCCATTTTTTAGGGTTCCGTACTCAAAGAGTAAAACGGGACCCTATTACTAAGACTTCGCTGTCCGTCTGTCTGTCACCAGGCTGTATCTTAAGAACCGTGATAGCTAGAGAGTTGAAATTTTCACAGATTATGTATTTCTATTGCCGCTATAACAACAAATACTAAAAACAAAATAAAATTAATATTTTTATAGATAATGGTACGGAACCCTTCGTGCGCGAGTTTGACTCGCACTTGGCCGGTTCTTTTATGGTCATTCTGCTATTTGGGGCGAAGACAAATCCAACAAATCCACAATCATCAAAATCGTTCCAGCCGTTCTCGAGTTATAAGCAAAGGAACTAACACAACTTTCTTTTATTAATATAGACAATACATGAATAGATTTTTTGGTCTTTATTAGGTATGTGACAGTTAAAAACCTACTTACAATACATAACTTTAGAAAAAACTTAAATAAACTAAATTAACCTAAAATTTGGAAAAACATAAATTTAATCAAAAGAGATCCCAAGGTCGGATCCCTGCGGAAGGGTTCCCATAAGACTGGCTGCGTTCCCTCTTTGTATAGCTATGCCGATCCGTTGGGCAAGGAACGAGCCAGCCCTATGGTCTCCGGATACTTTGACCAATTTTTTTGACAATTGGCCAAATAATTGGTGAGCGCCTGGGCTCCAGGGTCCGAGGGTTTCGACAGCAAAAGCCGCAAAAACATGCCGGTCTGTCAGGCCGATGTATTTGCGGCACTTTGCTGCCTCCGCCGCTGCAGCTGCCCCGCCTGCTCTCAAAGATGTAGTGCCAAGGTGGGACGGCGCCAGGGTGTCAACGCATGTAGCGTCCCAAATGAGGGGCCGTCCCAATTTCCAAGGCACTAAGGTCATACCGTCTGGCCTCTTACCGTCGTCCCTTGCCAAACCCGGCGGTTCCAGAACGGCTGGCACATTGGACATATAGATTAATATTAATACTTATAGTACAGAAAAGAAGTATAGATTAATTCACAGCCAGCAGCGCATCTACGCCGTAGGCGCTTTCCAATACTTAACGGGAAAACCACGACGAGATCCGCTACGAGCGTAGCGGTTTTTGGCAGTGTATGTGTTCAAATGGTAAATTGATGAACTAGGTAACTCATTCAACAATATGCATTACGATGTGTGATAGGAGTATAAAACCAGCATGTCATGTAAATAATCTTCTATAGTTATCCTGACAGCATATTTTCATTTCTAACAGGTAAATAAATGGTCCTCGCTAACCCAGAGAGATGAGGACATCAGGATCCCGTTAGGTAAAGGGGCTGTGTGACGACATGATAGGTCTATAAAAGAGGAAAACAAATAGCGGGTCATAAATTGTGTCGTTCGCGTTCTCTACGCGTATGCACCTACGTAACGTAGTTAAATGGCTATATGAAGATTCGCATAGATCATCCACGAATGACCGCTCTGAGCCCTCGTAACGTACAGGGACAATGAAACGTTTTAGGGTTCGCATGGCGCTTACATGTTGCAGTTATTTAGTAACTTTCTAGAGTAGAACTAAAGTTCTAGAAGGATTCGATGAATTTTATTGTTATCAACTTTGGGAAATCTTACGAAGAGTAGGTAAACAATAGTTTTCAGATGCCAACTTTTATGCCACATGAGCAAACGTCGGACTCCAGCGGGCATTTTCGTGGCATGTCAGAATGATAGGTAAGGTTCGCAAATCAATCAATTCACTTTCGAGTATTTGTACTTAGTATTTGGTACCTAGTATCTATAATGTGAAATTGCAAATATCATAGCAACTAACTGCATTATTTATAAACGTACTTGGACTACACATAAGTCAAAATGGCGAAAAAGTTCGTTTAGCTTTATCCGCCACTCAGACATTTGCAGCTGTGAGAAAGGAACAAAACACAAATGAGTTAACTGGACAATGTCAAGTTCTATGAACACGGCTCTAAGGCTGTACGTTAGTTAGGTGTTTTTTTTTTATATCCTTTAAATTTGAAATAAAAATAAGATTGGATAGTCTTGTGTTATATTTGATTTAATTTACATTCATGGTACATTTGTAAGTATATTATAATACCCGTAAGTTAAGATTTTTTTGTAAACCTTACCTTCCCCTCAAACTGCCCCCTATAGTCCGACGTATGCACATGAGTGTATATGTTAGCGTCAGATTATGAACACCGTCAGTTTATAATCTTACTCGCGATATTATAAACTGTCGAAAAATTCTGAACTGTCAAAACCGTTCACGATTTGATCTCAGTTGACAATTTGACGATTCGACATTGATAGTTTATAAACTAACGAAAAATAATGCGTTAAATTGTGAATGGTTTTGACAGTTCACAATTGTTCGACAGTTTATAATATCGCGAGTTAGATTATAAACTGACGATGAAGCAGCGCCAGCGAGGCCAGTGCCAGTAAGTACCTAGGTATGTTAACTAAACAACAATACAATATTGTGTTGTCGATGAGCTTGTCTGATGAGAACTCTCTTTCAGTTATTGAATGTGCTAGTAAATATTGTAAATAGCCTGTGTAAAGGTATGAACTAAAAGTTTTTATAAGGCTAAATAGTTTCCAATAGAGACCCAGTAAGTAGGTCGATCACGTAACGCATTGTACGCGCGTCAGGTAGATCTAAATGTCACTTTTTAGGGTTCCGAACCAAAAAGGTAAAAAAGGAACCCTTATGGTGTGACTCTGTCCGTCTGTCCGTCTGTCCGTCTGTCCATCTGTCCGTCTGTCCGTCTGTCCATCCGTCCGTCTGTCAGAACGTTAAATATCCCAGGAACTACTTAAGCTATCAATTTGAAATTTGGAACAACTGTTAAAAGGGATAAGACACGTGTATAGAAAATGAAAAAAATATATATACATTTTTATTTTCTGTTTAAATGACGATAATGAGGGGGGTTAAAAAATCAAAGTCTAGTAAATAGATAAAATGGGGTATGATATGAAAGGGCTTAAGTTGCACTTTCTAAAACCTTTTTTTTTTTTTCTACAGTTGTTAAATTTTGATTTATTAAAGAAAATGTAGAAAAAAATCCCACCCCCCTTATCTCCGAAGTTTACGAAGCGAAAATTCTGAAATAATTACATTTATAAGAGTAACATAAATAATACAGGAAAAATAAAACGATATCTCTATCTAGCTTATTTTTTTTTTTTTTATCAAAAATTATTTCGTAATTAAATTTGTAATTTACTTACTTTTGTATGAAATTTTATGTCTTCAAATCGTATTATCGTTAAAGTCCCTTCTTTCAAATAAATAATCGAAATCGGTACTTACTTTAACTTGTTTGTTCTTTTTTATAATGCCGCGGTTTAACAATTTGAAAGTTGGATTATTTAATGCTGGTTCCCTTGGTACGGGACACGACGAGCTGATTGCGACTATAACTGATACGAACGCGGATATCATTGCCATAAACGAGTCATGGCTGCGGGCTGGCGAGGATGGACGTGCTCCCGCCGTACCTAATTACCGTCTACGTCATGTTCCCCGGCCGGTCGAAATATGTGGAGGAAGGGGTGGGGGCGTCGGTTTTTTCCTGCGCCGGGGCCTCAACGCACGCACACTACCACATCCTCCTGCTGCGCTCGTAGAACAAATGTGGTTAAAAACAATACTTAACAGCAAACATATAATAATTGGAACCGCATATCGACCACCACGGCTTGATGTTGACACTTTTTTTGATGCCATTACTGACTCAATAACTTCTTTTGTTAAATACGACCGACTGATTTTACTGGGTGACTTTAATATTAATTATACGGACAAGACCGACAGAAAATTTAAATGTTTGACACAATTTCTGACAATGAGTGGCTTGACACAACATGTAAGCGACCCTACTCACTTTACGGAACACAGCCAGACAACTATAGACCTTATTTGCTCCGACGCTCGTGTTGTGTCTGTGGACGTGCAGCATATCCCGGACCTAGGGAGACATGCATTCATCACAGCCGAGTTTGACATTAAAAAACGGAAACCGACACCTAGACGTATTACTTATAGACCTCTGAAAGACATTAACTTTACTAAATTTAACAATGACCTTGACGCCATAAACTGGGAACAAATTTTATTACTTAACGACGTAAATGACATGGTAAGACTATTTAACTCACTGTTACTTGGACTTTTTGACAGACATGCGCCGGAAAAGACGATAGTGGTGAAGGAGGCACTTAAACCATGGCTCACGAGCAACGTTCGGCTCATGATGCGCCTCAGAAACGAGGCTCACGCACGTTACAAACGAACCAAGAGCGATGTTCACAAACGATATTACCTCGACCTTAAGCACCTTGTGATAAAAGCCATTTATAGCGAGAAACGCGCCTTCTTCACGCACCATATCAATGACATTACTGACTCGAAGACTCTCTGGAAAAACTTAAAGCGCACTGTTCTTCCAGATTCACAGACGCAGACTGACCTCCCGGCACAATTTGATGATCCTGACTTGATCAACCGGCATTTTCTTAATATTCCTGGAAAACAGGACATGACTTTATCTGACTTTACTTTTTTTGAATTTCATAGACATAACGACAACACTTTCACGCTCTCTGCTACCACAGCTGCTGCCGTCACAATAGTACATTACTGCAAAGGCCGTGAAGTAAGGGATTGATGGACGAGTTTGGGCTAGACGGCCGAGTCGTAGACGAGGCCGGATACAACGAGTCCACCAATCCCTGTTCCGGCCGAGGCTTGTATAGTGCTTTTCTCAAACGATGTGAGGAAATAATAACCGACCGACCGACCGACCGACCGACCGACCGACCGACCGACCGACCGACCTACCGACCGACCGACCGACCGACCTACCTACCGACCTACCGACCGACCGACCGACCGACCGACCGACCGACCGACCGACCGACCGACCGACCGACCGACCGACCGACCGACCGACCGACCGATCTACCTACCGACCGACCGACCGACCGACCGACCGACCGACCGACCGACCGATCTACCTACCGACCGACCGACCGACCGACCTACCTACCTACCGACCGACCGACCGACCGACCGACCGACCGACCGACCGACCGACCGACCGACCGACCGACCGACCGACCGACCGACCGACCGACCGACCGACCGACCGACCGACCGACCGACCGACCGATCTACCTACCGACCGACCGATCTACCTACCGACCGACCGACCGACCGACCGACCGACCGACCGACCGACCGACCGACCGACCGATTATAAACGATCACTAAAATCACGAACATTAAAAAACAAAAAAATTAAAAACAAAACAATTAAAAAAGAGCACCTACCTAGTAGTGGTTGGCAGTATGTAATTTTCCCTTTGTCTGTTTAATATTAGTAAGCAAATTTAAAAAGTTAGAGTAGCGGCCAATAATGTTTTTAGTTAGGGTTTTCATACATTACTTCTTGGCCTAGGCCAAGAAGTAATGTAGGGAGCCATAAACATGAAACTTCATGTCTTGATTTCGTGACATTAACGCATACATTTCCGAGCATGTTTGAGAAAAAATCATTACATCAATAAAAACTACAGCAAAAGGACTCGACTCAATTGACATTGACATGTTGCTTCTGACATTACCGAGAACTACAGACGTACTGACTTACATTATTAATATGAGCATTCTGACTATGACTTTCCCAGCTGACTGGAAAATCGCTCAGGTGATCCCGTTACCTAAAAAACCAAATCCTACTGACGTGTCTCAACTACGCCCTATAAGTATTCTTCCTTGTGCATCGAAGATAATAGAACGGGTAATTTGCGATCAGCTGTCCGATTACCTGGAAAAAAATAGCATACTCCCAGAACTGCAGTCGGGTTTTCGCAAGGGTCGATCGACAGCTACTGCGTTGCTCGATGTAGTCGATAACATCCTACAGGCTCGTGATGTTGGTAAAATTACCTTTTTAGTTCTTTTAGACTTCTCCAGGGCCTTTGACTGCATTAGCGTACCTCTTCTATTATCCAAGATGTCTTATTACGGGTTTGATGTCACTGCAACAAAATGGTTCAGTAGCTATTTGTCTGGCCGTACGCAGGCAGTTTCGTTGCGTAGGGTGGATGGTGGTGCTCTGCGGTCCTCTGTTTGTCCTGTGACAAGAGGAGTACCGCAGGGTTCAATACTTGGACCCCTGCTCTTTATACTGTATAGCGCTGACATCACTAACAGTATAAAGAGCTGTAAGTATCACCTTTACGCGGACGACGTGCAACTTTATTTGTCTAGTGCGCCGTCAGACACATCTGCTGCCATTAACACGATAAATGCGGACCTTGCTCATATTTCCTCTTGGTCGGAGAGGAACTGTTTGGTTCTTAATCCTAGCAAGTCGAAGTATGTGGTTTTCGGGTCAAAACATCAAATCCGTAATACCCTTGATGCTCGAACTTCCGGGAATGTCGCCGTCATGGGCGAACCAATAGAGCAGGTGGTAGAAGCAACCAACCTCGGCCTTCTTATGGACGAGAATTTGCGCTTTGAGAACCACATACTAAATGTTGTGAGTAACTGCTTCTATCGCCTTAAAGTCCTATATAATATACGTGATTACCTTAGTGTCGATTTGCGTGTCGACCTATGTGAATCGCTTATATTATCTAGGTTAAACTATTGTGATGTCGTGTATGACGGGTGCATTACTGGTCGTTCCAAGAGGCTCATACAACGAGTGCAGAACGCATGTGCTCGTTTTTGTTTCCGAGTCCCTCCCCGGTCCCACATCACTCCATACTTGAACGCCGCTAACTTGCTTAACATGTCTGCACGCCGACGCCTGCACCTTGCCACTCTGCTTTTCGGGGTGGTAAGGCACGAAACCCCATCTTACCTTTTCAATAAACTGGTATGGTCAAAGAGTGCGCGCAGATTCAAGGCAATGGCCATAACTCCTATGCACCGAACCGCTGCTTTCCGAGGTAGCTTCAAGTTCGCGGCGTCTAAGTGCTGGAATGATATCCCTCCCCCTATCCAAGGGGCGCTTAGCAGATACACCTTTAAGCGTAAGCTTAAAGGCTATTTGTTGACGCTCCAAAAATCCTAATCCTAATCCTGCACTTTTGACAGCAAAAATATGCCAATTGCACATTTTTATCTAGTTTTTGTTTTTAGTTTAATAGTAAAATTTACTTTAATGTGTAACGTAGTTATTATTTTATTAAAGCTGCATGTAGGTAGTGCTGTATGTATTATCTCACTATGTATTTATGTTTATTTCTCTCTCGCCTTGCACAATTTATTATATATATAGTTGTGTAATTATAATTGTATGACGTTTCCGTGAGTCACCAACGGTGCTGGCTGAAAATCAGCGCTGTAGGTGTCTGACTGACACCTCAGCATAATGCTGAGCCAGTGTCCGGTTCACGGCCGCAGAGACACACTTGTTACATGTTATTTTTATTTATTTTTGCTTAATATATGTGTCCTGTGTGTTAGTGAATAAATGTATCTTTCTTTCTTTCTTTCTTTCTTACTCGTGATAAGTTGTTAGTACCAAAATGCAGAAGGCGCTTAGCAACGGTAACTTCTACTATGAGCTGTTTAAGATTATTCAAGAATGAATGGGGTCCTGACATGATGGGTATGGTGTATGAAAGTTTGTACGGAACCCTCGGTGCGCGAGTCAGACTCGTACTTGCCCGGTTTTTTTATATGGAAAAATGACTGTTAAATTGTCCTAACGCGCGTTCGGAACGTTACGTGATTACCCCTCAGTACGCATTTGTAGCATTTCATAGTGCATGTGATCTAAATATTTTTACACGTTTAACAACAGAATTATATTACTAGTTATTTCCATAAGATCACTTTTCTCCAAAACGAGTAAAACACAGTATACTCTAGACACAATTCTGCACAGAAAAGGTTCAATTCTCGATTTTATTAAGTTTAAAATTGTAAATTTGAAACATCTGCTGCTAAAACTGATGACGAAAGAGAACGTAGCCCGGAAATATCCGTAATGGAAAGGCTACGAGGCGCCGAACACTTGGCGCCGAGCGAAATAAAGATAATACATGTGACTGCAACGTGTAACAAATTGGTGAAGCGCAAAAAGGTTTTAAGAATTTTACCCGCACCTTTGCGAACTCCCAACATAAATGACTTCTTTCTAAATTCCCTAATTTATTTTTAGTGTCCAAATATTCTACCAGAGGAAATATCTACGGGTCGATTAGAAGGGTAATTCTTTTTCCATACAAAAAAATGACATTTACAACCACCTAACGAACGAACGAAACGTTACGCAATCGAGCAGCAGAGGTAGGCACCTACTTAGGTTTAAACTTTAACTTTGTATTCATATTTGACATTATAATAGTTTAGTTGTTATTCTTCGGTTATTTTAACTAACATTTGACATTACCTAGGTCATATGTCAAGGGAGCGAAGCTGAAGGTGTAATTGACACGTAACTGTCAATATCATACCACTACCTACCCGTAGTAGGTATCAAAAGTACAGTACCTACAGTCAGCATCAAAAGTAGCTGCGCAAACGAAGACGTCAAAAGTCTTTATTAAAAGGGAATAAGAACTTTTGACTTCTTCGATTGCGTAGTTACTTTTGATGCTGACTGTACAAGTACATACCTAATATCTACGAACAAATTCCATAGTAGGTATTGGCAGCTGTTGTCAAATATCTGCCCTTCGCGCCCTGAAAATTAAGAGCATATGCGGGCTAGGGCGTGGCCCAAACAAAATAGTACATTGTGCATTAAGGGCCGTAAGAAGGGGATTACTAACGAGAGTCTATTAGAAGCCCGACGCCAAAGGCGGCCCGTGATACACTCAATGTTTTTCATCACATTTGCGAGGAAATAACTACAAAAGACAGAAAAATCTAAGTTTCCTACAACCGCACCACTCAAAAATTTACGAAATTGACAACTTCACTTACAGATTTGAGGAGGGCGAGGGGGCGTGGCGCCGCATGGCCTGCTAGATTTTTTTCAACCAATCACAGAGAAGAATTCTTGTGACGCGCGACTAGATTTACCAACCAATTTATTTGATTTGTTATTAACCAATCAGATCACACACAAGCTCAAGCCCCTAGGGAGTTATAAATCCATACCTCCCGCGGGAATTCTTCTCTGTGATTACTATAAGAGAATGAAGTTTGAATTATTTCCTCCGCCTCATCTAAACCTATGCAAATCATTTTTGCAATAGGTATGGATTATAGCTCCTATGTTTTTTTTTTTATTAGATTACTGAATTTATTAATGGACTAGAGCTGCTTGGAAAAATGCAAAAATACTCTCACATTGCCTACAGATGCCAATTGTAAAAAAAAAAACGAAACATATGAGCATAGTAAAACTTTTCGTTAAGCTATTTAAAAAAAATATTCACATAGGTCTAAAGTTGACGGAGAAATTAGGGGACTACAACGGCTCGAAATGCAAGTTTTTGTATGGACCGCGCGCAAGCCCGCATTTCCTCTTAATAGATTAGATTAGATTAGATTTTTTTCAAACCACATGCTCGACAATGCCGAATTATAGGTCATGTAAACCCTACCGAAAGCAAGACATTAAATCCCTTGGTATTAGCCGGGTTATAATGTTGTACTGAATTTCATTGTAACCCGCTGGTTAATAATATGATTTCACTTTTCATAATTCTTATTACTATATGCATAAAGTTTAATTTTGCTAAACACAATTTGTCCTAGGCCATGGCCTACTTGATTTGACAAAATAAATGAAGTTTGCCTCCGTGTGAACCCCGGTCCGGACGAGCGCGGTGCTCGAAATTCGAATTTCGAATCTAGGACCACGGCTTGTGCTTTCGAATTTGGAACGCCGCGCGCCTTCATTTGTTCACGCGTGACGAACAAATCGAATTCTTGTAGGTGCCTATAGAAGATTTAATTTCAAAAATAATATTGAAAATGTCGAGAGATGAAAGTGTTTTGACTCCTGAGTTTATCAAATTAGATGCCATAGGCATTGTCAACAATCTGCTGCCAGAGAAGTCAAAGGAAAAATACCTAAAAGCCTACAACGATTTTGACAAATGGAAAGCTACTATGTGTCTAATGTTACTATGTACTTTTAATTTGCTAAATAAACATTATTTATCTACTGAGCCTGTTTTTTTGTCTCGCATAAGGTGTGAAAAGTAGAGTATACACCTCGGGGATAAGACTGTTTTAGTCTTGGGCGGTTGAACCCCTCACTGCACTCAGGACTCAGTCTTAATTCCCTCGCTTCGCTCAGGAATTAACTTATAACTCCCTCGCTACGCTCAGGAGTTAAATTATAAGTCCTTCGTTACGTTCGGGATTCAATTCGCTCCCGTGACATAAAACAGTGCTTTATCCCCTTGGTGTATAATCTACTATTATTTCATAATATAAGATTACAATATAAATTAAATTAAGCTTAATCTATCTGAATTTATATCATGATCTTCAAATAGAATATTAATTACAATGAAATGTCAACTTATAGGTATAAAACATTTAAATAAACTCATAACTAATTGATGGCCATAATAAAATTTATAATGTCTAAGTTTATAGCACATAAAAGATCGTCAGATTACCGAAGTAGGTATACCAAAATAACAATAAAAATTAACAAATACCAATAAGTAACTATAATATAAATTATTAAAAATGTCAAAAAACAGTGGTTCATAATATTTTTCAACACATTTGCTCGTAACGTGCCTCTTATTGTGCCGCTTTTGGGCTCATAATCCTGGGTATTAAACACGCGTGTTTAATAACATTACGACACTCGTGTAGTTATGTTTATATCCCGATTAAGACTCGTTGGCACCTTGCAGCAAGGTGTATGTATGGACTCGGCGCATTCTTAAATTGACCGGGTTATACAGGTTTGTTTTTAATTCTCGGCAAATGGATTCTTACTCGACTAAACAAATTAAATCCTCCTTGTGGATTAATTGATTATTTCTTGTTGGATATGATATAGAAACGTTTCATTTAGTAAAACTATTTACTTTTGATAACATTTTACATGAATGTATATAGAATAAGAAAATATTTATTTATTTTGTATTGGCTGTTTAGATATTTCGTCTAAGCCTCGCTGCGGGCGCACTGCGCGAACTTCACGAAAAAAAATAGTTGCTCTATTATCACGCTCACCTGCGGTTCGCGTGACAATTCCGCCTCTGATGTAATGATCAACATACCTCACTTGTATCATACATAATGTACTATTGTGTCCATGTATTCTTTCACAGAATATAATGGATTATTCAATAAAAAGATTCTCAATTGACGTTCAAACGTTTCGTCATCGTCACATGAATCAGTCCGCAATTTGGCGGGTAGTCGTTCGTAATAGATTGGGCCTATCACTTGAGGATTCTTACATGCAAGAGCCATGCGACGTGGAACCGTTCTGAGTCTCCCTGTTGATCGGAGTTGTTTGCCCGGGACCTCAACACGCTCGAACATTGTCAAATTCTTTCTAACGAACATTAATCGGAGTCACCTTCGACACTAGTCTCACATTTCGAACTCATGTTCGAAATGTCACAAAATCCGCATACCAGAGGCTGGGATTTGTGCTGCGTAACGCTGCCCCGCTCTCTGTTGCAGCAACGCGCGTCCTTTACACGGCACTAGTAAGAAGCATCCTTGAAACCAACACAGTAGTCTGGAGTCCACATGAAAGCAAATACACTCTCATGTTGGAACAAGTCCAAAAAATATTTTTAAGACATCTCTATAAAAAGAAACAATTCTTCTATCCATTATTATACCCCACACGCTTTCTACAGGGTCACCTGGGGTATGATTCCTTAGAAATGCGACGAAACCTAAGTTTACTCAGTTTCATTTTAAATGTCATAACATGTGTGTTAAAATTTTCAACAAAATATCAGCTGAACTTAAAACATTGCCACATAATGTATTCAAAAGAAAGTTAAGAATAATATTAGTTGACAATTGTTTTTATAGTATACATAAATGACTTTTTGACATACAAATTCTAAAACTAGACAATAACAATAACTATAAATATGACATAATTACAAAAGCCTGTTTCTAATTTTAATTGTTTATTCTATGTTAATTTTATTAAGTATTAATATCATAATTGTTAATTCTAGCTCTTCTATTTGTATTTTAAATTTTTATGAATGTGACATTGTATGGCATGCTTATTATTATCCTACGACATATTATTACTAATAGTATTTTTAGACATTTTGTTTGCATTTGATAAGCATGAATCAAACGTAATGCTAATTTCACATGCCTGTTTGGGCTAAACATATTAAGGAACCAGAAAATGACTGTAACACCTGTCCTTATATTACCATATGTTTAATGTGAATAAACGACATTTCATTTCATTTCATTTCATTTCATTTTCATTTCATTTCATTTCATTCATTTCATTTCAAGTAAAATTGACAGCATTAATCTGGTGGAAAAGATGCTCAAATTCAATGTGCCGAACGATTATCGGAACAAGCGCCTTGGCGTGCCTGTCTTGGCGATTGCGACCTCGCGGACGGACCTGTATCGAAACTCGCCCATACCTCGCGCGACTGCTCTCCTCAACTCCGTGCTCGCAGCATCACCGCAGTGTGATGTGTTTGTAACAGGGATGTCGCGACTGATGACTGAATGTAAGAGGGTATTAGAGAGACGTTTGGATTGTTTTTAGTTTTAGTTTTTAGTTAGTAGGTACTTGATTTTGTTTAGTAATTTAGGTTAAGTTGAATCGCTGTAACGTTTTGGTTAATACTGTCATGTTGCACATTTTTATGGTTCAATAAATAATAATAATAATTAACACCTCATACGTGTATAGTGAATAGTGCGTCATGATTCCGTTATTTTCAAATAGTATTTTATATGGATGTCTGTGTTTAACTCCAGCCAGTAGTCGCAAAGCAGGTTTTCGAAGTATCAACACTCGCTTGGCATCCGTAGAATTGCCCCATATCACTATACCGTCAAGGAGTGAAAATGTAAAAAGTATACGGACCGTAAAGACTGTTTCGATACTAGCGGTTTTAGCTTTTTTAGAGCAAATGCAGCACTGATCAGCCTCCCACACAGCTGGTCAACGTGGCTCTTCCAGTTAAGGTTCGAATCAAGTGTAAACCCCAGAAACTTGCACTCGTTACACAAAGGCATCGGACCATCGGCAATACAAAGGGGCACTGTGGAGTTACGACCTGAGAAAGGCATTATATTCGATTTAGCGAGATTTAAGAGTAAGCCATTTGATGAAAACCACGACTGCAGATGCCAACACGCCTCGCGGATCTGCTCAGAAAGCTGCTCGTGGGTCTTTGCGCTAACTACGACAGTTGTGTCATCTGCGAATAGTACAGATAGGCCACCCGTGATTGCCGGAGGAAGATCATTTACAAATAATAAAAATAACGTAGGTATTCCCAATCGCTGAACCCTGTGGAATACCCAAGTGTACACAGCCAGTGTCAGAAGTGAGTATGTTTCCATTGCTGGACAATCTCACTACCTGTTTACGGTCAGACAGGAACGATGTTAACAATTTGTGGGCATAATTTTCAATACCGTAAAGATTTAATTTTGTCATTAGCATCATCATCATCCTCCTAGCGTTGTGGTGGATTTATTTCGTCTATAGGCGTATTGATTTTGAGTGAGGAAATCATTTGTTTCTAAGTGGGTCATTATGGAAGATGAAAGAATGGACTCCACTAATTTTGAAATGGTAGGTACAATTTTATTGTTATAGGTCGGTAATTTGTTACATCATCCCTGTCCCCCTTTCCTTTATACACCGCACAGACTCGAGTATTTTTAAGTACACTTGGGTATATACCATGTTGTGTACAATAGTCATGTATACAAATTTATGAGGTTTAATACTTTACACGTGTTTTTAGGGTTCCGTAGCCAAATGGCAAAAAACGGAAGCCTTATGGATTCGTCATGTCTGTCTGTCTGTCCATATGTCACAGCTACTTTTTTTCCGAAACTATAAGAAATATATTGTTGAAACACTTAAAGCTTGGTAAGTAGATGTATTATGTGAACCGCATGAAGATTTTCACACAAAAATAGAAAAAAAACAATAAATTTTGGGGGTTCCCCATACTTAGAACTGAAACTCAAAAAAAAAATTATTCATCAAACCCATACGTGTGGGATATCTATGGATAGGTCTTCAAAAATAATATTGAAGTTTCTTATATCATGTTTTTCTAAACTGAATAGTTTGCGCGGGAGACACTTCCAAAGTCGTAAAATGTGTGCCCCCCCCCCCTGTAACTTTTAAAATAAGAGAATGATAAAACTAAAAAAAATATATGATGTACATTACCATGCAAACTTCCACCGAAAATTGGTTTGAACACTTTGAACGAGATCTACCTAGTAAGTAGTTTTTTTTTTAAATACGTCATTAATCGTAAACCGCAATTTCTTTTACGGAACCCTTCATGGGCGAGTCCGATTCGCACTTGGCCGCTTTTTTTCTATCAGTTTTTTTTATACCTATAGCAGCCAATCTTTTATTGACTTCATTAATTTTTTTTGTAAAACTATGCAATTTTCTAACGGAAATACGAGTATTATCTGCTTAAATTGAAGCGAAAACATTGACATCCAATCGACATACGAAACGTAAGTTGTTGTGTTGGTTCAAGAACTGAAGTTTATGCTATTAACAGTTGTTCAAGCATGCACGCGGTCTTACGCAATCCTACTAACTACAATTTCGTATGCGGGTTATCTTCTTCAATGTGTTATCGGATCTTATGTTGGTATATCTATTCCAAAATTTAACTTAGTAATAGACAGTATAATATATGTACTGTACATGTCGTTGGTATTTAGAATTCTTTTGAATTGTTATCCTTGTTTCTTTTATAAATTATAATAAATAGATATTGGGCGACAATTATTTTACACAAATCAACCTAGTCCCAAGTTAAGCAAACCTTGTACAGTCGCCATCACATACATAGGTACACTATAGGTGTTCAAAAATATCGGCACATGCACCCTAATGCCTTGAAAATAGAGGTGTGTTCCTATGTTTGTGACGTGCTTGTTTGCTCCGATGTATGTGATGGCGACTGTACTACGAGTATTGGCACTATTTAGACTACGATATACATAATCATCAGACTGGCTCACTTTGGAGGAGGCCTTTACCTGCAGAGGGGTTCTTGCAGAATAATGAGTGCAACAAAAATAATTATAATATTTTAAACTACCTAATATTCTTTATAAAACTTAACTTACTAACATTAAAAATAACTAACTACTCAACTTTTGATATAACTACTTTGTAAACATAATTCTAAAAGAAATAAAAGGCTTTTTTATTTTTATTTTTTATTTTTATATTTATTTTTATTTTATTTTATTTTTATTTTATACATAATCATGTGCATAAATAAATTATTTAAGTAATACATGGAAAACATCCAAAACTCAGGAACATTATTAGTGCTCACAAATAAATTCCCTAACCTGATTCGAACCCCGGATAACCACTGCCAACTGGGACAAACTGGACGTCAAATAAAATATAAAATGTATAAAAAAAAGTATAACATACTAAGCTAAGAAAAGAAACAATAAATATGTACGGCATAATTATACGAGTATTTTAAACAGAGGCCCTAGCACACTAGTTAGGTTTTATGTCGCGTTTTACGTGACGTTTCAGTACATTTTCGCCGACATAAAACCTAGTGTGCTAGGGCCTCAGGTATTGAGGTGAGTCAAGTTTGAGGTACATAACATATGAGTAAGTAAAATATATATGAATTTGATATCAAGAATCAAGATCGACGAAATAGCCATACCAGCCCAGCTAGCACGATAGGTTTTATCGTCACTGTAGTGAAACGTGACGGTAAAACGTATCGTACTAGGGCCTGAGTGGCCTGTTTTACGAAGCTACCTACAAGTTACAATTTTACAAATTTAAATTGGCATCACTGTGGTGCTTGCCGAATAAAGCATGCATCACACTGGCGCGGCCTGCGGTGGCGGACTATAGTAAATTTGACAGCTAATGACAAGTTTACTATGGTCCGCCACCGCAGACCGCGCCGCTGTGATGCAGGCTTAACGATTGGCTATTTGTCGGCGTTGCCTCTTGTTTTAGATTTAAGGAGGCAATTAAGGGTCCAATTCCTATATTGGCCCTGCAGCGCGTGTGTGAGTAGCCAGCTTTATCCAATAGATCATCAGTAAAGAGACAAGGCGAGACGAATTGGCGACATGTATGACACATGTCTGCTAGTTATCCCCCTAACTAGATGTAAGTAAAGACTGCGAGCTTCGCAAATGAATGTTCTGTGTTTATAGTCGGACACATCTGACAAATTACAGCCCGCGGCAACGCTATAAAAACATACAGTTATAAAACGATGCATTCCTCGTATCCAGGCATGACGTTCAACTTGATTTACGACAACATGGCGACCGGGCTAGCTAGCATATAGGTGCGAGAGGGGCGAATGCTCTATGTTGGATGTCAACACGTCCTTGCTATCAGTGCAGATTCTGTGAACCATGCGAGGAGAACTAACGAAATGTGTTACTTGAAGTACACACAGTTTCTTATATGATATGTATATTTTTAACATTGAAATAGTTATTTGTTCAACAAGAGAGCAAAGTAGATGTTTGCTGCGAGTGTTGATGTTGAGTCCCGAGCAAGTGAAAGACTCTATATTTGAATCACGAGCGTAGCGAGTGATTCAAAATTAGAATCTTGAGCGTAGTGAGGGACTCAAAGGCACGAGATGCAAATATCTTTGCTCTCGTGTGATACATACAACTTTTCACCTCAGCAGTGAGAACATCGTCACGTTAAAAAATATATCGCTAGGCTTTTACGCACCTATAATATTCTGAATTTGTAATAGAGCACTGGTGACACATCATAGTGTTACCTACGTTATGTAAGTACGTAGATGTCGATTGAAGCCCACACTATGATGTGTCACCAGTGCTCGATATCAAAATTAAAAAGCTACTTTGACTCACGGAGTGAGCAAAATCGCATTTTGCTCACTGTTTTCACGCAGCAAAATATGCTTGTTCGAGCTGCTGAGGTGAAAAAATGTTTTTTCGATCGCTTCAGTAAGGCCTCCAATTTCAGCGAGAGTGATACATTGCCCTGGTCTCGTGAGTTTTAGGGCTACGTGGATGATTGAGGTGTCAAAAGATGCCTCTTGGCAAGGGTTACAAAATGGTAAAAAAAACTAAAAAAATATTTCTTTTAAAAATTGCTAAAATGTCGAAAAATCTCTAATTTTTTTGGTGTCTAGTCGTACTAAATAGGAAATTTCTTGAAAACGAAAAGCGATATCGAAAAAATGAAAAAAAAACCCTCGGGGTATTGAGTAGGCCTACATTTTGTAAAATAGAGAACCTCTCTATCTCTTACGGTCTAGGCAGGAAGGTGCCCTTTATGTGGCGCAATTTCAGGGTGCGGCTCGTTATGTACTGCAATACGAGTGTCGTGTTGTTATTGGAGTGTTTATTTGAGGTTTCAGTGCTTATTCTAAATTCTAATATATATAAACATTGTGAGGTTTCTGTATTTATTTGTGATTAAAATAAAAAATATTTTTAATAAATTGTAATATTACTTTGAGTTTAGTTTTTAATGATAATGTAAGTTATAATATAGAGTAAAACAAATAAAATAGTTTCGTATTTCTTTAATTTAAAACATTATTAACAGAACATATAATTAAGCCTCTCTATCTCTTACGTGTGGCGCACACACAGGGCGCACGCTCGTTTTTATTTTATAATATAATATAGGTAAATACTCTTTGGGGGAGGCCTATATCCAGTAGTGGACGTCTTTCGGCTGATATGATGATATATATTTTGAAGTTTCTGTATTTATTTGTGATTAAAATAATAAAAATTATTTATTTTTTAATAAGTTGTAATATTACTTTGAGTTTAGTTTTTAATGATAATGTAAGTTATAAAGTAAAACAAATAAAATGTATATTAATTCATATAAACAATATTCAAAACAACATAGGTTATAATAGTACATTACTTACCTAGGGCGGTTAAACAAAGAATGTCTCAGATCGCAGGTATTTGACGCCCGAGCCGAAGGCAAGGGCGATAAATATGCGCTCTGAGGCTTTCTTTATTACCGCCCGTGGTAAGTACACAATTTTACGTCTCTATCTGGCCAGGAAATGGGGTTTTCCGCACGCATAGCGTGCGGTAATTCCTACTTTATGGCCAGGTATGACGTAAAATAATAAGTAGGTATTTACTAAACTAATTATTAAAAACTA
Source organism: Epinotia brunnichana (assembly GCA_963854355.1). NCBI lineage: Eukaryota > Metazoa > Arthropoda > Insecta > Lepidoptera > Tortricidae > Epinotia > Epinotia brunnichana. Next base: position 17,232,463 of record OY977940.1, on the reverse strand, counting down.
AATTAAATATAAAATACAACTATTTAAACTAAACAATAGTACATTGTGCATTAAGGGCCGTAAGAAAGGGATCACTAACGAGAGTCTATTAGAAGCCCGACGCCGAAGGCGGAGGGCTTTTAATGAGTCGAGTTTGTAATCTCCTTACTGCCCGTGATACACTCCATGTTTTTCATCACATTTGCGAGGAAGACAGAAAAATCTAAGTTTCATACAACCGCACCAATCAAAAATTGACGAAATCGACAACTTCACTTCACTTACAGATTTGCGAGTGGAGGGCGAGGGGGCGTGGCCCCACGTGGCCTACTAGTTTTGCTTTAACCAATCAGATCAACCACAAACTCATAACTCCCTCGGTAGTTATAGAAATCCATAACTCCTGCGGGAGGTAAATCGGCTATAGCTGCTCTATACACCTGCCTATACTTAATACACCCTTTACGAGTAAGTGTGATGAAAATAAAATAGTTTCGTATTTCATGAATTTAAGACATTATTAACAGAATATAAATATGTATAATTGCCTCTTTATCTCTTACTTGTGGCGCAATTACAGGGCGCACGCTCGTTTTGTTCTGCAATACGAGTGTCGTGTCGTTGAGTTGCTATTTGATTGTTTATTTGAGGTTTCAGTATTTATTTGTGATTATAATATATGTCGACACGCGAACAAAATTTAAAACTCATAATGAAATACAGATTTCTTCATGCAATTGTCAGTTAAATGCAAATGGTGTTATCTACCTATATAGGACGGCATTGGGCTTTGATTTTACTTTGGCAAAAAACAAAAGGAATTTTAGAGTCGTTAGAGACCGTCATAAGTGGGGGGTTTTGGATAAATAGTTTGTGTCAAGTGGTTGTACTTGGCGACGGATACACTTGTGTATCTGCAGGTCGATCACGTAACGCATTGTACGAACGTTGGGTAGGTCTATACCTATGTCACTTTTTATATGGAAAATTGATAGTTAAATTGTACCGACGCGCGTTCGGAACGTTACGTGATTACCCCTCTGGATGTGTTCTCGAAGTTATGGGCTGGTAATAAATTAAGTGAAGTTAGTGATTTAAAGCAGGGATCGGAAACCGGTATTGTTTGTATGGGAAAGAAAACGTTATTTTTTCGTTCTTTTGATAATAATTTCATTTCTAATTGGGCAATCTAATAATACGCACTCGTTACCTCAAAACACAACTGAGTCCTACATGTGAAGTATAAAATAGTTCGAGATTTGTGGTAAACCGAGGTTTTAGCAATTAACCGGTTCCGATCCCTGATTTAAAGTAAGAATTTAATATTTACGAAACGTTGTTTATGAAATGAGTGGATACAGTACGGCGGACTTGCAAACGATGAAAGCGACTCAAGGCGACTTTGACCAATGAATTTACGTAGGTATTTTAACTAATTGAAAACAGGCTGATTATTTGTGATTGGGCGATTACGACACATGCGTATTTTGATAAAATACCTTTTTTATTCGGCAATTTGTTAGTAGGTAGTTGTTTATAGTTTTCTCAGTCGCTGGATGAGAAAGGTAAACATTAATAAATAAGTTAGGTACATGGTTTAAATGATGCTAAAGTTAAATAGTATTACGATAAAGAGTTTGAATATGTTATCTTAATGGCTACTGATTGACTCAAGCAAAATGTGACTATAAATTACATATGTGTACAAAGCCAAACCAAACTAATCTTAAAATCAAAGAAAAAGTTGTAAGTAAAGACAATTGTTTCTCTGTGAATAGAATAAGATGCGGTAGAGACTCATAATTTGCATGATAATTGTCAAGGTCTCAAAAGGATAGTAGTCATAAATCAACAGTAAGTATATTGTTAAAATAAGTTAAGACCATGAAAAAGATGGGATTTTATTGTTCATAGGTCGCTGTCGCTTACAAACGATATTACATAAAATACGTGTCGCGGTAATAAATAAAATAAGTTAAAAATTAATACTTGCTTCATAACGCAACTGACCATGAGTAAATTTAGTTTTGTTCAATTCATTAAATTCATTTTCAATGTACCAGAAGGTCGTGAAAGGCACGAGATCTGTGAATTTTTTACCTGTTATTGTGTACAATAAAGTGCTTACATACATTAATTCATAGACAATTTAAGTGGATATTTAGGCAAAATTTCTGATACGGTGGCCATGTCACACGATTGGCGAAATCAACAACTCCGACAAAGAAAAAAAACTCTTAGAGCTGTCAATAAACAAAAAGAAGCTTCGTTTTCTATCTAATTACGATAATGGAATATAAGAGTTCTGAAATAATGCGAGACACAACTTCATTATTCAACCAATTGTTGTATACGTGTGTCCAAGATCGCCAAGTTTTCCATCAGTCTTTAAACTATGTTCCTTCGTTGTCCATTCATCAACAATCATTTGTGTTGAAAAAACATGTTGCATTTCCAATATCAATTTAACATGTCAACAACATAGAATGATATTGAATTTAAGCTCAATTCAAATCCGCTTAAGTCGGTCAAAGCAAACTGGATGGAGTCATTCTATATTTTATCAGCGCTAACAAGTATCTACGCAAGTAAAAGGGCAGAGGGTCACAAATCTGTGTCAGTGCCGCAAGAACGGACCGCATTGTCTTTTTATCTCATCTCGCTCTGTAGGTTTACCACGGGTTTGACGAGAGTCGCGTTTACTTTCGTCGTGAGCAAGGATCGAGTATCGATATATTTAATAGATTTTTCAATATTAAACCTTATATCACAAGCATTTATCGTTTTAATTTAAATGCTAGCGTTTGTCGGTTATGAAATTACAGAATACTCGCATCGCGTGCGTTGAAATTTTTTCCAAGACTTTAAAGAATTTAAAGCAATCTATGCCTTAAGCTTAACGACATTATAATCCTTAAGCTCAACGACATAATAAGTCCTTTCGCTTGCTCGTGTTTCAATTCCACACTCGCGGGTAAAATACAACTTTGCACCCTCGTATAACAATAGTTATTAGTTATACAAGGGTGCAAAGTTGTATTTTACCCGCGAGTGTGGAATCGAAACACGAGCAAACGAAAGGATTGTATAGTTGAACCACGAGCGAAGCGAGTGGTTCTAAAATAGAATCCTGAGCGTAGCGAGTGTTTCAACACACGAGAAGTAAAATACATTTGCACCTGTGTGTAACACAAAACTTTTCACCTCACTGTAGCGAGGAAAGTGCAACATGCAAAACAACTTCATTTGATTTAAATAATAAAATTGCACCCTTGCATTAAAAAAAAATACAAAAAACATTTTTTTTTTTATTCTGGTCAAGTGCGAGTCGGATTTTAGTTTTCCCATACATTTTGAGACCCAGCGCTTGATGAAGGCAACAAATTATTAAATATTATTCAGTTTTTTAGTATTTGTTGTTATAGCGGCACCAGAACACATCATTTGTGAAAATTTCAACTGTCTAACTATCACTGTTCATGAGATACAAGAGATACGCTCCAAGGTCAAATTACTTTGCCCACTAGTGAACAAAATGCGATTTTGCTCACTGGTTTTAAAGGATAAAATACGGCTTTCCGAGGCAGTAAGGGGAAAATAACTATTGAACATTGAGAGATTTATATTTTGATATATTTATAAATTTTGTTTTAATTATGATTTGATTGGCCTATTTTTAGGAGATAGAATAATATTTTATATTGACATTTCAATTATATTGACGATCTAGGTAGAAATTCTTGTAATTTTGTTATTTATGAAAATTTATATTGTAATTTTTATCATGAAATAAATTAATCTAATCTTCGTGTGCGTCGATTCTCCACTGATTCTATCGACACAATATGGCGGAACGTGTGCCATTTATTTGCAATTTTAGGGTTCTGTACTCAAAGAGTAAAACGGGACCCTATTACTAAGACTTCGCTGTCCGTCCGTCCGTCTGTCTGTCGCCAGGCTGTATCTCAAGAACTGTGATAGCTAGAGAGTTGAAATTTTCATTGATTATGTACTTCTGTGGGTCGATCACGTAACTTTTCTTACGCGCGTCTGTAAGGTTTAAATGTCAATTTTATATGGAAAAATGACAGTTAGATTGTGATTTTACTGTCAGACGCGCGTACAATGCGTTACGTGATTGACCTACTGTTGCCGCTATAACAACAAATACTTAAAACAAAATAAAATAGTGTTTTAAGGGGGGCTCCCATACAACAAACGTGATTTTTTTGCCGTTTTTGTAGATAATGGTACGGAACCCTTCGTGCGCGAGTCCAACTCACACTTGGCCGGTTTTTAAATACAAAATACGCAATCCAAATTTTGTGGATATTATGTTGTCAATTCAAAAGCCTTATTTTTATTTTTATACGTTCTTTAATTTGAGATAGGTGCCGATCGGACCAACGGTAACTCTTGACGGAATAATACGATACGATATCAAGCGCCATTTTACAAGTGAAATAGTAAACTACAGTCGCTACGGTATTCTTCGATTCGAAATGTCAAATGTATGTTACATAGTACCAACCGGTCTTACGAATCGAAAGTTTAAATTACGCATCGAAAACTAAACGCTAGCGAGTAACGTTTTGAAGTTGTTTTCGGAGTACAACGGCACCATGAGTTACGAATTAGACAGCTCGAATTTGCGACAATCGAAATCTATTCGAAGCGCGTTTACTCGCTCACGACGAAAGTTACGTAATGTGTGTTCTCAATACGCACTGGTAGTAGTGCTACTGAACTCCGAACATCCGGCAAGAAGGGGTTGAGAAATGACCTACTGATGGCTTAGGCATGTTTACATTTTCCCATATACAGTTTTTACAGTACAGCAGCTGCAAAAAGTACACATGCTTTGGTTTATCTGTAGTTTTAGCCTGCCTGCTTACATAAATTATTACACGGAACGTATTTATAACATAATTTAAATAAAATTGGTATAAAGATTTGTCGACACGCCTGATAGGCTGGACCGCGCGAGATATCCGTCTATTTCTAAGTACGTACTCTAATCTTAATTACCAGAGGCTGGCCCGTACTCAGTTTAGTGCCTATTCTATACAGCGGAGAAAGGCGGCCAGTATTCTGGGCACGCTGCCTACTGGTAGCGATTTGGAGCATATTTTTATTTAATGAGTAGGTAGTTAAAATGTGTCGTTTTATGGTAATATGTTTATTTGCTTTAAATCAATATGGTATTTTTGAAACAAAATCATCCTATTGAACTATTTGACTAGTCTGACTATAAACAAACTTAGGCGACGTAGGCTCAGAAAACGGATTTAATCCCGGAAAATCACAGTTTTTAAGAGTGACACAGGAGACGTATCCAACGAGCGACAGAAAAAAGTTAATTCAACCAAATAGAGAGGATAATTCGTATCAATTTATTTTAATGTATGTGTTACGCAATGGTTATTTTTTTAATCCATTTCCTAACTTCTTACAATAATTTATAATAAATAAACATTCACATAGTATACATTCACACAATAAGTGTGAATGTATCGGGGTTGGCATTTTATTCGTTATTTAGAAGGCCTTTACATTATTATTATGCCAAAACTGCTAATAAATTGAACCTAGTACGAATACCTATATAAGCTTAGAATAATAACGCATAGAAGGATAGTTTCATACGGCCGACGCGCCAAGCGTGAGGCATAAAATGGATTCATGTAGTTGTGATCAACTCGTATTCACACGCGCCAATACGCACACAAACGCACCAATTTTGTTCCACCGATCGGCGTACAGACTGGGCCATTTATGGCCGAGTTTTGGTGGCCTCGCCGTTGCGCGTGAACTGCGTTTCTAGGCGTTATTATTCTAAGTAATTCTGTTACACGCCCGCAAGGACTAAAATATCCACAGCGAAGTCTATACAATTCTCCCAGTATGTAAACTTTGGGTTCACAAGGCACCTACACCCTCCCCACCCTTTCTTAGTATAACTAGATCGTATACGAATTGTACGTAACCATAATGAATACAAGCAAAGGTTATACTAATAATAATGGTTAACTCGCATATGACGTTACGTAATATGGTGTTACGTAGTGATTACGTAATTAATATTAATTACGTAATCACTACGGGTGAAATTTCTATTATTATGAGTCTCCGACCGAAGTTTCGGTTTCGGACTGTTTCGGCCAAAAAACATGGCTTCGGCCAGGGTTTCGGTTTAGCCGAAACACAGAATAAGTAATAGTACAAGTACAGAAGGCACACTCCTTTGATCTTTACAAAAGCCGCTTTTTTCTTAGCAAAAACACTATGATGTATGGCCCTCTGACGTCATCGACTCCAGCGCAAGCCAAACGGAACGTTAAGGCTGTGTACGAACGGTGAAAATGAATTGGCTCACTTGCCGCGTCGCCGATAGCGAGGGCTGTCAACGACTGAAAATAAAATAATAATGTTTTGCCCATTTATTTCTTGCATTCAATATAGAGAGATATACATTTATATTCTTCATACATTATTTATTTCATTATTTATCTCTAAAATAATAAATCTCACAATTTGGACGAATTGAATACACCAAGACCGCCACCTTTTATTGGCTTTGCTGCAACCCACAGTAATGCAGAATCTTGTTGCTTTATTTTTTTACATTTTAATTATGCTTAATTAAATTAAATAATGCAACGAATGCGTTATGTTACCATGCAACGTAACGAATAGAAAAAAAGGGATAGTACGGCGGTACTAAGTTGTTGTTTTAGTAAGTAGGTATACTTTACTATACTACAATTTAAATTCACATAGGTATATCAGCAAACAATCAATTAAAATGTACCTGCATACCTAAACATAATAAAAATTGTTCTGGGTATTACTTGATTCCACTTGATTCATACAGTGTTATATATGGAAGTAGATACCTACACCTAAAATATCTCTTTTATTATTATTCAGTAACTACTTATTATCTATTAAGTTCATTTTCTTACCTTTCGGCATCTTTTGGGCGTGCCGGGAGATAGAAAAATGCGAGATTCGAATTTTTATTATTATTCTTGCAACCCGCTGCAATACAATATTTTTTAGGTTTCTTTTTATTCATTTCAACAACAAACAAACAGACGAATGCGGTGGCACGTTCACTTCCGATATAATATTTACGTAAGCTTGTGCGCGCGACGTTCGCGTCCGACCCCATGCACGGCGTGGCAGCCACTGGATAGGGCCCTGCCAAGCGGCAACCGGCATGTACTGGTAGCGATAAACGCAAATCGCGAGTGAGCCGCACCTGGCCGAAACCAAAACTTACATGACATCCTTAAAGTGTCGATTATTGGTGAGGTAATTCCATTATTTATAATCCGACAAAACGCCGCCCTAATAAAAGTGTGCATGAAATCTGAAGAGATAGCAAAAACTATTTTATCTATCCAAATATCATAAACCCTCCATGATGCGTTCAAGAACCGCACATTATGGCCACCATAAAAATAGACTGTTTTGTTAGAACAAATATCTTATCTGTGAAAATGTTATTATTGCTAAATAATAACATCGATTTGGGGGTCGCGGCTGCTTGGATTCTTGCTCTAGGGGGGTCGCGCCATGAAAAAGGTTGAAAAACACTATTCTAGAACACTTAAACGCAGTCCTTTTTTGAATGTAGCGTCATCACCGTTGTTACGTGTTCTTCCGTCTCTTTCACGCATGCGTGGTAGTATGGGGGTCAGACTATATTTATTTATAGGGCTGACGGTTCTAGACGGCTCATTGGCCCCCACCACACTTTAAGTAATGTGTGTGATGACCCACGACGACGACGGCTCATTGGCTCAGTGGACGTGGCGCAAGCAACATCTCCTGCCAGCATCTCCTGATGATGCCTCGTAGAGAGGCGAAACACGTGTCGAGGTTTTTTCATTATTGGTGGTGGTTTGCTGTAATTATTTGCATATTTATACGCAAATAGTTGCATTTGATCTCCGCTGATCGACCAGCACGTTTTTTAGCGGAATAGCAAAGGAATATTGTTCTCGTAATATATCATGGACTTCCGCAAAGTAACGCTTGATTCAATAAATTAAATGATTATGAAGCTGTCATCACTCATCACCACTAAAAAATCTCTAATGTGAAGATAATTAATAAAATAAACAAAGTCAATTAATAATATAAATATGTAGATTATATGTATAAAAACTATTAAATATTATTTATGTTATCAAATCAAACAGATACAGTATGCTAGTGCAGTTATTCCGCGGATGTATGACATTTTGAATCTTAAATTAGGCAGCAGAATATAGATACATGCCTAGTTATATGTATTTGAATTTTGATTAACTCGTTTATTTGAAGTTTAGAAGGCTACCGAGTATTACGGATCTCATTGAACCGAATAATTGTCATATTTCTGATTAAGTCAACAATTATTTTGTTTGTCGCAATATGTTACGTTATTAAGATAACGATATAAATGAATAATACGAAGATAAATGATAGAAATAAGTTAAACAAGTTCAATATTTTCTTTTGATATCGTAGATAATCGGGGAGTAAGGGGGCCCATACAACATCTCACGGGCCCCAAGCAAACCTCACCTGCACGTGGTACACCCTGCCAAATAGCAAACGAGGCTCTGACGACCCACCAACCCGCACTGGACCAGCGTGGTGGGCTTAAGGTCCACAACCCCCTCATTAAATGTCAAATTCGTTATGGCCCCAAAGGTCGGCCGGCGGTCCCCAGAGACTTGGCGATGACGGTAGCCAAGCTACTCTGGGGGCCAGGGGTGCTAAGAATCTCCGGACATTAAAGACTTCTCACCGTCAAACGAATCTGGCATGTAACAAGGATTTCGATAATTTCAATATCATGACATTAATGTGCGCACTTTATTGAAGGATGAACGTCTTCGGAAGCTGGAAAATACACTCAAAGACATCAAATGGGACGTAGTAGGACTCTCAGAAATAAGACGATCGGGCGAAGAGACTACAGAGAGAGATGGTTTTATCTTCTATCACTACGGAACCATTAGCGGCCAAAGCGGAGTAGGATTTCTAGTGAACATGAAATGGAAGAACATCATTATAGAGTTCAGGGGCTATTCCGATAGAGTTGCAGTCTTAAGATTTAGATTAAATAAAGTCTACACACTGACTATAGTCCAAGCGTACGCTCCCACCTCAACACATGATGATGAAGAAATTGAGGACTTTTACGACTCTTTAAACAAAGCCTGTGACGAACAGCGGGGCACCTGGAATATGGTATTGGCGACTTTAATGCTAAAATAGGTACCAGAAATTAAGTGGGTGATGAGCAAGTACTTGGGCCACATGGTTTAGGAAACCGAAACATACGTGGCACTCGCTTATTTAAATTTGCTTTTGGACAAGGCATGAAGGTCTGCAATAGTATTTTCCCGAAAAAAGATCAAAGATTTAGATTTGGATATCACCAGATGGTAATTACATAAATGAAATAGATTTTGCTTTAGCATCCAAATTAGATATTATTAATGACGTTAGCACAATAAACAGGATTAAGTTTAGTTCCGATCACCGGCCTCTACGCATGAAACTTTCTTTTAATTTCAAACTTTTGCGTCATACAATCTTTTTATCTCAAATGAAGAACCCTGACAGACTTACAATATTTAACAAATAATTACGACATATTTAATCTAGAACTACAGAACCAATTTGAAAATTTAAGCACCGATATTGACGATGTGGAAGACCAGTACCAAAATATCCTGAAGAGCGTTAAAGTCGCGAGTAATAAAATCAAAACCACAAGAGACACAATAAGTTATCACACCACACATTACAATTAATAGAGCAGAGGCAGTCTTTACCAATAGCCTCGCATAATTTCAACAGTCTTGACAGAATTGTAAAACGCAAAATTAGACGAGACAGCCGTAACTTTAATACATCCGCAGTTAAAACCGCTTTGAATAAAAATACTTCTACCCTGAGAACTTTACGGTTTCTCTCTATGAAAACACAACTATATATAGATATCAGCCATATTTTTACACCAAAAAATAGGTTGGGTAATTTGACTAAATATTCATTAATAATACACCTAAATTTAATACCGCAACGGTACAAAATAATTAAAAGTAATCTATATAAATTCCGTAAAAATCAGGCGAAAATGATATAAGAATTATTTACTTTATGATATACTACTTCTATTTATGTTTATGTTTAAGCTTGTACCATGGGTACTAGACGACGATAAACATACTTATATAATACTTAAATACATAGAAAACATCCATGACACAAGAACAAACATTTGTGATCATCACACAAATAAATGCCCTTGCCGGGATTCGAACCCGGGACCTCCGGTTTCGTAGGCAGGGGTTGGTAGTGACCAACTAGGCTACAGGGGGCTCCCAAACAACAAACGTGATTTTTGCCGTTTTTATAGATAATGTTACGGAACCCTTCGTGCGCGAGTCCAACTCGCACTTGGCCGGTTTTTTTTTAAACAAACCGATCTTATCTGAGCCAAATACTGTACCAAATGTTACAAAAGTATTCAATATCAACTGCGAATTCAATGTATGAGCCGGTAAGCCTACACGCGATAAAAATTATATATTTCGAAACTTTTCTTGTACCTAAGTTGAGTTTATAAGGAATCGGCTTCATAAAATTGTTTAATGTGTTTGTTGATTTCTTTAATGCGGACTACCTTATTTTTAGGGTATCCATTAAGAAGGTGACAGTGAAGGCCTCTTTGGATTTGCCTGACTCTCACACCTCCTTTTTCTCGGCAATGGTATTCTTAACAGAAATTATATTAACCTTCATGGTATTTCGATATTCAATAATAGAACATTCGTAAATTCATTCGTAAGTTTACTTTAGTAAATTGAGACTTAAACGTAGATGAATTGTTTTATTTAAAATAAATTGGTTATTTTGAATTAAATCCAAGTATCGCGCGCTATTTGTCCCCAAGACTTGTGTTACATTAATCTTCATCGTAAAACTTGATTCAGCCTTAATACTTTGTAAAAGTTACGAAATGGGCTCTACTGATAATAAATGGCTAAATTGTTTTCGCGTATTATTCAAACGAGGCAGTGTGGGAAAATCTTATAAGAGATACTGAGTTATGGATGTTATATATCTATATAAGTATCTATATGTATGTATCTATTATATATATGTATATATAGTACCCACAACACAAGCCTTAATGAGCTTACCGTGGGCCTAGGTTGATTTGTGTAAGATTGTCCCGTAATATTTATTTTATTTTTTTTATTTTATTTTATACTGGAATTTGGTGTTAGGTTAGGAGTCACGACACCGATTTTAGAAAAGGAATCGCTTAAGAGCGTGTCAGGCTACGCGCAGTGTAGGGTTCCGTAAATGCCTGTCTGTCTTTGTTACATAGACGCGCGCGCGCGCGCCGGTTGCGTCGGCCGAATTTGTACGAAAGTTGGCATTTCCAAGTACACATTAAGTTGGTCGACTATTACTCGGTAACTAGCTATGCCTACTTAACCGTGATAGTTTTGCTTTTAAGTATATGTCCTACTGCCACGATTTTTTGATATTCCCAGTAGTAGCCATTTAGCCAGCGCAGGGGGGGGGCATTTGACTCGAAAAAAATTAGAGCTTTATAGCCCAATATCAGGCAAACGGATCATTGAGTTGGAAAATGGTTTTCAAAACTCGTAATATTTTTAACCAAGCTATCCAACAATACCCCACACCATAGGTTTACAGAGAAAAAATAAGCATCCCCACATTACGTGAAAAAAACCCATCCCACTACCTTTTTTTCAAGATTATATTCCTCCGTTTTGTCGGCATGATTGATTTTATACACCCATGCCGAATTACAGCTTTCTAGCAGTAAGTGTCACTGAGTTAAGCCGCAAACGGACAGACGGACAATGGCGAAACTATAAGCATATCCTTGTTGACTTCTTCTTCTTCTTGTTGTTGTGCCATATCCTCATTGGATATCAGCGACCATCTTCCGGAACTTGTTTCTATCTTGTGCCAGTCTGCAAAGACTGGCAGTGTCATTAATGTTAGACCAGCTTTTAATGTTATCTACCCAGGTTAGCTTTCTCCTTCCTCTGCTTCTTTTACCGTCGATTTTCCCTTCCAAGATGTTACGGATTATACTATATTTTTCGTGTCTATGGCCAAAATATGACGTTTTCCTTTTCTTGACCGTGCTCATAACTTCAAGGTTTTTAGGGTTCCGTAGCCATATGGCAAAAAACGGAACCCTTATAGATTAGTCATGTCCGTCTGTCTGTCTGTCCGTCCGTATGTCACAGCCACTTTTTTCCGAAACCATAAGAGCTATACTGTTGAAACTTGGTAAGTAGATGTATTCTGTGGACCGCATTAATATTTTCATACAAAAATCGAAAAAAAACATTAAGTTTTAGGGGTCCCCATACTCAGAACTGAAACTAAAAAAAATTTTTTTCATCAAACCCATTCGTGTGGGGTATCTATGGATAGGTCTTCAAAAATGATATTGAGGTTTCTAACATCATTTTTTTCTAAACTGAATAGTTTGCGCGAGAGACACTTCCAATGTGGTAAAATGTGTGTCCCCCACCCTGAAACTTCTAAAATAAAAGAACGATAAATCTAAAAAAAATATATGATGTACATTACCATGCAAACTTTCAACGAAAATTGGTTTGAACGAGATCTAGTAAGTAGTTTTTTTTAATACGTCATAAATCGTAAAAAGCAATTTATTTAACGGAACCCTTCATGTGCGAGTCCGACTCGCACTTGGCCGCTTTTTCAAGATTATATTCCTCCGTTTTGTCGGCATGATTGATTTTTTACACCCATGCCGAATTACAGCTTTCTAGCAGTAAGTGTCAATGAGCTAAGCCGTAAACGGACAGACGGACAATGGCGAAACTATAAGCATTCCTTATTGACTACGGAACCCTAATGAAAACTGCTGACGACCGCTTTAGCCTAGTTGGTAGTGACCCTGCCTACGAAGCAAGAGATACTGGGTTCGAATCCCGGTAAGGGCATTTATTTGTGTGATGAGCACGAATATTTGTTCCTGAGTCATGGATGTTTTCTATCTATTTTAGTATTTATTTCTCTATATAAGTATGTATATCGTCGTCTAGTACCCATAGTACAAGCTTTGCTTAGTTTGGGACTAGGTTGATTTGTGTAAGATTGTCCGCAAATATTTATTTATTATTTATTTAAAGTTTTCTTTAAAACCATCGGAATTGAGCCCGGTCACATCTGTCTACCATTAGGAGTTCGTTTTATTACGCCGTACAGCGTCGAGCACTCGGACGTTTACCTTATTATCTATTCTGTGACGTAAGTTTATAGTGCCGGTTGTAAGCCCTGTATCTACGACCACAGAAAAATGTCGTATTTCATAATAATCATAATTTCATAGGAAAGTGGCTTTGAAGCAAATAGCTGAGGATGCAACCGAGATTAGCCCTAAGATGATTTTTTTTTTTTGTGAAATAAACTATTTGTAGTATAGAAACGCATTTGACGACCGCTTTAGCCTAGTTGGTAGTGACCCTGCCTACGAAGCAAGAGGTCCTGGGTTCGAATCCCGGTAAGGGCATTTATCTGTGTGATGAGCACGAATATTTGTTCCTGAGTAATGGGTGTTTTCTATGTATTTAAGTATTTATTTATCTATATAAGTATGTTTATCTTCGTTTAGTACCCATAGTACAAGCTTTGCTTAGTTTGGGACTAGGTCGATTTGTGTCAGATTGTCCGCAAATATTTATTTATTTATTTACTTATTTGGCGATTGCTGAGAGTTTTAACCGTATCAGAAATAAGGAAATTCTATCTCCACTTTTTTATTGGCTATTAAGTAAACATATACAGGTATACCTGTAAACGGAGAAGGGAACATGACACGGGTCGGCACGGTTGTCTCACCCAACCCAACCCTTAAAGTTCTTACGATTAGGGGTGTTCACTGGGTATTACATAGTATTTGTTCACATTTTGCCCTTAGAAGCCAATAACCCCGTAATTTACGCTGCTCATTCGAAAGTTCACTTTGGTATTGTTTGGAATAATCAAGACTTGTAAATACAATATTTCTACGTGAAAGTGATTAGTTATAATATAAGTACCTATTACGTTCTAATTAAACGGTTATCGTTGAAATGCAGGGAAAATATACAATGTAAATAATAAGAAAGATAAAAGTGAATGTCCAACAGGGCCCTATTTCACCATCTTGACAATAAAATTGTCACCTATAACCACGAACTTCGAAATTCGAAGTCATTGTCAGGCGACAATAGGGATCTTGCATCTTAATATTTTATTACGAAAAACAAAAGTATAATCCAGCATTAAAACAACTGTAGCATTAAAACTTTGTTATGATTTATTTTTCTGATGTTATATGCATTTGAAATCTGCGCGCGCCTGCACCCCCCGAAAACGCTCTATACTAAACGGGCTTATGCTATGACGTCACAGCATAGCCTTTACTATGGAGTAAGTCATTAATTTGCGATTATCTCCACAAAATTTACGTTTAACTTGTCATACAAAATATCATTTCTAATTTAATATTCTATGTAACTGTTACGTTATTTTATCGAAAAAATAAAAAATAAATTTTCGTCATTTTAACGTTAGGTAAAACTAATAAAATCGTTTTTTTTTCTTCTTTTTTTTACTTTTGTATGATATCTCTACGTATATCCGCATCGATTGAGTGCAATTTATTCGAAATTGAAGTCCCATGCAAGTTCCCCATTGTAGATTTGGTGAAAATAGGGGCCAGAGCTGTGTTTTTATATATTTGACATCTGGCAAGCATGCGAGATGTCAAATATATGAAAACGGATAATACATAGTGGATATACACACTAAAGCACTTGCTTAGCCTAGTTGGTAGAAGCAGGGCAAATTTGAATTGATTTATATACAGGCTGTTATAATATTTCCATTTACAATATTTGAAAACCGTAGTATCACTTTATGACTTCATCATCATCATCATCACCATATCAGCCGAAAGACGTCCACCGCTGGACATAGGCCTCCCCTAAAGAGTGCCATATGACTTACCACCAAAAAATATATTTACTTTTAAAAAAAATTTTTTTTTTTGTAATCAATCATATATTCGCACTAAAAGTCATAAAATATTAGATAAGTTTACAAGTCAATAAAACTTAGTCAAATAACCCGCCCCGTGTCATTCCGTGTGCAAAGGTGCCCATCACACTCGCCGCATTGCCGCGTTGAATCGCGATCACTTTCAAATTTTCAGTTGAGCGTGACTTTCAAATTGATTTAATTTTCATTTATGTGCAAACCCTACGAGTATTTCAGTTAATTTAAATTGTAAACAACGCAGAATGTGTATTTAAATTTTGAACTAATATCCGTGAGTGACTAAAATTCATACAAAACAAGATGCAAAGAATCCAAAAAAAGAATTCGCTTATATAGGCTTTACAACTCAATTTTTAGAAGAAGATTTTAAAAGACCTAATCTAACTGCTTTGTAACAACCTAAACACAAAATTTATTGTAATTTTTGTAAAGAGCATTAAATCCACAGGAGTGGATCAAAGTGTGCTAGAATGCACAATCTCGCTCACCGGGGTAATATGGCTTGTCTCATGTGAGGCATTTCGGATCATCGTCGGTGCTATTGATTTGAAAACAGATCATACATGCAGATAAACTATTAAGGCGCTGTCAACACCAAAAACTCGCACACTGTCTATTTGTATCGGAGTAAGCGAGAGCGAGTGTTACTTGAGCGGCCAGGTTTTAGACGAAAATAATGAATAAATATTGAAATCAAAAAAAGTGTAGATTATTTGTGAAATATGGCTCGTCTACGGTTTAGGTATGAATATGTGGACTTCGTGTTTTTAATTGCAGACCCATACGTCAAAAAAATAAGGACATAGAACCGTTTAAGATGATTTTAAGACCAATCTTT
Organism: Epinotia brunnichana; assembly: GCA_963854355.1. Classification (NCBI taxonomy): domain Eukaryota; kingdom Metazoa; phylum Arthropoda; class Insecta; order Lepidoptera; family Tortricidae; genus Epinotia; species Epinotia brunnichana. Next base: position 17,216,511 of record OY977940.1, on the reverse strand, counting down.
GCAATTATTTTCTATCGAGCCGATTTCATCCAATTATGTTTCGAGTCCGTCTACGGTCTTGGAAATATGATGAATATTAACTTATATTTTTTTTGATGTGCTAGGACAAATAGTTTTTCTTATACAACTGCTCAAATAATATCAATTTCAACAAATTTGGTCTTGTCAGCCTCTTAAAGTAGTCAATTATTAAAATAGGTACGAATATTACCCCTCCGCGCTCCTTTACTATAGATAGTCTATGCCAACTCCGGTTGATGGACATGGCAGCTTCATGGACGTAATAGCTAAGCTGGACCGAGTACTAAGTTTTATTAGACAATCAAAATTGAACCATATTACCGAGCAAGGCAGTTAAACAATTCTATGATAAGTAAACACGAAAGTAGTATTAAATTTTACTGCAAACAACTGTCTACACGGTCAGTGCGGAAAAAGGTCGCTCGGTCGGAGTGGCCTGTTGGCGACCGTCTAGCAGAGGCTTAAAAGACGACTAGAAAAACCGGTCCGAGCGAGAGCCACCAACCAGAGGATTGTGTCTCACTCGCACAAGTTGCCAATGTAAAAAAATGACATAGTGGTATTAAAGAATACTGAAAAAAATTACCTGCTTATACTTCCTAGCTCACATTTATATAAGAGATACCTTTTACCTAATTTGTAAATGATTAAGATTTCAACACTATTTACTGATTAAAATACGGTAATGCATTAAAATTTTAATATTGTGGTAATTGTAATGGACTGTGTGAGAGACGATATGAAGAGAAAAGAAGTGAATGATGATATGACGGCTGACAGAGAAGTATGGAAGAAAAAGACATGCTGCGCCGACCCCAAGTAAATGGGATAAGGGCAAGGAAATGATGATGATTGTGGTAATTGTAATATTGACTAGTATCCCCGAAATTGACATCTATTTGTCTAATAATGTCATTGACCTTTTGTTGCATTGTCGATTTAATAAAATAAGCAAAAAATGGTGAAAATATGTTGCGTAAAGAGTTTTTAAAGCGAAAGCTTTACTAATTGTGGAATATCATTTAACAGGTAAGGAACGTTTTGGCCTATTTTACGATAAAACGACAAAGCCATACTTATGCCAAACTTATTAGGGTGACTGTGATTTGGGCCGGTGCGATTTTCGTAGATAAGTCGGCAGAACATTTATACTTACACACAATACAAATTCCCAATATTAAAAGTTTTGTAAGAAAATATTTCATTTCAAAAATGTATACTCGAATGCATGGATTTATACCTATACAGAAGATCATCACATCACGAAATTCAAATTATAAAGTCTCGTGTTTTTTTTAATTCACGCATTGCTCATCACGGGAAAACTACTTACATTTTAGCAATACGGTATTCTACTGATATCAAATCAGCAACTTCTGAGACGTCAAAAACGCTTCGATATTATGAAATTGGTCGGGAATAAAAGAGGAGCATGATGTTTTACGAGGTTATTCGTGAGTTTTATGTAATTGTAATACAAGAATACAGGGGCGTCGCCAAGAGGGCAGATGCCACCCCCTCCTAAACATTATACCCCCCCCCCCAGGCCCTGATATGACTGATATGATGAAGATGATGTAAGAAATAATCTAAATTGGGTATTCTACTACCCTTTGGGGAGCAGTGGGGACTGCTGGACATAGGCCTCCCCAAAGAGGGTCCAAGTGACGACTAGTCCTGCGCCACCCACCCGCATCCAGCGAACTCCCGCGACCTTTACCAGGTCAGCACTCACTAATTCAATTCACTTTTATTTCAGACAAGGTCCATACACATTTGTTAGTAAAAAAATAATTACTTATGACTAAATGAGTGTTAGTTAATAATAATACTTAGGGTCTAGAATTCTCGTGCGCGCGTCTTTACCTGCACATGCATGGACGTCCAGCGGGCTAGCATAGGACTGTCCCAGCGGTAAGCGAACACGCTCAGGATGCTGACTAAACATGAATGACACATTTATAAAAAAAACCTTATATACGCATGTGTACTTGGTCACCCTAATTGGAACGAGATGCAATCCTCTAGGTATTATTACTTGTATTATTACTTATTCTGTGCCTCTAGTATGACTTATCTGTCAGTCACACTTTTATCGCAGTACTCAGTCCAGTTTAGGTTTACGTCCATGGACAGCTTACAGTTACCCTATGACATTAGTATATTGGCTTTGATAATTTATTTGATTTATCAATGGGTCAATTTGTAACACTTTCTATAAGTAACTATGTCGTCGTCAAGTACCTGTCTATGTTTCAAAGTTTGACCAGTTAGGCACTAGGTAGGGTATGGTAGGTACATTTATAAACCTAAGACTATCTTCCAATTGTAGTTAGATATGTAGCTTTTTTGCTAAATATCCCAAGATCAATGGGAAGCTACGGTAGCCTAGTGGTTCAGGCATGCGGCTGTCAAGCGGCGGTCGTGGGTTCGAATCCCGGCTCGTACCAAGTGAGTTTTTCGGAACTTATGTACGGAATATTTACCGTTAGCTTTTCGGTGAAGGAAAACATCGTGAGGAAACCGGTCTAATCCCAATAAGGTCTAGTTTTCCCTCTCGATTGGAAGGTCAGATGGCAGTCGCTTTCGTAAAACTAGTGCCTATGCCAAATCTTGGGATTAGGTGTCAAAGCGGCCCCGGGCTCCTTTAGGGGCACAACCGGGAATAACGCTAGGAGGATGATGATGATGATCCCAAGATCAATGGGACCCTATTTTATTCGTTTTGGATCGTTTGCGAGTAGATATCTAAATATTCGCCATAAGCGGTCGTATCTTTTGATTGCGTTGACGCTTATATGAGAAAGTTTCAAGGGACTACATACCTTAGTATTTTCTATTATAGCTAATTGCTTATTAGCTATTAAAATTTTCTATCCGCACCGCATCCGCAAAAACGATCTTTACAGACGGACGGACAACGAAGTGATCCTATATGTTTTCCTATTTTCCTTTTGGGATACGGAACTCTAAAGTAAACATCTGAGGTGCACTGGATTGTGTATATATTATTATTTTTACCGATTGTCGCTACGGTAGAGGCATGGCAGCTGACACATCGGCAGGCAGACCTCTTATCTCAATTCAGTTAAAAACATAGATTTATGAAGTAAAGATACGCCCGTCCGAACAATTCGCTTGTCATCTATCCTTATTAAAAACTAGCTGTTGCCCGCGACTTCGTCCGCGTAGAACTTTTTATCGTCTTAGAAAATGATTTCTCTCAATACAAAATTTGAACCCTCTTTTAGGGGATGATTAAAAAAAAACGTTGATGTTAATTTTCTAGTTTGTGAACAAACAGTCTAAAACCAAAGTTAAAAATCTCATACTTTAAAAATGCCTTGAAATACTCAAACTTTGAACCAATTTTAACACTCTTAGGGGATGAATTTGGAAAAACTCTGAAATCAGTTTTGTAGTCTTTTAACGTACAGAATAAGACCGAAGTTAAAAATCTCTTAACACTTTAAAATTTTATTGCTCGCCATTTAAAATTTGAACCCCCTTTTAAACCCCCTTAGAGGTTGAATTTTTCTAATCGCTGAAAGAACTTTTTTCGTAAACTTGTAAGTCTCTAGCTCAAAAAAAGTGTTGCCCATACAAAGCTTTCTTAACCCCCTTAGGGGTGGAATTTTCTAAAACTCTGAAAGTACTTTATTATTAATTTTAATAAGTAACATTTCGAATAGTTTTAAGTCTAGCAAAAAAAAAGTTTTTCCCACACAACACTGGCTACCCTTCTTAAGGATCTTAAGGATCCCCTTAGGGATGGAGTTTTCTAAAACGCTGAAAGTGTTGCCCATGCAAAGCTTGCTCTCCTTTTTAACCCTATTAGGGGTGGAATTTTCTAAAACGATTTGTGTTCTTTTTTTGTTTTTTAATAAGTAATCTTTCTACAAAGTTTCAAGTCTCTAACTCAAAAACATAAACTTTCCCTGATAAAAACTTTGCACCCCTTTTTATCCCCCTTAGGGATAGATTTTTTCAAAACGCTGAAAGTCTTTTATTTTTATTTTTATAAGTAATCTTTCTACAAAGTTTTAAGTGTCTAGCTCAGAAAAAGTGTTCCCCATACAAACCTTGCACCCTTTTTTAACCCCCTTAGGGAATAATTTTTGTAAAACGCCTAATGTAGTATTTTTCATGTTCTAATAAGTAATTTTTCGACAAAATTGTAAGTCTCTATTAAAAAAAAATATGTTTTTCCCATACAAACTTTGCACCCTATTTTACCCCCTTAGGGGTGAAATTTTCCAAAACGCTGAAAGTACTTTCTTTGCATTTAAATAATCTTTCTACAAAGTTTTAGGAATCTAGCTAAAAAAAATAGTTTCCCACATACAAACTTTGCACCCCTATTTTAGCCCCCTATTTTTAGGGGTAGAACTTTCTAAAACGCTGAAAGTACTTAATTTGTATTCTGATGACTAATCTTTCTACAAAGTGTTAAGTCTCTATTTAAAAAAAATATTGTTTCCCCCATACAAAATTTGCACCTTTATTTTACCCCCTTAGGGGTAGATTTTTTTAAAACACTGAATCTAGGTACTTTATTTGTATTCTAATGAATAATTTCTCTACAAAGTTTTAAGTCTCTATTTAAAAAAAAGTAGTTTTTCCCATACAAACTTTGCACTCTATTTTACCCCTTTAGGGGTAGAATTTTCTAAAACCCTGAAAGTTCTTTATTTGTATTCTAATGACTGATCTTTCTACAAAGTTTTAAGTCTCTATTTAAAAAAAAAATGTTTTCCCCATACAAACCTTGCACCCCTATTTTACCCCCGTAGGGGTGGAATTTTCCAAAACGCTGAAAGTGTTTCATTTGTATTCTAATAACAATTTTTTCTACAAAGTTTAAGTCTATAGCTCAAAAAAAAAAGGTTCTCCCATACAAACTTTGCACCCCTATTTTACCCCCTTAGGGGTAGAATTTTCAAAAATCCCTTTTTATCCCTAGCCCACGTTATAAAAGCAACATACTGTGCAAAAATCAACTCTCTAAGATTAGTAGTTTCGGCTGTGCGTTGATGAGTGAGTGAGTGAGTGAGTGAGTGAATAAGTCAGTCAGGACATAGGCATTTATTATGTATAAATAGATAGAAGATAATGAAACTCCCATTCAAATATCTCAAAAAATTATGAAGCTACATCCGTTTTAATGTCGCTTGTTAGAGTGAGAAAACGATGAGGGACTGTGACGTCAATATACTCGAGCGTCATAGTAAAAAACAGTCGTTTCATATGAAGGTGCGTTTTGCGGAAAAGGGACAGAACATACCCCCTCTTAAAACTTTGGACTCTTATAATTATAACTTAATCATTACCTATATAACCTCTTGCTTTGTTTTTTTCTCCATTTGACTATATTTATTTTAAATTCTTTATCGAGAAAATATATTATGATTATTTACCATATTTTCGATTCCTGAGCTATAACCACGAACTTCGGAATAGGGAACATTACGCAAAGCTCTGCGTAGGGGGCGACACTAACACAACCCGTAAACAAACCGGTGCTGGTTAATGTACGGCCCAATAATTGGCATCCTCTATATCTATGTCTCTTTTTAACTTATACAAAAAGAGAGAGATAACGATAGATGGACGTGTATTATCGGGCCGTACATTAACCGGCACCAACAAACCGCCATGACGTACAATGTCATATTTATTTACCTAACAAACAATAACGAATAATTGATGAAAACGCGTTAAACTACAATCGTTTTATTATCATTCGTGTGTAAAATACCTGCACTGTGATATTAAAATGGCATCCTATAGCCATTTAAAGGTGGATGAGGGCTTTTTTTTGCTTTACGACGTATTGCCGCTTCCCATAGTTTTCATATCATCGTTTCCTTCGGAAATGAATGATGCCCTTCATTCTTGCATCCAATTACGCGGCACTGATGCATTTTATTCACTGAAATATTTTCTTCACTATTTGATCCAGAGCTTTGAAGGACTTGTCAAAGTTGTCAAAAAAACTGTTTACTAATTGTGTTAGTGCTGCACTCTGGCGGCAGAACATTGCAGTAATGTTCCCTATTCGAAAATATTCGGGTATCTCTATCTCTATCGCACTAACCATACTCGAGTGACAGGGATGCAAATATATGAACATTGAGTATCGGTTTTCGTAGTAGCGCCGCAGGTACTTTGGCTGAATGCGCCGAGCGCGTGCCATTGTCATTCAAAAAAAACAAATTCGTGTTAATTATATTGTTCAAATTTGTTGATTTCATTTATTGAAATTACGACATAAAACGACATTTGCGCATATAAGTTCTCATATCAGAATCGAATATTTTTTTATGGTTTATATTTTAGCATTTGTCTCGTAAAGGTCTATCGTAGACGGGATTTAAATTATTAATAAGTGAAAGGCAAAGCAATTCCGCCATTTTGACGAAAATTTGACGGTTCTTATAGCTGACAGTTGGAGCAGCGTTTGATTTCAATAAAAATAAATGAAAAATTAAATGAAGTCGTATATTTCGGAAAATTAATTAACTGTCGCAGTCGGATAAAAAGTATCCTAAGTTGCAGCTAGAATAATAATGTACCTATATAAAATGTTTCATATTTTTCCGTTCATGGGATGCTGAGAACATTCGAACCGCGCAAAGCTTAGTTTCAAACTGGCTGATTCTTTTTTTAATTTAGAGATTTATTATAAGTGGAGATTAGAGGCGCCATATGTTGTATGGACTGCGTACCACACGTTCGGGTGGCCGGAGTAACCTTGTAAGGGGAACTTTTCTCAATATTAATGAAGTGGCTGGCAGTGGTTGATGTAAACATCACATAGAGCATAGAGATAGTGGTACCTATGTATTAAATAAGTAATTATAAATGTGAAAATGAGTTTGTATATGTACCTATTTACTTATACGGCTCAAAGACTACAGAACGGTTTGTCACAAAATTTTGTTAGGGATGCGGTAGAGGATTTTTCCGTAACAAATGTAAGATTTTAATACACATACACTACTTTCTCCAAATGATAGAAAACCACACCGACGAAATCTCGGGCGCAATTTAGTGACTTAGGCCACAACAAAAATAATAAAAAAACATTTAAAGGACATTAATACCCAAAAATGCGAGTTAAAGACGGACTTTGCTGACAGCAGCCGAAACGCTTCATACTGATTGGCTTTAAAGTATGACGTCACACCGTGCAATTTGTACTAACCGTTGCATGTAAAATGAAGTAAATTGCTGTTTCGGTCGCGAAATACTGCGTTTAGGTCCATAGTTGTCATACAAATTTGTTTCTATAAAAGCGTAAGGATTGGTACCTACCTTTAAATTTACTCCTGGACAATAAATAAAAAAACTTTTTTTTCTAAACTTTCAAGGTTCATATCTTTTTATGATTTGAATTATATTTTGTAATTTATACTTTATTACAATCAATTGATGGTTTACTATCCATTTAGCAACACGACGTTATCAATTTTAACACCACGCAACAAGCCTATTACAACACAAATATTTATTCTTAGTTGCACACCACTTTACAATTTGGCAAATAATAGAATAAGAGCCAAATAACATGACATTATGTGTCTCTTCGTCAAATAATGAACGACGAATCGACTCGTTAAAGTTGAAAATATTAAAGTAAGTGTTAAACAAATAATTTCAAACGACTTTCTTTTGTACATTATTATTCTTACGCATCTACTTACCTACATTAGTAGAAAATACGTATAAGAAACAATAACAATCAAATGTATAGCTATATATTATCAAACAATGTTCATAGTCAATGCTTCATACACCAGTATAAAAATGACGCCCTTACAAGGTTACTTTTGATTGACTAGCCTTTGCGAACTAACAAAACGTAAAGGCGCTAGGTAACCAAATAATTCTTTTAAAATGTGTTACTAAGCGATAAAAAAGAAACTGACGATACTTACCGATGATACGATATCCCATGTATTTTTTTTACTTTTGTATCATAATTTTTGCACCCTTTTACGGCGCAAATGGGCATTTTGAGACAGTCGGCTCTGACACACTCTGACAGCTGAACGGTACGGCGTCCTGCCACAGACTAAGGCACGGTGGCCCTCCATTGCTAGTTTAGGGCCACCGCATTGGACGAATTACTCGTGCGGGTTGGGCCTATCTTTACTTTATATATCTATGGTTAAAAAATTAACTGTCCTCTCGCCGTCCGCAGGAATTACTTTCCGGGTTTGCACATTTTTTCACACAAACAAGGAGCGGAAAAAAATAGGAAGGGTTAGCATTCCCGACACATTGAGAAGTCGAGAGGCAGCGACCAAAAATTAATTTAGGTAACAATTCAAGGGAATGAGTAGCTACAATAGCCGCCGGCAGCGAAAGGGCGGTCGTCGCATAAGTCACTGTCACACTCACAGCCGTGACTTTTTGTTATTTTGCACCATTTGTGGCTGCACCAGCCAGCACTTTACTGTAATTTAAAAAAGTAAAATTGTAGTGTGGCGGTTTAACAACAATTTATTTTGCTCTTGTTTACTACACGCTGCCATGCGCTCGGCTTTATGCTTGCTCTCGTTAATTTCGTGCACTTAACGTTAATAGCCGCAATTAGGCTTAAGTCCGATTTAGGCTAAATTGAAAATTTCCAAAAAGTATAACATAATTCCAAATGGTCCATTAAAATAATGAAAAATTGAATTATTAAACGATGACCTGTTTTGATACAATTGCTATAAACAAAGATATTTTATTTTGTACGGTGTGTTTAGGTAATATGTTATGTTGCTATGTTCGTAATAGTACACCGTGGGTCTCAATAACCCAATAAATGATTCAGAAGTATATGATTGGAGTAAGAAATTGGTATACATACAGTTGATTACTCTTTTGAGCAGAGTAATCTCCATAAACCGACCCAAAACAAAACTGATGACAGTAGACCGCTAGACCAAATTAGATCTCACTGGCACACTCAATCTCGAAATCTTGAACAATTGAATCTAGCTGGGGTCTAATTTAAGCAATAATTCCTACGAAACAGACGTACGCAGACGGATAGGACTGGTCAAAAATGCGATGATGCAACTACAAAAGGCGGCCAAGTGCGAGTCGGACTCGCACATGAAGGGTTCCGTTAAATAAATTGCTTTTTACGATTTATGACGTATTAAAAAAAAACTACTTACTAGATCTCGTTCAAACCAATTTTCGTTGGAAGTTTGCATGGTAATGTACATCATATATTTTTTTTGGTTTTATCATTCTCTTATTTTAGAAGTTACAGGGGGGGGGGGGGACACATTTGACCACTTTGGAAGTGTCTCTCGCGCAAACTATTCAGTTTAGAAAGAAATGATGTAAGAAACCTCAATATCATTTTTAATGATATCCAGACAGCTAGGGTGGGTCAAAAACTTTTTTTCACAATTTTGGATTCTAATAGACGAAATATGGTGCTAATTAGTGTTGATATAACGAGTGTAAAATATTATTGCAATTTATTTACTGGAACTGCCTCCGGATTAGGCTTAAAAATTCGAAAATGTTGGTAATTTTGCAAATTTTTAAACAATTGTTAACATACTTAGGGTACACTACTTACACTTTTAAAACTGCTTATATGTAAACTAGGACCATATTATACCGCACAAACAACATCGGAAACGTAAACAAAGTACTCGAGGGTAAGTTTGATTTTTAAAGTACCGCCTGAAAATGTATTAGTTTAGTCGTTTAGTTGCGCTGTGCTGAATTAGAAGAAAAGTGTGTTATTGTGATTTTTTAAGGATAAATCGTACACAAAAAGGAAATACTTGGAAATGTCCTGTATTTGGTAATACTAGTGATTTCCAACTTATGAAAAAATAATGAAATTTTGTGGATAAGATTTGACCTTAAAATGACCAAGAATACCAAAAAGGAACCTAATTTTCAAGAAATTGCTGATATTGTCGTCGAAATTTTTTTAAATATTTGGAATAAAGCATCGCTGTGCAAAAGAGTGCAAACAATGCTTAAAGCTTACTTATTTATGTTCAAAAACCTGTTAAAATCTCATCCTAATATACCTAAAAAGCGTCTGGAAGAATTCCTTGCTTCCAGTAGTTTTATTTGACATTTCTTCCTGCAAGTGCCTAGATTTTACAAAATGTAATCGTCCCAAGGAAAAGAAAGTCCCAGTCAATGAACAAAGCTTTCTCTGCGACCAAAGATTTTCAGGAAAAATGATTATTGGTAACACAGACATACAACAAGATTGTTTTCACATTAAAAGCCACCCAAAGATGGAGGAAGACATTTATGGGAATTAATATATTGGTCTCATTACTTATCGACAGAACTCAATACTAATATTGATTCGGTAATAAAACGCAACAGCTTCTTTGCCCATCCTGAAAATCTATTGCTCGCGATGTTAACAGACCCTGAAAAACATATAAGAGAATTGGCTCTGCGTCGAATTCTAAAAGCACGAGTTCAAAAACCACAAATGTTAAGACAATTTCAGGTTCTAGACATTAACATGGATGCTAAAGTTTATTATATATATGATTGACTGGCAGATTCTGGTTACAGAACCACCAATCCTGGCGCAAGTGTATAATGAAGAGCTTGAGTCTCACTCGAGGAGAAGAAAATGAAATATTTTTTTGCGATTACCATGCCTTACCTACCCAAGCAGTTGAGAGATCATCAGTTAAAACTGTAACTGAAGTTTCGGGAAGTTTCTGTTCAAAATCAGCTCGTGAAGGTTTTATTAAAGTGAAATTTGAGCCGCGTAAACTCATGCCAAAATTCGACAGTAAGAAGGATTTTCGTATAAATTAAAGTAGGTTTTAATAGCCATACACTAATTACCTATGTCTATAAATTCACGTATAAATAAAATACAAGGTTCTAATATTACGTTTTATTATTTACATCCACATTTACAGCAAATTACATGTAATTAGTCTAGTTTTCAGAAACAAAAATATTTAAAAATTTCCCAATTTTTAAAGTCAATCCGGAGGCAGTATATCATATCTAATTAATATGAAACTTTTTATTTACGTATATGTTATCATGTAACACGTTAATATTGCTATTAGAAGTTAAAAAAAGAAAATTTTTTGTGTAAAAATCTTAATGCGGTTTATAGAATACATCTACTTACCAAGTTTCAACAGTATAGCTCTTATAGTTTCGGAAAAAAGTGGCTGTGACATACGGACGGACAGACAGACAGACAGACAGACAGACATGACGAATCTATAAGGGTTCCGTTTTTTGCCATTTGGCTACGGAACCCTAAAAATGTGGGCTGATCGGAACCTTTCCCGCAAAACCAAGATCAAGCTGGTCAAGACACTGGTGGTCTTCCTGTATTGCGCCGACATCTAGACCATGAGTAAAACCGACCGCGTGTTACGCATTGATACCTTCGAAATGTGGTACGAAATGTGGTACGAAATGTGGTACGAAATGTGGTACGAAATGTGGTACGAAATGTGTCGAATCAATAAATTGAGATTTTGTTCAATTTGCAAAACATCCATGCCACACCTGACGTTTGCTGTCTTGAACTAATTAACAGTCACGACTTGTCTTGTATTGGATGGTGTCAGAGCACTTCGTAAAGTGTCATATTCGCTTGCTCATTCGTCTACGGATTTATTCAGCCTCATTTTCTCGACTAAGGAAGTTTATAAGGAAGTCCAAAAGTAAATTGATTTGTTTTGGTCCACAAAATAGCTACAAATTACATTATTTTACACATTGTACTGTCCGAAATATTTAGTTACAAGTCTGTCTAGTTAAATCGCTTCTTCAAATAAAAGAACGTATAAGTTTAATTAGAAAAATAATTACCAGTATTTCATATAGGTTAAAGAAATGCTGAGAATAGTAGAGGAGAACAGAGGAGTGTTAAAAACGATATAAAATAGGAGAGGAAAAAATATTGGTAATCATATACATGACATGATGTTTTTATAAATAACGAAGCAAGATTGAACGAAAGCAAGCAATTTACCGCTGTCGTATTACAGTAGGTATTAATACAAAGCTGGCCTTGATAAGATAACGTTAAACGAAACCTGAATGATCCATCGAGACTTTACTTTGAACAAATAAATAAGGCAAAACTCAAAGCCGGCTCGGCGCAAAATCAGACAAGAAGGGTTAGTAAATAACCTCCCCACAATAGAGTCTGCCAGTTCCAACTTTATAAAGTGCTTGATAAGCAACTACGATTACCTACAATTTAATAAATAATGTTGATGAACATAACCTTTTCAATTGTAAGGATCAAACAGACTAAAAACATCCTCTCCGGTCCTTAAAGGAGACTGGGTAATTTTGAAAGGAGGTTAAAACAGAAATGGAACGAAATAGAGTTTATTCCAAAATGTGTTCACAAGATTTTGATAGTCATTTTATTCTCTAGCAACAGAATCTAAGTAGTTTTCGACCTAGATATGGCGGACCCCATTATTACTCGTACAAAAGTTTCATGTTAATATAACTAGTAATTAAGATAAAAAAGTTTAGTAAATAACCTTAAATATTAAAGATTCTAAATGTAACTTACGTAGGTATGTAATTTAATCACAGATCTGAAAATAAACAGTTCATTTTTTTATGTTATTCTAGCATGTCGTTTTTTTTTTTTTTTTCAAACTACGTTTGTGTGGAGAGCCGAGCGTCCTGACGACCCTTGAAAAAGAAAATCCTCCTTCCGGTATGTAGCAAAAATCGATGTTGCCAAATCATTGTTATGGACTATAATGGCTTACTCTCAGCGTAGCTTAGCAGTGAATCTATTATGTAAGGACGAACTATTATTTAATCTCGTAATCGTAGTAATACTACTATTGTTATGTGATTAATTGCTAATTAATTTGGGGGATTCGGACAAACCCTTTGTTGATTAAATTGTGCTTGAGAATTAGTAGCTAATATTAGCCATCTAATACACGTAAAGGTCGATATATGTCATAATCATAACTATTATTATTAGTACCTATGGTAATTCAATTAATTAAAACGTTAATTAATGCTGCTAATTAATTTAAATACCTACCTGTAGTCTTATAATCTGTTTGAAATGAGTTACTTATTATTATATTTTTTTTTTTTTAGAAATACACTAAAATGTATACATATTAAATTTACCTACTGCCAAACTGTATGACATTTCTATTTGGGAGTTAATCTTAATTTCGTAATATGAAAATGCTAGCTACCAATCAAGAATACTTAAAAAAAACTCCATTATATAAGCAACCTCTCACACACATCTGGTAGGGTTCTTGTTCCAACGGGGAGACCACCACACTACACTTCCCTAAATTGATGTGTGATGAAATTGAAGTGATGGAATGCTGTAGAATAAATTGAAAATAGTTTAAAGGTGGAGGAGAGATGGGATATGTAGAGGTAAAATAAAGTCAGTTAGTTTAGCGCATGCCGGAAGTGCCCCTTTTGCAAAGCGGATTGTCATCATCGTCATATAAGCCGAAAGACGTCCACTGCTGGACATGGGCCTCCCCCAAGAGTACCACAATGACCGGTCCTGCGCCACCAGCATCCAGCGGACTCCCGCGACCTTAAGCCCCAGGGTATGCATAACACAAACCTCCTTAGTTCGATTTGTGTTCCCCTCAATATTTATTTCTACGATGCGAGAAGAATTACATATACTTAATTTTTCTCGCATCGTAGAAGATTCATTCGTAAGATTTGTATCTTTAAATGCTATAATGAGTCAGTATTATTTATTACAAGAAAAAATTAATATAAAGTGAACTTACAAACAAGTCAGTATAAACACCGCTCGCAATAAAACACCGCTAAAAGGCTCAAGGGAAAGAAGACCTCCCGTGAAATGATTGTCAATAGTACCGCAGGAGAGCATTTCCTTATTAATAACAAACGGGGGATAATTATTTCCCCAAAATAAATGGCTTACCGGTATACAAAATTAATGAGTGCCATTAACCAGTGACATTAGTTAACTATTTTTTCTTCAAAATATGTTTACTTGTATTTTTTTACTCTTCTGGAGTGCTATTCTACAAGTAACTTTTTATTTTAAAAACAAAAAAAATTAAATAAAAATTTAAAAATCACAAAAATATCTTTTGAAAAAAAAATAAGAAAAAACTATTATGACTCATTATATGTGACCTCAAAATCTGCATTGACTGCCGTGCTATGATGTCGTGGTGCCAAGATACATTACTTGGAGGTCATAACTATCGATTGAAATTTCTCCGAATCCAAAAAAAAAACAAATGAATGGGGACACACACGGGGTTACTGCAAATGCTCTAAGGAAGCGTCCTTTTGTATATTTGATCCTATTACAGCCCTCCCATCCCATCATACTGGTCGGAAAGAGTTTTTTTAAATCGGATAAGTAGTTCCTGCGATTACCCGTAACATACAAATTTACAAAGTCACTAAATTAGTACATATAGTAAGTAACGAGGGCCTTGTTTTTGGACGGGCCACGCGTGCGGCGGCGCAAAACGCGGGTTGTCAAGCGGCTATGGAAACGGTCATGGCTGTACATAATAAAAACTCTTAACACTTTCACTGCAAGGAACCCGCCCAGCGGGCGCCTTTGCCGTGCCGTAGTCTCTTTCCGCTACATACGCGGAAAACCACGGGATCGGCTACGAGCGTAGCGCGTAGCGATTCGCGGTAGCGAATCGCAGCCGCGCGCGATCGATCGCGTGCGACTAACGCGCGCGGCGTGCGACACTAATCAGAGGCTCTAGTATAAGTTTTATCGATACAATACGTTTTCGAACGCGTTTGCGTTTAGTTTCAATTTGTATGGCAACGCAAACAGCGCCTCTGGTGGTAACTATTAGGAACTACGCGTTACCATACAAATTGAAACCAAACGCAAACGCGTTCCAAAACGTATATGTATCTATAAAACTTATACTAGAGCTACAGTGTATGAAAAAGCCGCACGTGTCTGGCGCGGACCTCGGAAGCGGCGCCATACATTTTCATACACTGACTATAGTCATACACTGAGTATAGTCGCATCAGCCGCGCGCGTCATTCGCAAGCGAACGTTCGCGCGCGGCTGCGATCGTCCACGATGCACGGAATTAAACCTTCAGCAATACTATTTATTTGTGTTTGGGGGACTTTCAACCGCACGCGCCATCTGTCCATAAACGCCACTTAACACTTTCAGTGCCAGGAATCCGCTAGGTGGGCGCTCTTCACGTACGCGCTTTTCTCTAGGTACCTACATACGGTTTTTTGCATGTTATCAGCTACGAGCGTAGCGCTACTTATTTGTTGGCAGTGAATGTGTTAAAAATATATGCCAGCCCTTGCAGCTTGCGATGCCCGCCGAGCGATGCCACAACTCTGTGATAACCCCAGTCCAAGCGTTTCCTTATTACGAGTAATTGACGTTGTACTTCCACAAAATAAACGTTATACTAGAGCAGGCGATAAAATACAAAACTAACGAGTGCCATTATCAAAGGGCTCCCGCCGGGCTAGTTGAACGCACGAATACTTATATCAATTATTTATCTCATATTCTACAGCGCAGGGCGGAGAAATGGGATTAAACCATTAATGCGAGAATTGATCGTAAGTACGAACAGATAAAGTGGAAAGTATGTTCCCCGTCTGCTAATTCTTCATGTCATTGACATAAGATTGAACTCCTCCTGGGGCCTTTGAAAAAGATTTTTCACAATCCTTACTAATGTCAAATAACTAGCTTCTGCCCACGACTCCATCCGCGTGGAACACGTTTATCTCGTAGCTCCATACAAACTTTCACCCCCCATTTCACCCCCTTAGGGAGTGACTTCCGAGATAAAACTATCCCCCGGACTCAAACTATATCTATACCAAATTTCATCTAAATGGGTTTCATCCAAATTTTCACCCCCCCTTTCATTCCCTTAGGGGATGATTTTCAGGATAAAATCTACCCTATGTCTTTCCTTGGCACTCAAACTATCACTAAGTATACCAAATTTCATCTAAATCGGTTCAACGGTTTAAAGAGGCTCCATACAAATGTCCTTTCTCCTTTATGGTACTCACAAACTATCTCTAAACCAATTTTATCTAAATCGGTTCTCGTACTAATTTTCACCCCCCATTTCACCCCCTTAGAGGATGATTTCCGGGATAAAAACTATTTTATGTCCTTTCTTAGGACTCAAACTATTTCTATACCAAATTTAATCTAAATCAGTTCACCCGTTTTCACGTGATGCGCTGTCAAATAAACAGACAAACAAACGAAAATTCTAAAAACTGTTGGAACGTGTTCTGTTATCAATTCTTAGTATCCCAAACCAACTTTTTTACGAATGTCTTGCATGTACAGACTTTAACCTTCTTCAGCTTTATTATAAGTAGGTAAGT
This sequence comes from Epinotia brunnichana, assembly GCA_963854355.1. NCBI lineage: Eukaryota > Metazoa > Arthropoda > Insecta > Lepidoptera > Tortricidae > Epinotia > Epinotia brunnichana. Next base: position 17,200,098 of record OY977940.1, on the reverse strand, counting down.
ACAGATAGATATAGATAGATTTACATTAAAAACAAAGTTTTAACCGACTTCAATTGAGTAATTCGCCTTATTTGAAGAGTTCCCTCGATTTCTCCAGGATCCCATCATCAGAACCTGACTAAATAAATTTCCAAATTGGTCCAGGTGTCTTCCAGTTATCGGGCAACATACATAAAAACTAAAAGATTTCGACGAATTAAGAACTTCCTCCTTTTTTGAAGTTGGTTTAAAATGCGAAACTACGTCGTGATCGATTTAGATGAAATTTGTCATGGAGATAGTTTGAGACCCTAGGAAGATCACAGGATAGTTTTATCTCGGGAATCATCCCTTAAAGGGGTGAAAAGGGGAGTGAAATGTTCTATGGGAATGCGATAATGGATCTTGCGCCTGTTAAGTCTGATAGGATATATGCTATTAGATTTAGTACAAGCGCAGTATTAATCCCTTAATGCGATTAACGAGTATTCGCGGACAAAAGCTAGTGAGGTAAACGTCCTAGTCTTTGACATTGCACTAGTGTATGACATGGACACTTTGTGTCAAAGCAATATGAGTTAAACTCGAACTAAGATTATTTTCCTTCATTCGAATAGGGGTGTAGACTTAAAAGTTATTATTACTTCACAAGAAAGAAGGCAAAAAATTATGTCTGATGACGAAAATCCCATTCAAATAAGTATCTCAAAAAATTACGAAGCTACAACCGTTTTAATGTTGGTTGCTAGAGAGAGAAAACGCTAGTTGATCGTGACATCGCGATCCTCTGGCGTCATAGTAAATGACAATCGTTTCATATGAAGGTCCGTTTTGCGGAAAAGGGATAGAACATACCCCCTCTTTAAACTTTGGATACTTATAACTTTGTGATTATTTAACTTCTTGCGTTGTTTTTTCTCCATTTGACTACATTTTTAATACTTTTTCGAGAAAAAGCAACATTATTGATTATTTTATTTAGTGTCTACACCCCTATTGAAGCCATGTCACTTTGACATCAAGTGTCCATGTCATATACTTGTGCAACGTCGAAGACTGGGACGTTTACTTACCTTGGAATATGTCGATGGTATGGTAAAAGAATAAACGGGACTTCATCTTAACATTCTCTGTTCCAGTAAATACGTTCGTAGCTCTTTCCTCTACATACGGCTGTTCGTATATGGGTACGAGCGTAGTAATGCGAAATCGTGTGCATGGAATATGCAATGTAAATAATTATACCTGTTCTTGTTCACTCGTGAATTTTTAAATCAGTATACTTAGACATAGATTAATTATGTAGTAAAATTGTATGTTGGTAATCTTTTCTTTTTGATAAATATGTACTTACCTACCTAGAAGTCAAATTGTCTAAAATGGCCTATTTGGTTGTTGAACTAAAATTACCGGCTGTTTAATTAATTAATAACCTTAAATCTAAAATGATCTAATTGAACCTTAATTTGAAAGAAATATTTTAACGCCAGGCAAATATTGAACTTGACTACGCGCTTATTTTTATGAAACGAAGAAAACACGAAGTCATAAGTGAAGTGCCAATTAACTTAAAATCTAAAAACCTTCAGACCTGCCTGTTCCATGAAACGTTTTATTTTAGAATAGGTACTTATACAGTGACTGGCACAATACCCGCTTTTATACAGCGACATCATTAAAATGAAAAGAAAAACTTTCACATCCATTAGCAAACATTGCGAACACAAGAGCAGCATTGAATCAAAAACTTTTATTCCTGCAGGTAACTAGGTAGTAACGCTAACATAAACATTAATAAACAAACTTTACCTATTTGAATGTTTATATTTATATTTATCACTCGCTGGCACTGTAAAGTGGTGATCGGCATGCGATCACGCGTTTTGTAACATTACGCGGACGCTGTTCGCGCTTGGCTGCTACGAGATTCCGTAGCACTCGTGCCACCGCCGTAGTAGGACTGACGCGAGCAGTGCTACGCGCTGCACTCGGGCTCCGCGCAGCCGCCGTGACCAACTCCACGGCTCGGATAGTCAGAACATGATGCTCAGAATGCAATGCACATAATGCATGGATGGCCCTGCAAGATTTCGCATTATCAACTGAGCATTGTTTATCGAAAATGTAGGACGTCTTTTATAGTTTTTAGTAGTATTTATAAAACGAAAAATGTAGAAAATAACTAGTCTTCTGAGTTGACTTTATGAAATAATTCTTATTTAATATTTCTCATTACAAACGGATCACTTCAGTTATCCGACTTTGGTTAGGGTTTCGTAGCCAACCCGTCCGTCGCTGTTGCCGTATCACTGCCGTCACTGCCATTCATATGTTTGTCCATCAATCCTAGCTACTTGCTGTCTCACTATATACTCCGCCAACTTGTCAAGAATATTACTCAACATTTAATTTTACCGGTATAAGGCCTAACAGTATTTTACTCATGTCAAACGTCCATGTAGTACCAACTCCCATTTCAATCGGACACTTTACGCTCGAAGTTGTAGACGATTATGTATACCTAGGACAGACTGTTGAGAAAGAGGTCAATCGTCGAATCCAACTCGGCTGGGCAGCATTCGGGAAGTAACGACACATCTTTTCGTCCAATATTCCGCAGTGTCTCAAGACGAGAGTCTTTGACCAGTGTGTGTTGCCAGTGATGACATATGGAACGGAAACGTGGTCGCTTACTATGTAATGGGCCTCATAAGAAGGCTCAAAGTCACTCAAAGGGTGATGGAGAGGGCTATGCTGGGAGTTTCTCTGCGCGATCGCATCAGAAATGCCGCAGCAGAACCAAGGTAACCGATATAGCCCACCGAATCGCTAAAGTGGCAGTGGGTGGGGCACATTCACAGATGTATGAATATAAGGAGATCGGACATGCCGGCCGATTTGAATTGAGTACGCCTGTCGCAAGTTCATTAACCCACACAACGCCCAAGTAATTGACAAGACAAAGCACGCACACATCTAAAACACACACACTTGTATACCTACGCGCTTATTGGACAATACACGCGCATCATATCAGGCATTTTGGAAAAAAACGTAATATTCTCTGCGATCAGAACTCGTGCACAGTATGGCAGAGTATCCCCATTGAGCTAACAGCTGCGACACGGCCGCCGGCGGCTTGTCCTCTCTCTAGTATTCTATGCTCTGAGGGCACATTGCACGTAGAACCGATGGCCGAGATGTTCTCGAGTGGCGAACCCATACCGGAAGGCGCGGCGTGGGTAGGCCCCCCACAAGGTGGACTGATGACCTGGTAAAGTTCGCCGGAGTCCGCTGGATGCGGGTGGCGCAGGACCGGCTATTGTGGCACTCTTTTGGGGGAGGCCTATGTCCATCAGTGGACGTCTTTCGGCTGATATGATGATGATGATGATACCTACCGTTATAACTAACCTATTTCACGGGGAAATACCATTTTATTTTGGCGTTATTTGTGTCTATGTCGATAACTTTTGCGGTCACTAGCAACCTTTTAAACTGTGTAGACATAATACCGAAATGTCCAAATTAGCCGTAAATGGAGTTTTAAGAAGTCGGATGTAATTTTCTCTAAAAATTCCTGGCGGTTACGAGTATACAATACTAACTGAGCCCGCAGCTCTAGCTCTGCCCGCGTGGAGTTAGGTTAGGTTAGGGTCAAAATAGTACATTATTGCCGTGGCCGGGATGAAAGCAATTGCAGGCTGAGTATTTGTTTAAACGGACGAGCTTGCGAGTCCGTTTAATTATAATACAAAGCCTGCAATTGCCATTCCGGCTTAGGCTAATATAGTGCTTTTCTCAAAAATGGAGGAATAAAAAAGCTAAATTGAAATCAAGCTTTATTATTAAATACAAATTGAGGATACCGCAAATTACATAAAATTAAACGTCATTAATATATTTTTTTAAACAGAATCGCAAGTATATTTTTCCACCAAAAAACGTAAACTATTTGAGACTCGCCCTCGGCTCGTTTCATAAACCCACACTCGTGTTTAATGCCCATCATTATGTACAGTCACATAACTACTATTATCTACACCCATATCATAAATCATCTAGAATGTGTTCGGAAACCATATATAACGACCACCATAATTGCAGCCAGTAACGTAACATCAGCGTTTTATCTGTGCCAGTGTTATTATAATGTATGAAAAATCATAATAGCATCGACAATCGATGTTATTATGGAAGTCAGGTCCGATGTTGGGGTCGTGCAGCATGATGTAGTTGGTCATGATTTGAAATCTAGTTGGCCAGAGCGGTGCAATGGCGGTTATTTTAATGGATCCCGAACACATCATTGAGGATTTATAACATGTGGGTAGATGAAATAGTGTATGTAACTGGACATAATTAGGCATTAAAACACTCGTGTGATGTTATTATGTGTGACGTATAAATCATAAAGTTGCTCTTATTTGTGCTGCAAAATCAGCGTTTGCCAAGAGGCAATACAATACAATATCGTCACATTTATACAATAAATTAAATAAAACTATCAATATTTACCCGATGCAATTACGAAACTGTAAAGAAAAAATAACGGAATGGCTGATCACACTCACTTACGAAGACACTGAATCTTTATTAGTTTAAGCATGAAAACGTGTGTTTTAACGCTTAAAATAATAAACAATTTCGCTAACACTCACTCACAAACACACACAAACACACACACACAAACACACACACACACACACACACACACACACACACACACACACACACACACACACACACACACACACACACACACACACACACACACACACACACACACACTCATACACAAACAAACACATACACGCACAACACACACTAACCTAAATTAAAAATAAATTGTTTTTAGTTTGTAGTAAATGTAAAATGTAAACGAATCAAAATGTAAAATGTAATGTAATTAAAATCGTATCTACTAAACTATATTATAACCATGGTCCATGTGGACGAAGAGCGGTGCCTCCCAACACAAGTATTGCCATACTTACCGGGAGACGCCAGCCACGAATGTACTTTTACCTACTTTAGTATGACACCAATAAATATTTTTGATTTTTTATTATGGAACTCGCCTTCGGCTCGCGTTTAATGCCCCTCATTATGTACAGTCACATAAACTACTATTAAATTTTAGCGGATGATAATTAGGCACTTCGCGTGTTCGTTTTCAAACAATCCCTTAAGGTTAAGCTTTCTGCATGCCAAATTTAATTCTTACTGGCTCAGTATGTTATAGGCGTGCAAAGTAAATAGACAGATAGAAAGAGATACATTCGCATTTAATATCTAGTAGTACTAGTATCGATTAAGATCACAGTTTTAAAAACCATTCGGGGTTCAAGCGGCGGCAGTCGAATTTAGAAGCTCCTTTTTTTTAAATTAGTCAAATAACATCATACATCATGTATGCTCGTTATACTCCACAAATTGCATTGCTTTAAAACTTGAAACGGGGAGAACACTATAAAACCTAATACGGAATGAAATGTAAAAAGTTTCCGATTCGCGTAATACTGTAGAGTACCTGTGTCCACCTCTTCGAGTTCTCGATCACTAGGTAACTACTTAAGTAGCCAAAAGTTGTCCTGGCCTTACTAATAAGGCTGCTGCGTTAGAGAAGGTATGCAGGCGGCGTAGTATTAGGTATATATTTTTTTTATATACAACGACGGTGGCAAACAAGCTTACGGCCTGCCTGATGTTAAGCTGGTACCGTAGCCTATGGACACTTGTGACTCCAGAAGAATCACAAGCGCGTTGCCGACCCTTTATTCACTTGAGGATTCGCTGTGTTGGCAGATTGAGACATGCAGGTCCCTCACTCCCAACACAGCGCACCATAGGGAGCTCTGGCGACCTTACTCACCACCAGGAACACAACACCACATACTTCATAGCATCTTACCAGAATGCATACTTCACGACGCAGCGGAACGCCGCACGTCTTTGCTTAATGCGGCGCTATTACGAAAGTCGAGAATAATAACAATATTTCTTTCGTATCTGATTTACTGATAACCAAAAAACCTCTTTCTAAACAAAGTCTTCATCAGAAATTCATGAATCGTGGATTTCGTGCCTTAACTAATATATAGAATAGGTACGTAAAATCACGAATATGTTTTGATCTACGTAATGCCATAATCCTGTGGCATTACGTAGATCAAAAAATATTTGTGATTTTACGAATATGATTGGGCACAAAGTACATAAGTAGGCCGTCATTTTCCTAGTGATTTACTTTTGGGCGAGCAGGGACTTTTAAACTGAGCGACCCTTTTCAAGTAAAGGGCTTTAAATATTTAATCAGACCATGTAACAATGGCTTATATTTTCTAAGTAATAAATTACGCACCTTTGACCTTAGTAACATCGGGATGTGGTGAAGGAAAAAACAAATAGCGATTATTTATGGAGTTGGCAAAATATAACAATCTTACCATGAATCTTATCATTTCAATCCGTTATCCTTCAGAGATGCCACTATCAGTATCGTGATAATCTTAAGATGAGGGTTCCTCTCCACGAAGTTAGAAGGGCCGGGAGCCGCAACATGCCTGCAGATAGTAGGTACATAATTATGTAAACATAATTCGAATCAAATAAAATTAAGACAACAAATTGGTCCTTCTCCCCTCTTCATCTTAGCGCTTTCCCTGTTGCATCTTTCATCTTCGACTTTATAATTATAACTGGTCTCAAGCTCAGGGTCCGCTAGAAATATAAATAAAATTTTATCTATACCGGTAGTCAAAAAGAAACCTGCCTAGCTAGCATGATCGCAATTATGTCGGGCATAAAACTGTCGTCCTGCTTACACTTGCTACGAGACGTATTTTGTTCGTACCGCAGGCCGCAGGTTATCAGTAATACGCGGGCAGAGCCGCGCGGGCAGATATGCGGGCGAGTGATATATAAATACAAGACACACACACATACATGCACACACATAATCGGTCAATAAAATTATTTCATGTCGGTTGAAATCGGTTCTGGTGCTTCGCCGGCCGTTACCGCGGCACGCTCGCTTCGCTCGCTCGGCTCGCGCGCTGTTGGGTCGCAGTTCTTCCTAACACTCCTCCTCGCTTCGCTCGTTGTCGTACCTACACTGACCTTGCTTAGAGTAGAACAGAATAGATGTCCAGTTGCTACCTAATCTATTCCTTGGAAATAATTAATTACCTGACCATAGTTATCTCCAAGGAACAAGGAAATAAAAATATGGAAAAAAAGCGTCAGGAAAAGATTAGATTGGGTAATTTTGCGAAAGGTAAAATATCTTCCAATAAAAACAACCTCTGGGAAAAATACCGAACAGAAAATTTAAAATCGGAAAATTTGTGAAAATGGAAAGATTGCTTGCAGTCAAATTCGATAAGTATGTTCTTCTTTTAATTTTGATATAACTTACGCCGGCGTAATGTATGTAAGAAAAAAATGTAAGATCAGACCTAGGCGTCCTAGGTATCGCTGAAGCGACATCGTACCTACAGGCGGATCTGCGTGAACTCCAAGTCACCAACTGGCAAAGAGAGCTAACGCTGAACTGAACCGAGAAGAGTGGCGCACTGTCGTGGCGTGACTCACTTTGGGTTGCTGAGCCAACGGAGTAAGTAAGTAAGACCACTTGAGTTGAAATGACTCAACCCACCTAAAGTCGTCCGATACTTTGCCGAACTCACCTTATATAGGTCGGTACCTATAAGTAGAAATATCTGGCCACGAAAATACCTACTTCAGACCAGTTTAACATTCAACGCACGTCAACTTCATTCATGAAACATCACCCATACTTAATGCAAATAAAATTGACGGAGTGCTCTTTTGATCGCTGTCATTGCACAAAAGTAAAAGAATACAGTGACTTGTTATTCCTACTCGACAATATTCCTTGCGGATATTATTGTTGTCAGTTTCGTTTTCCTTCCACCCTGTGGGCAAGATACTTTTATTCTTGGCCACTTTTCTTATCCCTTAAATTGGCGCGTTGGTTTTTTAGAACTAATTTGTTACCTACTTACCTCTTATTGTTTCAAATTTGACTTAAGTATATGGAATAGTATGTAGGTACCTAGATTGCATGACTAGGGTCTAAAATAAGCCATATTACTACGAGAAAAATTGTTCGAGGGGTAATGTGGCTTGTAGACCAGAATACTTTATTAATATATTTAGACACTAGGCCAACAACCAAAAAGGCATAGGCCGGTAAATAATGACGATGATGATATATTCCTGTTATCCCTCATTAGGGACATAGGGCTTGCAGAAGAGTTCTCAATTTTGCACAATCTTGCGCGACTTCTAGCTCTTTCCAGCCGAGACCAGTTGAGCATTCGTTACACCAGACGGCCAATGGGAATTTAATAGGATGCCATTTGGTTTGGTGAATGCGCCCGCAGTATTTCAGCGCACCGTAAATAAAGCTCTAGGATCTCTTAGATATAATTCAGCAGTAGCTTACATGGATGATATCCTAGTACCATCACGACGACGAAGAAGACGAAGACGAAGGATTGCAAAGGTTAGAGGCAATTTTCAAGAGTATGAGAGCAGCACGTTTGACGTTATAATTGAACAAATGTAAGTTTTTTCAGACGTCTGTAGATTTCCTAGGATTTGAAATAAGCAATAGTGGCATAAGGCCTGGCATGAAGAAGACTGAGGCTGTTCGTAACTTTCCCATACCCAAGAGTGTACATAACGTTAGGCAATTCGTTGGTTTAGCGAGTTTTTTCTGAAAATGTATTAAGGGTTTCGCAACGATTGCCAAACCACTAACTAGTTTGTTGAAGAATATGCTCCTTGAGTCTGGGGAGACGAACAGCATCAGGCCTTTGTACAACTAAAGACGCAGCTTGTATCCCGACCTATCTTGGCTCTGTACAACCCCTCCCTTTATACCGAATTGCACACTGATGCAAGCAAATTGGGCGTAGGGGGAATATTGTTGCAGAGGAAAAAGGAGGGAGATCGGAAACCTGTAGCATATTATAGTCGTCAGACTTCGCCAGAGGAGCAATATTTTTCGGCATACGAACTGGAGACTTTAGCGGTGGTCTCGTCTGGAACGAAGCATCCTAAATATAAAAAAGCTGGATAAAATAAGACTAAATGATATTAGGCGAAGAACAAATAAACGATGTCACAATTAAAATAAAAAGGCTAAAGTGGAGATGGGCGGGACACATATTTAGAGACAAAAAAGATAAACGGACAAAACAAATATCAGAATGGTACCTAAGAGAACGAAAAAGGAAAAGAGGTAGACAGGTACGTACGGAGATGGTGGATGACCTTAGACTAGTTAATAGGAGGAAACATATGGAGAAGAAAAGCTGTAGATAGAAAATAATGGAAATCTTTAGAGGAGGCCTATGCCGGAAGGCTATTAAAATAAGTTTTTTTTAATTTGAATTTTGAATAATAATAATAATAACCCATCACGTGCTTGCCTAGGCTGTACAAGCTCCTTACTTCCATTTTGAGAGCAAAAATTAACGCACACATCGTTGCGAACAACGTTTTGGCCCCTGCTCAAAATGGATGTAGGGTTGGGTCTCGTGGTACTAAAGAGCTCCTCCTCATAGACATGACCATTTGCCAACGAGTCCGGCGGAACAAAGGGGCCCTCTCGGCCGCTTGGATTCGGTGCCTCATTCATGGCTAAGGAGGATCTTAGAGCTGTATAAAGTTGATGCAGTTCTGAGATCCTTCTTAGGTGCTTGCATGGGGCAGTGGACCACAGTTTTTCGTCAACCGGGGGGAGGAGATGGCCCCTCTGGCCCGCAGGACTCTATAAGGATTAAACGTGGGATCTTCCAGGGTGACAGCCTGAGTCCTCTGTGGTTCTGCCTAGCACTGAATCCACTCAGCACCCTGCTGAAGGATTCGGGGCTAGGTTGCCGGCTTCGGAGAGAGGGTGAGGTTATTTCTTATCTGCTCTATATGGATGACCTCAAGCTATTTGCACCGAATAGACATGACCTGATGGAACTACTAAAAACAACAGAAGTCTTCAGTAGCGCCATCAAAATGGGATTTGGTGTCAATAAGTGTGCGGAAGCCTGTACAGCGGGGTAGAGTTGTAAATTCAACAAATTTACAACTTTCTGAAATAATGTCCCTCAAATCTATTTCCGAAACAGAAACCTATAAGTATCTTGGTATGTCACAGTCATTGGGTATTGAGGGTGAGGCCGTAAAGCGGGCGGTGAAGGAGCGCTTCTTTTGTCGCCTGACAAAAGTACTCAATAGTCTTTTGTCGGGCGGCAACAAGGTGCGCGCCTTCAACGCCTGGGTCTTCAATGCCCTTGCTCCTTTGGCGTACTAAGATAGACTCAGACTGAGCTGGATGCCCTGGATCGAAGAGTTCGTGTACTGCTTACTGCGCATCACATGTTGCACCCACGCTCGTCTGTTATGAGACTGTACATCTCGCGGAAGTGTGGAGGTCGCGGTTTTTTAAATGCCAAAGACCTCCACAACCGCGAGGTGTGCAGTCTCAGGGATTATTTCCTAAGCAACGAGTGCGGGATGCATCGCGACGTAGTAGACGGACAGCAGTAGACGGAAACTTCACCCCGCTCTCCTTGGCAAACGAGAACTGGCGCAGACTTAAAGTAATGAGCACCGAGGACCGCAGGGCGGTATGGAGGAGCAAAGAGCTTCACGGGCGGTTCTGCAAGGCCCTCACAGGGCCCGATGTAGATCTGCTCGCGTCGGTGAACTGGCTACGTTTCGGGGATCTCTTCGGGGAAACCGAAGGTCTTGTCTGTGCAATTGCGGACGAAGTTATCATGACGAACAATTACCGGAGGTATATCCTGAAGGACGGTACGGTCGACATTTGTCGGGCATGCCGCCGTCCCGGGGAGTCACTCAGGCATATTATCTCCGGTTGTGGTCATCTTGCTAACGGCGAGTATTTGCACAGACATAACCTTGTAGCCAGAATTATTCACCAGCAACTTGCTCTGTTATACGGTCTTGTGGTCTCTGAGGTGCCTTACTATAAGTACACACCTGCGCCAGTTCTCGAAAATGGTCGTGCCACGCTCTATTGGGATCGATCTGTTATCACGGACAGGACTATTCTTGCCAATAGGCCTGATATCGTGCTGGCAGATCGATCGAAACGCCAGGCAGTGCTGGTCGACAACACCATCCCCCATGACGGGAACCTCGTGAAGGCCGAGAAGGCCAAAGCCAGCAAGTACCTAGACCTGGCACACGAGGTAACTGCCATGTGGGATGTTGATTCAACGATCATCGTCCCTGTAGTCGTTTCGGCGAAGAGTCTCGACCATCACCTCAAGAGACTCTCGCTAGATGGCTGGATCAAGGGCCAGATACAGAGGGCGGTACTCCTGGATACTGCGCGGATAGTCAGGAGGTTCCTGTCTCTGTCGCCCTGACCACCGGTAGCTTAGGCCCCGCCTCGCTGCCGGCGCGGCGGCACCTTAGGTTAGGTTTAATAATGATTTTATGTTTTGTATGTATAGTTTTATATTTAACTTTTTATATGAATATTGTAAAAACCTAATCTAAGAAGGAAATGAAATAAAGATAATAATAATATTAGGCAGGCGTCCGATGTTTCACCCAATAGCCCAGCCACTAGTCCATCATTTTCACCCAAAAACCCGTTTTCTTTAGTCCCTATACACCCCAGCGGGTGCTGTCTCTGTGTGCGGGCAGGGACAGCACCCGCTCGGTGTACTCCTTGCATTTCATTAAATTGTCAAAAGGGCCTCTACGTGTTGGTTCAGTTGGTACTTTGTAGGTACCTAGCCCCACGCACGCCATTGTCCCGTGAGCGGGAAAGACATACATAATAATATCCAAATCCATATGGTGGCTCTCCACTTGGCGGTATTTGCTCAAATATTCGTGTTGCATCTTTTTCCGTCCTACGGCAAATTAAAGAGAGGCAACGACGCAACGCGAACTAACCCTAAGTGTAATGCCACAAATATACAAAAAAATATATGAAGAAACCACCCAATTATAATGCCACCAATATACAAAAAAAAATGAAGAAACCACCCAATTGTGTCACAGTGACATCTATCGATAAATAACGTAAACATGAAGGACGAACATATATTTTTTTATTACCCTGGAAATTCCGGGATAGTAAAAAAATCGCTATTTCTAAAAACATTTTCGAAAGTGTAATGCTAATACGTTTATGTTTATTGGTGTTCGTATAGTTACAAAAATATTTGTGCTATTGAGCACAACACGGACCGATGGAACCTTATCTGCCACTGTCACTGGCTGTCAATGTCAGCACTCAGCTGCGAGTGGCGCATTTATTGTATTCCTTTTTTTTATTTATTGTTTAGTTCGTTCAAACCTTTTAGCCGGGCGGTTACTTACACCTTACACTCTTGTCTTTTTTCTGACCTAAATATTTATCTACTAAAATGAAAGCTAAATCTGGCTTGACACGTTTTCGTAACTGCTTTATTCTTCGCGATGGTTCGATTGTAAAAGATGACCTCTGGATTCGAGACGGTAAAATTGAAAATCCTGAACAAATATTTTATGTAGAACAACTTGAAGCTGACGAGACGATAAACTGCGAAGGCTTGTTGATTGCTCCTGGTTTTATCGACATTCAAATTAACGGTAAGTAGTTTTACAGCCTAAAGACAGTTTCTTTTATGAACAGATTTGAAATTATTAATAAGTAACTTGTTTTCATTGCTACTATTAGTAATTTAGTAAACGAGGTCGCGTGATATTTAATTTTATTACTCATCATGACTTTAGTTCTTTGTGATTGTGCATATTTTTTATTTATGTATACCTAAACTTGCCAGTGTACCACAACTTTCAAATGCTTACCCTGCATTGTATTTTGTAGGTGGTTGGGGTATAGATTTTTCATATGATAGTGAAAATGTTGAAGAAGGTGTGAACAAAGTGGCCAAAAATTTACTGTCACAAGGAGTGACCTCCTTCTGCCCTACCATGGTGACTTCTGATAAAGAAAAGTATAAGAAAATTCTGCCACATATCAAAAAGACCCCGGGTGGCAAACATGGGGCCACAGTCCTCGGAGTCCATCTGGAGGGACCATTTATTAATATAGAAAAGAAGGGAGCCCATATGGACCAATACATCAAGTCACTGGACAAGGTATAATTTCTTAAATGTAATGAATGAAAATATTTTCACTAAGCACATCATCAATAACTCCTTTTTTATCATCATAAGAATTCGAAAACTTTTAAATTCAGAATGCCAGCTAGGTATTCAATTGTATTATACTACTATTATAAACTTTTACTTGCATTCAGGCTACTTAATTGTTGTGTAGCTATCAGTTTGTGGCCAAGCCATGTGAGTGGTGGTCAATCAGTATTTTATCAACAACCTACTTAGTATGTGTGCCTACTTAGATATCAAGGGTAATGAACTTGCTATCTCTTGTTATAAAAATGTAAACTTTAGACCATGATTGTGTAATGAAGCCTGGAATGTCAATAAATATTGAATTATTTATGCTATTAAATTATTAACCAAGACAATATGTAAATCCATGATGGTTTTAGTATACATGCTGTAAAAGTATTAAATTGTATTAGAATATTTCACATGAATTGCAATGAAAAAGTTCAGTCAGCAGAAAGGATCCATTTAAATTGCCCTCATAACCAAAATAAATGTGTGACAAAACAATTTTGATATGGTATTGTATATTTTCTCCCAAATAATAAAAATTGGGAATAGGTTAAATTCCAATGAGTACAACCTTTCCAAAAGAGTGTACGGGCAGCCTCACAATGGGTTTAACACCTTTGTACCATGTCGCATTAAACATCATGTTAAACTGCCATATGAAGTTGCCAAATGAGTGAAAACGACAAGGTACCTGGAGTATTTGACATAATAGCTCAACATTTATAACATAGATTAAAATTTTCAGGGTATAGACACAATTTATGAGATCTATGGATCTCTTGACAATGTTGTTATAGTAACACTAGCCCCTGAGTTGCCAGGGGCTACTCAAGCCATCAAAGATCTGACCAAATTAGGCATCAAAGTTGCTCTAGGTCATTCGGCGGCCAGTCTGGCACAGGGAGAGGAGGGGATTGAGAATGGAGCCAATCTCATAACGCATTTGTTTAATGCAATGCTGCCCGTGAGTATTCTCTGTATATTGCCTTCTGCGGTAAACACATCTCTGTAAATGCACATATGAATCCTTTGGATTTGCAGGTCCATGGGCTACAGTGTCCACTTGCTATCATGTGGGCCATAAGCTTGCTTGCCATGATCATGGGGCATATAAAAAAATGTGCTTATTGTGATGAGTTTATGACAGTATTTATTACTACATATTATAAAACATCTCATCATCAGCATCACTGCATATTATAAAACAAAGTTGCTTCTGGCGTCTGTCTGTCTGTCCCTATGTATGCTTAGATATTTAAAACTAAGCAACGGATTATGATGCGGTTTTTTTTAATAGATAGTGTGATTCAAGAGGAAGGTTTATATGTATAATACTGACTGAGCTTACCGTGGGCCTAGGTTGATTTGTGTAAGATTGTCCGATAATATTTATTTATTTTATTTATTTATTTATTTTAATACTATACAATACATGCATGTATTATACATATAAATGCGGGTCGCTAGTTTTATATAAATTGCATCGGGTTGAAACTATTTCAAAGCTATTGTTAATTAAACTAAACTTGTAATTAAATTAAAGTTTAAGTAATTAAATTAAGTATGTATAGATAAGCAATATTTGATATGTAAAGTTTCTTGTGAACGAACATTGGAGTGTCCTCTTGGGTTTAACCCACAAGGACACTCCAAATAGTGCAATTTGCCTCAACAATAGTTTTGAAATTTCATCATTTGGTCTCGACACTCTATTTCATGTGAATATTATACAATACACTATAATAGTAGTTTATGCTACTGATACATAATGAGAGGCCTTAAAATACGAGTGTGGTTTTATGAAACGAGCGTCAGCGAGTTTCATAATGGGATCACACGAGTGTTTTAAGGCCTAATTATGTACAGTTGCATACACTACTTTATCTAAACACATATCATAAGTACTCTAAGATGGGTTCAGAAGCCGTAGGAAAATGACCTGCATTGCTACGAGTGCTACCTGTAAGTTATCTTTGAAAAAAAAATGATTTTTTTTTTTAATTGAAAAAAAAGTAGAAAAAAGTTAGAAAAAGTAAAAAAAAAGTAAAAAACAGCAAAAAAAATTAAAAAAGTGAAAAATAAGTGAAAAAAAGTAAAAAGAAAGTAAAAAAGAGGTAAAAAAGGAATAAAAGTGACAAAAATTTAAAAAGAAGTAAAAAAAAAGTTAGAAAATGTAAAAAAAAGTGAAAAAAGTAAAAAAAAAGTAAAAAAAGGATAAGTGACAAAAAAAAGTTAAAAAGCGGAAAAAAATGTTCGAAAAGTAAAAGAAAAGTAAAAACGGTAAAAAAAAAGTTAATAAAGTTAAAAAGAAAAAATGTTAAAAAAGTAAAATGAAAAAACATAATAAAATTACGTTTCGTATCGATAACTGTTTTAATATCTATAGATACTAGACTAGAGACCCACTGAGTTTTGACAGCTGTTCCAAATTTAAACTCATAAGTACTCATAACGATACCGATAATCTGTACTGTAATAACATTACAGTACAGATTTTACCTACTACCACAGACAAGAAAGTTGTCATAGTAAAATTGGTTGTAATAATGCTGGTCATTACCGACGGTTTCTGAACGCATTTTAGAGCACTAATGATATGTGCGTAGATAAATAATCTTTACGTCATACCTGGCCATAAAGTAGGAATTACCGCACGGAAAACCCCACTTCCTGGCCAGATAGAGACGTAAAATTTTGTACTCACCACGGGCAGTATTAAAGAAAGCCTCAGAGCGCATATTTATCGCCCTTGCTTTCGGCTCGGGCGTCAAATACCTGCGATCTGAGACATTCTTTGTTTAACCGCCCTAGGTAAGTAATGTACTATTATTGCACACCTCAATACGTAAAACAGTATAGAACACGAAATACCTAACTATAAGCAGAGATAAGCAATATTTGGTCATGCCACTAAACAGTGATCTGTTATTTGGAAGAGGTCGCACTTGTTTAATGGTTGGTTGGAAACAACCAGAAAACATAAGTACTTATTTACAAATCAATCTGACACTTATTTTAGTTTGTCAACTCAATTTACACATGACTGGCCTCCACTTGACTCTGACCTCTAGACAAGGCTGTTTCGTTTTAGTTCCATCACCGCGACCCCCGGTCTAGTGGGGCTGCTTGCATCCTCGACGAACAAACAAGTCTACTATGGTATCATATCCGACGGCCTTCACACCCACCCAGCGGCTCTGAGGATAGCCTGCCGAACTAATCCTAAAGGTAATCTTCGTAAAGTTTTTGTAAAAATAATGTTTAACACTCAAGCTAAGTATTTTCCCATTGCATTTTTATTGGAGGACGGAGGTGCGGTGCAGATTTTGCGTTACCGTGCGGATTTTGTATAAATACAAACTGAGGTACTGGCATACAACGTTGCGAACCGTCGCTCCGCCCGCTGCCGCGGGATGAGTGCCTTAACCCATTCATGGCCAGTGACGACACACATGCGTCAGATTTCCTCTACATACGAGGTTTAACCTGCTACGGACTACGGCGTAGCGCTACGATATTAGCGTGGCCGTGAATGTGTTAATGGCCAGCATCACGCCAGCATAGAAGGAATACGTTACATACCTAGTTACGACAAGCGAAGTTTGAGGACTTTGTTTTGTTAAGTGCCTATTAAGAACGAGTGGGTAGATTATGAATGCATGACATTTGGAATATGGACAGTGAGTGCCCTGCAGTACAGTAACTGCAATTATTTAAATGCATTTTACAACGTAATTTTTAAGGTTCCGTACTCAAAGAGTAAAACGGGACCCTATTACTAAGACTCCGCTGTCCGTCTGTCTGTCACCAGGCTGTATCTCACTGATACCGTGATAGTTCCAGTTGAAATTTTCACAGATGATGTATTTCAGTTGCCGCTATAACAACAAATTTAATACTAAAAACAGAATAAAATAAATATTTTTATAGACAATGGTACGGAACCCTTCGTGCGCGAGTCTGACTTGCACTTGGCCGGTTTTCTTTCCTTATTTTACCATATTTTTCCTCTACACTTGCCTGCCCCGCAGCGCTACCATGAAAATCGAAAGTCAAGATTTGGCAACATCTCCCTCTCTGTCGCTTGTATATATGCAAGTACGACAAGGAACGAGACAGACGAACGCACGAAGTTAGCCTTTCATAGTAATAATTGAATAGAATAGAAAGTTCTTTATTGTTTTTCTTTTCGATGTTACAATAATGTCCGCTAAACGGGTGTGTCTTCAATGTAATATGTCTTAAAGATACATTTATTTTATGTCGTGTAGCAAATTTACAGCTCACAGATGTGTTACATGATGATGTTTCACTTCACTTTTTATTTTAAAATGTGTTCCCTTGAGGGCACACGCCGTTTACTAACACGTTTACGTGAGAACATAGTTTATTTCTCCGGTCCTGTTACTATAAAATAAAGCATTGGGTTGTATTGACCGTATTTGACATATTTTGGTCCAGAATTCTCCACACCCGGGTATGCACATCTCATTCAGCTTATCTAGCATATCACGATGTAGGTCGTGTATTCTGAGATGCCGTGGATCTTCATCTAATAAGTCCCACAACATTTCTGTTTTCATACTCGTAGCACAGAATAAGTAATAGTACTACGTACAGAAGGTCCTCTGTTAACAAATTCCCTGTTTAGGTACGCCAAACGTGCCTAAATGTGGCCATCCCGTTCTATCGCATGCAACGCGCTGCGACCCGTGCGAGCGTCCTGTACCAACACGTGCAGGGCGGCCAATCTTAGTACTAGTTGCCCGGTAATGACAGCATAATAAGTCAACTAGACGCTGTCAAGGTATTTCAAAATTCGCCGTGTTGTCATAAGACATCAGTAGCCTAGGGGTACAGACGGAGGTATTTGGAGTCGATGAGCCGGGGTTCAAACCCTGCGACCGACGCACTTTTTGTATGTTTTAACATTGAAGTGGAGTATTTCAACTACCGATTCTAGATGGCGCATCAATTACAGGGTTACCGTTTTTAGGCCCAGAGATTGTTCTCTATTTCAGTATATAACAAAGTACTTTGTGAACACGTGGCAGCCACTGAATAGAGCCCCTTCGGAGGGGCGACCGGCATGTACTTGTAGCGATAAACACAAATCGCGAGTGAGCCGCGCCTGCTCGTAGTGGCCGCACAGATTATCAGTTGTTTTGTTTAGGTCTGGTGTTGGTGAGCGACGCCGTGGCGGCTCAAGGGTTAGCTGACGGGAATTACCACATCGGGCCGCAGAGGGTGACGGTGAATGCGGGGAAGGCGTACGTCGAGGGCACCAAGACGCTTTGTGGCAGCACTGCGGTTCTCGACGAGTGTATACGCACCTTTAAGGAAGCCGTAGGTAAAGTACCTGTTGGTATAAGGCGCGAAGAATGTTTCCTGTCTCTTCTTTTAGCTTATGCGTATACAGTCTGCCGCGCCCGGACGTTTGTACGCGCCTATTGCCAGAGGGTAGTGACGCTAACGTGGATACGAGTCGCGCTACTGCAGCGCGACTTGGAAGAGTTAGAAGCGCTACAGTCGCGCGACAAAAACGCCTATAATGTTTGTAATATGAGACGGATCGAGCAAAGTGTCTTATTCGCCGTCCTAAACCCAAACCCTAAGGATACTGTTTATATTTTTCAAAAATAATTGACGCAGCTGAAAAGTCTGCAACTTTTTTCTGGTGCTAAGGAAAGTAATTCCTATCACCAAAAAAATAATCAGGCACTTCTAAAATTTTCATCCATTCGCAATTGAGTCGCTTTATTTCAAACCCGGGTAAATGCGATGCAAACCATGCGATTTTGCTATTAAGAAAAGGTGATAAGGTAGATATTTGCTGATAGGGTCGAATGGATTTATCCGATTTTGAATTTAAGCGACACAATTGTCGTTGTTAGGTGACAATTGTCAAATTGCTGAAATAGGGGCCAGGTAGCACCAACAACCCTAACACTTAGTTTACTCTTATTAGCAAACGTCGGACTATAGGGGGCAGTTTGAGGGCAAGGTAAGGTTTACAAAAAAATCTTAACTTACGAGTTTTATAATATATTATTTGTAACATAGTTAATTAAATTAGTTACCCGTTATCATTTATTCATCTTTAATGTGTAAATACTGTTTGAAGTGATGACTGATAGCCCACTTAAAAAACAAATAAATAGCTGACATGTTCATACTCATATTTGTTGGTAGAGTGCCGTCTAATCAATAGAAAGATTAGCTTTATTTGTTAATTTGCATATCTATGTATTGCAATGGATACGATACTACGACAGCACTCCGAACTTAAGTCACAGAAAGGTCACATTATTGGAATTTCACATTATAAATACTAGGTACCAAATACTAAGTACAAATACTCGAAAGTGAATTGATTGATTTGCGAACCTTACCTACCTATCATTCTGACATGCCACGAAAATGCCCACTGGAGTCCGACGTTTGCTTATTATTATTATCAACAGGAACGATCACAACGATCAACAACAATGTAGTAAAACATTCAAAACCTAATTTAAGGCCACAACCATAACTTAAGGCGACGTGAGCTCCAAAAACAGATTTTTAAAAAATCGTAGCTTTGTTTGGAGTATAATACGGCTGCCCTAAATTTAATTAATTAATTAAATCAGCTATTCGAATCCTGAGTTTTTGACTTTCGCTCGATAGAAAAAAATCACGAACATTATACCTAGGTCTGAAATACACTTTAAAAAATCATAACAAATTATGCACAACAGTTAAACATATTAAAATTGGTTTTAAAAATTGGCAATGTCATGTTTGAGGGAAATCAGCTATTACTTTTTTATTTATTAAAACGCACAAAAAAATTTAATTAAAAACATGATATCCGCGCTTTCAAACGCGCACTTCCATCTCGCTCACGCTTATGCTCAGTGAGAGGGAGAGAAGACCGCGAACCTACTTCCCCTTAACAGTTGTACTATTCACAAATTTCATAACTAGGTCATATTGTTTCAATTATTCTCAATGTCACTCCGAACATAACACGTATTGGTTACTAATAACTTATCGACTGTAAATAGAACCAAGCCGGCCTTGTTAGGTAAGACCCCTGCGCAACTATTTTTCCTCAGCGAATTGAACTCAACCTTATGTATATGACGATAGAATTCATCCGCTTGTACTACCTGTAAAATTTGTAAATGACAGATCCTAGAGATCTTTGAAAATGTAACCTACTACCTTAGCTATTAATTAGGTACCTACCTGTGATGTAATTATTTTTGATTATCCGCAATCTACAATAATATTTTCCCCTTACTGCCTCGGAAAGCCGTCTTTTATCCTTTAAAACCAGTGAGCATAATCGCATTTCATCCACTAGTGGGCAAAGTAATTTGACCTTGGAGCGTATCTCATTAACCGTGATAGTTAGACAATTGAAATTTTCACAGATTATGTATTTCTGTTGCCGCTATAACAGCAAATACTAAAAAACAGAATAAAATAAATATTTAAGGGGGCTCCCATACAAACAACTTTTCAGAATTTCTTGTTGCCTTCATCAGGCGCTGGGTCTCAAAATGTATGGGAAAACTAAAATCCGACTCGCACTTGACCAAAATGAAAAGAAAATTTGTTATTTGTTATATTTTTTTTATACAAGGGTGCAAATTTATTATTTAAATTAAATAAAGTTGTTTTGCATGTTGCACTTTCCTCGCTACAGTGAGGTGAAAAGTTTTGTGTAACACACGGGTGCAAATTAATTTTAGTTCTCGTGTGTTGAAACACTCGCTACGCTCCGGATTCTATTTTAGAACCACTCGCTTCGCTCGTGGTTCAACTATAGAGTCCTATCGCTTGCTCGTGTTTCAATTCCACACTCGCGGGTAAAATACAACTTTGCACCCTTGTATAACAAATAACTACCTATATGGGTATTAAGTTATCGTATAACGCGTACCGTATTCGTATCGTATTCGAGGAACCGTCATATGATTCAAATAGAAGTAAATAATAAACAATGCCTTGTAATTTAAGTCAACCGACCACTGAAAGTTACTAGAAATAACTTCCATGATTTTATTATGCACCGTGTTTGCATGGGACTTCAATTTCGAATAAATTGCACTCAATCGATGCGGATATATACCTAGAGATATCATACAAAAGAAAAAAACTATTGTATTAGGTTTATCTCACAATAAAATGACGAAAAAATATATTTTTTCGATAAAATAACAACAGCTACACAGAATATTAAATTAGAAATAAAAAATAACACAAAACTTATTATAACTATATCTAAAACTAAACTACTTATAAAATAAAATAACTTGCAAATAACTAAAACTAAAGGTAAAAAATTTGCCCCAGATCGCTGCCAGGCGGCAGTGTGCCCAGAAGGCTGGCAGCATTGCCACGTCATATGGCAATGCTGATCCTCTGGTCGAGGTAATTAGAAATTATATTTTGTAAAACACTTGGACTTAAACGCAAATTATGTGGAGATAATTGCGATATAAGTTGTGACGTCATAGCATAAGCCTCGCTTATGTTCGCCGAGGCCCACACGGACGGTTTTCAAGCGATTATACGCAAGAAAATCGTCTCGATGCTGAGCCGGTTAAGGGAAAGTTCCAACAGCATTCTGAGTGTCATTGCCGACAGATACGACTGCCCTATGTTGGCGCATTGGATCAGTCAAATTAAATCGGTCGCAAAATTTAGATCTAAGTAACTATAGAGGTTAATACTAATATACCTAGGTTAAGATTATATTAACAATATATGGATGTACAAAAAAAAATGTCTGAAATAAATAAATCTATTTTATTCTATTCTATAAGCCCGTTTAATATAGCGCGTTTTCGGGGGGTGCCGGCGCGTGCAGAAAATCATAAGAAAGTTTTAATTCTGCAGTTGATATTCCTCTGGATCATACTTTTGATTTTCGTAATAAAGTAAAAAGATGCAAGTTCCCTATTTATTAAAGCAAAGTAAACTTTCAGATTGCACTTTGGAGTACGCCTTGGAAACGGCGACACTGCACCCGGCCCGTGCTCTCGGCATCGACGACATGAAGGGGAACCTCAATTTTGGCAGCGACGCAGACTTCGTCATCATGCACCCTAAGACTCTTAAAGTTATGTCTACTTGGATAGCAGGGGAGTGTGTATTTAAATGTCAAAGCAATGACATATGAAATATTCATATTGTACCTATTATAAAACATGCAATTTAAATGTGTATAATGGAATCTTATTGACCTAAATAAATATTGTGATAAGACTGACGAGAAATACAATTATTTACTTGATACTGTTTGAGACATGAGGAAAGTGCTGAAGATGATAAACCTTGTCGGATGTTTAGGTAATTTGTTTGGTAATACCACTATTCAAGCTAGCAATGTTTATCAACTCACTTTCATACTGGCCGTCGAACCAAACATATTGCATTTGATATGTACTTACTTAAATTCAATAAGTTTATCAACCTCCAACACCAGAATAGCAGGACGACTCATTGTTATGGTAAATATCTACAAGGGAAATGCTTTCACCGTGGTAGATAAATATTTTTCACTTCTCATGCTCGCAAAGTTCGCCTTTGTGCTGGATGTATGCTGCACAAAATGCCACTTTTATGCTCTAGTGCACAAAGTAAAATTGTTTTAAAGACTAAAATAATTGCGCCTAACAGCCACACACAATAACACTTCGTAGAATAAACTTGTCATTTGATTTGGGTTGCTTTAATAAATTTCACATCCGTGTTTTCTTTTACTAAATTAATAAAACAAAAGATTACCTATAAATATCGTTAGCAGCGTAACTGCTTCATACAAAAAGTAATTTAGTATTGGGGTGGCGCATCGTTACTGACGATTTCTCAGTATAATTTGAGACGTTGGTGCCGTTAAAGAAGCATATTATGTCTTCAAGGAAGACTTCGCCACACGCCTCCCTAAGGTGTTGGTAACCGAATCAATTCGGTTAACCCCATAGGTTAACCGTATGATATGGTTAACCGATTGTTACGGTAACCTTATCGGAAGTGTTAACCGTAACTACTAATTGAGTTAACCTCAAACCCTATTGGGATAGGGTTTTTGTTTGGGGTTTTCATTGGGTAACCTTATCATCAGCTGCTTATTGTGATTTGTGCATTATATTTAAACATGTTATAGAGTATCGTGTATCGTACTCGCGTTGCTGTTTCATGGGATCAGACTCCCAGTGGGTAGTTTTTTAATTTTCTCAAAAATGGCCCGCAAAGTGAACATAACTCGCTACATATTGGAAGGTAAAGTGTATAGTTTAGGGCCAGATCAAAATTAAAAAATAAAAAACATTGCAGGTCGCCTGGAATGTTACATATGAATTCCTTTATTTGTCGAGTACCAAACTTTTTAAAAAGTAGAAACTGGCATATAAAAGACAGCACAGGTCGTATTCAGCCAAATCAAATCGTATTTTTTTAATACAGTTGCTCAAAAAGTGGTACTTTTTGTGGCTGCGTAGCGTGCGAGAAGCTCAATTTCTCGCACTAGTGCTTTTTACTTTTTAGTTCCAAACTATACTTTCGAAACGCAGTAATTTTATATTAGATTTTTTACTTGGAAATTATGAAATTAAAAACGCTTACGAATACTAGGAGTATTTATTTTTGATCGCGTTAGTATGAAAGTCATTTTTGAAGCTGAAAATGTACGCATCTGTAGGTAGACCGCTTAACTCATTCCTCGCTTGCGCAGCGCGCGGGTGCAGGGGTATGACGATAACGGGGTGCGGGCGCCGGGGTTTGCCTTCCGCACGTCGCCCGCAGCCCGTTATAGTCATACCCCTGCACCCGCGCGCCGCGCAGGCGAGGACCTAGTTAAACGGTCCACCTATAGGTACCAGGAGCGCATACGCAAGCAGAAGTTTCGATGCAGCCACTAACAGTTGAGATCGAGGTACAATAATATAAATTTTTATTTAAAGAATTCATTAATATATAAATGACGAATATTAATTTATTATTTTTTCGCAATTGTATTAAAAAACGTCGTTTACAACACGTGTGAAATGTCTTTTACCACTCGTACCGAGTCTTGCCACTCGCTTTCAGCTCGTGGCAAGATACCTCGGTACTAGTGGTAAAAAGACATTCTTTTCACACTAGTTGTAAAATGTACTATTCTGTTGCAAACGCGACATTTTTGTATGTGTCATAAAAAGATTGCGTTTTTCGGTGGAAAAATACACTTGCGATTCTGTTTAAAAAAATATATGACGTTTTATTTTATGTAATTTGCAGTATCCTCAATTTGTATTTAATAATAACGCTTGATTTCAATTTAGTCTTTTTTATTCCCCCATTTTTGAGAAAAGCACTATATTAGCCTCAGCCGGAATGGCAATTGCAGGCTTCGTATTATAATTAAACGGACTCGCAAGCTCGTCCGTTTAAACAAAATACTCAGCCTGCAATTGCCTCCTTCCCGGCTACGGCAATAATGTACTATTAATTAATTTTATATCATGACTCAATCTAACTTTTTATAGAAAAAATCATTAAGATTTAAAAGTTCAGTGGCAGTAAAGGTAACTTAAGGGCTCTTAAGTAACGAATGAAATAAATATATAGTTGGATATACTAAAAATACTTAATAGGAAGCCCCTAATACCTTGTAATCTGCATATCGCTGTGATACGGAAATAAATACTTTATTATACACTTCTTTTCCGCAGCAGAACCAAGGTAATCGATATATACGTAGGTATGCACGTATATATCGATATGCACGTAGACCCGATGGCCGTTGGGGCGGAAAGGTTCTGGAGTGGCGACCACATACCGGAAGGCGTGGCGTGGGAAGGCCCCCCACAAGGTGGACTGATGACCTGGTAAAGGTCGCGGGAGTCCGCTGGATGCGGGTGGCGCAGGACCGGCCATTGTGGCACTCTTTGGGGGAGTTCTATGTCCAGCAGTGGACGTCTTTCGGCTGATATGATGCGATGATGATAATGATAGTTATTTTTTTCAACAAAAAAAATTGCTTGCAAATATACCTATTAAGTATTATGTGTATGGTGCGTGTACACCTTTTATAGAGTTGTTAAACCACCCAACACCCAATCCCGGGATCATACAAATTACACTTTAAAAGCGTTTTAGTGCGATTCATTTTAATAATTTTCAATTATCTTAGATAACGTATTGATATATGTACAGAAATGTAGAGATTTACTTTTTGACCCCCCCCCCCCTTGGTGTTATTTGGTGAGGTTCTTGGCTCCCCCCCACCCCCACATAACCTCACGTATATTTTTTTCATTCGACCTAATTGTAAGATAAATAGTATAGTAGAGTAGTAAATCTTGTTTATTTTTCGATCTTAGTGAAATAGACTCGCTATTTTGAAGTGCTAAGTAAAGATTTATGTTTAATGACCCCGAGAAAAAGTATTTACTCGTGTGGTAGATATTTTTTCTTAGTTTCGTTCACTGTAAAAAAATATATGTGAGGTTTCCTTATACCCCCCCCCCCCCCCCCCCGCCCTCCCCCAACGTGATCTGTCGTGATTTTTTCCTGACCCCCCCCCCCCCCTCCCCTATCGAACCTCGCGTGATTTGTGCACAAGCCCAAAGCTCACCGTTCGTGGTATTTGCCATTAACCAGAATGCGGTGACAGTCATAATGACAACAATAAATACCTTATTCATTATTATAAATACATTTTACCGACTGTGTTGTGAGCGCGACCTTTTATCTACTTAAGTATTCACAAAGATAGGTATTCACAAAGAATGGTATTTATAATTGTTTGTATTGACGTCAAAGTTAAAAAAATTATTTGGAAACACAATGAATATAAATAAAAACAAGTATAAAGATTGTAAAGAAGATATTATTGTATTGTACCTATTATTTGGCATGAAATAAAAGGCTTTTTTATTTTTATTTATTTATACTACTCAAAAGAAAATAGGGGCCACTAAGTATTTTGATTGCTACGTGAAAAATATAGTAAACAGTAATGTATATTTATTAAAATAACATGTAACAAGGCTTTTGTTTTAACTTATGCTAATAACCATTTAATTGTGTAGTCAATTGTTTCACTTATTTCAATTAACATGAAATTAGTCCATTGTCAACAGCAAAAACTAAACAGAAACTCTTTGCAAAACAAAACAAAAACTGACACAAGCTGTTTTTTTAATGGTTTAGTAACGGGTGTGTCCTCCTCTCCTGTTTTCACACTCCTGGAGCCTTGAATGCATACTCTCGATTAAGTTTCTGATGTTTTCATCAGGTATCTCTTCCCACGCACGTTTCAAAGCATCCATAAGCTGTTGCTGGTTGTGAACCTCTTGCTCATGCTCCCTAACCCTTCGTTTTAATTGGTCCCACATATGCTCTATTGGATTTAAATCCGGACTATACGCTGGCCATGGTAGGACACGAATATGGGCGTTGTGTGGGCGGGCATTGTCATGTATTAACCAGAACCCTGGCCCCACTCTCTGTGAGAATGGAATCACATGAGGCCTGATGACTTCATCGATGTACCGTTGTGCAGTTACTGTGCCTTGATTTAAGAAAACCAGCTCAGTTTTGCCTTGTAAGCTAATCCCAGCCCAAACCATCACACTAGGACCTCCAAAGCGGTCAATTTCCTTGATGCAGACATCGGAAAATCTCTCACCCTGTCGTCTCCATACTCTAATCCGCCGATCATCACTACAAAGCTTCACTTTACACTCATCTGTGAAGAGCACCATATCCCATTGATTCATGCTCCAATCTGAATGTTCGCGGCAAAAACTTAACGATTTCCACGTTGAACCCTAGATAAAGGAATTCGTACTGCTCGGCGTCTGAACCTTTGCTGGTCTTCATGCAGTCGATTACGTATCGTTTGGTCACTAACACGAGTCCCCGTTGTCAACCGTAGGCGATTTTGTAACTTACGTGCCGTCACAGAGCGCTCTCGACGGGCACTCAATCGGATGTAGCGATCCTCTTGTGCCGTAGTCGCTCGCACCCTGCCCGATCCAGGCCTTCTTGCAACACTGCCAGTCTCTTGGAACCGATCCCACACATTTTGGATGGCTCGGCGAGAGAAACCCAACGAAAAAGCTACAGACCGCTGTGAATGACCTTCAGCAATCAATGTAACGGCTCTGGTGGCAGTAATGGTATCCATATGCCTTCGTTGACGTGGCATTATTAACAAAAGATGTTAAAAGAAGCAAAAGATGGACAGAAATAGTTTTTTAACAGAATAAAATTGTGATTCCATCTGAAAGGAATTTGACCTGAAACTCGATTTTTTTATTTGCTTCAATTTCTGGCCAGTTGTAAGACTTAAACACCGGCATTAAAGAGGTTGGATACTGAAGGAGGCCGGACATCATTAATTAGTCGCTTATTAATTAGTTTACATCTAAAAATTTACTCAAAAACAGAAATATGTAAGTGGCCCTTATTTTCTTTTGAGTAGTATACAAATATGTGAGTAAAAACCTGTTGTCATCAATAACTAAAGGAAACAACTTAGGAGCCTGTAACATGTTCATTTCATGAAAAGGATTTTTTCCTCGCAAATGTGTTGAAAAACGTCGTATGACACGCGTGAGCTTTGATAATTACATCCTCGGCTCTATTATCACGCTCACCTGCGGTTCGCGTGACAATTCCGCCTCTGATCAACATACCTCACTTTGTATCATAATGTACTATTATAAAACTGATATAAATAGGGCAAGTTGGAAGGGGAAGACCTAGGCGAACTTTCTCCGATCAAATTGGAGAAATCTTACAGAAAGGCCAGGTCAAAAGTACCCTAAACCGACGAGCATGTATGAGAAATGTTATGAAAGTGAGTGAAGCGAAAGTGGTTTGTCAGGATCGTAGCAAATGGAGTTCCGTGATCTCTGCCTACCCCTTTGGGAAAGAGGCGTGATTATATGTATGTATGTATGATATAAATAGGAACATAATATATAAAGGGAACGAGCGCTATTAGGTACTGACTTAAAATAAAACTAACTTTTAGTGGCATGGAAAATCTTTATTGAAGTAAATATATTTATAAAGTCAGTACAATTTAAGTTCAATAGTTTCCAAAAATATTAAAGTGCAGGTTGCTGATCACCTGGCAATGTTAAATATGATTATTTCTTAATTAAAATACAAGCTAATGTTGAGAAAACTGTAATATGTGAATAATAACATGTATATACCTAAATAAAATCATGACAAAAATATATTTTAGGCAGGCTCTGAAATACACTGCTCTTTACTGTTGTTATCCTGGCCACAATTCACGAGAATAAACTTAAAATTATGAAAGAAAAAGAATCCGCTAAGGTCACGTGAAAACTGCACTCGTCTTAAAAACTAAACAAATGTAGGAGTGCTATGACTACACAACAATAGTCGTCCATTTCCCAGTAACTTTAGCGGCATTAAACAATTTGGTCAAAGTATGATGTGCAACTAGTTCAAACAAATAAATTCTACTTCTGTCCACAGGAGCATACCGGAGTTGAAGCCATCTCAACGATTCCTTCATCTCTCAATTCCTTACACGACCAACCGTGGACAGATTTAACCAGTTGGGCATCTTAACAATAAGTTTCATTACAATAAAATTAAACATCAGGTTACAAACCACGCAATGTATATTAATGTATACAATATTACTAAGTGTATTTATGTATATAATGTAAATACATTTTCATGCAAAACGAAATAATATCATGGAATATTAAGAGCCAAAATATCTGAGATTAACTCTACTTTGATACCATTAACTTCTAAGATCTAGGCACAATGCAGCAGAGACTCCTGTATGGATTACAATTAATAATTTTCGTTGACTGTGGGGCAAAAAGTTTTTTCTTTGTACAGTCAACACCATCACACAACGTATACTGAGGGTAAGCTACTGCCACTGCTTTTACAAGAGTGATTTTCGACAGCAACTAGAATTATGCCGTTTAACAAACCCCCCGAAGCAAGCACAACTTGTGCCAATTTTCAACAGTCAAAATAGCACATTATTGCTACGGATTAAATTCCTAATCGACAATCTACGAAAGCAAAAATCTTATTCGTATAAAATTGACACAAATTAACCCAGCGACCAGAGACGCACGGATCATATGCTCCAAAATAAGGAATCATAATCAAATGAAGAATTTCCGACAGTAGTAAAATCACATTCGTGAATGGTTAGGTTAGGATAGTAATGGAACATGTAATAGTACCTAATAGTTACATAGTTAGGCATGTCAGAGGCAGTGGTACGCTACTGTGCTGGTGCTGCTGGGCCCCTGCAGGTCGCCCGCGGCAAGCCGCCGCAAGGCAAACAACTATACCTAATAAACTTCAACGTTACAATGTTTCAAATCTTTACGGAGGGTATTGTCTGTTAGATATAATTTCGTGTTACTGAAGTCCGGCCATCTAAAATATTCGATGTGGACTACTCCTAAGTTTAAAATACTTTCAACAAAATTAAAACAATTATTGAGCAATATATTCTTAAGAGAATATAGTAGAGATTTGCTCGGCTGCACCAACTCTATTCATATTTCTATATCGAACACCTACTGATGCGCACTCAACAAATGTAATTTTTACTGAGACATTTTTAAATCAAATAATTAAGAATAAAATTAGATCTTTGGAGCAAATTTGTTTTTGCATTTTTAAATGCGCCGTTCACACAAAATAATTAGAATAATTTTCACATTTTCCGACACAGAAACGACAAAAAAAAACATGTGTAACTTACAATATACTTAAATCTAATTTCAAAACAAAAGAAATAGCCATTTACCGTAATAGATAAGTATGTTAGTTAATGTATGTAGAAAATCGGGAGATGCGCAGACAGATTATATGTAAACGAAAATAATCATTTTGGATGATATGTTTTGTCAGTTACTGAACAATTTGTGAGATGAGAAATATCTAAATGGCCATCTATGTGAACAAAAAATTATGCTTAAAGTTAGAGTCAATTAAATATAAGATCACTACAATACGTAAATACCAAGAATTGTATATTAAAATATTTGTACTTTTACTGACTAAAGGAAAAAAACATTGGCAACTGCTAATAATCCTACATGTAAAAAAAATAACTTGTATAATGTAGATTGAAAACGGTCATCTCAAATTCGTTCACTCGAAGATGTGGAATGCAATTAGAATTCTTTAACAATATTAAAAGGTATAATAATATATTAAATTTTTATAATCAGCTCAACAATGTATATAATCTATAATAATTTAAAAGCCTAGATCCAAACTGTGATATTTATTGCACAAGCACACATGTGGCTTAAAATTCCAATGGGAATAGAGCTCACAACCTTATTTATTACGAGTTATGTAATTTCAGAACAGTGGAGATAAAACTGGTAAGGGTGAATTAAATTAAATCGTTTTCAATCTTTGAGCATGCTGTCTTTACCGTCTCTGCGAGATAATGGAATTAGATGAGGATGCCATATTAAGCTTTAATTCCACCTAGTAGTAATGCGGCGCGATGCGTCCGCGATATAGAATAGACTCGTTATGCCACAACACTCCACCGGAACCCTTGAGCTGTGCTTGGTGCCACAACATGGGCAATACGCCCACCTCCAATAGGGAGGGTAACATTAGAGCTCACCTTGTGCGCTGCGAACCCTACCACGTCACAATACGAGGCACTGACAACGCTAACGAACTTCACCCGCGCGGCGTTCAGCCAATGACGGTTTCCTGAAATGACGCGCACTGGCTGCCAGCGCTGAAACCTTAGCTCCAGTGCCAACTATCCAGTAGTTCCATTGTCCAAGCTAGCTATCGCACTTGCACTAATCGAGTTATGAAGTTGGAGACAAGTTAACTGCGATCTAGGTGGCAGCACCTATCAAAGCATATTTCTGAAAACCCTCCGTGGCTACGGCGCTCAACGCTTCTAACATTGAACAGCTCAATGCCGAGGAAGTCAGTAGTTTTTCAGTGCCCCATAATGTGATTCTACAACTACAGAAGTAATTTATTGCTGAATACATAAGGGAATAGATTCAAGAGAAATATATTTACCAAAAATTGTTTTTAAAGTGTATATAGGTAACTTTTAAGATCTCGAGAAAGGCTACTGTAATGTACTCTAATGATACAATTATTATCAAGTAATGTCAATGGACAATAAATACCATTTGACCTGCCATATCCCATGACAAAGTGCTTAGGTACTTGCTACAGCAAGAATATACAGCCAAGCGGGCGCGAGGCGAATACCCGCCTCGCGCCGCGCCCTCTATCTAA
Source organism: Epinotia brunnichana (assembly GCA_963854355.1). NCBI lineage: Eukaryota > Metazoa > Arthropoda > Insecta > Lepidoptera > Tortricidae > Epinotia > Epinotia brunnichana. Next base: position 17,168,619 of record OY977940.1, on the reverse strand, counting down.
TAAACATCTCTAAACAACGCCACCGTACAGGCAAACTTGTGATACTGTTGTGTATATCCAATTGGAATTCTAACAACTACAAAAAATGTCTACAATGACACCTACGTAAGATATATGGCAAGAACTAAGGGAACTCTGTCGAGGAAACGATCACAATCAATGTAAAGAGGGTTTGAACATACAAACTATAATACTTTCAAATACAAGAATGTTCGTATTATTTCAGATGTTTGAGAAATTACACGTTACAATGATATTTCACCATAATTTTTTTATTGGAATTCACACAAAATAGTATAATTTGTAAAATTATCCAAAACTTATCACACCACTTTTTTAATAATTTTTATGCAACCCTAAAGCAATATTATTAGCGTCATACGCTCCCTTTGGGGCTTTATAACTTCTATTTCGGTTACTTCTACCGCTCTAACACGCAATAATTTTGATCAATGACAACAAATAAAGAAAAATTGAACATTATAATATTAAAACCCTGAATATTAAAAAACAAAAAATTGGCAACAATTAGTAACTAATTTTTACAAATATCATACATTAAAATAATTACTATGTTCATGCCACAAATATCGTAAGAAAATAATTTGGCAGTAAAAATTCGTAACTCTAAAGGCCTAAACACACTGGCCAAAAATACTATTTAAATAATAGGCCCAGAACGTATAACTAAACAAAATAGTAAAATGACAAAATCAGAGTATTAACCACACCTACTCATCCGCGAGGGGCATATAGACTCGTTATTTTAAATCTAATTAAAATAAAGAAAATAAAATTCCCTAATGCTATCGGGACAAAAATCCTGAAACAAATAACTTAAAAACAATATGAAAAATAAACCCAAAAGTTACTCACTAATCAATAGATAGAGGATTCCGACTCGACGCCGAGCGCGCCTCCCTCGGCTGCCCCTCGAGTCGCGCTAGTCTTTAATGTTGTCTCTCAATTATTGCTCGTATCACATAACATGTCGCTAGTGTATTCAATATTGGAGGAGAACTGTCTCAATACACACAACAAAATAAACTATCACTAATTAAGTACAAACGTTTCATACAATGTGTTTCTTTCCTACAATACAATAAATTATTGGATCTTATATTATAGCTCGGAAACATATCAATATTAATAGTTGATAAAGAACGTGTTAAATTTGGTACCTACAGTCTCGTACAGGCAATATTTGTATTTGTTATAACAGATTTTCACCGTTTTTTTTTAATATTTTAAAAGGTATTCACTTGGGTATCGCTTCATATTATTCACGTGGGTCATAAACAATAGGTTGGAACTAGTTTTTCCTGTTCCCGGTAATAAAGAGTAGGGAGCATCCAAAATCCACAATATTTGATCCACGACAAAACACGTCGGGAGTGATAAGTGGATAGGTATCAAAGCTAATTAATAATTCGGCTCCGGTGTCCATCTCTTTCGGAAACAGAAATGACATTTATGTTGCAACTGATTATGGTCCAAAAATGTTATTAGTAATTTTAAGCTACTTAGACGTAGAGAGCGAGGTTTAAAAAACGTGAAGTAATTAAAAATATCACACATATTATAGGTGGTATGGTAGAATTTTAATATTTTAGTGTTAATGTTAAGTACCGTAATTTGTATTAACTTAAAATGAACACCAATACAACGCGCGACACTGTATATGCAATGACTGACATTATATAAATTATAATAGGGAAATTGCTCTTATCTTTATTATTATATAATTACTTTATAATACTTTTAGAGGTTAAAATGAATATAGTTGTATGCGTGTTTAAACAACAGGCGTTTCTACTATATTACGTATTACTGTGTATTATTGTATAATAACGCGCTCGTTGAGCAAGAAGTAGCTTTACTAGATATTCCAACTGAGCTACGTTTTACACAAATGCTCACCTGGAAACGCAACTCTGTGAAAATCTGTTATTTAATTTACTCCAAGCTATTACTTAACTTCACTTTCATGTTTAGTTCTACTTTTGAATATTGTACTGTCACGGGCAAACCAACTGCTTATGTCTATGAGACATTTCACCTAAAGGTATCCCCCCCGCAACTTTCTAAATAAATGCTACCCTATGAGAATATTGAAAAATTCAAACTCGTTACGATATTTGTATGGGTTACTTTTAGGTGACAATGCAACATTTGAATAGTCTCAATTTTGAACATTAAAATCGAATAACTACAAAAATATATAATTTGACGCATGGTATTATATGCGATGGCAGATTTTTGGAATCACTGACAAGCAACACATTAGACAGAACACTTACTCTTTTAATTCTAAGATATATTGGAATAAATTTTGCAGAATTTATCGATTAATTCGTGAATAATTCTTCAAAATCCTGCACATACTTTGTGACAGGTATTGTGACCTATTACTTTTGCCATAACAACTAACGACTCGAATATTCAATATGTATCCTTATGGTATACTTATGCCGAAGGCTATGTACCTATAACTGGTGCTCTCCATGTTTTATGGACAATCACTATGAAGCTTTTCCCAATATAACGCCGAATATACTGTATATAGATGTGCAAATTTCGAATTGAAAATATACACGAAGATGCCAGAGTAAATGTCTGTGTGTTCCTTCTAAACGTCCAAGTATAATATTGTACCTACTAAATTATTGCAACGTTACTTACTGAGGCTTTTCATTAATAAGTCAGCTTGTGCTGGTTCATCAAAGGTTTAAAATGAACCAAATTTATACAACATAGTGTATGCCTACGCACGAAAAAATTTTCAAATATGTAATAGGCTCTCAAAACAAGAGTACATGAAAAAACATTTTGTATAGACACAAGAATTCTGTAAATGGTAAATATATTTTAACGGACAATATATAATATTGTATACGAGATTAACCTAAACTAGATGGCACGTTATTTTAGTGTCGCCTCCTTTGGTCATTGCAGGACTAAAATTTGGTTAACAATAAACTCAATTGTGCGTTCGTATATGTTCACTATGCGCGCGAATGAGTGATCTACGTGTACGCAACCGCTAGTTCACGTGACACTAGGCACGGGCAACATGTCGGAACAATGCAACTTTTGGAATGAGGCGACACTCCCACGCAGTCCCCTAATTGACATGTATTAACTTCACTCGAACTAGGAACCATACCAGCTGCTAAATTTAGGAAACAATATTATATAATAAAAACAAATACACTAAACTTTGGATTTTCCTTCACTATAACTAAATGCAATCATATAAAATGAGACGAAAACAAACCGAGAAATATACGCAGTGCTTTGGAAATAATGACTTGAATGTCCTATCTACAAGCAGTGAGTTATACCTACTACTAACGGGTCTCCTTGTTGTTGCAATACTTCAAAAACAAGGACGATACTATATGGCGGGGTAACAGATCACTGCATGCAGACAGGGTGGTAAAATCAGACTAAACATAACATGAAATTTAACACAAAATAACAAAAATCAAATACTGGTTTAGCAAAAAATGTTAAGCTTGTAAAACAGCAATTAAATATAAAATATAGGGAATAAATGTGAGATCTTGTAGTATGCAGACTTACAGCCATCGAGTTACTCCTCAAACAATGTATAGGGTGTTGAGGACTAGAACATGGTGGTTATTCTTAGCCAGAGTGACTATGTAGCCTTCAGAGGTTATCTTCAGTCCACAGCAACGCGAAACCTGCACAAAACAAAAGGTTCAGCGCGACTACTCTCCGACGAGAACAGATTTACATTACGATAAGGTCTAGGACGTTTAAAGATTACATTATAAATTTATGCCCTTATTCATAGGTAGGAGTTGGTCACGTTCTCATGACCGATCAGATCACTCATACCGATACTTATAGGTTTTCTTCGTTTTGGTTCAAGAGAACTGGTAAAAGAATATACCGGTTCTTAATAAAGGTTTCTACTCGTGTATGCGACGTTGCGCGGCGGCAGCAGCACCCACATGCAAAGAGCGCGGCGTACGGCTGTACGGCGGCACGCGAGAAGAGATTTAGTTCCGTTATCATTTTCGAGTACCGGTACTTACTGCTAAAACCCGGAAAAGGAGGATGGTCAAATTGGCATATTGACCAATAAGGACAAGCGATAGGTCACTGGATAGCTTATTCAAAGTCCTAAAACTTTTACTATGGCAAGTAATCCCAAATCTTTGTGTGAAAAAATTATCGCTGCATAAAAAAGTTTAATGACTTGAAACGATGATATAATATGTACTTGTTCACTGCTTAGAGGTCGTATCCAATCGCGTCATGTAAGAGCGAGAACTTATTTGTGTTATATTTTGATTAATAATAATGCCATTGGCAAACGTGCAATAGCACAATATTACTGCACCTGTTTGACAGGGCGTCGCAGTGTTGGAAGTTGTGCACATATAGTATCCATAGTTTGGTACCTTGGTGCAGGAAGACACGAACTATTTATTCCTCCAGCTGGGCACTTAACACAGCTCATACTCGTAATGGGCTTGTGACCTTAAATTAGTTTACGATGCCATTCGAACCAGTTTTTGTAGATGAACAAATGTTTGTATGGAAGTAACTACATTTAAAGGACATTACTACCCAAACTATCGAGTTAAAGACGGACCTCGCTGACAGCAGCCGAAACGCTTCATACTGATTGGCTCTAAAGTATGACGTCACACCGTGCATTTGTACTAACCGTTGCATGGAAAATTAAGTAAATTGCTGTTTCGGTTGTGAAATACTGCGTTTAGGTACATAATTGTCATACAAATGTGTTTCTATAAAAGCGTAAGGATTCTATTAGTACCTTTAAATTTACCCTTGGACAAAAAATAAAAAAACTTTTTTTTCTAAACTTTCAAGGTTCATATCATCTTATGATTTGAATTATATTTTTTAATTTAAACTTTATTTTACCGTGGGCCTAGGTTGATTTGTGTAAGATTGTCCCGTAATATTTATTTATTATTATTTATTATTATTTATTAAAATCATTTGATGGTTTACTATCCATTTAGCAACACGGCGTTATCAATTTTAACACCACGCAACAAGCCTATTGATGAACCTTTTGCTTAAAGAATAGTACTCATTGTTTCATTATCAATCGATATTTAGTTGTTTTGTTTTGTGTATTTATGTAAAAACGTTTAAAAACCGTTGTATAGAACTTGAACCCTGTATATCATTAAAAAATCTTGTTGAGGGGATGTTTTTATTTTGCCATAACTTGTTTCACACAGCGATTTAAGATTTCCCGCCATACAAAAAGTTTTAGAGCATGAAAAAACCTTTGAAATGACATATGGCTTGTCATTATTGGTTTTTAGGCCAGAGTCCATATGAATCTGGGTATCCTCCTTTCATCAACCCTTGGTACTGGTACCAATTCTAATACCGGTTTCTGGTTCAAGGTCACGATACTGGTTCCGGAAAATACCGGTATTTTAAGCCCTGCAACCGATGCAGCAAGTGGCATTTGCACCCATTACCATAAGATACGTTACAATAATTCAAGGCCACTTGGAACTTGTTCCCCACGTCAGCCGTGCCGTGTCCGAGATCTCGCAGCCGTTCAGGAATTCGGTCACTTTCTCGAAGCATGTTCCCCGACCAACAAAATAGTGTAGCATTAAACAATTGAGTACCGTACCTTTACGTAGGGGCACTCAAATTCCGTGACCAGCACGCCGTCCCTTGAGAACACGGCCACGTGGAACTTGTTCCCGTGCGAGTCCCCGATGAGCACGTCGCCCGCGTCCGACACGTCGATGCCGTTCGGGAAGTTGGTCACGTTCTCGCAGCCGATGCGGCGCAGGAAGTGGCCCTCGTCATCGAAAACGACCACGCAGTGGCCTTTGAAGTCGCAGACGTAGAATTCTTTGCCTGGAAACATTTACAACATTACATTTTTGAGAGGTTGGGCACAGCGGAATGACATCACGTTCATATTTGAAGGAGCCTAACTGGAAAATATCCTATTAACAGAAGATCAAAAGCGTGCCAAAGTGACCGGTCCTGCGCCACCCGCATCCAGCGGACTCCCGCGACTTTTACCAGGTCATCAGACTGCAGCCATAATAACGAATTATTGTGTATGCACTTATTTGATAAATAAAGTTTTTATATTGTTTGTAGAACATCAACGGCCACTCTACATGTGCTTTGTGGACCTAGAAAAAGCATTTGATAGAGTAGCGCGTGAGGCACTCTGGCTTGTACTTCAAAAATCTGGCTGTCCAAAGAGGTTCGTAAACCTGATTCGCCAATTTCACATTGGCATGAAAGCACAGGTTCATCACGAAAACGAACTATCCTGCGGAAATCCAGATTACAAGCGGAATCAAACAAGGTTGTGTCATGGCACCCACACTCTTTGCTATGTATTTTTCGGTTGTCATGAGAGACGCTTTAAAGCACTGCAGTAACCAGATTCAGTTGAGTTTCAGAACTGAAAGAGGTGTTTTTGATGTGTTCACAGAGAAGTCCAAAGTGCAGAGGATATCCATACTGGAGATACTCTATGCTGATGACGTATGCCTTATGCCCGACAATATTGTAAATCTCCAGAGCTACGTTGACGCGCTAAACCGATCTTGCCAACAGTTCAGCCTGGTTATAAGTGCTTCCAAAACTCAGGTCCTCAAGCAACCACCAAGAGGAAATTAAAGCGATCCAGCAGAATTAAATCTACGTAAATGGGAAACATTAGACGAAGTCTGTCACTTTAAGTACCTTGGGAGAACTATCCGAAATGATAACACCTTGGCTTCGGAAATGCCATCACGCATCGCCAACGCTGCAGCCAATTTCGGGCGATTCAATGATCGTGTCTGGAAGACCCATGATTTCAAGTTAGAGACAAAGATTAGCGTGTACAAACACAAGCTCTAATCATCCCTGTCCTTTTATACGGAGCGGCATAGTGCCTCTAAAAAACAGACATTAAAAAGCTAGACACTTACCACCTTAGGTGTCTAAGATACATTCTGAAGATCAAGTGGCAGGACCGAGTTCCTTACTGAGGTTCTGCGTCGCTCCGGAATGTTCAGCATGGAAGCTCTTTTAATGCAACGTCAGCTCAGGTGGAGTGGGCATGTCCTTAGAATGAACGACCACCGCTTGCCTAAAGCTGTATTCTACTCAGAATTAGCCACCGGTTCTACCACCGTAAAAGGGTGCAAAAATTATGATACAAAAGTAAAAACAATACATGGGATATCTTATCATCGGTAAGTATCGTCAGTTTCTTTTTTATCGCTCAGTAACACATTTTCAAAATAATTATTTTGTTACCTAGCGCCATTACGATTTGTTAGTTCGCAACGGCTAGTCAATCAAAAGTAACCTTGTAAGGGCGTCATTTTTATACTGGTGTAGGAACCATTGACTATTGACATGGTTTGATAATATAACGGCCTCCGTAGCCCAGTGGGTAGTGACTCTGCCTACAAAGCTGGAGGTCCCGGGTTCGAATCCTGGTCAGGGCATTTATTTGTTCTATTATATATATCATCGCCTAGTACCCACAACACAAGCCTAACTGAGCTTACCGTGGGCCTAGGTTGATTTGTGTAAGATTGTCCCGTAATATTTATTTATTTGTGTGTTTATCACGAATATTTGTTCCTGAGTTATGGATGTTATATATGTATATAAGTATCTATATGCATTTATCTATTATATATATCATCGCCTAGTACCCACAACACAAGCCTTATTGAGCTTACCGAGGGCATAGGTTGATTTGTGTAAGATTGTCCCGTAATATTTATTTATTTATTATTTATTTATATTGCTATACATTTGATTGTTATTGTTTCTTATACGTATCTTCTACTAATACTAATGTAGGTAAGTAGATGCATAAGAATAATGTACAAAAGAAAGTCGTTTGAAATGTATTTATTTGAACACTTACTTTATGATATTTTCAACTTTAACGAGTCGATTCGTCGTTCATTGTTTAACGAAGAGACACACAATGTCATGTTATTTGGCTCTTATTCTATCATTTGCCACATTGTAAAGTGGTGTGCAACTACGAATAAATATTTGTGTTGTAATTATTGTGAGCCTTTGTGGCCTAAGTCACTATAAATTGCGCCCGAGATATCGTCCGTGTGGTTTTCTATCATTTGGAGAAAGTAGTGTTTATGTGTATTAAAATCTTACATTTGTTACGGAAAAATCCTCTACCGCATCCCTGACAAAATTTCGTGACAAACCGTTCAGTAGTTGAGCCGTAAAAGTAAATAGGTAAATATACAAACTCACTTTCACATTTATAATTACTTATTTAATACATAGGTACCATTATCTCTATGTGATGTTTACATCAACCACTGCCAGCCACTTCATTAATATTGAGAAAAGTCCCCCTTACAAGGTTACTCCGTCCACCCGAACGTGTGGTACGCAGTCCGTACAACAGATCGCGCCACTCATTTTTAATAAGGACAGATGTCAAGCGTATTGTTTGGACGGGCGTATCTTTACTTTATAAATCTATGCCTTAGACACAAAACGCCAATTGCGAAAAGAGAGGCCTACTAAACCTTCATACGTGTACACCTATAACAACACAACTGGCCAACTCTACTGGCCCCCATGCAATAGTTTTTAAGAGTAAGTTTGGCCTAGCCAGCCACATCAGAGCTCACAATAGGGCAAGGGACTATATATATATATATATATATATATATGTGTTGCGTTCCTGGTGATAAGTAAGGTCACCAGAGCTCCACTGATGCGCAGTGTTTAGAGGAACCTGCTTATGCTGAACACACCGAACCGTCAAATAAATTTAAAGGGTTTGCAACAGGCTTGTGACTCCTCTAGAGCCTTTATCATCGGGCCGGCCGCTTGCTTGAGTGGTATTAAAAAAACCGGCCACGTGCGAGTCGGAGTCACGCACGAAGGGTTACGTACCATTATCTATAAAAATGGCAAAAAAATCACGTTTGTTGTATGGGAGCCTCCTGTAGCCTAGTTGGTAGTGACCTCAGAGTATAGAATACTAGAGAGAGGACAAGCCGCCGGCGGCCGTGTCGCAGCTGTATGCTCAATGGGCATACACTGCCATACTGTGCACGCGTGCTGATCGCAGAGAATATTACGTTTTTTCCCAAAATGCCTGATATGATGCGCGTTTATTGTCAAATAAGCGTGTAGGTATACAAGTGTGTGTGTTTTAGATGTGTGCGTGCTTTGTCTTGTCAATTACTTGGGCGTTGTGTGGGTTAATGTACTTGCGACAGGCTCACTCTATACAAATCGGCCGCCATGTCCGATCTCCTTATATTCATACATCTGTGGTAGTGACCCACCTGTAGCCTAGTTGGGACTTACCACTAATGGCAATATCAGAGGGCTCCCTCATACACTCGCTGCAATCGAACCAGCTCATGAGGTCTCCTTCTTCAGACAAGATGAACACTGTAGGGGTGACACTGTCGACAGCAACGATGAGGCCTTCAGCGGTGACGGCCAATCCAGCAACAATATCAATAAATCGGACCTAAAACACCAAGTGGAAACCATTATTGTCACGTTAATATCAAAATATCGATAGAACATAATCAGACCCTTCAGGAACAGAAAGTTGAATTCCTAAAATGTTGAATTCCCAATATGTGGAATTCCCAGCAAGTTGAATATGAAAATGTTGAATTTGCATAAAGTTGAATTCTTTAAATGTTGAGATTGCAATAAATTGAACTTGCAGGATGTTGATTATTAAAATGTTGAATTCTTTAAATGTTGAGATTGCAAAAAGTTGAATTTGCAGGATGTTGATTATTAAAATGTTGGATTTGCACACAGTGAATTTTTAAATGTTGAGTTGGGCCAGATTTGGCTTCCAAGCCGTCCCAATCCGGCCCGCGAAGTGAAGGCAGGAAAGGCTTGCGGTATACACATATATTGCGGTATATACACAAGCCGCATACGGTATACTTATTACTTACAGAGTGAACATATGTGCAAAGCCCCCCTCACTTGCTTCTCAACCACGACCCACGGCCCGCGGGACTTAAGTTGGCATGCAATGTGGCCTTCTGGTGAAAAAGTTTGGAGACCCATGGTCTAGATGATGCCAACAGCCTTGTTTGGTCACTGCCTGTTGCAGAATCAAGAAGTGAGTTTACAGTGGAGGCTGCAGAAGCCATGTTATACGCGAGGAAAATTAGTTATTGCCACCGGGTGAAAACAGTTTTTTCCCCACACCATGTAACTGATTACTTTGCAAGTTTTCGGAGGAATGAGAAGACCAATTGTAGCAGTTGGAGAAGTCAACGTTGTGGGAATTCTACTTTTTGATATTTCAACATTATAAGAATTCAACATTTTGCGAAACTAAAAATATTCAACTTTCTGGGAATTCAGCATTTTGGGAATACAACATTATAAGAATTCAACATTTTGCGAAACTAAAAATATTCAACTTTTTAGGAATTCAACATTTTGGGAATTCAACATTTTAGGAATTCAACTTTCTGTTCCTGAAGGAATCAGACATAGAAGTTTTTGTGGCAAAGACGTCAATTAACTAGGGACTTCCTTGCGATATTAAATTTATCGATAACTATTTCAAGATACCTACATATTCCGAAGTGACATTTCATAGTAGATAATTATTTAGTTCACCTGATAAAATAAAAATTAGGGTGAATCAACTATTTCTTGTTGCTCGTTACCATGGTTACGTCTCCTGGGTCACTCTTTAAAACTATTATTTTATGGGGTTTAAATCCACTAAACACGTGTTTTTGTCATATTGGTAAACCCATTCCATGGTGGCGCATCTCCTTAGCATGATAGGAGTCCAGTTTATAGTATTTTTTTTAAGAAAATTTCTTTAAAAAAATACTATAAACTGGTTACTGTTGTCTCTTGGCTTACCGGGACAGAATAACAACAAGAAAAAGTTGATTGACCCATTAACTAAAATGTTGACCCATCGATGTTATATAATGATAATATGTAATTTAAGTAATTCATAGGCTAATTCACCATTTGTACAAAAGACCTTAGATCGACATATACGTAAATCCAGAGCGCTTTTTAACCAAGAATTGGTAAAATTTTCACGACACTTGTTTTCTAGGCGGCATTTATACGCGTAATATTATTTTCAAGTACCTAAATCTCCCTGAGCGGACAAGACTGTCATGTTAAATCAACGTATTATTCATATAGGATGAAAACCGTTATCTTTAGTAAGTAGTACGTAGACTTTATTATGTACAATCTAATATTCATAATTGTTATAAGAAAGTACAATATATCGATAAACTAAATATCGTTGGGAAATCCCTAGGACAACTTTATTCCTGCCACAAAAACTTCTATGTCTGAACATAATACACGATCACAGTTCTCATACATGTTTTGAGATGTCTGATAGCCCTGGTCTTGTCTTATCTTATCTTATAATCTATAGATAAGATAGTCCTGGTACAGTACGCCACAACGCAACGAAGCGCGCATAAATAGGGTAAATCGTTAAATAAAAATAAAAACTAAAATAAAAATAAATTCAACCGTGCGTTACCCGTCTTACTACCAATCTTACTACCAGTAGTAGCACGGGCACGGGTTTTTTACCGTTGTTACAACTAGCCGCCGTGGTAGTAATAAGGGAAAATATTTTATTCCCCATGTAACCACCTTGGCAAACCTTTATAGACCAAAATGTAAAAATCCTTTTTATACAAATATTGACTGGCCAACAACATTGCTAATCATGTCATTAGCAGTGAATGATACGTCATTGTAC